>JAIUSX010000018.1:0-1302916 GCA_026573805.1 Hesperophylax magnus
GAGTAAAATTGTGCTAAAACATGAAAAAATGTAGAAAAAAGTTATTTTTGTGAAAAATTGTGCTAAAACGTGAAAAAATTAAAAAAAACGTTATTTTTGTGTTAAATTGTGTAAAAACAAAAAAAATCGTTTAAAACATCGTAAATCGTCGAAAAACACTACAAGATCAGGTGAAGATTTTAGAACGTTTAGGTAATTCAAATGAAGCCGTTAAAAAACTGCCCACCACGTCGTCATTTCGTTCTTATAAAAAAATTAAATCGTTCGTTGCTAGCAACGAAAATGTACCTCGGGTTACGGCTTCGCGCACAAATCGATGTCTTGTTTGTAATAAAACGGATCATACAATTAAGGATTGCGATAAATTTAAAAATATGAGCTCCTCACAGGCGCGTTTCGAATTAATATAGTCAAAACATGCTTTCGTAAATTGCCTTAGTGGAGGGCATACAATAAACGCGTGTAAATCGGTCTTAACTTAAGAGTTTTGTAAAAAGCGTCATCACACTTTCTTACATTTCGGCAGTGCGAATAATAATGCTAATACTCGATCAAGTACCCACGCACATACGTCGCGAGTATCTACAGGGACATCCGGATATTGTGATACACAATTTAATGAACCTCCGCTAAACATAAATAACTCATGTCCCCTTTCTGTGAAAGGGGCACATAATACGATTTTATTATCAACAGCGCAAGTATTAAAGAGTAAAAATGGAAATAAGGTTATTGTTTGGTGCTTAATGGATAACGGTTCACAGAACAATCTAATTACCGTTGATTGTTGCAAGATCTTCAACTAACTAATGATTCCTTTAAACAATTCCTTTGTAAAAGGAATAGGTTCAGCATCCAAACCAATTTTGGGTTACGTTTATTTGGAAATTGAGTCCTGCGTGCACCCGAATAATAAATACAACATTTATGCGCTCGTCATCGATAGTATTACGGATCAGCTACCTAATCACTATATAACCAAGGGTGATATGAGTTACTTAAAGGGTATACCTCTCGCTGACTTAACTTGGAATATTCCTGGATGTGTGGATATATTATTAGGTGCACAACTGTTCCCATATATTTATTTAGGGAACCGGGTTGAATCTGGTACCTGTGCACCTCTCGCATTAGCGACAAAGTTTGGTTTTGTGTTAATAGGTGATTACCCTAGTAATGTGCTTAATACAAGTACGTCATTTTTGGCAATCACGCTTAATGACTTAGTACAAAAATTTTGGCTGTTAGAAGAAATACCCAACATGCAATTTCTAAGTCCGGAAGAGGCGGAATGTGAGAATTTATTTATATCATCCATTTCTCGCACCGTCGATGGAAGGTATTCTGTTGTTTTACCTTTCTGTAAGGACTCGAAGCAATTGGGTAATTCCCTTGCTACTGCTCAGCGCCGATTTATGGCTTTGGAGCGAAAATTTAAACATTCACCGGCTTTGCGGGAGAATTATTATAAAGTTATTCGTGAGTACATTGAAAACGGTTATTTAGCAAAAATTTCAAGTTTGGATATTACCGATGACGGATATTACATTCCACATCACGCTGTCACTCGCCCGGATAAACCTATGCCTCGGATTGTGCTCGATGCTAGTGCTAAGACACATACAGGATTGTCATTAAATGACATTATTTATACTGGTCCGAATTTGCAAGCCGATCTGTTTTTGCTTTTGTTAGACTTTCGTCTTTTTCCCATCGCTATTACTGCAGACATAAAACAGATGTATTTACAGATTGAGGTTCCAAGAAAGCATCTCAAATACTTGAAAATCCTATTTCGATTTGCGGACAACGATCCCATACAAACCTTTCAATTCAATCGGGTCCCTTTCGGACTAAGAGCTAGTCCATACTTGTCAATGCGTAATGTTCGACAGTTGGCCTAGGACCTGGTACATTCTATTGCAGATGAACTCAGTGCCGTACGTCTGTCGCGAGAATTGATCTCGTTGTTCAAGTCCGGTGCCTTTGATTTGGTAAAATGGACTAGTAATTCTTCAGTGGTACTTGAGAATCTTCCAGATTCTCACCGAAGCCCAGTGGGCTTTACTGTTGGTTCTAACAATGACGCTAAGGTGTTAGGCCTTTCGTGGGAACCAGCTGATGACAGCTTCTTCTTTACGTCTTCTTATGTTCAGGAGAAGTGCACGAAGCGGAACATACTCTCCATAGTAGCCCGCTTATTCGATGTTCTTGGCTTGGTCGCCCTTGTCATTCTGTATGCGAAATTACTTATTAAAGAGCTATGGCTGTGCAACATTGGTTGGGATGATATACCCCTGAGAGCGTTATTCAAAGGTTTTCGGCTCTCACACAGGAATTTCTTCTAATTTCAACGGTAAAAATACCCCGCCATGTTAGCGTCCTAAAGGACAGTACAGTGCTCGTTGTCGCTTTCTGCGATGCAAGCATAAATGGTTATGGCTGCGTAATTTATTTGCACACCACTGATCTCTCTGGAAATATTTCAGTGAGGTTATTGTGTGCAAAATCAAAGGTTTCTCCCACGAGAGTGATAACTCTCGCTCGTTTGGAGCTTTGTGGCGCAGTTTTGATGTCAAAATTAATACGGACGGTTCAAGATAATTATCGTACGCCTTTCTATTGCAGGAACATACGCGTTTTCAGATTCTACCATTGCGCTCTCCTGGATACATTCCTCGCCGCATCGTTGGTCGGTGTTTGTTAGTAATCGCGTGCCAGGAAAATTTATCTCCGGAGAATTTTTACCATGTCGCCGGTAGTGAAAACCCGAGCGATTGCCTTTCTCGTGGCATGCTACCCTCTCAACTCGTTTCACATGATTTATGGTGGAACGGCCCACCATGGATTTGCCACCCACCTACCGGATGTTTAACATCAAAAAGTAAGTCCGATTTAAAAAGGCGTCCCCAAATACGGTCATACCGGTCCAGGACTTCTTATGTCTATATTACGTCAGCGCTATTGGATATTAGATGCTAGGACGGTTATTAGGGCAAGGGTGCGGAAATGCAACTGCTGCTTCCGCTCAAATCCATCGCATCCTACACCAAAGATGGCAGATTTACCTTCATATCGTATTACTGAAGCAAAAGCCTTCGTTCATACCGGTATTGATTACGCGGGTCCTCTTCGTATTAAGATGAATCAAAAATTGATTGCCATTGAGGATCTTTGCATTGTCATTGCCAATTTACCACATAAGTCATTTCGGTATGAGTTTGCCAAATCGAAGGGCTTCTGATTTATTGGACACCGAAATAAATCGTGAACTGCAGCCGATACTGCATAAATGGCAGCAATTTTCTCTCGCAATGTCCCTGTATCGAACGTCCAAACAAATCATCATAATTATAAATAAAACATGCACATAAAACATAACAAACAAAAAAAAATTCTATCATATTTACCGCTGTCGAAAACTATGTAAAACCTTCCATAAAAACTAATATTGATAAACCTGCCCTGCCGGTTAACGGGACATTTTATCACACTGACCCGAAGAACACTCGTTTCTTCTTAACTCAATTACCATCTTGCTCTCGCGAAGCTATACGAAGATACTTACATTTAATCCTACAACGTAGCAAGCTTCATAGCGAAAAATGCCAAGCTTTCTACGAGAATGTTGATATTTTAAACAGGGGTCAGTGACGCGGTCCTAAAACTTCTTATAAATACGCCGCAAAAACCAGATACCGGGCTCTCAAGATTCCTTTTCCAATAACGGTACAGTTCACAACTACCTGCGCCTGCCGTAGTGAAATCGCCTTTCATTGTGCTTTATTACAATCACCTATTATAAGCGTAAAGACAGTTCTTCCGTGTTTTTGCTCCTTGTAGATTTTCACATCGAGTGCTACCCCTTCGCAACCATTGAAAGTAAATTGTTCTACAACAGAATTTTTTTTTCAGTTGTGTTTCATAAATCAAAAAATCGTTTCCAAACTACAAACATAGAGTGTCTAATCAGTTTTCGTGATCTTGATCAAATTCGTGAATTCTTATGTGTTACAGACTCAAGTGCTAGTGCTTTGAACATTCGTGGTTTATTCTCTACATACAAAAAATCCATCCAAAAGAGTAAGACCTTCTGGCTACGTGGTACTTACCTCGAAATCAGCGCTGAGCACCCATCAACTCCAGCAAACGTCCAGACTCCACCAGTGAGTTAATTTGGATCTTGAGTTTTTACACCACCGCGCCGCGCTGAAAACAGCAAATGTTATACCGCAAAAGATCGCCGTGACGAAGTGCATAAAAATAGCAATCTCTAACGCATTGACAATTTCGCAAAACACAATATCACCATTCCCTTTCCTGACCTCTCTTCCAATACTAACAATTACCCTACTGGTGATTACCGCAGAGCAAAGTGGAAGGTGCCGACAGCTTGGAGATATTGGTAAGTCAAATCAAACAAATTCACAAAATATCGCAATTACAGTCCATTCACGCCACAACATATTATTTTTGTCTCTCTCCTACGCAATATTGCCGTATTTTTTATGCTGACATCAGTTTTAAAGTTTCTTTATTACTAATAACCCTATTAACTACGGTCCGGCCGCGTTATATCCCGTAATCATATTTGTCTATAGACGGTTAGCTTAATCACAAAAGCAATTATCTTTCTAACATATTTTTACTAAGCTCTCAAAAATAATTATGGTAAATATTCGGAATCGCTGAACACGGATTATACGAAATATGTTTAAATAAAACCTTCTGATTTACCTTAATTACTATAAAAGGAATCTGACTGCATTTGTGAAATTTTTAATTTTAGCATTTTAATTTTTAATTACGTAAAATGAAAATTCACTTTCGTTGTATGGGATGACAGCTGGAATGATTTCTGTTGATGACATTTTCTCTTGTTGGTTTTCCTGATACGAGTGGCTAGAATTTTAATCATTTCTGAATGCAAATTCTAGTTAGGTACTGTTTTGGCCAAACTCGAAAAATAAAATATTTTTATGTTACTTAAAAAACTTAAATTTTTTTTATTTATTTATTTATTTATAATGTATTACAAAAAAACATGGTAAGTAACACATTATTCCCAATGAGTTGAGATAAAACTCATTACGGGAAGTACAGACACATAAAATACATTTTACAAGGATATTACACTTTTAAAAAAATACAACATATTGAAAAGGAAAAGAAAAATAAATAAAAAAGGAAAAATACATTGTTAAGAATTGAGATTTTAGAAATTTGTAACTCCCATCTTCAAAAATGGCCAAAAATCTAACGTCGAAAATTATAGGCCAATTTCAAAGCTCTGCATCTTTAGTAAGGTTTTCGAAAAAAATGTGTATGACCAGATGTTTTCGGCCTTGAGATCGTCACTCAATAATAACCAACATGGATTTATGAGGGGGAAATCTACAACCACTAACTTAACGGCATTCACCGAATTCTTACAAGATAACATGGATCAGCGTATACAGGTAGATGCAATATATACAGATTATAGTAAAGCTTTTGATTTAGTTATTCATGATATCTTGCTGAGAAAACTTTTACAAACCGGTGTACACGGAGACCTCCTCAGACTCTCGTCCTATATAGCAAACCGTAGCCAAGCAGTAGTCGTCGGTAGCTATAAATCGAACTGGGAAACCGTGCCGTCGGGAGTACCCCAGGGGTCATTATTGGGACCATTACTCTTTAATATATATATATTAATGACATTGGGAAATGTTTTCACCACTCCAGAACTTTATTATACGCAGATGACATGAAAATATTCTCCCCTGTCACGTGTATCAATGAGTGTACCCGCGTGCGAAAAGATCTAAATCGCCTAAATATTTATTGTGCAGAACACAACCTGCAAATAAATGTAAAAAAATGTGGCACCATCAGCTTCACCCGAAATAAAAATCCCATTTCTTTTGATTACTCCCTTAACGGCACAATACTGAGCAAAATGACAGAGGCTAAGGATCTGGGAGTAGTGTTAGATCCGAAATTAATTTTTGAGCGCCATATCGAATCCATGGTTGCAAAAGCTTCCAAGGTACTTGGCTTTGTACTCAGAACCTGCAAAAATTTAAAAAAAGTAAATACCATGAAAATGCTGTACTTTGCGTATGTACGCAGTTCTCTGGAGTACGCCTCTCAAGTCTGGAATCCCACGTATAAGTCACACATAGAAAGGATTGAGAAAGTGCAATATACTATAAGAGTGGAAGATACTACCAGTATCGCCCTGGTGTAAGACCACCATTCAGAATTGAAACGTTGCTCCAAATGGCTTTAGCCGTGTTAAGTGACTAGATCTGAATAGCCAGGTACTTCCCCACCTTCCTCTTTCCCTTCCCCACTTACCTTCAGCCTCACAACATCCCCCAATTGGGGATGCCATAGTCTCACTGGCTCCAGACGGGAACAGTTGGAACTCTTGTGAGGTATTCACTATAAAAAATAAAAAAAATAAAAAATCGTTTTCTACGATACCTTGATTTTCGGGCCTATCGTCCTCATCTGAGTCACGAGGAGTCAGCAGCGTTTTTCAGGATTTCGTCACTGGAAAGTCGTAGAAACTCCGCAGACGTACTATTTTTACAAAAAATTGCCACCTCTGTGATAGATTGCCCGGAATTACTAGAAAGAATTCAATTAAGAGTACCCATCAGAGCACCCCACAATTTCAAACCTAAAATCAATAAATAATTATACTATCATTTTTATTTTTTATTAATACACACACGTACATGCTACACATTACACAGACTAGATCCATCCCATACCCCTCCCTTTCCCATCCCATCCCTATAGGCAAATGTAACTTTTTTTCTTACATAAATATTATATATATTCACTAAATAATTAAAATACCTAAGTGAAAACCTATTATTGGTTAAATAATTAACACTTACTACACCATACCTTGTAATTATTATAACTGTTGGTTTTCCAAATAAAAATAAAAATAAAAAGATTGTTCTTGACCAAAAAACTGAAATTACTGCCCTTTTCCGCCCACTAGAGGATAAAGGAATTGATTTCTCAGCCAAGAATATGGGGAACTTTCTCCATATTCAGACCAAAACCCCAAGGGATCATAGCAGCATTACAAGGCTGCTAATAAGCTGAAAAGGGGAGCATCATTCTTTCAGATTTCCTGATGAAAAAACCCCTTAAGGTAGTTATCAGGGGTATCCCGGAAGAAATAGATACGAATGAGATCAAGATGGAACTTGCTCTCAGCTATCTAGTGTTATCTGTTCACCGTATGAAAGTGGGTCGGTCTCGCAAACCGATACCCCTAGTACTGGTCAATCTGAAAAACGAAGAAAGCAAAAAAATATTCAATGAACTCACCTCGATCTTTCATCTGAAGATCCAAGTAGAGAGTCTACGCAACAAAAGAAGAATGGGGCAATGCTTTCGTTGCCAAGCACACGGGCACTCGGTAAATTGCTGCCACGGACTAGAGCGCTGTGTTAAATGCGCAGGCTATCACAGATCGTCAGATTTTACTAAACCTAGGGATACAACGTGCCCTCTGTGAAGGTGCTTACACGGCCAGCTATAAAGGTTGCCTATCAAGTACTGGTCAATCTGAAAAACGAAGAAAGCAAAAAAATATTCAATGAACTCACCTCGATCTTTCATCTGAAGATCCAAGTAGAGAGTCTACGCAACAAAAGAAGAATGGGGCAATGCTTTCGTTGCCAAGCACACGGGCACTCGGTAAATTGCTGCCACGGACTAGAGCGCTGTGTTAAATGCGCAGGCTATCACAGATCGTCAGATTTTACTAAACCTAGGGATACAACGTGCCCTCTGTGAAGGTGCTTACACGGCCAGCTATAAAGGTTGCCTATCAAGTACTGGTCAATCTGAAAAACGAAGAAAGCAAAAAAATATTCAATGAACTCACCTCGATCTTTCATCTGAAGATCCAAGTAGAGAGTCTACGCAACAAAAGAAGAATGGGGCAATGCTTTCGTTGCCAAGCACACGGGCACTCGGTAAATTGCTGCCACGGACTAGAGCGCTGTGTTAAATGCGCAGGCTATCACAGATCGTCAGATTTTACTAAACCTAGGGATACAACGTGCCCTCTGTGAAGGTGCTTACACGGCCAGCTATAAAGGTTGCCTATCAAGTACTGGTCAATCTGAAAAACGAAGAAAGCAAAAAAATATTCAATGAACTCACCTCGATCTTTCATCTGAAGATCCAAGTAGAGAGTCTACGCAACAAAAGAAGAATGGGGCAATGCTTTCGTTGCCAAGCACACGGGCACTCGGTAAATTGCTGCCACGGACTAGAGCGCTGTGTTAAATGCGCAGGCTATCACAGATCGTCAGATTTTACTAAACCTAGGGATACAACGTGCCCTCTGTGAAGGTTCTTACACGGCCAGCTATAAAGGTTGCCCCTCCCAGCCTCAGCCAAATCGTTTAATCAACAGAAACAGAAACCAAAATAATCACAGGTATAACAACCGGCAAAGCCACTGACAACGTAATGATTATCACCGCCCTCCACCTCAGCAGCAATCGGATAGCTAGCAGCCTAGTTTGCATTCGCACTGACGTCCGGAGGACCCCGGAACGATCCCAACTGCCGCCAAAGATTTTTATTTTTATTTATTTTTCCTTGTACACAACTGAAATCAATTACAAGAAAGTGAACGGGATTTCATTACTCAGACGCAAGAAAAAAATAAAATAAATCGAAATAGGTACAATGAATTGTGAAGCCTGCTTGAACATTATCTACAAAAATGACCATGCACTTACGTGCGCCATCTGCAACATTGCATTTCATAATAACTGCCTAAATATCTCTGATACTAACTTTAAAAAATTGGCAACTAAAAATAAACTCACTAAACATTTTGACAACAAAATAAGTGAAATGAAAAAAATGTTTGAGGAAGAAATGAGCGATCTTAAGAAAATCAGTTATTTTATTTGCAACCAGTATGATGACCTTATCACACGCTTTAAAGATCTGGAGGAGGCCCTCAAAGGTATAAAATTCTTAAAAGAAGAGAATGAAAAAAAAACATAAGAATTTTATCCCTGGAAAGCCGTCTTGCAGACCTAGAGCAAGTGAAGCTCTCCGACAGCTTGGAAATGGCGGGCGTGGAATTGCGGCCGGGAGAACAAGCCTCGGAAGCAGTACTTCGAGTAGCTAACTCGCTGGAACTGTCCTTGCAACCACAAGATATACGCATGGTGACCAAGACTCAAGATCGAAGACGAAACACTCCGGACAAACTTCACATCACCTTCTATAATCAAAATACAAGGGAATCTATGCTCTCAAAAAAAAATGTGGCCAAAACCATAGACTGAAATTCTCCCATCTTCATCAGCGAGGTGCTGTCACTATACTTTAAGGAACTTCTGTGGAAAACTAAGCAGACGGCTAAAGAAACCCAATACCAATATGTGTGGTTTAAATCAAATAAACTGCTTGTCCGCAAAGAAACTGGGGATAAAATTATCCAAATAAAACACAAAAATGACCTGAAAAAAATGGGGAAACAAACTTAAATGACTGATCTAACTAACAAATCTAACCTATCAATCTACCATCAAAACATAAGATCAATAAACAAAAACTTTGACCAATTTCTCATCCAACTTGATATTACGAAAATCAAATATGACATCATTATACCGACAGAATGCTGGCTAACACCTTCTTATACTCCCAAATACATCCCCAATTACACCCACCACCAAACCACAAATCACATCAGACAAAATGACGGCATTGTGGTATACAATAATATAATATAATAACGTCAAAAAAATTACCATTACTAATTCAAACTGTCTTCAAATAACAAACAACGTCAACACATGTATCATTGCACTCTACCGTTCCCCTTCTAAACCAAATATCTCCCCATTTTTGCGAGACTTAAATTACTGTCTTACTGAGCTAAACAAAATAAAGAACCTACTTTTAATTGGAGACCTCAACATCAACATTCTAAAAAACAACGAACATCCCCAGTGCCAAGACTACCTTAATACTGTAATGTTACATGGAATGGTAAGCACAATAAATTCACCAACACGATGCACGCAATATTCATCCTCCTGCATCGACCATATTATGGTAAAATCGACCAACTGTCACACCTCTGAAATTCATACGTCATCAATTACAATCACTACGCCACTTCCTTCACAATGGGTTCCAAATATATCGAACGAAACCAAGCACCAACTGCAATAACAAAGAAAATAATTGTTTATGACAACCTCAACAAAACGATTAACTCTAAATCCTGGGACATACTGCACAATATAACAAACACAGAGGATGCCTGGAATTATTTCTCTACCTACCTACAAGACCGTCTTAACCAGAACACCAAAATCATCACCATAAACACTCCTAGAGCGATCAAACCTCTTAAACCATACTATTATCAACTGCATTCGGAAACGCAACTCCATATACAGAAAATGTGCCACAAATCCATACGATATCACACTCCACAATTTCTACAAAAGATACAGAAATATTTGCACACAAGTCATTAGGAAAGCCAAAAATTTATATTACAAATAAAAAATCTCCGAATGCAACAATGACCCTAAAAAAATATGGAAGTCCTCAAGGAAGCTACCAACTCGTACAAAGCCACCGACGCACACTGGGGCCAAATACCAGAAGTTGATACAATAAACAAAAAAAAAATCAATAATACGATGTCGTTTCATTTGTTTCGAGGTACCTCGATAGTTGTAGCATTATTATATAGCAGGTAGAAACCCTTGACCATACCCTTCTAGCTGTGACACTGCTCAGTAGAGAGCGAACACTCGTGCAGATAATACGCCGTTTACAAGTGAAAGCATAAACCTCAAGTTCAAGTATTTATTTCGGAAGACACCTATTACGAATCCCAAAAGTGAGTATGGACCCATCATGTTCAGGTATTTATCTTATTTTTTCACATTATATTTTGAACATTATTAATTATTTTAATAGATAAAATTGTATATCAAATATATACAAAAAATTTTGTCTTGTTTTTTAAAAAATTTATATTTTTTAGAGATTATTTGAGCTCCGGACACCTGCAGGCTATCATTCAAACATTTTTAGGACCAGTAACTATTGTTATTTACGAATCACTTTTAAAATCTTGCACATATGTACACTTTTTTAAGTAATGAATTATTTTGTTGTGATCGGTAGCTATAATTAAAATGAACAGTTTTTTTAAAAACTCGGGATCAGACAATTTAATATCATGTTAGTTACAAAACCTGTCAGAATAGAGATTTATTTCAAAATAATCATTACCGACATTCAATTTCCATTTTTTGGTCGTAAGGTGGTAAAGTGTAACTCAAAGATAAAACTTTATGGTCTCCCTTCCTAAAACTGTTTATACCACATATCTGGTCATAATAGAACAAAGATAGAACGCGTTTTCTGAGAGACATTAATTCGTGTCAGTTGGTGACAAATATAGCATAACGCAATTTAGCGGTTTTTTATGCTTCGTGACAAATACAGCACTACGTGAACCGAGCGGAGAAATTTATTCATTTTCTTTTTTTCACACAGGTGTGAATTCTGATACCTTATTTATGACAAGACGGCAATTATTCACAATAATGAAGAACTCTGGACACGTACACATTCCAGATCAGCTAAATTCGCTGCAAAAGAAAATGGAGTTGAGGACAGGATACGTCGGTGATCCCAGAAAACATATTTCGAGAAGGATAAATCGTTTCAAATCGGAACACTATTCACGATGGGTAGCAGCGCACCGGATTGAAGTAAGATTTCTGGAGAAAAATAAAACATTGCTGGATTCATCAATTTATTTTCCTAATCTTACACTAAAACACGGTGGTCCCGGTCGCCCGAAAATTACCTTTGATCAGAGTAAAAAACGAATGAAACGACAAAAGAGTCTGGATTTGAGAAAGTCTACTCCTCTAACTTAATAAGTTTATGCCACACATATGGAACTTAGAGCTACAGGACAGACAGAGGCGTCTATAGCAATCACTGATATTTTATCGGATTCATCAAGTCCCAGTAAATATTTAAAAGCTTATATAAATTCTCTTGAAACAGTTACTATGTCAGGAGAGGATGCTGTAGCACTCGTAATGGAAGCGGGATTATCTCGACACCAATACAATGTAATAAGATCAAATGCTCCAAAACTACCCGTCTTATAAAATTGTAAATTGTGAAGGTTACCCAGTGACTGCAAAAATCAATGTTAGTGATACTTCAGTTCATGTTGATTTGCAGACAATACTCAATCTTACCATTAAGCGTTTGGTCTTCGCTCAGGGCGATGTAATACGTATACTCAATTCTAAGGAATTATAAAATATGTTTTCAATTTGTTGTTTTTGTCATCAGATCCTCTACGAGAAAAAGGAAGCAGCCAAAAAAAAAGTTGACCACACTCCCCATAGAAGCGGTAGAACTGCTAATGGCTCCATCATTACAGCCGACAGGTGAAAATTATTCAAGTACTCAGGATGATGATGATGATAGTGACGATTACGATTATTACGATGATCGTGATGATGTTAGTGTTGATGATGGTGATGATGGTAGTGATTTTGACTCAAACAAGTCGGATAAAGAGAATTGATTTTTTTTTGTTATTTATTTATTTAAATCGTGTATATATAATATGTACATAATAAAATTTACATATATTATGTATTCAAAAAATTTGTTTTTTTATAACCTTCCTTTCCACATTCAAATTTAACTCTTTAAAACGTCCCTGTGAATAAAGGGAGTTTTTCATCACTCTTGCCCCAGTGTGCGACGTCTTAAACTCTCTCAAAATCAATGGAACACTGTAAACTTTATATCGAAACCTAACACAATTGTCAATCATATCAACCATTATTTTGCAAACATAGGTTCAGAACTAGCAAATAAAATCAAAACAAATAATCATACACTTGGCCCTAGCAACTCCGTAACCAGAGGCGGCTCTAGGGATCCAAAAGTGGAAGGTCAATCGAAAAAATGAATAAAGGTAGATACACACTGGGTCGCCGTACGTACGCTATGCTACGCATTACGATATCTGGACTGCTTAGCAACCATACATTTTCTATGGAAATATATGCTTTAGAATCACACTGGCCACAGGCATCGCAACGTGTGGTCAGTGTGATTCTGAAATATCTATTTCTTAGAAAATGAATGCTTGCTAAGTAGTCCAGATATCGTTATGCGTAGCGTAGTATGTACATACATACCTTTAGAGTTAATGCGTAGGGAATATTATAAAAAGTCAATACCTAGGTACATATAATTAATTTGTCGGTACTCACCTATTCCGAAGCCGGTAGCACAATATAGTTATAATTAATGTTCTTTATTTTATTACTTATTATTAACACATAACTTTAAACTTTAATGTTCATATTATTAATTATGTTTTTCTACATCTTTATTTGTATTCTTTCGATTTTATGGCCGGGTAAAATCTTCCTCCTTCTAGGAAAACTAAACCCTTCCACACACTTTTCCACAAATGATCATCTAGCCAATCCACACTATGTAAGTGCATTATATAAGTATAATTAATACAAAACAATACAAGAACAACACGCCAACCCACGAGAGATCAAATGGGAAAATAATATTCACCGACTTTAGATATTTTCATATCAGAGGGTTCGGCTCGGTAGAATTCCCAACTGGACCGATAAATCCTACTGATCCCTCAACATAAATATTTGAAAAAAATTATTATTAATATTATTATTATTATGAGCTGTTATTACTATGACTGGAAATTCCCTATAATTGAAAAATTCTACAAAAATCTATGAACCGAGATAAAAGCGTTGGATAGGTAGGTGTAGGTATGTACTGATATTCTGAATTCTAAATTCTAATAGTAAAAAATAATAAAAAAGCACTCTAACATTTGTTGTATATTAAATCAATCCTCCTTTCTTTGGCTTCTGCGAAATGGTCAATGACACGGCTGTAGAAATGATCTATTTTAGAAATATATATTTTTTCAATGCTAAGCATTGCAAGTGAGCTTAATCTATCTTGACTCATTGTATTTCTTAAAAATGTTTTAATACGTTTAAGAGTTGAAAAACATCTCTCACTTTCAACTGTGGTCATTGGTATCACACAAATAAATTCTAATACTTTTATTGTTTCTGAAAATATTTCCTGAAAATTATTCACCACTGTTAGCATGGTGTAAGTCATCACGTTGGTAAAACACTATTAACTCATTTTTTAACTTCGATGAATCAATTTCATCAAAGTGATCCAACAAATTTAGTTGTGCTGTTGGAAAACAGTTATTATATTCAGCAAAATTATCTTTATTAAATAAATTCGATAAAATGAGATGATCGCCATATTTAAACCTATTTTGCATTTCCACTAAAATAGTGTCACAAACTTCAATCGCAACCAAATTATTATTTTCATCAAGACGCCTTTTCTTACATTCGCCTTCTGGGGAACTGATTGAATTTGCTGGGTTGGAACTCAATTCTGCTCGTATGGCCAAAATGTGATGTTGAAATTCTCCAATATGTTTTTTTATTAATATTGCATCCAAATTTCTTTTTTGCATTTGCTTAAATAAAATTTCGCAGTGAGGCATTATTTTGTTAAAGAATGTTAACCAATAAAGAAAAACACTCTTTTCCAGGTTATTTATTAAATTTTGTGCTTGACTTAAAGTATTTTGATCATTTTCCTTTTCCAAAATTAAATTTAAACAGTTAAAAATATCAGATTTATGTGTGAATACGGTAATGACGCATTTGGCATTAAAACACCACCTAGTTGGAGCTGCCTTTGGTAAACGACCTTTAACGGTTTCATCTAAATAATGCATTCGCTTTGGAGATCTTGAAAAAAATACAGAAAATGAATGCAGGGTCGCGAAAAACACCTTTACACCTGTCGTTATCGTACATGCTTTTTGTAAAATTAGATTTAGTTGGTGGGCGTAGCAATGAATGTAGTGAGCACGGGGGAAAGTTTCTTTGATTTTAACGTGAACGCCACCAGTTTTCCCTGATAAAACGGCTGCTCCGTCGTAACATTGCGCTATCAGCTGTTGCGGTTGAACTTCCAGGATCTTCAACTGAGTCAATATTTCATTAGTTAAGCCAACTGCCGTGCAAGCCTGCGGATTAACAAATTTCCAAAAACGTTCACATACGACATTGTCTTTTAAATATCTGATCACAAATACCATTTGGGTTTTAGTGGAGCTGTCAGTTGTCTCATCCACCTGAATTGCAACGTACTCAGATTTCTGTATATCTAGTTTAATTTCTTCCTGAGATACTGCTAAAATTGAATCTAACAAATCATTTTGGATCGTCTTAGACAAACCTTTAAAACTGGAAGACCTTTCTAAATGTTCTTTTAATACAATGTCTATTTCCTGAATAAAGTTAATCAAGCCACGAAATATACCTGGATTATCTGACTCTTTTGTTTCATCGTGACCCCTTAATGCCAGTTCAAAAGAACCACAAAACTGTATGCATTTCAAAATTTTTGTTAAAATATATCTATTTTTATCCACTTTTTCGTTGTGGTCCACGAGTGATTTACGATATGCACTGTCTAATTGAATCCGAATATCAATGGTTCCTAACAAGACAAAACTCATTGAATGATTTATATGCAATGTAGAAATAGAATGCTTTTTTATTTTTTCCTTCAAATGTTTCAAATCACTCACCCCTATCTCGGTCCATTGTTTATCAGTCGAGTTAAAAAGTAAGTAATGAAAACAAAAATATAAGTTCCTTTTTTCACAGCCACAAATCCAATCACAAAATGTATAACTTTTCGAATTAAAATATCGTTTAATATCTTTATTTTTATGTTTTGTAACAGAAATAAGTTTCAATTCCGGTTGTGGCCGTCCACGTGACTTTATTTGAATACGTTTTTCGTGATTTAATGAATTGTTCGCGATATCTTTCAGTATGGCATCTACAGAATTCGAATTCGACATTTTAATTTATTCAATCTACAAAACAAACACGTCGTACGTCAAAGCGGAGATTTCGGAGATAAATCCAAGATGGCCTTGGCCTTGTTAAACAATGCAATATATCACACAACAAAACTGTCGTTTAATTTTTTTGACATCTCTCTCTAACATCTAGATCTTGGATATTTCTGTTTCACCTCGGTCAACACCAAAGCTTAACTAAAAAAATATTTTGTATGATTTTAAGCAAGCGTCCAGACAAGCGTGTTTACCTCCTTTGTCTGTATAGCAAAGAATGAGATAAAAGAATGTTCTGTGGTCAAAGCTTGAATTGACCAAAGTAAACTGCGATACTATTGCATTTGTCTTGGACACTAGATGGCGCTAAAAGCGTAATCTGAATCGTAAAGCGAATCTGCAAAAAATTCAATAGCTTCTCGTTT
This sequence comes from Hesperophylax magnus, assembly GCA_026573805.1. Lineage (NCBI taxonomy): Eukaryota > Metazoa > Arthropoda > Insecta > Trichoptera > Limnephilidae > Hesperophylax > Hesperophylax magnus. Next base: position 16,435 of record JAIUSX010000018.1, read on the forward strand.
GGACGCTAGATGGCAATGGGATTCGCTATTCTTCGCAAATATTAAAATAAATTTAATAAAATTAATTATTTAGTAGCTGTTAAAATCTAAATTGTTACATAATTTTTAGGGAGGTCAAAAACCTATTGACCCTCAAGGAAGAGCCGCCACTGTCCGTAACCAAGGAAGAATTCCCAACACGCCTCGTTCTTAAAACAGTTACAGAAAATGAAGTTTCGATAGTAATAAAGTCTCTCAAAAATTCCTCATCTTCCGGCATAGATGAAATACCCAATACTGTTCTAAAAAAAATTGCCCCCGGTATAATTTTTTATTATTTTTTTATTTATTCTTAAATATATTTGTATTACAACGGTATGGTATATTGTCCTCCACGCTAGGAGTTCACCTGTGTTGTGGAGGACTTTTTCAATTGTAAAGTTATATAATTCTAAAACAATACAGTGGAGTTGGTTACACATAGAAACAATAAAAATTAAAATAAAAAATCGATTTTTCAATAGTTATAACAGAAAAAAAGTGAAATATAAAAAATTAAATATTAAAAGGATTGTAGCCAGTTCCATATGTGTTTTTTGTATTCTGTAAGATTAGATGTTTTATATTGTGTTGGAAGTGAACTGTATAGTTTTATAGCCTGGAATCTGTAGTGTTTTTGTCCAAACGATGTGTTGGTTCAATTCAACCACTCACTCATCTTCTTAATATCAGCATCCGCCAAGGCCTTTTCCCCACTATTCTAAAACAAGGTCTTACTATCCCTATTTTTAAAACAGGCTCCAAACTCGACGTCAGTAATTATCGCCCTATTACTTTGCTAAATTCCCTTTCGAAATTGTTTGAAAAGATCGTTAAAACTAGTCTGATTGAATACTTGGAAAACAACAAACTACTATCGCCCCGTCAATTTGGCTTCAGAAGACACAAAAGCACTAACGATGCCATAGCCACGGTTACCGACTTTATCTCTGTCCACCTTGATAAGGGCTCGAAATGTCTGTCGATATTCCTCGACCTTTGTAAAGCGTTTGATACAATCTCACACATCAAATTAGAACGCAAAATGTTCAATATAGGTATTATAAATAAGGAATTAGACCTTCTCTCTAGCTTCTTATCTGGCAGATCACAATGCGTTAAAATCAGAACCACAAAGAGTCATAATCTGCCTACTAGTTACGGTGTCCCACAAGGCAGTGTTTTAGGTCCAACCCTCTTCCTGATATATATTAATGAGTTATATAACCTAGATATCGATGCCACTATTGTCAGTTTTGCCGATGATACAGTCCTACTATTCCAATCGAAAGACTGGACTACCGTATATGCCAAAGCGGAGGAAGGAATTCAAAAGGTAAAACAGTGGCTCGAGTCTAATTCACTAACTGTAAATGTACCTAAAACAAAATACTTACTGTTTAGCCTCACTAATATCCTAAAATCAAACCTAACTTTAAAAATACACGTTTGTAAAAATTCTCCCCTTGACCGGAATTGTGACTGCCCATGCCTAGAACAAGCAATCAATATCAAATATCTAGGACTAACCTTTAACACACACCTAAACTGGAAACAACATATCTATAACATTACAAACAAAATTCGCAAATCTATTTACTTTTTCAAACAAACACGTAATTTCCTTGACCCCAAATTTTTAAAATCAGTGCATTTCTCACTATGCCAATCACACATAGAATACGGAATTTTAGCTTGGGGTAATACTTCTTCTAGTGCCCTCGACCCCATTATTAAAGCACAAAAATTAATCATAAAAATAATTCTCAAACTTCCTCTTTCTACCAGCACTGATAATATCTTCAATACTATCAACGTTATGGACATAAAACAGCTCTTTGCAAGATCCATCTTGATTAATTTACACCAAAACAGCAAAACACAATACAAGCCAACTCAAACGATACACAATACCCGAGCCAAAAACAAAAAACTTCTTCAAACTCCTTTTGCTAAAACCACCTTTGGGTAAAGACATTTTAAATACATAGCTTGCAAACTATACAATATAATACCAGACACTATTAGACGAACAGAGTCAATTACCAAATTCAAACATCAAATAAAGAAATGGATAACAAGTATTGGGCGTCCCACTATCACAAACATATGTAAACCAAATTACACGTAAAGAGTAACAAAAATTCACATACAAAATAAAATAATAGATTCAATAATTTTATAAGAGCCCCTTTGTAAGTAATCTTTAAGTACCTGAATACGTCTGTCTCGACACAGGTGTACCCTAGTGAGACAGATGTAGAAAAATGTATGTAATAAAACTTTATATTGATAAATAATTTTTTTTTAAATATGAAAAAAATGCTCAATGAAAGAGCCACTGAGCTCTAATTTCTCATTCAAAACGCAGCAAAAAAGCTATCTCCCATCCAGACCTTCATAAATAAGCACAATGGATAGACAACGCGTCAAAGACTCTAACTTACAGACGGCTTTTTGGAACGCCAATGGCACTGTTCTAACATACCGCGAAGAGATACTTGAATTTCTTTATGATCATAATCTTGATGTATTCATTATAAATGAAACTTTGTTAAAACCATCACGAAACCTAAGAATACCAAATTATAATATCTACCGCGATGATAGAACCGCCAACAAAGGTGGTGGTACAGCTATCCTTGTTAAAAGCAACATTGACCATTGTCTTGCCCATTCATTCTCTAGTCTTAATATTGAATCCACTGCGGTTAAAATCAATACTTTTTCCGGCCAAATTAAATTCAATTCAGTGTACAGTCCACCCAAACGTCGATTAATTCCTTCGGAACTAGACTCCCTTCTTTCTGAAAACGTTCCCACTATAATAGCTAGCGACTTGAATGCCAAACACGGCTCATGGCACAGCCGTAACGATAATAAAAAAGGTAGAGATCTCGCCAATTACGCTCTCTCACACTCGATAGTCAAAGATGCTCCAGACATCCCCACTTTACATCACCACGCCGTTAGGGCGGATGTCATCGACATTGTAATTCTCAAAGATACTAGCCATTTACATTACTTACGAGTACTAAACGATTTCGCGTCTGTTCACAATCCTATCCTACTAACACTATTAGGAGGTACAAATTCTCTGGTCCCTTACAAACCTACTAGGACTAAAATCAAATGTTATAAACTCGACGAGCTATAAAATAAAAACACAACAGTGCCAACTTCTATTCCAGACGTAGCTAGTCTAAATACCGCCACTTAATTAAATCAATAAAATCCTGCATCAACGAGGCATCCGTAGAAATACCCAACGACTCAAGTCGACACGGAATTCCCGAAGAGATCAAAGATCTGATTAGGGAAAAAACTACATACGTAAAGAGTGGCAAAAAACCTGCAACCCAATAGTAAAAATGCACTACAATCCCGCCAAATAAGAGACGCTCTAATTGAATACCGCAATGAGCGCTGGCGTGAGTTTATCTCATCTCTTGAAAACGACAGAGAAGCTTAATAGAAGCTCTCCAAATCTCTTCGACGCCCAAAGAATAGGATTTCTCCCCTACAATGCCCCAATGGAGTAGTATACTCATCTGAAGATAAGGCCAAAGTCTTCGCAGACAGCCTTGAAGCTCAATTTGCTCCAAATACTGACCACGATGACCCATGATCCTTCGTTTCAATGGTGGATTCAAAAGTAAACTCAATTATAAATACATAAACTGATGACTCACTCATCAAATTCTCATCGCCTAAAGAAATAAAAAAATAATCGCTTTACTCAAAATAAAAAAAGCAGCCGAACCCGACGGCATTTCAAATAAAGTACTTAAAAGTCTCCCGATAAATGGCATCTGCGCCATAACAGCAATCTGTAATGCATCACTTAGACTTCGCTGTTTTCCAAAAGAATTTAAACAAGCTAACGTAATATTAATACCAAAACCAGGCAAAGACCCAATTTTAACAGAAAATCATTGCCCAATCAGCCTTCTTCCTTGTCTAAGAAAAATTTTAGAAAAAATCATCCTCCTAAGACTAAATGAAATTGTTAAAGAAAATAAAATCTTACCGGACTTTCAACGTGGTTTTCGAGCTGGCCATTTGACCTCTCATCAACTTCTCCGTGTGGTCGAACTCATCACGGACGGATTCAATATAAATAAACATACAGTTATACTATCGCTCGACGTAAGCAAAACTTTCGACAAAGTATGGCATGATGGCCTACTTTACAAGATGTTCCTACTGAGCTTCCCTATTTCATTCATAATAATAGTTTATAGTTATCTTACTGAACATACATTTAAAGTCAAATTAGATAAAATTTGGAAGGGGGACAATTGTCTCCAACCCTTTATAATATATACTCAAGCGATATTCCCAAACCAATGAACCATAATGTCAAAATCACCCAATTCGCAGATGATAAGAATATCATGTCAAGCTTGACTGTCGCATCCACTGCTACGAGACGCGTTCAGCTCCAAGCCATTCTAATCCAAGAATGGTGCAAAAAATTGAGAATTACAATAAATTGCGGATACATCGGGAAGGCTAGAGAGTAAAGATTTCATATAATCGGCAGCGTTGGACGGTACTTTATTGTTATTTGAAAGGATCGTAATTATTAGGGTAATTAAAGTTTGTATAAAAGAAGAATTTTCAATCGTGACTTTAGGGAAGATATCGGAAGTGGAACAGTTTTTTAAGGCAGTCCCATTGGGAGCCTGGGATTTATTATTCCCATTCGGGTTAAGTAAAAGTTCATTGTGTAGTTTTTTATCGAAAGAAGGAATAAATTTTGGATTAGATTTTATCGGTTTGAAAATTGTTTCTTTGTGGGAAGATGATAGAGGGGATTTAGGGGAAGAAAAATGAAAGAGAGAAGCGTTAGACGTTATCTCTGCAAAAGATTTTTTTGTAGGAGGGAATAATTTAGAGGCCTGAAAGTAGGAAATGTTGTCTGCAGCCATTGACTGTTTGATATTTCTCTATCTAGATAACTCTGGACAGGCCACACTAACAGCAGTATGGTTGCCCTTTAAATTAATACAAATAGGGTTATTCGTTGTATTTTCACACTGTTCAAAGGGATGATCCTCTCCGCAATGGAAGCAACGAGGAGGGGAACGACAAATAGGTTTTGAATGGCCAAAACGGCAACAGTTGAAACATTGGATAGTCGGGAATCTGTATACTTCAACGGGAAGAGCGTTATAATAAATAAATACACGGGATGGTAATGTTTGACCTTCGAAAGTAATAACAACGGATTGGGAAGGTTTCCATATAGTGGTGCCGGTGGAAGTATCCTTGAAATTCAAACGACGTGCTTTTAAAACTTTTGGAGTTAATTGAGAGTCATTAAGAGCGTCTACTATTTCTGTTTCTGATAGATCGGTTGGGATACCTCTTACTCTGCCCATTCTGGTTAAATTGAAAGTAGGTATGAAAGATTTAAATTTATTATTTGAAAGAGAACCTATTTTTTTAACAAAATCATTAGCTAATGTGGCTGATTTAAATTCTATGGATAGTTTGTATCGACCTTCCGGTTTTATTGATCCATTTATAATACCGAGGTTTTTGAGTTTTGAGCTAAAAATAAATTTACCAAAATCCAGGGGATGAATTATTTTCCCCTGTTCAGTCCTTTGGACATTGACAATAAATGGAGCTGAAGATGAAATAGAATACGTAAGCTCAATGGCTTTTGCTTCTGGAGGAATGGTATCATTATAACTTCCATGAGAGATTGGGGCTTCGTTTGATTGTGAAAGAGATTTAATTTTAGGAGGTAAATTAAGACAAAGCGGAGGTCGTCGTTTTCGGGAAGGAATGGTTACAGAAGTCTGGGTATCATCAGAATCGTAATCGTCTACAATATTAGAAATGGGCTCAGGGTCTGGAGGTCGATTTTCATCTTCCTCCATTGCAACAAATTTAAAAAAAAATTAAACAATAATTATTATTTTAGAAATAATAAATGATAGAAATAATACACGCAACTTCGTCGCAAAACCAATAACACAAACAAAAATAATGAATACGAAAAGGTAACAATAAATAAATCTTATCTGTACGCCGCGCCGCCGTCAGTAAGCCGTCAAACACAGAGCACTGGTAAACACGACTGCACACTTCCGAGGTTCGGTGACTAATCAAGAACAATATTGCATACTTCAATCAGGGTTGCCAACCGTAAAAAAAATTCCCTCGTACGGATGCAGCTAAAAATCTCGTACTTTGACTTTCAAACCTCGTACCAGGGATGGTATGCCCAAAATAATTATTTCCCCAGATTTCGAGGCGAAATTTCCCTAGAATTTCACTACATTTCGGAAACCTTGAACAAAACAAGAACTTGGTAAACAAAACCCGCTTCGGGGGGGGGGGGGGGTAGGATTTGTGTGGTATTAAAAAAAATCTTTATTGTTACTCTAGTTAAATCACAAAAAAATAAATGTAAATCAAGGTAACGAATCTAATTTTACGTCAGGAACATCCTCACTGTCAACGTTTTTTCTGCCGTATATATTTAAACTTAACCATTGGACGAAACAACGAAAAGACTAGGTATTTAACAATAAAAATCATCTTCTTTTCAAAAACTTCAATTACCTACACGTACTAACGTAGTACAACTAAACACGGCCGGCATGCAACAAATGGAACTCGTAAAAAACAGAGATAGTAGAAATTTGCGCTCTGTGTCACAGCGACGACTAATGCGAAGAACGAACGAACTGTTTTATTATTCAGGCATTTCAATAATTTTATTATTCGGGGATTTCTCGGTTGATGGGATAACTACCATAGACAATCATCGCGCAAATACGGCAATGTAATTTTTGGTGTAAGAAGTTCATACAAGTTCTGATAGATGGCACTAGTTTTTACTGTTATATAATAGTGATGTAAAATGTTCGTATAGCCATAGGTATTATCAAAATCTCGTACATAATTGTACGAGGTTGAAAGTCTCCTCGTACCTCGTACGGAAGGCCACAAATCTCGTATTTGTACGAGGAACCTCGTACGTTTGGCAACACTGACTTCAATCCATTGTCTCGAATGTGTCGTCTGTACAATTCTATTGAATGTAACTACATAGATATATATGCAAATCGTCTGGCTTATTTTAAAAAGCAAATTAGCAATATATTATGAATGTTTGTTTGTATTTTTATTTACTCAATTTGTTTTCTGTATTTTTTTACTTTTATTTTTTGGATCATATATTGAACTGAATGTTTTGTTGATACCTCTTTTTTGCCTTTGTTCACGTTTTGCTGTTTTTATTTTTTTGTTAATACATAGTGTATTTATATTTAAACTGTGCATGATGTGAACATTTTTAAGTGGACTGTTGACATCGACGCTTTTTCATAATTTATTTTTCATGTTGATAATCTGTAAATGTTCGTAAAAAATAAATGAATAAAATTATCTACTGTTAAAAAAACTACATTATCTTGTTTTTAATTCTACTCCGTATATCATTTCAGTGCAGAACTAATGCGCTAAGTCTTCCACGAGCGTTCCCGAATACCATTCCCTACTGATTATTACATTTTTACCAGTGCGAGGAAATTTACATAGATTTACCAAAAAACTATATTATGACAATGTACCTAGTGAAAAGTGAAAGAGATCGTGCTTTTCGGAATCCAAGTAGACTTCAAGGCTCGATGCATTTTTTTTCTGAAAAGTGACTGTATGAACCAATCTTGTTTTAAATACATTTCTACAAACCTTAACTTCCAATGCTTCGAGCCATGTTAAACAGTTGTCTATTCGTTTTTTCCTCAATGAGGAAGTTTTGTCTATGTGTTATTTGTTCTGTCAAACAAAACGTCAAATTTGAAATGGTGACAGCGCGCGGGGACGTGTGAATGCGAAGCGGACGTTGTATGTATCATCAGAATCAGGATCTGAATCAGAATCAGAATCAGGAGAGCAGAGGGGAGTGAGATGCGCCTCGTCAGCAGTCAGCTGGTAGTGGAGCTGCTCTTGCGCTTCTCCATGGCGCTCATCTTCCTGTAAGTACTCAGGGTCCATTTCACTTCAAACAAACATATGTTTTGATTTCCTAACAACGTGTCGCCGAGTCTTGGTATTGACACAACGTCGCTCTAATTCGGTTTTGTCCAACAGACCATTTTTAGCAAAATTGAATCAAGTACGCATTTGTTCTCAGAAAGCATTTATTTATACTATATAAGCAAAAAAATACTATTCAAAGGGTTTTTAAAACGGATTTTCTGAAGTCCTCCAAAATTAAACAACATTCAGCGCTTGCTTATCCACAGTCATTCATAGCCTAAGCGTGAAACTTAAACACTCTGTTACGAGCGCAATTCTCACGCTACGTGATCGCTCTCAGCCTAGTCAATCGTTCATTCATACGCATCACGAAAGTAAAAATCTTCACATATTATATTGCTCTTTACGAAGTTATATTAGGGGGTTTTAATATATCATTTTAGTAATCCTTCAACTGAGCTAATTTCAATTTGTATACCTTTTTCGTAAGAACAACTTTAACGTGCTATTTGTCGCGATTTATGTTTGATCTGTTGGACAAAAACGAACTGGACCGACGATAAGGAGACTATCATGTCGTCATTACTCATCAAGATGTTGATTTATATTCTTTTGTTTATGTAGAAATTAATTATAAAATTGTCGCTATGTTATTTCATCGGCTATTAGAGTAGGTATTTAAAATCATCGTTAGATAATTTTAGACAACCTTCTGTGGAGCTACGTAAGTATTCCTGATAGCTACGGAGCTAGCTCCAGTTAACCGTGAAAACTCGCAGCTCTGACCCCTATCCTCGGCAGTCAACACTAGGAGCCTTATATTTATTTGCTTACTAGCCTGCGCTTTAGGATTTGTGAAAAAATAAAATATTTGCCTCAGGATCATTTATTGCCTATCAAAAAACTAATTAGAGACCATCAGAAATTCACATTTAAAAAAAAGGATTATTATAAATAAAATTATTTTGGTACCTACTATATTTTTGTTTCCCACAATTAGTTCCAATTTAGAAAATAAAAAGTTCATTGAACGAAATAAATCTGTTTATATTGTCCAATAACACTTACAATAAATAACTTTGTGGGTTATGTTATATGTTCTATACTGACAGAGTGTGTGTGCGCGTGTAGGTACATGGAACGCATGAGCCCGTTCAACCGACAGATCCACCCAGACGAGATGTGGCTGTACCGCAACCCACGCCGGGAGTCCTATGTGGGCACCTCCCTGCTGTGGTCACTGGCACTCCTCGCGCCGCTGCTCATGGCCCTATGCCGCTTCGCCCTCGCGCGGGACCGAGAAGACCTCCTGCAGACCCTGCTCGGCGTGTCCCTGGCACTCGGCATCAACTGCATCCTCACGGACATGGTGAAGCTGATGGTGGGGCGGCCGCGGCCCGACTTCTTCTGGCGCTGCTTCCCCGATGGAGAGCTCAACCCCGAGCTGCGCTGCTCTGGCGCCCCCGAGGACGTGGCCGAGGGCCGCAAGTCCTTCCCCAGTGGACACAGCAGCATCTCCTTCTGCTCGCTAGGCTTCATGTCCTGGTGGTGCATGGGCAAGTTACGCGTGTGGGGGGGCCGCCCCCCCGGGCCCCCGGGCGCCCTCCTGCTGCTGGCCCTGGCCCCGCTGACTGTGGCGCTGGCTGTGGCACTGTCCCGCACGTGCGACTACCACCACCATTGGCAGGACGTGCTAGTGGGCTCGCTGATGGGTCTAGGTGTAAGTTTCATGGTGTACCGCCAGCACTTCCCCCCGCTCTCCTCGCCCCATCCGCACCGCCCCCTCTCCCACTGCCCCCCGCCCTCACTCGCCCCCCAGTCACAGCTGCCCCTGCCCCCGCCCCCGCAACAAGTCAAGTGGATATAACACTATATTGTACTTAAACCAAATAATGTTTTATTTGTACTGATAGTTTAAGATGACACATATCTGTGTCCGTTATTATTTCTACACAAACTCCTACGAGTTATAGAATCTGTTGCCACATAATATTATAACAAACCCACGTTGATGGGTTACTTATTTTTCATAATTTATTGTTAAGAATGTTACATATTTTGTACTTATCCTTAATGTTCCAAAGTATATATTGTTTGCTCGCTGCAAAAAGTCAGTTTTTTTTTTTGTAAATTCTTCCTTAGTACAAGATGTTTTGTGTATCTTACAGTTAGGCTAGTTACACATCGGCGACTTAGAAGCGCGATTCAATCGGATACATCATATATCGCAGTGCTATACACATTTAGCGACATAGTTGCGCATTCGAATTGCCTTAATCTGTCGAGGCATTCGAGAAGTCAGCCATAAAAATAATAAAGACCTAAAATGACAATATGGCTGAAGTAGGTCTTATAGCTATCTATGTTAGTGACTTTTCTCAGATTAGCAGGGATTAAGTGATTATAATATTATTTAATCGCTTACTTGTGTTATATTAATCCTTTTTGATACCAATGATTGAAGCCAAACCAGAATAGCATTTAAAATGGGTTTTTTTTTCAATTGAAGCCCGGGAACTTTGCGCCTCATTGTCCCCCTTCGTTAGTGATGGGGGAAGGCGCAATACTTTCTCCCAGAAGATGTACTTAATTAAAATATTACATTTATAATTAGGAATAAGTTTTGGAGCAGAGAGTAAAAAAATACTATTTTACCTCTTAAGTCTTCTAAAAGTCTCATGTTTGCATTTTATAAATTTATGTTAGGACATTCCTGTACTTAAACCGCTGTGAATTATTATTAATAGTTAAATGTATTTGTCGAGGAAGGAGAGATTCCTCATAACTAAAAGGTTCTACTTGTATTAAATTATTTATTTAAAACATTAATTTATGTTTAATATAACATTTTCTTATACTTAATAAAATATTTACAAATATGATACAAAGTTTTATTTTACGTAACATCCGTAATTAATAATGAATTATTATTGCTTATCAGTAGTACACGCTTCAGTGAGGATGAGCTCAGATATCAGTTCTGAATGGTGAGGACTGAGGATCCCTTCAGAGGACAACAAGCATCACTAATTGTTTATGAAATTTTACGAAATTTCATGTATACAGTGACCATCCTTTTGTTTTGCAGGTGAAGTGTAGTTAGCAAAACCGTAGATTTGTATACAAATTAAATCCACGCTGCCCGCCCGCCACAAACAGACACTCGCCTTTATATATTAGTTAGATAAATAATTTATACAGCATTCAATCCTTTTTGTTCTATTCCTATATCATCCAAGTAAACATACAGCTAGCAGTTACAGTAGCACAAACAAGAGTAATGAGTCAATAGAGAACGCATCACGCACACGGGAGTAGGAAATGTGATGCATCAGAAGAGGTAGGAACTGACTACCAAATCAAACGTTGTACGTGATCATAGTCGGCCCACTTGATCTCCTTGGTGAAGAAGATATAGAAGGTGAGAGCGTTGATGAGCAGGTACAGCAGGGACTCGGTGCGCGGGGCCGGGCTGCGCAGCTCCAGCCGCAGCAGCACCAGCGGGGGCACGAAGTAGCGTGGCTCCAGCAGCCTCTGCGGCACTAGCGCCCCCACCAGCGCCAGCACGAAGGGCACCACCAGCCCCGCGCCCCCGGCCCGCAGTGCAGCACGCCACGCACTGCGCCCCACGTACACGTACAGCGGCACACAAGCGTACCTCGCCCACCAGTAGCGCCCCCACCAGCGGCTCCACGCATAGAACGTGTAGTGGCGATTGTCCGCCAGCAGGTACGGGTGCACGAGCGTGTTGTAACGCACCACCAGCGCACATACGGCCAGCTGCAACACCACCGCACCTCGCCACCGCACGCACTCCCGCACATCCTCCCGCACGGTGCTCAGCAACAGGGGCAGGGAGAAGGCGGCATAAAACAGGAGGAAATAGAACAGTTGGGGGACGTGGACACTCGCCTCATGAGCCGCCTTATCCCCCAGCACGATGGAGCCATTCATCGCCACAAACACTACAAACCCCGCCATCACGGACAACAGAGACAACATCACCTTCAGATCTGCAAGGGGAGTGCGCCGGAAGAAGTATACGAAGAAAGTATTGAGGTGGAAGATGACAGCGGAACAACTCTCCCCGATGGAGTAGTGCTTGCGGGAGGGATCGCGCGTGTGAGCCACCACGGCCGCGTCGAGCATCAAGCGTGCCAGGCAGAAGGCGAGCCACACCACGTTGGTCTGGCGCACGAACACGGAGAGCGCGGCGGCGGCGACGGCCGACAGGGGGCGGCGCGCGCGCACCAGTTCCAGCGTCAGGAGCAGTGCGGCCAGCGCCGCGGCGTCCGTGTAGTACAGCTGCGCCAGCAGACAGAGGGGAGGCAGTAGCGCCAGGCGGGCCGCACCGCGGCGGGCCAGCAGCGCGAGGCCGACGGCGGACAGTAGCAGCGAGGAGAGGCGCAGCGCGCGCACCGAGCAGCCCAGCGCGGGGGCCAGCAGCGCGGACAGCAGGTAAAGACCAGGCGGGGTGGTGAGCTTGGGCTCCCAGTGTGCCCAGTCCCCGCGGCAGTATGCCAGCCCCTGCGGCAAGTGGAACTCCTCGTCTATGACCATCGTCGATGCTTCCTCCACCTTCGAAGAGAGGATCAGAGACACCCCGAGGTAGGCCGCCACCATGAGCGACACGCGCCTCCACGGAGTGATCGCCGGCTCCTTCTCGGACATCTTGCAGCTAGTATTAATGTGATATAAGATATTACCATAGCCAGGGAAGCTCCGCAACGTACATTAATTTTAATGAAATTTGAAAGGCATCGGCATTAAAAATATTACGATCATTATTTGACAGACTGTTAACACAAAAACTGTCAAAACCATCCACGTCAAAACTATCAACGCATAATATCAACGCATCAACTGTCATCAACGAAACCAGAACTAAAACCATAGATTTGTAATATTTTGAAACGTCAGAACAACAGTGTCGCGATTGTTATCAAACGACCTCTCCCAAATTTCATAGATTTTCCATTTGTAGAACTATTTTTTTGGGGTAAATTTGCAGAATTACGCAATTTTTTAAAGTTATTTAGTAAGGTTTATTTTTATTTATGTCTACAAGCATACAAGATAGAAGTGAGTCGTGAGTGGTTTATTTATGAGTGATTCGTTCGCGAACGACTATGTGAGGGAGATGAAAAAAATGCACGAATGTTCCATTTTTGTCGAAGTTCAAAATTAATTTCATTAATTTTTGCGTAAAGCTTGAAACGGAATTCTGGAACTTTACCTATTTTTGTATCATGAAAAGAAGTAAAATTAATCCCAACGTTATTTATATTATACGTGTTTTCAATCAAAATTAAGCATTTAAAAAGTATTTAGCCAACTTTTTCATTATTTTAACTTATATTAATCATCTTAATATAACAAATTTCTCGTGTTTTTGGGAATATCAAAATAATTATATCATTTACAAAATTATGGATTGCTGAATTGAAACATTAATTTAAAGTTTGTGCAAAACCGGCTCATATTTATTATATGTATTGAAAAAAAACAAAAAAAATCAAACCAAACTACCAAATAAAAAAACCGATGAAATGACAATACTTAATTGATCTTGACATGCAAGTAGGCCATCAAAACTAGGGTAAAATTCGGTTTATGGGAGTCACTCGAATAACCGAAATTGAACTTGATTTAGACTAATTTAGGGCTGGGGAATCCGAATCTGTGAGAATTAGGTGGGGGTCGGCACTATTAACTGAGTTATAGGGTTTTGAAATTTCGTACGCGATACATAGAAACCATGTTTTATTTATCAATTATGACATAAGAAAATCAAATTAATGACTTTTAATTAATTACTTTTCACATTTCAGAAGTGCCAACCAAAAAATAAAAAGTGTTGCCATATAATAATAATATTTTTTTACAAAATAGGTTAGGTTTTTAGTTTGGGTTAGAGTAGGCAGAAGAACATGGGAAAAAGGTTTTAGAATTAAATCACAAACCAGTCTATACAAACCTAGCGTAGCCCACAAACTACTTGAAAACTGGGATATAACTCTAAAGGGGACGCGAGCAGGCGTTATTAAAGGGGCATTTTTTTGTAACAGGAAATACCATGGAAAAAAGGTATTAGAATTAAATCACAAACCAGTCTATACAAACCTAGCGTAGCCCACAAACTACTTGAAAACTGGGATGTAACTCTAAAGGGGACGCGAGCAGGCGTTATTAAAGGGGCAATTTTTTGCAACAGGAAATAACATGGAAAAAAGGTATTAGAATCAAATCACAAACCAGTCTATACAAACCTAGCGTAGCCTACAAACTACTTGAAAACTGGGATATAACTCTAAAGGGGACGCGAGTGGGCGTTATTAAAGGGTCATTTTTTTGTTATAGAAAATCACAGTTAGGTTAGGTTATATATATATATAAATTTAATATTTACAAGATTTTAAATAATAAACTACAAATCTGGCAAATGATATTTAATTTTCTGAATTTTCCATGCATTGATATTATTATTATATGGCAACACTTTTTATTTTATGGTTGGTACTTCTGAAATGTCAAAGTAATTAATTAAAAGTCATTAATTTAATTTTCTTATGTCATAATTGATAAATAAAACATGGTTTCTATGTATCGCGTACGAAATTTCAAAACCCTATAACTCAGTTAATAGTGCCGACCCCCACCTAATTCTTACAGATTCGGATTCCCCAGCCCTAAATTAGTCTAAATCAAGTTCAATTTCGGTTATTCGAGTGACTCCCATAAACCGAATTTTTTCCCAAAACTATCTTAGCTGGTGTCTACTTGCCCACCAAATGCATCTTTCTAAACCATCAAAAATGCTTACGTCAAATAAAAAGAATAGCTGATGCGAGAAACGTAATAATCCTTAGCAAATGCTGACTGGGCCCGTCTAGGCTTGTGGGCACGGTGAGAGGGGGGTTCAGAAAGGTATAAATCATCAGGCCCGGGGCCCAAGCAATCGCAGTACTAACCTAATATTTAAAGCGCCCTTGCGATGATTTGTGGGAGAGGGCGACCGGGGTATAACTCCGCTTAAAAACGTCAACACAAACTGTAGCCATTTTTAAAATCTATGTTTGTGACGTAGGCGATGCTTTTTTTGTTTTGTTTCTCGCTCACTTTACCATAAGACTCGTGCGCCAGAAAGAGAGGCAGAGAGGGTTCGCAAACGGTGTAATGCGTGTTCTCGCCGCTAGGTGGCTGACTCATGCTTCCCGCCATTTCACTTCCTCTAAAAAACTGTAAGCAAAGTTTGGCGGACGCCGTTGTTTGTCATCATAACGTTGTCAAACATTTTTAAATATCTGGTTGTGTGAAACAGTTGATTTATTTGTGAAAATGCCTACCGATAAAGTCCTTAAAACGTGTTGTGTGAAAAGATGTACGGACAGAGACTATTCCACACAAGTTTCCAACCATAACCTCTGAGAGTCCATTTCGAGAATGGTGTTCAGCACGTATCATGACTACATCCTAAAAGGTATTCTATACTGCATCAGCCTATAATAATAATAATATGTTTTGTTAATTCGGTTAATGTAATAATTATATTTATTTCAGAGCGTAACATCTCAACCAGCAGCGTACCCGTTGCTGCACAGGGGATGCTAGTAGAAAATGAAGGTACATATCTGTTTTATATTACTTAAAAGGGAGTAGTTTTGTTCGTCTAATATATCAATCTTTACTTCAATTTCTCAAGAACTATGATATATTTTTTCCAGAAATAAGTGCAGGACCCAGTCATGTCTTCTCTGCAACCAGCAGCGTTGCTCTTGCTGCACAGGGGATGGCAGAACATAGATGTAAAATGCATAGGTGACCCATATGATCCCATAAATTCATCAATCCTAGCAAGCGAGTACCGTCCCACAGAGAGGTTTTGCTTAAATTATCCCACTAAGAAATTTGCTATCAACGCTCTTGAAATTCATTATGTCGTCGAGTATGTACTGAATTATAATTGCGAAAATTTATATCTTCTGCCCGTTATTGAAGAAACCATTGCCAAATATATATGTTTTGATTGGCTTGATTGTAACGAACATAAAAAAAATTTATTCAATTCATTATCAAAATTACTGTACCATTTATAATCAATGCATGGTGTACCGATGTCAATAGAAAATTAATTGGCAAGGATACACTACCATACAATGGACCTGACTCCATGAAGAAAATGGCGGTACTGCGACATTTAAAATATGCTAAATATAGGAAGAAATGGTTGTCATAACTAATTTATTTTAATTAGTTAAAACCAATTAGGACCACAATTTGTTCCTATAAGCGTCTTTTAAATATCGTAGTACTGCCATGCTCCTCATTAAATCAGGTCCATTGTATGGTTGTGGTGTATCCTTGCCAAATCATTTTCTATTGACATCTCTATATGAGTAGTAGAATAATAACGAAAAAATAAATATACAAGTCAAATATTGTTATCGTTTGTAATGTTAAGCCAAATATTCTCTGATGCGGAGTTTACATTATTCAGTTTGGCTGTATTAGTCTGCAGCCCATTTTCAGTCACCGACTAGTGTTAATAAAAAAATAGTCGAATTAGTTTATTTTATATGTCTAGTTTATATATAGTTCTACTTTTTTATTACATACTTGACATCATAATGAATATTCTCTCAACACCTTCTTTAAATTTTACTCTTGTATTTGGTGTTTTTATTTGTTATTATTATACCCTATTTATTTATCAGGTGCCAATATGTATTGTTAAAACAATAACCTATTGTTTAATTTACTTTTCTGTTTACACTGTTACATTCTTTATGTTGTGTACTTATTCCTAAGTTATAAATATCTAAAAGGATATAAAGTTTTTAAAACTAAAAAGTATTATATACTTAGTATTTATATATGAAAGGTATAAATATTTAAGTAATAAGATAAGTAGGAGGGAAACAAAAATAATAATAATGTAATTAGACGCTAATACAGCTAAAACAGTAGGTTGAATCGTTGACTGCCTTATTGACAATATTTTTTTCAATAGCCGTTGGATGTTGAAAGAAAATAACTATCATTTCCAACAGCTAGTTATATATTGATACAGTAATTTCTTCTAAATTCACCTTCTAAATGTGTTTTGTGCTTATATTATTGTATTTCATGTTTATATTTAAAAAATAAAATTATTGTACATGTAATTATGAGTTTGTTTTTCAGCTTCCTTCTGATAAAACGCTGTCCTGAGAAAATGAGCTGTAAGGGTCATTTCTTTCTTAGGACAGGGCTTTGTCAGATGGGACCTTGTGGTCTTGAGTGACATTTTACTTATGTTTTAGGCTAATGAATTGGGTTTTAGGTAGGTTCCGAATCAGAATTAAATTGTCTATGGTTGCGCCTTTTTTTTTAATTTCTTCTATCCTTTGTCGATGGTGTGGTGTGACGTCGGCGATGCGTGGTGTATACAAATTTGCCAGATCTATGGTTAAAACTTGACCAAACCAAACGTATGGAAAGAGGGCGGTGTTATCAATCTATAGATAGTTGATTTATGCCGGGGACTGGTTTTGTTTTAACATCTACTCCATGCAGAAGGCCTCGATAGAAAATAATTTTCTTAAAAGCATAATATGTCAACTTTGGGGATGCTGTGAAAATGGTACACATTGTGGACTCAGGACTCGGAAAATAATATATCAAATTTTCCATAGGGCTCCAAGCATCAGGGGGGACCCCGGCTAGGTTCCAAAATAATGCACATGAGGACACAAAATATTTCACATATTTGTGTAAGTGGAAAATGTTGCTTGTCGCCTGCGATAATATTTAAAAATATAATATAACTAACTAACTATAAGTATTGTAGCGCCCTTCGTGGCAGCCGGACGCGCCCTCGCGTACTCCAACCGCTTTGTGTTATTTTTAGTATTTTCAAGGGAAATGAGGCAACATACCTTTGAAATTAATTTGAAAATCAGTCAATCATCATTTTAAATTCACTTAAAAATTAGTAATCCGAACTTTATAGTAATGTGATTAGAGTGCAGTGTGTTAAAAATGAATAATCGAAAATTCTGCTAAAAATATTCGAAATTGGATGAAGTTGAACTTGGGACGAGTATCGGTAACTGTGGGTACGCTAGATGTTTTCAATGGAATTCTTGGAAACTCTGAAGGCCCTAAGAAATGTTTATTTAAGCCCAGGGTAATTTATTATCCCGCCCGTCGCCTTTTATTGCGGTCACAATGCACTACTACCACAATCACTAGGAACAAGATTACATGGAGATGAATGATGGCCTTGCCGAACGTCACAGCGGTGCTGCCAAGGTCTGTTATCTATGTGAGGATACTGTGACATCGCTTAATTAGCAGCAGACACATACCTGGACGGATGAAGAACCCCGTGCTGGCACTGTTGGTGGACACGGTGCACTCTCTCGCTGCAGCAGCTGGTCCAGTTTCTTCACCATCTAGGATTCTTGCTGCAGAGTCTCCATCCTCTATCTTCGCCGAACGTCACAGCGGTGCTGCCAAGGTCTGTTATCTAGGAGAGGATATTGTGCCAGCGCTCTATTAGCAGCAGACACATACCTGGACGGATGACGAACCTCGTGCTGGCACTGTTGGTGAACGCGGTGCACTCTCTCGCTGCAGCAGCTGGTCCAGTTTCCTCACCACCTAGGATTCTTGCTGCAGAGTCTCCATCTTCTATCTTCGTATCACCTTTTTTTTTTTTTTTTTTTTTTTAATTTTATTGAAACATATAAACAAGGTTACAATTTTTTTTACAATATAAACACTAATATTTCAATCACTCTCCTAATAAAGCAGCTGCTTGTGTTTAGGAGAGGACAACAAAAATATTTTAACATTTTTTTAAATTAAACAAAAAATATTAGTAATAAAACAAAAAATAACAATAAAAGCAATAAAAATATAGGTTAGTTAATAAATGATTCAAAGAATTTAAAAGGCAAAAACATATTTCTAAACAATAAGTAAAGTTATGAGGTGGTACAAGAGTATTTTAATTTAATTTTTTTTTTATATTTTTCGTAGTTTTCTTCCGATCGTATATCAAGTGGTAATTTATTAAATAATTTTACACCCTTGAATATATAGTGATGTTGTGCTGTTGTGGTTCGTGCTAGTGGCACGGTTAGTCCTCCAACAGATGTTATTCTTTTGCTAATATTCAATTGTGGTAAATTATTTTTACTAAAGAAATCTTTATGTATTTGTAGAAGTGCAATTTTGTCATAAATTTTTGTAAGTGGGGGAACCGGGAAATCTTGAAAAACATTTATAGTTGGGTAGTAATATGGCTTTTTTAAGATTATTTTGATTAGTATTTTTTGAATAGTTTCTAGTGGGAGTAGGGATGATTTATATGCACCCCCCCAAGCCACGATTCCATACTGTAGGACAGAGTGCGCCAGTGCATAATAAATATCTTTTAGTATTTTTAATGATACAATATTTCTTAGTCTAAAAAATATATAGATTAGTTTTCTCATTCTGTCTACTGTGGAATTTATTTGACTTTTCCATTTAATGTTATTATCAATAATTATTCCAAGATATTTTATTTCTTTTTTACTACTAATGTTTATACAGTTTGAGTTACAGGGTGCGAATTTAAGGAGGCAATTTCTTTCGTGAATTTTTATGTTTAGATTTACATTCGAGTTATTCCCTGTTAGGCTATAAGGTATAAAATGGGTTTTTTCGACATTCAGTGTCAATAAGTTTTCGTCAAACCATAGTTTAACGATATTTATTGCATTATTAGCTGATACTACGACCTCATTCCAAGAATTTCCTTCAATAGTTATCACTGTATCATCTGCGTAAGATATGATGTTTCCAATGATTGGGAGTTGAAAAAGTTCATTTACATATAATATAAATAGTAAAGGTCCCAAAACAGTTCCTTGTGGAATTCCAAAATCTATATTTTCTATTTCACTTAATTCGTTGTTTACTTTAACCTGTTGAGTTCTTTGATAGAGATAACTTTTTAACCATGTTTTAGCTTTGCCAGTAATTCCTATATTATTTAGTTTATTAATTAATTTTGAATGTGAGACACTATTAAAGCTTTACGGAGGTCAATGAATATACTTAAGCATTTTTTGCCTCTATCTAATGTTTTATAAATAAGCTTAGTTAATTCTGCAATTGCGTCTTGTGTGCTAAGTTTATCTCTGAAACCGTATTGACTAGGGTTAATACTTTTTTGGTTATCTGTATAATCAGTAATTTGTTTTTTTATTACTTTTTCGTGTATTTTTGCAATGTTGGATAGTAAGGATATTGGGCGGTAATTGTTTACTTCTTTTGAATCTCCGGATTTATATACTGGGATTATAATGGCTTTTTTGTAGTTAGACGGGAATATTCCGTATTTAGTACTTACATTAATTATATGCGTAATCGGTTTGGTTAGAAAATTGCAGTATTTTTTCAAGATTTCTGTAGTTATACCGTCGTATCCTGGCGCACTACCATTTTTAAGTGATTGTATTATGTTTTCAATATTTTTTTCTGTAGTCGGTTTAAAAATTGAAAGATTGCTATTTGTTATTTTATCTTCATGTATGTCATCAGGTTGATAATTTTGGTCAATTTTATATGCAAGTTTTTGACCGACGGTAGCGAAAAATTTGTTGAAAATATTTGCGCACATTTTTGGTTCACGGATAGCATTTATTTTAGTTCCATTATTGTTTATGACATTTATTGTAGACTTATTTTTATTACTTTTATTCATTATTTCATTTATAGTGTTCCATGTTTTTTTAGGGTTTTCCTTTGTGAGGATTATTTTCTCCCTGTAATATTTTTCTTTTGTGTCTTTGATAATTTTAATGAGTTTGTTCCGGAATATTTTGTAATCGTTTTTTACTTGGCTATTGGTAGAATTTTTTTTTGTATCTATGAAAAGTTTTTCTTTTTTCCGGATAGATATGAGTAATCCTTGCGTAATCCATGGTTTGATTTTCCTTAATTTAGAACTAGGTTGATTATTTATAAAGGTTGTACAGTCTGCGATATGAGCATTTAAAGTTTCTTCAAAGAAGTTTGCGCACATGTCTGGGTTTTGGCAATTTAGTATTGAGGACCAAGATTCGTTACTTAATTTATTATTTAATTTTACATTGTTCAATTTGGAAATTATGTTAATATTTTTTCTAGAGTCATTTAATCCTAAGTTTTTATTTAAATCATAAATAAAAATATTTGAATGGTGATCTGTTATATCATTTTTCCATATAATAGATTTAATTTTTTCTGTGTGTTTAATATTGCTCCATATGTGGTCCAGGCATGATGGCGATTGGTTTGCAAATTCTCTTGTGTAATTATTTACACATGATATAAAGTTCATTTCACTCATAGCATTTATATAATCTATTTTATTTTTACAGTGGTTATTTGGACCAATATTAATATTTAAATCACCCATTACTATACAATTTAGATGGTTTTTGTTACATAGTATTTTTTTTAATTCTTCTATAAATAAAGATACATCAGAGCTGTGTGTTCGATATATTGCGATTATATTGAAAGGCATATTATTTAAAACAAAATTTAATGACAAACAGTTTGCTTTGCATATGTGTATTTCGGTAATATTGATATCAGTAAATTTTTCTTTAGCGTATACTACAATTCCACTATTTTTATTAATCTGATAATTTGTATTGTAATTTTTGTAGTTTGGGATGATTGGTTCCTGTACTTCATCACCTGTTCATGTACTTCATTTTATTTAACTTAATTTCACTTATTTTTGTAATATTTATATTTTGTAATACCTGCATCAACTGTAAAGCACCCCTGAGGTGATATCTCACAAAAACGGCGCTATACAAATTATCCAATAAATAAACTAACCATCACGCCGTAGGCAGAGAGGACGGACCGCCAAACAACTCAGTATTGGCACACACTCCTTGCCTCATTCACATTCATACATCGTCTCATAGATACTCTTCTATTATTCTGACTCTTGACATGGCCCGACACAAGTATCTGATTCATTTGGTCGTGCCATGTCTTCCTCAAGCGTCCCCGACTTCTGCTACCATTCACATTTGCATTGTATATTCTCCTTACACTCCTTTCTTCGCTCATTATCTCTACATGCCCAAACCATCTAAGCGTCCCTTTCTTGATCATACTCATTACCTAGCCTTGCACTCTTTGCGGATATCCACATTCCTCACACGATCATACATGGTTTTACCACACATACGCCTCAGGGATCTCATTTCAACTTTCATCCTTTCTTTGCCAGTTCCACGCCTCACTTCCATATATCAGGGTATCAGTCCTCCATTAATGGAGTTACCTGCATTTACCCTTCTTTCAATATCTCTGTCAGCCTTCCCATCTCTCGTAAACATACTTCCTAAATACACAAACTCATCCACCTGCTCCAAGTATTCCTCATTCACAGCTATATTGCACACTTTTTTCGTACTCTCTCGTTCAAACGCCATTACTTTAGACTTACTTACATTCATCATTAACTCATTCTTCATGCATACTTTGTTCATCCTAGACACAGAGAGACTGCAGATCATCCATACTATTAGCAATCAGCACCGCATCATCAGCATACAACAGGCAACATTCTTTCAGATTACTCAAATTCGCGCCCAATCCCACCTCTATCAATTCTTGCATACAATTATCCAAATGTATTCAATGTATAGATTGAATAACCACGGTGACATTACGCAGCCTTGTTTAACACCTTTTGTGATATCAAACCACCCCGTAAAACCACCATTCACCCTAACACATGCAACGCTTCCCTCATACCGAGACGCAATTGCCTGAGTCAGATTCGTATTCACTCCATACATGGACAACACCTTCCATAGCTTTTTCCTGTCGACTCGGTCGTATGCTTTTTGTAGATCTATAAAGGCACAGAAAAGTTTCTGTTTTTTTGCCAGAAACTTCTCGGTGAGCATACGCAATGGGAAGATCTGGTCCATGCACCCCCTTCCACTTATAAAAGCACCTTGCACATCCCATATTTTATCCTTTGTTTCCTTTCTTACCCTTTCAATCAAAATTCTACCATACAGCTTGCCAACTGAACTTAGCAGGCTAATAGCCCTATTTATTTATTTTTATTTATTTATTTAATTTTAAAAAAAAACATGACATAATACATTGTTACAGCGATCCTTGGCTGTCCAACTAGGATATCACCCGTTTTAGGACAGACAGAAATAGGTAGATCCATCAAAAGCGACTCTTGTTTAGTCCAGTGTATTGACTTTACTTAGTTCTTATAGTTCTTCTTATTCTTATAGTGTATTGACTGTACTTAGTCACATGCAGCTGAATCAAAGTTATAATTTAATTAATATAATATATAAATATAAGAGTTAGTGAGTTCTGAATGATGTGTAGGAATTTTTTGTGATGTTTGTGTCAATGATTGATGTATGAAACACGTATTATTGTACGTTCTGAAAGTTATTTGTATGGTGAGAATCTTGAATGCTATAAATATACTAAAAACAATAAAATGGCCTATATCATGGTAAGAACTTATGATGGAGAGAGGTTGATGCTGAAAATAAGTTACAATGAAAAAATGAAGAAAAAGCAAATTTATAAGATCAATTACATAATGAATATATAGAGATATGATTTTGATCTTGTGTGGGTATTTGGAGTGAGGTTTTCTTTCTAATCTATGAAAATTTATATAAGTATATTGTTACCCATTGACAAATGACTTATGATAAAGACAGTTGCTATTGCAAAATGAAAGTAAAATACATAAAAATGAGTATAAGATATTATTTTTTTATCAGATATGTATAGCTTTACTGAGAGTATGGGATTAAATATAATTTCATACCATAATAATAATAATAAAAAATGAGAAAACATTTTTTTGACGATGTAGTATCCTGTCGAAAAAATTGTTACGACTAGTGAAAAAGCCCGGAAATGAAATTACTATTACAAAATTTTCCTTATTAAAGTAAATTAAAACCAAAAAAATTAAAAGACGATGTAGTGACATATTGAAAATAGTGGCGTGACTCGTGAAAAAGCCAAGAAAGGATATTATGATTACAAAATTAAAATTTCTGAAAATTAAATGAATTAACATCCAGTGCTTACATAATTTATCAAGAGAACATATAATAACACTAAAAAACAATGTGCATATGATTTTGCATTATGTATGTTTACAAGATTTAAATTCTATTAAAATAGGAATGACGTAATAACTTTTCACTGTAATATAAGAGCTGAGTGGATAACTAAACTTGAAATGAGAACATTTAAAAATACCTTCTTTAGTTGCTTTAATAATGGAGAGAACAAATTAAAAACTAACAAATGAATAAACATAAGGTAAGTACTTCTATTGGAATTGATTTTATATGATAAATGATTTAACATCCAGTGCTCACATAATTTATCAAGAGAAACATAATATTATAATACACTAAAAACAATGTGCATATGATTTTGCAGTATGTATGTTTACAAGATTTAAATTCTATTAAAATCGGAATGACGTAATAGTTTTTCACTGTAATATAAGAGCTGAGTGGATAACTAAACTTGAAATGAGAACATTTAAAAATATCTTCTTTTGTAGTCTTAATAATGGAGAGAAGTTGTAGTCAAATGTTCTGGCGTTTTAAACGGTCAAGCTCATTGACATTGTTAACTGTTATGATTTTGGAGCTATCAGACTGTTTTAGTAGGGTACGCCCTGACGCTGACCACGCATATTTGAAGTTGTTCTCTCTGGCGAATCGTTTTGTTTGCGCTAATAAAAATTTGCCTTTTTGTGTTAGATGATCTGATATATAAATTCTTTTGGCATCTTGCCATAATCCTAAATCGTATGTATTTAATTTATTGCTGCTGGGTGTTGTGGCTTTTAGGTAAGTTTTCAATTTGTATAGAAAATTATCCCTTGCTTGATTGTTATAAAATGTTGCAATGATGGATCTGGGACTTTTTTCAGAGATTTTCGGCCCCATCCTGTATATTTTTTTGATTGCCGAATGCACATTTTCTGTTGCGTCCTCGTAATTGATAATTTTTGATATTTTAAAGAGCACTTCCATATTGTTATTTGCGTTGGATTCCGGAATGCCCCTCATCTCGATATTACATGATTGGTTCAAGTATTCCAGTTTATCAATTCTATCGTCTTGTTTATCGATTGTGTTAGATAAACTAAAATTCTGTTTTTTTAAATCAATAAGTTCCGCGTTCACTATTTCGTGTGATGTCTCTAAAACAATGACTCGATTTTTTAGCTCTTCTTGTTGGTCTGAAATATATTGAAGTGACTTAATCAGTTCATTGTTTTGATTTAAAATTTCTCGTATTTTTTAGCATACATGTCTAATTTCTTGTCTACAAGAGATATCATTGCAGACTTAAATGAATTCAATTCATTTATTAATAATTCCGCTGTTAATTGTTGACTAGCGCCATCTATGTTTAATTTCGATGAGTTTACATTGGTTAAAGATTGGGCGGAGGTAGATTTCTGTGAGTTGGCATATTGTTTTGATTGTAATTCAAAAGGTGGCAGTTCTTGATTGCATTCACTCAAAGTATTTCCAACACTTTTCATTTTATTCACTTTTTGGGGTTTAGAGCATTTTTTGCATCTCCAATTTTGTTGACTCTTACCTCTGCGAGAGTTTTCTCCTATTCCAGCACACATTATGTGGTAGCCATCATCACAATTCGAACACGATATAAAGTCTGAAGGAACCTCAATGTTGATTTGACAGGCACTGCATTTCGTAACCATTTTTGAAGTTGATAAGAGAGTTCACATAAAAAAATATACACTTTTTCCTTGAATGTGCGCGCCTTCGTAACTTTTTAGATCTTATTGTGAATGATTCCTTGAAAACTGTAATCTTATGGTCACTGTGTCATAGATTATTAAAATTGTGTTACAATTCCCAAGCTCAGATCTTCTTTGAGAGATAAAAAAAACACACTTTTTGGGAAAAATAATTACGCTGGCCTTGTGCGCAATCTTCGTTTTATAAAATTGACCACTTTTAGTTAATTCTCTACTGGTTGTTATGTTTATTCTTTGATATTTTGAAGCAGGCACAGAAATACGTCGACACTAGACTAATGTGGGTAGATAATTGATCCCCTATGATTCCCACATTCCATACGTGACCCTTTACCTTTGTATAATAGCATGATCACCGCCCTTCTCCAATCTAAAGGCGTGTAACCCTCCTTTAAACATTGGTTAAAAAGATTAGCACAACCATATGAGAATTATACGGCTACCTCCTTTAAAATATTCAGCAGCAATATTGTCGAAACCGACAGCCTTACCATTATTCATACATTTAATTGATCTTTCTATCTCATCCACGCTAATTTCGGTAACATTCAGTCCATCATCATTCATACCTGATTCGCCGCTGGAATCACTGTTACTCACTTCGCTTTCAAAGACTTCCTCGAAATACTTCATCCATCTCTCTTTTATTTTTTCCTCATTCGTCAACATTTTTCCATCTTTCGATTTTATCACTTTCATGCTTCCGTTTTCTGGGCCACACCGGGACCTTTTGACTTCCTTCCAAAACAACTTAATGTTTTCTTGGAAATGGTTCGTCATTTTCATTCCTTCTTCCTCTTCCAGGCGTTTCTTTCGTTCTTTCACTCCAACTCTTACTTTTTTCATACATTCCTTATATACTTCTTTGGCACGATCCTTCTCTTCGCTGGAAGCACTGCCAGCCGCAATCAGACATAACCATGCTTTCTTCTTCTCTGAGACCAGTGCTTTAATCTCATCATCCCACCATGCATCACCTTTCTTCCTACCTTGCGTACTTATTCCACAAACCTCTCTAGCAGATTAGCAAAAATATAATATTATTATAATAATACTGCCAAAGTAATATTTTAGGCCTGTTCATGGCTTAAAATGGCCCTGTTCATAACCCAGAGCAACGTTGGGTACACGTCAGCTTGAATATAAATATTTCCTGTATGTTTTCCTTGTTTCTTCCCTGTAAGCTCTATAAAAAATTAAGCTTCCCCCGAGCTTATCTTCGAACCTGGCGAAGCCCTGGGCTCGTATAATATCTTCTAATGACGATTAGGTGTCAGAGTTCTGTCTTACCCCTTCAACAAAGTTATAGAAACACAGGTTTTTTGGAGGTTTATGGTTTCAAAATGTGCCGCCAAACTCAGTGTGCCCGAGGGTATTTGGCCTCAAATACAAAATTGTTTTGTATGAAAAAGGCTGCGCCACCATTCCTCTTCAGTGAATTTTTTTGAATAAAAATCACATTCAAAGGGGACTTTTGCTTTAATTTGACTTGTATGTACATACATGAAGTGAGGGGACTTTTGCTTTAATTTGACTTGTATGTACATACATGAAGTGAGGGGACTTTTGCTTTAATTTGACTTGTATGTACATACATGAAGTGAGGGGACTTTTGCTTTAATTTGACTTGTATGTACATACATGAAGTGAGGGGACTTTTGCTTTAATTTGACTTGTATATACATACATGAAGTGAGGGGACTTTTGCTTTAATTTGACTTGTATGTACATACATGAAGTGAGGGGCTTTTGCTTTAATTTGACTTGTATGTACATACATGAAGTGAGGGGACTTTTGCTTTAATTTGACTTGTATGTACATACATGAAGTGAGGGGACTTTTGCTTTAATTTGACTTACATCATAATTCCTACATGAAGTACGAGGAAATTAACTTAGATTTAATGAAAACTGATAAAGATCGTTCCTTTCGGACTACAATGGACTTGGACAATTGGAGCTGCTCTATGAGCGAACCTCGTTTAATTAATTAAAGTGTTTTTAGTTAGTTTTTACGAACCTTGTGTTGAGGCATTATCCTGGTAAGACGGAGATCCTGGATTCGATTCCCAGTAGAGACTCTTACCTTTTTATTTTTCTTCTAGAAAACACTTCCTTGCAAATAGAGTAGTGTCGGCATGGAACAAACTTCAACAACGTGTCGTCGATTCTAATTATTAATTTTTCGAAGAAAATTTCTTCTGAAAACTTATCACTTTGTGATGTCATGATTTATTATATTAAAACACAAATGACTTTGTTTACATCACTTTAATATATATAACCTCTACATGTTTCATGAACAATGTTCACCTCATCAGGAGCAAGTATATACTAAAGTCAAAAATTAAATATAGATTACAATTGAACAGTGGAAGAAGTGGGGAGGGGTAAGAGTGGGCGGAGTTTTTCAGAATTAGGAATTACAATATTGTAATACTTGCTCCTGATGAGGTGAACATTGTTCATGAAACATGTAGAGGTTATATTTATTAAAGTGATGTAAACAAAGTTATTTGTGTTTTAATATAAATCTAATTATTATTATTTTTTTAATGATAAACTAATGTTTATAAGACAAGGTTTTTTATGCATAGCAAAAAGGATAACAAAAACCCGTCGGCGGCATTTATTTTTACTCGGGAGATATTTTCAATTTGTATGGATATTTCGGGCGACCAATTATTGCTTATAATAATTTGTCGATTTTAATAATATAAACCAATTTAAAACTCTATTAGATTCTTATTTGGAAAGAAGGATTATCATATTTTAAAATTTAAAACAACGCACATATGAACGCATCAGGAGAATGCTGCCTGCTCATTAAATAATAATACGAAGATACGATTATCAGTCCGATACATCATCAGACTCTCCTGAAAATATACCGTTAGTTTACACAGGGCCAGTCCTGTACAGATGCAATTGGAGTACCCCGCTCCGGGGCCGACTTGCCAAAGAGCCAAGGCAATGATAATATGTCTTATGGCGACATAAGACTAACAAGGGGGGTTTGCACGACGCTCACATTTTAATTATTTCTGATGAGCTTATTACTAAAATCTCAAATGTTTCTAGAGGGATACCTACGGATGTAAGTTATTTATATTTAAGATTAATAAAAACAGGACCTTACCATTAAAATATTTTATGTGAAAAGGTTTAAAAATTACATAAAATGTTTTTCAACTATAAAATTAGCGGTATTTTATTTTTCTAGATGATGAATTGGTAACTTCACAAGGGATCCCTCTAGAAACATTTGAGATTTTAGTAATTCGTTCGTCGTAAATAATTAAAATAAACCCCACGAAAAGATCGATTATCAAGTCGTAAAAATTAATCAGGTTAATAGTGATAAATAAATATCAGACTTTGGAATCCCGCAAGGTACGGTGCTTGAACCAATTCTTTTTACAATATACGTTAACGATATTTTCTTTCAACCATTACATGGACATATTACTTCATATGCTGACGATACAGTACTAATAATAAAGGAAAAGACTTGGGAAAAGTAACGCTAAACGCCACAGAAGACATAAACACTCTTAAGAATTTCTTCGACATTAATTTATTGTCACTAAACAGCAATAAAACATTTGTCATTCCATTTGCAATACAATCAAAAGACACCCCTAAACACTTGGACATTATCATACATGACAATTCCAAAACACACGATAAAAATTATTGTATCACTAACTGCTCCATATTAAAATCAACCAACACAATCAAATATCTAGGAATAGATAAAAATCTGAAATACAAAGACCAAATATGTCAAGTTGTAAAAAAGATTAGAAAACTAATATATATATTCTTAAGAATCAGAAATTTTTTTTCGATAAAAAACCTATGTTTAATATACTATGCTTTGGTTCAGTCAACTTTACAATATGCCATCATTAGTTGGGGATCCGCGTATAAAACTAACCTCCTTCCAATAGAAATCGTGCAGAGAATAATTATTAAAATCATATTAAAAAAACCTTCGGACTACCCAACAGACCGCTTATTCGAAGAATTTCAAGTACCTCCTTTTAAAGATCTGAATATTAAAAATTCATTAATTCAAATCATAAAAGAAAAAGAAAAGTACCAATTTTTAACTGAAAACCGCACTCGACTTAAATACATTTTTCCATGTCCAAAATTAAACACTTCCTTTGAACAAAATTACGATACATACCAAGGAAGAACCTTTTTCTATCAACTCCCTGAGGAAATCAGAATCATAAACGACAAAAGCCAAGCTTTGAGCATTTTGAAAAAATATTTTAAAGATAAATTATCAAAAAAGTGAATAGTAAATATTCTACAAATATAGTATACATATTAATTTAAAAAAAATAATAATAATTGTCTTTATCCCAGAAACATGACGTTTTTATTTATATATTATAGCTACTAGTAGTACATTTTACTTACAATATTTTATTTCCTACTTCTCTTGATTCTAAATGTATATCTACAATAATATAATGTACACTCCTCTTCCAACCACAAGCGAATGCTTCTCTGGAAGAGTAGTATTAAATATTGTCTATATAAATTGTAAACCTTATTACTTACATGTACTTTTTCCTTTAATAAATAAAAACAAAAAAACAAATAAAAATGTAGGCTTGCTAGGGTCGACCTTAGGTCGGTCCATTCTGGCGCGCTTTTGTTTTTACACGACTTCATCACTTATGTCCAATTTATTTTAGACATTTGATAGGGCGAATTCAACCGCAGGTCTGTTCACTACACCAGGGCCGCGCATCGCATATTTCTGTGCATGGCTGCTTCGCTTCCGTCTAATGTAGGCTTGCTAGGGTCGACCTTAGGTCGGTCCATTATGGCGCGCTTTTGTTTTTACACGACTTCATCACTTATGTCCTTACGATGTCCAATTTATTTTAGACATTTGATAGGGCGAATTCAACCGCAGGTCTGTTCACTACACCAGGGCCGCGCATCGCATATTTCTGTGCATGGCTGCTTCGCTTCCGTCTAATGTAGGCTTGCTAGGGTCGACCTTAGGTCGGTCCATTATGGCGCGCTTTTGTTTTTACACGACTTCATCACTTATGTCCTTACGATTTCCAATTTATTTTAGACATTTGATAGGGCGAATTCAACCGCAGGTCTGTTCACTACACCAGGGCCGCGCATCGCATATTTCTGTGCATGGCTGCTTCGCTTCCGTCTAATATTTTAGGATATTGTCTCGTCTTAACACCTAATACGTGCCCTTGAGGTTTTTACTATCGCCAGGCACTGTTTGGCTCAGGACTGGCCCTGAGTGTACAATGTGAGGATGTTTGAAAAAATCTAAAAACCTGTCATCGTCAAATTGTTTTTTTCAGGGTAGTTAGTTAATTATAAATGTGTTCATTATTTCGTTTATACACTTGGTAATTTTTTCTTCCTGATATAATATGCGGAGCTTATAATATGCAAAATATTTTGGTGTACACACTTAACTTTGCAGTCAGAATCTTCACTAGTTTAGATACAAAAGATCTATGAATTTAATAAAAAATGCTAGACAGTAGTTGTTTACTTTTCCGTCTTCACTACTTTGCATAAAAAAACATAAATAACTAACCATCACGCCGGTTACCGCAGGAGTAGGCAGAGAGGACGAACCGCCAAACAACTCGGTCACACCACACACTCCTTGCCTGATTCACATTCATACATACTCTTCTATTGTTCTGACTCTTGACATGGCCCGACTCAAGTATCTGATTCACTTGGTCGTGCCATGTCTTCCTCGGGCGTCCCCGACTTCTGCTACCATTCACATTTGCATCGTATATTCTCCTTACACTCCTTTCTTTGCTCATTCGCTCTACATGCCCAAACCATCTAAGCGTCCCTTTCTTAATCAGCCTTGCACTCTTTGCGGATATCCACATTCCTCGCATGATCATACATGGTTTGACCACACATACGCCTCAGGGATCTTATTTCAACAGCATTCAATCTACTTTCATCCTTTCTTTGCCAGTTCCACGCCTCATTTCCATACATCATACAAAAAAACATGCATTATTAAAAATAATGTTTAATAATAATAATATAGCGCAGTTTTTGTGCAAAATCGCCTCAAGGGCACTGTACAAATATATAAAACATTTCTAGAATGATCTATGTCAAGGCTGCCCAACCTTTTTAACAGTTGGGCAAAATCACCTCAAGGGCACTGTACAAATATATAAAACATTTCTAGAATTATCTATGTCAAGGCTGCCCAACCTTTTTAACAGTTGTGCAAAATCACCTCAAGGGCACTGTACAAATATATAATACATTTCTAGAATGATCTATGTCAAGGCTGCCCAACCTTTTTAACAGTTGTGCGAAATCACCTCAAGGGCACTGTACAAATATATAATACATTTCTAGAATGATCTATGTCAAGGCTGCCCAACCTTTTTAACAGTTGTGCAAAATCACCTCAAGGGCACTGTACAAATATATAATACATTTCTAGAATGATCTATGTCAAGGCTGCCCAACCTTTTTAACAGTTGTGCAAAATCACCTCAAGGGCACTGTACAAATATATAATACATTTCTAGAATGATCTATGTCAAGGCTGCCCAACCTTTTTAACAGTTGTGCAAAATCACCTCAAGGGCACTGTACAAATATATAATACATTTCTAGAATGATCTATGTCAAGGCTGCCCAACCTTTTTAACAGTTGTGCAAAATCACCTCAAGGGCACTGTACAAATATATAATACATTTCTAGAATGATCTATGTCAAGGCTGCCCAACCTTTTTAACAGTTGGGCAAAATTGATGATTTAAAAGTCACTGGCGGGCCACCGACTACTGACGGTTCCTATTTTTGTTACCTAAGCTTTTTAATGTCTTGTTTTATGCAACAAACAAATAAACATATTGAAATTTTATGGTCGTTTATTAAAATAATAAAATAAATAGCATCTACTGCCAAATAACGAAACAACATTTTATTTAACAAAAATCTAATTGGTACAATCAATGTGATTTCTGACATTATTTTTGTTTTAATAATTCTCCTATGTTAGGAGTCAGTTCAGATGTTGACAGTAGCAACAAATCAGACATATGTTGCTCAGTTAGAGATGTGTGGTATTTATTTTTTACAAAATTAAGATTAGAAAAAAACTTTTCACAGGCCATTAAAATGCCAGTCTTCCTTTGGCATCAATTTACAGAAATCTCCAAATTCTTCTGAAGATTTTTTTATAAAAAGGTTTTTCAGTGCAGAATGACTGTGCAGTTCAGTGAGTTACAACTGGATATTGGCAGGATAACTAATTATTTCCGTCAAACTGATTGTAAAAGGATTAAAAAAAAATTGTAAATTTTGGTCCCGGAATCTGCTTTCAAACGACTGTATAAGCATCTAATTTTAGCTACGTACTTAGTACAGCTTATGGTGGCAATATTGAGCTTCTCTTTCAAATCACAACACCTCCTGGTGGATGATGCAAGGATACGAAAATATTTTTCGATACAAGTAATTTTCAAATTGGCGTTTATTTTGAAAATGGTTCACGCGGGCCGCCTATAATTCGTTCACGGGCCACAATATGGCCCGCGGGCCTGGGGTTGGGCGGCCCTGATCTATGTTATTACTAACTATATATGGAGATAATATACAGTACAATACTTACCTGGTTACTTACTTACTTAAGATTAACATGTTTGTTTGCCTGTTGGCGCTTCCGTGTCTCTTTTTATTGCTTTTATTTTTCAAGCAATCTAAAAACAATAATATTATTTGTTTACATACACAAATTAACCTTTACGGACCCAAAACTAAATATCATGTATGACCCGAGGGTCTTTACCAATATGTCGCAGATACGTTTGCTCTTCCCAGTAACGTAACACTCAGATACATATTACTAACTATGTACCCTTTTGACCGGGCATCACCCATCTTCGCCCAGCAGTAGTCCCCAATATGTCGCAGATATGTTTGCTCTTCCCAGTAACGTAACACTAAGATACATATTACTAACTATGTACCCTTTTGACCGGGCATCACCCATCTTCGCCCAGCAGTAGTCCCCAATATGTCGCAGATATGTTTGCTCTTCCCAGTAACGTTACACTCAGATACATATTACTAACTATGTACCCTTTTGACCGGGCATCACCCATCTTCGCCCAGCAGTAGTCCCCAATATGTCGCAGATACGTTTGCTCTTCCCAGTAACGTAACACTCAGATACATATTACTAACTATGTACCCTTTTGACCGGGCATCACCCATCTTCGCCCAGCAGTAGTCCCCAATATGTCGCAGATATGTTTGCTCTTCCCAGTAACGTAACACTCAGATACATATTACTAACTATGTACCCTTTTGACCGGGCATCACCCATCTTCGCCCAGCAGTAGTCCCCAATATGTCGCAGATACGTTTGCTCTTCCCAGTAACGTAACACTCAGATACATATTACTAACTATGTACCCTTTTGACCGGGCATCACCCATCTTCGCCCAGCAGTAGTCCCCAATATGTCGCAGATATGTTTGCTCTTCCCAGTAACGTTACACTCAGATACATATTACTAACTATGTACCCTTTTGACCGGGCATCACCCATCTTCGCCCAGCAGTAGTCCCCAATATGTCGCAGATACGTTTGCTCTTCCCAGTAACGTAACACTCAGATACATATTACTAACTATGTACCCTTTTGACCGGGCATCACCCATCTTCGCCCAGAAGTAGTCCCCAATATGTCGCAGATACGTTTGCTCTTCCCAGTAACGTAACACTCAGATACATATTACTAACTATGTACCCTTTTGACCGGGCATCACCCATCTTCGCCCAGCAGTAGTCCCCAATATGTCGCAGATATGTTTGCTCTTCCCAGTAACGTAACACTCAGATACATATTACTAACTATGTACCCTTTTGACCGGGCATCACCCATCTTCGCCCAGCAGTAGTCCCCAATATGTCGCAGATACGTTTGCTCTTCCCAGTAACGTAACACTCAGATACATATTACTAACTATGTACCCTTTTGACCGGGCATCACCCATCTTCGCCCAGCAGTAGTCCCCAATATGTCACACATATGTTTGCTCTTCCCAGTAACGTAACACTCAGATACATATTACTAACTATGTACCCTTTTGACCGGGCATCACCCATCTTCGCCCAGCAGTAGTCCCCAATATGTCGCAGATATGTTTGCTCTTCCCAGTAACGTTACACTCAGATACATATTACTAACTATGTACCCTTT
Source organism: Hesperophylax magnus (assembly GCA_026573805.1). Lineage (NCBI taxonomy): Eukaryota > Metazoa > Arthropoda > Insecta > Trichoptera > Limnephilidae > Hesperophylax > Hesperophylax magnus. The sequence goes on from JAIUSX010000018.1 coordinate 51,579, forward strand.
TGACCGGGCATCACCCATCTTCGCCCAGCAGTAGTTCCCAATATGTCGCAGATACGTTTGCTCTTCCCAGTAACGTAACACTCAGATACATATTACTAACTATGTACCCTTTTAACCAGGCATCACCCATCTTCGCCCAGCAGTAGTCCCCAATATGTCGCAGATATGTTTGCTCTTCCCAGTAACGTAACACTCAGATACATATTACTTACTATGTACCCTTTTGACCGGGCATCACCCATCTTCGCCCAGCAGTAGTCCCCAATATGTCGCAGATATGTTTGCTCTTCCCAGTAACGTTACACTCAGATACATATTACTAACTATGTACCCTTTTTTGTTGTTTGTTTTTGGGGTGTTATGCCGTGTTGCGCTAACTCCTTCTTTAGCCGACGTTTCGGACAGCGTTGCAGTGTCCATCATCAGGGCAGATCCGGTAGATCCGAAGATGTGGATCTACCGGATCTGCCCTGATGATGGACACTGCAACGCTGTCCGAAACGTCGGCTAAAGAAGGAGTTAGCGCAACACGGCATAACACCCCAAAAAACAAACAACAAAAATGCTTTTGGCCGTGAGAATCTAAAAACTTAACTATGTACCCTTTTGACCGGGCATCACCCATCTTCGCCCAGCAGTAGTCCCCAATATGTCGCAGATACGTTTGCTCTTCCCAGTAACGTAACACTCAGATACATATTACTAACTATGTACCCTTTTGACCGGGCATCACCCATCTTCGCCCAGCAGTAGTCCCCAATATGTCGCAGATACGTTTGCTCTTCCCAGTAACGTAACACTCAGATACATATTACTAACTATGTACCCTTTTGACCGGGCATCACCCATCTTCGCCCAGCAGTAGTCCCCAATATGTCGCAGATACGTTTGCTCTTCCCAGTAACGTAACACTCAGATACATATTACTAACTATGTACCCTTTTGACCGGGCATCACCCATCTTCGCCCAGCAGTAGTCCCCAATATGTCGCAGATATGTTTGCTCTTCCCAGTAACGTTACACTCAGATACATATTACTAACTATGTACCCTTTTGACCGGGCATCACCCATCTTCGCCCAGCAGTAGTCCCCAATATGTCGCAGATACGTTTGCTCTTCCCAGTAACGTAACACTCAGATACATATTACTAACTATGTACCCTTTTGACCGGGCATCACCCATCTTCGCCCAGCAGTAGTCCCCAATATGTCGCAGATACGTTTGCTCTTCCCAGTAACGTAACACTCAGATACATATTACTAACTATGTACCCTTTTGACCGGGCATCACCCATCTTCGCCCAGCAGTAGTCCCCAATATGTCGCAGATACGTTTGCTCTTCCCAGTAACGTAACACTCAGATACATATTACTAACTATGTACCCTTTTGACCGGGCATCACCCATCTTCGCCCAGCAGTAGTCCCCAATATGTCGCAGATACGTTTGCTCTTCCCAGTAACGTAACACTCAGATACATATTACTAACTATGTACCCTTTTGACCGGGCATCACCCATCTTCGCCCAGCAGTAGTCCCCAATATGTCGCAGATACGTTTGCTCTTCCCAGTAACGTAACACTCAGATACATATTACTAACTATGTACCCTTTTGACCGGGCATCACCCATCTTCGCCCAGCAGTAGTCCCCAATATGTCGCAGATATGTTTGCTCTTCCCAGTAACGTAACACTCAGATACATATTACTAACTATGTACCCTTTTGACCGGGCATCACCCATCTTCGCCCAGCAGTAGTCCCCAATATGTCGCAGATATGTTTGCTCTTCCCAGTAACGTTACACTCAGATACATATTACTAACTATGTACCCTTTTGACCGGGCATCACCCATCTTCGCCCAGCAGTAGTCCCCAATATGTCGCAGATACGTTTGCTCTTCCCAGTAACGTAACACTCAGATACATATTACTAACTATGTACCCTTTTGACCGGGCATCACCCATCTTCGCCCAGCAGTAGTCCCCAATATGTCGCAGATACGTTTGCTCTTCCCAGTAACGTAACACTCAGATACATATTACTAACTATGTACCCTTTTGACCGGGCATCACCCATCTTCGCCCAGCAGTAGTCCCCAATATGTCGCAGATACGTTTGCTCTTCCCAGTAACGTAACACTCAGATACATATTACTAACTATGTACCCTTTTGACCGGGCATCACCCATCTTCGCCCAGCAGTAGTCCCCAATATGTCGCAGATATGTTTGCTCTTCCCAGTAACGTTACACTCAGATACATATTACTAACTATGTACCCTTTTGACCGGGCATCACCCATCTTCGCCCAGCAGTAGTCCCCAATATGTCGCAGATACGTTTGCTCTTCCCAGTAACGTAACACTCAGATACATATTACTAACTATGTACCCTTTTGACCGGGCATCACCCATCTTCGCCCAGCAGTAGTCCCCAATATGTCGCAGATACGTTTGCTCTTCCCAGTAACGTAACACTCAGATACATATTACTAACTATGTACCCTTTTGACCGGGCATCACCCATCTTCGCCCAGCAGTAGTCCCCAATATGTCGCAGATACGTTTGCTCTTCCCAGTAACGTAACACTCAGATACATATTACTAACTATGTACCCTTTTGACCGGGCATCACCCGTCTTCGCCCAGCAGTAGTGCAAAACAGTAAAAGATACCAAATGGAGTGTAACTCAAATATTATTGTTTTTTTTTTTTTTTTTTTATATATTTACTCCACACAGGAGGCCCTGAAGAAAATAATTTCCCTCAGGGCCTATGTCATCTTTGGGGATGCTGTGTGGAGGGTCTTTTTGTGGAGAGGAAGGAGTGAACATGGGTCTTGAAGAGTCCCATGTTGTAGGAGGGAGGAAACACAGAGGCCGGCAGTTCATTCCACAGCCAAGCTGTTGAACTTAAGAACGAATCGTAGAAGCGACCCGTTCTCATGTGACAAGTGTCAACTGTGTACAAATGTTGGGCACGCGTTTGGCGTGTATCCCGACTACGCACCGGTGCCGAAGGGATCAATGACGCTAGTTCCTCAGAGCATCTTCCATTGTAATACCGATAGAACAAGGACAGCATACCTACCTGACGCCTGTGCTCTAAAGATTGCAGTCCGTTTGTTAAGATTGGGGAATCTATCAAACGGACCGCCCGTTTCTGCACAGAGTCAAGGGTTTTTTTCAGGTATTTTGGGGCTCCAGACCAGAGATGGCTGCCAAATTCGACAGTAGGGCGTACTTGCGATTTGTACAGGGTGAGCAGTTGTGTACTATTAAAGTATCTGCGGGCCCTGTACAGTACGCCCAGCTTCTGAGAGGCCAACTTTACTCTGGCTTCGATGGAGCTCCCGTACCTGAGCTGGTCACTTATAGTTACACCAAGCATATCAATGGAAGGCCTGTTCGGAAGATTGCTTCCGTTGAAGGAGACTAGATTATCATTTGGATCCCTTTTAGACGTAATCAGACAGGATTGGGTCTTTGAAACATTAAATTCGACGAGATTATTTTTACCCCAGGAGGAAATACTCTCGAGATAACCGTCCATTCTCTGCTTCAAAGCCCTCCGAGCCGTTGGAGTTTGTGTGCCCTTTGGGGGCTTGTCAAACAAAAAGCTATCATGAACTGTACTGTCATCCGCGTAATAATGAATCGGTGCACATGTCAAAAGGTCATTGATGTGCAACAAAAACAAAGTCGTAGACAGAACCGATCCCTGTGGGACGCCAGCATTTATGGAGTGCGAGGAAGAGGTGAAACCGTCAGCAACCGCCTGAATCGACCTATCCCTTAAAAAGTCAGCAATCCACGTACACAGGGATGCGAGAAGTCCGTAAGAATGCAATTTGTTGACAAGTCCTCGGTGCCAGACCCGGTCAAAGGCCTTGGATATGTCTAGTGCGACCGTTTGGGTCTCACCGTGACGTTCCAGGCACCGCCCCCAAACATGCGTCACATACGCAAGAAGATCACCGCACGAGCGGTTCCGCCGGAATCCGTATTGACGGTCGTTGATAATTTTGTTCTTCTCGAGGTATGTGAGCAGTTTGTCGTTGATCACACGTTCCATCACTTTGGACAGAACTGATGTGATCGCTATGGGGCGGTAGTTGGCCGGGTTGGAGCGGTCACCTTTCTTGGGAATAGGGTGAATTACCGCTTTTTTCCAACCAGAGGGCACAGTGCCACACTTCAGGGACATTTTGAAGAGCTTTGTCAAAACTGGAACTATTTCCGCAGCACACCTCTGCAATACCAGGGCAGGTATTCCATCAGGTCCACTAGCTTTGTTTACATCGAGCCCCCGTATGACGTGGAGTACATCCCGATGCCGGATCCTCAGCTTTTTCATATAGAAGCCGCAGTGAGGAACCGACGGCGGAACAGCACCCCCGTCGTCGAGGGTCGAGTTTTCCGCAAACATTTTCCCTAAAAGGTTTGCCTTTTCGGTGGCGGTGTTTGCTAGTGAGCCGTCAGGTCTGGTAAGAGGTGGCAAACTGGGTTTGCAAAAATTTCGACCTATTGAGCCCGCAAGCGACCAGAATGCTCTGCTGCCATGCGGGCAGGCAGCCAGCTTTTTGCTGATCTGCAGGTCGTGTTCGAATTTTGATCTATTGATGATTCTCTTGCATTCCTTTGCCGATTTGTTATATGCTGATCTGCTTTCGGGCGTTCGAGATGTGTTGTAGGCTCGGTAAGCCGCGTTTTTTCGTCGAACTGCTTCGGAGCATTGTCGACTGAACCACGGCTTTGAGCCCACACCAGTTTCTTTAGTAGTCGATTGTATGAAGCCATCCATCGCCGATTTGATGACTTCACCAATCTCCTGGGCACATCTTGAAGGGTCCGAAGTCCGAAAACAAACAGCTGACCACGGAAAAGCATTGAAATGGGCATTGAAATTGTAGTCCTTTCCAGTATTAGTAACTTTTATGACCGCACTTGCGGCTTGTTGCGACAAGGATTTTTTTTTAGTAATCCGGGAGAGTAATTTCGTCAGAATATTAGGATAATTTTTTTTAAATACAGATCCATTACCGAATTGTTTTTCTAGGAATGCATAAATTATAGAGTATATGATGTAAAAAATAACTTAGATATCGCATAAAAACTGTCGTTTGGGGGAAGTGAATTACCCCCCTCCTCCCTTCGGAGTGGGAGTGTTAAAAAAGAGTAATATGAATTTGCATAAAATAAATAATAACAGGTACAAGTCACAATCTTTATTTTATAGTTAAAAATAAATGTAGATTTGCATTATAAATAAAATTAGCGATGGAAATCATTGTTACACAAGCAAATTAAAGTCTACCTTGGTCGCCCCAATTCTTAAACGTGTTGAAATATTGCAACAATTTCATTGAGACAAAATTATAAATACCGGTACATCATTCAATGACCAAGTCAGTCACAATTATTCTATGATTCTACCAATAAGTACACACACAAATACAGAATTTGTATCTGTATGTATCTACAAATCAAACACTGCAACGAATCCAATGGCAAGATTTGTATTGTATCACTTATAATAATATATTCCTAACTTATATCATCCTCCAATTATATACAATTGTCAGCTACTCAAGCACAAAAAATACTGGAGATCTAACGATGGTGGAAACGAACTTGTTTCCTAGAAGAGTCACTGCTGACGGGGGCTTCCCTCTCTCTCTCCTCGTAGGAGGAGCTCAGTTCCGAGTCATCAGAGCCCTCCTCGCGGCACCCCCGGGTCCCCCCTGCCAGTAGTCCCCCCACAGAGCTCACCTTGTCGGCCTCGCTTTTAATGGAATTGAGCAGGCGCGCCTTCTGGCGGATGTGCGCCAGGAAGTCTGTGCCGACCTCCTCTTCCGCGGTGGACACGGATGCCGTCTCTGACTCCTCGGGCCGCCTGGACACCTCCGCCTCCGAGCTGGAATTCAACGTCTCCAAGGACATCCCCAAACTATTCTTAAAGGCGTCTCCGCCGTACAACTCCAGAACTTGAGAGCTCTTTCTGTCGGTCGACGAGGACACGTACACGGAGCCTTTAGCGGAGGACTTGCCCAAGAACTTGGGAGCCGGCAGTGGGATGGTGACTCGCTCTGTGGCCGCCGTGGACGTAGACATGGTGGACACACTCTCGTCATCTCGCTCCCCTTGCTTCTGACGGTAGGAGGAGTCGTCCAACAGGAAGATATCTAGGCAAGTGGAGTGGAAGGTGTACAGGAAGGGCTTGCGGAACACAAAGGAGAGAGGCAAGTGTCCCCAGGTGACGTCACGCGCCCGAGAGCGCTGCCCGTAGCCATCCACAAATACCCCCAGCTCCTTGTAGCACAGCAGGTATTCCGCACACCCGTCGCTGGCCCCGTCACGCACTCGCAGGATCTCCAGGGGGGGTCGCCCACGCAGGCTGCCCAGCCCGGGGTCCGAGGGATCCAGGAATTCCTCCAGTGCCAGGGTGGCCAGGTCCAGCTCCAGTGGCAGAGGTGCGGCGAGCAGCGCGGTGTGTGCAGTGAGGGTGAGGGCGCGCGGCGCGCCGGGTAGGGCGAGGCGTCGACCGGGTAGGAAGGCGGCGGTACGCGCGCAGTGAGGCATCAGGTGCAGGTGGCGCGCGGTGGCCAATAGCAGCAGGGCGCGGCGTGCGCACAGACGCAGGGCCAGGCAGGCTTCACCCACCTCCAGGGACACTGCGAGGGCAGGAGCCGGCAAGGCGGGGCGGGAGGAGGGAAGGGCTCGCAAAGCACAAGTGAGCTGGCGCAGGGACAGAAGACGCGGTGCGGCACCTCCGATGGGCAGCAACACGCACGCGTCTAGCGGGGATGCCAGGACGGCGGCCGCTACGCCCCCGTGCTCCCAGCAGGACAAAGGAGGGACTCCCTCTCGTCCGCGCACCCAGCTCGAGAGGCCTCTGTCGGTACCTGGAACACGTAATAACACAGTGAATAAAGTAACTAGGGAGAGCTCTACGAGGAAAACTAATAGAAAATATATAAATGCTTACCGATGAGCAGCACGTCGTTGTCTACCTCCAGCAGGAATGTAGGTGCGTGTGAGCAGACTGCGAGCTGGCGGCCCCACGTCTGGCCCCCGCCTTCTTCCTCCCGTTGCATCTGCACTCCGGCCTCGGCCAGCCCCGTGATCCAGTCGGAGCGCTGGCTCTCCGAGGGGCACACCACCACCAGGCTTAGAGAATCCGGTATCTCCAACTGCAAAAATACATTTATAAGAATTTGGTTATCCTATTCATATAATATTATTGATAATCACCCATTGAGTAAAAATAATCATAAGAATTCTGACCAGAAAGGCGGTGCTGGCCTCAGCTTTGGACAGAAGCAGGCGGGCGGGCGGGGGCGCCGGCAGCACACGCGCCCCGCCCAGTTGTACGGGGGCCCGCGCCCCACGCCAGCTCAGTCCGCAACCCCTCAGCTCCATGTACACGCGCTCTAGTAGGCCCTCCCTGAAACACAACATATGGATCTTTTTTTTTTCCTTATCTTTAAATAACAATGTACAATAACAATTAAAAAAAAAAATTTAAAATCCCAACTTACACTTATATAAGAAAATTTAACCAATACACATAAATACATGTACCATTTAATCATAACAAACGTGAACACCTCAGCACAGGTTCTCCCAGTGAGGTGTTCACGAAACATATAACATTACCCACCGTAGTGTCACCTCAAACCTACCTCACACCCAGCATAAAACAAACACCATATTAACAACAGTTCTAAATTTATGTATTATGTACAAATGTAAATATTTGGTAGACACTGTATGTATGTATAGAAATAAATAAATTAAAATTAAAATATTTTACAAATGTATTGTTATTATTGTGTAATGAGCAGGCAGCATTCTGCTGATGCGCTCATATCCGGTTTCACAACTAGTTTGACAGCAATTGAGTGTTTTATGTTTGAACTAAGTCCTTTCTTCTCTCCAAATGTGAATCCAATAGGGCTTTGAAATGATTTATATTTGTTGCATCGATGACATGTTGTGGGAGTTTGTTCCAAGCATCCACTACTCTATTTGCAAGGAAGTGTTTTCTAGGATTAGATGCAAAAGGCGTTTTGGTGATTTTTTTTGAGTGTCCACGGAGATTTATATTTTTATTATTAGTGAAGATTTCTTGGATGCTAGGGCAACTGTAATGTCCAGATAAAATTTTGAAAGTCTCGATCAAGTCACCCCTTTCTCTTCTTTCTTGTAAGGTTGGTAATCTCAATTCCTTGAGTCTATCTTCGTATCGTAGATCTTTCAGAGCTCTTGGTATTTTAGTGAAACGTCTCTGTACTCTCTCTAACAGATTTATATCCTTTGTGAAGTAAGGACTCCATATTTGGAAAGCATATTCCAGGAGAGGTCGCACATATGTTTTATATATTTTTAACATCATGTCCGGTGTTAGGTCAAGGAAGGTTTTCCTGATTAGATATGTTAGTGAATTTGCTCTTTTCACAATTCCAGCGATATGTGGTTCCCATTTCAAGTCCTGTGATATGGTAACTCCTAAGTCTTGTTGTAATGTCACTGCTTTTAGAGGTGTTCCATTAAGTTTGTAGGCAAGTGTAGGGTTAGTTTTTCCAACATGTAGGACAGTGCATTTTTCGACATTGAGTTTAAGAAGCCAATCATTTGTCCATTGATATATTTCGTTTAAATCGTTTTGCAGTTGGTTGTGATGAGTGTGTGGGTTTGCAAAGAATTTTGTGTCATCTGCAAAGCAGCTGGAGTCTGATTTTATTATAGTACAGTATATACAATATACTATAATATATTTTATTATATTATAGTATATTTTATTATATGTCGCTAGTGTAATATGAAATACAATAGCGAGGACTTACTTTTCAATTCGCACCCAGCCCTCCATCAGCGGATGATCTGGAAGGGAAGTCTGCTTACTGAAAGGAATATATAAATAAGGGGTTAGTATTACTATTCCATATCTTTAACCTGTCAACTGTGTTTCGACCGCCAGCGGGCTTTTTATTTAACCCTTATGTATAAAGTAAAAGGTCAGAATCGCTTGCGCCAATTACGGACTAGCATTTGCTTTTTGTTTCACGACGCTAGCTACTATGTTCGTTTAAATATTAATTTATCTATGACAAGCCGGCGTCATCTTCTGTCAGCGTGATTTTTAACGGTCCTTCTTTGAGTGGGCATTTGCTGAAAACCGGATTAATCAATTAATTCAACAAATAAACGTAAGTAATTGTGTTTTTATACATAGTTCATTGTGCAAGTAATGTGTTTTGATAAATATAATTCATTTTTGATAATTGTAAATTTGTTAAAGTTGACGTAAAAGTTTGCAAAAATTTTGCACGGAAAATTTTTACTTTTTGAATGAAGTTATGTTTTTTTTTTTTTTTTATATTAATTCCACACAGGAGGCCCTGAAGAAAATAATTTCCCTCAGGGCCTATGTCATCTTTGGGGATGCTGTGTGGAGGGTCTTTTTATGGAGAGGAAGGAGTGAACATGGGTCTTGAAGAGTCCCATGTTGTAGGAGGGAGGAAACACAGAGGCCGGTAGCTCGTTCCACAGCCGAGCTGTTGAACCTAAGAACGAATCGTAGAATCGACCCGTTCTCATGTGACAAATGTCAACCGTGTACGAATGTTGGGCGCGCATTTGGCGTGTATCCTGACTACGCACCGGTGCCGAAGGGATCAATGACCCTAGTTCCTCAGAGCATCTTCCATTGTAATACCGATAGAACAAGGACAGCATACCTACCTGACGCCTGTGCTCTAAAGATTGCAGTCCGTTTGTTAAGATTGGGGAATCTATCAAACCGACTGCCCGTTTCTGCACAGAGTCAAGGGTTTTTTTCAGGTATTTAGGGGCTCCGGACCAGAGATGGCTGCCAAATTCGACAGTAGGGCGCACTTGCGATTTGTACAGGGTCAGCAGTTGTGTACTATTAAAGTATCTGCGGGCCCTGTACAGTACGCCCAGCTTCTGAGAGGCCAACTTTACTCTGGCTTCGATGGAGCCCCCGTACCTGAGCTGGTCACTTATAGTTACACCAAGCATATCAATGGAAGGCCTGTTCGGAAGATGGCTTCCGTTGAAGGAGACTAGATTATCATTTGAATCCCTTTTAGACGTAATCAGACAGGATTGGGTCTTTGAAACATTAAATTCGACGAGATTATTTTTACCTCAGGAGGAAATACTCTCGAGATAACCGTCCATTCTCTGCTTCAAAGCCCTCCGAGCCGTTGGAGTTTGTATGCCCTTTGGGGGCTTGTCAAACAAAAAGCTATCATGAACTGTACTGTCATCCGCGTAACAATGAATCGGTGCACATGTCAAAAGGTCATTGATGTGCAACAAAAACAAAGTCGTAGACAGAACCGTTCCCTGTGGGACGCCAGCATTTATGGAGTGTGAGGAAGAGGTGAAACCGTCAGCAACCGCCTGAATCGACCTATCCCTTAAAAAGTCAGCAATCCACGTACACAGGGATGCGGGAAGTCCGTAAGAAGGCAATTTGTTGACAAGTCCTCGGTGCCAGACCCGGTCAAAGGCCTTGGATATGTCTAGTGCGACCGTTTGGATCTCACCGTGACGTTCCAGGCACCGCCCCCAAACATGCGTCACATACGCGAGAAGATCACCGCACGAGCGGTTCCGCCGGAATCCGTATTGACGGTCGTTGATAATTTTGTTCTTCTCGAGGTATGTGAGCAGTTTGTCGTTGATCACACGTTCCATCACTTTGGACAGAACTGATGTGATCGCTATGGGGCGGTAGTTGGCCGGGTTGGAGCGGTCATCTTTCTTGGGAATAGGGTGAATGACCGCTTTTTTCCAACCAGAGGGCACAGTGCCACACTTCAGGGACATTTTGAAGAGCTTTGTCAAAACTGGAACTATTTCCGCAGCACACCTCTGCAATACCAGGGCAGGTATTCCATCAGGTCCGCTAGCTTTGTTAACATCGAGTCCCCGTATAAGGTGGAGTACATCCCGATGCCGGATCCTCAGCTTTTTCATATAGAAGCCGCAGTGAGGAACCGACGGCGAGGGTCGAGTTTTACGCAAACATTTTCCCTAATAGGTTAGCCTTTTCGGTGGCGGTGTTTGCTAGTGAGCCGTCAGGTCTGGTAAGAGGTGGCAAACAGGGTTTGCAAAAATTCCGATCTAATGAGCCCGCAAGCGACCAGAATGCTCTGCTGCCATGCGGGCAGGCAGCCAGCTTTGTGCTGATCTGCAGGTTGTGTTCGAATTTTGACCTATTAATGATTCTCTTGCATTCCTTTGCCGATTTGTTGTATGCTGATCTGTTTTCAGGCGTTCAAGATGTGTTGAAGGCTCGGTAAGCCGCGTTTTTTAGTCGAACTGCTTCGGAGCATTGTCGACTGAACCACGGCTTTGAGCCCACACCAGTTTCTTTAGTAGTGGATTGTATGAAGCCATCCATCGCCGATTTGATGACTTCACCAATCTCCTGGGCACATCTTGAAGGATCCGAAGTCCGAAAACAAACAGCTGACCACGGAAAAGCGTTGAAATGGGCCCGCATACCGAACCAATCTGCTGACCTATAGTGCCACACTTTTCTCCTCAGCCTCTCATTGGTTGGTCTGAGGTTAACGGGGATTGATGTCGTCACTAGGCAGTGGTCGGATGATCCCAGAGGCGCTGTGACGTCAATCTTATAACCGTGTGGCACAGTAGTTAAGAATAGGTCTAACAGATTGGAGCGGTGAGTCTGGAAATCAGGAACCCTTGTAGGCTCCTGAACCAGTTGCTCTAATCCGTAGCAAATGGCAAAGGATTCCGCCTGTCGGCCAGCCGAGTCTGTTGGGCCTGAGAACTTCAACCATGGTTCGTTATGAACATTGAAGTCCCCCAGAACAATAAACTCGGCCGAAGGGTAGCGGGGCAAGAGATCATCAATAGTATCGCTCAAATCTCTCTATCGCTCAAAGAGTTCGGAAGTGTCTGATTCGCTATGGTTCGGTGAGCGGTATAGACATGTGTAGAATCTTGCCGTACTGGCAAGATTGACGCGCACCCACATTACATCGAATCTGGAGTTTTCTAGACTCAATAGTCTAGTGCGACCGTTTGGGTCTCACCGTGACGTTCCAGGCACCGCCCCCAAACATGCGTCACATACGCGAGAAGATCACCACACGAGCGGTTCCGCCGGGATCCGTATTGACGGTCGTTGATAATTTTGTTCTTCTCGAAAAACGTATGTACATGATATATTACATTATTTGGAGTTATTCGTGTATCATTGTGTGGAAAAAACAATTGTTATTATATATCGAAGCCCTTGTTTTGTCAATACTTCGTGTTTATTTTATAAAAAATGAAATGCCTAGGTCATGTGTCAAAAAAATAGCTGCGCGTAAATATTTCATGTTTAGTTGGGAATATTTACGTGATCACTATGTTATTTGGAGTTATTCGAATGTCATTATGCAGGGAAAACAATTGAGATTATGTAACAAAGCCGTTATATAGTCGATATTTAGTGAAAATATTATAAAAAAATAAGTTTTGCATCTCTACTGATCGCACAAATACATCGACAATATTTTCAATGTGTTAATGTTTCTGTTTGGGGGCACCGGTAGCGCCGCTTGGACGATAGATTTTAAAAGTTGTGTTTTATCAATGAATACGCGTAAATTGTACAAGGAGGTCCAAGAAAATGTAAACTATTGTTTACGGAAATATTTTTATTGGTATTTATTATTTTATTGGTAGTTTATTATTTTATTGTTAATTGTTTTATGAAAAATAGTAATAAATATCACAAAATTTTAGCAGTTGTATAGGGTGTCCCAAAAAATAATAAGAAAAAATATGTTTTGTTTATTATTATACATATATATAGAAAATTTATAAATACTAGCATATGTCTGATTGTTCCTATTATTATAGAATGGAGACTACTAATTCTGGAGAGACACGCGGTAGAAGGACTGGTGAGGCAGCGCCGGTCGCAACTATGGAATACTAGTATATGTCTGATTGTTCCTATTATTATAGAATGGAGACTTCTAATTCTGGAGAGACACGCGGTAGAAGGACTGGTGAGGCAGCGCCCGTCGCAACTATGGAATACTAGTATATGTCTGATTGTTCCTATTATTATAGAATGGAGACTACTAATTCTGGAGAGACACGCGGTAGAAGGACTGGTGAGGCAGCGCCCGTCGCAACTATGGAATACTAGTATATGTCTGATTGTTCCTATTATTATAGAATGGAGACTACTAATTCTGGAGAGACACGCGGAAGAAGGGCTGGTGAGGCAGCGCCGGTCGCAACTATGGAATACTAGTATATGTCTGATTGTTCCTATTATTATAGAATGGAGACTACTAATTCTGGAGAGACACGCGGTAGAAGGGCTGATGAGGCAGCGCCCGTCGCAACTATGGAATACTAGTATATGTCTGATTGTTCCTATTATTATAGAATGGAGACTACTAATTCTGGAGAGACACGCGGTAGAAGGACTGGTGAGGCAGCGCCCGTCGCAACTATGGAATACTAGTATATGTCTGATTGTTCCTATTATTATAGAATGGAGACTACTAATTCTGGAGAGACACGCGGTAGAAGGACTGGTGAGGCAGCGCCGGTCGCAACTATGGAATACTAGTATATGTCTGATTGTTCCTATTATTATAGAATGGAGACTACTAATTCTGGAGAGATACGCGGTAGAAGGGCTGGTGAGGCAGCGCCGGTCGCAACTATGGAATACTAGTATATGTCTGATTGTTCCTATTATTATAGAATGGAGACTACTAATTCTGGAGAGATACGCGGTAGAAGGGCTGGTGAGGCAGCGCCGGTCGCAACTATGGAATACTAGTATATGTCTGATTGTTCCTATTATTATAGAATGGAGACTACTAATTCTGGAGAGATACGCGGTAGAAGGGCTGGTGAGGCAGCGCCGGTCGCAACTATGGAATACTAGTATATGTCTGATTGTTCCTATCATTATAGAATGGAGACTACTAATTCTGGAGAGATACGGTAGAAGGGCTGGTGAGGCAGCGCCGGTCGCAACTATGGAATACTAGTATATCGTCGCATTAATTCGTAGACTGCGTAACTCCAAATTTTTCGAAAATACGTTTTTAATGCCATCTGGTGTTAAAATTAGACCCGCATCGACTAGTAAAACTCGAAAATTTAAAAAAAAATTAACCTTTTAGATAAACACAAATTAGGAAACTGCGTAAAATTATGGTGCCATTTTTACTCGCGAATACTTCGTAACTCCTTAATTCAGTATTGGCCGGTGAGCCGTGCACGCTTGTTGTGTTTTTGACTGAGGAAATTTATTTACGGTGTAATAGTTTTACCGTGAAATTAACTGAGATAAGTTGATTAATCAATTTTGAACATTTTATAACCTTAATTTTAATTGTGAAGTCACGAAGAGTGTTTTGTATCTGTAGTCTAAACTGACGTCTTCTGCACCGTGTGACGCTCTGCCGTAGCTCTCTTGTTTTATGTGCCTCTGCGGTTTCGTAAATACCTAATAGGTCCTTGTTCTGTGATTATCTCTTCTTCAAGGTCACCATTTCTTTGCAAGTGGATCTCCTCCTGATGCATATCCGGATCCGGTTCTTCACTGTCCTCTTCAAACAAACCCAAAATATTGACGGTGGAACGTGCGGCAATTCCATCTCGTCTCTCCTCAGACACAGTCCGTTCTCTGTCAGGCATCTTCTGCGGGTCAAGCACATGTCTTGGTATGCCATCTACTTCGATGTTGTTGACTGAAGTAAGTCCTGTCACCCTTCCATGCACGATGTGCATCTCCCATCTACTGGCTTAACCGCAACAAGATCGCCCACTTAGAGCTCAGTCAATACTTCCTCTTCTATATTCACTTGCGCAGAAGGGTGTCTCCACGAGTGTGAAGTGTGAACTATACTAGACAGCGCAATACCTCGATCATCCTGACTTTTTGCAGCCAAAGATTGTACCGAAACACTGCCTGCAGGGGATCGCTTCCACTTCTGGCTGCAGTTCTCTTTATTGTTTGATGATGTCGTTCAACTATACCGTTTCCAGCTGGTCGGTATGCCGCGCAAAATCTTTGACGAACATTCCATCTCTTACACTTATCTGTAACACTGTAGGAACAAAATGCAGTACCATTGTCCATGAGAACTACTTTGGGCGGGCCTCTTTCCCGAAACACTTCTTCCAAATGTCTGATAATCGAAGCTGCATTATCTGACTCGATTTCCCGCCACACGGCAAATCTACTTGGACCGCAATCGATAAATGTGAGTAAACATTTCCTACCGAAATGAGTAACATCAACTGCCAAGCGACTCCAGGTTGTCACAACATTAAGATTACCCGCTTCATGGGATGATGGTGGAGGGTCAATTGTCCTGCATTGTACGCAGGAACGCACGCATCTATCGACGTCCTTTCTTCTCGCCTCGGGATCGACCAGCCGGGCAAGATGAAGCGTTCACTTTACTCCAAAGTGATGCTGAGCATGAAGAGTTTCTACGCTTAAAGCACATGTTTGCTCACCAGTTCCACTTTCAAGTCTCTCCCACCTATCTTCACACTCTGAGGAGTCTCTTTCACAACGTTTCCTGTCATGGCTACTCTTTGCCCGGGTCTTGCAAACCCTAGTAAGTACATCAGTTTTATTTCTACAGGACAACAAGGGTGATCGACAATGTCAGATCAAATTCTTCTACAATCTCCTTCATCAACTCCAAGCGTCACTTAACGATCATCTCTGACACGACTACTCCCGGTCAGTGTAGATCTCACCCAGCACAAAACCGTCGCCGAATCTGTAATGATCTCCAGAGTTTGAAGATTCCACTTGAGAGTCAGATTTAATCCCTTAAGGAAGGAAAAGTACCAGCATTTACAAGACTTAAAACAGACATTAGAAAAGGATTACCACTCCTTTAACGATAACCTTCCGCATCATTAAAATCATTAAAATGCATCTAAATAGACTGCCTCGACATACACATACATTGTTGTGTTTTATTTTGTAAATGTAAAATTCCTATCTCCCAAATTTTCCGCTAGGTTGTTCATAAAACTGTTCGCAGAAAAGTATGTATCTTTTGTAAAATGCGTATCTCCATTCTCGGTTTTTACGTAAACTTCCTAACTCCGATTTGAAATAGAAAGCCTTAACTTACAAAAGTTTAATGATTGAAAATAAATTTCCAAATATATTATATGTTCGAAACATAAATAAAAAGAATAAGCCGTTTTTCATTTTTTTTCACTATGAGGTTTTTTGTGCCTCCTGTAAAATTTTACATTTGGGAGTTACGCATTCTACGAATTAATGCGACGATATGTCTGATTGTTCCTATTATTATAGAATGGAGACTACTAATTCTGGAGAGATACACGGTAGAAGGACTGGTGAGGCAGCGCCGGTCGCAACTATGGAATACTAGTATATGTCTGATTGTTCCTATTATTATAGAATGGAGACTACTAATTCTGGAGAGACACGCAGTAGAAGGACTGGTGAGGCAGCGCCCGTCGCAACTATGGAATACTAGTATATGTCTGATTGTTCCTATTATTATAGAATGGAGACTACTAATTCTGGAGAGACACGCGGTAGAAGGACTGGTGAGGCAGCGCCGGTCGCAACTATGGAATACTAGTATATGTCTGATTGTTCCTATTATTATAGAATGGAGACTACTAATTCTGGAGAGATACACGGTAGAAGGACTGGTGAGGCAGCGCCGGTCGCAACTATGGAATACTAGTATATGTCTGATTGTTCCTATTATTATAGAATGGAGACTACTAATTCTGGAGAGATACACGGTAGAAGGACTGGTGAGGCAGCGCCGGTCGCAACTATGGAATACTAGTATATGTCTGATTGTTCCTATTATTATAGAATGGAGACTACTAATTCTGGAGAGACACGCGGTAGAAGGACTGGTGAGGCAGCGCCGGTCGCAACTATGGAATACTAGTATATGTCTGATTGTTCCTATTATTATAGAATGGAGACTACTAATTCTGGAGAGATACACGGTAGAAGGACTGGTGAGGCAGCGCCGGTCGCAACTATGGAATACTAGTATATGTCTGATTGTTCCTATTATTATAGAATGGAGACTACTAATTCTGGAGAGATACACGGTAGAAGGACTGGTGAGGCAGCGCCGGTCGCAACTATGGAATACTAGTATATGTCTGATTGTTCCTATTATTATAGAATGGAGACTACTAATTCTGGAGAGACACGCGGTAGAAGGACTGGTGAGGCAGCACCCGTCGCAACTATGGAATAATAGAATATGTCTGATGTTTCCTATTATTATAGAATGAAGACTACTAATTCTGGAGAGACACGCGGTAGAAGGACTGGTGAGGCAGCGCCCGTCGCTTCGATGGTATGTTGTTTGTTTTTTTTATTATTGTTATTATTTGTGTATTAGTAGTAGTTATATTAGGTTGGTTGTTTGCTTAATTTTTTCCAGAATTGAAAGACATTAGTGTAACAATAAATGTTTATTGTTTGAGGTTCCTGGAGCCGGCAGAAGAGGCGGCAGAAGCACCGAAGAGGCAGCGCCTATCGCAATCACGGTATGTTGTGTATTAGTAGTAGTTATATTAGGTTGATTGTGTGCTTCATCTTTTCCAGAATTGAAAGACATTAGTGTAACAATAAATGTTTATTGTTTCAGGTTCCTGGTCAGCCAAAAAAAAGGAGGAGGCTAGACTTGGAGGAGCCCTCGGATTATCCAACCCCTTCAACCTCTACAGCTCCAACGACTCACCCACCCAGACCCAGACCGATTTCTTCTAACGACAGTCATATTCTTCCCGCGCACATCAGATTAGAGGACATAAATTTTTCACACTACCTAGTTGAAACCACAGAAACGGACAATAGGAATCGCAAAATACGCAAAAGGTGCGTACTTTGTATATGTAAAATAATATTTTTCGTAGTCGAGAGCCTGGCCTCTGGACCAAAGTTTGAAAAACATGTGTTTCATATAATATAAAATGAAATAAATATGATGAAACATAAATCTCCGACTTTTATTTTTATTGAACCACCCAGTACTTGAAATTGAAAAAATGCATTTTATGTTATATAAAATTGAAATAAATATTATGAAAAAAAATATCACTAAAATTTATATTTATTCTCATTGAATCATGATTCTTTGAACCACTCTGTATTTCGATGAGAATCTGTACACAAGAATGGCGGCCATTTTGGATTTCAATATATTGAAACAGACTTCAAGTTGGTGAACTGTCTGATGTAAATATTCTACATATTAACATTGTTTTGGATATAAATTCATTATCGAAATAATAGGTGTGAAGTACCATTAGAAAGGTAATTCTATCTAGTTTATTTTGATGTAATTTTTATAATATTTCGCAGTATAAATGTGTCAAAAATCAGGTTAGTAAAGTGACAGCAAAAATGTTAAAAAATTTACATCATAGTGCATAAATATATTTTTAGCATTATTTATTTACAGGTTTCTATTATAAAAAAATATTATTAGTAACAACAATAGTATGAACTACCAAAAACTGAAAGAATTGCTTTCACAACTTTATACAATACGACACAAAAAAATTCTAAAGTGCACGCTTGGCGTGACATTTTTTTTTGAAAAGCCTAAAATATTTTACATTTTCAAAACAACTTAAATGCCATTATTTCTTTGAAAACACCTTTGGATTGTTTTTTTTTTCATATAGGCTATTTATTCAGGTTTGTGTAGAAATAATAAAATCCGTTTATATTCATATATATAATTTTTTTGACAATTGTTTCCCGAACGGGGGAATTTTTTATTAATTTTTTCAGATAAAGTTAGCTATTCTGGGAAAACGTCTTACGATATAATCATGAACTATATATGAATAATTAGCTACATTATCTGGTAAACAGAAAACAATCGAAAAAAAAGCAAATACCTAGTTTTTTTCCGAAATTTGAGAAAAAACTCATCAAGGTGATTTTCACGCTGTTTCCGAAATCTGCTACACTGTTGACAGGTTAAATCAGTGACTGTGGATAACAGCGTTTTTATTATTATTAATGCAGTCAATGCAGGTTATTTTTATTAAGTTAATCCTCTCCTCTCTTTCGTCTTGCATAACTAATTGGTTTATTCTTGTTCTATTGTTCTCCGATAGCTCATACCACGAGATGAGGTAATTGACCAAAGTGGCAATGTTGGGTATGTGCCCCCTATTAGCGTTACCTTTTGGCGACGGCGGGGACGCTGGGGGCACTAGGGGCATAGGGTGTGGTCGGGGTAGAGGAGGCGCAGTCTTCGAGCAGGCGGTGGGCTTTCAGGCTGCGGGAGCTGCCAGTCCTGAAAAGCACAAACAATTTACATTTTATAACATGAGCACCATAAGTGTATACAACTTATAAATATTGGTCGCCAAATATAACGTGTGGGGCACGGGGTATTAAATTTTATGTAAAATCTATTGCCGGGGCAAATGAGATCCTCTCAGGTTAAAGTGGGGCAAGGCTTGTGCTGTCATTGGGAAAAGGAAAGGTTCCATTTTTGTTCTGAAATAAAAGAGTCGGCTAGGAGCAATCTTATAATGTTTATTTAATCAAAACAAATTATGAATTAGTAGTTACCATTTGCAAAATAAAAATCAAGATTCCTTCAAAGGTGAGGGTAGCCGCCAACGCGCTGGTAGACGGGGCACGTCGAGGCCTTTTCCATCGAGGGGGCCGACAAATAAGGCTTTTGCGTGAACTACTTAGTTTGGAGGCACATGGTGCAATGTGTTGTTTTTATGACTTTGTGCTCAGCTATTCAGCGGTGTTCTTAAGGTGTGGAGTAAATGAGATTACACAGTGCGAATACAGACCTGGTGCGAGGGGTTCCGTCGGGTTCCTCACCCCTCTCCGCAGACTGCAGGCGCTGACGCAGCTCAGACACCTGCTCCCTCAGTTCCCTGAAGATTCCTTCAAAGGTGAGGGTAGCCGCCAACGCGCTGGTAGACGGGGAACGTCGAGGCCTTTTCCATCGAGGGGGCCGACAAATAAGGCTTTTGCGTGAACTACTTAGTTTGGGGGCACATGGTGCAATGTGTTGTTTTTATGACTTTGTGCTCAGCTATTCAGCGGTGTTCTTAAGATGTGGAGTAAATGAGATTACACAGTGCGAATACAGACCTGGTGCGAGGGGTTCCGTCGGGGTCCTCACCCCTCTCCGCAGACTGCAGGCGCTGACGCAGCTCAGACACCTGCTCCCTCAGTTCCCTGAAGATTCCTTCAAAGGTGAGGGTAGCCGCCAACGCGCTGGTAGACGGGGCACGTCGAGGCCTTTTCCATCGAGGGGGCCGACAAATAAGGCTTTTGCGTGAACTACTTAGTTTGGGGGCACATGGTGCAATGTGTTGTTTTTATGACTTTGTGCTCAGCTATTCAGCGGTGTTCTTAAGGTGTGGAGTAAATGAGATTACACAGTGCGAATACAGACCTGGTGCGAGGAGTTCCGTCGGGTTCCTCACCCCTCTCCGCAGACTGCAGGCGCTGACGCAGCTCAGACACCTGCTCCCTCAGTTCCCTGAAAACACACATATTAATTTCTCGTTGAAAAGCGAGGAGCTGTGCGCGGGATTCGGTAATTTCCGGTAGTTCAGTGTTGTTCAGAGTGTTCGATTAACCTGTGAAGAGTCGAAACAGAAAATCTTCAGAATACACTCAATTGCCAGACGAAAATACGCAATATACTAAAAACTGCGTTTATTTTTATCACTGTTTTCTGTTTATCAAATAATATATCTTATTTTTTAAATATATATAATAGTTTTTTTTATAATCTAAAACTATAATTTTAAAACAAAGGCGTAATTAATTGCGTTTCTCTGTAAAAACAAAAGAAACAACATTTAACGTCCTTATTTCAGGTTTCTTAATAATGTGAGATATTATATTCAGGTGTATTCAGTGTATTTAATGAAATAATGATGACCCTTTTACTTTTATATCTCGCTTTAATTCTCTAATGTCAAAGCTGTCAGCAGTGACATCTAGTGGGCCACCAACTAACTTGTCGGTAACGCGGCAAATTCAAACTTAAGGAAAGCACTCCTAAGTAGTTTTCTTTACATATATTTCACATTTATATCGTAACACATTTCTCTATAATAGCTAACTTTATCTAAAATAATTCTCCCATTCCGATATTTTAAACATTAAAATTTTGAATGCAAACATAAAAAAGTTTTAATAATGGCTTTTTCGTAACTAAAATTCCTAATAGTGAAAAAAAAACACACACACGTTATATTTGATACATTTATTATAAGTTTTGTGTTTTCATATAAAAATAATTAGTAAAAAATTCACAAAGTTTCATAATCTTTTTTCAATTTCATTCGGAACTTCATAGAAGTATACATTTAATTCTTGTGTGGTAATCTTCTAGATTTTAATATAAAGCATGATGTTTTTTCTTTCTAACGCCTTTTAGATCACATTTCTCACCATGACAGTAAGAGAGATACAACGATTTCTATCGGACAATATGAGCTGTTTCCTGAATTAATTGATGAATAAAATTAGTGGTAAAAAGAGGCGAACCTATTTTTTCACTTCCTGTCTCGTTAAATTGTGATAGTCTGAATTCTCGACAAATCAGTTCCAATTTTGAAAATTGCAATAGAATAAAATAATTTTCTATTTAAAATATTGTATTCTAGGCGGCTTTCAAGCAATTTTACCATTCTTGTACAGATTTTGAAAATTAAACTGATTTTCAAAGCAAAAGTTTTAAAGTTCAATGAACCTGAGTTACAATCAAAACCACAACCATAATTAGTTGTGGAAAAGTACTAACTTGTTGATCTGGCGGTCTCGCAGCGGGGTGGGCGTGGAGGAGAGAGAGGGCGGCAGGTTCTCCTTAGCAGCCCTCCCCCACAGCAGTTCTCCCAGTCCCTTCTTCTTTTTGGAAGCCTCCTCCACCTGCAACAAACGTTTTATTACAAAACTTACGTCCCAGCTGGGCTTTTACATAGATTGTTACAACTGAATAGAGGGTAAAGTGCCCTAACTTCGGGGGTGATTCTACATGATAGTACAGTAGAACCTCGTTTATTCGAAATCCACGGGACATCAAAAATCAAATTTCGAATTAACCTGTGGTGTGCCAGGAAATTCCAAGCTTTTTTGAAAAAAACTGCGCGCAAATTACTCTCCTGCCTTTTGGTCAAACATCCGTTTAAAAACAAAGAAATTGTTTATTTTGCGATCGTTTTCTGTTTACCAGATAATTTATCTTATTATTCATATATATTACATGATAATATTGTTACAAGTTTTCCCAGAATAGCTAACTTTAACAAAAAAATGTATAAAAATTTTCTCATTCAGCAAACAAATGTAAAAAAAATATATTCATAAGAAAATTAACTGATATTTTTATTTCTACACAAACCTGAATAGACACCCCTCGTGAAAAAAAAACCATCCAAAGGTGTTTTCGAAGAAGTAATGCCATTGATACTTCTTTGAAAATGTAAAATATTTTCATTTATTCAAAAAAAAAATCGAACGTCAAATGTCCACTTAAAATTTTTTTATGTCGCATTATATAAGTATATGATAACAATTCTTCCAGATTTCGGTGGTTTATACAACTGTTGTTACTAATAATATTATTTTGTACAAGAAACCTGTAAATAAATAATGCTAAAAATATAATTATTCATTATGACGTAAAAATTTTGACATTTCTACGATAATCTTACGAAGCTAATTTTCATCACTTTTCTTGGGTGAAATATTATAAAAATTACATCAAAATAATGTAGATAAAACTATTTTTCTGATGATACCTCAAATCTATTATTTCCACAATCAATTTATATCAAAAATAATGAAAAAAGTAAGAGGTTACCTTATAAAAATTCGCGATGTTTTTGCATTGTTGCGAATTTGGCCCGCAACAATGGCCGCCGGCTCCCGTGTACAGACGTGTTTCAAAGAACAGGGTGACAAAAAAATCATGACTCGGGGAATAAAAATAAAATTTGTTATATTTTTTTATTAATATTTATTTATTTATTTAAATACGTTTTTTTTTAATTCAGATACTGTGTGGTTCAAAATAAATAAGAAAAAAATTCATCATATTTATTTCAGTTTTAGAACAGGTACATGAAACACGTTTTTTTAATCTTTGGTCGAGAGACTATTATAATATTCAAATTTTTAGACACTGTTTCTGTCCTCCTCAAAAGTGGAAGATACAATGAATGGAAACGAAAATTCAAACAATGCAAAGATGCACAATGCACTTGTTTCAGTAAACACAAATACACCCATTCAATAAATAATTAAAACCATAAATAACAACAACCAGTACCAAATTACAATCACAGATAACAAAATCCAAGTAACAAATGATAACACACATTCAACAAATAACCAAAACCATAAATAACAACACATAAGTAACAAATAACAACCGCAACCAACATTCAAAGAACAATAACATTATAACAAACAATAACATTATAACAAACAATAACATTATAACAAACAATAACATTATAACAAACAATAACATTATAACAAACGATAACATTATAACAAACAACAACATTCAAGAAACCACACTAATGCAACAAATAGCGACACAATTCCTGAACTGTAATTCTGGGACTGCCACTATTAGGTATGATGAATTTCCTCTTCATGGCAATTTTTAAAATTTTGTATAAAAAAAAAAGAATCTAAATGGAAAAAAACGATTTGAAAAAAAAAATTATAAATGTTCCTAAGTGTGGTATTGGTTAAAACACCCCCCAATGCAAAAGAAAACATCGCACGCTAAGCAAATCGTAGAAACATCCTTTCGTATTTTACGATGTGAACATAGTAAGCACCTTCTGCGAATGCGTCGATTCTTACTGTCCATCTTTGGGGTTTCATCTGCAAAATGTTTAAGTGTATGATTTAATCTAAGAGTGACTCCGACGATGGAAGCGCTCGGTTTGGGTTTAATCAAAGAGGGATAGTGTCGCTCTATAAGCTCAGATGCCAATTTCATCCTGAATGCGCGGTGCAATATTGGCTTCCCTGGGTCTTCTTGGTGAAGCTGCCTAAATATCACCATGCTATTCAGGATGCTGACATTGAGCAGGCGACGAAATACCTTAACGTACCATTTGAAACCCCGCGTTCTCTCCGTGCGGTAATTGGATAACAGCGAATCTTTGGTATCCACTCCCCCCATAAAGCGATTGTACTGGACCACAGATAGAGGCATTTGGTATTTCTCTAACCCTCTTTTACCCTCGACCGTGTCGCTGTTGTGGTAGGTAGACACCATGATGACAATTTTAATGTCATTCCAGGCAACGACTGACATGTCACCACAGTGTCTACCAATGATGGTAAGCCGTGGCACACTCTTCTTCATATTCTGAATAACTTCAGGTACCATCTTTCGGCGGCGATTGAGGGTACCGATAAGATCGGTATTCCTTTGTTTCAGGTACCTAGTCAATGGCATGCTATTATAAAAATTGTCCATGTAGAGGCAGTACCCTTTGTCAAAGAGCCGCTCCATGTGTTTGAGTACAACCTTTTAAGTTTTACCCGAAAACCCAAAATGGTTCTCTTCGACTTCTGTATTCTTCCCCCATACATTATAAAGCGGTACAAGTACCCTGTTGACGATTCGCACAGCTCATAGGTTTTAATGCCGAACCGAGCCGCCTTAGTGCGGATGCACTGCTTGAAACCTAGGCGACCCTTCCAGAGCAACAGGGACTCGTCTATGCTAATATCTTCGTGGGGAGTAAACAGACTGGAAAACTTTTCATTCATTATATCCAATAGTGGTTTAACTTTTGCAAGCTTGTTTTGGTAACCGACTTTAGAAATTGTGTTATTGTCAACAAAGTGTAGGAACCGAATTATCAGAAGAAACCTATTACGCGACATTAGAGTCCTAAATTTAGGCATCTCTAAAATTTCTGTTGTCCAGTATTCTGATAACCGAGCTCTGTAACAAATGGACATGTATATAAGCAACGCAAAGAATACGTACAGTTCAGCGACTGTAACATCTTGCCAATCCTTCAGCCTGGAATAAGTTGTTAAATTCAACAGTCCATCCTCAGTGTTCGCCTCGTCCAGTGCGCTCCATGCATGCCTATTGGTCTCCTCCACGATACAGGACATTGTTTCCAAGTCCCATATTTTGGAGAAGACGTCATATGGAGATGTAGCGACTGTCGGAGGGAACACGTCGGGTGATGGGCCAGGCTGAAGGACGGCAAAATGCTCACGCTGACCCGTGAAGGTGGAGAAATCCTCGGACCAGGTGAAGGTCTGCTCCTCTGGATTCTCCTCCTCCCCCTCCTCCAAAGGCTCCGTCTTCAGGAACATCCATATCCACCATTGACGGAAGTTCTACATCACCGGCGAGGGATTCATCCTCGCTATCAGTGAATCCGTAGAACTCCGCAATGACGTGGTCGGTTTCCTATAGACAGAAAGAAAAGAAAAAAAAATATATATATAGCTATGTAAAGCGTCCTTGAGGTAATACCAGACAAAAATGGCACTGTAAAAGTTAGCCAAGTGTTATTATTATTACCTGAGTATTTGGAGCCCGATGCGTAGAGGATGTTGATGGTCTTGGGTCAGCCTTCCTTCTCGGATTCTGAAACTATAAACATTAATTGGTACACGAATGTCTTTCAATTTTGGAAAGGATGAAGCGTACAACCACTATAGAACTACTACTAATACACAACATACCGTCGCAATGACTGAACCTCTTTCTTCGGTGGTTTCTTCTTCCGTTGAAGGTCTTGGAATCTCCATTCTATAACAATAGAAACAATCATGTATATCATTATATAATATAATCATCAATGCCTGTATTTATAAATATTTCCCAAAACAGTAATATTTCACCAACTACTTTGTATGTTCCCTATACCGCCCATACAAATTTAAATCTGCGCACGCCGCAGCCAATATACAGTACGCGCATGCGCGAATGTTATTTCAAAATGGCGTCTCACACATACATATAAACAGTACACATGTATTTGTGCAGGTTTCGGATATGGCGTATTTATTTAATTCAAAAATACTAACTAAATATTGACGAAACTAGGGCTTTTATACACAATCTCAATAGTTTTCTTTACATAATGATGTACAATCCTTATTAGATTAGGCAATATTTACGTAAATATTGATTTCTTGGCAGATTTTTAGCGGTCTGAGACATCGGAATATTATTTTTTGTAAAATATTAACTAAATATGGACAAATCGAAGGCTGTGGTATATGATCTCAATTGATTTATCTGCAAAATGAGATACGAAACATAGCAAATCACACAATATATGATGCAACATAACTGGAAATAAAACAAAAAAAATTTTCTCGAAAACATCGCGTATACTTTGACGTAATATTTTGTCGGTTATTTTGAGTTTTCGTATTTTACATTTACCGAAACACATGCCGTGAACAATAAACTATGTATAAAAAAAACATTACTTACGTTTTTTTGATGAATTTCTTCGTTTTGGCAGTTTAAATCGCACAGACGCTTTGACACTTTGGCCGTTGTAAGACGCGGCAAATAAATCTCTACGGCATTCCACAGAAAAATTAATTGTAAATAATCTGA
The DNA here is from genome assembly GCA_026573805.1 of Hesperophylax magnus. Taxonomy (NCBI): domain Eukaryota; kingdom Metazoa; phylum Arthropoda; class Insecta; order Trichoptera; family Limnephilidae; genus Hesperophylax; species Hesperophylax magnus. The sequence continues at coordinate 78,276 of JAIUSX010000018.1, forward strand.
GAAGCTAGAAGTCATTCCAGTATTTGCTGTCTAAAGAACGAGAATAGCCCAAGCGATTGAGACCTTGTTCTTCATACAAATTCTCTATACATAAGGGTCAAAATCGCACATAATTTTCGCGGCGCACCTCGGTTTAAGGGGATCTGATATTCCAGGTGGCCTTCGAATTTGGAAGGGGCGCGGCCTATTGGTGTAAGTTAAAGGAAACTTGAGAACCAATCAGAGAAAGCCGAACACCACTGCCCAATTACGCCCATAAACGCACACTGGTAAAATTTGTCAAAAATCCGGTATAATATAATATCGGCATAATGCACAACTCTTCCATTTATCAAATTTTATAGGAGGCACAAAAACTGTTTTTTAACTCTTCGTTTTTTTATGTGACTTCTCACAAGAGCGCCTCTGTCTGTAGAGATAAATATATATATATATATATTGACCTCTTCCCGTAGTATGTTGATCCAGTAAGAAGTTGTTAGACTAAGTTGATCCACCTTTAACACCATATAACTTGGTAATTATGGAATACATCTGAATGAATTGACAACAGTGGTACAATAATTATCAATGTTGCCAGTTTGCCAGAAAAACCATTTGATGTACTGTTCATAAAATTTTCAAAATTTGTATGGAAATCGGATGCATAATTTATGTTGATCTACCCAAATTGGCATACTTATGTTGATCTCATATATATTGATCTATTCCCGTAGTATGTTGATCCAGGTAAGAAGTTATTAGACAAAGTTGATCTGTGTCCCTATATATGGTTTTACTAAATGAACCAATCAAGGGGGCAATCGGTGGACTGTTCATCACAAGGTTTTATCTGATTCCGTAATCTTTTGTGATATTGAACTCAAAGTATTAGTCTCTAGAGTCGAATATCGCTTGAAATGAGTGTGAGATGGTACCATTTCAAATAAAAATGACGTGTTCATTCGACTGTTTGTTGCTTGAATTGTTTATAAGAAATGTATGCGTATTTGACTACCACAACATGGGCATTAGCCTAGTGTGGGAGTTATTAAGTACACAAAAATTGTAATTCATAAAACTCACTGAATAAAAAATAAAAAATAAAAAAATAAATAAAAATTTAGATTGAAACGAAACTTTCGCAAAAATCAAATCCATAAAAAAATACGGTAAATATTCGGAATCGCTGGACAAGGATTATATGAAATATATTTAAATAAAACCTTCTGATTTACCTTGATTACTATAAAAGGAATCTGACTGCATTTGGGATATTTTTAATTTTAGCATTTTAATTTTTAATTACGTAAATCGAAAATTCACTTTCGTTGTATGGGATGACAGCTGGAATGATTTCTGTTGATGACATTTTCTCTGGTAGTAGTAGCTAGAATACATACGAGTAGCTAGAATTTGAATCATTTCAGAATGCAAATTCTAGTTAGGTACTGTTTTGGCCAAACTCGAAAAATAAAATAATAATAATATCAATGCATGGAAAATTCAGAAAATTAAATATCATTTGCCAGATTTGTAGTTTATTATTTAAAATCTTGTAAATATTAAATTTATATATATATATAACCTAACCTAACTGTGATTTTCTATAACAAAAAAATGACCCTTTAATAACGCCCACTCGCGTCCCCTTTAGAGTTATATCCCAGTTTTCAAGTAGTTTGTGGGCTACGCTAGGTTTGTATAGACTGGTTTGTGATTTGATTCTAATACCTTTTTTCCATGTTATTTCCTGTTACAAAAAATTGCCCCTTTAATAAAGCCTGCTCGCGTCCCAATTAGAGTTACATCCCAGTTTTCAAATAGTTTGTGGGCTACGCTAGGTTTGTATAGACTGGTTTGTGATTTAATTCTAATACCTTTTATCCATGTTATTTCCTGTTACAAAAAATTGCCCCTTTAATAACGCCTGCTCGCGTCCCCTTTAGAGTTACATCCCAGTTTTCAAATAGTTTGTGGGCTACGCTAGGTTTGTATAGACTGGTTTGTGATTTAATTCTAATACCTTTTATCCATGTTATTTCCTGTTACAAAAAATTGCCCCTTTAATAACGCCTGCTCGCGTCCCCTTTAGAGTTACATCCCAGTTTTCAAATAGTTTGTGGGCTACGGTAGGTTTGTATAGACTGGTTTGTGATTTAATTCTAATACCTTTTTTCCATGGTATTTCCTGTTACAAAAAAATGCCCCTTTAATAACGCCTGCTCGCGTCCCCTTTAGAGTTATATCCCAGTTTTAAAGTAGTTTGTGGGCTACGCTAGGTTTGTATAGACTGGTTTGTGATTTAATTATAATACCTTTTTCCCATGTTCTTCTGCCTACTCTAACCCAAACTAAAAACCTAACCTATTTTGTAAAAAAATATTATCATTATATGGCAACACTTTTTATTTTTTGGTTGGCACTTCTGAAATGTGAGACTAATAAATCGTCACTAATTTGATTTTCTTATGTCATAATTGATAAATAAAACATGGTTTTTATGTATCGCGTACGAAATTTCAAAACCCTATAACTCAGTTAATAGTGCCGACTCCCACCTAATTCTTACAGATTCGGATTCCCCAGCCCTAAATTAGTCTAAATCAAGTTCAATTTCGGTTATTCGAGTGACTCCCATAAACCGAATTTTACCCATAAAACATACCTAAATATCTTTATTTTATTTTTCGAGTTTGGCTTAAATAGTACCTACCTAGTATTTGCACATGGTAAAAAATATAGCCACTCGTATCAGCAAATCAACAAAAGAAAATTTTATCAACAGAAATCATTCCAGCTGTCATCCCATACAACGAAAGTGAATTTTCGATTTACGTAATTAAAAATTAAAATGCTAAAATTAAAAATATCCCAAATGCAGTCAGATTCCTTTTATAGTAATTAAGGTAAATCAGAAGGTTTTATTTAAAAATATTTCATATAATCCTTGTCCAGCGATTCCGAATAATTACCAAAAATACCTACTGCGTGGCGGGCCGGATCGAAAGAGACTGGTTGAGGGATACCTTTCAACCATAAAAATCCAAAATGGCGGCAAAAGGAATAATGTTATGTAGGAAATTTTGAACCTCTATCTTTTACCATCTCTCCTGATTACGCTTCGTGACTTAGTAGGGGAGGCCGGGTTCTTGGTTATAATGGGTAATTAATGGATGATTGGACGCGGTTGGAGCTAACTAAAAACTGTCCAAAGAAGCGAAGCTAGCAGTCCACAATGGAGTGCTGGTACCTACCCTAATATATGGAAATGAGGCATGGAATTGGCAGAAGAAGGCTGAAAGAAGATAGAATACTGTATAAATGAGATCCCTGAGGCATATGTGCGGTAAAATCATGTATGGCGAAATGTACGTATGCTGTGTCTATTCTACAGGTATTTTATAAGGGCCTGTTAAAAGGAGCTAGCAGCATTGATCCCCGGTGCACTGTGCACGTGCTTGATACTCGACGGACACGAGCGGAACACAGGTTCACAGTAAAGTTGATGTTATCTATATATGAACGGGTCGTTTCTCCGACTCATTTTACCGTAAGTCGGCTCGCATGTGGAACGAGCTATCAGCATCTGTTTTTCCTCCTCCATATAATTCGCGCCTCTTTAAGACCAGCATTAATAAATTCATTCTTACAGCCCCTACCTTAACCCGCCTCATAACGCTGCCCAACCGGTTGGCGACATAGTTTCTCTGTATTTAGAGAAACTATGTCGCCAACCTGTAAAAATACGATGTGCTTCCGTGTAAAGCGAAATTTCGCAGCAGATTTCGGTGGCGGTCGACCCTTTAAATTCAGATATTTGATGTAAATTAAAGTAAAACTACGACATATTTCCACATAAAATGAATTTTCTCGGCCCTTCAAAATAAATTGGAAAAAATGCGGCATTCCGATTCAGATTTACAAAATAATAATACTAATTAGGACGATGCATAGCCAAGTAAAAATACATTTTTCGGCGTTTTAGCGCCATGGCTGATTTTAGATTCAGATTTATTTTTGAGAAATCCAATTTTTTCGATTAAATTACACAAACATATTTTCGTGCGCGGACAAAAAAAAATTTCGAATTACGAAACCTAAATTAAAAAACCATTTCGTGTGCAAAAATTTTTATGGGAATATTTTTTTGACGAAAATTTTGAATTATCGTTTTTTTGAATTACAGTTCGAATTAAAGGGGATCTACTGTACAAGTAAAAAGAGATTGAAAACTTATTTCGAAATTCGAACGTTTTAGGGTAGTTTTAAGGTAAATAAAGTTGAATTGTTTGTATGGGAAAACAGTAGGAAGAAGAAGTTAGCGCACTTTAACCCCGGACACCCTGTATATTTAATGAGCTGTAGAAAATTATACACAAAGTATTTAAAGCTTGAAATAATGTAAAACTGATTTACACCAAATCTCGAATTTGTGGCATTGGTGTTAATTTAATATTATTTGATGTATATTCGTGTGCGAGAATTATGTACTGATAGTGAATTGATGGTAACAAATGTAAATGTACAAGTTTGAACCTTGGCCTGCAGGAAGTCAATAAGCTTGAGGTGCTGATGTATGGTGGCCTCCGCCTTGAGTTCTCGCTGCCTCCAGTGCTGCGCTTGCGCCTCCATGTCCTCCAGCAGGCCGCGCAGAGCCTGCGCACGCTCTGCTCCCTCGCGCAGCTCCTGACGAGCGCGCATGGCGTCCTCGCGCGATGCCTGGTCGTGTGAGTGCAACGTGGCCAGCTCCTCCTTCAGCGCGGTGGCCTGTGCGCGCAGGGCGGCCAGCTGCGACTCTGCGAGGGAACGCCCCGAGCCTTCCCGCTCCGCCGCCAGCGCACGCTCCTCCACCTCGCTCTGCAGCCGACTCTCACGCTCCAGAAGCTCATCCAGTTGTTTCTAAACAAACAAATGTTAACTATCTTAACACATTTCTGACGGGTATTTTTTGCGCTGGCGCCACGCTGTCTTTGGGCGAAAATTAAGGATTTTTATAATTAAATTAATGATTTTTCCGCGCGAATTTCTTTAATTTGTTTTAAATCTTAACTCGTAACTCAGCATACCCAAGCTATAAAAGTACTAAACGTAAATGGAATATTATTTGAAATGCAACTCAATTAACCTTGTAATATGTTTATTACGGTCCGCCTACCGGTATTTGCCCATACCTGCTATCTTTAAATACTCCCGACATCTCGCGCTCGGAGTTGAGCGGGTGCGGAACAGAGATAGAGATTGGAATCGGGTTTCAGGGTCATAAAAACCCTCATTCCCGGAATTGAATTATTACAATAACAAAATATGTTATTTAAATAGTTTTGGAAGGAAGTCCAAAGGTCCCGGAGTGGTCCAGAAAACGGAAGCATGAAAGTGATAAAATCGAAAGATGGAAAAATGTTGACGAATGAGGAAGAAATAAAAAGAGATGGATGAAGTATTTTGAGGAAGTCTTCGAAAGTAACCCGAGTGATAGTGTTTCCAGCGGCGAATCAGATATGAATGATGATGGGGCGAACGTTACCAAAATCAGCATGGATGAGTTAAAAAGATCGATTAAATGTATGAAGAGTGGAAAGGCCGTCGGTTTCGACAATGTTGCTGCTGAATATTTTAAAGGATGTGACGAATCAAATTTCGTCACAAATAAATTTGAATGTTAAACTGAGTGTGTCCCGCAGTGTGCGCCCAAAGAAAAAGAAAGTGTAGACAGACGGGAGTTGTAAAGAAAGAAGTGAGAAGTGCGGGGTAGGGCGACAGGTCCTACGAGCTCAGGAACGGGGACAGTCAATAGGGATACAGGAGAGAGAGGAGCCAGTTAGGAAGAGGTTCCTAAGAAACGAAGAAAGTGAGTTGTACAAAGTGGACAATCGATATCGCCAGTTAAAGCGTGAAGTGGACATTACTAAAACAAGATAATAAACTAACGTACTGTAAAGTGCTGATGCGATTTAAAGCGTCAAACAAACATTGCAAAAATAACAGTTCAGCAGATAGTGCTGCAAAGTGCCGATGCACCTTGTGAACATTAAATAGTGTTAAAATCAATATAATAAACACTGCGCCCTACCCACTGCCCACCGCCACAGCCCCATTGCCGCATTCGAACGACGCCGCGCCTGCAAAGGCTCTCCCCGCGGAACGCAGACAAGATTTCACGAAGTTAGTTGTATCCGAACCATATGACAATTAGTTAAGATTTAGATGTAAGTACACATAAGCATAATTTAGATTTAGTATTAAAACATGACAAACCCAATTAAAATCGAGACTCATAATTAAAAGATTTTCTTAATTAAATTCACCTCCCTAGTCCCCACCCAAGCGACCCGATTTGGTGAGAAGGCAGAACATACGACTGAAGAGGTAAGTGTATAAAACAGAAATATATTTAAGTATTATTCTGAGCTAGTTACCGGAGGATATGTTAATGATATTGTTACAAGGAGATAACCGTATAATTCTCATATGGTTGTGCAATCTTTTTAACCAATGTTTAAAGGAAGGTTACACGCCTTTAGATTGGAGACGGGCTGTGATCATGCCGCTATACAAAGGTAAAGGGTCATGTATGGAATGTGGGAATCATAGGGCTATTAGCCTGCTAAGTTCAGTTGGCAAGCTATATGGTAGAATTTTGATTGAAAGGGTAAGAAAGGAAACAAAGGATAAAATATGGGATGTTCAAGGTGCTTTTATGAGTAGAAGGGGGTGTATGGACCAGATCTTCTCATTGCGTATACTCACTGAGAAGTTTCTGGCAAAAAACCAGAAACTTTTCTGTGCCTTTGTAGAGCTACAAAAAGCATAAGACTAAGTGGACAGGAAAAAGCTATGGAAGGTGTTGTCCAAGTATGGAGTGAAAACGAATCTCACACAGGCAATTGCGTCTCTTTATGAGGGAAGTGTTGCATGTGTATTTAGGGAGTATGTTCTAGAGAGATGAGAAGGCTGACAGAGATACTGAAAGAAGGGTTAATGCAGGTAACTCCATTAACCGGTCAGCAACGTAAGCAGATATACACGATAGCAGTCAAGTACAATAAGCGTGTTTACACGTCAACGCGTGTGTTTCCACAAAAATCGTCATAACTCCGTTATTCTTCTAGTGACATCCCTAAAACAAAAAGTAGAATATTCGTATTGAATGAAGCTTCACATCTCTATTCAAAGTTATCCATAGAAACCCGTAAAAAGACCTACTCAGTGGAAGCAAATTTTACCCGCCAAATCGTAAAACGACGCCAAGAAAGCCGTTTGACGTGCCGACCCGCCTCCCAGTTTTAATTATTTTTTTAAAAATATATTTTGTATGAAATGGTCAAAAAGTGAAGTGACAGAATTGTTTATTGTACATTTGTACGATGAAATAAGTGTTTTTTTTTTACATTATCCGTGATTTTAGTATCGTTTTTACATAAAACATTACAGGTGAGTCATTTTTACAATTTTTTCATGTTTCCATTCTAAATTTAAATATTTACAAATGTTAATATTTATTTATGATACAACAATTTGAAAGCCTATTTTGTAACCTTTCTAAAACAGTTTTTACTATTCGGCTCCGTTCAGTAATGTTTCATTTATAGAGCTTTGATTGTGAGGCGGTAATAACACAACGTTTTCGTGAAATTGACATTTCGGTAAAGACATTTTAGCTTCAAGTTCGCGAAAAGTCGGAGGGGTTAATGGAGGACTGAACGCAGTCGGCGCTAACAATTTTTTTTCCAAAGAAACGAAGCTACCAGTCCACAATGGAGTGCTGGTACCTACCCTGATGTACGGAAGTGAGGCTTGGAACTGGCAGAGGAAGGATGAAAGTAGACTAATCAGCATTCGCTGTAGAGATCCCTGAAGCGTATGTGTGGTAAAACCATGTATCATCGTGTGAGAAATATGGAGATCCGCAAAGAGTGCAAGGCTGATTAAGAAAGGGACGCTTTGATGGTTTGGGCATGTAGAGCGAATGAGCAAGGAAGGAGTGTAAGGAGAATATACAATGCAAATGTGAATGGTAGAAGAAGTCGGGGACGCCCGAGGAAGACATGGCCAACCCTACTTGAGTAGGGGCATGTCAAGAGTCAGAATAATAAAAGTGAGGCAAAGAGTGTGTGCAGCCGAAACGTGACCTCCGCGTGGAGAGCCTCGGCCCGCTCCAGCAGGCGTCTCCCCTCAATCATCTCCGCCTGCAGCATCTAGATTCAAGGGATTAATGGTGCTAGTTCCTGTGTAATAGCATGGTTAGTATACCTCCAAATCCACATTGCGGTCTCATGGGAGGCAACGGCAGACAATTGGTTGCGTCTTGCAGCCGATACGTGACCTCCGCGTGGAGAGCCTCGGCCCGCTCCAGCAGGCGTCTCCCCTCAATCATCTCCGCCTGCAGCATCTAGATTCAAGGGATTAATGGTGCTAGTTCCTGTGTAATCCTGTGCATGGTTAGTATACCTCCAAATCCACATTGCGGTCTCATGGGAGGCAACGGCAGACAATTGGTTGCGTCTTGCAGCCGATACGTGACCTCCGCGTGGAGAGCCTCGGCCCGCTCCAGCAGGCGTCTCCCCTCAATCATCTCCGCCTGCAGCATCTAGCTTCAAGGGATTAATGGTGCTAGTTCCTGTGTAATCCTGTGCATGGTTAGTATACCTCCAAATCCACATTGCGGTCTCATGGGAGGCAACGGCAGACAATTGGTTGCATCTTGCAGCCGATACGTGACCTCCGCGTGGAGAGCCTCGGCCCGCTCCAGCAGGCGTCTCCCCTCAATCATCTCCGCCTGCAGCATCTAGCTTCAAGGGATTAATGGTGCTAGTTCCTGTGTAATCCTGTGCATGGTTAGTATACCTCCAAATCCACATTGCGGTCTCATGGGAGGCAACGGCAGACAATTGGTTGCGTCTTGCAGCCGATACGTGACCTCCGCGTGGAGAGCCTCGGCCCGCTCCAGCAGGCGTCTCCCCTCAATCATCTCCGCCTGCAGCATCTAGCTTCAAGGGATTAATGGTGCTAGTTCCTGTGTAATCCTGTGCATGGTTAGTATACCTCCAAATCCACATTGCGGTCTCATGGGAGGCAACGGCAGACAATTGGTTGCGTCTTGCAGCCGATACGTGACCTCCGCGTGGAGAGCCTCGGCCCGCTCCAGCAGGCGTCTCCCCTCAATCATCTCCGCCTGCAGCATCTAGCTTCAAGGGATTAATGGTGCTAGTTCCTGTGTAATCCTGTGCATGGTTAGTATACCTCCAAATCCACATTGCGGTCTCATGGGAGGCAACGGCAGACAATTGGTTGCGTCTTGCAGCCGATACGTGACCTCCGCGTGGAGAGCCTCGGCCCGCTCCAGCAGGCGTCTCCCCTCAATCATCTCCGCCTGCAGCATCTAGCTTCAAGGGATTAATGGTGCTAGTTCCTGTGTAATCCTGTGCATGGTTAGTATACCTCCAAATCCACATTGCGGTCTCATGGGAGGCAACGGCAGACAATTGGTTGCGTCTTGCAGCCGATACGTGACCTCCGCGTGGAGAGCCTCGGCCCGCTCCAGCAGGCGTCTCCCTTCAATCATCTCCGCCTGCAGCATCTAGCTTCAAGGGATTAATGATGCTAGTTCCTATGTAATAGCATGGTTAGTATACCTCCAAATCCACATTGCGGTCTCATGGGAGGCAACGGCAGACAATTGGTTGCGTCTTGCAGCCGATACGTGACCTCCGCGTGGAGAGCCTCGGCCCGCTCCAGCAGGCGTCTCCCCTCAATCATCTCCGCCTACAGCATCTAGCTTCAAGGGATTAATGGTGCTAGTTCCTTTGATATAGCATTGTGAGTATACCTCCAGATCCATATTGCGGTCTCTCTGGAGTCGGCCTTCGTTGGTGGCTTCCTGCAGCAGACACGTGGCCTCCGCGTGGCATGCCTCGGCCCTTTCCAGTGCGTGTCTCCCCGCACTCACCTCCACCTGCAGCCGCTCCACCTCACTCTCCAACTGCTCCTTCTCTTTCTGAAACAGTAATTTCATATGCGTATTATTAGTAGAATTTTAATTTAATCTTCGAGTAAATGAGTCCAAAGTTGGAATTTTTAGAGTAAATTAAAAATAAAATAATAACTTGTTAGGGGGTTAATATCAGCTGTTTAATGTCTTTTTAATACTTTATTGGCTGAAAAAATTTTTTTTAAAGTTTTATAAAAGCAAAAATCGAAATGCGCAGATTGAAAAAAAAATGTTGTTCTCTATATTACGTAGATTCAACAGTCTCCCACTTGTACTACGAGTATGTGACATAATGGCATGGTAACTAGTGCAATGACATCAGAATTTAGCTAGCAGATGAAAGCATGTGGGAACACAACGCTCGGCAACTAACCGACAAACAAGGATTCATACCGCTAACTGAGCACTGGTGGTCTCTTGTAGCTCGGTGAGTCGCTCAAAATCTAAGAGCTGTTCCTCCAGTACGGTGCACGCCTCCTGCAGCAGTCGGTGGTTGTGCGCCAAGCCGGCCAGCTGCTCTTCGCGCTGATGAAGCTGGTCTTGCATGCGCACGCGCTCCTCCCGCTCCATCTGGCGTTCCGCCGCCCGCTCCGCCAGTCCCCGCTCTGCACGTTCCAGCCGCCCTTCCGCCTGCAGTCGCCGCGACTCGCTGTACTGCAGCTCGCCCTTCATCTTCATCATCTCGTTTGCGCATCTAACACAACAAACAATCCATTTCCAGCTCAACTTTCTTAAGTAGCTCTTGGTATTTTAGTTTCACTAAAATACCAAGAGCTCTGAAAGATCTACGATACGAAGATAGACTCAAGGAATTGAGATTACCAACCTTACAAGAAAGAAGAGAAAGGGGTGACTTGATCGAGACTTTCAAAATTTTATCTGGACATTACAGTTGCCCTAGCATCCAAGAAATCTTCACTACTAATAAAAATATAAATCTCCGTGGACACTCAAAAAAAATCACCAAAACGCCTTTTGCATCTAATCCTAGAAAACACTTCCTTGCAAATAGAGTAGTGGATGCTTGGAACAAACTCCCACAACATGTCATCGATGCAACAAATATAAATCATTTCAAAGCTCTATTGGATTCACATTTGGAGAGAAGAAAGGACTTAGTTCAAACTTAAAACACTCAATTGCTGTCAAACTTGTTGTGAAACCGGATATGAGCGCATCAGCAGAATGCTGCCTGCTCATTACATAATAATAATAATAATAAGTACAAAATATTATAATATATACCAAAATATGTTGTAATAGATGTACGAGATATTCAGGAGTGTCTGTACAGATACTGTATTCACGATGATATGGGGCCGGACACAATTTGTCACGTAATTAGTCTCGGGGAGCGTGGCGAAAAATGAAGTGAAGCTAAGTCAATTGCAGAGAAGAATTGAATTCTAAATCTGAATTGACACATGAATCTACTACTAGGCAAAACTGATTTTAAACTGGGAAAGGAACTGAATAAAATACTGTAAAATATTTCAATTGGAGACTTGGTTTTGGTTTTTTCAGCTGAACTGTTTCTTCTTCAGAGGTGGTTGTTGAACTGACTCGCATTGAATCTGGCTCTATATTTATAGGACAGACTCAGTTTGGGTGTTTACTTACCTCCCCTTTCATGGGTAGTGACTTAGTTAAGTATTATTCCTTTCGGCTGTTGTGGGTGAAATACTGTTTTACATAATATTGGCTCTGAGGCAAAACTGATTTTAAACTGGGAAAGGAACTGAATAAAATACTGTAAAATATTTCAATTGGAGACTTGGTTTTGGTTTTTTCAGCTGAACTGTTTCTTCTTCAGAGGTGGTTGTTGAACTGACTCGCATTGAATCTGGCTCTATATTTATAGGACAGACTCAGTTTGGGTGTTTACTTACCTCCCCTTTCATGGGTAGTGACTTAGTTAAGTATTATTCCTTTCGGCTGTTGTGGGTGAAATACTGTTTTACATAATATTGGCTCTGAGGCAAAACTGATTTTAAACTGGGAAAGGAACTGAATAAAATACTGTAAAATATTTCAATTGGAGACTTGGTTTTGGTTTTTTCAGCTGAACTGTTTCTTCTTCAGAGGTGGTTGTTGAACTGACTCGCATTGAATCTGGCTCTATATTTATAGGACAGACTCAGTTTGGGTGTTTACTTACCTCCCCTTTCATGGGTAGTGACTTAGTTAAGTATTATTCCTTTCGGCTGTTGTGGGTGAAATACTGTTTTACATAATATTGGCTCTGAGGCAAAACTGATTTTAAACTGGGAAAGGAACTGAATAAAATACTGTAAAATATTTCAATTGGAGACTTGGTTTTGGTTTTTTCAGCTGAACTGTTTCTTCTTCAGAGGTGGTTGTTGAACTTACTCGCATTGAATCTGGCTCTATATTTATAGGACAGACTCAGTTTGGGTGTTTACTTACCTCCCCTTTCATGGGTAGTGAGTTAGTTAAGTATTATTCCTTTCGGCTGTTGTGGGTGAAATACTGTTTTACATAATATTGGCTCTGATGCTTAACATTTTTGGATTGAACATTTTTTCAAAGTGCGAGAAATACAGTTAGGTGTCAATTTTCAGGTTATTATTTTAACGTTCACTCATTTTTTGATAATTATTATTTTTTTTTGGTAAACTAATGTTTAAGACAAGATTTTTTATGCATAGCACAAAGGGTAACAATTATTTATAAGCAATAATTATTAGCCTGAAACACTCATCCACATTAAAAAATCTCCTGGTAAAAGATACATGACGCCAACGGGACTTGAACCCGTGTCCTTTCGATTTCCGGTCGACAGCTCTGACCACTGAGCTATGGCGGCTTATCTCTTATCCGCGAAATAATTCAATATATACTAGTGTTTCATTCAACAATTACTGCTTGTAACATTTTTTTTCTCCTGAAACAACCAACTTTATTTTATATGAGAAAGGCATTGTAAGTGCTAACTCTCTCACTAGATTTTTTTTTTTTTAAAACATACAACAAACGATGTTGCACTCCCACGAGTTATTAAACTCATTAAGGGCTAAATAAACTCATTAACTCATGATGGCGTCGAGACAAATTGTCTACATTTTTTGGTGAGAATACTAGAACTTGTCAAATATTAATTATTATTTTTTTTGGGTAAACTAATGTTTAAGACAAGATTTTTTTATGCATAGCACAAAGGGTAACAACTCTTTATCAATTATATTTGGCTTTGTATTTGATAGAGTTAATTTAATTAAATATCATTTGTGTGTCGGCGACACGGTATCTAAAGATTTCGGAGTCTGGGTGTTTGGCTACGCCCTCTCAATTTTACGTAAATATAAATTTCATTTGAAAATGTTAGCATAATTCTGGGAATGTATGATACAATAGACACCTTAACAACAATAACATGCCCACTATTCACGAGCTTATAGAGGCATCAAAATGTATCATGCTGCTTGTGAAGCCACACAAAGGCTTATCCACGAAGCTTATTAGAAGTATACATTATCTCTCATTTGTGATAATTTTATCAAACGATTGGCATTATATATTGGCACATTAAGGGTGTAGGCTGTGATGATCCTATCTTTCTACCTATGTAAAATTAATGATGATTTCTTCTGTCTGATTTGTAAAATGTTGTAGCATCCTGGTCATTGTCCTTCGATTTTCCTAAGCTAGTGGTGGCACCCTTTAGGAGGCATACCTTAAAAAGGAAACCCTAGCTAAGCCTTTCGATCCCTGTATGGAGTATACAGTAATAAGATCTTAAGAGTTATTTTCGCAATAATGATGGAGTTTTACCTACCATTAAAACTCTTATTATGTTGCCTTCCTCATCCAGAACATATATATTATGTGAAGTGTGAGAGAGACGACATGTCGATTCTTGTCATAGTGGTCTGATCCTACTTCCTTTTTCCTGTTTTGGTAATCCTGGGATGACATCATCTACTCGCTCTGTGATTGGTTGTTTGTTTTGTCACCGGCAGTTGGCGTCTCGCGTCGTTTCATTTGTCAATTATAATCTCACCAAGCAGTGATTAAATATATGTTCTGGATGAGGAAGGCAACATAATAAGAGTTTTAATGGTAGGTAAAACTCCATCATTATGTACTGCCGTTCCTCATCCAGAACATATATATTATGTGAGAAGTGTTTGTTATCCCCTTGGTGACAGAACTGATGTCAATTGTGAGAGGTTATAGGTTCAAATAGATTTGTGAGAGATGGCAATGTCAAAGAGTTACCTCCCTCCATTACCTCCCTTCTGTAATGTTTTGCAAAAGTGTTCTCGCTCTTCCAATTTCCTCTTTCCAGGATCTTTTCAATGGGGCAATTTTCTAACCAGCTCAGTGACGCTACAGCAGACCTTGTACTCCCTGCTGATTTATCAATGCCAGCACTTTTTAGTACTGTTTTCACCCATCCTCCAATTATTGTTCTTGAGGCAGGTTTTGGCGGGCCCGTCGTTGAAATAAATAAATTTGGTATGGAATTTGATTCTTGTCTTCTTACTCTAGATAAGGTGCATACTTTACGGAGCCAATATACTGGATCTGTAGCTCGGTCTGAGGAAGCTTTAAGCTTCCATCCCGACTGCTGACGAGTAGTAGAATCAGTTTTAGATCCAAAAGCTGGCCAAAGTATAATATGGTCCCCATTGTCCACGAAACTGTCTGGTGTGTATCGTAACAGAGTAAGATCGTGCACTCTTCGTCCAGATGCGAGTAAAAGAATGACAGCGCATCTTCGAGAAGCCTCAAACAGAGTAACTGTTTCTGTAAGGTTTTCTTTCAACCATACAGTAACTTGTCTAGGGTCCCAGATAGGCAATGCTTTCTTCTTTCTAGAAGTATTAACTATACCTTTCATCACTTGTTTAACTAAGGTATGGCTGCTTAGCGATTCACACTCTGGGTTGGTTAATGTTGAAATGGCTGACTTATGAAGAGCAATGGTACTAGGAGCCAAGCCTTCTTTAAGTTTTAAATTGGCTAAAAATCTTGCCAACTGGGAACCTGAAGGATCAGCTATATCCACCTTATTCTTGACACACCAATGGCCCCACCTCTTCCATGCTAATTTATATGCGGTGACCGTTGAAGATCGCCATCCAGCATTGAGGAGGCCTCTCTCGTGTTCTGACCATTCATTGAGCGCTCCTCTCCACCCCCAATCTTCCATACTTCCATCTCCAGTTTTTGAATCTGAGGAGGATGAAGACCTGTCGAGATATCCACCAGGTTGTCGAGTAGGTTGGTTATTTGTAAAGGTGGAGCTAGTGCTCTCGACTGGAGATCTGGCAGCCAGAACACCTTGGGCCACCTCGGTACTACCAATAGGTAAATACCGACACACTTGTTTAGATGTTCCAGGACTCTCGGTATCAAGCAGGGCGGTGGAAATACCCATGCCAGTGGGAAGCACCAAATCCTGCTGAAAGCATTGTGATATAGGGCTGCTGTGTCGGTGGGGTCTATGCATACATAACTGTTTACAACATGAGCTCTCTTGGATGCAAATAGGTCCACCATGGGTCTGCCCCAAAGGCAGAATATCTGGTCGGTCGCTGTAGGTAGAAGGTGCCATTCTGGTAACAAGGTCCCTCGGGAAAGATGATCGGCGAGTCCATTGTATCGTCCCGGGAGGTAATACACTTCCATCCTTATGTTGTGCGCGTCCGCTACTTCCAGAATCTGATACGTTAACTGAAGGAGGTTCACTGATTTCGTACCTCCTTCGTTGCGTAGATATGCTAGTACCGTTCTGTTGTCCGATTGAATGAGACAAGTAGAATTGCTCAAACTGGCTCTCTGGTACTTCAATGCATGGAGAATAGCAAACATTTCTTTTAGGTTGCTGTGCCATTTGGTTTGTTGTTGTGTCCAACAGCCTGAGAGTGGGATGTCGTCTACCTGCGCCCCCCACCCGCTGTCTGCTGCGTCTGTCGCAATGAAGTGGCATGCTTTGGGGAAATGGATAAGGGAATGCGTACTCACGTTGTGCCTCCACCAATCTAGATCCTCCAGTACTGCAAGGTTTACAGGTACCTTCTTCCGGAGTGGGAGCTTTGTCATGGCAAGTGACTGGAGCTGCATCTGCCTGCAGTGCAAGCGACCCCTGGGAACCACAAACGCTGCAAAGTTCAGCTGTCCTAGGATGCTCTGCGCCTCCCTCAGGGACCATTCCTTCCTTGTCGTAATCTTTTGCAACGACTTCCATATTGTCCGGCACTTGTTCCTGGTTAGCCTCTTCTGATTGAGACCAGTGTTCCATAACACTCCCAGATATTCTATCGCCTGTGTCGGTAGGTGAACACATTTCTTTATGTTGATGGTCCAGCCGAGCGACTGTAAGAAATCCAACGCTACTAGTGTCTGCAGTCGGAGAGTTTCTTGACTCTGATGAGCCAGGAGAAAATCGTCCAAGTACACAATAACTCGAATGCCCTTTTTTCGAAGGATCTCTGCGATCCAATTGGTTATTGCTGCGAAAATTTGAGGGGAACTGCTCAAGCCCTGGGGCAAACATGTCATCTGCAGACATTGACCTCTGTACACGACACGCAGAAAACGTCGATGGGTCTTTGCCACTGGTATATGAAAGTACGCATGCGCCAGATCTACTTTTGTCATATAGTCTCCGGGTTGCGAAAAGTCGGGTACTTTGAAGTGGGAGATCAGGGAAAACTTTTTCCCTCGCACAAAATCGTTCAACACTTTCAGATTGATGATGGGACGATTGGTCCCGTCGCTCTTCTGCACCAGAAACATCTGGGAGAGAAAACCCCGATTCATGGGTGCTGGTTCCAGCACTCCCATCTTCAGCAACTCCTTTATTTGTATGTCCATTTCGGGTGTGTGTTTTGTGGTGAAATTGTGCAACCTCACCTGAGTGGGTCTGGACAATGGAGGTCTCAACCAAAATGGGATCCGATAGCCATTGAGGATTTTTAGGGCGAAGTCGGGGGCATTTGCGATACGCCATTGTTCTAAAGAACTTCGCAATTGCCCTCCCTGAAATCGCCTGGGCTGATTGTCAATTGTTTCGGGGACGACGGTGCGAGGTCTGCCCACGCCCCGTCGGCCTCCGAAATTTCCGTCCTCTGCTGGAAGAGGAGGAAGGGCCAGAGTGGTGACCGGGGTCTGCCCGCCGGTACTGATATGGAAATTGGGTGGAACCCAGATTTCCTGCAGAAGCACATTGAGTCTGTGTTCTGTTTTTTGGCCTTGACACAGATTCCAAGTCAGATCTCGCAACCCTTGGGGTCTGCGAGATCTGAGCCCTGAAGACTTTGCTTGCCCCACCAAGTCTCTGCAACTGGGAGACAAGCTTGTCTTCATTAAAAAGGTGCGATACCGTTGGAGGAATTTTATCCAGGGCTGATTTCTCCGATGGAGTTTTGCACAACTCCAGGATACGATGGCGTCGCCGCTCAACGATTTCCGCCCGCTTCCCACAAGCTATCTGAAGGATTGCATCGTTTTTTGCAATACTTCCCCCAAGGACATCCTGAAATTTCTCCGCTAGGGTCTTCGGCGAAAGTTCGGTGTCAGGCTGACAGCTCCAGGTTAGGATGCTCTGTATAGAGTCCTGGATGACCTGCCTTTGTTGGAGCGCCACGTGAGTGATTGCTGCAAAGGCCCTTTCCATTCCTGTGAGTTGAGCACATGCCGGCGTGAGGGAATTGAGCTCGCAATTTACTTCCAACTCTTTGAATCCCGGGTCTGCTGCATATTCTTTTAATGCCTTTGCGTAGCGTACGTTACACCAACCGGGAGTATCAAAATTTTGAAGGCGCTCCACCATCTTTAACATAGCATCTGTCGGTGCTCCCATTAACGGTTCCTTTAATGCAACTGTGGGATCCGGCACACGAAAAATCGGAGCAGCGGATGTACCACAAGCACTGGTGCCTGGCGCGTCTATAGGGTTTGACAAAGACTCGCCGTCAATTTCGGAACCCTCAAACTCACTTGCGTCAGAATTGCCGGCGGCCGCGGCATCTCGCCTAAACACGAAACGCTGCAGATCGCTTAACTGGCGCGTCAATTTCTTGAGCATCTTCTTTTGCGATCTCTTTTTGCGCCTTTTGTTTTTAGGCCGCGAACAACCCGAACTCGAAGACGAATCCGAATTCTCGCTGCGACGTCTGTGTGTAGAGGAGGAATCGATATCCTCGCTACGGCGTTTGTGCGTAGATTTCGTCGGAACTACGGTAGACATTATGACGCAACAAATCTGACCGTTATACTGCGTTCTTCCCGCCAAATGCACAACGCGTAATCTACACAAAGCACTATTTTTTCTTTTCACGAAAAGGAAACACTCTCAAGGAAGTTATTTCACTCGTTTTTAGTTATCTCAGCACTTATGTATTTGAAAAAACTTAGCGCGAGATAATTCGACCACATTCGAAAGAATTTCGATGTCAATTGACAAATGAAACGACGCGAGACGCCAACTGCCGGTGACAAAACAAACAACCAATCACAGAGCGAGTAGATGATGTCATCCCAGGATTACCAAAACAGGAAAAAGGAAGTAGGATCAGACCACTATGACAAGAATCGACATGTCGTCTCTCTCACACTTCACATAATATATATGTTCTGGATGAGGAACGGCAGTACATAATGCTCTTTTTCAGCGTTGTGTTATATTGATATTGACTTCCCCTGTATGAACGAGCCATTAATACATATGTTTGTGGTAATCCAGTTTCGTTAGAGTGAGTGATCTCTTCACCATTGAAATTTTTAAAACTTTTCTACAGTACGCCTAACTCTAATACAGTAGTCGTCACTTGTATGTTTTAATCTTTCCTACATTAAATAAATCCGAGGACATGAAATAGTTTCGTTATTGCACAAATTAGTATAGTATTGTACCGACATGCATAGGGTGTCGGGTTTTGGGGAATTCCCTGCCATCTCAGCTCAGGGGTCGCCTCCATCTGTTCTGATATATATTAGTTTTGTTACTCGACACTTAATCTTATTAAAGGGGAGGAATGAGGGGTAAACTATATGAATGAAATCTTTTTCAAACTACGCTGGCTCCTCCACTAACCAATACAATAACGGTGAATGGTGATCATAAATCAAAAATTGACTCCGACGTGGCTGGACTATCCCCTATAGCTGGCAACCCATTTCATAAAGGTACCCTGTCCTATACGGATCCGTTCACGTCCGAGAGAAAACGAATTAAGTCATCACGCCATTTCCGGAATCGCTCCAGCGCCCATACCTCCGAAAGATCTACTTTACTGGCTCTAGATGGGGAAGGTAATTGCATCCCATATCATGATGCTAACGCGGAAAGTGTGTCATGTAGGTTTCGTCTGATGAAGCTCATCTCCCACGCGCTGTCAGACCTACACTCCACCTCAAAGAAGCTGTTGTAATTCCGCCAAGGGAGCGTTCCAGTTGGCTTACATCAGCTTCCAGGTCGACACCATTGAATAATGTAATAGCGCTGCGGACTTATTCTCACGTGATATCACGTCGTCGCCCCCTCCACGTGGATTTCACAGACACCCCGAGGTATCTTCATCCTAGTCGCCCCAACAGGGAACCATGCTCCCGTTCATTCCAAGGCGGCGTCATAATTTTTCATTCCCCTCTCACGCCCCTCACTCAACATGGTCCCGTCAGAGGGAATAGTTTTCAACATCCCTGTTAAAACTCTTTAAATTTAAATTGAACACTTTACTACTTTGATTTTGAGATTTTTATCTTGAGGTATCTAACACTGAGTTCCAACTCTCCCAAGTCTGAATTTAATTATTTAAAATACTGCAACGCATTTACTCTGAACATTCACTTCTCAAAAACTGCCGAAAACTTTCCAAAACTGTTTAAATTAATTTGAGCACTTTTTGTTTAAAATATCGGATATAATGACGGACTTACTCTGCAGCTTACTTCCCAAAATTGTCAAAAACTGTCCCCATTTTTTTCTAAATCTGAACTATTTATAACTGTATTTTTCCATTAATCACGTTAAAAATATGCCATTCTAACCTTTATCGACTCGTATGTTCTTTTCTATTTAGGTCATAGTCGCATCATGCTAATTAGGCCATTCTGGTTATTTCAAAAGGTTCACACCTCCAAATCTGTTTCATTTACACAAATGATCCAGGTGCGGACTGGAAAAGCGAGTTCCGATTCCCATAGGGCGCTTTCAATATAACGTTTTAGTGAACGCTGTTTTTTGAAGTGTGAATTCCGGACTTTTTATTTTACAATGTTATTGTGTCCGCAAAATTGCTTTAATGACTGTTAGCTACCCTGATAGACGAATGTCTCTTTGTACTAACCAGTCCAACCCGAGAAATGCCCACTGCAACCATCCTAGACTGAGGTCACAATCTAACGTAGACCTGGAGGTCTGCAAGCATTACCGCTAATGTCGATTACTATTTCAATTTCGTCGCTACCTATGTCTTATCATCCGTTTCTATCAAAACACTCCCTTTCATATATTGTCCTACAATCACAAGAGGCGTAGATTGGTTTAGGCCTAGACAGCAGCATCCCCTACCGTCTACAATTGTTTATGATGTGGTACGCTTTGTTTTTAACGCTTTTGCGAGCCTAGCTTTGATCATCTTCAATTTACTTCTGAGGACTCACTTCCCCCTGCCTTTTCTACGTGAACTAATCACTCTTCCGCGATTTTTTTTGTCTCCAACTTCCGATTTTTTCCTGATTGTACGTAATTTTATTGCCAAATTTTCTAGTACGCTCCTTCTTTTGGGTGTGATTTTTCCATCTATTCGGGGCTGTACCTTTGTTTTGTCTCTTTCATTCACGAAAAAGACATAAATAAGTTATAATGTGCCAAACATCACTTGAAAATGTTAACAAAAAAAGCTATAAATTTATTTTATCTCTGGCCATTAATTTTAATGGATTTTCTTATTCCTATACCCACCATGTAAAGTCTTGTGGGTACTTTAGACTAAAATTCTGTTAAATATTTCCACTTGAATTTTAAAGAAATCGGAAACCTTATTCTCGAGTAACAGATCTGTTGCAACCCTGTCTCGCATCGTCCCATCCAGCGCTCGGCGTTTAAAAAGGGTTGTGAATTCCTCAAAAATGTCAAGTTAATCAACCTTGATTTTGAGTGGCTCTTGTAATGATCTCTACTTTTCAAACTTTTCTTTCTTCTTTCTATACGATAAATTTTCTTTAAGTCCCATAGGTAACTTTCCCATAAGGCTTTGATTATGTATATACCCAGGGTAGGAATTTCCTCCCTGCCGTCTGTACAAGCCTTTGCTCCTCTCTTTATTACACATCCCTTTAAGTGTGCGCATCCTAGTTTGTCTACGTGATTTACGACCTTGAACGTAATCATTTCACGTGACGGTTCAGTATAAAAAGGTTTCACCGAACGTTGTGTTGGTTTTTTGTTTCTCGGTATAGAAACCTAGTTATCTTTATATGTGTGTGGTATCCCTCGGTTCTTTTGAGATAGAGTGAGTTGAATCCATTACCGCTGTGTTTTAAAGCCATTTCATAAACCTTATTTTCTCTGTGTCGCCTGCTCTCCAACTAGCTACGTGATTCTACCTGTCGTAGGGTAATGTTTTTTTTTTTTTTTTTTTTACAGTAATACCGCACAAGAGTCCCAACTGCTCCCGTCTGGAGCCAGTGAGACTATGGCATCCCCAATTGGGGTATGTTGTGAGGCTGAGGGTATTGGGGAGGGGAGGGAGATGGGAAGAGGAAGGTGGGGAAGTACCTGGCTATTCAGATGAGTATAATAAAGTGTTAGATTTTATATATGTGATAAACATACGATAAATTTATGGTGTTAGTTGTCGGCGCCATCCATGGATATATTTTGGGAGGGAAGGGAGAGGAACGGGAATGAATTTGTTCAATCTAAGTTGGCTCCTCCTCTTTACCAAACAAAACCGATGGATGATAATTTGAGCAAGGCGATCGATATCTGCGTGTCTGGATATCACAACCGGCCGGGTCTCCCCTTGTTCCAAATCGGCAACCGTCACGCCAGAATAAAGAAAACCAGGTCTCCTCACCAATTTCAGAATTGCCCCAACCTCATGCACCTCCAGGAAAATCTACTTTACTGAGTGTAGAAGGGGAAAACCATGACATCCCTTGTCACGAATCTAGTCGCGAAAATGTGACACGTAAGGTCCTAAGTTACATGCCACCTCTAGAAAACGCTGTAACTTCCTCGTCGTCGGGATCTTACATCCCTTTCTAGGTCAATAACACAGGTAACACACGACGATCTTGTGGACTTAAGTCAGCTTTTATCGATAAGTTGTGTGCTTATCCATTCAGCCAATTATCATGTGAGATATGTGTAAGGTTTACTCGAAATGCCAAATTTAGGATGAGGACTGTCTGTATTTTAATATTTGGTTCCAGTAATTATTTTATGAGGTTACTAGCATCCTCGTGTATTAGGTATGGGTAACTTCTATTGAATACCTATCTTCTCAGGTAGGTATAAACGGATAATTGGTTTGATTTTGGCATTTAATTTTATGAGGCTGCCTACCTCTCGAAAGGGACCTGTTGAGTAAAGTTGTTCGGTTGGTAGTTTTATTTCGGAGATTACCATCTCCCTCTTTTGACTCTAGATTTGTTCTCGTGTTTCCCAATTTGTACATTAGAAAGTCAAATAACAGATGAAAAGTATTCATTTTTGTTTTGTTTGGTTGCATCCGATCGCTTTCTATTCGGGCGGTCATACGCTAGCAAAACTTCCCTTTCGACTGACTGTATACCACGTCTCGGCCTACATATGAAAAGGTCATTGGCCCGTCTCCCTTTTTCAGCTGATAGATAATCTGCCTGACACATTCGCTTTTGAAACATTAATTTGGGCGGCAGGAGTTGTAAACTTGGTTCCCGTTGTTCGGTTGCATCCGTCCCTTAAAGGGTCCTCTGGAATTTAACAAACAATATAAAAAAACTCACCCAGTTGGTCATCTCCCAATCTCGGCATGAAGCCTACCTGGTTACACACTAAACAGCTAAATCAGTTTTTAGTTTTACGGTCTCCTCCCTACCGGCATTCCTTCCTCCTTTTAGCGAAAACCTTGCAATTTGTTCAATTTTGATCCCCTCCCTATGCCTATAAAAGGGTAATTAAATAATTCTATAAATAAAATTGTACCTCCCTAATATCTGTCAGGATTCGAACCCGCAATTTTATGATTTGTTTGATTCTCTGGTTTACGGTCTCCGTGGATAGAACGCCATCTCGCCAATTATTAATTCCTCCCTAAACAATAAATAAATTCCTCCCTAGCCCGATGAGACACTTCCTGCCTTTAAATACGTTCACTCTGTTTTAAAACGCGATCATTATTATTATTATTTCCATGTTTTTAAGACAGGTAATTTAGTTCGAACCGTATACGAAATCACGTTTAAATTAACACAATTTTATAACATAATCGCGATCGCACAACACCTAGCACCCCTGAGGTGATTTTTCACAAAACGGCGCTCTACAAATTATCCAATTATTATTATTGTTATTAGAATTATTTCTATCCCCACTGAGTACAACCACTTTCACTTCACACAAACACCGATTCAATAATATTTCACTTTAATTCAATGTTCAACAATACTTTCTAACACCATCTGAATTCACTAATTAACTGTAATTTCACACATCACTTCTGAATTGTATTGATTTCTCGGAGCTGTCAACGTATCCAAGTTCAAACACCGACTGCTTGTCCTGCGATCTCCTCTTTCCACCTTCCCGTGGGAACGTGTTTACTTAAAAAGCCTGCCTGTCATGTATCCCATGTTGCTAGTCCAACAAAAAAATTTTTTGAGCACGCTCGTCTCGTTTATTTATGTGAGTATTCAAACCATCACACTCTAGCTAGTGCGTTCACCTAAAAATAAGATGGGAATGTTTTCAAGGTCGACGTCCTATAAATCAAAGCTTAACCCCACCCCTCTCTTAAGATATCCTTTGTTCTGTCAAAAGTCGTACCTCCTTCTTTCTCCCTGTAATCCGATTGGGCAATTCAATTCCTCTGATAATCCCTGATAGAAAATTTTTAACCAGGTATGCAGTTCCCTTTAATTCATACGCGCCTTTTCCGATAGAGGTCTCTGCCATGCCGGTTTATGCCATCTTCCTTGGGAAAGACCTTGGTCCATCACAAGGCGTATGACACGCAGGGCATTCTTGAGAAGAATTAATTAATAAACAGTGAATCAAAACCATCTTTCTGTGGATTCTTTATGCATTATCATTATTATTGAATGAGCAGGCAGCATTCTGCTTATGCGCTCATATCTGATTTCTCTGAGTTTAACAGTCATTGAGATGATTTAAATTTTAAAATAGCTTAATCCTTTCTTCTCTCCAAATAAGAACACAATCGAGCTTCATATTGATTTATATTTGTAGCATCAATAGCGTACTGTGAAAGTTTATTCCATGTTCCACTACTCTATTTGCAAGTATTTTCTAGGATTGGATGCAAAAGATGTTTTGTTAATTTTAGTGGTGAAGATTTCTTGTATACATGAAATTGGTTTCTTCAAATATTATGCATGAGAACCAAACAGAAAAATGTAATCACTTTATTAGTCGTAAAAGACTTGCTGTTACCTGTCATGCTCAGCAGTGAGTTTATCCGTAGCTTGCTGCAGTGTGTCCAGGTGGGCGGTAGCTCGCGCCAGGGCGGCGGTGGCACGCCTCTCCTCCCCCCGCACACCACGCAACTCCTCCTGCGCTCCGCTCAGCACCCTCTCCACCGCCGCCTTCTCCTCACCCAGCACCTTCACTCGCTCCTCCGCCTGCTTCAGCTCGCGCACTGCAATGCGTCGGTCCAAGTCGCAGTCCGTCAGCTCCTTCTCCTGCACCACACAACATGCAACATTAACACGAGTTCCAACTTCCTGGAGCCGTAGGAACTAAGTGAGATTATTCTATCATTCATATTCATTTTATAAACATTACAAAACACAATTTCAATAAAATTTTACATCCAAAGAGTTAAAACACCAAATATTAAATCATCTTGCAACAAGAATTAAAAACAGGCTGTATTTAAAATTAATTAAAAGTTAAAAATATATATTTCCCAACAACTGTTCACACAAATTTTCTGTGGGGATTAGTGTAGAGCCAACTCTTTATAATGACTGACAGCGCGCAAATCTTCTTCCACATTCAAACATCAAATCATAAATATAAATGTAGACACACACACACTCCTTACTTCATCCACATTCAAACATCATACCAATTAACAATTATTTGCCTGCATCGGGCAAAAAGCTAGTAGAAATTAATACTAACCATCGACGAATCAGTCTGAAGAAATGTGCACATCATACCTTCTGACCCGTGTATGATTCATTACGAGAATACTCGGAGAAAGAAAGTTAATACCTTCTTCCACAATGCCGAGCTGGTCTTCCTGGCCTCCTGCTTCAGCAGCGCCGCCTCCTCATGGCTGCTCTTCAGCTGCAGCTCCAGCCCCGAAACGCGCTCCTCCAGGAAGATTACCTTCTCCCCCTTCACCTTCTCCTCTCCTAGGGACATTTATGTTAACGCTGTTAAGAGCATTGTTGAAGGAAAACCTCATTTTAACTGTTACAATATTGAATTAAGCCATGTCATATTTGCGGTGAATTGAAGCTGCAATAAACGAATTCCCAGTGGTGCTATGACAGGGTGGCCACAAAAAACGGATTTCAAAATTCCCTGATAATTCCAGGTTTTCCAGGGCAGTTTCTATATTTTTCCCTGATATGTTTTATTTGGTATAAGGACATATCGTTCAAAATTTCAATTTTGAAAAACGATTTTCATCTCCGCCAGAAAATTAGAACAGATACATAAATAAAGGGAATTCCGTTATCTAAAGCATTTATTATTTCCTTGCACCACAATGATCTATTCAAAACAAAATACACTTATTACAAATTTATGATATTTCGCCTGAAGACAATTTATGTACAAATGAAAAGACCAGACAAAAATAGACAAATAAACGAAAGTAAGTACAGTAGAACCCCGATAATTCGAAAAAACTCGTAATTCGAAATTTTCGCCAAAAAATTTCCGCAGAAAAATTTTTTCATACAAAATTTTTTTTAATTCGAAATTCGTTAATTCGTAATTCGTAATTCGAAATTTATTTTTGTCCGCGCACGAAAATTTGTTCGTGAAATTCGAAAAAATTTGATTTTTGCGAAAATAAATCATAATATTTCGTAAATCTGAATCTAAAAGTCAGCCGTGGCGGTAAAACGCCGAAAAATGTATTTTTACGTGGTTATACATCGTCCTAATTAGTATTATTATTTTGTAAATCTGAATCGATTTACACTGGAATGTTGTATTTTTTCAAATTTATTTCGAATATCCGAGTTTGAAGGGCCGAGAAAATACGTTTTACGCGGATATGTGTCGTAGTTTTACGAGTTTACACCAAATATCTGTATTTAAAGGGTCGGCCGCGACGACACTCGGCCGCGAAATTTCGATTTACGCGTAAATGTATCGTATATTTACGAATTTATTTCGAATATTTGAATTTAAATGGCCCGCTGCGACGGAAATCGGCCGCGAAATTTCAATTTACGCGGAAATATATCGTATTTTTACTAACTTTAATTCGAATATCCGAGTTCAAAAATACGGCGCGACGGAAATCGGCCGAAAAATTTCGATTCACGCCGAAATATGACATATTTTTACGAATTTACTTCAAATATCTGAACTTAAAAGGCCGGCCGCGACGAAAAACTGCCGATAAAATTCGATTTACGCGGAAATATATCATATTTTTACGAATTTACATCAAATATCTTAATTTAAAGGGTCGGCCGCGAAGAAAATCGGCCGCGCATTCTCGATTTACACGGAAATATATCGTATTTTTGCGAATTTTTTTCGAATCTGAATTTTAAGAGCCGGCCGCGAATTCTCGTTTAACGCGGAAATATATTGTATTTTTACGAATTTAAATTCAGATATTTGCAATAATGGGCCGGCTGCGACGGAAAATTACCGCGAAATCTCGATTTACGCGGAAATATATCGTATTTTTACGAATATCTCAATTTAAAGGGTAGGCCGCGACCGAAATCGGCAGCGAAATCTCGATTTACGCGTAAAAATATAGCATTTTTACGAATTTATTGCGAATATCTGAATTTAAAGGGCCCGCCGCTACGGTAATCGGCCGCGAAAATAAAGAATTAATTGGTATTAATACGAATTTACAACTAAAATACCACCCGGATTTGAAGAGGCGGCCGAGAAAATCGATTTTCGGCGTATTTTTTTTTTTTTTCATAAAAATTCGAATTACGTGGGAATTCGTTAATTCGAAATTTGATTTTTGATGTCCCGTGGATTTCGAATTAACGAGGATCTACTGTATTGACACTTTGTAAAAATGTTGATAATGATGATCTTTGAATTTTATTACGACCGTACTGGGTGTCCGACCCTTTTGACACTTTGTTGTAACTTTGCTAGCTTTTTCTTTACAGATTTCGCACCTACATAGTATAGGGTAAAAACCAAGGCGGGTGGTTTACGACATGATTGTGTTGCAAGGGCTATTTACGAAAATAATAATAAAAAAATACCTACTTATCTAGTTTGTCTTTGTCGGCATATCTTTTGTTACACACGCCGCAAGTAAAAGTAATAAAACACAACTTTGGGACTTCACAAATCGTAAATGACGAATTTCGTTTTATTTTTGGAATTCCCTGATATTTTAAGAATATTTTAAAATTCCCTGACATTTCCCTGATAATTCCCGGTTCGGTAAAATTCCCTGATAATTCCCGGTTTTCCCGGTTTTCCAGGTCTGTGGCCACCCTGTATGAACATGTGTACGAAATATGCATGTTTTAATATGACAGAACGATTGTTTACCTTTGGGAAAAACTTCTTTAATCGGAATAGTCTTAACGACTTCCAGGCGAGCCACTTCCTCTTGCAGCTTGCTCAGCAACTCCTCCAACTCTGTCACCTGCAACCAACAATCAATACATTGGTACCCAACTTGTCCACCTACCCAGTCCAATAGCTGGTTAGCATTAGTCATTTCAATTTGGGAGGCGGGTTCGGGTGCCGCCGCCTCGGGAACCATTTATTGGATAACCAACAACTACACTAATTCATCCCAAGTGGTTCTCTACATTTGGTGATTTAGCAGGGGTGCCCGGGTTCATCGTGTGAGGTGTGTTCAGGATGCGTCGCAGCGGCAGGGATAGATCATCTGTCCGTCACTCCTGGACAGACTGATCCCTAGATTCCTACCCACCCCTCATACCTTTTTCCTTACCAGAACTTCCTTTTCCTCAGAGCCTCCTGTGTGGGGTTAATGTGCAAATAAAGTCCTGATTACTGGTTACCTTCCTGCGGTACTTGTCCTCCTGCTTGTTGGCTGCCGAGAGCCTCTCCCGGAGGACGGCCTCCTCTCCCCGCCACTCTAGCGCATCGGACTCCAGCGAGCATACGGTGAACTCCAGCTCCTGAAATATTACTATTACACATTAATAATTATATTTATATGGAGATAATATACAGTACCATACTTACCTGGTAGGTCACTTCAGATCAACACTTAATTAACATTAACTAATTGTTTATTAGCGATACAGGATTTAGGACATAATTGGACTTTCTCTCAGGAATGGTATATTTAATTTAAGGGTATCACAGCTTACCTTATTGGAAGTAAACTGTCACATTGATAATAAAACATACCTCCACGCGGCTCTGCAATTCTTCCTTCTCCTGCTTCATGATGGCCGTATCCATATTTCCCTGGTCCTGCTTGCATCTCAGGTCTGCGCAGGTGTTGCGTAGTGTAGACAACTCAGCCTGAAGCGGTCGTAACTGGTCCCCGCGCAGCGCCGCATCGGCATAGTCCTTGCTGCGCTCCTGCAGCTCTACACGCAGGTTCTGCTCCGCATCACGCGCAGCGGCCAACTGTTTGCGCAGCTCCTCCAGCTGCTCCGAGTGGTGGCGATCTCGCGCCGCGTCCCTCTCCGCGCGCTCCCGCTCTCCGCGTTCCCTCTCCGTCTCCAGATTCACCAGCGACTGCTGAGTGAGTCGGCGGGCCTTCACCATGCTCTCCTGCCAATCCAATTACAGTTTACATTATTATATTCAAACATTGATATTTTCTGAAAGCTCCCAAAAATAGTATAGCCATATAATTAAAATGCAATGTTCGTATGTGTGCTCTATAGACTCAAAACAAAGGGTCTCCGGCGAAAGTTGGGTATCAACATATGACAGCTCCAGGTTAGAAAGCACTGTATAGAGCTTGCTGAAGCGCTACGGGAGATTGCTGCAAAAGCTCTCTCTATTCCTGTGAGTTGGTCACAGGCGGGAGTGAGGGAATTGAGCTCACAGTTTATTTCTGATTCTTAAAACCCCGGGACTGCTGCTCTACCGTCTTCAGCATGGCGTCTGTTGGTGTTCCCATTAGCCGCTCCTTTAATGCCACGGTGGGATCCGGCATATGGAAAACCGGAGCAGCTAATGTGGCACAAGCACTGGCACTGGTTGCGTCTCTTGTTTTTAGATCGCGAACAATCTGAGCTCCAAAACGAGTCCATACTCTTACTTTGGCATTTGCATGTTGAAATCGTCAGATCTACAGTAAGTAGTACACACTATGGAGGTAAATAAAATGGCATCCAAGCAAGAAACTGCATTAAACTTGTTGGCATTTTCACCAAGTACACAGTTAAACATGCACAAATTTAACAAAACTTAGCGCCAGATAATTCAACCACATTGGAAAGAATTTCGAAGTTAATTGACAAATGAAATTATGTGGGACGCCAACTTCTGGTGACAAAACAGACAACCAATCACAGAGTGAATAGATAATCAAATGGTGAACAGGATTGACAAAGCAAGGAAAATGGAAGTAGAATTAGACCACAGAGACAAGATTCGACATAGGATGAGGAACGGCAATACATAATAATAATTGCCGGGAAGCATTGCCGGGTCCGCTAGTAATACAACCTTAAGGAGGTGTCCCAATTACCCACTTCATAGGCAAGATATTGCCTACTTTTTGTGTTTCTTTATTCATTTTCATCAACTTTTTTTAAAAGGAAAATAAACAGTTTTTTTTTAAATTTTCGAATAACTTAATTAGTAAAACCTCAAATTGTAACATTTAATCATTGAAGACAATATCAGCGACTCCCAGTGAAAATTTGAAACAGAAAAAGATTCGGTCGCATCTAGGAATCGAATACAGGACCTCAGCCTTCCTGAGGCTTTGTTCTCGTCCTTCTGCTGAGCAAAGCCCCGGCTAGGCAAGGTTGAGGTCTTGGGTTCAATTCCTAGACGCGAACTAATGTTTGTCTGATTTTTCAACTTTAAATTTTCGTTTGAGAGTCGCTAATATTGTCTTCAACAAGTTTGGAAAATATTATATCAAACCATTCATACATATCAAGTCTGGCTATGAAATGATTGTTGTTGTGTGTGTTGTATAGTGTTGAACAAAATGTAAATTTTTTCATCAAATTATTGGATCAACGTAAACATAAAATTATATTTATAAAGATAATGGGCATGTGTATATTGACACTGCAATGCTGTCCGAAACGTTGGCTAAAGAAGGAGGTAGCGCAACACGGCATAATACCCCATAAACAAATCACTATAATTCTCTGGAAAAGGTTTAGGAAATGAGTGAGAACCGTATAAGATTACACATAAGGCAAATTTCTTTTATTATAGTTTTCAAAGGAACAAAATATCTAGAGCGCGAAAACTTGTGGGAACCTAAAATGCGCGCTTTACTTGTATGTATTTTATACTTGTCCGTGACTAATAACTACAACATCAACAAAAGACACCACAAGTAGGTCCAGATAGTGCGCGGCATGTCTCCAATGAGATAGACAAGAGCTGTTACATAAAGGATTTTGTAACAAGGTGTGTGGATCCTAGGTAGATAGTCTAATAATAATAAGTATTAAGCATTAGACATAAACTTCTCAAGCGCCAAAGGTACCCATTGGGTTGTACCCCTTGAGCGCCGGAGTTCCAAATATTATTGGAAAGGCCCAATATATGTGATATATATGATTATACAAAGTCACAATTAATTTCAACCAATTTATCCTGCAAACTGCCTCATACTTTAGCCGCGCGCTTTCTGGACAAAACTATTCATAAAACAAGCACGAACCTTATGGTCCTTCTGCAGCTTCTGTAATCCCTCTAACTGTTTGTGAGCATGGACCAGTTCTGCGGTGGAGGCCTTCAGCTTGGCTTGCAGGTCGTGTGCAGTGGCTTGCAGGCGGGCGGTCTGCTCACTCTGCTGCGCCGCGCGCTCCCTCATGGCGGCATGTTCGACGCCGCGCTGCTGCTCCCACTGGGCGCGCGCCGCCCGCACCGCCGCCAGCGAGCGCTGCTCTAGCGCCGCGCGCTCCCGGTGCTCCGCCTCCATTCCCCGCTGCAGCTTCTACCACACACACACGCACAGCACGGTTAGGACAACACAACACTAACTCTACATGACTATACATTGAAGGCAAGTAGTACGCACTTGGTTGTGGCACGCCATGTCGGCCAACTCCCTCTCCAGGCGGGTGCGAGCCTCCTCCAGGCCTGCCAGGCGCCGCGCGCTCTCCTCTCCCAGCGCTGCGCGACACTCCGCGCCCGCCAACCGCTTGTGCAGATCTTCTATCTCTTTGCGGCGCGACTCCAGCAGGGACTCCATCTCTCTAAACCAAACATTACATTATCACACTATTCTATTTTTGACTAATGTGATGTAAATGATACAATTAACTGTAGGTTTGGCACCTGAAGGTGGAGAGGCAGATTGCCGTGGAGTTGAGGCTGGCATTGAGGAAAGGTTCCCCCTCTCCGTCCCCCTCTGAGCCGGCGTCCCCTCCGCCATTGGTCAGGCCCACCACACTCACCTCCGGGGCGTACGTGAAACCTGCAACACACATAAGTACACGTAATTAAATGCTTGTTACAGCCATCCAATGGTAGCAGACACGAGGATTCAGTTGAGACAGTTGGTCTGAAAGAGAAAAGCTACCTTCTGCCACCCTAGGAGAGATGTATAAACCTGCAACACACATAAGTACACGTAATTAAATGCTTGTTACAGCCATCCAATGGTAGCAGACACGAGGATTCAGTTGAGACAGTTGGTCTGAAAGAGAAAAGCTACCTTCTGCCACCCTAGGAGAGATGTATAAACCTGCAACACACATAAGTACACGTAATTAAATGCTTGTTACAGCCATCCAATGGTAGCAGACACGAGGATTCAATTGAGACAGTTGGTCTGAAAGAGAAAAGCTACCTTCTGCCACCCAGGAGAGATGTATCGCGTAACGCATCCTATCATCCTATTATACAAAACTGCTTTTTTTTCACATAATAAAATATAAAAACCCCAATTCACCCCTCTTCGAAGGTTCTGACCGTATTTGAACAAAAACTTACGAGACTTATACGAGGTGACATTCACGTTTGTAATACATTTGTCTAATAAAAGTGTTTTTATATTTTTTTTAATGTTTGCATTAAACTTTTTAAAATTAAAAAAATATAAACTCAAAATTGGTTATAACGAGCACGAGGGGATTGACTAAATTTGCTCCTATTAGCTGATAATGGTTATATTCAAAATAGGTTTTTTGAAAGTCGTATGTACCTACCTACCTACCTGACTCTACTATCAATATATTCGCAAAAGAGCAGTATATTTTCAAAATACAAGTAGGTGTTAGTTATTCAAAAAATAGAATTAGAAAAATGCACTTTTATTACTCAAATTTATTATCAATGATTGTTTTAAAGATTTCGCTATCATGCTTCTCAATTTCCTCTTGAAAACAATCAACGCATTATAACTTTCATCACCTGGTTTGGTTCAAGGCTTTCAAGAAAAATATAACTATATAGTCTATCTTATTCACTATTGTCTATTTTTTTTTTTTTTTTTTTTTTATTAGTAGCTATATTATACATTTTTTTTTACATTTTTATAAGAATATATATATAAAAAATAGATGTTGATTATATTCGTAGTCCTCCTCACTAGGAGATCCTGTGCTGAGGGGGACTAGGTTTTGGATAAGTTATTCAGCGACTTCTATGGTATGACTCCATGTTTTGGGTAAGGGTTTCCAGAAACTTCTACGACGATGTTTTAAATATGCTAGTAAGTTCTTTTTCCGGTAATTCCTTAAGCCAAGATTTAATGTTCTTTTTATATTTATTTATATCACTACTTCGTGCGTACTGTACCAACCGCTTGTAAAACCGCACTTGTCATAAATAAATAGCTTGCTGGATTGTTTTGGTTTTCCGCTGTAAAATTTTACTTGTCACAAACCAGTTATGCACAACCTGCGGCGGCCCGCATGTCAATTTCATACCAATTGCCAATTGTCAATGGCTATAGAAAAGATTCTAAATGTTTGGGATAATTCTTGAAAACCCTGGCTGAGAAATTTTTTTATAGTGTTTTGGTTAATTTACGCTGCATTCCCTAAATGGAACAAAATTCAAAAAAATCAACAGAAACCTGGCGACATTATATATTATGCGGCAGCCGATATTACCGTCACAGCGTTAACTCTCAAGTGGGACTGGCAGTGGCGTGCACTCCATAAAGGATGAGAAGCTTTGCCTGATAAATACATTTTGTTAGATGGGTGAGTTTGGGTGAGTTTGGGTCGGTTGGGGTGGTTTCCCCACCGAGTGCGGGGAAACTGCATGCCGAGAAGTCATTTTTAGAGCATTTTTGGTGCGTCATGAATTACACTCTTGGTTTTGAATGGTTTCTTTCACGGAGTATCAGATACGTTTTTAAGTTAACTAAATAGTTAAATAAATCTGAAATCTTCTTTGTGTTTCGAGCATACTGATAGAAATCTAGTTGAAGACAACATATATACCTGGATCTCATACACACCTAATTGACAGGACTACTAGTCTAGATCAAACCGAACATATATACCTGAATCTCATACACATCTAATTGACAGCACTACTAGTCTAGATCAAACCGAACATATATACCTGGATCTCATACACACCTAATTGACAGCACTACTAGTCTAGATCAAACCGAACATATATACCTGAATCTCATACACATCTAATTGACAGCACTACTAGTCTAGATCAAACCGAACATATATACCTGAATCTCATACACATCTAATAGACAGCACTACTAGTCTAGATCAAACCGAACATATATACCTGAATCTCATACACATCTAATTGACAGCACTACTAGTCTAGATCAAACCGAACATATATACCTGAATCTCATACACATCTAATTGACAGCACTACTAGTCTAGATCAAACCGAACATATATACCTGAATCTCATACACATCTAATTGACAGCACTACTAGTCTAGATCAAACCGAACATATATACCTGGATCTCATACACATCTAATTGACAGGACTAGTAGTCTAGATCCTCTTGAATGTCGCTGTCAACCCCCAGCCCCTCAATGAAAGCAAAAAGAAATCCGCTTGTAGGTCGTGGTCTGTTTGAAAAATAGGCAAAGCTTCCCCTCTGCTGAAAAAGTTGTGCATCACATCATAAATTCACCCCGTGGAGGGATTTAGGTACTAGTTACTAGGTACCTTCATAAACATATTTATTAGTTTTTAAAACAACATTGACGATGAGTTGTAATACAAAAGAAGACATAAAAGGGGTTCAACTAACTTGCAAAGCTGAAATTTCGCAGTTTTTATGACAATTTTACATAGTGCCCGATGGATAGCAATAATTCACATAGCCGATAATCTTACACAGGTAAAAATATGTATCCGTCCCTAACGGGATAGGAAATTCTTGAATAATTCCCAACTATTTTACATAGTGCCCGATGGATAGCAATAATTCACATAGCCGATAATCTTACACAGGTAAAAATATGTATCCGTCCCTAACGGGATAGGAAATTCTTGAATAATAATAATAATAATAATAATAATAATAATAATTGCTTAATTGCCCAAGTAAGCGAACAAAGATTAGCAGACCAAAAGCGAGCTATTTTCAAAAATAATTTAATTTCTGTAGTCACATTAGAACAGATTAAAAGGGAAGTAGCAGATAGATTGCAAAGGGGAAATAATTTAGAACAAATTAACACAAGTAATAATGTCATATCAGATGCATTGAATGTAGATAGTTTGGATAATATTCTAGTCGAAATGTCCAATGATATTACAGTAGATTCAAATAACTTAGACGTTATTTATAATCTTAGGGAAATCAACATTGCAAATTTAAACTTTGTTGATGAAAATGTAGTAGAATTAGCTAACTTACTTCATAATAATATAAACAGATATATAGATGTAGAGCCAACAGTTAGACCAAAATTACCGAAATTGCATACGTCAAAGAAATTATCTAAATTAATTTTTGAATTAAATAACATAATTTTACCAAAAATCATATTTGACGAAATTAGTTTTTTAGATCTTCATACAATAGTATACGCTAGTGCGATTACTGTTTGTAATAAGTTAGGAATTAAATTATCATCCTCTGACGATAGATCATATAGTTATAGTAAACCAGAATGGCAGATCAGATTAGAAAATGATGTAGTATTTTTAAGAAGTAACATAGCTAGAGTAATAGAATATAAAAATGGAAATAGAAGTAGGAAAATTTTGAGACATGTAGATGAAATTGGTAGAAAATTTGGTTATAACATTGATAGTCATAATAATGAAAATATAATCAATGATTTATTGGATTTGTTAAAACAAAAATTAGGCGTAAAAGCTAGTAGATTAAAAAGATATAATTATACGTATAATAAAAAAAATAATAATAGATTATTCCAGAAAAATGAAAAAATATTTTATTCCAAACTTGACGATAAACAAAATATTATTTCGAATAATAATATTCCGTTGCCATCTGAATCAGATATGCGCGATTTTTGGACTAAAATTTGGAGTAAAGATATAAAACATAACGATTCAACTCCATTGATAGAAAATGAAGAACTCAATTTTTCAGGTATTGAACAAATGAGTTTTTCTAATATATCGGTTGAATTGTTAACCAAAATTATTAAAAATACTCATAATTGGAAAGCCACGGGTTGCGATTGGATACATAATTTTTGGTACAAACGTCTGACTACTTTACATCCTCTTTTGGCAAAAAATCTTTCAAAATTTGTAAGTCAACCTCAAAATTTTCCAAATTTTCTAACTAAGGGCATTACTTATATGTTACCCAAAAGCGAAAATATTAATAATCCTTCTCAGTACAGACCCATTACATGTTTACCGACAATATACAAAATTTTAACCTCTTGTTTAACAGATTTAATATATACTCATTTAGATGAAAAAAATATTTTATCTGAACAACAAAAAGGTTGTCGCAGAAAACATATGGGATGTAAAGAACAATTAGTTATCGATTCTGTAATTCTAAAACAGATTCAAACTCGAAAACGTAATTTACATACTTGCTATATAGACTACCAAAAGGCTTTCGATAGTGTCCCGCACTCGTGGCTGATCAAAGTATTAAATATATATAAAATTAACCCCATTATTATTAGCTTTTTGGAAAATATTATGTCCTTTTGGAATACCAATTTACTTATCAATTTAAAAGGTAAGAAAATAGTAATACCGGGCATTTCAATTAAAAGAGGAATTTTTCAAGGAGACTCATTGAGTCCTCTTTGGTTTTGCTTAGCATTGAATCCTCTATCTAAAATGTTAATTAAAAGCAAGTTTGGAATAAAAGTTAAGGGTAATACAAGGGAGAGTAGTACAATTTCGCATTTATTATATATGGATGACATAAAATTATTTTCGAATTCTGAACAAAATTTAGAGAAAATGATCGAGGTAGTTAAAAACTTTTCAGATGATATCAAAATGACTTTTGGTTTAGATAAATGTAGAACGATCCATATAGAGAAAGGCAAAATTGTAGATGGGGACGAGAGTATATTTAGAAATTTCCAAATTACTAGTATGAAAAGGGATGAGGTTTATAAGTATTTAGGATACCCACAATCAAATAGATTAGACCATACTAGTATTAAAAATGATATTAGGATTAAATTTCAAACTAGGATCAGGAAAATTTTAAAATGCAATCTATCTGCTAAAAATTTAGTAAAAGCAATAAATACTTGGGCAATACCTCTATTAACGTACTCATTTGGCATAATTAAATGGTCTAATACAGATTTAGATAACTTAGAAAGATTAATTAGAACTACACTAACAAAATTTAATTGCCATCATCCAAATTCAGCTATAGAACGAGTTAATTTACCTAGAAATTTAGGAGGTAGAGGCATAGTCAAAATAACTTCTTTGAAACATAATCAGGTAGAAATGCTAAGAACTTTTTTCCATAGGAAAGCTCATAGCTCAGAAATGCACAAAATAATTTGCAAGGCAGATAGAAATATTACACCTTTAAATTTATACGATGAGAATGCCAACATTTTTATAAATCCCAACCAGGAACTATTAGATTCCTGGTCAAATAAAATTTTACACGCAAAACACTTCAATTATCTCAACCAAACGTATGTTGACAAATTTTCGTCAAACAAATGGTTGAGTATTGGAGAGTTGAGCGCAGAAATAGAAGGATTTATGCTTGCCATTCAGGATAGAGTCATTAATACTAAAAATTATAGAAAGCATATAATCAAA
The DNA here is from genome assembly GCA_026573805.1 of Hesperophylax magnus. Lineage (NCBI taxonomy): Eukaryota > Metazoa > Arthropoda > Insecta > Trichoptera > Limnephilidae > Hesperophylax > Hesperophylax magnus. The sequence goes on from JAIUSX010000018.1 coordinate 115,996, forward strand.
GATACAAATCAAATTGATGATTTGTGTAGAAAATGTTTGGCTTTTCCGGAAACTATAGAACATATTATATCGGGATGTTCTATATTAGCACCGTCCGAGTATACATTTAGGCACAATCAAGTTTTAAAAATAATTCACCAAAATTTGGTAATTAAACATAACTTGATTGACTGCCGTAATATAGTACCATATTATGAATACGAACCAAATTCATTTTTAGAAAACGAATTTTATAAAATATATTATGATAAAACTATACTGACAGATCGAACGATTAGTCATAATAGACCCGATATAGTTTTACATGACAAAATTAAAAAAATAACTTATATCATTGATGTCGCTATTCCAAATTCCTGTAACATTCAAAAATCTGTTAATGAAAAAATAAGAAAATACACAGATTTAGGAAACGAAATAAAAAGAATTTGGCATTCTCAGACTATAAAAATATTACCATTCGTTATTTCGGCTACTGGCATTATACCTAGCTCTCTCATTAAAAATTTAGGCGTATTAGATCTATCAAAAAATTTATATATAAAGATGCAAAAGTCGGTCATTTTGAATACATGTAGGATAACGAAAGATTTTTTAAATATTTATGTTGAGGGATCAGTAGGATTTATAGGCCCTGTTAGAAGTTCTACCGAGCCGAACCCTCTGATATGAAAATATCTGGAGTCGGTGAATTTTTTTTCCCATTTGATCTCTGGTGAGTTGACGTGTTGTTGTTCTTGTATTGTTTTGTATTTATTTTACTTATGTAATGCACTTGCATAGTGTTGATTGACTAGCTGATCATTTGTGGAAAAGTGAGTGGAAGGGTTTAGTTTTTCCTATGGGGAAGATTTAACCCGGACAACAAAATCGGAAGCATAAATTAAAAAAAAAATAATAATAATAATAATAATAATAATAATGTTTATTTCAGCTGGACAGAGCGGTGTGTGCAATGCTCTGCCTGCCATAAAAGTTTACATTTAAGTTAATACATAAAAATAAAATGAATAAAGACATAAATAAAAATAAAAATAATAAATAAAAAATCAATACATTGATGTGCACATTAGGTCTTTATGGTGGCTTCAGTGAAATTCTCCATCTCCGGTGTAGAGGCGCTCCCTGCCACTGGGCAACGGCCTGGACAAGAGTGTTGTCCGATCTCTGGTAGCGCTGACTCGTCCCGGCTATTCTGTGGCGCATCAAAGCAGCGAACCCATGCACCCTTCCTTCGGTGAACATCTGTGAGGCGCTGCATCGCCAGGGGAGGCCAAATAGGGCTCTGTATGCGTGGTTGTACTGTACTCGGAGTGTGTTCATGACGCCTTGTGTGTATGTCGTCCATAGCTCGCTAGTGTAGAAGCTCATACAATATGTTTGGAAAAGTTGCTTCTTCACCGGAGGACTGCATTTGTTGAATCTCCTGGCAAGCATGTTAGCTCGCACACTCAGTACTCTTCTTTGACGTTCTATGTCTTTTTTATCATTTAGGTCATCGGTGATGACATGCCCCAAATATTTGATTTCGCTGCAAATTGTCAGGTTGGCCCCGTCGAGACGTATGGGTGGAATGACAGTAGGACCAGTATTTGCTTTAAATATCAGCAGGGATGACTTTTTAGCATTGTACATCAGCCCGTGACTATCAACGTAAGCTTCGCATATTGCCAGAAGTTTTCTCATCGCTCTTATCGATGGAGCTAGTATGACCATGTCGTCTGCATAGCTAATATTGTTCATACATACCCCGGCAATATGACATCCGATTCTTGTTGTATTCAGTGTTTTACTAAGTTCATCCATATATACGTTGAAAAGCACTGGGGACATTGAGCCTCCTTGTCTAACGCCGCACTTTAATTTGGCTGCTTCTGAAAGGCTTTCATTCCATCTGACAAAGTTTTCCTGTTGGTTGTACCATGTTCTCAATATATTGACTATTTGTGGTGGAACTTGTCGTTCGGTCAGTTTTTTCCACAACGTATTATGACAAACCCTGTCAAAGGCTTTGCTTAAGTCTAGGAAGCATGCGTATACCGTTGTTTTTCTGGCTTTATAGTATTCGATTGTTTGTTTCATGCTATATATGGCCGTATCAGTAGAGCATCCAGCTTTGAAGCCCATTTGAGAGTCCTCTGTATTGAGCTTGTCTTCCGTTAAATTTAAGATGACCTTTTCGAAGATTCTTGCAATTATTGTGGCAAGAGATATGGGTCTGTAATTAACAGATGATGTCAAGTTCAACTGGCGGCTTTTTGGGATCGGTATTATTATTGTTTTGGACAGCTCTTTCGGAATGTGTCCGAGGCCGATCATGGCAGTGAAGAGAGAGGCAAGCAGTATTGTTAAATACTCCCCCGCATGCTTTACATGTTCTATCACTAGTCCATCGTGACCTGCAGATTTACCTCCTGCCATGTTGCTTATTGCTCGCTGGATCATCTCAGGTAATATGACGATGGACGGCTGTTGTTCTGGTTGATGCATTGTTGTCTCAATCTCTTTAACCATTATTTGCGGTTGATCTGGTGCGGAGCAGAATGTATTTCTGAAAACTTAAGCAATATCTTTATTTACAGATTTTCCATCAATCTGGCTCGGTGCGGTGTATTTTGCTTTCAATACGGCATTGGTTTTATTCCAGAAAGATGAAAAATTCTTGCATTCAAAGCTGTTCGCTATTTTGTCCATTTTGTTCTGCTCAAAGCTTCTTTGACAATTCTTATATTTTTTCTTAAAAAGCAATCTGGTTTCTTTTCTAGCTTCCATGATAGGACCTTCAGTAGGTCGTCCATTCTGCAGCCAATTTATATGTGCATTTCTAGACGCTTCATAATATAAGGCAACCTGCTCATTCCAACCCGCTGTAGCCTTCCATTTTCTCCCATTTTTTGGCCTTCTCCCTATGTTAAACGCAGATATAGCTGAGTTACTCAATGCTTGTACAATGTTTTTGTATAGGTCGTCGATTTGGGCTACATTCATCGTGGTGCTGTCATAAGTTTCTGTGTTGGTTCCATAAATTATCTGAAGTTGACCTATTGCAAATTGGGCATACCTGGAGTAGGACTGCACTTCTACATGACTTTTGGGCCGCCATCGACACGGATCCTCTACTTTTGTGTGACTTGCGGTATATGTGGGTAACCCATTAGTTCTTAGAGTGGTGTGCATTGGTCTATGATCAGACCAGTCGGACTTGTAGTCAATATACATATTTTCTATTGTATTGAGTACTGCCTGAGTCACTAGACAGTGGTCGAGCCACTTCGTGGTATTATGTGCATCGCTTACGTATGTGTAGGAGTCGAGCGGGAGTATGTCAACATCCGCAATTTGTAGGTTATATTCGGAGCAGAATGATTTAAGCTCACGTCCAAATGGCGAATTCATGTCGGCATTAAAGTCTCCCAGAATAATACAATTAGGGTTGTCTCTTTCCTCAATTATCGTGTGCATTTTTGATAGACAGGATAAATATTCCGGTAAATTATCAGTGTTGTCCACTGGCATGTATACACTCATGACAAGTAATGTTCCAGTGTTGAGTGTGATATCAATCGCTATTATCCTGGGAGTTTCACAGTCGATTGTCACTGCCTTGAATGATTTCCTCCATAGTATAGCTAGTCCGCCATATGGTCGTCCTCGTAGTGGGCCATTAGAGACGTCTACCGCTGAGGTACCATAGCTCATGAATTCAGGGTGAATTTCGCTAAGAAAATCTAAATCAGTTGGTATAAGCCATGTCTCTTGTAATAGAATGATATCGTTTGTAATACACAGATCAGAAATAAATTTTTCTACTCTTTTTACAGATCGGCAATTGATCGAAGTGATGTTTAACTTATTCATTTTGTGTTGTTCCTTTCGTGGTTCGCTCGATAGCTTCTCTGTATCTTCTGAATACGATGCCTTGGGGCCAGAAATCGTGATTCATCACAGTTTTAATGTCGCTTTGCTGGATCATGATTTTAAATGTCCTGAATGGAGTTTCTTTGAAAGGTTTTAGGATTTCAACATTAATTACTTTTAAACCTTTATTTTCGCAAAATAATTTTACATCTTCTGTGTTTGTTTCAAGTGCGAAACGAGATACATATAACCCTATTGAAAGGTTTGCTATTTTTAAATTTCCTTCATTACTTCCTGTTCCACGATTATTTATGAATCGCTTCTTGCGATGTTTATTCATAACAACCGTAAAACCATTGTTTACGTTTGACAGTGAACTGCTTCGGGCTGCTTCGGTTTTTTCCGGCTCTCTTCGGGCTTTCTCACTAACACTAGCATAAGTACGAGCATTTCGTTTAGATTTGCCGTCGTGAGCGGCTGTAGGCTGCGGCCATATTTGCGTATTCTCGTGATTTGCATTGTTTTCGTTTGAAATGTCAAGAGAGTTTATAGAAGGACTCACAATTTTTGGTTGTGCATTAGAATTTGAGCGTTCATGTGTGATATGGCTGACGGTTTCTTTGATTTGACTAAGTTCCTGCTTCAAAGCATTCATATCTAATATTGTTGCCTTTGCGGCAATTTCGGTTTTCAGTAATATTAAATCTTTAAGAAGTCTTGTAACGTCGACGTGGTCAAAAGTAACTGGTGGTAACTTGTTGAGATCACGGGCGACAAACGTAGGAAGTTGGTCTGGATCGGTTTCCTTCATGATCTTTATGATATCTTGCAATGTTTTCGTTATTTTGCCATCGCCTTTTCTCGTGATACGACGGCCAGGGACGGATTCTAACAGGAGGCATTTAGCACTTTCAATTTCTTCCTCTTGGAAGCTTGTGGAACATATTTGTACAATGCTCACTTCATCAAGAACATCCACTTTATTTTGTACGAATGTTAATAATTCGTTAATAATAACTCGACAGGCGCAATTTGTTGACATTTTAATTGAGCGGTTATAAACGCGACTTATGGCTATTCAAAACCATAGACAATTCCCAACTATTTTTTCAGACCCAACGACCCATTCATGTATTCAGAAATTGTGTTGACAAAATTATTTGCTCGGTATAGCGAATCGACCTCGTTATAACAATCAAAAAATATATGAAGATAAGGCTGAACTAAAATATTGTTGTAATTGCTCATTTTAGCCGTGAACTCTATTGCCGTGATCGTTATAACCAAGTTCGACTGTATGTTTATTTCTAATATTAAATTTGAAAGCGTATTAACTTTTTAAAGATTTTCAAGGATTTATTGCAAAGCGGAAAAAGTCAGACCTTCTGAAAGAATATGCCTAAGGCCTGACTATTATTAAGTGCAGTATAAAGTTCTCACTCACCCACAAAAGGAAGATTAAGTGCAGTATAAAGTTCTCACTCACCCACAAAAGGAAGATTAAGTGCAGTATAAAGTTCTCACTCACCCACAAAAGGAAGATTTCTCCCACTGAATGTAGTCCTTGTCCTCAAACTCCCGATGCTGGGAACCCGCTGCAGCCGCTCCGGCCTGCTGAAGTTGCTCACATCGTCCTCCGCCCTCAGCGGGGGCACGTGGTGAGGCGTCTCCTCTCGCAGCGACCCCCACTGTGTGCGAGCAAACAGCTCGTGGCGCATCAGCTGTTCATGGGTGGGGCGAGCAGCGGGCTCGGGTGCCATGAGGCGCGTGACCAGGTCCCTGTACGGCGCGCTGGGACTGGAGGGGCTGGGGGAAAAGGGGGGCGTCGTGTGCCGCAGGATGGCTGAGTACACCTGCCCCGCGCTGCCCCCGCTGGCCCAAGGCGTGCGCCCTGTCACCAGCTCAAAGGCCACCACTCCCAGGGACCAATAATCACAAGGAGTCTGAAATAAGATGGAAGTAAAGCATAATGATCACTAATTAACACAATTCATACAAATAGATACAGACACAGACACGCACGTACCCTAGTAATTATTAATAAATCCTTGTAAACTGTTTACACTCATTTTGTTTATGTACTGATTGATTCGAAAATAATAATAAAAAATAAAATAACATGCTGCCAAACTTCAGCAGGTTCATGATACCAAGTAAAAACATCATAATGCAGCAGCCATTTGTCCTCTTCTGCTGATCACAATTTGTTCAAAAGCTGAACCTTATCATTTTTATTTATTTTAATATTACATTTAGTTACACTGCATGATGTCTTTGGACACCCTCTGGGACTCAGACCCCGCCGCGAAGAGAGACTGCACCTTCTCGAAAAGAGTGGAAGTGCTCAGCTTCGTGCCCGGTTCCGCACTCCAGTTGACCAGCTCCTGCAAGGAGGCCTTCAGGAGATCGGCCTGCAGGGAAAGAGCATTGGTCAGGGAGCCGCAGAAGGAGTCCGTTGACGTACTGGCCGATTCCTCCTGAGCTAGGCGCTTCAATTCAGGGTTCAATGCCAACATTGAGAAGAGACGGGTTGCGGCATACGACTTCTGGATCTCGAGGTAGCGGACATTGTTCCAGTTGGCCATCCCCAGATGCTGAAGGAGCTCCACTTTTTTCACCCTTCCTGGGTCGGCCGATGGTATCTTCGGCTGCTTTAGGTCAGTTGTCCACTCCCCGAGATCCAAGTCACGAGACGGCTTATTCGGATGGATGAGTCCCATTCCCAAATCTCCTGCCAATTCCTCCCGAAGCGACGCAGGGGTGTCCAGGAAGATGCTGTCTTCGTCATCGTCATCGTTGTCCGAGGCGCCACAGACGGGAGCCTCCGAACGCTTCTCCAGCAGCAGACGCAACATTTCCTCCATCTGGGACATCTGCTGCGTTAACACATCAATTCGCGGGTCGGCGAAAGCTAATTCACAAACCCTCTGCCACTTGGCTTTGTCTTCGCCGCAGACCCTCGAACGCTTGCCCCGCGTGTCCGTATGAATAACCTTCATGACTTCCGCCCTCGAAGATTCGGCTTCCCCGCTCTCGGAACGTTCGGAATCCGACATAATCACGAAAACACAAAGAAACCACAAAAAAACTCTATATAGGTTTTAAATAAAGCTAAGTACATAATATAAGTTTTATTGTAAGGTAAAACTTTTTCATTTAGTTACAATAGTGACGTATTGCCCATCTCACTAGGTGTGTAACGCCTGTGTTGAGATGGCAATTTACAGAGTGGTTGTTAACTCGGTTTTAGATTATACAATATTGTGAAAATGTCAGATAAAATAAAATCAGTTTTTATTTGTTTATTTTTGAATTATACAATTCAAGAAGGAATGTAAAAGATTAGGGCGAAGCGATAATAATTTTAGGTAATTAATTAATAAAGTTTCAGTTTGACCAAAAATTAAAATTAAATCGGCATTTAATGGAAACCTTTCAACCATAAAAAAAAAAACGAAATGGCACTGAATGGCCATTTGATGACAGTGTTACATTTGAATTTCTGTTAAACAACTGGGCCTTACACTCGCCTGACATTGTAGATCTCAATACCATTTGAACAAGCTGAAATGTGCAACAGCATTGTCAACAACAAATCTATTTTTAAATAATACGGAAAAACATTTTAGCAATATTAATTCGTACAGATAGAAAATTTATGTTTTTTGTATACGAAATTTAAGCCCCGATTGGGCAAATATTTGGATCATGAAACACATCCACAAGGTATTCCTTGTGTTCTTCTTTATTCTATGGCTGCAGCAATATAGTTTGAGCCTAGGTTGGTTTTTTACTTACAAAGGTGCTATCAGTTTGACAATGCTTTTCCACGGGCGCTGGGGCGCGCACCACCCCGCCCGGTCCCAGGCGCGCCGCACTGCCAAAGTCCCCCAGCTTCAGTTGACCGCATCTACACCAGGTGACCACTCACACACATTAGTCTCACCCCATCGCAAGTACAAGGACAGATCAGTCTAGAGTACTTCTGTAGTTCACAACCTCTACTCACACACATTAGTCTCACCCCATCGCAAGTACAAGGACAGATCAGTCTAGAGTACTTCTGTAGTTCACAACCTCTACTCACACACATTAGTCTCACCCCATCGCAAGTACAAAGACAGATCAGTCTAGAGTACTTCTGTAGTTCACAACCTCTACTCACACACATTAGTCTCACCCCATCGCAAGTACAAGGACAGATCAGTCTAGAGTACTTCTGTAGTTCACAACCTCTACTCACACACATTAGTCTCACCCCATCGCAAGTACAAAGACAGATCAGTCTAGAGTACTTCTGTAGTTCACAACCTCTACTCACACACATTAGTCTCACCCCATCGCAAGTACAAGGACAGATCAGTCTAGAGTACTTCTGTAGTTCACAACCTCTAAATTAACCATTTTACTGTCAAAAGGGCAAAATAAGGAATTTGAGTAAAAAATATTTGGACCAAAAAATGTTCATGTAGACCAAAAAATATTTTCATGTAGACCAAAAAATATGTTCATGAAGACCAAAAAATATATTCATGTAGACCATAAAATATGTTCATGTAGACAAAAAATATATTGTAGACCAAAAAATATATTCATGTAGGACAAAAATATGTTCATGTAGACCAAAAAATATATTCATGAAGACCAAAAAATATATCGTTGCTTCCACCGCAAAATTACCTAACTGACAATTTTCACTTTTTGGACTAATGATGCAAATTTGTCTGCAATTATGACCCTTACGTCCATACAAAATTATACAATTAACAAAAATATGGTTTTTAAAACAAAATTCAAATACTAAATTACCTATCTGACAGCTTCTCATTTGTGCCTGCAAAATTATCTAACTGCCATTTTAACTTGAGAGATTTCACGCATTGTGTTGCGCTGCATTCAAACTCCGAAATTGTAATTTTAAATAGAATTTACCATGCAAAGTGAACTATGACAAATATATAAGGTATTTATAAATCCATTTTATACATGAAATACACTTATAACTAGTCAGTTATGTTTAATTATAACAATTTATTGAACTTGTCTGTTATAGATTTTTGCAAGTTAGAATATTTTTGTTACCGCCATTTTTTTAGCAGTTATCAAATTTTGCATTATACATAATGAATGAGAATAACTTGTCTGCCGTTGATATTGAGCAACTTCTGCTGATGGATGATATTAATTCATTTCCTTACGATGATCCTGGGAATGAATTAAATACTAATGAAATGATTATCACTGAGGAAAAAGTGTAGATCCGGATAACGAAGCTGTACCAGAATGCAACATTTCATATAATTCTGAAAATAATAGAGAAAGATGTATCTGTTAACCTAGATTCTGATTACAAGGCTGCATTAGAATGCAGTAGCTCAGATGATTCAAATTCTGATGGCGATGTCCTAAGGAAAACAATATCCTCCGAGTACGAGTGTTGACAATATTGAAAATGTAAGTTTGGAAAATTATACTAACATGGTAACAATATCTACAAGAGAAACTAACAAAAGAAGGAGAATGCAGGGAAAGGATTATAAGGGTTAAAAAACAAAATGATGGAAAATACTTGTCGAGTGAATCCCAGGCACCTATTTGTTCTTCAAAGAAATGACTGACTTCTAAAAAAAAACATTTTCATGAAGTTAATGATATTCAGAGGCAACAAATGTTTACTTATTTTTGGTAAAATATGAACCGGGATATGAAAAAAATATATATCAGCTCTTTAACAGATAGTATTCCTACAAAGCGGCCTTCTGCCTGTGAGAGTCAAGAAGGCAATATTCTCACGTTTACTACTTGAAAAATGGTGAAGAAAAAAAGCAAGTTTGTAAGAAAACATTTGATAGTATTTTTGATTTAGATCCAGCTACTGTCACAAATTGGATTACAGCCTTCAAAATTGGTATGCACACACACAAATCCAATTCGAAAGTCCCACTACGCAGACGCAATAATAATACAATTATGGAAGAAGGGCGAAATGTAATGATAATTTTTTTAAAAGAATCTACCGAAGCTTCCGTCACATTATTGCAGGGCATTCGTTCACTATTGATATGCAAGCTGTAAAACTTGCCCCCTATTTTGAAAGCACTTTATTATAAAACAAAACTTTGTGCCCACAATTATACGATTTATAACATGGTAACAAAGGATTGCTATTGCTACCTATGGGATGAGTGTGAAGGGGGTTTGATTGCAAATATATTTTATACAATACTTGTGAAAGTTTTAGAATCATACATAGCAGCAAACACCCAAACAAAAATATAGTTTTGTACACAGATGGTTGTGGTTATCAAAACAAAAACACAATTCTTTCAAACGCACTACTAAGATTACGTTTTTATTATTATTATTATTATTATGTAATGAGCAGGCAGCATTCTGCTGATGCGCTCATATCCGGTTTCACAACTAGTTTGACAGCAATTGAGTGTTTTATGTTTGAACTAAGTCCTTTCTTCTCTCCAAATGTGAATCCAATAGGGCTTTGAAATGATTTATATTTGTTGCATCGATGACATGTTGTGGGAGTTTGTTCCAAGCATCCACTACTCTATTTGCAAGGAAGTGTTTTCTAGGATTAGATGCAAAAGGCGTTTTGGTGATTTTTTTGAGTGTCCACGGAGATTTATATTTTTATTAGTAGTGAAGATTTCTTGGATGCTAGGGCAACTGTAATGTAAATAAGATAAAATAAATAACTCACATTAATATAGAAATAGAGCATAACTATTTAGAAAAGGGTCATACCCAAATGGAAGTACATAGCTGCCATAGTTTAATTGAACGAAAACTTAAAAATAACTAAATCTACTTCCCAACCGATTATCTGGGAGTATGCAGAGAAGCTAGAATTTCTCGACCCACTTCAGTATTTAAGTTACGAATATTTTTTGAATTATGACTATAGTTCAATTCGTCCAGGACATAGAAGAGGTGACCCAACAGTAGCAGATTTAAGATGCTTGCAATATTTGGCTGGTAGACTTAACTTTAAACTTAATTAAAATGATTCGTGGAAGCCATTATTAAAGCCACCAGTTTCAACCTTAAACGACTACGCTCAACCAGCATGTATAAGAGACAGATAAAAATTAAACAAAATTGAAAAATTCGACCACCTCCAGGACTTGAAAAGTGTCCTTCCGAAATTCTGTTGGGAGTTTTATGATAAATTTTTTCATTAATTATTATTTTAAGTGTCATAGAACAGTGTTATTTTTTATATTATTTTATCAAAAATCATTATTATTTGATAGACCGAAGGCGTCTAATTTCTTAATTTTTTGTTCATCTTGTTGTTGATTTATTTTATTTTCGTCACTTTAGTGTTATAAAACGATTATTATGTAAATATTCTGTTCTGGAAGTACCACTAGGTAGTAAATTTTACGTGCAAAATTCCTTAAGTGAAAAAATTTTTCAAAGCAAAATTACTTATCTAACACTGCCACTACACTGTTTAAAAAAAATATATTTTTTCCAAATAAAATATAATGAAAAAAATATTCATTAGATACGTCTTTTATTAAAATAAAAAAATCAGTCTAATTTTAAAATGGGAAGGTTTTTTCGCTTTCCTGTAAAAGTACATTTTTGCAGTTAGGTAATTTTGCGGTGGAAGCAACGATATTCATGTAGACCAAAAACCACCGATTCTGAATAAACATACATATTTCTTTATTATTAAATCGTTCTTGAAGTGATTTAAAAGCTGTACTGTACGAATGCTCCATGGTTGATCAAACGAAATCTGACGTTCAATGTACTCTGTGGTAAGTTTGTACAGTGTAATAACTACACATCTCTGTAAATCTCTTTCTGTCACACGGCGGACTTTGGGAATAGGCGGGAGAGATGGCCATACAGTTTTGTGTGTAGTTTTGTATGCTTATCTGAGGTTCTCAGATGATTTGTGATAGTCTTTTAGGTTTTATCGACGGTTGTGACCTGACTGTGATCTTCATAAGGTAGTGTTCATTAATGCACTAAATTATTTTAAAACATATTGTAACGTCAAAGAATTGTGCAAGTTTGGATTGCCAGGGTAGTGCCCGATTATTGTTTTGTCAAGAGTTTTTTCAGGTGGCTGCCCTGCGATCGGTTGGACGGGCGAGCAAGAATAACGCGGGTAGATTTAGATCGGGACAATACGGGAACAATACGCGAGACGACGATTCCGCGGTGCGGGTGGTTTTTGGGCGAGAAAGAAGTGTGATATGGAAAATAATGAAAAAGATCGCGCGGATACCTTGAACTTATCCTTCGGAGACTTTCCGTTTAAATTTACAAAACATAAAACCAAAGTTTCGACTCCTGTGTGAGATCGGCCTGTGCTTGTTCGAGTGATGTGGCTTGAAGAGATGAAAATATACAATCGTTTGTTTGAAAGTAAAAATGGTTTTATTTGTGAGTGGTTTTGAGGGGTAATTCCTTGGAGACTGAACTGGATTGCCAAGCATGCTGTCGAGGTGACGCAAAGTGCCTCGCGCACCCTTTCGCACTCTATCTCACGAATTTCTACCCGGCGCAATCTGCTCACTGCTGGCGGACCCTCCAAACACCTTCAAACATGATCAAGGTTCTTCAATGCTTTTATACATTATGTCTCCTTGCCTTAGCCCCATAATAGCCCTGGTGATTGACAAGGGTCCATGCTCATCAGACGGGACATCAGACGTGACAATATATATAATAAAATGTCACAAAAAACAATGATAAATTGCATCGTAACACTTGTGTTTTTAACACATCGCATTAATTTAATTAATAATAATAATTAGCATTATCATTTCAAATATACGTAAAAGCAATGGTTTAACCCCACTGGTGAGTACACGTTGAACTGCGGCAACGTGTTAGACTGTGAGCTACGTATATATATATATATATATATATATGGATAATACTACGTGAACCTCAATGTCCTGCGATGTTTTAGTGGAAATAACAAATTCTAATGTTAAAAATTTTATTTTTTTTGAAATTTTTATATTTAAAAAAAAATTCAATACCCCTAATTTAGTTAGACAGTTAATACATATTGATAAAAAAATGACTGGAATTCCTTAATGAAGAATAATGAAAATCCCCATACAAAATGCCCTCCCCAAGACTATCCACGGTAGATGTGCAGAGCACAGATGATGTCACGCACCCTCCTACCTCTTATCACTCAGATTGTAGTCGTATTGGCGGGTTTAAAAAAATTCTAATTGTGAATTAATTTAACTATGACAAGTTTGAATGTGGACTTTGATTAAAAAAGTAAATTAAATGGACTCTAATTCCTTATTGTGACTATGGTAATATATTAGGGACTTATTAATATTCAATTATTTTCAACTAACTTGCCTAGCTAATTAGACACATGCCTCACTCCATCTGGATGAAACTATTGACATCCTGCGCTCGCTGCGCCCCTGCATCGAGTACGGCATGTGACTGTGACTGTGAGAGAGAGGAACATGGAAACAGAAACAGAGAGACTAACCTATCGATGAGCACGTTGTCGGGCTTCAAGTCTCTGTGAATGTAGCCGAGGGAGTGGAGCGCGTGTATGGCGAGCAGCAACTGCGCCAGGTAGGGCCGCACCTGCTCCTCCGGCAGCCCCCGCCCACCGCGCCGCTCTAGCAGGCCGCCGAGGTCGCCGCCTGCCATAAACTCCATCACCAAGTAAAGCTGGCCCGCATCCTGGAAGGCGTACTGCAGCGCCACCAGCCAGGGCGAGGCGCCCGTAGCCAGGATGGTGCGCTCCTCCTCCAGCGTGCCGGCTGCCCCAGCCTTCAGAGAGCTCTCCTTGCGCACGCTCTTCATGGCGTACACGTCGCCCGTCTGCTTCTCACGCACCACCTGTCACAACAATCCAATTATCAGACATCGCAGCCTACCTAGTGAAACACAATAATGAATATGATCACTAGCGAGAGCCTACCTAACAACTAATTTACAATAAAAGCAGTGACTTTACAACAAGACTTAGGAGTTTATGTAGTTAGTTCATAAGACTTGAAATGGGAACTACATATTGCTGGGATTGTCAAAAGAGCAAATTCGATAACATTTTGGATTTTTTATGTTTTGTGCCTGCATGCTGTTTAGATCAAGTTCAGTGATATTTTGACTTTATAGTTATTTTTCTGTAATTGTTTTAAATAGTCGCCTGCACTATTTTCATGTATAAAATTGTTAATATTTTTTTTTTATTTGTTTATTTATTTATTTATTGTTTATTTATTGTTTGTTTGTAAATATTACATAATACAATTAATGAACTTAAAATGTCCAACTAGGCGATTGCCCGTTTTAGGACATTCCAATATGATAATGTTTTTACATGTAAATTATAGTGTTGACTATTCTGTTGTTAAAATAATACATATGTATATACATATTCTAGAATACTTTCAGTTATACCATGATATATTTTAATATTGTTTAGCTGACATAATAAACTAAAGAAATATTAATAGATAAAAACAAGAAAATGAATTTGAAAATGAAACTGAATTGAAGAAATTCTGTTGGTAAAGTAATACAAATGTATATTCATAATCTAGTATACATTCAGTTATACCACGACATTTTTTTTTTTTTTTTTTTTTTTACTATTGTTTAGCTGATATAATAAACTAAAGAAATATTAATAGATAAAACAAGGAAATGATAAATAAAAAAATTAAAAAATGAAAGTAAAGAAGGAACTTTTCATTTAAGGAAAAATATCACGAAGAATTGAGCAATTTTCGAACTTACTTTATGTAAAAATACAGTTCCTGTAATGCTAATATAATACCAATATAAATTAAAATGTAAAAAAGAATGTAAAGAAAAACAAAGTTTACAATTCAATTACTGTTTTTTAGCATATTCTCGCATTCAGCTCTCCCCAAGACCAGAAGCCAATTGTTTACCTGCATGCGCAGAATATTAGTACTCTTTGCCTTCCATGCATCAGGTATGAGATTGAGCAGTTTAGGGCCTAAGTATGAGAATTGTCTCTGTGCTAAAGATGAGGAAGTGGTGGGCGGAACTGTTGGGTTTTTTTTGCATGTCGTGTATTATGACAGTGGTTTACGGAAGCTAAGTAGTGCCTCTGTTTTTGAGTATGTAATATGATTTTCCTCATGTATAATTGTCTTACATCAAGAACGCGAAACTCTGCGAACAATGAATCGCTGGGGTATCTGAAAGGTTTTTTCAGTATGACTCTTATAATCGATTTCTGGGATTTAGCTAAGGGATCGAGTATGGTTTTAGCACAACCTCCCCAACCTAAGGAAGTATAGTCTAATATGGAATTGCACATTGCAAAGTAAATACGTTTCAAATCATTTAGACATAGAATATTTCTTATTGCTATAAACAGATGTGTAAGTTTCCTGACCTTTGTGGAAGTAAAGGCTATGTGTTTGTCCCATCTCAGAAATTTATCAATGATAATTCCTAGGTATCTTATATTGTCCACACATTCTAGGGTATTGCATTTACATGTAATAATGTCGTAACAATGGTGTATTCTAATGTTAATAATTTCTTGTGGTTGACCCGCTTGAGTTGAACTGAAGCAGATGAATTTCGTTTTATCCGAGTTAAGAGTGAGGAGATTACTATCTAGCCACTGTTTAACTTTGTTTATGCCAAATTCAGCTTTACTGCAAGACTCATTCCAGGTTTTGCCTTCGAATAAAAGTACTGTATCGTCAGCAAATGTAATAATGTGGTCTGCAAATGAAGTATTACATAAGTCATTTATATAAACATTAAACAATATGGGACCTAGTGTACTTCCTTGTGGTACGCCATATTTAATATTGGCTGGATCACTTAGAGTACCGTTAATATCCACTCTTTGGCTCCTGTTTTCTAGGTAACTAACCAACCACTTGAAAATTTGACCCTGTATCCCAATTCGCTGTAGTTTATTCAGCAGAATTTTGTGCGAGATAGTGTCGAACGCTTTAGCTAGATCTAAAAAAAGTGCAATGCATTTACTACCTTTATCTAGATTATTAGAGATGATTTTTGTCAAATTAGCGATGGCGTTTTCAGTGCTTAAACCTTTGCGAAAGCCGAATTGTCTACTAGAAAGGATGTTGTTATTTTCGAGATAATGGATGAGACGGTTCTTTACAATTTTCTCCATAATTTTAGAGACAGAGTTGAGCAAGGAAACAGGCCGGTAATTATGTATCAGTGATTTGTCCCCACTTTTATGCAGTAAAATGACGATTGACTGCTTTAAATGGTTAGGGAATTTCCCTGATTTAAAGCTAAGATTCGCAATGAAGGCAATCGGTATGGCTATGTATACTTTAATGATTTTTAGAAGATTTGATGAAATCTTATCGGGACCACATGCTTTTGATGACTTAAGGTCGTCAATTATCTTCATGACTTCGTTAGTTGAAGTTGTGATTGAGTCTATTTTGTGACCGATCCTAGGGATAGTTAAATTGGCGAGAGCGGTTTCTGATTTCTTACACTTATCGAGAATTTTTTTCGCAAGTGTGTCACCCACAGATGAAAAGTAACTGTTTGCAAAGTTTGCCATATCTTTGGGGACTTCAGAGTTTGATGTGTTAATGTAAAGCGATTTTATTTCAGAAGATTTATTGATTTTAGATTTGGTTATGTTGCGAAAGGTATCCCAAAAACGTTTTGGATTGCAGTTGTTATCGTAAATGAGTTTTTTATAATAATTTTCTTTCGCCGATGTAATTAATTTCTTACACAAATTCCTATACTTTTTATAATAACATTGCAATACCAAATTCTCAGGATATGTTTTTGCCTTTTCATGAAGATGATTTCTTCTGTGAATCGATTTAACTAGCCCCAGGGTGATCCATGGTGTGAATTTAATTTGTTTATTAGATACGGTTATATTGCTTGTGTGTTTTGATATATACTC
The DNA here is from genome assembly GCA_026573805.1 of Hesperophylax magnus. Lineage (NCBI taxonomy): Eukaryota > Metazoa > Arthropoda > Insecta > Trichoptera > Limnephilidae > Hesperophylax > Hesperophylax magnus. The sequence continues at coordinate 132,779 of JAIUSX010000018.1, forward strand.
GTGTAGTTTGATAATAAATTCATTCATTGCTAAGTCAGTATCTGATTTATCTAGAACATTTAGCCAGTTTTCTGCGCTCAAGTCCTCAATTAAATTGTTGAAATTAGTTTTAGCAACATATTTAATTTTCGAAGAAGTGGGAGGCTTGTTTTTAAGACAAAGAGATGTTGTATAGTGGTCTGAAATAGTTGAGTGTATAACAAAAGTGTCAATAAAGTTAATATTTTTTACATTAATGTGATCAAGACAGGATTTACTCGAGCCCTGTTCACGAGTAAAGCTGTTAATAGTCTGTGTGAAACCATTTTCCGCGAGTAGACATAGATAATCGATTGATTGACGGTGGTAGTCAGGGATAGTGTTAATGTTTAAATCTCCCATTATAATTTGCTGTTCAAATTTTTTCGCATTGTTTAAAATTGCTTGCAATGAAAAAAGGAAGGGGTCAGTATTGATGAAGGAAGGAGATCTGTAAATGGCAAATATGCATATGTTATTATTCAATACTATTTTCATACAGTTTGATTGTGCTAAAGTAATTTCCTCAACATGAGCTTTAATTCCGTCCTTGATGTATATAACAATTCCACTAGATTTGTTGAGGTTGGTTGTGGTGTGATATTCAGAGTAATTGTGTATTGATTTTACGGTGTAGTATTTATTTAACCAGCATTCGGTTAATATTATAACATCGAAAGATGAATTAAATAGATCAAGAAAAATTGTAAAGTCATCGAGATTTGATATGCTTCTAATATTCTGTTGTATGATTTTTAGACTATATGAGTCCCAGTTATAGTTGTTTAAATTCTCCAGATCTCGAATTATATTCATATTAATGCTACTTACAGAATCATTGTAATTATCCGAAGGTAACTGAAACATAATTATGATTAAATTTACTATGATGTGTGGTGGTGAACCCGTAGTTCTTTTGTGAAAAGTCAGCAAACAAAAAGTTAAAAACGAATGTGTAAATTACTGTGTTGTTAATCAGTGTTTTATTAATATAATGTATAGTAGATTGTGAGTTCTGATAATTCGAGTATGATGCGTATTTTACTTCGAGATGAAAGTTGATTCCACTAATTATATTAGATATAAAAGATGTTATAAAAGATGATGGTGTTGGTATGTTTCGTAAAGAGCAATCTAAGCAGTTGATGATTATGTAGATATCTGTCATGAAGGCTGCAAATACAATAAATATGAAAACAATAAAATCAATAAAATGGCCAAATGCAAAGTATGTGCTGATTCTGTAGGGGAGTTGATGCGAAAAAAAATGCCAAAAAACAATAATTAAATACCATAACATGCGAAAAATGCAAAGAAGAACAAATACTAGGACATATTTATGTAAATTAAGATTTTTTCCAGATTTACATAGATTTGCTGGGAACATAATCTTACAAAGACTCTCGCTGCTTATGATATGTACATATGAGTTTGATTGAAGCACAGAGATAGAGAATAGAGAGAGGGCATTATTGTGAGATAATGAGAGAACATTATATAACATGAATGATAATGTTGATACATAGTATTCCAACTTAAAATATATTTTAACCGTAAAGTGCATACTATAGTGTATAATGCTTCTGAATGTAATTGTTAGGTGTGATAAAGGACAATAATTAAATTTAGTAACATGTGAAAAATGCAAAAGTATGATTAAAAATGTGGGTGGGCATTTGTAGCGGGATTTTTTCCCTGATATATAAACATTATGTATACATCTGTTGTATCCTAATGTTAAATACAATGTGCTAATAAAAGTTAACCAAAATAAAAAGATTATTGAAGAAAATAGGAGCATCATATAGTGAGTAAATAAGATATTACTACTCTGATTTCTACGAGAACATGCAGGAAGAATAATATTTACACAGTAAACAGATATTTTAAAGAATACTAAAACAGCGTGGTTTTTGTTGCTTAGAGGAAGAGTATGGTTAGAATTTTTAATTGTAAGATTCGCAATTTTTATATTATTTTTGATGTTAATAGGGAAAGCTACTAATGAAAGTAAGAATGAATTATTTTGATAAATATTAGGTATTATGCTTAGGGTGTGTGAATAGTATATAGCGGTAATATTCAAATAAAAACTTGTAGTGAAAGTATTATTTATGTAGATAAATAAATTTTTTTTAGAGAGAGTTGAAGAAATGTGAGTTACAGTCAAAGGAGGTAAAGTATAATAAAAATAGTGAATACTGATATAAACAATTTTCACACTGATATTGTTGCTACATGAAAGAACTCCTAAAAAGAGTAAGAATGCATTATTTTCAATTAAAACATTATTATTTTTAAAGACAAAGAAAAAACTCATAAGAAAACTTGCGATGAAGATGATATTATCCGGAATATTTTTGTTTAGCAGTGCAGTAAATGTTGAGGTACTTTTTATCATCTGTCACAGTTGTTGGCGTTTTTCTCGATCAAGATCAGTGATGTTTTTAATCGAAATAATTTTGGATGTATCCGTTTGTCTTAACAGAATGCGCCCCGAAGATGACCAAGAGTATTTGTAGTTATTTTCTCTTGCGAATTTTTTAGATTGGGAGAGTAGGAATTTTCCTTTTTGCGTAAGATGATCTGACACGTAAATCCGTTTTGCTTCTTGAGATAGCCCTAGATCTGCTGTATTGAGTTTGCTTGAACTGGAGGTAGAGGATTTTTTATAGTCTTTGATTTTGAGTAGGAAGTCATCTCGAGATTTAATACTATTGAACGATACTATTACAGATCTGGAATTTTTTTCGGACAGTTTTGGTCCTAGTCTGTACATTTTATTGATTTCAGATTGTAAAGGTATCGTGGTATCTCCGTAATTTATGATTTTTGATATTTTTTTAAGAGTTTCCATAATATTTTCATTGTTTGCTTCAGGGATGCCTCTGATGTCGATATTGCACATCTGTGTAATGTACTCCAGCCGGTCAATTTTGTCGTCCTGATGAGAAGTAGTATTTTCTAATACAGCGTTTTGTTTTTTTAATTCTAGCATATCAGTAATGACCCTTTCATGCGAGGATTCAATGTCAGTTAATCGTTTTTTTAGAAGGTCTTGCTGATCCGCTAAAAATTTAAATGAATCAAGGATTTCTTTGTTTTGTGCGATAATCGAATCATATTTTTGTTCCACAAAATCCATTATTGTTTTTTTGAAATTGTTTAATTCTAAAATGAACTTATCTGATGTAAGTATACCGCTTGCGCCATCTACGGTTGATGAAGGAAATTTCTCTGCGTCTGTTGACTGTTGAGTTAGATGTTTGGTAGGTTTGCCGGTAGATGGTTCTTGATCGATTTTTTCATCACAATAATTCATATTCCTGGTCTTTTTTTTAGAAAAAGCTTTAGAGCATTTTTTACATTTCCACTGAGAATTACGAGCACCACGTATGTTTTCACCAATCTCTGCACAAACAAGATGATAGCCATTATCACAGACAACACAAGATATGTATTCGGCTGGACTGTCAATATTTTTGTCGCAAACGATGCATAGTGTATTCATGTTGAAATAAATTTATAAAAAGTGATTTCGCTGTGAATAAAATTGATTGAATGATGTTTAATATTGATAGTTTCAACACAGTTTAGGCACTTTTGTATTTTTTAACAGCTGGCTCGTTTTAGTACAGAATGACAGATTTATTTTTATTATTTGGTTTTTTTTTTGACAGTTAACATACAATTTCTTTGTGAAGACAAAAAAACATGAAAAAATAGCACTTCACAAGATATAAATGCACTGATTTGAAGCGCGGTCTTTGATTTCTAATAGTTTAGATCTTTGAGTTTAGTACACTTTAGTTTTATGTTGATTTTTATTAAATTATAGCAGACGTAAGAATATGTCAACACTAGACTCAGTAGGTAGGCTATAGTTATGCTATAGTTATGATATATATATGTATGTAAAAGCCTTAATAGGCGTGAAATAAATAAACGTATTTAATCAGGAAAGCCTTCCTTGACCTAACACCGGACTTGATGTTAGAAATATTTAATACACACATGCGACCTCTCCTGCAATATACTATTCAAATATGGATTCCATAGTTCGCAAAAGATATACATAGATATACGAGGGTGGTCTGAAAAGTTTCCCACCTCAACGCAAAGATGGCGGTACTCGTCAATAAGTTAGCTAGAGAATGTAGTTGTGCATCTTTTAACAGTTACTCACCAAAGTTTCGTAGTTGACAGTCGATGTGTGTGTTTTTGTGAAAATGGAAATAATTGATTATCGAGCTGGTATTGAATTTTTGTTTTTGAAAGGCAATAAGCCTTTTGCAAATCAAAGATGAGTTGGACTCTGTGTACGGGGACTCTGCACCATCATTTACCACAGTGAAATTTTGGGCAGCTGAATTTGAACGTGGCCGTAAGAGCTTGGGAGACGATGAACGTTCGGGACGTCCAAAAACTGCAACTACTGACGATAACATTGCTAAACTTCACCAAATAGTGTTGGACGACGGCCGAATTAAAGTGAGAGAGATAGCGGAGGTTATGAAAATGTCCAAAGAATGTGTCTGTCGCATATTAAATCAAGATTTACACATGAGATAGCTGTCCGCGCTTTGGGTGCCGCGTTTGCTCACGTTAGACCAAAAACGTGGTCAAATGAACATTTCCAACGCTCTGTTGGCGCATACTACGCATCATTACTTGACAAGCTGAAGGCAGAAATTGCGGAAAAAGAAAATCCTGTTTCACCAAGACACCTCAGCGGTTGCCATGGCAACAATCTACCAATTACGGTTTGAACTGCTTGCCCATCCGCCTTACTCACCACATCTAGCCCCGACCGACTTCCTTTTGTTTCTTAATCTAAAAACTGCGCTCCAACGACAGAGATTTTCGTCAAATGAGGAGGCCAATCACCTTTGTGAACAATTATTTTGCAAAGAAAAACTAGTACGAAATAAAAAATAAAGAGTACTATTTGGACGGGTTAGAGAGATGGGAGCATCGCTGGGAGAAGTGTGTTGAAACAAGAAAAAAATTCTTGTTTCATTGTTAGGTCGTAAAAGAAAGAAGAGAAAGAGGTTACTTGATTGAGATTTTGAAAATTTTATCTGGAAATTATAGTTGCCCTGGCATCCAAGAAATCTTCACCACCGACAAAAATATAAATCTCCGTGGACACTTGAAAAAAATTAATAAAACTCCTTTTGCATCCAATCCTAGGACTCTTCCTTGCAAATAGAGTAGTGGATGCATGGAACAAACTTTCTATTCTACTAATAAAAATCAATTTAAGGCTCCATCGGAGTCTTTTTGGAGAGAAGAAAGGAATAACTTATTTTAAATTAAAAGCAACTCAATTACTGTGAAATTAAACTTGTTGTGAAATCAGATGTGAGCACATCAGCATTCTGCTGATCTCGAACCTGCGCCTGCTCATTAAATAATAATAAAAGTAATTCCCGTTGTCACAAACTAATTTCGTGCTACAAGCGGTTTTAGAATAAATAGATAAGGATATTTTCAGCATACAAACATATATAATATATAAGTAAATGTTTATTGAAATTCTTTTAAGTGTTGGAATTACAGGAAATGGAAAATAATGCACTTAAATATATATGGCGAATAATGTATTATTATTAATAATTTGGAGCTTTTTATTCTAGTTGGCAGTCAAATATTACATTGAAAATAAGTTGAAAAGAAGTGTGGTTGTTGGTAACATACTTCAAGGCACAACAGTATATTTGAAAATAATACATAATTTGAATGAATTCTTTTTTACATAGTACATACTCACCACAACTCAACTATAAAATTATTAAATTTTCACATTGTGGATATACATAATTATAATCTGTAAAGATTATTAAACAAAGCCGCATTCGCATTCGTCAGTTTGTGCGCTTACTTCTTCTAGATTACGCAACGCATTTTGATAGTGTTCGCTATCATTTACAGAATTTCTTCCGGAAGGTTTATATTTATAATACTTGCATATGATATTTATAAAAAGTTGAGAAAAGTCAATGTCTTGTAATCAAGGCGTAAGAAAATATTTTCAGGCGCTTATGTTGCTAATGCTGGCTAAAATTAACACGTTGAACGCCATGTAGGTCACCGGTGACCTCATAACGAAAATCGTCATTTTTCTCGCATAGCGCCATGACGGTCACCGGTGACCGCAGTTAATTTTCTTGATTTTCATGGAAAATTTTGGTCAAAAAAAAAGGAATACGTTTTGATGGTCGCCGATGCCATCTGAGTATTTTTTTTTTCAAATTTAAAATGGTAATGTTTCTTCATTTTCACAATGGCGTTCAACGTGTTAATGAGATCATCTCAACCATTCATAAGCCCCCGAGCAAAGCCGGGTACACGCTAGTAATTAGAATAAAATAAGTTTGTTTTTAATACCACCTATTAAAAGTATATATTAATAATAGCATTTTATTGTGTATATTTATTTAACTCTCGACGGGCCGAGATGCCGAACAAAACGTCTTTAAACAAGTGGGTCTTCCGACTACCCCATGCATTTTTCTGTCTTAGAGGATTTTAAACTTTAGAAAAGCCAATTATTAATGGTAACTTATGTATTTGCGCAGGAATACGTAAAATACTAAAATGATATGTCAAGTATTTAAGCTAATATAAGGAGGATAGTAATTTTGGGTACTACCTACTTTCCCACATGGCTGCGGGATAGTTAAAAACAAAGTTATTTTATTCTAATTATTATATAAACTTATTGTCTGAAATTAAAGCCTACTTTTGGAATACGGCTCCATAAACTGAAGTTAAAGTCAGTGTTGGGCCATTTAGCAAAGTTTTATGTGTAACAAATGTATGTAATTTATTATAAGTACAAATAAAACAGGCATTTCCGGAATGGTAAGTGTAAGGATGTATTACCCGTGTTACGGATTTAAACATAGTCTCCCTTTGATAAAATATTCTTCCACACAAAAGATAAGAAACTGAAGATGGTTCACATTTGGAAATACATATGCATATAGTTGAGACCCTTACAAAGAGATTAATATAAAATAATCAGATAGCAATGCCTTTCCCGACATACAAGTATGACCGGAGTAAAAGATACAACTACCCTTGATGCCGGAATAGTAAATATTTACCAATAATTTATATAGTTTGGCCATTTGTTGGGCACAATGTCCTGATATAATAAATAAAAACAGTATAAAATATATTAGTATTTCTCACATGAACTTCCCCAAACTGTCCGCGCCCAATAATGTCCTTTACCTCGAAGTCCGAGATGTTCACCCGCAGTTGGCGGAGCTCAGAAAGAACGCTACGATCTGCGAATATACATAACACATTCATTATACACAGATTGGACAATATCTGTAAATATAACAACATCACAATTTTGGAAAGCATTTTGTATTTTTTCTATCATCGTAATAATTTATATCACAATTGCATTACTTTTTGGGTACCTCTAATTTTGACAGGGACAGAAATTCTCGGTTTTTCCACAATTTGAGAGTCAAAATATATACGAGGCGGTCTTAGACAGTTTTAATAATTCAAAATAATCGAGCAACTTACACTTTTCAACAAACCTGGCAATATGTACGTCTCCTTTCTTGAGAGTTTCATTGTTACATTCATCGTAAAGGACAGACAATGCGTCTAGAAGTCCGTCCCTATGCAAAGAGCGTTTTCCGGCAGCGGATCTTCCGAGGAATTGATTGTTTAGTTTAGCGAGGCGAACACTTATCGCGTCCTTCGAGGGCTCCATCGTAGAAAATTCTACAGATATTATATCTCACATAACATTCACTGATTGAAAATTACACATCACGACGACAAAATCCGTAACAATCAAGTCAACATTAAAACAATATAAATATCGTGACAATAGCAAATAACAATATCGAGTAGTCAACTATTAACGGCCATCGGTTTTCAAATTTTGAAACTGACATTCATAAACCATAGAAAGAATAAATTTGTAATACTTTTATTTGCGTTTAAAGTTCAAATTTCCACCACTGCTAACTACCAATACCAACACAAACCTACCAAAATATTAAAAAAAGTCTTTCTCAAATTAGTAGATACTTACATATATTATTATGATTTTTGTACCTATATAATATTGGTTTATTTATGGTAATATTATTATCACCTGAAAATAATATATAACGCGACTAATTTTGGAAAAATCTCTTTGGGTAAATAACGAAAAACGCCCACTATTATTGTACACAGGTTACTATTTTTATAATTACCCACTATTACCATCCCTGTACCGTTCATGTTCATTATGTTATGTTATGTTATGTTTATGTTACGTTATTTGGTAAATATTTACCTACGACTACCGTTTGAGAAAATATTCCGTACGAGACACTATTTTGACACACCGATTTCTCGCATACTTCGCGTTTGTTATTACGTAGTGTAGGGCACTGCCAACATAACAATTAAAAAACACAATCGGATAGTTTTTAAAATTTATATGGCAAAACGGTTTTTTATATCATAGACAATGAAAAACATTTTTTTAAATGATGTGTTTATTTATTTATACATAAAAAATATTGTAAATAAAAAATTATTTATAAAAATTAACGTATTAAGGAAAGGTTTTTTGGTAAAGGTTACGAATTCCGCTTCACGGTAAATATGGAATGATTGCTTTGAATTAATACTTGAATTTAGTTATATTATTAAATTATTACTAAAAGTTACTATAAATGTTGGGGAACCTTTAATAACGCCTGCTCGCGTCCATTTTAGAGTTATATCCCAGTTTTCAAGTAGTTTGTGGGCTACGCTAGGTTTGTATAGACTGGTTTGTGATTTAATTCTAATACCTATTTTCCATGTTATTTTCTGTAACAAAAAAATGACCCTTTAATAACGCCTGCTCGCGTCCCCTTTAGAGTTATATCCCAGTTTTCAAGTAGTTTGTGGGCTACGCTAGGTTTGTATAGACTGGTTTGTGAATTAATTCTAATACCTATTTTCCATGTTATTTTCTGTAACAAAAAATTGACCCTTTGATAACGCCTGCTCGCGTCCCCTTTAGAGTTATATTCCAGTTTTCAAGTAGTTTGTGGGCTACGCTAGGTTTGTATAGACTGGTTTGTGATTTAATTCTACCTAATCCAACCTAAACTATACTATAATAACCCAACCTAACCTAACCTAACCTATCCTAATCTAACATATATATTAATCCAACCTAACCTAACCTAACCTATCCTAATCTAACATATAATAATCCAACCTAACCTAACCTATCCTAATCTTACATACAATAATCCAACCTAACCTAACCTAACCTATCCTATAATAATCCAACCTAACCTAACCTAATCTATCCTATAATAATCCAACCTAACCTATCCTAAACCTAACCTAACCTAACCTATCCTAATCTAACATATATATTAATCCAACCTAACCTAACCTAACCTATCCTAATCTAACATATAATAATCCAACCTAACCTAACCTATCCTAATCTAACATACAATAATCCAACCTAACCTAATCTAACCTATCCTATAATATTCCAACCTAACCTAACCTAATCTATCCTATAATAATCCAACCTAACCTATCCTAATCTAACATTTATAATAATTCAACATAACCTAACAACAACATAATCTAACCTGTAATAACCTATAATAACCCAACCTTACCTAAAATGAAAACGTATTATTTTAAAAAAATCGTAGTAAACCTTTAAATATTAAGAAACTAAATCATCTGATGTTTGGTATCAAAGTTGATCGCCTAACAATTAACGGGTGCGTGTCTAGCGATCGAAAAATTGTCTATTATGCCGATTATGCCTTTCATGTTTCCTACACTGCCACTACACAAACAAACGCGAAGTATGCGAGAAATCGGTATGTCAAAATAGTGTCTCGTACGGAATATTTTCTCAAACGGTAGTCGTAGGTAAATAATTACCTGGCCAAGATCACCTCTAATGAGTGAAAGCCAAAATAAAGAATAATAAAAAAATATATGTATAATATAAAGTTATTCGATAGTGAGTTAGTGAAATATATAATTATAAAGCATCGGTGGAGTTATCGTATACTTATAACAATTTAATAAACATAATGGTTGTTTAAAAGTGATACATGATGCAGTGTACATAGGAGAATATTTGTATTATACAGGAGATACTGACAGTAAATAGATGTAATCCATTGTAAAGTAGGTACAAAATACACAATTGTGATAACAAGTATAATGAGAAAATATTCAATACATCTATCTCTCTTGGTATATCTTTTTTATCTTCTATATATGTAGTTGTACATTATAATAATATACCTAAAGAAGAGATGAAGAAGAGCAAAGAAGAGTATGCAAGATTGAAGCGTGACGTGGCGGGCGGGCTGCGAAGCTTTGTTTTTTTATACAAATCTACAGTTTTAGTCGGAGATTGATGAAATTTTGCTCACTTGACCTTCAAAACAAGGGGAACGTGACTGTCTACACGAAATTTAAAAATATAGGCAGTAATACGTGGGTAATTTTTTTCCCTGATTATTACAAATTCAGTTTTGTTAGCGATCGGCGTTGTGGTGGTTTTTCAAAATGGCGAGTGGTTCTGGTAGACACATTTAAAATATGAATTATATATAATATTTTGTACCTCAGTAAAAAAAAAAATAAGTTATTTATCTATCCACATTTACATATTATAATTTTTTTAACTCAAAATATATTTTTTACATAACTTGATTCAATACGGAAGTAAATTACAAAATGATTTTTTATTTTATTTTTATTTGGTACAATATTTTTTACATTTCAAAGTTTACCAGTAATGTTGGCTTCACTGGGTGGCTTGCCCGTGCTGAGGCCTTCATTTTGATTACGTTTAAAAGTTATATTAGATTTAGTACAACACTACAGATTTTAAAAATTTGGCACAGAATTAATTCGGAGGTGAGGGCCAATTTTTAAGCTCAACAATTCGGACGCCAGTGAGTTAAATTTTGCACCTTTGGCATTAAAAATATTTTGAGGTTCAATAAAAGTTGATCAAGTAAACTGAAAGGTTAGGACGAGGCAATAAGGCATTACCTATTAACCTCCTAATTGTCTCGTCAGTAATAATGTCTATGCTAAGAAAATAACCTATCCATTCAGATGGGCTCCGTGGTCGGGGAGATCAAGGAGTAAGCCGGAAGTCGCAAGTAAATTTTATTTGATTAATTTGTGTTATTTCACAGTGTATGAAATGACTTTGGCCGTGTTTGGTGACCAGATCTTAATATCCAGGTACTTCCCCACCTTCCTCTTACCCGTCTCCTCCCCATCCCCACTACCTTCAGCCTCATAACATTGCCCAATTGGGGATGCCATAGTCTCACTGGCTGCAGACGGTTGAGAGCAGTTTTCACTTTTTTTTAAAACGGAATGCATCAATCATGTATAATATGCATCATTTCCTTTCCGTTTTATCATGACATACGATCCAATAATAAAAGAAAAATACCCTGTTACATTTTTGGCATGTTTGGTGAAGTATAGCGACATTTCGCCTAAATAATAAATTGTTATAAAAGTCCGGTGATTACCGTAGCAAATTACTGCTCACCTGACATAATATAGTGTGTGTGAATGACAGTAGCATTTTTAATGGCAATAATTTACTTTAATTTTCAATATCCGTCATATTAAATACTTAGTAACGTATTAAGCACCTAGATAAAATAAATATTTAGTTTATAGAAGGTTTGTATTTATATTTGAAGATTGTAAAGAATAACGTAAGAAATTAAGTAGTAATTAATTTTACATGGCCGGCCCTGTGCAGGTGAAATTGGAGTAGTGACTTGCCAGGGCACCAAGGAGCCAAACACAACGCGGCTTCAGGCGCCGTTTAGCTCAGGGCCGGACCTGAGTAGTTACCTAAATAATTTGAGTGCAACGAACTTGAGTAGGTACCTAAATAATTTGAGTGCAACGAACCTGAGTAGGTACCTAAATAATTTTAATGTAAGTACCTACCTAATAAAATATCACTATCTTCGCAAATTGACCGCCAGTGAGTTTGTAACGTGAATCAATAAATAATTAAATGTGAGTAAGGACGGGTTGTTTTGCAGAATTTAAACAATTCATCTAATTTCAAAGTTTATCTTCAAGTTCTGTGAAGGTTATATTTAAGGTTAAAAACCTTGTTATTATATCATCTTTGGCCAAAACTGAAATGATGAAAGGACTTGTATTATGACCCCTCCTAAGTATTTTTTTAATCAGTAAAGTAAGTTAGAGTAAATTTAATAAACACAGTTGAAGGGACGAAGTTTAAAAGAAGCATCGAAACATGAACATGAAGGAATCTGAACATACTGCAACTGCAGTGTAGAGATCATACTGCGGAACATACTGCAAGATCCTGATCCCGATCCGGATCCCCAACATTATGTAATCAAGACATATTGGATCTGTGGCAAATATTATAAAAACAAAAACAGATTTATTTAGGTTACAAAGCTTATATATGTATAAGCTTTTTATCGCTAACAAAGTATGATTTTGACACATTTAATCACTAAAATATTCACTAAGTCTTAGTGCGTAACTGTTTTTTTACATTCAAATGTGCAGGAGCGCTTTAGTGCTACTCAGGTCAGTAGTGAGATGTTTCGTGAGAAGTGAGGTATGTATCTAAATTTTATTATTTTCAAATACGTCTATTCAATTATAATTTTATTTCCCCTTTACTCACGTAAAGGTAAATATATTGACCGATCAGTGGCTGAGCCAGCTGATGCCAGCGTTTGGGTCCTCCATCACAAAACAAGCAACATTTTGCGCTTACTGTTATGGTAGTAGGAAATTTTCAAATACTCTCAGGTTATTCGTAACCCGGGAATGTTTGTTTTTCTTTTAAAAAAAACTTTAATTTATAAACTGAAATTCTGTATCATTAAGTTATTCTATAAACAATAAATAAAATGTATAAAAATATAGTAAGTTTTAGTATTTTACTAATGTTTTAAAATTATTATTTTTTTCACTCTATTGGAGTATCTGTCAATCATAAATCATTGAAAAAAATAATATGAGTTACAAAAAAAAAGATTGTCACAGAATGGAGTCTTATAACGTTTTATGGCACATTTTTATTCATTACTCTTTATATACTTTCTCAAGAATATCTTTCAGATAATTTGTAGAGCGCCGTTTTTGAGAAAAACCACCTCATATGCTTTAACCAAGTAGCAACCTAAATTACTAAGTATTATGAGAAAAAAAATAAAAACACTTTTTTTTTTTACTCTTACATAATAAACGAAAACACAACTTATTTTTTTCCTGTTGGGTATTTTAGTCGCCGGTCTCATGAGGTTAACTACTACTTCCGATTTCCGCTGACATTATGAGGGTAATTGTGAGAAATATTGTGGACAAAAAACTGCGTGAATTATGAAATGTTTTTGATAATTCTCAAATGATATATAAACCCCCAATCTCATAGTTCCAGGCACAGTTCTCTTCAAGTCATCTGACCAGAATCATTTGAGTGAAGTGAATTTTACAGAAGTTCCTACAAAATGAAGATTTCATTTGCTTGGCTGTTCATGGCAGTTGCTGCTCTCTTGACAGTGGTGGTATGTTTATTTTATTTTTTTTATTTAAAAATAAAGACAAACATTCCCGGGTTATGGATAACCTGACAATATTTTAAAATCTCATACTACCACCACACTAAGAGGAAAATGTTGATTGTGTTGTGATAGAGGACTTAGCCAGCTGAGGAATTGAACCCACTACGCCTGGGTGGGACCCAAACGCGATGTAAACTCACCCACCGACCGGTTATAAAAGAAATTTTCTCAAACTTTTTTTTATTGATTTTTTTTTTAAATTTTATCCGACAAGTCTTTAGTTCGAGAGAAAGTAGGGAAAAAACTTTCCTTTAAGCACTAACAAATCTTGAAACATGTAGTTTTTACTTTATAAGTACTTACATACATTTTTTACTGGCTTCAGGCCAAATACCTGAACAGGTAAGTCTATAAGCTCTACAGCGTGGGTGATAGGTAGGGTCATCCCTAGCACGGAGGGTGAAATATCACAAAAACCACATGTTCCCTCTTAATCATGTATTAATAAAATAATATCAGCTTTTGACTCTCCAGCCAATAAACGAGTTCTGAACCCTTCAACCACCCAATGGACTATAATCCATGTTTGTGTATCTGTTGAAAAGCTTGGAGTGCCTCTGCAAGATGGCCATGTGCACACCGCTAAGTGCGACCACGGGGGAGCAGACGGTCGAGGCCCCCCAGGAGACTTTCCTGGCGGCCCACCCCCGGCTCGCCCTGCTAGTAAGTTCACCCCACCACCATTATTATTTAATCTAAAAAAAATCTTTATTTGTGGTGCCAGTAAGCGTACGAGGGAGATTGTTTTATTGGGTTTAGTTAATCCACGAATTAAAACAATAATATGAATAATGTGAAATTAATAACACCTTTATTTTTGCTTCCAGATACTACGACCACTGGATAGAAAACACCGGTGATGTTGGAAAAGTTTCTTCTCGTACTTGAATACATATAAAAATTATGTTGCTCGACTTGACATTATTTATCATCTTTCTTTGTACGTCCCGAAAGCAATAATTTATTCAATTAAAAAGTATTAGTAACAACTACATCGTATTATTTCACTTTACCAAAAGTCGTAAATTCGACATAGCACACGATTTCGTTTTAAGATTCAACATTTTTCCAGATTTTCATCAGACGGGTCGATGTCATGGAGTTAATTCAAAAATAAAAATTAAACCGGTTTCTGCCCGGGGCCCTATCAATAAAATAAAAATGTAATCAACTGGGAATCGAACCCCCTCCTGCCCACCCTGACCAATCTGCCGACGCCCATGCAACTTGCTTGCAACTCTGAAGTGATTAGACTATAAACAGTCTTTGGGTGTGTAAAGACCGGACAACGCCGGGGACTTCGGCTAGTATTAAACCGGTTTCTGCCCGGGGCCCTATCAATAAAATAAAAATGTAATCAACTGGGAATCGAACCCCCTCCTGCCCACCCTGACCAACATGCTGACTCCCATGCTTGCAACTCTGAAGTGATTAGACTATAAACAGTCTTTGGGTGTGTAAAGACCGGACAACGCCGGGGACTTCGGCTAGTATTAAACCGGTTTCTGCCCGGGGCCCTATCAATAAAATGAAAATGTAATCAACTGGGAATCGAACCCCCTCCTGCCCACCCTGACCAATCTGCCGACGCCCATGCAACTTGCTTGCAACTCTGAAGTGATTAGACTATAAACAGTCTTTGGGTGTGTAAAGACCGGACAACGCAGGGGACTTCGGCTAGTATTAAACCGGTTTCTGCCCGGGGCCCTATTAATAAAATGAAAATGTAATCAACTGGGAATCGAACCCCCTCCTGCCCACCCTGACCAATCTGCCGACGCCCACGCAACTTGCTTGCAACTCTGAAGTGATTAGACTATAAACAGTCTTTGGGTGTGTAAAGATCGGACAACGCCGGGGACTTCGGCTAGTATTTTTTTCTAGCTCATTTCTTTTTATTTAGGAAGCAAACAGTCGTACAGTAAAAAATTATAACAATAAACATTCATATGTTCTAGACCAATTAAGTTCCATTGAGTTAAATGTTGATTTAGTATTTTTTACCTACACAATCAGATCACACTTAATCAGAATCAAAACCTCAAGGACTCTGACTTATTTTTTGATACACGCACTACTAGAAAAATTAAGACTGTTTTCCTACAAAGATCAAAGGAAACAACTTAGACATACTTCGTTTAAATATATATATATATTTTTAATTTATGTTTATCTATTTATATATATTTTTTTGTTTTACCCTCTAAATTTTTTCAAAAATAATTTGTAAATTCTTATAAGGATATTGCGCATTTCTTTCATATCTCTATTTGTAAAATAATATATATATATTTTTTTTTTTTTTTTTTTTTTTTTTTTTTTTTTTTTTTTTTTTTTAAAGAAAGACAAACATTCCCGGGTTACGAATAACCCAACAATGTTTGAAAATCTCCTACTACCACCACAGAAAGCCGAAAATGTTGCTTGTGTTGTGATGGAGGACTTAGCCAGCCGAGGAATCGAACACGCGACGCTCGGGTGAGACCCAAGCGCTATGCCCACTCAACCACTGACCGGTCTAAATGTATATATTTTTCCCCTATTTATAAGTCAAAATATTTGTAAATGTTTTTAACTGCTGTTTAAGTCAATTCGTGAGAAATAGTTTGGATGCAGGTGAATTCTCTAGTTGATGTTTTGTATATTCTTATCAATTGATATCTGTATCTGTTTTTTCTCCTAAATAAAAAAATAAAAAAAAAATAAAATAAAAAAATAAAAAAATATTAAATGCCAAAAAAATAAACATAATAAAGAAATACATAAAATTAAAAACAAAAAGAAAAAAACAACTTTTCGCATAGCTATACTATTCACTACGGGTGATAAAAATATAATTTTCATAACAAAAAAATCGAATAAAATAAAAGTATTTTAATTTATTAAGCTGAATTTATATGATATTAAGTTATGGTTGAAAATGTCTACATCTCGTAAGGCATTGTGAGTTTCACAGATACGTACTATTACAGAGTTTTGCGCGTATTTGGATTTACAATGTGGTATTCTAAATAAATCGTTCGATCTGGTGTTTTGCTTGGGGCAACGAAATGCAATCCTTTCTAACAGATATGATGAATCAACAAGGCAGTTCACGATTTTGTGTAAGAATAATGCATCAGAGATTTTTCTGCGTTTATATAAAGTGACAGGGACAAATCGTTGGTCACTAAACCGATACAATAGGTGTTTCATAAATTTGTTCTGAATATTTTCAATGCGATCAATATATGTTTGATATGGAGGATTCCAAATTACGCGAATTAGGCGAATTCTAGTTGTGACCGTACATATGACATATATAACAGAATTAGGGTGTGTGCTACCGTAAAAGGCTTTGTAATGCGAATAATGAAACCCAATTGCTTATAAGCTTTTTTAAGAATATTTTCAATATGATCCCTAAATAACATTTTAGAATCTAGTATTACTCCAAGATATCTTATTGTTTCTACTCGTTGTAGGGGTACATGGTTTAGTTTGTAAGTATAATAAATTGAATTTTTTTTTGTGTAAAAGTAATAACATTACATTTATCTATGTTTAGATATAGTTGATTGTTTTTGCAATATTCCTCAATTTTACCAAGGTCTTCTTGTAATTGGTCGCAATCATCTATGGAGCTAATACATTTATATAATTTCATATCATCAGCGTAAAATAGGAAACAAGAATTACTAATAACACGATTCATGTCGTTTATGTATAAAATAAACAAGAGACGCCCTAGATGGGAGCCTTGCGGTACCCCTGAAATGAAATGAAATAAGATGAAATGATATATATTTTTCTATCCATATAATAAAATAAAATAAAACAAGATAGAAGAAAAGAAAAGAAGAATAGTTTTATTTTATATGAGATTTCGAAAAACCATCCCATCTCCTATTCCATCTTTTAAAGCAGAATAAAGCGTGGGCAACGCTGGGTACTTCTGCTATTATTTATATACGCGGGTTTAAGAACCTCATAAAAGAAAACGAAATCAAAAAAATATTAACCTACCTATTATATTATAAAATACTGAAATGTCATAAATTATTCATTATCATTCGAAAACTGAAATGATAAATAATTGTTTATATATTTTCCGACTTTATATCCGGGTTAAATCTTCCACACACTTTTTCATAAATTATCATCTAGTCAATCCACATTATGCAAGTGCATTATATAAGCATAATAAATACAAAACAATACAATAACAACACGTCAACTCACCGAGATCAAATGGGAAAATAATTCACCGACTCCAGATATTTTCATATCATTGGGTTCGGCTTGGTAAAATAAATCCTACTGATCCATCGATATAAATATTTAAAAAATCTTTCGTTATACGTTTTTATTATTACACATTTTTTTGTTATTTTAGTGAGTGGTTTATTTATGCATATTAGTTACTTGTGGGGTGAGTGGTTTATTTATGCCTATGGGAGTTATTGCACCGCGTAAAGTAAGCCCCTAATCAATATTTACAAATGTTTATTAAAAACGTTATAAATCATCCAATTATAAAAACTATTCAAATGCCAAACGTAGAAACATAATTCAATGGAAAAGCAGCATTAACAACGTTCAAATGTTTTACTTCGTGGACAATTTAATTTTACCTACGTCCTTTCGAATCGTTTCGAATGTAAATAATTAAATTTCACGGATTCATATTATTCAGGTAAGTACTCCTAGTTTACGCGGCGATATTCTGAGGTTGGCAACGATATTTACTTGCCAGCATGTCCGAAGAAATAAAAATATTAATATTATGAAAAGTGATTATAGTTGCCATCTGAAGAAAAAAAAAATTAAATTAATTTACTCTTTCCTGCGCTGTGTTTTTTGTGTTTTTACTGTCAGTTTTGCCGATCTAAACACAGATTTTTTGCGCAAAATCTCAAATACACGAAACATTTATGGATTACGATACCTTAGAATCGTATGTGAACGAGCGGGAATACATGTTGTAACCGAAATCGATAGTTCTCATCGCCAAACAAAGGTAAGCTTCTTTCACTGAGGACCTAACCTAATGTTTTTCAGAAGTGGCGTCCTATAGCGTCTGTCATAATTGCCTCAAATACATTGTTTTTGTTCCCGTTTTGTGTTGAGAAGCCACTTTCCGCGGGAAAAATACCAAGTGCGCAGATATGAGGGTCCTTAACTACCTCTATTGTTGTTTGTTTTAGCGAAGTATACAACATGAACAACTACGAGGATAGGACCATGAACCACAAGAGGGTCCGAATGGATGGCGAAGGTGGTGCCGGGGTTGTGCAGGGCAACGGCCTTCCGCTCAACTACATGGGTGAGTTCTGACAACTACATTAATAACCGTTCCTTTCTGTCAACCCTCTCCTCTAGTGACACCAGTGTCTATCGGCAGCTCTGTCAGCGCTCTGTCGGTGTCCGCGTGTAATGTTTCTCTTTCTGTTGACTCTCTTAGATCATTTACACAAAGTTGTGGGCCATTTTCCCGCAGACAACGGGCACCAGGTGTACGGGGGCGGCGCGGGGGCGTATGGCGCCGGCGGGGCGTACTATGGCGGCGAGTGGGGCGAGGGTTACGGGGCCCGCCTGCCCTACGCGCCCCCCGCGCACCAGCCTTACCAGCAGCCGGCCTTCTTGCAGCACCAGCAGCACCTCCACATGGGCTACGAGCCGCAGCGCCACCACCCCCTGCTGGCACAGCACCACGCAGCCCCACACCACAAGTGGGCGGCGCAGCCGCTGATGCAGCCTCCGCAGGAGCCGCCCAAGCAGGAGCCCAAGCCCGAGGTCAAGGCGGAGCCCGAGACGGTCCCCTCGCAGCCCACCTTGCCCACGCCGCTTCTGCGCGTGAGTACTACACCTTTACATAGTAAAGCAATCGGTGTTATAAAGTATGTATCCCATTGTCATGTTGTGTTAATGTTGTCTGTGCCAAAGTGGCCCCCTGCCGTGCTAATCCCCCCCCGTGTGCAGGCGGGGCCGCTGGGGTCGGCAGGGCTGCTGGGAGCTGCGGGGCCTGTAGGGCCTACGGGGCCACTGGGAGCCGCGGGACTGCAGCAGGAGGTGGAGGACCCGCCCAAGATCAAGATCAAAACGGATCTCTTCAAGGACGAGCCCTCCCCCCCGCGATCTCACCCTGAGGCGCCGCGCGGTGAGTCCCATAATAATACTCATTTTACAAATATAATATTGCTGTTAAAAATTTAACATTTATATTAACAAAACCGTACCGGTTTAACCCTGCTATAACTGGTCACAGTGGTGAAATCAATCCGGTCTCAATAAATGAGTAGATGGAAATTGCATCATAATATTACAAAGAATTCCACCGTGGATTCACAGTTAGAAAAATATAATATTATCATTTAATGAGCAGGCAGCATTCTGCTGATGCGCTCATATCTGATTTCACAATAATTTTAACAGTCATTGAGTTGTTTTAAATTTAAGTTTATCCTTTCTTCTCTCCAAATAAGAATCCAATCGAGCATTAAACTGGTTTATATTAGTAGAATCAATGAGATGTTGCGGAAGTGCATCTGTTCTGTGCATCCACTACTCTATTTGCAAGGAAGTGTTTCCTATTATTATATATTTAAGTGTGCAATGTGCATACACACTGTTTGCAGATGGCAGTGGTGGCGCCAAAGGAGACGCAGAGGAGCACAAGTCAGTGGGTACAGCGCTGGCCGTGGCCCCCGTAGCAGACAAGCCCCCAGGTACCCCCAACTCACAGTCATCTTACCAAACTATTTGATAAATCATCCTTTCTCCAAAAGTGTGCCAATTCAGTACAAGGGGTTGATTCCAAATCTACTTGTCGGCAGTGGCCGGTGAAGGAGACCCATTGTCCTCTCCAGCCGGACTCTTGACTCAACGCCTTGCACCACAGTGGGAGGGACGGATTCATATATCATTCCTGGACACATTGACCCCAGATTCCTGCCATCCCTCATACATTTTCCCTCCCCAGAAATTCCTCTCCTCACTTTACTTAAAACCACACAGAATCCCCAAAGTTGAAAAGTTCCTGTGAAATACCTAATGACAACCCAGGTGAACTACATTAAAGAGACTCAGTTAATGTCAACAGAATAAAGTAATACATGAGAGATGGCACAGTGGAATAAGGAACTCCAGTCCTTTTATTTTATTGTTTTTTTTATCAACATTTATAATTGTCTAACTTTAATACCAGTACTTTTTTAGAAGGGTTCAATTCCCGTCGGCGGTATTTATTTTTACCCCGGAGATAGTTTCAAATTGTATGGGTATTTCAGGCGAATAAAATTATTGCTTATAATAATTTTTTATCCCTTATGCTAAACATAAAAAAAAAAACTTGCATTATAAACATTAGTTTATCAATAAAAATGTCAATTTTTAAATAACAATTTACAAATTCTACATGTAAGATATACATATTCAGTATCCTATATGAATGGAGTTATGCTGACCGTGTTGGTACATATACATAATTGACTAGCTGCACCCCACCACGTGTTGCTGTGGCTAAGTCTGTCTGTGTAGATAGAGAAACAATAGCGCGTGTTGCTTTTACATCCAACATATGGTTCTTTTTTGAAAATCACCTCAAGGGCCCAAATATAGGTATATGAATACAAATACAGGTATATAAATACAAATAAAGGTACATATATAAATATAGGTATATAGCCACCGGTTGGTGGCTGAGTTGACATCGCGTTTGGGTCCCACCCAGGCGTAGTGTGTTCAATTCCTCGGCTGGCTAAGTCATCCATCACAATACAAGCAACATTTTCTGCTTACTGTGGTGGTAGTAGGAGATTTTCAAACATTGTCAGGTTATTCGTAATCCGGGAATGTTTGTCTTTCTTTAAAAAAAATAAATAAAATCACTATTTGAATGCAATGTTGTGTCAAAATTTCGGAACAATTGGTGAAGAACTTTCGAAGTTTAAAGATTTTGAACAAATGAACATTTATATTTTTGTTTATAAGATGATAATAATTGTGTTATTCCAGAAGGAGACAGTTCGGTGGGCGGTGTGGAGGGAGCTGGTGGGACAGGAGGCGGCGGTGGCGAGGAAGCGGGGCCTCCGTCCGGCCAGCGCCCTGCCGACAGCAGTAGCTCTGACAGTGCAGCCAAGACCAAGATACCCGGGTAAATATACCAACCATTACTAGCACTGTTGGGCGGTCGTCCCACGGGTCTGTAACGAATTGACAAAAAGCGAGTGCTGTAAGGGCGCGCGAAATGAGCACCGCAATAAGCCATATAGCTTGTAGCTCATTAAACTGTCCAGAGGCGGCTCTAGTGTGGTAGGTCAAATGTGCCACTAATCTTTATTTGATGTTGTGAAAAATGCCCATATATTATTATCTATATCAATTTGTAGGTAGGTAGGTCACGAGTGCGCCACTCAAATTACATATTATGTTAATATAGTAAATTGGAAATAACTACACAATACATATGCGTACGGCAAACTTTTTTAAAGATGATACGTTTTAATGTAGTTGTGCACACTATAATATAGATAAAATAGTAAAAAAAAATATTGAAACGCACATTCGTAGAATCCTGGTTGCGAATCTAAGAGTATGGTGGTTACATGGGGCGAAGCGACTCGACGTTTATCAATTTTATTTCAATTTGGACTTCTAATTGACAATGATCTTTTACGTTTTTATTTTGTTTCTTTCTTCAGCTTCATTCTAAATGGATTTAAAACTACAATATCCATCGTCCTGTCTCCCTCACGGCCATGTCCTAAGCGTCCCTAAGCTTTCTTCAGTACCTAATTTTCACTTAGCCCAGGCATGGGCAACATTTCCTAGGTTTGGGGCCAAATTATCATTCTGTTTCCGAGTCAAGGATCGGACCAAATTATTAAACATAATAAAGTAATATTAAATTAAATAAAACACGTTGCTATTTCTTATATATTTTTTTATTTATATAATTTATTTATTTATTGACGCCCTATTGGGCTTTTAAGTACATAACAATTACAAATTTCATTTTTAACAACAGTATAAAATAAACAATAGAAAATCGAAATAAAATATAATGATTTCTCATACATTATTTACATTTAAAAAGTGGTGGACTAATTTGGCTTTAAATGTATTGAAGTTTAAATTAAATATGTCAGCGACATCACATCACGACGACATTCCGAAGGTCGCGGGTTCGAACCCGGCGTGCGCAAATAAATTTTATTTGATTAATTTGTGTTATTTCACAATTAATTAATTAAAATAATATATAGTATATTTGCGGCACGTTCCAGAGTGGAAGATACTACCAGTATCGCCCTGGTGTAAGACCACCATTCAGAATTGAAACGTTGCTCCAAATGGCTTTAGCCGTGTTTAGTGACTAGATCTGAATAGCCAGGTACTTCCCCACCTTCCTCTTTCCCTTCCCCACTTACCTTCAGCCTCACAAC
Organism: Hesperophylax magnus; assembly: GCA_026573805.1. Taxonomy (NCBI): domain Eukaryota; kingdom Metazoa; phylum Arthropoda; class Insecta; order Trichoptera; family Limnephilidae; genus Hesperophylax; species Hesperophylax magnus. The sequence continues at coordinate 155,886 of JAIUSX010000018.1, forward strand.
ATCCCCCAATTGGGGATGCCATAGTCTCACTGGCTCCAGACGGGAGCAGTTGGGACTCTTGTGAGGTTATTCACTATAAAAAAAAAACTTAGTTCATTGCCCAACCTATGTATTCTTTCTAACACAGAATTCGTAGCGAAGTTATTGTTGTAGAATAAAATATTCCGTCTAGTATATTTTGGAGGTTATGTAAAGATATTTTTATATTAATATTTTTATCTAAAGATAGCAAATTTATAGTGTCAGGGCAGTCTAACCTTGAATGAACAATTTTATATAATAAAAGGAGATCAAATATTTTTCGCCTTTCAGATAATTTCGATAAGTTGTTTACTGCGTAAATTGACATAATTGATTTCAATAATAGGAATACCAATTTTGAAATTAATAAAATGTAAAAATTTATTTTGAATTTTTTCAATTTGTAAACAATGAGAGTTGAAATGAGGACACCAAATGGTTGCATTGTATTCAACCTGACTTCTAACCAGAGACGTGTATAGTAATTTTATAGTTTTTATGTTATTAAAGTCTTTAGCGATTCTGAGAATAAATCAAAGCATTTGTAATCCCTTACTGGTAATGCTATTAATGTGATTCAAGAAGCTTAATTTGGAGTCAAAGATAACTCCAAGGTCATTGAATTCAAAAACTCTTTTTAGATTGGCATTGTTAATTGAGTAGTCGAATAATAAAGGGGTTTTAGATCTATGGAAACTGATCGTTTGGCATTTGTTGATATTAAGATGTATGTAATTTGTTTACGATGCACCATTCATAAAGTTTATTTAAGTTCATTTGTAGAGTTAAACAATCAGAAGAATTACCGATCGATTTAAACATCTTTAGATCGTCAGGGAATAGAAGAAAGTGAATATTATCGAAAATTAGTGAAATTGTCATTAATAAATAGTAGGAAAAGAATTGGTCCTAGGTGGGAACCTTGGGGGACCCCACTTAAGGCAAAAAAGTGTAAGAAGTTGTGGAGGTAATTTTTACAGATAATTTTCTGTATGATAAGTAACTTCTAAGCCATTCGAGAAAGTTAATAGTTAATGAATGACATAATACAGGGTTTTCCAATAAGAGGTGTTATTTTGAATAGCCCGCTATTTCGGTAGATGTTACTTTTAAAGCTGTCATTTTTTGACATTTTACAAGTAGAAACTACGCCATTAATAAAAATGGAACGATACACGCTTCAACAACGCATTGAAATTATTAAAATTCACTTGAGTGAATCAAATGCAAATCATCTTGAGTGATGAGGCCCATATCCACCTCGGTGGCTTTGTCAACAAGCAAAATTGTCGCATCTGGGGCTCGGAAAACCCAAGAGTTATTGTTGAAAAGCCTCTCTATCCTCAACGTGTGACTGTTTGGTGCGGTTTGTGGTCCGGCGGAGTCGTTGGACCTTACTTTTTCGAAAATGAGGCTGGAGCAAGTTACGGTGAATGGATTGCGCTATCGAGAGATGATTAATGATTTTTTATGGCCGGAATTGGATGGTATTGATCTGGACAACGTTTACTTTCAACAAGACGGCGCTACGTGCCACACAAGCAACGAAACCATTGATCTTTTACGATTGAATATCAAAATAAAACCTCTTATTGGAAAACCCTGTATTAATATTATTAGAGTGTAGAGTAGAGCCACTGCAAACGCCCGTGTTATCTCCATTATTTAATCTCTCCCTGGAACTATTCATTTCTTTCTCTAACGTATTACTTAGAGATGAATCTGGGCTGGATAAAATAGCTCGGTGGGCCAGCGGTTGCCCATATACGACATAGATGAAATACATAGTGCCATCTCGTTTATTCTATGGCGCGTATAGGGACAGAAGATGCCAAATCCGTGGACATTCTTATTGACCCAGCGAATTGTATGTCCTTGTGAATGAAAGTTTCTATTAGAGACAATAGATGTCACTGCTCGTTACTCGCCGCCGCCGCTCGCAGCTCTGCTATTTCGCGGTACATTTCAATTAAATTAAGAATATGACCAGTTGTTTTGATATACATAATTTATTATTATTGCTGTCTTATAATTTTGGGGGGTCAAAAACCAATTGACCTATGGGAAGAACCGCCCCTTAAACTGTCAATATTGCAGATTTCTGTTACCGGTATTGAGCTAAAGTTATCTTATCTGTCAAATTCAAACTCGCATTGGGTACTGTGATAATAATAAAAATATTTGGGTAATTTTGTGCGAAATCACCTCAAGGACAAATATATAATACATTTCTACAATTATCTATCTTATTACTAACTATAGACTAGTCCAATTTATGGCTAACTGATTACATCCACTGATTCGTCGATCACCAATACAAAAAGCTATATGTACAATGCATTTGATTGATGAATGTGATGCTAGAATGTACATATGTTATTATTATTTATTTATATTTTGTACAGGCAGATCATACTATCGAACTGAGTGTTGTGTTTGATGTCTTTTAAACTTTTATGGTTTTACACGCCTGCCCACGGCATAAATCAATGAAACATTCTTGGTTTGGGCATGTAGAAACGTGATAAAGCTTGTGTAAAGTGTTTTCCCATCTCTTGACTCAAAGCGGACAATGCCTTTTGATAGAATCCACTAAATGATCCACATGGAAGATGATGGTACTGGGCGCTGCGCTAGTAGCTATTGTGTGTAATTTACATATGTGTAATGTGACTGTTTCCATGCCTGTCCACTGCCCGGAGGAGAACTGCGCACAGCCTCTACTCTTACTAAGTAAGCCCTCAACCCTCAAACTCAAACGTACACACACACTCACACACTCCCACCCAGCTCTGCCACTTCCAACAGATCATTCTATCTAATAATATGTACATATGAGTAGGACATGAAATTAAAGGTCTTGCTCACATTATCCCAATTGTTTTTTTAAATTCATGCATTGACAATATCACTTATTATTGCATTCTACATGCGTTGCGTACTAACCACTGAAGGGGCATCAGACCCGTGCATGAAAATATAGTGGAACAATCTACCTGTTATTGGTCACTCCCTCCTGTAGGGGCAGAAATGTAAATGTAATATTAAAATACAACAAAGCAACGTTTGTTGTTGGATTGCAGTGACCTAGTTCCCTCCTCCAGCTCGGACGATGAGACTAAGATCCCCAACGACGTGTACTTCGGGGGCCCGGAAGGGGGCTCAGTGGCGGCGCCGGGGGTCCCTCCCTCAGAACCCCCCGCCACCCCCGTTGCCCCCGTCACGCCCCGCACGCCCGCCATGCCCGAGGGCAAAAAGCGCGGCCGCCCCAAGGGCTCCACCAACAAGCCCAAGCCCCCGGAGCTGCAGGGCGCTAGTGTTGCGACCCCCGGGGCTGTGAAAGGACAGGTGGGGCGCCCGCGCGGAGGTGGGCACAGCGGCAGCTACATGCGCCCCTTTAAAAGGGACTTTTCCGGAATACGCTTCAGGAGGTCAGTCTAGAATTCCTTTATTGCCATTCTTGCATTCCTATATTAGCTCTAGGTTGCTGTATATACCAGTTGATTAAATTCCAACTTCTTTCCCATCCTTACTCCTCAAAAATACACTGGATACATTCAGCTTACACTGGATTCATTTGTGCAGGCGCAGGCACAGGATTTCGGAAAAAATGATTCTGATAATTGATAAATTATCCCCTGATATTTTTCAATTGTGGCTCAGTCTGCGTAGGTAGAGAAACAATAGTGTGTGTTGCTTTTACGTCCAACAGGTGGTGCTGTTTTTGAAAAAAATCATGTTTTTACCTGTCACGGTGATGTCTATATATAGGTATCTAAAAACACACATCTTTGAGTGTAAATTTCTGTCATATATCTTTATTTATATAGATTATTACATACTTAACTAAAAATAATGTACATTTATTATTGGTTACACTAACTGTAAATGTATATTAAATAATAAATAATTTCCATTGTTGAATAAAACACAATTTCTGTTATTTTTATATGACATAAAGTTAGTTTATAACCAAATGTATCCTCCTCAGGAGATGGAGTGACGATGGCCTGGATTCTGTGCACATCCCCAACGAAGTGTACTTTGGGGATGTGCCAGTCCCTATGGAAGTGCTCTACAACTTCCACGATGCCCACGCCGAGAGGGAGAAGCAGCAAGCGCAAGCCCAGGCTGTAAGTATTCTCCCATCAAGTAACCTAACCTAACCACTAATAATAACCACTCTGTGCTAACCTCTCATACCTGTGTTGGTTGCAGGCCGCCAAGGCAGCCGGCGTGACCCTTGTGTACTCCTCCTCGGACAGTTCTTCTGACGACTCCTCCGACAGCGACTCCTCAGACACGGATCCCAACCAGGTAAGCAAAGAAACCGCCACACTTGACACACGTTCATCGCTATTCTAACAGTGTAATAAGAAGTTAACTTGTTTATTTCTAGGACCCGAACCTAGAGCAAAAGAAGCGGCGACCGGGAAGGCCGCGGGGCTCTAAGACCGTGAACCGACGCTCCGACGGGCCGCGCACCCCTTCCACGCACTCTGGGGACAAGCCCGCAGGCATCACCGACATGAAACGCTTCCTCAAGGCTGCCGGTATCCAGTACGACTACACCAAGTTGGTGGACGGTGAGTGCCACTATCCAACCTCTAACTAATAAGGTTGTTTTATTGTAATGTTATGTATACCAATAGCTGTGGTAATTATAGGCTGCACCTCCAACAAGGACCGGGTGGGGCGCTTGCTGTCCCTGCTGCGTGACAAGGGTTTGGAGGGCGAGCCAACGCTGGAGACCTGCCGCGCCCTGTATTCCGGCCCGGCCCAGCGGCGCCGCGGGCCCAAACCCGGCACTAAGCGCGGCCCACGCAAGCCCCGCCTTAGTGCCGTCTCCCCACACGCCTCCGACAACGAGCCTGAGCCTGACAAGGAAGCCAAAGGTAATGACTCCATCCCCTCTTGTACTACTTCACCTACACCTATGTACCACAGTAGAATCCCGTTAATTCGAACACCGATAGTTCGAAAAAAAGTGTAATTCGAAATTTTCCTCAAAATATTCACAGAATGAAATTTTTCAGACAATTCTTTTTTGATTCGAAGTTGAAATTTATTTTTCTCCACGCATTAAAATTTGTTAATGTTGTTTTGATAAAATAAATCATAAAATTTCGTAAATCTGAAAAATAAAAAAAAAAAATTAAAATGAAAAATTTCGTAAATCTGGGGGGCGTCGCAAAAATATGGCAACTTCCACTCAATTTTCCATAAATTGGGTTGTTTCATCGTCCGTCAAGAGAAAATTCAACGAAATATTCATAAAATGTGATCACCCGAAATCGGCCGGTTAACGCGATCCGCCATTTTGAAAAAGATTGACGCATGCGCAAACGTCACAATTGCGATCTGACATATCGTATGTGCCAATTACTGGTGATAACGACCCTCACTATTTTGGCAAATAATGCAAAGAAAACCCAACGAATAAAATTTATGAAGTTAAAGGTTTTGTGGGAAGAAGTTTAGATACCTTTTCTACATAAAATATTGTCGAAATTCGTTTTTATATCGTTGGTTTCCGTGATTTAAAATGACGAAAAAACTGGTAAAAATATTGAAAAACTACAAGTTTGTTTCTTTTGTCGACCAATATATCACAAATTATGACCAACATAGTAGCCAGGTGCCCTGGAGATACCCATCTTTTTAATAGTAGCAGCATCAAAGTAAGGTTGGAATGCGGTGAGTTTGGAGATGAAGTGATTGTTGGAGATGGTGGTTATGGAATAAAGCCATATTTACCAACACCCTTAAGGAATTCCGTTTCTCGAGAACAACATTTATATAAAGAAAGTCAGATCAGGACCAGAAATGTTGTTGAAAGAACTTTTGGAGTTGTTAAAAGATGGCTTCCAGTCCTTTCTTCATAAATTAAAATGCATGTAGGTACAAGGGATCATTGTAACAAGATCAACCACCTGTATTCATAGACCCCTTGGACGAGGTTAACGAAGTACTGGTGCAAGCACCAATCTTTAACAGGGGAGATGACCACGTTCGTCAAACCCTCATATTTTGCCAGATTGATGAACTAATAAATAGTAAAATACTACCCAGCACAAAAAGCCCTATCTTACCTCCTTCTGTACCATTAAGCCTGTCGTCCCACGTGTCGGTAAGGAATCCACATAAGCCGAGTGCTGTAAAACCCTGCATTGCAAGAGAGGTTCCACAGTAGACCGCCTTATAAACTGTTTTCTTACTTTACTTCTCTGTGCAGAACTCGGTTTATATTGATTCTTTACCAACCCATGGGGCAACACTTTCTGTAACATCTTGTTATATATATATCTTCACCGGACATGATGTTAAAAATATATAAAACATATGTGCGACCTCTCCTGGAATATGCTTTCCAAATATGGAGTCCTTACTTCACAAAGGATATAAATCTGTTAGAGAGAGTACAGAGACGTTTCACTAAAATACCAAGAGCTCTGAAAGATCTACGATACGAAGATAGACTCAAGGAATTGAGATTACCAACCTTACAAGAAAGAAGAGAAAGGGGTGACTTGATCGAGACTTTCAAAATTTTATCTGGATATTACAGTTGCCCTAGCATCCAAGAAATCTTCACTAATAATAAAAATATAAATCTCCGTGGACACTCAAAAAAAATCACCAAAACGCCTTTTGCATCTAATCCTAGAAAACACTTCCTTGCAAATAGAGTAGTGGATGCTTGGAACAAACTCCCACAACATGTCATCGATGCAACAAATATAAATCATTTCAAAGCCCTATTGGATTCACATTTGGAGAGAAGAAAGGACTTAGTTCAAACATAAAACACTCAATTGCTGTCAAACTAGTTGTGAAACCGGATATGAGCGCATCAGCAGAATGCTGCCTGCTCATTACATAATAATAATAATAATAATAATAATCTTCCGCCTGGAGACTCGAACACATGTGTACAATCTCTTGGTACATGAGCGAAGATAATAAAAGTCTTTTGAATTTCAAAACAATAATGTCTTTATTCAAAAATAGCTGTACCCCGCCACGTGTTGCTGTGGCTCAGTCTGTTTTACCTGTAACAGGTGTCATCTAAATAATGTAGGTATATAAAAACACACGCATATTTGAATGCAACATTGTGTCTAAATTTCAAAGCAATCAGTGAAGAACTTTCAGAGATTTTCAACAAACGACCATTTACATATATTCAGAGATAGATAGTTAACATGTACAAAATAATTAATGTAACGATAAATCTTCTATTTATTTTATACTTTAATGTTTATAAACTTAGTAAATTACTTTGTTTAATAATAGAGAATACATACTATTAGAAATGTTTTGAACAACTATCTCACATATACATATATTATGTAATATGCATTGGATCGTTATTGAATGTGAATAACTTAAGTGTAACTGCATACTCCTACCTAATTTCATAAAATAAATAGAGTACCAAGATGTAGTATATTCTTTTATTTGTATTTTACATAAGTGAGGAACAAAATATATCAAAATAATATAACAAATTAAAATAAAATAGAAAATAAGTAAGGCACCTACCCAGTAGAAATTGAAAAAAAAAAGATAAATGGACAAATAGAAAAAAAATGAATAAATCGGAAGGTTGCGGGTTCAATTTCCATCAGCGGCATTTATTTTTTCTCAGAGTTTGTTTATTTTTAAATATGTATGGGTGTTTCAGACTAATATTTATTGATTATAATAATTTGTTAATATAAATTCAGTTAAAAATAAGAAAATAAAGGTTTAAAATAATATTTATGGTATTTTCCAATTATGTTCTAAATCCTGTATTAACAATTAGTTAATGTTAATTAAGTATTAATCTTAAGTGTACCGTACCATACCGTCTACAGTACCATACTTATCTACCAGGTAAGTATGGTACTGTATATTATCTCCATATATAGTTAGTAATAACCACGGACGTATATATAGCTTTGATAAGGGGGGGGTCCGCAAATTAAAAAAAAATATATAAGGTCATGTTTTCGTGAAAAAAATAGTCAGTCTTAATCAATCAGCCTTTATTTTTAAATATTATATATATAAATCATTCAGTCTCTGATATTTGAACTAAAAATAAACATAACATAATTATCGCTCCTTATTTAAATAAAATCGCTTCGTTTATAACATAAAAAAAGAAATAACATAAAATAAAAGGTGGAAAACAAAATAACTTTTTTTTATACCTAATTTGTTAAGGTACACTAAACAAAAATACTCTTTCATCTTAAGAACAAATAATTTGTTTTAAAATTGAAACACCTTTTATATCACATAACCAAATAATTTATTCTAAACTTTGGTCATATTGTAAGGCACTCTTTTTAATGAACTACAATTATAAAATTAAAATCAAAAAGTATCATCCTACCTACAATAACAAAATATTTTTAATGCAAATAATACTTAATGTATGAAAAAAATAAGCGTTTTCTCTCAAGCTAAATGAAGAGCTTTCATCTTAAGAACAAAATAATTTCTTTTAAACTTTGGTCGTATTATTATGACACTCTTTTTAATGAACTACAATATAATTAAAATTAAAAATTACCTACCTACCTACAGTAACACTAACAAAATATTGTAAATTCAAGTTATACATGAAAATAAATGTAGTTTTCTCTCAAACAAAAAAAAACTGACACGAGATTCATTGTTTTACAACTACTATTAATTAAAAATTATCATTCCTTATTTCAAATAAATGGTTGTGCTTTTTTAAATAAGTTATAACTTCTTCGTAAATAATATAAAAAAATAAACAGTATCTAGGTATTACCTGTGTGAACATTATTAACGAATAACATAAAATAAAAGGTAGAAAACAAAATTACTTTTTTAGGTGCACTAATTTCTTTAGGTACCTACCTACACTAAACAAAAAATACTCTTTCATTTTAAGAACAAAATAATTTCCTCTAAACTCTGGTCATTTTGTATGGCACTCTTTTTAATGAACTACAATATAATTAAAATTAAAAAGTACCATCCTACCTACAATGACAAAATATTTTTAATGCAATAATACTTATTTGAATATAATGAAAATAAAAAGTGTTTTCGTGGCTCGCAGTTCAGTGCACCGAACATGTCCGACCGCAGGACGAAATCTCCCGAATTCAGTTTCGGTTTCGGCCGTAGTTTCGGCTGGATGGCGGCCGAAACCGAAACTAAGCCGAAACTCGTTTTTTGGCCGAAACTAGGCCGAAACCGAAACCGAAAGTTCGGTCGGACACTACTTTAAAGTAATACATTTAGTCTTTTACGTTTAATTGCTAACTGATTAATAATTTCTTCGGAATCAAGTTGCACCGCCAGATCTCGGTGTACGCTCATTAAAGCCAGACCAGTAAGTCTTTCGTCGCCCATTTTATTTCTTAGGTAAGTTTTTAACCTCTTTAATGTAGAGAAAGATCTTTCAGGGGTTGCAGTGGACACTGGGAGTGTGGCTAAAATAATTAGAAGCTTTTTTATTAAAGGGAAAAACTGATCATCGCAGTTATCGATGGTGTCGATCACAGTTGCAGGTTTTTGTGCTACAGATTTCCAGTGATTGTGCCATATCTCATATTCACTCAGAAATATTGTGCCTTTATTTTCCCCACCCAGAAATGTTTGTGTAATCTTGTTAAGATTTTCTTTTATCCTGGAGTCATTACTGGTTTTTTCAGGTAGCAGCATTTGAATTCCTTCGATCGTCGATTCATGTGGTTTAAAACGAGCGTCGAGTTCTGTAATAACATGATCAATGAAAGGGTAAAACACATTTCGTCGGTAGTATATTTCGGCAGTTTCTGCTGCAATATTATTGCGCAGGGTTTGCCTTCCAGTTATTCTTGGCATTACTATATCGCTCCCCGCTCCCCGCACTGTGGCGGACTTAAGAAACTATCGTATTCTACAATCGGCGCGGTGCAATGGGGGGGGTCCGGACCCCCAAGACCCCCCCCTTATATACGTCCGTGGTAATAACATAGATCATTCTAGAAATGTATTACATAGTAAATCACATCAAGGTCGCTGTAGCGACTTGATTAGCGATTGATTAGCGATTGTGATTATTTATTTTTTATTAATGCCCTGAAAAAAGTAAAATTATACCAGAATACTCTCTCGGAAGAAAGAATAATTTACAGCAAAAATACATACTTATACAATGGGAAAGAAACATTTAAGAACATAATATAATGGACTAGTTAATTGTGTGCGAATGCATTCATTCATCTTGTTCTAACAATAATTGACAATAATTGAAAAACATTAGAAAGAACACAAAAGATTATACGGCCCATAAAGTAAAGGTCACACAGCATTAAAAATATGCATAATATAAAAACCTGGACATGCCGTGCATAATATTGCATAAAATGCATTTTTTTAAATTTACAGTTTTAAAAGGAAAGAAAAGAAAAATGCGGTCTTACTGGAGTACCCCGTCATAAGTACACAATGTACATTTGTTAGTATTATCATGTAATATAATGTAGGTAATTGTGAAGCCAGAAAATACTTCATAAGAATTGTGTACATAAAAAAGAGAAAAATTATTAAAATTAATATTAGTACATTAAAGAATTCACCCAGTAGATAGTGAACAGAGGGAATAAACTGCTTTCATCTCAGTTTAGTTTTAGCATGACTCCGATATTACTCGTTCTTGTCTCAATAATCCAATTTTTTTTTGAACTGGAAATCGGTATGTATAATAATAATAGGGGGCGCTTCTGTCAGAAGGGTTTGATTTGGATGCTTCAACAACATGAGAATACATTAACTAATCAGATTATTATCTTAAATAAAGCAACGATAGTGAAATACAAATATTTTGTACTAAAATCTACTAATAGTTTGTTTGAAAACTTGTATTAAGTCAGTCAACAAATTCGTTTACATTTAAAGGAGATGAAATTGCTCTTAGGATTGAGGTTTCTGGGGCGCTGCTATCAAAACGGTTGGATTTGGATGCATTAACAACATAAGAATACATTAATTAATCAGATTAATTTCTTAAATAAAGCAACGATAATGTAAAATAATTGCTTTACACTACACTCTACTAACATCTTATATAAAATCATTCGACAAATTCGCTTACATTTAAAAGGAGAGGAAATAGGTTTTTAGTTCGTTGGTTCTGGGGCGCTGCTGTCAAAGGGGTAGGAGTTGGAAGCTTAAAAAAATGTGAAAATGCATTAATTAACCAGATTATCTTAAATGAAGAACTAATATAAAAGTAGGAAACATTGTAGTAGTAGTTAGTAAACTGCAATCAACACCATAATAAACCTCAGCTGTGGCGCTAACCAAACTCCCACCTTCTTCCACCACCAGCTAGCTCCTGCAGCACCAAAGTGCTGATGTCATCGTCAAACACGCTGGAGTCCGTCAATCGAAGTAGCCACTATGCTCCGCATAAAATTTGTGTCCACCGCCAGTCCTCTCCTGAATTTCTCTGCTACCGTCCTTGAAGCATTATTAAAAGTCAATTAATAAACATATATACCTGCATGAATTAAACAAAGCATCAGGGCAACCAATTACTAAATATAACAGTTCATTTAACAGCATTATGGCGTTAAGATTAATACCAATTAAGAAATATATTCCAACCTGCCTTGCCCGACGCTTCATATTTTCAAACCGAGCTCGGAGCTGTTTGACAGAATCCATCGCCATTGAAATCGGATACAAGAGTAAGCCATGTCGCCTCTCGTTGTTTGAAGATGACTGCGTCGGTCTTTTTATTGGTGAGAATATGGCTATACTTCCTCATCAACATTGCATTGTTTCCTGAAAACACATTTCATATTTATAAGTAACAAGATCGTACAAGGAATTGCTGATATAAAATTAAATATGCACTTGAAATATTATATTTAATAGGTCAAAATACACAAATCCATCTTCACGTTTCTTACGGATATTTTTTTGAACGTTATTTATAATATTCCTCGGTAACACATTATTAAAGTGTGGCGGAATGCAACATAATATATAAAAATAAACAAAAAATTTGAAATTTGGATAAAACGCGATGCTTTTAGAGAGTTCCACCTGTCTCATTGCACAGAAACACCGGATAATATTACAAGCGATAATTATATAGAGGTATCGCAAATGTTTTCATTATGATCGTTTATGTTGTTTAGAAGACGAAACTCTACATAATATTATCAAGCTTTACATTGGGATTTAGGAAAACAAAATGCTTACTCACCTATACGGTTACAAACATGTGTATTATTTATTCATAAAGTTCATATTTATTATGGAAAAAGGGTATAATTTACAATACTTACAGTAAGTTTGGATCCATTTTAAGTTTTCAACAATTGAGATAATAAACAATCACAAAATACAAGCAGTCCAACAACGCGACGGCGGGAAAAAGTTTTGACAGATTGATAAAAATACGAGGTGTTGCCAGCGTAAAAATAATTCCAGTCTCGCAAAAAAATTATTCTCTGCAATAATTGCCCGATTCGGCGGGGAACACTGGAACGGATTATTCAAATATAACGGAAGCTTTTTCGGAGTTGAAACAACCCAATTTGTATTTGAATAAAATCGACATGAAGATTTTCTTACATTTGAATAGAACTCGGGAATCTGAATAATTGTTCAGCTTTTCCGAAACAACTCGCCCTAAGTTTCGCCTTAATACGAATTTACTCCAAAGATACTTCCCGAATTTGAAGGGGCGGCCGAGGAACTTGATTTTCAGCTTCTTTTTTATTTTATTTTTATATAAAATCTCGAATTACGTGGGAATTTGTTAATTCGAAATTTGTTAATTCGAAATTTGTTGGATTGTCCCGTGGATTTGGAATTAACGAGGTTCTACTGTACAACTATAGTAGCTTATATGTGTGAGTCATTGATGTATAATACTAGATTAGTCCTGTCTAGTTAAATTCATTTAAAAAATAACCCCTCGTAGCAGTAATTTCACAATTCAACTCTCCATCGAATTCCGCCGCCTCGCTTAGAAAGCCTAGATAATATAAACACGTGTTCCATACAATATAAAACACAGCACAACGTTATTCCTAAAATCTCATCATGTAGTTTGTTCATTTGTCAGCCAATAGAGACAGCGTACTTCACAAATATGGAGATGAACTTAACAACCAAACTCTGTTTAAACTCCTTGTACAAGCGTTCAAACTCGTAAGCAAAACCACGGAGAATTTGTTCTCAGAGGTGTTGTAATATGGACATAAAGCCAAAAAGAAACTAATACTTCAGCAAATTTTATGTGCTGAATAAGGGCTGAATCAGGAAAATAATTAATAAATAATACAAAATGGTTTTAATTTATTTTATTTGTGTTTTTGAATTCTGTGCAGGTCCTATAGAACCAAAAACGTTTACATTTTTAATATTGTGCAAAGGATTTTTTTCTAATTTTTAATTTTATTTATATGGAATGGTATAAAATTATTGAAGAAACCAATCACTTTGTGACATGACATCATTTTATTTTATTTAGTTTTATCCCCAGCCAGGATTTTACATGCATTTTAAAACAGAATATATCTAGTAAGCTAACGAAAATTATACAACAAAAATTAAAGCTGATGAATATAAAATAATATTAGTAAAACATGTAACAGTAACATAAAAATTATAGACACTAGAACAACTCTATGTATCATTAAATAATTATACTACTATCATTAAATGAAAAGTTATTTTGTTTTCAACCACTTTGTTAGAATTAAGACGTTGTGTTAAATTAGTTTTGGTTATACTCAACCTTCTTCAAGATAGCAATATTGAAAACTAACCTAATTACTAAACGACTTTACATTAAATATATTGTAAGATTAAGATAAAGAGAGAGATAAATCATATAATGTTGCGTATTCACACGCGAGCTGAACCAAGACTTATGGGAAAGGAACGAAGCAACCTAATATTGCTTCGTTCCTTTCCCATAATTCGTAGTTCGGCTCGCTTTCCGGTTCGCAAATGAATAAGCAGCAATGATGAGGACAGAGCTTCAGAGAGCGTATTGGTGAGGGGTAAGGGAGGGTGGAGGTTACATGATTACAATACATACTTATGCATTTATTTACGCCCGTTAAATAGGCTTGTACGTATTACATTTGTGTAGTTTATACAATATATTCATAAAAATAAACAACAAAGAAAGAAAAATAAAAATTGTTGCTCAAAGATTATAAAGGACCTGAAGGAAATTGCAGTCTAAACGTTTGGGATGAAAATGATTTGAGCACAAATGGCTTCCTGATGATGGTACGGTCAACGTGTTCCGATATCGTGATAATTAATGTATTCGAAATTTACTAACAATTTAACAGGAAACCTGTTTATTCATTCGTTAAGGGCCTGCAATCCCTTTTTTAAATAAATTAGAAAAACTCTGTTCCGACATCGTGATAATTAATGTATTCGAAATTGACTAAAATTTCAACCAGAAACCTGTTCATTCGTTCGTTAAAGGCCTGCAATCAGGTTTTTAAAAATAAATTAGCAAATACTCTTTTTTTCCGTATTTTTAAATAAACAATATATATAATAAATATTACCCAGTTATTTTCACAAAATTGAATCCGGATTGCTTATATCCATTTCTCAATTTTTTCTCGGTTTGTGGGGAAACCTAAGCGAAAATAAGACATTTTAAGAATAATTGTCGGAAAGTATATAGAAAATATTTATTCCTGTACCTAACATTTTAAGCCTACGTGAACGTTCCTTTTCATGTAACATATCTTCCTCCACCTTCATCACCTCTACAGCAATAGTTATAATAAAAAAGGTAAGTATATATATATATATATATATATATTATATAAATACTTTGTATTATATATTTTTTCAATGAAAAGAAAAATGTAATTAAAATAGTAAACGCAAAATAAATTACTCAACGACGCGAATTTTTCATATAATTTAGCACACAAATAATTGTGGACTTAATACAACCCTGAATAGAGACAAGACTAAAAAATAACCAATACTTCTAAAGTTTTTTGCGCGCATCAAGTAAAAACGCGTGGTTTTAACCAACACATCAATAATTATCACGTGGCAAGCTCGTGCCATGTACTATTGTTTATATGTATTCGTTAAAAGCGTATAACACACTGCGTGACGTCATGCTTGTGACTAGTTTGAAAGATGACGTCAGAAAATTTACTTGTCGTTGGTGAAATTCTATTAATTTCTGATATTTGTTAATGCGCTGCCTTCAATCTATCGGTAAGGTATTTATATTTTTTTGTATTCAGATAGCTGATTACATTTCCTAAAATAAAGTCCGCGACAGGTACAATCTAAAATATTTGGAACTGGGTTATTTTTGTGATTGAAAAAATGAACTTGCCCAGCATAGCTGACAAGCAAAATAGCTTAACTCTAGACCAACAAAAGGTAAAACGCGATGCACAGTTGCAATTTCGCATTGCGACACCATGCGTGCGCCTTTTCATAAATGTGCACGTGAACCAAAACAAAATTGTGTTGGGGTTATTTTTCAATGGTTACGGCTAGTCTAGTTGTATTTAGTCTATGGTGTGAGTACATCCTATTTCTTACAGCTAACACAATTAACACAATAAGTTCAGGACAGCTTCACGAAGATTGGAATAATTGTTATTTTATTATATTTCGGGTTGTGTGGTATGACAGTATTATTGAAGTCAGTTTAGATGTGATTGAGTGCGATGACTCCGAACCGATCGGGGGCCAATTCCCCAGGCTGAAGATCGACACCGCATCTTCCAGCTGCGCCAGTGAGAAGTAAGCCGAAGGTACGGTGGACCCGGTTGGCAGATGATGTGAGCGCGGTGAGCTCGCAGCGCGGGCAAGGAAACACTCGCGCCTGGTAGAATCGAGAATCTTCCCGGCCACAAATAGATACACTGGCGGCTTTGTTATAATTCTAGGAGGTACTATATATGTGATGCGGTGACCGGATCACATCTTTAAAAAGTAATATAAAGTCATGGAAAGTGATGAAACAAAAACTTTATTAACTGGGTTAGGTTAGGATAAAAAAAATAAAATTGCATCATTTTTAATGACTTTATATCACTTTTTAAAAGTGTGTTGAATAGTCACTGTGATGCGCATCAGAGCGCGCGCTCTGGAAGTTCTCGAACATTCAATTTACTATGAATAATATTGTAGTACATTTATTGTACAGATTAATAAAATACTTGTGTTGCTCTGTAAAAAACAAAGTTCTATTTTATCAGTTTTACATCATAAAACAAACTAAACTAACACACTTTTTACCAACACTCCTAAAAAACAAAGTTCTATTTTATCAGTTTTACATCATAAAACAAACTAAACTAACACACTTTTTACCAACACTCCTAAAAAACAAAGTTCTATTTTATCAGTTTTACATCATAAAACAAACTAAACTAACACACTTTTTACCAACACTCCTAAAAAACCTACAAAAAAAAAGAAATGTCATTTAAGTTTATTAAGTAAATTTCTTTCCCATTTCCTTTTATTATTATTTTTATAAACTATGTTCTTTTGATCACTTCGGCCATGTAAAAATCTGACGCAATATCGCCATCTCGGTTTGCGTTCTTTTTTTATCTTCCACCTCGTACATCATCCGTCAGTTTTGACATTCTAACTGTGAAGCACTGCTTTACATACATATGTAGTTTCCCCAAAAGAGCTAGTTATATTCAGAGAAATAATTTTATTGAAAAAAGGAAAGTTGGTTAAAAAGAATGACTTTAGTGACCTTTCAAATTGAAGTAGGTATATTGTGTATTTGTCTAATGTTGTGTGGAAGATAATTATAAATAGCCATGCATAGTGATGTAGTAAGGTCCTTTTTGAAATATTGTTTCGTTTGCTTTTAAGAAAAATCTCGAATTCCGGTTAACTGGATTCATGTAGATTCCTTTTTAAAAACTGAAACATTTTTTTTCTTACACATCTCTTTTGTATAGTAAAAACATTTTTGGTGTTTAGTGAATTTCCCCAAAAAAACTATTCCTATTTGTAATCATTAAATAAACGTATCCATAATATATTAACTCCCACGACATGTCATCGATGCAACAAATATAAATCAATTCAAAGCTCTATTGGATGCACATTTGGAGAGAAGAAAGGACTTAGTTCAAACTTAAAACAACTCAATTACTGTCAAACTTGTGAAATCAGATATGAGCTCATCAGCAGAATGCTGCCTGCTCATTACATAATAATAATAATATGTAGCGATTACTATATCGATATTCATGAAGTACAAAATAGAAGCTACTGATTTTCGCTACTATTTTTGATACACATTCTTTCCAGTTTGTTTGAATCCAGTTGCATTGCCAGCAGTAGTAATACATGAATGTGTGTGTGTTGCAGATCCGGTAGCGTTGCCAGTGGAGACCACCCCCAAGGACGGACGCCGCGTGACGCGCGGGCAGACATCCGGACAGCCGCGCCGCCGCATCGTCATCTCCTCCGACGAGGAAGACGCGCACACGCCCCTCAGCAAGCTGCGCTCCCTTCGCTAGGTCCAGTAGCAATTCACCTCCAGTGTCAGTGCCATTCATCGTTCAGTGACTATAAGCCTGGATGGAAGACTCAAAACTAAAAACTAAAAAAGATTAAACGCAGCTATTTTTATGACGAATTTAAATCCTATTTGGAGTAAAATTAAGAGAAGAAACTCATCAAGTGTAAAGTAGAATATTAATATAACTATGTTTGGATGCGCGTTCCTATTGAAAATGAAACATATAATTGTAAGTATGTATGTACGTAGGGGAGGGTTCTAGGCTTCCACACTACTCTAAGTGAGGAGACGTTTCTCTCGAGGACGGCGGCTATTGCCGCAACCTCTTTCATCGCTTCTTTTATATTTTAATCATTTTTATTTGTATATTGAAGATATTATGTGTTTAATGAGCTTTTATCGCCAATTTATTGTTAGTCTTTATTTTTACCATGTTTTTTTAAATGATGCATAACATTATTGTATAGTTATTTTATGCCCGCAACAATCACGTCCGATCCATCGGACTTAATCTTTTTAAAAGCAATTTCAGAGTGAAACGCGATGTGATGTTTTAAAAGGGGATAACATAATGTCGTATAATATAAGTAGGATAGTGGTGAATAATCAAGTACTGAAACGATGGCCTTTACATACATTTTGCTAACAAAGTGTCTACGCTAATGCTGTTTTTATGTTTAGTAGATTAGTCAGTGGTGTAACAAGGAACTTGCGATCCCCTTCACACGCACTCTGCATGAGGTAACCACCAGTATAGGTGTGGCAATATAAAGTGTCCTTTGCGATGTTACACTCGGAGCCAGAGACGGCTGGAGCCTCTCTGTCGCGTAATCCTAGGTGTCTTCAATCAATCCACTATCCCTCGCCTATTTATTTATAAATAATAAATCATCTCTCGTAATCCCCGTGGACGCATCTCGGATGCCGTACGCAGCAGCAGAGACATAATATTCTTAAAGAAACGAAACACCATGTATATTGTATTAGACGCTAAGAGAAAAGAGTTTATTGATAATGACTATGAAATGTGTCCCATGTCTTTGATAGAATACGCAAGGTGGGCTGGTGGCCGGCTGGAAGAGGTGATAGAATGTGATGATGAGCGGATCTTGTGTATTGTGTCGCATGGAGAGCTCGATATAGATTTATTTGGACGGACCCGCGACATCACGGAGGCATAATACATATTTTATTATTTTAAGAGTTAGTTAAGTTAAGGAGTGTAGGAGGGTTCTGTTTATATCCATATCAGAAACATTTTACATAAGAGTAACAATATTATCATAAGAGTAACAATACAACTTTATAGATTATGAAATATATAATAGCCATTTGAATTGAAAATATTTGGGAGTTTTCTTTTATAGGTATGTTTTTTACACTCCCTCTGGAAGGTTTGCTTCTGAAGGAAGACGGTCCCACCCTCTGATATCGGATGGCGTACGTTCCAGTCGAGTTTGTTGTGTTCAGGTCAAGACAGAAGTATAGAAGTAGTTAGAATCAACTAGGTAGAGCCTCCGAGAAAGCCCCCATGAGAATTATTAAACATTTATTTATACATTTGTAGGGAAATTGCCATAACTATTTGTGACTAGAAATTAATTAAAGAGATGTAACTTTATTAAGAGTAGTTCTATTTTAGTATCCACATTGTGTATAGACAAGTCTTGCTTAGTGTATTTGTGATTCTCGAGACAAAATTATATGTTTTTGTATGCTGATCGAAAAATAATTAAGTATAAAGTTTCATTTACAAATATTGCATTGTATTATAACTATTGTAATTTTACACAAAACTGACTTTTATTTTATTCCTTTTCCTCGATTGTGTATAACTTTGGGAAGAGATTCACTTGAGACCAGCTGATTCGTACGGTTATGTTTTTTTAATATTAATAACGCACAAGCTTTGAACTAGTGTGCCAAGAGGTCCACCATGGATTTGCAAGTAACTCACCGCACTTGCCTCGATTTTATGGTACTTTAAACCTTACAAGATGCTCCTGGCATACTAAAATAACTATTATTCAAGCTTGTCGTTTTTTCACTTGCCTACATTGATTTTTTAATCTGTGAAAAAGCTTGTCACAAATTTCATAGTACCAATGACATTACAATACATCTAGACCCATTATTGTCTCACAAAATTAACAGAAACTGTGGAAGTAACAAACACTCTTTACGTTTCCGGTAAATTCTTAATTTAAACATTGTTCACATATGACAAAGATAAGCATTCAAAGAATATCTGTATGTGAATGAAATAGATATAGGACCGAGCGGTGTTTTTGTATCTAAAAGTTGCAGTGAATATTAAATTCTACATCACGAGTGTGATTGAGATACCCGCCAGTAGGTTGTCCTTACACTTATGTGTTGCTATGTTCACTATCTCATTTTTTCTAATGGTGCTTAAATTCAAAAACAAGAGTAATTTACGTGTATTTACAAATGAAATGTTATTCTTGACTTTTACTAGTGTTTGATGTGTTCAAAACACAGCACTTTTAAGGACGGGTTGTTGATGGTATGTTATTATATCATTATAGGCTAGTTGCTTGACAGAACTGATATAAAAACACAGCACTTTTAAGGACGGGTTGTTGATGGTATGTTATTATATCATCATAGGCTAGTTGCTTGACAGAACTGATATAAAAACACAGCACTTTTAAGGACGGGTTGTTGATGGTATGTTATTATATCATCATAGGCTAGTTGCTTGACAGAACTGATATAAAAACACAGCACTTTTAAGGACGGGTTGTTGATGGTATGTTATTATATCATTATAGGCTAGTTGCTTGACAGAACTGATATAAAAACACAGCACTTTTAAGGACGGGTTGTTGATGGTATGTTATTATATCATCATAGGCTAGTTGCTTGACAGAACTGATAAAAACAGAACATGAAAAAATCTTTCACAGAACATGAAAATGAATGTTGAAATTTGATGAATTCTCCGAAACAACCCGTCCTAAACTAATCTCAACAAACCTCGCCCACTGTCTCTTCTAAATGTGATAACCTCTACTCTCCAATAAGTTGCTCGACGGAGTAACATAACGAAGTGACTCGGCCGAGCACTCAGCAGGCCATATAAGCAACATGCGCTATTGTTTCTCTATCTCCACAGACAGACTGAGCCACGGCAACGCGTGGCGGGGTACAGCTAGTTCTATAATAAATTATCACAACATAGAACGAGTTCTACAATTTCAACGTGATTTGACGGCTTGTATGGCTCGTTACCAAGAACTCACAAATAAACAGTCACAGCGATCGATAACAGAATTTTTAGAAACAGAGTAATCCCGAAAAGATGAAAATAAATATTCCACAGGCTCAGGATATCTCGAGTGATGAAAGCGATGTCGTATCAAATGTGCGTAAACGGGTTCGTCTATTATCTATAATCTTTGTTACTATTTTTATGAAGTAATTTAAAATTCAAATGCGAAAAATAATAATGAATTTAATTTTTTGATA
The DNA here is from genome assembly GCA_026573805.1 of Hesperophylax magnus. NCBI lineage: Eukaryota > Metazoa > Arthropoda > Insecta > Trichoptera > Limnephilidae > Hesperophylax > Hesperophylax magnus. The sequence continues at coordinate 176,938 of JAIUSX010000018.1, forward strand.
TCCTGAATTTATTTTTATACAAGGAAGCTCATCGTATTTTTTTTTATTTTAGTATACTTTTTTTACACAGTATATTGCTTGGAACGTATCCACCGTTTAAAAAGGAAGTCCAGTGTATAATTCAAAATTTACAGCAGTTAAAATACTAAATAAATGTCAGTCCTATCGAATTAGGATTTGGCTTAGGTGTTAGCGGTATTGACTCCAGTCCCCGGGGAGGAAGGTTCAATCCTCAGTCAAACAAACAAACAAAACTCTTTGAAATTGGCTACTAGCCGGCCAAGAGATGGCGCAACTAGGTTGAAAATATATGTATTACGCAGTGGGGTTTAGTAACTACTCTGCTAGACCCAGTGTAACAAGTCCCAAAACAGGACTCTTTAACTGTCACTTCAGTTTCTACAGTATAGACTGTGTCAATAAAGATGGCACGAACTTGGTTATAACGATCACGGCAATAGCGAATTCACGGCTATAATGAGCAATTACAAAACGATATTTTAGTTCAGGCATGTTCATATAATTGTTGACTGTTATAACGAGGTGGATTCACTGATATACCGAGCAAATAATTTTGTCACAATTTCTGAATATGTACCATTTCCATGGGTCCTTGGGTCTGAAAAAATAGTTATTCAAGAATTATTCTCGAAGTAAGTAGTAACAAATAAAGGGGCAGGAATTTCCTACCCCGTTAAGGACGGATTCATATTTTTATGGCACTAGCTGTGTAAGATTGTCGGCTATGTGTAAAATTATCATAAAATCATTTCAAAATTGTTCCCTTTTTATGTCTTCTTTTGTATTACAACTCATAGTCAATTTTGTTTTAAAAACCAATAAATATGTTTATGATGGTACCTAGTTATTTATTTATTTATTAATGCCCTTTTTCGGGGCTTTTACATGAGAATATTAAGAAATTTACATTATTGTACATAACTGAATTGCTTCATTAACAACATTTTATATTTATTTAAACATAAATTGAAGATGTTCACTGACTTGGTATAATTGTTTCCCTCCATTAGTATTCTGGACAAAGAGGAATACATATGGTAGTTAGTCCCAGAATTTCTGCACTGACTGACTGTTATAATGCGTTGATTGTTTTGAAGAGGAAATTGAGAAGCATGAAAGCGAAATCTTTAAAACAATCATTGATAATAAATTTGAGTAATAAAAGTGTACCTATATAACGATTAACGGGTATAAGGAGCAAATTTAGTCAGTCCCCTTGTGCTCGTTATAACAGAGTTTGACTGTAGTTTTTCAAACAGAGGTTAAGAAAAGCAGGTAATGTAGAAAAGGACATATATTATGGTAGAGGTAGGATAGATAGATTTTCAATGCGAAATCCAACAAAGATCAACAATTCTATATTTTCTGAATAAATATCTTTGGAAAGTGTGATAAGTCAAATAATTTATGGAAAGTGGTTAAAATCAATAAATAATATAAAAAATGATTATGTGCACAGAATAATTACATAATTACACAAATTACAACATACACAGTATGAATAAAGGGTATTTAATGAAATTTATGTTTCAAGCTGAATTGCACCTTGTTTGACGGTCATGGGTGGGCAACTATCACAGTTAGAGTAAAAACCAAAGATATTAGAAGAACGAGATATGCTATGTTGGCCGCCGGACCGTAGCCAGAGTACTACCTAATTAGGGTACTTTGAACGGTATCGGGACGTGTACGCACATAAATCTGTTCTATGTATTAGTGCGGATACCTTAGCGATACCTTAGCGTAAGCGAAGGTGTGCAGTAGTATTGGTGAACAAAACCGGCGACACTCGGCAAAACAATTCCACTCAGTACGAACTGCGCATAGCACATCTCGTTCTTCTAATATCTTTGGTAAAAACAGAGGTGATGAGAAGCTGCTACCTCGAGCCGCTGGAGTCCAGCAGGAGGCGGCCAGCCTTGTCCTTGACGCGCACGCGCCCGTTAGCGTAACGCGTCTCCGCTGTGCCATCGCTGTACACCACCTTCACCGTGCCGTCCGGGAACTCCCGTCTCTGCAATGGTAATAATTTATATTGCAACTTTGTTTACAAAATTACTTCAAGAGTGCTTTACAATCAATCAAACTACCTTGTGGTCCTTGGTGTGCACCTCGACCTGCCCGTTGGGGAAGCGCAGCGTGCGCTCACCGCGCGCGCTGACGGCCATGACCGTCCCGTCGGGGAAGCGCCACTCCTGCGCCCCGCCGGGGCCCCCCCAGCGCGAGGCCCCATCACTCAGCACGCTCTCCACCGAGCCGTCCGGGTAACGCCTCTCCATCTGCCCACTGAAATCAATCCAATATAAAACTGACTGGCTGTCACCCCCTATCAATATCAAGGTATGCAGTCTTCACCGTGGCAGTGAATGAAGTACATAGGTTGGATGAGGGGATCCGAAAAGAACGCAAGGCCTACGTAAGCGTAACTAACAAGATTTAGAAAATGACACTGACGGTTTAGACATATAAAACAGGTAGACGGGGAAAGGAATGTCAGCAGAATAGATATCACACAAGTCAGGGATGCTCCAGAAAGATACGGTAGAATAATCACTTAAATGAAATACTCGAGCAAGGTCATGTCAAGAGTCACAATAACAGAAAAGTATAGATATATCATCAAATATATGTAGACACCCAAATTAATATAATTGCCCTTACTTAAAATCTGGGTATATTTTTGGCACCAGAAGGGTTTGAGAAAGCTTTGAATAAACCATAGTCATAACATCAGTTGTATGTTAACCGCTGAAGAGCGCGGTCTCTTCAAGACCCATGTTCACTCTTTCCTCTCCTCAAAAAGACCCTCCACACAGCATCCCCAGAGATAACATAGGCCCTGAGGGAAATTATTTTCCTCAAGACCTCCTGTGTGGAGTTAAAGAAAAAAAAAGATGGATATAAAAAAATTAAATTAATTACTCAGGGAACTGAAGGACTTGCGATCCATCCTTGTATGTGGTGTGATGTGTGTTCACCTCTTTGTAGTAATACTTGATGGTCCCTTCATTGTAGAAGGTTTCCTTGATGTCGCCGTTGTAATAAACAAACTTGGAATAGGATTCATCAGCTGACACTATTTTGGTGTTGCCATTGGTAAACCTTATTTCTTTGCTGCCGTCTGCTCTGTCTAATACCACGTGGTCTGTGGAATTATTTGGTAAGGGATTTCTCTTTTCTACAAACAGTTCGGTTGAGCGTGATTTATTCCCAGAATTGGTGCCACAGTCAAACTTTTCAGCGTACATCTGCTCGATGATGCGATCTTCGTTACTATCATTATTTGATAATCGTTTAAGGGAGCTCTTTCTTGAAATGGAATCAATATCAAATTTGTGGTTGGCCGTATCACTTTTCCTTTCTAGAACTATATCTCGTACCTGGGGTAAATCTGACAACATGCCCTTGGTGGAGTGCGGGGGGCTGGAAGAACAGGAGTGCTCCATACTGTCATCAGAGCCTTCACTACTGTTGGAGTCTCTACTACCGTCGGAGTAGAGACTGTACCCCTGCTGCTCCTTCTGTCGCTTGCACTCCTGATCCCTTTGACTGAAGAACTTGGCATAGCGAGAAGTCGGGGCAAGGTTCGGAACACTTTTGGACCTCTGTATCGGTACTTTGTGTTTAATTACTGTAGCCTTCGTTACTGTAGAATTCTTCTGGCTGTTTAACCTTTTCTCTTCATTCCTTTCAGGAAATACTTCCTCTACATCCATATCTACAGCTGTCAGTTTATTATGAAGGGAAAATTGCGCTAGTGATTTATTGATTTCCGCTAGAGAGTTGATGTTGGAAAGGCGCTGGGACCTGATGTTGGCGGAGCGCAGCCTGTTGTTGTCTTTCCTCAGCTTGTCAGTTTCCAGCTTAAGTTCAGAGTTCTGACCCTCCAGTACTTTGATCTGATTCCTGAGCCTGGATTGAGCCGCTCCCACTTTGGAATCTCGCACTTTAGCATTCTCTTTTAAATCATTCAATTCCTTTTTCAGCAAAGCTATTTCCTCTCTCTCTTTTTTTGCAGAGTTTCCTTTCATATCTTTAATGTGGCGATCGTATAAAAGTTTTTGCTTGGCCAGTTTTTCTTTCTCTTCCGCCAAATAATATTCGGAAACTATTTTATCTTCATTCAGTTTTCTTTCGGTTTCCGCCTTCTCTTTGAAGAAATTTTCTTTTTCCGATTCAAGTTGGCTTTTCATCTGCACTAGAGATTCGTTTTCGTTTTTGAAAATGTCGATTTCTCGCTGCAGTTCTCTCAAGCGAGCTTTGAGCAGCTCCGCTTTTGCCGCCAAGTCTAGATCTCTTATTTTATTACATTTCATTTCCACACTAGCATCGGTATCTTCACTTTGAATTAATGTTGACTCTCCTGCAGAAGGATTGTTTTCGCTGTCTTGACAGATCATTATTTTAAGAACTTTATCTCTCAAACTATTCTTCTTGGATCTGTTCTGTGTCTGGTTGGGAGTGGAGGTGGAGATCCCGTGGCTTGAGGTGGACTTGCGGGAAGATTGCTCGGTATCGGTGCTCTCACTGTACTCATCGTTCCCCGAGCTCGCCGGGTCCGTATCGTCCTGTGGGTTGTCACAACTGTCATCGGTTTTCAAAACAAAAGAATCTCGGCTACTGTCCAGATTATCCATTGTTTTGATATCTGTCAGGCCGGGTTTCAAACTGAGAACATGTGGGAAGGTGTGAAGGTAGTCCCTACTGGCCGTGGGGGTGTCTGTCCCGGTTGCCCCGGTGGCGCGCGCGACAAAGCTGCTGCTGGAACAGAAGCTGGAGTTGTCAACTTTCCTTTCTAGGAGGTCAAACAGATTTTGCTCGGCACTTTCCTTGAAAGACCTAATTTTATCCAAAGTACTGGGCCTAGAGAAATCTGACCAATCGTGCGGGGGCCCTGTGGAGCTTTGGGAGGCTTCTCTGTCCCCGTCGGGTGACCGCAGCAGCCGCCTGTAGCGCTCCTGCTCCTCCTCTAGCAAGGAACCCCAGGTATGTTTCCCCCCCCCCTGAAAAAGAGATGAGCAAACACCATTTTTGGGGGAATCATCCGGTTCTTTCTTCGAGATACTTTCTTTATGGGAACATCCAGAACTTGGTTGAACTACGTTTGATTTGTAATCGGAAAATTTATCACTTTTGACACTAGTTTCGCTGATTTTGTTCTTTTCTTGGCATTTACTTAGGACTTTAGCATCTGGAAGGTGCAATGGAGACACGTGCTGAAGTGTGGTGGGCAGTTTAGCCCTGGCAGCCTCCTTCTTCCTCCAGTCGCTCTTCTTCCTTCTGGCCAGGCCGATGTCATCGGGGGTGAGGTTAAATCTGACCATCCCTTGGCCCCTCTTTAAGAATGTTCTAGGTTTGGGAGGTGTAGGCTTTTTGGCAACATTTTTATTATTTTTCTGCACAACAATACCCGCATCGTTGCTTTTAATTTTATCTTCCAGCAAAGTTTTGAAATCTTTAGCGGTGGGTAATATCGGCACTTCATCGAGAACTATCTTCGATTTGGTTTTGAACTCATCTCTGATATTTGAAATTGTATTTTTTGGTAATTTCTCGAAATTATCGATTTTTCCGAGTGGATCTGTAGGGGGGACCGGTTCACACGAAATATCGAGTATAGTAACCCCTTCCATTTCTTCCGACAATCGAACGAGGTTTTCAGAGCTGTTAAAGCCATCTTCTTGATGTAAACCATCCTGAACCGAAGTGTCCTCTCCGTAGTTAGACTTTGGTAGGTTATAAGAATTGTAAAGTTTAGATTGAGCATCCGTGAGCTGTTTTCTCTGAAGCATTTGTTCCTGATACAGACGTTCTTCTTGCAGCCTTTGCCATCGCCGAAGCTCTTCAAGGCGATGCAATATTTTACCCGGAGATAGCTCATCCATTTTAATGAACTAATTTGACATAATACAAAACCAAACTCTCAATAAAGCCCTGTAAACTATAACTTGGAATTGTTTGAAACTTTTGACAGATCAACTGTCACTCTTCACTTAAGTTTTCTTTTTGCCGCCGGGATATTACCTTAGAAAAAAATCATTCGTGCTTTATCTGTGGAAAATTATTAAACAAAAAATAAATACAGAAACTACGTGAACTTGAAACTGGAAAAAACGTAGACACTACATGCAAATACATGTGCCCCATACATGGACCGTGAGTTGTTTATTTATACATACCTAAAAATGACCTAAAAAGCCTTGACAGCCTAAACAGAGCATTATTGCGATTTTGTATGAATGGCATTGAAGCACAATCTATGTGGGGATATTGCCTGGTAGCCATCTTGTATGACTAACTTTTCAACTGATTTGTACGCAAAGTTGTGCATAATGAACTATTATTATTTTGTTTTTGTGTTTTTTTTTTTTGGTTTTAGGCATTTCACCCTGAAAAGAGTGCTTTGTGCCGGTAACAGTTAAAGTGGATAAAAAAATTCGGTTAATCTATTGGGAGAATAATAAAACAAATTAATCATTGGACTCATTTAGATCGCTAAAACAAATTAAATGTTGAATTCATTCAGGTTAATAAACTTACATAAAGCTGTATGAACACGAGAATTGTTAAGAGATAAAAGGTATGAAATGTTAAGGGGGGACTGGTGTGTGATTTTAATAAGACGGCGGTATATGTTCTTGAAAGATGAATGATTTTTACAGTTAAAGAAAACGTGGTCGAGGGTTTCCTCTTCCACACCGCACTGGCAGACCGGATCATCCAAAACTCTAATTCTAGCCAAGTGGGATGCAATTGAACAGTGACCAATTCTCATTCTCGAAATACATGAAATGAATCGCTTTGACAGTTTTTTACCGTGAAACCATGGCTTAGCAGGGATATGGTTTTGAATTCCAGCATAGAAAGATCCAGTTCTTATTTTGGAGCCTGCCCAATTTTCTTCCCAGGCACGAGTCATGTTGGATTTAAGAATCGGGAAGACATCGGAGATAGGGATTCTAAAATTTAGTGGGATAGTTCCGGAATCTGAACCAGATTTGGCGAGAGAATCGGCCATCTCATTACCCTCTATACCCAAATGGGCAGGGACCCAGGCCAATATCGTCTCAAACCCAGATTCACTTAGAGAATTGAGAAGATTTTTTATTTTACATATAATATTGTCTTCCGGATAACATAGAATATTTGACATAATTTTAGTTAGAGCACTTAGCGAATCAGTACATAGTAAGGCTCGATGAATGTTGAGAACCTGGATTTGATTTAGCGCTTGTTCAATTGCAAAGCATTCAGCTGTAAATATGGAAACTTCTTTCGGTAATTTATAAGTGAGATTGATGTTGAATTCTGGACTATATATCGATGCTCCACATCTTTTATTTTCAAATTTGGAACCATCAGTGTAAAGGATGGAAAATCCAGGGAATTTTGAAGCCACAATGCTTTTAAAACAGTCATCCACATTATGAAATTTATTTGGGGAAGATAAAATATTCTTCCGAAAGTCTGATGTTATTGTGTTCGGCATAAAAGTGATTGCCTTAAATGGAATATTGTATATAGGAAGATTGGGAACTTCTTGAAGATATTGGAGGGAAGATGACAGAGAATTATAGAGATGAAAACTTTTAATTAGGAGAGGAAAACATTTTTTTTCACTCAATCTTTTGTTAGACTTCAAATTAACACATAGCAGATTAAGACTTTGTTTAATAGGATGATGTGATAACGATAAAGCCTTGAAAATATATTTATTGGCAAGGAATTGCCTTCTGAAATATAATGGAGGCTCCCCACATTCCACCTGAAGCGCATTAATTGGAGAAGACTTCATAGCTCCAATAATCATTCTGAGGGCTTTTGATTGAATTCTTTCCATTTTCTTATCTAAATATTTAGGGAGGGGGTCAAAAAGGAATGTGCCGTAATCCAAGTGGCTCCGAACTAGGGAATTATACATTAATTTAAGAGTGGTAGGATGAGATCCCCACCATACTCTGGAAACTGCTCGCATCATATTAAGTCCCTTTTCACACTTTGTAGAAATTATCTGAATGTGTGGAAGCCAGGAAAGTTTATGGTTCAAAAGAAGACCAAGGAATTTGATTTGAGTAGCGGTTTGTAGAGGCACATTATCAAAAGAGATTGAGAAGTGGGGAATTTTTCTTTTGCGCGTGAAAGCTACGACCCTTGTTTTAGATGCCGCCAGATTCATCCCATTTATTGATAACCAGCTTTTAATATATTGTAAAGCCAAATTCATTTCCTTAGCTGCAAGAATAATATTTTTATGTAACAAATATATAAGGATATCATCCGCAAAGTAAAGTCGCTTGATAGAAAAAGGAATTACTGAGTCTAGGTCGCTTATATAAATATTAAACAACAGAGGACTGATAACAGAACCCTGGGGTAAACCTCTCCATAGTTTGCGCCTTAAGCATTTAGAGGAAGACTCAATAATAATGGACCTATCTGTGAGCAAATTAATAATAAATTGGACTAGTTTCGGGGGGATTTGTTTTTTAATTAGCTTTTCTTTCAAAACATTCAGTAAAACATCATCGTAAGCTGATGAAAGGTCAAGGAATGTGGCCAATGTATAAGAATTTAGGGATTGAGAAACTCGGATATCAGTTGTGAACAAACTTAAATTATCCATTGTAGATTTCTTTTTCCGAAAACCATACTGATTTGGTGAGATAATATCTTGACTTTCAACAAACCACTCTAGTCTGTTTTTTATCAAACGCTCCGCTACTTTCATCAAACACGATGAAAGAGCAATAGGCCGATAAGACGAAATTTCAGATGGATTTTTTCCAGGTTTTAAAATGGGAATGATTTTTTGAGTTTTCCAAACATCCGGAATTAGTCCTGTTTCAAACATATTATTAATAAGAGATAAGAAATATTCAACCGCCATATCAGAAAATGATTTTTTTTTTTATTAATATTTTTATTCTAGATAAAAGAAAAGTACATTTTCACTTATTTAACTAGAAATAACATATATATTACACATAAATATATTACACACCGATATTATTCACTTTCATTGTTTTGTTGATTGAGCATAAAACTGAACAATTTTTTTTAAAATATACCTATACTTTTTTCATTTTTAATTTCGTCTGGGAGGCAATTATAAATGTTGCTTCCCTCGTAACCAATGGATTGCTTGCCATAATGAGTACGTATCGTGTTTAAATGTATTTTATCGTGTTGCCGTGTAAAGTGTGTGTGTACTTGGGACGTTTTAATGAGTTCTGTATTTGTATGTATGAGTTTATTATTTATTTTGTAAATAAGGAGACATGTATTATATTCATATAATTTTCTTAATTTTAATAGTTTTGTTTCTATATATAATTTTTTTGTTGATGTTCTAGGTTTGAAGTGAAATAGCTTTTTGATTACTTTGTTTTGTGTTACCTGTAGTTCGTTTATATATGTTTCACATGTATTTCCCCAGATTTCAACCAAGTAGTTTAAATGTGAGTGTACGAGGCTATAATATAGACCTTTTTTAATTTTATTTGGTAACAGATATGATATTCGGCTGAATACGCTAATAAAGGGGGTGATTTTATCTTTAATATCTTGAATATGCTGTTTAAAAGTTAGGTGTTTATCAATGCACAGTCCAAGATATTTCTCCTGTATCAGGATTTGCAGGTTGTTATTTTCAATTTTTAAGGGTACACGAGGAGGAATTATTTTACGAGTTGAGCTTAAAATCATGTATCCTGTTTTTTTAACATTCATTGTTAATATATTTGATTGGAGCCAACTGTTAATTTTGTCTAAGTCACTCTGTGCATTTTTTAGTAAGATGTTTAAATCTTTACCCCAGTAGAAAATTGCAGTATCATCTGCATATAAAAAAATATCACCGTTTAAATCTAATTGGGAGATATCATTAATATAAATTTGGAACAGAAGTGGTCCTAGTATGGATCCTTGCGGAACTCCGTAGTTTATTGGTAGGTGGTTGCTATTTTGATTATTGATGCTAACGAATTGCTTTCTGTTGCTAAGATATGATTTGAATAGATTAAGAGCAGGACCAATTACACCAATTTTCTCGAGTTTCTTGAGAAGTATGTCATGGCTTACTGTATCGAAGGCTTTTTGAAGGTCAATTAGTATGGATAAAATATAATTTCCACCATCAATGCTACTTCTAAGTTTACTGATTAAATCATTTATTGCCGCAAGTGTGTTTGATTTTTTCCTAAAGCCATATTGTTTTTTATATAAGAACGATTTTTTTGATAGAAAGTTGTTTAATCTATCGTAGATTACACGTTCAAAGATTTTAGATAAGATTGGTAAGATAGAAATGGGTCTGTAATTTGAGGTATCCGTTTTGGACCCACCTTTGTGAATTGGTATTACCTTAGCAATTTTGCAACTATCTGGAAAAGTTCCCTCTTTAAGACACTGATTAATTAACTTTGATAAAATAGGAACCAATTCTGTGGAGAGACTTAGAACTGTCTTACATTTGAGTGTATCATAACCAGCGCTTGCATTTAATTTTAAGGATTTTATTATTTTACTTATTTCTAATTCCGTGGTAGGTTGAAGATATAATGATTCCATGCTATCATGTACTAATGTTATTTCATTGGCTAGATTGTGTGTGATTTTGTTGTGTATATTATTAGCTAAGGAGGAGCCAATGTTACAAAAGAAATTGTTAAGGCCAAGTATAATAGGTACCCTGTTCAGAACGAAACTACAACAATGCCCCCCAGCGGAGGAACTAGGTTTTACTAGCCATTTAAAGACAGTTCTGTACTAAAAAAGTTCTGTTGAAATTCGTAAGATGTCACTAATTATAACTGACTTATATTGTATGTCAATATTTGATTTTTTAAAACACTTTCCCACTGCAGAAGGCTCCGCGCTGACATAAAAAAATACAATAGGTAGGTACCTAGGTAGGTACATCAATGCGCTGTGACCGTAATAAAAAACGTGCTTGAAGACTATTCAAGAGTAAAAAATGCATGTTTTGAAGGATAACAAAAAAATGCTTTTTGTAAGCTTTTTTTAATAAGGATCATAGAAAAAAATAACGGTGCCTAAGTAAATAATATGTAATGCTTTATTAAAAAACAATGTCATGACACAAGTAAAAATAAATTACTACTAAATGGCTACTTATAAATTAACATATTTATAAGTAGCATGTGATAAAAAAAAATAAAAATTATAAAAATATGGGATTCGAACCCGGGTCCTGCATAACGAGAATCGAACGCTCTGCCTCTAGACCGCAAGAAGAGATATCTTACGCGACGAGAACCGCGTATACAACGTGTACTCCTCAATTGACTTGTCCCGCGCAATTTTAAATTTTGAAAAACTCACTTACGGCTGTGTTTTTTACTAAAAAAACTTGTCACGCACGTCTGCGAGGGTAATTAGTCGCGTTATCGGCCTTGAGTCACTTGACGGTCATGAGTCGGTTTTACTCCGGTCCTCGAAAATGCATAACGCGCGTAAAGAAGTTTCACTTCAATATATAAAAATCGTATGTAAAGTACATTAAATTTGAAATAAAAAAATTATGAACGTATATATCATGTACCAAATAAGAATCAGCTAAGCACACCTCACAATAAATGTAATATTATTTTACTTATACAATAAAAAATTGTGAAGACGAACCGTATCAACCTAACTCGATGAACATCTCTGATGCCTGTCCTCAAAATCAATGACAAAACATATTTACATAATATACACAAGTGTGTGTGCGCATGTCCACGTCGAAAACTAACACATGTATAAACACGTGCACAGCAAGACCGTTTGTCAATTTATAAAAAATTACTGGCAAACTTCTTCGTGTATACAAGTAGGTATTATCTTCGCTGACTGATGACACGCAAGATTTTGTTGAAAATTCCAAGTGTCGTTCCGTGATTAACGCCATCTGTTGACATATTTAAAAATAAGCCTTTAGTTCTAATTTCTGCCGTAGTAGCTGAATTAATGTCGCCACTTTACGGCAACTTAATTTATTATTTTAATAAACTCGAAACTCTTAAACAAATGGTAATTTAAAAATGTGAAAATAATTTTAAAAAGTGGACAAAAATAATAGAAACTATTCCTCGTTCCTTTTTTTAGAATAAATTTAACCAAAGTTTAGTAAACCGCATTTACAAAAACATTAAAGATAGTGCCTAGGAAATAATTATATCACAACCTTATTCTTTTTTTTTTTTTTAATTTCTGAACGAAGTCTTGAAGAAAAACCTTCAAGGTATTTTTTGAGGATATTCAAAATTTAAAATATTTTTTGAACAATACGAAAGGAGGGCCATAAAAAGGTCATATTTCTGATTTAATTTTGATAAATGCTAAGTATTTATAAATTATAAAAATATATAATATATTTTTTTCTGGCTAAGAACATCATTTTTACCGTATTGCGTAATAATATTTTCATTATTTCGAATTGATAAATTACTAGACACCGCCTTAAAGTGGTCGCATATCTCTACGTTGTTTGTGATTGTTTCGTTGTTAATGATTAATTTATTACAAAAAGTATTCGATTGGTTCTGTATGATGTTGTTTATTAACTTCCAGGTTTTTTTACTGTTATTTTCGCATTTTTTAAAAAGATCACCGTAGTGTTTTTGTTTTAAGTTTCGTTTTTTCTTAGTAATATTATTTCTTACTACTAGGAATTCTGTTTTCAATAACGTGTTGTTTGGTTGTTTTTTTAGTTTCAGGTGTAATCTGTTTCTTTTGTTGATTAATTTTATAAGGTCTTTGGTTATCCAGTCTGGGTTATTTATGTTTTTTGTGTTAATTTTAGTGATGCTATTATAATTAATTTTATTTGTGAGGTAGTTTACAAGATTGTCATAGTTTAATACCGAGTCGTCATTCATGTTAAGATGAAAGGGATTTTGGATGATATCATTCTTTAGATTATCAAAATCAATATGTGTATATTTTCGGGACGACTTTATAGATGTGTTTTTAGTATATGTGTGAATTACATCAAGGAGTAAAATATTGTGGTCGGATATTGAATTATCACAGTTCGTTAATGAGTATTCTAGTTTTATGTCGGTGAGTATATGATCAATGATTGTGTTTGTATTTTCTGTGATGCGTGTTGCGTGTTTTTTGTTTATTTTGTTCAAAATGATATAATTATTTAAACTAATTGTATTTGTGTATCTACGAGTGTGTGTATTATTTGGATCAAGCAGATTTATGTTAAAGTCTCCAAATATAATACCTCTTTTATATGTTTCTAGCTGAGAGGAAAGTGTCTCTAAGAAGTCTTTGAAAACAGTATTTGGTTTTTTATATACTAATCCTATTTTAAGATTGAGCTTGCTTACATGAACCCATAGAAAGTTGTTATCAGAGTCGCACGTGTTATCAATCACATTGTATTCTAAAGAATTTTGTAGAAAAATAGAGAGTCCGCCACCAAGTCCAGCTCCCTGCGGCCGGCAGGATGCTTCGTGTTTGTATCCTTCTAAGTTGAAGTACTTCAGGTCCGCTTCTTTAAGCCAAGTCTCACATAAGAGGATGATGTTGAAGTTCGAGTTTGTGGATTTCAGTAAGCATTTGATGTCATCTAGTTTACCTCTCAGGCTTCTGACATTTAGGTACATAAAAGAGAGTAGGGTTTTTCCTTTAGATGTACTTGGATGTGTATGGCACGAAATTTTTTTAATTCTGATGTGTTTTTTTAGTTTTTCTGAACATATATTTTTTTGGTTGGAAAAACTCTGAATGGAAAGGTGTTTACTATTCATAGTTTTCGACCTCGGTGAAACCCCGCGCTCGGTTCATGTTCATGTTTGTTTATTTCCTTCTCGATATTATAGCACATTTTCCGGTGGTTATTCTTAATTATATCAATTATGTTTATTCTTGCCAAGCTCATCAATTTTGAGATATCGTATTCATTCATTCGGTCGTGGAAGATTGGCCCAATGAATTGACAATGATTTTTGAATAGAGCAGCGTGAGACCTTATTTCGTGGTTGAGTTTGGAAACATTCAAATGATTATTTTTAGGTACCGAGTGAACTATAACATTGGTGTGGTGAAGATTATTTACAATGTAGTACAAGTGACTAATTATATTTTTCGGCGATTTTTCATTTGTCCCAGTAAATAAGATGACAAAATCTTTTTTTGTAAGGATTTCACATGACTGTAATATTGTTGAACTAAATTTGTCTACAGTGGCACCGGGATAAATATAACTCCGGCATTCCATTGTTGTTGAATTTTTTTCAATACTTCGTCTCATTTTTCTTCCACCCTCATCTCCAAAAATGAGTATTTTAGATTTGTTTTCCTGCGGCGGCATTACAAGATCTGCTAGTTGATGTGAAGAAATGTTATTTTCCACTATGGGATGTTGATTTGTTTCGGCTCCATAAGTCGAGAGCGATTGATTACTGTTTAAAGGTGTTAAATTTGTTAAGGAATTCTCCACTTTTTTTGTTACATGCTTAAGTTCATTAATGTTTTTATCTATGTTTGTAATTTGACTTTTAATTTCTTGTTGAAAATTTTCGAGGAGTGAATATATTTTTAGAGACATCTCTTGGAAGCTTTTGAAGTTTTTGTTTAATTGGTTAATTATTGAATTAATTTTATCGTTGTCGTCCGGTTTTTCATTATATTGTAGGGTTTCGTTCACAGATGTCTCCGTCAGTTCATCTTCATTCTGTTGTGAGGTTTCGTTCACAGATGTCTCTGTCAGCTCATTTGTTTGTTGAGAAGTTTTATTAGTTTCTTTGCAAGATGGGCACTTGAAACTTTGTTTGTAGTTTTTATTCATCTTGCGAAAATTGATTTCAGTTATATGACAACAAAAGAAATGAAAATTATGCTTACATGTCTTGCAGTATAAATTTTCGTTGTCATGTATTTGGGTCTTGCATGATTTGCATTCCATCATTGCGGATGATTTGTACAGTGTTTTGTATAATTATAGTAAGTGTGTTAAGTTATTTAAGTTTTTTTTTTTTTAACTTTTGCGCACTGTATTTAGACGATCGTTTTTATTGAAATTTGATTTTTTAAGTGGAATTTCACAGATATCACACTTAACAACTTGTTTTCTCACAATATCATGTGTCACTGCGATTACCAGAAGCGGTGTTTATTTTAGTTTTTTTTATCACTTTTACGCACTGTTTTAGGCAAAGATTATCGATGAAACTGATATTGGATGTTCGAATTTGATATTTGAAGTCGGATTTCGCTAATATCACGCTTTACACAAAGTTTTCTTCGTTTTTATAGGAGCAAAAATTTGTACTTGTTCACTGTTTGACGTTTGACGTTTGACTTTTGATTTAATGAAACTATAAAATATTCCATCGGGACTCGGAGCAGAGTCAGAAAGGGCTCTTATCACTCGTTTCATCTCATCAATGGAGAAAGGAGCATCTAGCCAGTTAGAGTGAGATGGATACGGCTTAATAGAAGGCATTTCTTCACATCCGGCAACTGATGGGGGGGCTATTTTATCCGCAAATCCTATAAGAATTTCTTCTGATATATATTTGATTCTTGGCGGAGAATACGATGATCCAAATTTTTTTAAGCTAGACCAAACTGAAGACTGGGGAGTTTCCGGAGACAGGTTCTCACAGAACTTCCGCCATCCAGCGCGCTTCTTATTTTTCAAAATTCGTTTGGTTTCTGCCTGGGCTTTTTTAACTGATAAAAAATTTTCTAGTGACATACACTTACGAAAAGAGGAAATTGCTATTTTTCGAGAGTTGACGGAGCGAGTCCTCGTCCCACCACGGAGTAGAGTGTTTTATTTTAATGTTCGCCTTGCGTTTCGGGATGGATTTTTCTGCTGCATTTATAACCATAGAAGGAAACGTCTCACATTGCATTCTGATGTCTCCCGGGGACGATTTTGTTAAATTAATAAGGTTATCTAGTTCAGAAGAGAAAGTGCTCCAATTCGCATCTTTCGTTCTAAATTTGAGATTATTTTTAACTGGGGGGGAATAAGTGTTAAATTGATGGTGAAAGCGGATTATAATTGGGAAATGATCACTAGAGAGGGGATCGTTTAGGATGTCCCAAGAGCATTTAGATGCTAACGAATACGAACAAAGAGATATATCAACAGCACTTTTCCGTTGATGAGGGGGGGTGAATCTGGTTGGAGATCGGTCATTTAAAAAACATAGGTTATGGGTATCAATAAAATTTAAAAGATTGCGACCAGAACGATTTGTTATTTCGCTACCCCAAGAAGGGGAATGTGCATTAAAATCTCCAAGGATCATATAAGGGGAACAAATCTGGCTTAAGATTGGTGTCCATTCAATTTCAATAAAAGTCGTAGAGGGAGGAATATATATTGACAATATTGTGATATCAGATAAGACAGCTGCTATTATCTGGATATCGTCGGAGGGAGTATGAATATTAATTTCTTTAAAAGGGATAGAATTTTGGATTATCAGAGCCGAGCCGCCTTTACCATCCGGTCTGTCGTGTCTGAGACAATAATAACCTGGAATTCTTAAGTGAAAGGAGGGTTTTAACCACGTTTCAGAAATGGCGGCTACTGAAACGTCGTGTTCGTCGAGTAATTGAATTAGGTCAGATTTGTTAGCGAAGAGGCTTCTACTGTTCCACTGAAGGATTTTGTTCAGTTTCGAAGCCATTGGGGAGGCAGGATAATAAAGATTTAATGTAATCGGCAGCGTTGGACGGTACAGTATTGTTGTTTGTAAGGATAGAAATTAAAAGGGTAATTAAAGTGTGTATAAAAGAATTATTATTCATTATTTCGGGGAGAGCAGGAGGGGAAGAATTACCATTAATGGCACACCCATTGGGCGTCTGGGATTTGGCATTCCCATTCGGGCTGGCCAAAATATTATTCAATTGTTTTTTATCAAGGAAAGGTGTATATTTTGGGTTGGGTTTGACTGGCTTGAGAATGGTTTCTCTGTGAGAAGATGATGTTGAATTTAAAAAGGTGGTTGTTTGGAAAGGAGCTGAGGACGATGTCATCTCTGCGAATGATTTTTTCGCAGGAGAGATTAACTTTGAGGCCTGGAAGTACGAAATGTTGTCGGTAGCCATTTTATGTTTTATGTTCTTCTGTCTTGTTAATTCCGGACAGGCTAGACTGACCGCGGTATGTGCACCCGAACAGTTAATGCAAATGGGATCATTGGAAGATTTCGGACATTGATCAAATGGGTGAGCTTCTCCGCAATAGTAACAACGTGGGGGGGAGCGGCATACAGATTTCGAATGTCCGAACCGGCAGCAGTTGAAACATTGAATTGTTGGAAATTTATAAACTTCGACGGGAAGCGAGGTATAGTAAATTAACACACGAGACGGTAGGGATTGTCCCTCAAATGTAACAACAACAGACTGGGAAGGTTTCCAGATCGTTTTTCCGTCAGTAGAATCCTTGTAGTTCAGTCGACGTACTTTTAATACTTTTGGGGTTCCGTGAGAATTATTCAAAGCATCAACAATTTCAGCGTCTGGGATCTCCGCGGGAATTCCTCGCACAAGACCCATTCTCGAAAGGTTAAATGTAGGGATGAACGATTTATATTTATGATTTGAGAGCGAGTCAATTTTTTTTACAAATCCATTTGCGGAAGCGGCAGTGTTAAACTCGATAGATAATTTATATCGCCCTTCCGGTTTAATTGAACCGTTAACAATATCAAGGTTATTATTTTTTGAGTCAAATACGAATTTTCCAAAATCTAAAGGATGAATAAGTTTTCCCTGTTCAGTTCTCTGAACATTAACGGTAAATGGACCGGAAGCTGAAGCAGGATAAAGTAATTCAGTACTTTTTGCATTATCGCTAGTTAAAGTATTTGGCTGGATGTTACTATTGGTGTTAAGGTCGTTAAGGGTCGAGGTTTGTTGAACCGGCGGTATAGATTTAACTTTCGATGGAATGTGAAGGCTTTGCGATGGTCGTCGTTTACGAGATGGGAGCGTAATAGAAACCTGGCTCGTATTCGATTCCGAATCAGAAAAATCCAATATCGACCCTGGGTCGGGAGGTCTATCTTCGTCTTCCTCCATTATATAAAAAAACTGAAAAAATAATACGCAGTCTATTTCATTGACTGTACAAACAAAAACGGATTAGCCGTAAGCAGGAATGCAAACAAATAGGTAAACGATAAACAATATTAAATAAAATGTAACAATAATCTCTTATCTGTACGCAGCGCAGGAACGGGCGAACGGCACTCAGCAATAGTAAGGTACACACAACCACTGTTGACCGCGGCTCGAATCGGACTGATTGTTTTTGTGTTGTTAATGCAGTTATAACGGCTTATGATTTTTTGGTATTTGATGAGACAATTAATGTGATACGTCATTAAAAATGACGGTCCCACGAACCTAAAAAGCCCTGGACAGAACAATTTGAAGCTGCGGGGTGAGGGGAAAGATGTATGAAATGTGCTAAAACATTAATTTTAACGACATATGCCTTGTCTCATCAATTACAAAAAAAAATCATCCTCACTTCTGTGTTTAAAAAGGCTCAAACAATGATGTATGCAATTACAGACCAATTTTTATTTTACCATGCATTTTAGAAAAATCATTTTTAACAAAATATCCTCTAATATTAAACATGCTATTACCGATTGCCTACATGGATTTGTCTCATCTAGATCTAATTTCACAAACCTTATAATAAATGAAAATTATATAAACCAAGCATGGACTTTTAGGAAACAGGTAGACTCCGTCTACACTGATTTTTGCAAGCCATTTGAAAAGGGCTGAAAATTAGGGATAAGTTGTAATAAATCGGTATGGTTGATTAGTTACTAATCTAATAGATTCCTTTTTTTTATATCTTATGAATTTATTGCTACCAGCGGTTTCCCCCAAGGTCTGCACCTGAAACCTTTTTTATTTATCCAATTCACCATGTTATGAGGTTCTACAAAATTAAACATCCAATAATATATAATTACTAGCAGTTAAAAACCCGCTCTGCGGGTTTTTTTCTGCTAGACCCTGCGGGCGGCTCTTAGTTGGGCTTCGCCCATTTTAAGTGATATTAACAACAGTTACATTTAATAGATAGATATTTGGACATTCACGGAGAGAGGGTGAGTATATATATTGTTAAAACACGGAACAGGAAGGAGTTAATTAATAATAACATGCTAAATTTACGCATAATAAGCATGACAGTTGTTTGAATAAATGAAATTTTACGTATTTGTGATGGATTATTTCAAATGAAACACTATTATTGACTACATGTCTACAACTGATATTAACTGTTATCGTACCTAATATAATTAGCTCATAGGAGACTTGCAGTGCTTAAATATGTGTTACAACCGTCAATGTCTATAAGTTTTATCAATATCGTTTAGTTTGTCACAATTAAAGATAGTTATAACAAAGTTGACTTAAATAATAGATTATTACATATTGATTAATTGTACCCGTGTTTATGAATAAAAGGAGGGTAATCATTTTCGGTAATCATTTGGTAATTCTTTACCTACAACTGTTACTGTATCTAATAAAGCTTAAAGTTAGATTATATATACACCTTCATCAGGAGAGTAAAAATCTATATATAAAGGTAGATTATTACAATATAGCGCCCCTGAGGTGATATCTCACAAAAGCGGCGCTATGCAAATTGTCCAATAAATAAATAAATATAATGTTTACATTTTATTGTGTATACACCGAAGTCAAAAATTAAATATAGATTGCAATTGGGCAAGAAGAAGTGGAAGGAGGGGGGAGGGGTAAGAGTAGGCTGGGTTTATAATAATTAGGAATTACAATATCGTTAGACGGGAAAGACCAGTTAAGTGGGAAAATATTTAAAAGAGAAAACTCTCTTTAAAAAAATAAAATAAAATAACTAAAAATAAAAAAAAATAATAAAAATAAAAATAAATAATAACTAAAAATAAAACTAAAAATATAATATAACTCTTTATAAACATAAAAAAATCTTGTTAATTATATCTGCTTTTATATTAACATGTTTCCTCATTTCTAAAATTTCAAAATTATTTATAGTGAAGTATTTTAAGACCTGAAAAAAACAAATAGAATATATAACCATAAAACAATATATTCATAAGACAGATAGCATTTAATAACGGTTATTCTAATAAATTGATAGTTGAAATACTAAATAAAAACATATTCTCTTCAAACGGTCTTTCTAAAGATAGAAATAAACAATGGCGTAGAATTCTGCTTGTGGATAACGATACTTCTAAAATTATATATAAAAACAATTCTGGTACTATTCAACTGGCGTTTTACATGAAATATATTCTTAATAATAAAGATAGCAAAATTCAAACAAAAAATCAGGAGTTTAAAAACTCAATTGGGATGATTGTAATATCGTTTACAAAGGTAGAACCAATAGAAACTTTGAAGTCAGAACTAAAGAATATCGCAGGGCTCTAAATGGAAATAGTGAATTTGAGTTTGCAAATCATCTTTTGAATAATGATCATACTTTCGATAAAAATTCAGGTCTTAAAATATTTCACTCAGGATATAAAGCATGGCAAATAAATAATTTTGAAATTTTACAAATTAGAAAACATGTCAATATAAAATCAGATATAATTGATAAGCAAAAAAATATAAATAATAATGAAAAATGCCATTACAAAGTGATAAGCTTCTAGAAGAAATCTTCTTATTAAATGCTTGTTAATCGTAAGTAGTCAAATATTGTGAGCTGCATATTCTAATAAATTGATAGTTGAAATACTAAATAAAAACATATTCTCTTCAAACGGTCTTTCTAAAGATAGAAATAAACAATGGCGTAGAATTCTGCTTGTGGATAACGATACTTCTAAAATTATATATAAAAACAATTCTGGTACTATTCAACTGGCGTTTTACATGAAATATATTCTTAATAATAAAGATAGCAAAATTCAAACAAAAAATCAGGAGTTTAAAAACTCAATTGGGATGATTGTAATATCGTTTACAAAGGTAGAACCAATAGAAACTTTGAAGTCAGAACTAAAGAATATCGCAGGGCTCTAAATGGAAATAGTGAATTTGAGTTTGCAAATCATCTTTTGAATAATGATCATACTTTCGATAAAAATTCAGGTCTTAAAATATTTCACTCAGGATATAAAGCATGGCAAATAAATAATTTTGAAATTTTACAAATTAGAAAACATGTCAATATAAAATCAGATATAATTGATAAGCAAAAAAATATAAATAATAATGAAAAATGCCATTACAAAGTGATAAGCTTCTAGAAGAAATCTTCTTATTAAATGCTTGTTAATCGTAAGTAGTCAAATATTGTGAGCTGCATATTCTAATAAATTGATAGTTGAAATACTAAATAAAAACATATTCTCTTCAAACGGTCTTTCTAAAGATAGAAATAAACAATGGCGTAGAATTCTGCTTGTGGATAACGATACTTCTAAAATTATATATAAAAACAATTCTGGTACTATTCAACTGGCGTTTTACATGAAATATATTCTTAATAATAAAGATAGCAAAATTCAAACAAAAAATCAGGAGTTTAAAAACTCAATTGGGATGATTGTAATATCGTTTACAAAGGTAGAACCAATAGAAACTTTGAAGTCAGAACTAAAGAATATCGCAGGGCTCTAAATGGAAATAGTGAATTTGAGTTTGCAAATCATCTTTTGAATAATGATCACACTTTCGATAAAAATTCAGGTCTTAAAATATTTCACTCAGGATATAAAGCATCGCAAATAAATAATTTTGAAATTTTACAAATTAGAAAACATGTCAATATAAAATCAGATATAATTAATAAGCAAAAAAATATAAATAATAATGAAAAATGCCATTACAAAGTGATAAGCTTCCAGAAGAAATCTTCTTATTAAATGCTTGTTAATCGTAAGTAGTCAAATATTGTGAGCTGCATATTTGTGAGCTCATATATTGTGAGCTCATATATTGTCAAATATTGTGAGCTCATATCGCGCCATTCATTTGGTTCGTTTTTAAACCGCCATAGGTGCGCTGTGTCGGCCATCTATAGCCGGTTCATTTATATCATGTAGGTTCATTTATGGCCGTGCGTATCCGCCATATTGAATAAGGAACGCGTGATTTTTTATAAACGTCAAACATAATCACGTAACTGTGGATAATTTTCATTGTAATGTAATTAATCTAATGGATTATGAACTTTCTAAAACATATTTTCTTCGATATTATCCAAAAATTATATGAGCAGAAACGATGCTTTTGAAGAAATCTCGTATTATTATGAGGCGATCCTATTTTAGTATGAAATCGTGTCTTAATTTTCAAGTTAGCTGAATTTACCCGAAACAGACAATTTTAATTCGACCAATCAGAGGGCCTAGATCGTCCAGACGCTGGCGTAATAATACTATCAGATTCGACCAATCAGAGGGCCTAGATCTTCCAGACGCTGGCGTAATAATACTATCAGATGTTGACTTATTCTCAGTCGAAATACTTGACCTAGGCATCATATGTGACCAAAAACTCAGGTTTTTATCTCATTTAACTTCTAACTAACTTCTATCTCTAATGAAAATGTTGGGTTTTATTTTTATAGTAAAGATTTCAAACGATTATAAAATATTCACACAAAAGATTCTGTAAACATCTCTCGTTAGAAGCGACCTAGAATAGAACAGTTAAATGACAGAAGAAAAGTTTTTGATATTATATTTTTCCATAAAATTCTACTTTATCAGTTAGATATCAGTGTTGATTAACTTTCATGTTCCTACCGAGGTTTGATCAAGGTGCCCTAGTATGTATTATAGTAACAATCATACTACGGTTTCAGGCTACAATTCTGTTATAAATAAATTACAAACCAATGGTAACTCGAATGCAATGTTAGCTGATGTTTTTGATTGCGTCTATCGAAATATTAATCTGTTCATATTAAACATTTTAGCATTGCTTATCACAGGTTTCTGTTTTTATTTCTTTTAATAACTTTGTACTATTGTGCTTTTTTTCTTGTTAACTAATATAATCTTATAATTTTTCCTTTCTTTCCATATTGTATATGACTGTCAATAAAATTCATTTATGTAAATGGAACTTGTGTGCTGTTAATTTTAGATAAATAAATAAGTCGTTATAACTGCATTTACAACATACAGATAAAATTATAATAGTTTATTGTGCACCACTTTGTATAGAAACAGGGCTAGCCTTTGGAGCAGTCCGTTCCGGGCGCCGAATTGCCAAGGCCCTTATGATAATACCTAACACATCGCCCTTGAGATTATTTTCCATGAAAATGGCGCTACACAAAAATTATTGAGTACAGTGATCACCTATCTAAGGCGCCAAAACAATACTCGCGCCGGCCCTGCATACAGATGGCTGCCAAGCAATTTCCCCTCACCGTGATTGGTTTATTTATGCCCTCACCCTAGATCTGGCTTCAATACCATTCATACAAAATTGCACCAATGCTCTGTCCAGGGCTATTTAGTAGATAGTTGATTTATGCTATTTAGGTCCATGGTGAAAAGCCCATGTGTCCGGGCATATCCGGGGGTGAGTGGTTTATTTACATCCCGGTAAAGTGCACTAACTACATGGTGATACAAACAATTATTTTTTTTCCCAATTCCAACGTTTTCCAAGGCAGTGCATATTATTATCTTCGTCATAGTATTCACACAGATTGTAATAATAATAATAACTCACCTCCAGCGTGTTTCATTTAGACCTAAAACATAATATATTTTTGAAAGGTACATGACAAACCTTCCCAAACCATTTTTTATGTCTCTCTGATATTTTCAGTAAATTATTTTTATTTTTAAATTTTATCCAATGGGGTATTTTAAAAAACAATGAATACTGAAAAAATGTGTGTAAGATTTAAAGTTAATTTTTCTGATTCTGATCATTGTACTAAAAATGTGTAATTTTTATATTACTAAACGGTTATTTATGATTATGACATAGAAACAGCCACTGATGCGCCACTGGCTGACGGCTGTTGCTAAAGTCGCCGGGCGTGACGGTGACGACAATGCCACCGAAATAACGAATAAAAACGAATGTGTCATTTTGGCGGCAAATCGAAAATGTCACATTTTAAAACGTTAAATAAATATTATATGATAATTAATATGGTAATTTTTTTTAGAGAAAAAATAAACAGAGAAAATACCCTTCTGTAATGTAGGTAATCATTATTTATTTTATTACTAACCGTTGCGTAAAGATTGTAAACATTTCAAGTATCCAATGTAAAAGTTCCATGAGCGTGTAAAAGAGTAAAAATAAAACACTTATTTTTAGAAAAATGAGCAGAGCAGAACTAATTTTGCACAGAGAATACCTACCAGTGGCGGTCGGTGACTTTTTGTAGAAGGGATGCTGGACATCAAATGTTTATACTCGTACTTGATATCAAATATGCACATCTAGACGCTAGCCAACGAACAAGATACAATTAGGTACCGTCTAAAATTATCTCCATAAATCCATTAAGCTCCATAGCTCAATAATTACAGATACAAAATATCTTAAATGTGTTATTCGTAATATTCAACACGAATTCGACTTTAGTATTCAAGTTCAAAGCAAACTGTCAAAGCAGCGCGCGCATACACACACACTAAGAACAATCCATTCTAACATTTTGGAAGCTGTTTACAGATCGCTTCCACACCACAGTATTGCTTGTATACGTGTGTTTTACAGTATTTGAGAATGTATGTGTATTTAGACTCGCCCGCGCTCTTTGTATCGTGTCGTTCGTTGTGCGTGCACAGAAATGGGACGATAATATGCACAATGTATTATAATAATAATATTTGTATGATTTTTTACAGCGCCGTTTTTGTAAAAAAAATCACATTAAGGTCGCTGTAGAAATATAAAAATATTCAAATTGCAGTATGTATTGCTGTTTACGGCTAGAAGTCCAAATCTTTGGACGGACGGACCGCGCCTGATACCTACATACAAATAAAACAGCCTGAAATAATCATGTCTGTGCTTTGTGTCGATAGACGGCATTTGTATTCCGTTTAAAGTAACATCTAAGGCAGGAGGAAATTATCTGTGATACGTGTTGAGATATTATTTAAGATTATTAGTCCACAGAATAGGTATCAGATAATACAAATTCGATTTTCAACCACTATAGGTCAACGGAATAAAAGTAACTCCGTCACGCATCACTGTATTCTACTTGACGGCAATCAAAGGACGCTCCACACTGACTCGGTTACAGCTGGCAGAAGCGTATACAGCTTTAGAAGAATGCCTTCATGGTGCAGGAGCAATACAGAGTCTAGAAAGGAAGAGTTGGGGGTTGCGGAAGTAAAACCACCCGAGTGTAATTGTGTTTACTTTATTGTTACAATAAGTGACGGGGCTCGCTATTCTCGCCCGCGACAACAGTTTCATCTCTCCAAATTGACATTGAACAAATGTTTTACAATTCACAGAAATGCCTCCTTAAAACATCACAAAATATTTTTGAATATATTTTTTCTAACAACCATTTACACTTTATATTTACAATATAATATTGTAGAATGTCCAAATATATTATTTAATTTCCGTACAATTTAATAATTGCAAATTCAGAATATATCATTAATGTTTTGTCTAAAAGATACAGTGTTACTAAAAACATCCAGCCGATGAAAATATACATACATAGAAAATATTTAACAGAGTTCTGCCTAAACTTATACGAGTTATGAAACCAATAACCAATGTCCTATCAATTATATACAGTAATCGGCTGAGGAAAGAATTATATTCTTCCCAACAAGTCGGTCCGGAGAAACAACGTCTCAGTCACCGAGGAAGAAGTCAAATGGAGAAGTTCCAGATAAACAATAGTAACCTAACCCAACATGACCTCGGCACTACACTTACTAGGTCATCGTCACTATCACTAGATATCAACAATGAAATGTTCACACCGATTGCTAACTCCCCACACATCGTATTAACAAGAATAACAACATGTAACTTTAGTTAACCGTAGATTAGCACTCTAACCGTGAGTCTCTTCAGTGACCTGCAGCGCTGGGATTCTTCTTATAACTAAGGCATCGCCGATTGTTTTAAATACAAATGCTTCCTTCTGTTTAGTACACTCAAACATAATTCTTAGTACGCCAGCTAAAATGCCAAACATTATTTTCGTAATAACCTACTTGTTTATGTATATATCCTATGTAGTTTCTTTATGTGCGCTAAGCGTTCTTCACAATAAAAATAAGTTATACGAGACTTTCCTGTAAATAAAAACAAAATTTTGAAAATGAAAGATTATGAATTTGCAACACACCTTTTCACAGATAAAAAATCAATGTTTGGAAGTGACGAAACAACACACTAGAATAATAGTAAGATACATTATTTCCTAGCCAAGTGAATAAATAAGGTTTAAAATACCACAAAATGAGTGACTAGCAAATACACGGTGGATTTCTTGGAATACTAGAGTTAAATGTATGTAGTGCAGGAAGAGAAGTCGGCATTGCTTATTGTCGGACAGAATACCCCAACACCCAACAGAACAGGTCTGCGAGGCCATTAGATAGAAGATACCATCTCTGCACTAGACACTTCTTATTGCATTTTCAAATCTTACAGACTTTCGTTAATTTATTCAATTCTACTTGCACAGAGCCAAGTTAAAACAGAATTATTAAAAATATCTCCCCTTTTGTCATCTCGTATGATTAAAAGTAATGTGTACTTGCAAGGTAAAATGCTTTCTCGCCAATGTTAGCTAAAAGGTAGGTTTTGAGACGAGACAACACAAGACACACCCACATCTTATGAACAGTCGTGCGAACGCCATCTGCCGTCATCATTAAACAACACTGAATTGTTGTTTTAAAATAGAACAGCTGTGATTGCTCTAAAACCATTGTGGAGGTTTGTGTTTTGATTTTTTTTTGGGCAATAATAAAAAAACAATTCATTCCACTTTCAGTGTTAGATACTTCATATTATTGTTAATGTCTGATTAACAAATTTCATGCACTTAAGTTAATATCTAACATAAAACTTAGTATTTTAGCGGACACATACTAAAACATATAATATTATAACAATCATATAATATTCTGGCACTAAGCACTTGATGCAATACTTATTATATCGAGGCGAGGAAAACAAATAAATAGATACAGCTTTTAAATTAACAAAAATATTTATTCAAATTTACAAAATGCAAAATGTTATAGATTTGGAAAATAAAGATAATATATACAAGGATATTGTTTACGTAGTCCTTCAGAGCTGGTCGGCTGATGAGTAAAATACAGTTTATTGTAACTGTGTGTGCTGTGCATTCCGATACTGTATCCAACAGCCAACAGCAACCAACACATCAGTCTTTGTGCTCGCTTCTCGGGTGGAATCTAACTCGATGCATATTGCCAAGGTGTCTGTCTACATTATCCGCATGACTAATATAATCACAAGGTATTTAAGGTCGGCTACTGACTTTCTAAAGACGCGGATTACTCCTGCTTGCGTGTTACTATGAAATCCCGTCAAGTAGGTAAAACCAATTCCTTATTGCGAATGACGAAAAACTCTAGCTACTTTAAATTGGAAGCCTAAACAATAATGTAGAGCTACCAGCTTCCCCGCTGACGTGGGCCGGCTCATGGAATGTGTCCCCTCCAGGGGGGGTGGATGGGGGAGTACGTAGCGCCTATGTACTACGTACGGAGGGGACATGGCAGCGCACGAGTAGCCTTCATTCTTTAAATTAGTCAACACCTATAGGATGTGTGCCATTAACATATCATATAGATAATTATATAACGTCTTATAATACAAACTATTCAATGGCCCAAAGAGAGTATAAAAATCAATGTTTGGTTTAAAATAAATTAAAAATATCTCACGGGCCCAGTGCAGGCGGTTTACTGGCGCCCACATAATTAATACTCGAGGGCGCAATAATAAAATAGTTTAATAATCACAAAGAAAAGAGCCCTCATTCCATTAATGGCCTCTTCAATACACCCGCCACACCACTTTATACACATTAATACAAATAATAATTATAATTAGTGGGAAATAAGGAGTCCCCAAGTAGGACCTGTGTCGTATATACAATACACCCTCACATACATACGTACATTAGAACTCTGAACTGTATTGCAATAATCTAGCTAAACTATCCCTCCGCTCGCAGTGTACTTGTACTGTCCCTCCCGAACCAATAATTAAACTATTTAGTCTATGGCGGCCGACCCGACTCGATACTAAACACTGGATACAAGTTATTCTCTATTCGTCTCCCGCACGCATCCCGCGCACCTCCCCCTGCTTCCGCAGCTTGTCCAGGTCCTCCTTGGTCTTGTCCTCGATGGCGCGGATGTCGGCCATGGTCAGGCCGTGCCACTTGTCCAGCCAGCACACCACTTGCCGGTGGAAGGTGGTGAACAGCCGCCTCTCCGACTTGAGGATGAAGCTCTCCACTTTGCTCTGTAATGGAGATACACATATATATACATACAACTAGTGATCGATTGGTTAGTCAGTGTGTATGTTTGTTGACACGTGCACATACCTGCAGGCCGAACCACTTGAACTCCACCGTGACCAGCTTGTAGCAGGTCATGGCGGGCTTGTGGCCGCGCCACCACTGCGGGCCGGTGAAGGGCCCGCGCCCCGTCTTCTGCGAGTGGAACTTGCTCGGGTCGAGGTCGGGCTTGTAGTCGCTGCTGGACACCGGGTCGTTGGCAATGTCGATGTACACCACCTCGCGGTTCTTCAGCTTCTCGGGAGACAGCTCGTGGACCTACAGACACATGTAACACATCTGTTAATAATTATAAAACTATCAGGGTTATAAAGTGTCGATGTACACCACCTCCCGGTTCTTCAGCTTCTCGGGAGATAGCTCGTGGACCTACAGACACATGTAACACATCTGTTAATAATTATAAAACTATCAGGGTTATAAAGTGTCCATGTACATCTCTAAATATTATAAGACAAAGTCGCTATTCGCGTCTGTCTGTTTGTGCGCTTAGTTCTTCTAATCTACGCAACAGATTTTCATAGGGTTTTCACTATCATTTAGAATATTCCATACTGAAGTTCATATTGTATTTATAGAAAGTAGAGAAAAGTCGATGTTTGGTAATAAAGTCGTAAAAAAATATTTTCAGGCATTTACATTGCTAACGCTGGCTAAACCCTAACAGATACAACAAAATAATGTACAACGGAAAAGTGTCCGATGGTATATGTCTATGTCCTAAGCGTAACCCCCAGCAACGTCAGGTACACGTTATTGTATGATAAAATGGTAAAACAACTCATTTGACTGTAGGTAGCCCAGCCTAGCAGTGGATCCATTTAAAAGCTGGGGATCAATCGTAATAAATATTATTGATAGCCGCAGAGTTATCACTATTCTCTTGTGCCACTCCCGACACATTATCACTAGGAATTATTATATAATTATTGCATATCTATTATATTTTACACATTATTGTATCATAAAATCGTAAAACAACTCATTTGACTGTGGATCCATTTAATAGCTGGGGATCAATCATAATAAATATTATTGATAATCGCAGAATTATCTCCATTCTCTTGTGCCACTCCCGGGACATTATTACATAATTAATAAATTCTCATTATTGTGACAAACAACTTGAATGTAACCTTGTAAGCCATAACAGTTTTTTATAATTTCTTCTCAGTTGATAAATTTTTAAATGTGACATCCGACTTTTGGTTTCTGAGGTACAGAATAAAAATAAGTTTGAATGGGCTATGATAATAAAATATTTCACCTGTCTAATCAACTAGATCTGGCTTGTATGCCACATTAACCACCAGTTACCATGTACCAGATATTTGTTATCTATAAAATGGTGCCACAATTAATATGTCTGTTAACAAGTCGAATCTGTCAACAAAGATTGCCATCTTGTTAAATTAATTTATTTAAAGGCTGCTGAGATAATCTCAGAAGATAAACAAATGGAATTATAATATAAAGTGTATAAGGAATTTGAGTAAAAAATATTTTGACTTTTAAAAAATATATGTTCATGTAGATCAAACAAAACACACATTCTGAATATACAAATATATTTCTATATTTTTACTTTAGGAAACGAAATTTTAGGTCAAATGTACTATTAAGTTTGTACAATAAATAAACATTTTACGTGCGTATTTTGCGAATAAGAGGAAGAGGTTGCCATACAGTTTAGTATTTTTCTTTTTTAGTTGTATCAATTGTTTTAACTTAAATTAGGTGACTGTGATCTTCATAAGCGTCCATCAAGCCAATATAATGTTGTGTTTATATAATATGTCAGAAAGCGGATCGATTGTCGCATCAAGATCGCGTCTCAACATTTATGGCATAAAACTTCTTGGAACGGGCAATAAATTTTTGCGTGACACTTGTATTTGTTTACACATCGGAACGATACAATAATAATTTGTATTATCACCTGATATTTTAGAAGGTTTTGTTAAAGTCACATAGATAGATAACGTACACAGTACACGTTGTGAATATGAAAAAATAAACATAAAATATCAATATTATTGTATTTTATTTCTTTTTGAAATTGATCATTTGTTGCTTTAGAAAACACTTTTATCATAGGAATTTTGGCAAAATTTGGTGTTTCTTCTGTTTCTGAAGATGATCTTTTTCTTAGATGCGTTATAATACTGCTATCATCACTATTTGTATCTGTTGTTTCACCTCCCGTAGAATCACTAGGAATCCAATCAACCTTCCAAATAATAGCATGTGACATAAAAAAACGGAAAAAAGTTATTTTTAAATGTATAAGAATGCACTCACGAATGAACTGTTACAAATTACGCGAGAGGTTAGCTAGGTTAGTTAGATAGTCCACTCCCGCGAAGAACCAAAAACACAATGAAACTCGATTTTCGATACAAACGATCGCAGCGCTTTTGCGACGCGTAGCATTCTAACGGTTAAGTAAAGTCCCTTTTTTTGGTCCTCCTGACTGTCTATAACCCCTTAACATTGATTGAAAAATGTACTGGAATTCATTATAGAAGAATAAAAAAATTCTCTATACAAAATGCCCTACTGACTAATGAAGGGTATCGTTCAGAGTACAGATGACGCCACGCGCCTCCGCGCCTCTTACCACTTGGGTTGTGGTTGTTAACCACTCAGAACATTAGAACGTCAAAAGACGTAAATATGATAATAGCGGTCAAGACATTAGAACGTCTTTTCACGTAAACGCGCGAGATTTTACAAAAATCGATTTATTTCCATCACTAGTATACGGATTGCCATGATTTAAAAAACAGAGTATCGATAATGAATAACGCTATGCGTCTGTATTCAAGAATATCTATGGAACGTAGAGTTGCATTATCTAAGCCGATTGAATCTGTCATCTTGTTCGTTCATAATTTATTGCGTTTTTAAATAATTTATAAAAAATATTTTAGTTTGGACGGTTAATATTTTGAGGTGACTAATAGTTTTTAATTATATTTCTTCAATATATAAAGTGTTATTTCTTTATGATACTCTTTATGACGTTTTCATAAAATGTATATTTAGAAACGCAAATATTTACGTATAACAACACAATACGATAGTGGATTTCATAATCTTTCCAAAACATTTTTTAGAATGAGGCTACGTTTCCCAAAACGTGAGTTATGAAGCTTTTAGCAAAACTCGTAAATAACACAAAAATTATCACGTTTTGACAGTTCTCAAAGGAACACATAGTAGATAGTCTTTGTCTGAGAGGTTAAGGTGAGTTTAAAACTATGAAAACGAACATCTATAAAGGAATTATAAAAAAATAAATTAACTGAAATTCCTTATAATTCCGTATACTATTAAACCCTGGATACAACCACTGTATTCAAGAGGTGTGACTTCACTTTATTGAGACCCAAAGCAGACTGTTATTTTTCCCTAGCCTAACTAATGAAGGTGCAAAAAGTAAATTAAAGTAAAGCACAAAATAAATGGACAAATTAAAAATTCACATGAACTTTGTAGTCATGTTTGGCATTGAGAATGTTTTGTTCATCGCAAAAACAAGGAAATTCCAAATATTGGGAATATCGGCCTTAAATCGAAGTTGCGTATTTTATACACAGAAGCAATAAAACATAATTTATTCACGTTTTCTGACACTTTTGATGAGCAACCTTTTTTAACCTCTCAGGTTAATTTGTTCACTTTTGGGAACAACTCATATGGGTCTTCCTTACTGTCGTAGTGAGATATGATCCAAACGGTGTTAGAAAGAGAAAACACCACGCTTTATATTCAAATCTAAAAGTTAATAACCTCTATGAAATTAAGGTTTTCGACAACAATTTGAAATTTTTTTATTATTAATCATTTTTACATGAAACGACAAAACGGTGGGGTGGCAATAATGTTTATAATAAATTTGTGTAACAAAATATGTGTTTTTATTTTTTTCGTTATCAGGAATGTTAGTTAGAAAAAACGTAAGATGAGCCATTTTTAAAACTTTTTTTGTAACAGCATTAAAAAAATACATGTTCATTTCTGATAATAAATTTAGAATGTGTTTTTTCACCACCTTTGTTTTAGTTTTCAGATATGTTCAGAAATATTTAATTAATTTGGATTTTATTGCAAAGCGGAGAAAATCTGACAGAATATGCCAGAGGCCGGAGGGGTTAACCGGAGGGCAAATTTATTCGCCGGCTGCAGGGGGTGGGTAACAAACAGCTTGACGTGGTTAACTTAGCATTCGGTGGTGTCAGAAACGATTTATATTTTTTAAAACCGTAATCTTTAAATAGTATAAAACAAAGTCGCTATTTGCATCTGTCTGTTTGTGCGCTTAGTTCTTCTAAACTATACAATGGATTTCGATAGGGTTTTCACTATCCTTTAAAGAATTTCTTCCGGAATAATAATAATAACTTTGCTGAATGTAATCAACATGGCTGCCGCATTTTGTGTTTTGAATTAATGGGTTATCTTTGAAGGAGTTTTTGACTTGTAGTTTAGTTTGAATGGTTTTGTCAGTGACAACGCGATAAAAGATTAGATTACATTTTTTTCACAAAACATACATATGAAATAGTACGTATTTATCATAAAAAAGACATTTTTTTGTTTTTTTTGCCAAACATATCTAAAAAGAAAGTGAGTTTTCACTTCTTTGACCGTCACTAGGCATTAGAAAATAAGTAATAATATAACGTATATGGGGACTTACATTTTCGGAATCTCCCTCATCGGGCACGTGGAGTGACTCAATAGAGATTATGAAGTTCTCCTTCATGTAGCCAGGGTTCTGCGACACAAAACATGGGCCGATTAGGTAAGGTTAGAACAATAGGTTAGAATGGTTACATGTCCAGAGTTGATGTAACTCACGGTGAGGACTGTGCGGCAGTATGGGTAAGCGTTCCAGGCCTCTTCGTGGATCTCCAGGGACCCCTTGGGCGCCAGCAGGCGGATGAAGGCCGGCACCTTGGAGGCCAGGTGGTAGATCTTGTAGGTGTACTGGCCAGCTGAATATTTGCCTCCTACGAGGTGAACAACAATACATTCAATTCATTAGGTCTTTTAAATTGCTAAATAACATTACACGGGTCAGTAAGCTGCTAGTGAGTCAGACATCCTCAATCCCCACTTTTACTAATGGATGATGGCGGACAGCCAAAACTGACATAAATGGAAAACTTTCCAAGCCGATTATCCTAAAATATCTAGGGATATTCACAGTTAACCAATTGTGGCTTGGCAGTTTGGTAATTTATTTAAAATGCAAGGCCAAAAGCTAACTTTAAATGTGGTAGTACCTGCAACCTGATTTGTAATACCTAGTCTCCCATGAATTGTAATAATCAAAGAGCTTAATCGGTGTAAAAACTGCCTCATTAACGGTCAGTACCCAAAAACACACACTTTGTAGCCTGCAAACACAAGAAATACTACAAATGATGTATTTGCAAATTCTACAGGCAATTAGAAAAAAATATAAGATTTTCAGTGAAAAGTTCTTAGACTGAAGTTCTATAAAAAGAATGTACTGTAATTTCAGGTAAAATATTTGAAATTACCTTCACTGGTTTTCAAACTGCACCTAATGTTAGGGATATTTTGGTATGTATTTATTTGATATAATTTAAAAGATTTCAATTGGAGGATTATTGGAATTTACAGATAAATCATCTGCGGTATAGTTTGTTTATAGCAGACTAGACGGCATCCATGGTCGAGGG
This sequence comes from Hesperophylax magnus, assembly GCA_026573805.1. NCBI lineage: Eukaryota > Metazoa > Arthropoda > Insecta > Trichoptera > Limnephilidae > Hesperophylax > Hesperophylax magnus. Next base: position 211,246 of record JAIUSX010000018.1, read on the forward strand.
GCAATCCGGAGGTCGCGGGTTCAAACCCCGGCACACGCAAGAACATTTTATTTTATTAATTTGTGTTATTTCACGATTATATCATTAAAAATAATATAAGGTATACTTGCGACAGGTTCTAGAGTGGAAAATACTCTCAGTATCGCCCTGGTGTAAGTTCACCATTCAAATGGCTTTAGCCGTGTTTTGTGACCAGATGTGAGTAGCCAAGTACTTCCCACCTCCTTCCCTCCCCACTACCTTCAGCCTCACAACAAACCCCAATTGGGGTTGCCATGGTCTCTTGTTGGGACTCTTGTGCGGTAGGTAAAATTATAAATAAATATGTATAAAATGGCATTGAGAGATCACAAGAGTAAACACGTTTGATAATGACAGGTGAGTTCAACAGGTAGATCAGTTCATGTTATTTATTGTTAGAACTGTGTCTATACACACAAAACCTTGAAATAATAACACAAAAACCCTGAAGGTGTTTGACCTCAAACACATTGAACAAATGAGAAAAGTTATTTCCGAAATTAGTAAGCAATTTTTCTTTAACATTGTCCATTTTATAATCATTAAAATATGGGGCACAAATAATCTGCCCATCCAGCGCTAAGCACACACATGTATGTAGGTATTCATTTTGAGACTGACATAAGAAGTGCTTCATTTACACTGTTCTCTCGGAAATAAAATATCAATCAAATAAAAGACTTGAAAAAATAAATATGTCTACAGCTCTCCATACAAATCTAGGTATATTTATAATATGAATTAACTACAAGGAGTGCTAATAATCACATAATAATTAATTAGAGGAAACTAATTATTTCAAGCTTTGAGATTCTAAAGACAACGTCATTAACTTGTGTAAAAGAAACACGCCAAGTTAATATACATAAATCTATATTGTGTGCAGTTGAGTCAAGTCTCATAACATTGTTAAACGGCCCTGCATCTTTCACACTTATATAATTTAATCCACCGATACATTGGGTATAAACCTACATCAGTAGATAAATAAAATAATTATGTGGGTGAAAACAATTGTGCAAACACGGCTGTTGTTACGCGCTTACATGCTCTGTGCCAATACAAGCTACCTGCAACAAGTCCGCAGTATTAATAATAAAAATATGTTTTTAGACTTACGACCTGAAGGTAAAAATTAAGTAGGATCCCAAGGGGGTTCACTATGGTCCCCAGAAAATCGTAAGCGATTGTGTTTCTTAAAATGTATTTGGTCCTTTCCAATAACACTGAGATATTAGTACTCGCCTAGCAGTCAATCATCAAATAATGCAAAGCGGTAAAATAGTTACTATTATTGTAGCCCTTTCCAGTAAAATGCTTATTTTAGAAGTCGCTCTGAGTGGGATAAGAGGGGGGAGGACGGAGTAATTTCATCGGAATTTATTTTGGACACTGCCATGTCAGGAGACACATGCAGATATTGGGAGTGGAAAATACCAACAGATGCAGGAAATGTGAAGAGGATGAAGAGACTCCAATTCACCTATGGTGCCAATGTCCTGCCCTGGTGGGAACTAGGCTCAGATACCTGGGGAGACATACAGTAGAACCAGAAGACATCGCCACATACCCAATAACAACCCTGGTGAACTTTATTAAAGGGACTGGGTTGTTGTTAAAGGATTGAGGTAAAATGGGAGATAGCACAATGGGCCTATGGCCTAAGTGCTCACGGGAACTACGTCTAAACTGTCTCCGCCCTTAAAAAACAAAAAAAAAAATAGTAAAGCCTCTATCATAAATTTTCTGAGGTGTAAAATTAAAAAGTCAATAGATCTTTTGTAGGTACTACGGATGTGTATTATCATTATCAGCAGGCATAATGTAATGAAGGATATGATCTATTCTAATAGGAGACTGACCGCGTAACAAGTAAATTACTAGCCACAATGTAGTAATCGAAAGTTCATCACATAATGAATGCCCCAATAAACTAATGATATAATAATGAGCGTGTCCAAATGGCCGCGTTCCGATTCCAGTACTGAGTTAGCCGGCTTATCTGATTGCGGCTTTAGGTGGAATAAGTACCATCCTTATCTGAACTAGGAGTTGATACCAGAGATAAACTGAATGCCATGTGATCCATCTGATGAGTGACAAATTGACATTGGCCATGGTAATTCTGCCTATTGCGAAAACATAAAGACCGGAGAACAACAACTAATAAAGCTAACTTTCTAACAAAAACTTATTTATTGTATTTGTGGAACTGCACTATAAATTATTTTCACTATTTTTAAAATTTACTATGAGTTTTAGATTCAAACTTTACCTTTGACAACGCCTTTAGAAGGTGCAAATAAATATTTCAAACAGAACTTAATCGCACACTAATTACTTAATTAAATTACAATTACCCACAAAGCAGAGAATCTATTTAAGCATCTGACTAAAAACACTTGAATGGTGAGAACTAGTGTCACATTACATACGAATACGTACGAATCAGAAATTCCTTATCAATGAAAAATCTATACTCAATATATTATGCATTAGTACAGTCTGTTCTGCAATATGCCATTATAAGTTGGGGAGCAGCTTACAAAACTAGCCTGCCCCCCATTAGTACAGTCTGTTCTGCAATATGCCATTATAAGTTGGGGAGCAGCTTACAAAACTAGCCTGCCCCCCATTAGTACAGTCTGTTCTGCAATATGCCATTATAAGTTGGGGAGCAGCTTACAAAACTAGCCTGCCCCCCATTAGTACAGTCTGTTCTGCAATATGCCATTATAAGTTGGGGAGCAGCTTACAAAACTAGCCTGCCCCCCATTAGTACAGTCTGTTCTGCAATATGCCATTATAAGTTGGGGAGCAGCTTACAAAACTAGCCTGACCCCCATAGCAATTGGTAAGTTTTTAGATTCTCACGGCCAAAAGCATTTTTGTTGTTTGTTTTTGGGGTGTTATGCCGTGTTGCGCTAACTCCTTCTTTAGCCGACGTTTCGGACAGCGTTGCAGTGTCCATCATCAGGGCAGATCCGGCAGGGCACATCTTCGGATCTACCGGATCTGCCCTGATGATGGACACTGCAACGCTGTCCGAAACGTCGGCTAAAGAAGGAGTTAGTGCAACACGGCATAACACCCCATAGCAATTGTTCAAAAAGTCATAATAAAAATAATACTAAAAAAACCTCCAGACTTCCCCACGCGTACTCGAAGAATCAAGTTCCTACATTTAAACACTTATTTATGAAAAATTCAATAATTCAAATTATAAAAGAAAAAGATAAATACTCATTCATAGCTGAAAATCGAACCAGACTTAAATATATATTTGCATGCCCTAAACTACACACTTCTTTTGCCCAGCACCATTATACCCACAGAGGGAAAAATTTCTTTAATAAATTACCAGAAGAAATTAGAAGCATTAATGATAAAAAAAAACAAATATTGAACTATATAAAAAAATATTTTAGGGAAATCGTTAACAAAAAAATTGATTCCCCTAGTTTCACTTGAAAATCTCACTATACTCCATTTATCCTCCATAATACATATTTTTTCGTCCCTCCAAATACAATAATTTGTATGGATTTTAATTTTTTAAACTTTGTAACCTAGTTATATTATTTTTTCGCAAATGTACACTCCTCTTCCATCCACAAGCAAATGCTTTTAATGGAAGTGTAGTATAAATTACAACAGTATGACTTGTAAACATTGTATATTTATCGTAAAACACAAATAATAAAAAAAATAAATAAATAAAAGAATTACAAAATGTGTTTAGTATTCCTAAAAGGAATTTAATAATATACTGGAAAATTTAATAATATATTAGATATTAATTAGATAATTGATTAAGTTTTGAACTTACAAATGAAAAAAACATAAATTATTTTCAGATCAACCTAATTTTTTTTGTGTCGAAATATCACCAAAATTAATAATTTGACTGTGAGAAGGAAATGCTTTAAAAAAATATGTCATTATTTGTTGCCAAATATGCATCGCAAAAAGAAATATGTTTCAAAGTTCAAGAAATATTTTGATGATTTAAATTAACCTTCATATAAAAATCATGACAAGGCAAACTTTTAGATTGTAGAAGTAATTTCACACCAAGTCAGGGAACTGTATTCCAAAACGGATTATGTATTACTGTTGAGCATACTATAACTTAAAGAATGTGTTTGTACATAGAAACATGAGCAAATGTTGGGCACGTGTTCATATTGTGACAGGACACCTGTTTATGGCTACTCTTTTACTGCAAAGCAAAAGGGAACAACAAGTAGCCAGCCGTAGGATCATAAAACTTCCATAAATAAATAAACAATGAACCATTATAAGACACCAAATCAATTTTATAGAAAACTAAATTATGAAATAAACAACAAATCAAGAGGAATAAAAATCTACAATTGGATTCAATAGAATTAATCTCCACACATAACCATGACTTTTGACAATAATCCAAGAATTAATATCATTGTATTGTGATTCACAGACAGTAAGTAAGGTAGGGAGGAGTTTAGAAGTATAGGTATAGTTAGATCAGTTTACCCAGCAGGGGATAGTCCTTGAAGGGTTCATTCTTCAGGACCTCGATGCCCTCTCCTCCGCCTGTCTCATTCTTGGAGGCCTCGGCCACCGCCCACAGCTGACCCACCTGGTACTGAAATACAACAACAACCATTTCATTAAAAACAGAAGAAGCAGCAAACCCATAGACATCCAAATTGATAGACTTGCCCCAACATCAATCTGGGTATTACTTCCACGAACTGGAGGCAAACCACACATCAATCAGGCGCTGTCCGCTGAAGAGCGTACATTGAAAAAACCAGATTTACCCCAACATCAATCTGGGTATTATTTATATATAGATGGCGTAGTGATAATCAGACGTTGTCCGCTGAAGAGCGTACATTGAAATAACCAGACAATATCAATGTTTCTGAGCAAACCCAAGCATTCACAAAACAGACCATTTCATTGAACATAATTTGTGTTAAAAAGGGAGCATTTCGGTTATCCCACTGTGAGTATCAACCCCAGCCTGTCCGACTGCAACTTGACCTACGTCAGTCAGGCGTAGTGATAATTTGGGTTAAAAAGGGAACATTTCGGTTATCCCACTGTGAGTATCAACCTCAGCCTGTCCGACTGCAACTTGACCTACGTCAGTCAGGCGTAGTGATAATTTGTGTTAAAAAGGGAACATTTCGGTTATCCCACTGTGAGTATCAACCTCAGCCTGTCCGACTGCAACTTGACCTACGTCAGTCAGGCGTAGTGATAATTTGTGTTAAAAAGGGAACATTTCGGTTATCCCACTGTGAGTATCAACCTCAGCCTGTCCGACTGCAACTTGACCTACGTCAGTCAGGCGTAGTGATAATTTGTGTTAAAAAGGGAACATTTCGGTTATCCCACTGTGAGTATCAACCTCAGCCTGTCCGACTGCAGGTTGTCTCCTAGTTATTTTTATTTTGTTGAAATGCATTATATTAAAGAGTTAATAGCAAGAATAAAATAAGTTTTCGATATCTCCAAAAATGACAAAGTTATGATCTTTCAAAGGGAACGGTAAAATGTTTACAATTGTGCCTCGTGACGTCACACGAGGTACAATACATAATTCGAATGGCAGTGCTGCAATACTGCCGTGCCAGTCATTGTATTAACTGTGACATCACATGTCATTGGATAAGACATTATTTAATAAAATTTAGTAATGTAATAATAATTAAGATTATGAATAAAACTAAAATACCTGAAGAACTCAACAATATCATTATTAAACTTGATTAATGTAGATAACCACTTTAAATAATAAAAAAATCTGTCTGGTTTTTAGTGAATAAATAATAATCGAAAAAACAAGCGTTAACTAAATCAATTGATTTTATAATTTTATATTAAAAAAGTGTTGCCGCCAGTGAGACTGACTGACTGATATCTAAAAAGGCAACTTTTTATGAAATAACCTTTGGATTTAATGTAGTTACATAATGCCTGTGTCAGACCAAGCTACACTTTCATAGCTTGGCCTATTTCAGCACATCGTTTGCCCACGCTTGCCATACATTCCCAATTGGAATGATTGTGCGAGAGTTATTCTGAAATAGGATAGTGTAGCGCGTCAGCGTGTGTCAGCCCATTTGTGCAAAAAGCATTTGATGTTTGAATCTTCTCATTACACTTATACACCCCATTTCTTCGCAGGGGCAGGGAGGAAGTATTGAGCACCACAGAATTCTGTCTTGACACACACTACCACTCATTCAACTAGAATTTAATTCACTTGATCATCATATTCATCCTGGGACATCCTCAATATCATTTATCAATTACATAAATGTGATGTGACGTGGGAGCTCGGCATTTCAAAGGTTAATACCAAATATATCCGTATCTTTGTGGAATAAAAAAACAGTGTCCATAAATGCAATCAGAAGTGATATTTAACGGGAATCATTTAGGTTAGGTTTCCCAAAGGTTCAGGTTAGGTGTTTTTGAAGCCCCCTTCTTACAAACAACATCTTTAATCTGTCTCGTTAGCAAAATGAAAGTACATTCTAGAAGGAGAAGGGTTTATTGACTATCGAAATGACAACTAAATTAGACTTGCATAAAGAGTAAATTCTGCAAAAGGATCAATACTCTAAAGGGCTGGTACGTTATTCATCTAAAGTCGTTCATTCAATTATTATTGAAAACAATCAAAGCTTTTGATAACCCATATTTCAGTGGTGTGTAAAAATATACACACGTTATGTTAAATAAAAACATGATTTTCAAATAATACATGACGCGAAAGTGTCAGTTTTGCATGAGAAGGATGGCAAGTGAATTTTTAAAACTAAACCACAAAAAAAAAGAAACGTTCCCGGGTCATGAATAATTTGACAATATTTTTAAATCTCCTACTACCACCACAGTAAGCGGAAAATGCTGCCTTGTATCATCATCACAGAGTTGTGCAGTGGTGCTTGGTGCATGCTCTATACCTGCTATGCCCTGCAGCTATGCTATGTTCCATGGTTATTTAGTCACTTTTCAAAATGATTTTGGATAGCAGGTGAATAGCAGCACTTTTAATACTGCATGGTTCCGCTACTCAATTATTCGTAGAAATGGTTTGGTATTTCTTTGCACAAGTGAGCACACATCTAATTTGGGTGTGTTGTAACCACACCGTGCACGTTACTGCGCACTGTATCTGATGCAATTCACTTTAATATATATATATATATAGTATACATACATATCTAGCAAAGTGTGAGCAGGTGCATTAGAAGTGCCTCTTTATCAAAAATCATTTTAATAAATTGAGTTTTATAATATCTAATGCATGTTTTACACAAGATCGCAAGATTGTACAAAAAATACTTCTTATCAACTGGTCTGATTATATATCGATCGTGTAGTGCAACAGAATGCAAATATCATTGTTTTGGGAAAAACAATCAAAAAAGAATCCTGAATCTTGAACACACCCGTGTTGTAGGAGTGAGGAAATACTACAGTCGGTGAGTCATTCTAAAAATAAGTTGTACTCATAAACCAGTCTATCGGAAAATGTCAACTGTGTACGAACGTTGGGAATATTGACTGAATCAATGCCGGACCATTCATGGACTCTTTGAAGCACCATCAATAGAAATAATAGTATAACAAAACACATAATTCCCACCTGTCATGTGTTTAACCATCTGCTAAGATGGTTTGCTAAATCTATTTTTCAGATCGCCAGATTTTGAAGGAATTAAGATATTTTTCGATTATCTACATAAATAGCTCAAGACCAAAGGTGGCCTCTAAATTTAATAATATGGTTCATTTTAAATTTGTAGTCTCAATAGTTGTCCTATCATTTTTATAACCAATGACCGGTCAGCGGCTGAGTTGGCATCACATCTGGGTCCCACCCAGGGGTCGTAAGTTCAATTCCTCAGCTGGCTAAGTCCTCCATCACGCCACAAGCAACATTTTCTGCTAACTGTGATGGTAGTAGGAGATCTTCAAATTATTTTCAGATTATTGGTAACCTGGGAATGTTTCTTTCTTTAAAAAAAGTCATTTAAATATTACGCTGATTGCATTCAAACAAAGCCAAAACATATTATAAATTAATAGACAAATAATTATTGAATGAGGGCTATTTAAGTATACATATTGGTATTGAACTTGGCTAGCAAGAGATCGAGAGGTAAGCACCCACACCTCTGCTTGTCTACTGCTGAACCTTCTCAATTTATGGCCAAAATTACATTCAATAAAAATATATTGGTATCAATTGTACACCATCGGTCACAATAGGTCACCAATTGGACCTGGTTAGTTAACATCATCACCCACAAAAAATGTATGTTCACCCACAAACAAAATGTATAAATGGATTAAATTATGAATACAAATGGAGACTTGCACTCTGAGCGCCTACTTATTCAAAAGAAATGTTGGAAAAAATTTGGGGAAGGTACTTTCTTGGTGAATTTTCCTCATATTTCAAATTGTTCTACTTTTGAAGTGAAATAAACACAGAAGCAAAGAAGTTGGTTTCGACAGATGGAATTTGGGGGAAAATGCTTAACAAAGATTTAGGATTGATTGGAGGTTAAGGCGATGCACTACGTCGTGTAATATTTTAAATTGAGCCGCTATCAATAACAACCCTTACGTGGATGGCGATAAGGTTTAAATTCCCGCTTAACACCATCCGCCTGTTTTGATTTATGCAAGAAAAAAACATGGCCAAAAAGTGCCTTTTATTTTATTTTGTGGATGTTCAGGCATAAATATTTAATTTTTTTTCGATCATTTTATAAATAACTTAATTTGCACATTATACAATAAAATCATAACCGAAAATGGGTTCGTAAGTAGGAGATTTTGAACTTTAAAGCAGTTTTCATAGGCCTTTACATTATTTTTTTCTGGGCTTATAAAAATACTTATCTAAAAAACACTCGATTATTTCAAAGGCCAAGATGTATTCTACTCGCAGTATTTAATTAAAGCATCTGAAACATTTCTAGGCGACCAAATTTTCAAACCAAAAACACATGATTTTGCATTACTACGTATGGCATCGCCTTAACACAATGTATCAAGAAAATGAAAAAGAAAGATTTGGGATTGGTTAATAAATAAATACAGAAGCAAAGAAAGTGGTTTTGAGAGATGGAATATGGGGGAAGATGCTAAACAAAGATTTGGTATTGGTTGGAGGTTAGCACAATGTATCAAGAAAATGATTTAGTAAAAGCAATTTTAGTAAAATATAATTTAATAAAAAATTGAGTAAATATGAGAAGGTACAATAGATTTCTGCATAAGTGTCAACCGCACGAAGGCAGTGGGACTATGGTATGTTGTAGGCTGAAGGAAATGATGATAGAAAGATGAGCAAGAGGAAGGTTTTAAATAGCCTCACTATTCAGATCTGGTCGCTATAGCTACATGACTAAAGCTATTCCAGGCAATTTTCTTTTTTATTTTCTATCACACCAGTGTACAAAAAAATGTTTAGTGGACACAATATAGTAATAATAATCAAGCCTATTATACTAATCTAAGGCCAGCTATGAATTAATTCAATCCATTAATTATTCATTATCTGAAAGTAATTTTACAGGGCACTTAAATACATTTACTGCAGAGAACAGTACATTTTTTATCTAGGCGTGAACTAGAGGCACTTGCATAATTTATATTGATATCTCAAAATAGACATATAATCATCATAATATATATATCTATTGTCAAAGTTTACGAGTATCTACAAGCATCACGCAAAGTAGATGTAATAATAATAAATTATTATGGCAATTAATTAATACCTTCAGCTAGATAACCATGTAATTAGCGCTAAAGATTGCAAAATGAAGAAAACACGTAATTAAATAGTATTCTTTGGAATATTATATGAACAAAGTTCAAAGTGTCTAGAAGTAACTATCGATGGATATTAATTATAGAAAAAAATGTAATTTAATTTTATTAAAATGAAGTGCAATAAAGTGGATTGTGCTAGTTCGGGTTCCAGCAAGGGGTGCAAGGGAAGCGGTGAAGATGGGGAGGCTGGTAGGACTAGGCAGCGACTGAAGGTGTATGTGTAGAGTGCCTGCCTAGAAAGCCTTGCGCCATCCTTGCCATACGGTGCAATGTGTGGAGGAAAAGACAGTCGCGTGAGTCAGACAGAGAAACAACTCACCTCCTCAACTGTCAGCGGCAACGGCAATCGGCTGCAACAAAAACATTATCATATTAACAGCAAGAAAACACTCATTAATAACTGTTATTATTATAAACAACTTCTAGAAAACAACACGCGAGAGACAGAAGGAAACGACATGACATGTCTCAGAATTGCACGGCAGCCTTGACCCGAGGACCTGTCAGTGTCACTTCGTCGCTTCGGAACGCTCTCAGGCGAAAAGAAACAATAAGTATTAACTATTAATATGATATTATCGATTTGCCACATCAATAGGTCTGGGAAAATGATATTTCGTAACGATTAATGTCACGAAGCAAAGATAAGCCTGGCCTCGGAGAAAAGCTGAGGCATTGATTTTCAACACTTTATAACAGAAAACTGCGGAGTTTGGCGGATAACGTTTATAAACCGAGACATTATGTTGAATTTGTACTTACAATTCTTTATAAATCATTTTGCTATTGACTAAATTTAATACACTAATCACACACAGAAAGCGCTACCGCCGACAACCGATGGAGTGTTCCACTGGGAAACATTCGCTGACTGCGCCGGCGCGGCTAGTGTCGTGACGCAACGGAAATGGCGTCAGGACAGAATTACAGCTATAGATCTATACCGAATATAATACTACATTCGCATTGCCACCTGGCAGATAAGAACGAAACTATCATTAGAACGCAACGTTTCACTATGGTTTTACTCGTGTAATTATTGTAGTTCTACTCCGCACTGCGAAAATCGCTGTTCGCAATAATTTTATCGGGGTTGGTTTTCCTCTAAACTGTCCTCCATAGTATCCATTTGGAGAACGGAAGTTACGTTAGAAAATTATAATCCTGCGAATCCCGGAAAGTGATTTTTCAAATAAATCGATCTCGGAATGGTCGGATATCTCTATCAATCAAATACGTTTTTCAACCTCTTTTTTGTAATTCAGAAATACAGAAAAATGCGATTATACTCAGTGGTAACGTCATTGATTATAGTAAATTTATAAAAAACCTAAGCAGGAAATATTCAATAATCAAAAGAAATAATCAAAATTTACGAATTACTTAATTTTTTTAACACTGTTCCCTCAATTTCACAATGAAATAAAAAGGCTACAAAAATTTTCAAAGGGAAGAAAATTTTTACATTATATTTTCAAGTATACAATTGTTCACTGAAATAATCCTTAAAATCATTTTGCTTAAAACAGAAAAATGTGTTTTTTTTACATTACCTTCACACAACAAGGAAAAAAAATCCCTCAGGGCCTATGTCATCTTTGGGGATGCTGTGTGGAGGGTATTTTTAGAGAAAGGAAGTTCCTGGCTGGAGAGGTCAAAAGGACTCCCTAAACTAGTCTCTGCCAGTCCGGCCTACCGCGCAGTAGTTGGCAAACGAATCCGCCGCCTCCTTCCTCTTATTTCCTAGACAAACCTAACCCCATGAACCCGAACACTCCTACTAGGTCATCAAACGTAGCAACCCACTTGGTTGTCCAATAGATGGTTCCTGGGGCGGTAGTATCCATACCCGCCTCCCAAATTGATTGGTTTACTAATTTCAGGTATTCTACAATAATTTTATTGTTATTATGTGCCAGAATTCATTGTTGGGTCCAATTATTGTCCAATTGAAAAATATTGTATATATATTTATTTATTACACGCTCTAGTGGCCTTTTACATAATAATTTACAAGCTATTTGTATAAATATAAATTCTGAAAAATAAATATACAATAAAGAAAATATAAATATAAGGGAAAAAAAAAACATAAAAACCAAAATGCACAGATAATAAATAGGTACTTACTTATACCAATGTTTTGATTTATATACAAATTATGAGATGTTGTATGAATGTGAATAAGGCAAGGAGTGTTTGCCAAGACCATGTTGTTTGGCAGGCTGTCCTCTCAGCCTACCGCTGCGGAGAAACGGCATGATGGTTAGTTAGTTTTAAAAGGCATGATCATTCTTTTCATCTCAATAAATATTTGGAAGAAATTGTATACCATTGTGCTACTGGGTAATAAAACATAGAAGCTATAATAAAATGTGCATACCTAAATCAAAAAATCTATCTATTTATAAATAAATAAAAATGTAAATGTTCGTTTGTTCAAAATCTTAAATCTCCCAAAGTTCTTCATCGATTGCTTTGAAATTTTGACAACTTTGCATTAGAATACGAGTGTGTTTTTATATACCTATATTATATAGATGTCACCCGTTACAGTTTATTTTTTTGATAAAACAGCGTCATCTGTTAGACATAAAAGCAACACTCCCTATTATTTGTCCATCTGTACAGACAGACTGAGCCACAGCAATGCATGGCAGGGTACAGCTAGTATAAAAATAAAATATTTAAACAGAAAATAAAAAATACAGTAAGAAAAACAAGCTTTGTAAATTGTAAATTCATTTATTAAAACATTTTATACAATTAACTACATAATAATAACATTATCTTTGGTTTGAAATTGAGCGGATATGTTGTAAAACTCCATTACAAAAGTACAGAATCTTATGGCGACCTAACATAAGCATAGTGCAGTCTCACAAATAAATGTACAAAACAAGGAGGACCTGTACGAGTATATGGCAACACCGAGGTGGTTCAACGGTAAAAGGATGTATCTTTTAAAAGGCCCTATTGTTCAGGTGCATTAGTGGTACTTTACGAATGGAGATAATTTTCTACAGAATCTAAAGTAATTTAACCTTCAAACCAGTTATCAAACTTTTACATTATATTTCTTTCTCTAGAGTTTTCTCGACCACCATACACCTTATCCTCACGTCCGTGTCATGGTAGTCGTAAATAAGTTATACTTATGTGTTAAATAAAACTGAAGATTCACAGCCAAGTTAAATGAAATAAAAAATATTTAATAATAATTCTTTTAATTTAAAAAAAGAAAGAAAAACATTTCAGAGTTACAAATAACCTGAAAATATTTGAAAATCTCCTACTACCACCACAGTAAGCGGAAAATGTTGCTTGTGTTGTGATAAAGGACTTGGCCAGACGAGGAATTGAACACACTACGCCTGGGTGGGATCCAACCGCGATGTTAGCTCAGCCACCGACCAGTTCAAAAGTAATATTTTAAAGCTTTGTAAAAAATATTTTAAAAAACTATATGAAAGAGATGCATACTTTCAGTATATTCTTAAAAACATAAAAAATGGAGTTTTAACATTTTTTTTACTGTCAAATATTAAACTGTCAAATTTTTGATTAAGCACAAACTCACATCGGAATGAACTATAATAAATTTGATCCAAGATCATACGGTTACTCGGTGTTGCCATAGTAATTAAAAGAGTTCTTCTATATAAAATTAGTACATTGAATTGTGAAAGTATACTATATGTTTATTTGTACTTCAGTCATCTAGCTCCAGTTCTAGCTCCAGGTCGAGGATAGTGACCTCCTTGAGGGTGTTGATGACGATAAACCGCGAGAAGAACAGGTACAGATACCTGAACCAGACCATCTGGGACTTGTGCTCCTTCATGGAGCAGATTACCCTCTTTCTATCCTTCAAAGGCAGCACAAATCTGGAAACAAATACCATCATTAATAGGTTATAGAAACGATTCACAAAAAATACCAAGAGCTTTGAAAGACCAGCAACATGAAGATAGACTAGAGGAATAAAAATTACCAACTTTAAAAAAAAGGAGTGATTTGATTGGGACAACAGAAAATTTTATCTGCACATTATAGTTGCCCTGGTATTCAAGAAATCTACACCACCAACATGAATGTAAATCTCCGCGGGCACAATTTTTTTTTCTTAAATACCTTTTGCATACAATCCTAGGAGACATTTTTTACAAATAGAGTAGTGGAAGCATGGAACAGACTTCCACAAAATATTGTCATCGATGCTATCAGTATAAGTAATTATAAAACTCAATTGGAGAGAAGAAAGATTGACTTATTGTGAAATTAGATATGAATGCATCAGCAGAATGTTGCCATCTCATTAACTAATATGTAATATTAGGGCCGACCCTGGGCAGGTGCAATTAGAGCAGTCCACCAGTCATTATTATTAGGGGAGATAGAGTTTATTAACTTGTGGGTGTTCATGAAATGTTTTGATTCAGCCGCGTAAATGGTTTTGTATATAAATCGTAGGGCTATACACATTAGTAACTTAACCGCGTGATAATAGCGTTACTGAGTTACTAGCGAATCTGGTAGCCAAAACTGCCAATCTCGTGACTGCAAATTGCAGTTGCGCAATTTGATGGCGTCATTGGCGATTCAGCAGCGCTGCCGAGTCTTCAATTTGTAACCGCAAAAAGAAAGATTATTATGAATAAGATATTCGTTGTGCATATTTCAAGGTTTTTTTAATGCATATTAATCCATTACCTAGTAATAACAGAGTGACAACTGTTTGCATTATGCGCTACAGTTGAATGACTAAAGAGATTCTTGATTGTAAAGTGGTGTACTGTACCATTTAATGTTTAACTATTTAGAACCACTATTAATTGGTATGCACAAATACATTCAAACAAAGATATTAGAAGAACGAGATATGCTATGTTGGCCGCCGGTCCGTAGGTGGAGTACTACCTAATTAGGGTACTTTGAATACTGTCGGGACGTGTACGCACAGAAATCTGTTCTATGTATTAGTGCGGATACCTTAGCGTAAGCGAAGGTGTGCAGTAGTATTGGTGAAAAAAACCGGCGACACTGGGCAAAACAATTCCACACAGTATGAACTGCTCATAGCAAATCTCGTTCTTCTAATATCTTTGCATTCAAACATGCACTCTTTGATTTGAAGTGGTGTACTGTACCGTAGGACTACTAACTGCAGGGTGAGAGGGGTAAGCTGGGTCGTGGGTGCGTTCCAAACTATTTAGAACCACTATTAATTGGTATGCACAAATACATTCAAACATGCGATCTTTGATTTGCCAGTACATATTTTACCTGTTGGAAGCAAATATGAAGCTGATTGGTATATCCAAATATCCCCAATACTTTCTAAGAATATTCACAGAATCTAGAGTCAACAGGCTGCAATCTGGAAATGAAGAAAATAAACATCAAAGTACTTTTTTTCTCCTTAATAGTTCTCTTTTTATTATATTGGCTCCACACAGTAGGAGGTAGTAGGAGTTAGGTTTGAAATATCTTATTTGCTATTCATCAGTGGCATGTATTGTTCTATAACCTAGGTAGGCTGCGTAGTTAATTGACAATTTTCAAACTGAAAAGTTTTCAAAACTTAGGTCAAAATATATATGACCAAAATATATAATTATACCTCTATTACCATCAATTACCATTACCTAATGGTAGTACATAGTAGCAAAAAATACTAAAAAAAGATCAGTTGATAAATTGATAGAAAAAATAATGGTTTGAATGAAAAGGTGAGGGCACAGCAAGACAGCGTGACAGGGAAGCAAAATGTATGGGTCTGTATGAAGATGCTTTTAATAAGCGTCTTGTTTCCCGGTTCCGCCGCCATGCAGTGCCTTGCTGTTGCCTTAGAAATTATAAAGGTAATAAATAATCAATAGGTAATAATTTTCTTCAGTCAAACACTTCTTAATTCATCTTTTCCCTCAAAGATGGGGGCACAGCAAAAAATATTTTTCATGTTACCTAGCTGTAGTTTTGAATATTAAAAAAAACCAGATAATTTATGAAAAGGGTAAAACCTCTTATGGACGGATCACATTATCATTGTGTCCCTAATTTCAAGAGACATTTTATAATTGTGCAAAAATTACCAGCAGTAATATTATTTCACAGCTTTTAGTGCAAAGCGGTAAGGGGGTGTGTGCATAGACTAAATACAACTAGACTAGGTGTAACCAGTGAAAAATAACACCAACTCAATTTTGTTTTGGTTCACGTGCACATTTATGAAAAGGCGCACGCATTGTGTCGCAATGCGAAATTGCAACTGTGCATTGCGTTTTACCTTTTGTTGGTCTAGAGTTAAGCTATTTTGCTCGTTAGCTATGCTGGGCAAGTTCATTTTTTCAATCACAAAAATAGCCCAGTTCCAAATATTTTAGATTGTGCCTATCGCGGACTTTATTTTAGAAAATGTAATCAGCTATCTGAATAAAAAAAATATAAGTACCTTACCGATAGATTCAAGGCAACGCATTAACAAATATCAGAAATTAATAGAATTTCACTAACGACAAGTAAATTTTCTGACGTCATCTTTCAAACTAGTCACAATTATGACGTCATGCAGTGTGTTATACGCTTTTAACGAATACATATAAACAATAGTACATGGCACGAGCTTGCCACATGATAATTATTGTTGTGTTGGTTAAAATCAGGCGTTCTTACTTGATGCGCGCAAAAAACTTTAGAAGTGTTGGTTATTTTTTAGTGTTGTCTCTATTCAGGGTTGTATTAAGTCCACAATTATTTGCATGTTAAATTATATGAAAAAATCGCGTCGTTGAGTAATTTATTTTGTGTTTACTATCTTAATTACATTTTTCTTTTCATTGAAAAAATATATATTACAAAGTATTATATATTGGTGGTGGAAGATATGTTACATGAAAAGGAACGTTCACGTAGGCTTAAAATGTTAGGTACAGGAATAAATATTTTCTATATACATTCCGATAATTATTCTTAAAATGTCTTATTTTCGCTTAGGTTTCCCCACAAACCGAGAAAAAATTGAGAAATGGATAAAAGCAATCCGGATTCAATTTTGTGAAAATAACTAGGTAATATTTATTTCATATAACATTCGAAAAAATTCCCCAATTCCTCGTATATGTGCACAATCTAATACAAAATTTTACAGCATTGACATTTTTGGTAATAACCTAAAGAAATATCGATATGAAGTAATGCGTACGATCGATTATTAATATGAGAGTATGGAATGTATCGGGAGCATCTCCTATCCTCTTCCTATTTTCCTCTTCCTCTCCCCTTCCTTTAACACCAAATTAATTTCAAGATATTAAAACTTCATTTCTAATGAACTTTAACGTAAGAAACTTCTGTGGCTTGACTTCAGTTAACTTGTATATTTATATCTATCATTGTATATTATGTAAAAGCTGATTGTTTCTTACAAAATATGGTAAATTAATATTTAAAAAATAAATATTTACAAATACGGAAAAAAAGAGTGTTTGCTAATTTATTTAAAAAAGCGGATTGCAGGCCTTTAACGAACGAATAATGAACAGGTTTCTGGTTGAACTTTTAGTAAATTTCGAATACATTCATTATCACGATGTCGGAACAGAGTTTTTCTAATTTATTTAAAAAAGGGATTGCAGGCCCTTAACAAATGAATAAACAGGTTTCCTGTTAAATTGTTAGTAAATTTCGAATACATTAATTATCACGATATCGGAACACGTTGACCGTACCATCATCAGGAAGCCATTTATGCTCAAATCATTTTCATCCCAAACGTTTAGACTGCAATTTCCTTCAGGTCCTTTATAATCTTTGAGCATTCTGTGTGGAGGAGAGAATGTAATATACCCACAAATTAGCTATCGTTGCTTAATCTGAGAAAGGTTATTTTAATTACTGGTTGTTATTGTCCAGCTTTGATTAAGCACCATCTATATATTTCACAAAAATGGTACTACAAAAATAAACCGAATAGGCATTTCTCTGAAATCGTATGTTAATATACGAAATAAATTTCGGTCCGATCGGCACGCATTTGGCAAAGTTGTTGGCGCGGTTCACTCCAATCCTTGGGAAGGAAGGTAAAATCATATTTTTTTCCGTAAATATGTAAAGTTGTGCCTATAATAAAAAAAGAAGACAAACACAATGTAAAAATGTAAAAGCTTATTTAATGGGCATAAATAAATTGATATTATTACCATGTAACCCCCACCCTCCCTTGTCCCACCCCACCATATGATTTCTCTCGCTTTATTTTATCTATTATAATTTATACATTATTAATAAGTACCTAGACTAGTTTTTTATAATTCTGTCTTATAAACCTAACGAAGCGGTTAAAAACAAAATAACTTTTCATTTGATTAAAGTGTCAAGCCACAAAGTAAACGGTTTCTTTGATAATTATATACTATTTTATATAAATAATTTTGTAAATTCTTAAAACTTCTACTCAATAGTAAATATGGGTACGTTTCCCGTTTTGGTTCAATATGTAGTGTACAGAATCCAAAACTTAAAATGTGAATATAAAAATCATTTTGTGTTATTTATTAGTCCTTTACCTGATTCAGACCTGGTTAAGCAAAAAATGTTATTTGGTGACGGTTTTGTATTCAAATTACAACAACAACTCGGTAACAAAATGAACGCTGTTCCTTGGTTCCGCTTACGAGTTCGAACGTTTGTACAAGGAGTTTAAACAGAGTTGGGTTGTTAAGTTCATCTCCATATTTGTGACGTACGCTATGTGGTGTCATTTTTAAAATGGATTTAACTAGACAAGGCTAATCTAGTATAAATACATCAATGGGTGTGTGGCTTTACATTATGTATTTATTCTGTAAGAAAACTTCAGGTTGCAACTAAAATTATAAATTGGTCAAATAGAAATAATTTATCAAGAAAGAATGTGAATTGTGAATAGAGTTATGGAAAAAATATTTCCATCAAGTTTTGTCTTTTTAAAGAATATTTTTTTCTTACTGTAGCCTTTATGGACTGAACACCACTGCTGTACATAATATAATGTGTACAACTTAATGGAAATAGATACTATGTTATAAACTAAGAACAAAAAGAGTTTGAAAAAAAAACCCCAAAGAGACAGTAGCAACAGTAGCATTGGCTACTTGAAACTCTCGTGATGTAGACAACTCAAGAGTAAAGGCTGATTCACAATGCTTACAGTCCGGCAGACGCCTCTCCATGCAGAGGTAGGCCACGGCCAGGAAGATGGCCTTGTGATTGGCATGACCCGATACGCCGGCCTTGTCGAAGGTGACCAACGTGTCCACGGCCAAAGCCTCCACGTACTGAAGCACCAGTTGCGCCAGGTGCTCCGTAGGCCAGCGCGCGCTGGGGTCATCCTGCAACTGCGAGTCCCGCAGCAGGGTCACCCGTTCCGCCGGGATGCCCAGCGCCAAGCAGGCCCGCCAGAGTTCCCCCTGCCGCTCGGGCCCCTTGCCGTCGTGGTCCCCTACAATACAAAGCGTGATTTTGGTATGCATACACACAATGTTAAAACTTGTCGGACGAAATGTTACCTACCTTCAGTAATACACAGTAAATGCACATCGATACCCTGCTGGACGAAATGTACTATGGTGGGTCCAAAGAACATACATTCGTCGTCTGGGTGGGCGGTCACAAAGAGGGCCCTCTTTGCACCTTTAATCTTTGAACACGACCAGTTCTTCTTAAAATATAGCAGCGTATAAAGAACTCCGCATATAAGATAGTAGCATAAAACCCATATCAAAATGTTTTCCGCAACGCTGCGGCCGTACGTTGTCAACTCATATTTTGCTGATGAATATAATCTCCACAGCAGATCTCCGAGATCATATTCGAACGGTTCCTGTAATGACATTTCTTGTTGAGAAGGTTTGAAACTCGGTTGACAGCGTAGATTTACACATAATATAGTCGGAAGCGATTCTAGGCGAACTGAAGGCTTCAGTTTGGCAATATTTATCCCATATTTTCAGAGAACTTTTATATTTATAACCTAAAATACTGGGTAAATGTCAAACACAAGACCAGAGACAATCATTGAAAACAATGTAGATGAATGTAGAATAGATACTTTTCTTTCTGACGAAACCAGTTCCAGATTGTCTACGACTCAAGCCGGCATTTATTTCAGATTTCTATGGTTTTATTCACGCTTTGCGAATGTTGACGATGGGTTTAATTATTCTGATTTGTTAGTTTAAATAAGTCCAATAAATGAATTATTGCCCGTACTAACGTATTATGATCGTGCAACCGTCTTAAAAAGTTAAATCTGGAATAACTTCTGGGGCTGACGTCCCCAGGATTTGACAAATTTGATCAAGTAAAAGACCGGACGAACACAATGTCGATGAGGACTTACGGAGATAAACCGATAAGTTTCCAGGTCGAAGATGGAGGAGAGTTCTACTGCGTGGGGTCGGAGGTATGTGCAACGTCCAGTGCACTTTTGGTTATACTTTACATGATTAGAAATATTGGTTTATGTCATTAATTTGTTGGTCTTGATCGGTTGTCTTAAAATCTAATGATGCTTTCTTCAGGTGGGCAACTATCTCCGGCTCTTCCGCGGGTCGCTGTACAAGAAGTACCCGGGCATGGTGCGGCGTACCCTGAGTAATGAGGAGCGCAAGAGGCTGGTGGATGCCGGACTAGGGGCCCACGTCCTGTCTTCTTCTGTTTCCCTTCTCAAAGCCTCGGAGGTGGAGGAAATCATCGAGGGAAACGACGAGAAGTACAAGGCCGTGTCTGTGGGCGCCTCGGAGAGCAATACCCCGCGTGAGAGCAAGTCCAAGAAGCCGCACAACGCCCCCTGGCTGCCCGCTCTCCCCAACTCCTCGCATCTGGACGCTGTGCCACAAGCAACTCCCATCAATAGGAATAGAGTTCACAATAAGAAGGTTAGCCTTGTGATTTATACATTTAACCTCTTGTTCGCCAGCATATCCTTAAAATTAGCATATATATAGCGCAGTGTATCCTTAAAATAAGGTAAAATTTTACTCACGATTACCACACTAATACGCATAGTTACCTAAAACAATGTTTCCATTTAAAAAACCCAATCTGAGGGTTTCTACCACACGTAATATGCATAATTGCCTGAAACAATGTTTCTTTTTAACACACTTTGATCAGGTTATTTTTTTCACCGGCAGACCGCTGAAAACGGGCGAAAATAAAGATCCCGCTCGAATTTCTTTAATTTGTTTTAAATCGCTATATCTTCGAAAATAATGGAAATATTTTAATAAAATTTTCTACATACAAACTCGGCATACCCTAGCTATAAAATTTCTATCCGAAAACCAAGTATTATTTCTAATGCAACTTAATAAATCGAAAACAAAGTCATTGTTGGGTCATTATGGTTCATTTTTTTAAGTATAAACTAGGTTTCAATTTTATAAAATTACAAATTATTATATTTTCACCAAGCCCAAATCATTACAAAAACAATTGCCACATCTCTAGTATCGACAGAGTAACAAATTATAACCCATTGAAATACCACGTGTCCCTCGCACGGTACAGCGGACCAAAACCATCGGAACGTGATAATATTGGTTATTTTTTCAAATGAAATTTAAAATAATCAAATACTGAAGACAATATTAGTGATTTTTAAACGAAAATATGAAACAGAAAAATCAGAAAAGGAAACGGTCACATCTGGGACTCGAACCCAGGACCCTTGTCTTTCCAGGACAATGCTCTACCAACTGCGCTAATGGGACCCTATCCTCCTCGGTCACTTTTAACTGTATCATACTTCGAATAAGAACTACCAACATTGTCTTCATTTTTTCATTTTCGCACATTAAAAATAAAAACAATAAGATAGGTTTATCTAAAAAGACGCTGTCTAGGATTGCATTTAGTTCGGGTTGAATCTTGCGATCATACATAAAGATAGTTGCCAATAAAAATGTGCGGTGAAAAAATGAAGACAATGTTGGTAGTTCTTATTCGAAGTATGATACAGTTAAAAGTGACCGAGGAGGATAGGGTCCCATTAGCGCAGTTGGTAGAGCATTGTCCCGGAAAGACAAGGGTCCTGGGTTCGAGTCCCAGATGTGACCGTTTCCTTTTCTGATTTTTCTGTTTCATATTTTCGTTTAAAAATCACTAATATTGTCTTCAGTATTTAAATATTACAATTTGAGGTTTTACTCAATAAAAGTTATTCCGAAAAATAATATTAAAATAATCACTTAGGAATGCTTCTCGTATTGCTCACGTAATATTGTTTATTGTTTTTCACCATACACTATTAGGTTTAAGTTTCTAATCACCTTTATATAATCAGTTACAGTTCACGTCTAATAATTGTTCATCTAATATTTCATTGTTCTTCCTCCATATCACTTTCTTCAGAATCAATGGCATCACTGATATTCTTCTCCTACAAGGATTTTTTTCACTTCCACTAGATTCTTCACTTTCACTATGGAATTCAGGCAAATAATTACTAGAACAGGCAGATAAATTATCTGCGACGATTTCGTCATCACTTTCGTAATTTTCAGAATCCATTTTGAAAGGTTTGAAAAAGCAAGTATAAATATTATTTCCTCGGAAAACAACCGTAGGACAATTTACTTTTTAAAAACTGGCATGCACTTGCAAATATTTATTATGGTCCGCCTAACTGTGTTTGCCGATACCTGCTTTTGTTAAATACGCCCGACACTCTCCGCTCGCTCGCACCTAGGAGTTGAGTGGGTGCGGAACAGAGATAGAGAGATTTGTTTCAGGTTTCATGGTCATAAAAACTTTCGTTCCAGGAATTGAATTATTAAAATAACAGAATATTTTATCTAAATTACTTATTTCGTTGATCTTCAAACGCAATACCTATGAAGTGTCAGGTGTTCAATAATATAGGTCATTTTAGTTGAAATATCGATGTACACAAAAGACTCCAAGATAAATAAACAAAAAGACTTGCATTGCAATTTGATAATTATGTACATATAGTTGGGACCTTTACAAAGAGATTGGTATAAAATATTCATATAAAAATATCGGATAATTTCTTCTTTTCTGCCATTGAAATGAGGCGGGCGCAGAACGTAGAAGTACCCTTCCCGACGTTAAGCATCAATCAACCAAACGGGTAGAAATATCCTTCCCGATTAAAGTGTGTTAAGAAACCCAATCTAAAAACCAAAAAACCTATTTTTAAAAATAGGACATTGGGTTCTGAGTACGGGTTTAATTTTAAAAGATAAATATATATATATACATAGACTAAAAACCCATTTTATCATCAATTTAAGTTTATGATTATACCAACATGAATGTAATATCCTAACATCTTAACATTGTAATCTAAAGAAATATGGCTACCATAATACGGGCATGTGCCTAGTATGGTGGCTGTAGAAAACAAAAACTGTAATCATTTAAATTTCTATGAATAAAGAAACACCCAAAAAAAAAATGGTGTAAAATATTAATTTTGATTTGAAAGAAATAGCTACAACTGAAACAACTGTCTTTGAATCAATGGCTTATGCAAGTAAAAGTTTACCAAAATGATTTCTCAGAATATAATTACCTATTCTGGGGAAATTACTTATGGTAAAATATATACTGCTAATTAAATGTATTATAATCACATTATCTGGTGAGACAATACAATAAAAAAAAAACATAATAAATAAGTTAAACAGAATCACCTGGCCCACGGCCATAATTTAGTGTCGGCGATCAAGAAGTTAAAGATACTTGTTTGAATTTCAATGGTGTGAAGAAATCTATCAATTATACAATTCAATTAAAACGTTGATCAAGTTTGTTGAAAAGGGTTCACATTTTATCTATTTTGCTTCGACTGTTACTCGACAATAAGCATAACCAAATGATTAGAAATGAGAATTGAATTCTCGAGCTGGATGGTAGAGGCGATCTTGTGTCGAATCCCTCCGAGTTCGAATTGTGATTTCATAAGCTTTGATCTTATATGATGGTCGACTGAGAACTCTGAACCTTCAAGTTAAATACAGTATGGTGATATTCATTTAGAGTTGATGCTTATCCTATTCTAGATAAGGACATTCCCGCTGTGTTTTGACGACACGGACATGGCAGCCAACTTGGAGAATGCGTCGCAGAAGCAGTGCCTAGTCCCCATTCGACTGGACATGGAGATTGAGGGACAGAAACTGAGAGATACCTTCACATGGAATAAGAATGGTGAGCTCTCCAACTTATCCTTGCCCTAGGGGAGGGGGGGGTCTGCTCTTTGCTCAATGTAATGTTAAAAAATTTACACAACATTATTTCATCTAGCTTTGTTTTTATTCCAGAAAAAAAAAATTCCATTGCTGTTTGCAAGTTTTTTGCGAAACACACCAAATTTTCTGCCTTGTAATTAAAATAACAGACTTAAAAGTGGTTGATCGCCGATGCCAAATTTTCGCCTTGTGCCAGCTGATTCTATTTTCGTAATAACCTACTTATTTTTTTTTGCAAAATTATGTTTTTGTAAATTGTTAATAATATTGGGTAATTTGTATAGTGCCATTTTTGCCAAGGGCGCTGTACAACTTATTATGAGTTCTTAGGCTCTATCTAATTTTGTAATTTACAAACAGATACAGAAAACATGCTTACCTGGCAAATCACTTTAGATAAATACACTTTTATTAGATTGTTTAAGCTTGGATTAGATAGGACTATGCACGCAGAGGGCGGGACTACATGACTTTATTTTTACTATTTTACCCTCCATTATTATTGATATCACATCTATTAGAAGATTAGTGGAAAAAGAAGATTTTATATTTATTTTAAAAGACTGGAGAATTTATTATGAATGGACCTAAAAAAGCTTACATATTTTTAGTTATTTACATTTTTTACACATTCAGTTATTTCCAATGTCACGGACTGTGAAGGTAAAAGATTTCTTACTTTGTGGATCGACTGTCTGAACAGGTGAGGTTTGAGTTTAGCTCTAAAGTTGCCATGTGTACCGG
This sequence comes from Hesperophylax magnus, assembly GCA_026573805.1. Taxonomy (NCBI): domain Eukaryota; kingdom Metazoa; phylum Arthropoda; class Insecta; order Trichoptera; family Limnephilidae; genus Hesperophylax; species Hesperophylax magnus. The sequence continues at coordinate 236,130 of JAIUSX010000018.1, forward strand.
TCCATTGAACTCCAACATCCTTCCTCTCCTCAGAGCATGTGTAGTATGTGGATTGTTTTTGTTTTAGGCTGTAAAATTTTATGTGTCACAAATCAGTGATGCATAATCCGCAGCCCTCTTGCAGCCCGTGTGTCAATTTCATATGGCCCACTTAGATAAAAATTTAAATGTTTGAGGTAATCCGTTAATAAGTTACGATTACTGGATAACAAAGATTGAGAGTGAAGATTCTGACCCGCAGCGACTTTGGAACCATCAAAGGTGAGTCTGAAAACTCAGTCCGAAAGATTTCTCCTACTTTTTCCAAGAAAAAATCGATAATATTCGGGCCACGACAACATCTGCACCTCCATTTACGTTCACCACTTACAATGGAAAATTCTTTATTAAATTCACACACTACACCAGAAGAAGTCACCAAAATTGTGTCGAGTTCTCTAAACAAACAATGTGCATTAGACCCAATCCCAACGTGGCTTCTCAAAAAGTGTCTGAAACATATAGTACCCTTCCTAGTTTACCTGTATAACAAAACTTTCGATTTAGGCGAGGTACCCCAATTGCTTAAAAAGGCCCACATCTCACCAATTCTAAAGAAATCCCAACTAGATTCTGAGGATTTAAGTAATTATCGTCCTGTGTCAAATTAATTTATTTAGAATTTACGGCACAAGTGCCATTTATTTAGTTTTAATTTTTTTAATTTTTTTTATATATTTATTTTTTTTATTTTTTATTACAAGATAATACATTACAAAATGATAACAAAGTAATAATGTATTATTCCCAATGAGTTTATAAAACTCATTTCGGGAAAGACAACATTAGAAAGGACAAGGCAAATAAATAAAATACATTAACCCCTCCGACTTTTCGCGAACTTGAAGCTAAAATGTCTTTACCGAAATGTCAATTTCACGAAAACGTTGTGTTATTACCGCCTCACAATCAAAGCTCTATAAATGAAACATTACTGAACGGAGCCGAATAGTAAAAACTGTTTTAGAAAGGTTACAAAATAGGCTTTCAAATTGTTGTATCATAAATAAATATTAACATTTGTAAATATTTAAATTTAGAATGGAAACATGAAAAATTGTAAAAATGACTCACCTGTAATGTTTTATGTAAAAACGATACTAAAATCACGGATAATGTAAAAAAAAACACTTATTTCATCGTACAAATGTACAATAAACAATTCTGTCACTTCACTTTTTGACCATTTCATACAAAATATATTTTTAAAAACATAATTAAAACTAACGTCGTTTTACGATTTGGCGGGTAAAATTTGCTTCCACTGAGTAGGTCTTTTTACGGGTTTCTATGGATAACTTTGAATAGAGATGTGAAGCTTCATTCAATACGAATATTCTACTTTTTGTTTTAGGGATGTCACTAGAAGAATAACGGAGTTATGACGATTTTTGTGGAAACACACGCGTTGACGTGTAAACACGCTTATTGTACTTGACTGCTATCGTTATTTTATCGTGTATATCTGCTTACGTTGCTGACCGGTTAAAATAAATACATTAAAATAAATAAACGCAGATGTTATTATGGAGTTCCAGAGAAAGATTGTGTTAGTCATTAATGAAACTGCTAAGGAAATAGATTTTAAGAGCTTTTGTCAATGTTTTTTTGTTCATTGCCGGAAGTTTTAAATTACTAGGTAGTGCGTTATATTGTTTATGTGCAATGTATTGTAAGGAGTTAATTCCAAATTTGGTCGTGTAAGTAGATGACGATAAATGTATTTGATTTTGTGATCGTGTTTTGTGCTGGTGTATGTCTGAATTAAAGACTGGTTTAGTGTTGGTGTGTGAGGAGTGTTGAATTATTTGTAGAATGGCAGTTGTGATGTTATACTTTGGCAGGACTGTAAAAGGAAGTATTTGTGTCTGTGAGTATATATCTTTGACATGTGTATCCCATGGCAGATTATATATATTACGTACGGCTCTATTTTGAATTACTTGTATTTCGGAACTTTTTTTTTTGGTAATGATTCCCCAGATACTAACTAGATAACTCAGGTGGGAGTGGATCATAGCATAATATGTTGCACGCAGTAAAGATGTGGGGAGCACACCTTGGAGTCGATAAAGTACACCGGTTATCGGGGAAATTTTGGATTTTACATTCTCAACATGGGAGTTCCACGAGAGGTTAGAGTCTATGAGTAACCCCAAATATTTCGTTACTTGAACATGTTGTAACTTAGGTATACTAGATAGAATACAAATAGGTCTGTAATTGCATACATCATTTTTAGAACCCCTTTTGAACACTGGAGTGAGATAGCTAGATTTCCAGCTATTGGGGAATTGACCTGTTTTAAGAGATTTATTAAAGATTAAGTACAATGGATAGGATAGACTATTTACACATTTTTTTAGAAATATGGGTGGGATATTATCGGGACCAGAACTTGTTTTTGGTTCCATGAGTTTAATAGAGGCTATGATATCATTGTGTTCAATCAATAGATCAGGTAGTTGCAAGTTAATATCAGAAAAAAATGCAGGAACACTGTCAACAGAGATATCATCCTCATATACGCTTTTGAAAAAGTCAGCGAATAGATTGACAATATCCTCAATTTTGGAACAAGTCTAACCACCATAGTTTATAATACTAGGGATGGATGCATAGTTGTTTTGTAATGATTTAGAATAATTAAAGAAAGATTTACCGTTTATCTCAAAAACCTAGAAAAAATAGTGATCAGGCATATAACCGCCCATCTGGCGAAACATGAATTGCTGTCAAAGTACCCATGAGCTTATAAGAGGTACCATTCTACAGAGACTGGATTACTGCGCGTCTTGTCAGATTTAATGCTTGAAAATGAGTCAGGTAAGCTAGCTTTGCTATCATTATTAGATTTAGTGCAGCATTTGACACCATCGACCACAATTTCCTGATCGACAGACTGGAAAAAACTTTTGGACTGGGTGGTAAATTATTAAGTGGATAAAATCATACCTCTGTGGCCGAACCCAATCTGTACAAGCGGGCAGTAAAAACTCTCCCAACGTGAACCTGACTTCTGGAGTCCCCCAGGGTTTAGTCCTGGGGCCCCTACTTTCTATTCTGTTCATCAACGATGTTGCCAAAATAATAGAATCATTTGGACTTCTTTCGGATCTCTCACTCAAATCCCAAATTAACAAAACAGTAAGTGCAGGTTTCTTTCACCTGCGTCAAATCAAATCTATAAGAGGAAATATTCCGGCTAACGCCACAAAGATGTTGGTAAACTCTTACGTTTTATCACGACTCGACTATTGCAATGGCATATACGCAAGTCTCCCTAAAATATACACTGACAGACTTCAGTCAGTTTTCAATGCTGCAGCAAGGCTGATAACCGGTGTTTCCAAATATTCCCACATCTCACAACATTTGCGGAACCTTCATTGGCTTAAGTGCCCTGAGAGAATCCAATTCCAACTCTGCTGGATGGTTTTCAAAGCCGTACATGACATGGCGCCACCCTACTTGTCAGAACTGTGCATTCCAAACAATGTTAATGTTAGGCAAGGTATCCTTCAGGTAGACTCTCAGTACCTATGCGCAATCCCAATACCAATTTTGGGAGACTAAGCTTTTGCAGTAGCAGGCCCAACAGCTTGGAACAAACTCCCTTCACATTTGCGAAAGATCGACAGCTCATCCGAGTTCAGAGTAAAACTAAAGACTCACCTTTTCAACTTGTATCCAGTATAATGACCTTTTTTCTCAGTAGTATTTCATTGCTCAGTCCAGGGGATTTTCTCCTTGATTATCCACTTTAACCTGTTAACCGGGGAATTCCGTTTTGAATTACGCTGCATATAACGGGTGCGAACTCCTTCACTAGGACGTATCAATACGTCACGCCCGGAGGACGTAATTTCATATTATTATTTTTTTTCATTTATGAATTATAAAAATGAAAACATCGAATTAAAAAAATTGAATATTTACAAACAATTATAAAGATTATAAAAAAGGTTATAATTACAGAACAATAATTAAAAGCACACACACGGGCCAAAACTGTTGGTAAATTTTGCCAACATTCGCGGCCTGCACACAAATTTAAATTCCGTCCATCATCATCTTTTGTCCCAACGTCCTAACCTTCTTTTCCTATCCGAAACTCAGATAGCCGAGCCGCCAGACTCCTCCTATCTGGACTGCCCGGGCTTTACCCTCGCAAGCAAATTCCGACTGAAAGGAGGAGTCTGCCTCTATAGTCGAGCTGACGTCAACTGTGTGCGACTATTGAGTCTGGAAAACTCCAGATTCGACGTAATGTGGGTCCGCGTCAATCTTGCCAGTACGGCAAGATTCTACGCATGTTTATACCGCTCACCGAACCATAGCGAATCAGACACTTCCGAGCTCTTCAAACATTTGAGCGATACTATTGATGATCTCTTGCCCCGCTACCCTTCGGCCGAGTTTGTTGTTCTGGGGGACTTCAACGTTCATAACGAACCATGGTTGAAGTTCTCAGGCCCAACGGACTCGGCTGGCCGACAGGCGGAATCCTTTGCCATTTGCTACGGATTAGAGCATGTAACGGACGTAGTTGACCATATTATTTAATTTCATAAAAATTGTTTACTTTTATAAAATGTCCCTACTCCACGCCACTGGCAAAATCACCACTCCCCGCCACTGGTCATTTTGTCCAATTTTCGGCCCAAGCGGCTTGAAAACTTTGACTCCGAATGGCTTCGATACCACATCGCCGGCTTACCTGCCGCGTGGATCAATGTCCAGCATTTTTTCTATGTAAATTTTACATAGAAAAATCAATTTTTAAACATTGCAAATATGTATATTTTACTTGTTCATCCCCTCGGCGGTAGTCAAATAAACACTATTTTCGATATACTACCGCTGAGGAGATATTAAAAAAGCTGTTTTTCACCCATATGTAAACCCATTTTTGAACAATATTTTTTACCCTTTTTGCGTGTACAAAAATCCAGGAACCTCGTAGCATAGTGAATCTTATCTCTTTCTGAGCGCTATGTTACGGGGGACCTCGGAAAAATACTAACTTAACATGTTTTACAAATTTGATCGCTTGAGATCATTTTTACACATTTATTTTACAAACATTTCTTATTTTTTGTCGTATCTTGACAAACAAAAAATCTAGTTGTCAAGATACACATTCCTATAACTACTATGCATTTAAACTATGTAATTATCATTCATGTAAGCGCTCAAAATCTTTTCTAACTCTCAAATTTAAGCGACTGCCTTCAAGTGTGCTACCGGCAAAATGAATATGCGACATTTTTCCGGGGCATATAAACACATATCTGGCGCGGGTACAATCCCCCACCACTTTTGGACTCAAAACCCAATGTCGGGTGCGAGTCAGGCTAATTAAATATAAGCAGCCACATAATTGAAAATAAATTAGTTCATCTTTACCACCAAAACCAAGCGTTTTATTTATCAACAAGTGACTCCTGCTCAATATCTGCCTCACCTCGCCAAGTCTGCTGCTCCAAGATCTTCTGGTGTTACCTCTTCGAGACCAGCCGGCCCTCCTTTGGAAAACCGCCAACACCAGAAGCGAGCAGAGACAAAAGCACACCCAGTGCCCACCATTCACCAAGCCTGGGTGCGGGAGGCAGATTTCATCACCAATATCAACTACAATCATCATCATCGGCCGTAAAGGAGCATCTCATCGGTTGAAGACACGGTTTGGACCCGGCGCCTAAATCTACAGTCTTGTGCGGACTCCCGTCCAGTACAGAGCAATTGGTTCAGGAGCCTACAAGGGTTCCTGATGTCCAGACTCACCGCTCCAATCTGTTAGACCTATTCTTAACTACTGTGCCACACGGTTATAAGATTGACGTCACAGCGCCTCTGGGATCATCTGACCACTGCCTAGTGACGACATCAATCCCCGTTAGCCTCAGACCAACCAATGAGAGGCTGAGGAGAAAAGTGTGGCACTATAGGTCAGCAGATTGGTTCGGTATGCGGGCCCATTTCAATGCTTTTCCGTGGTCAGCTGTTTGTTTTCGGACTTCGGACCCTTCAAGATGTGCCCAGGAGATTGGTGAAGTCATCAAATCGGCGATGGATGGCTTCATACAATCGACCACTAAAGAAACTGGTGTGGGCTCAAAGCCGTGGTTCAGTCGACAATGCTCCGAAGCAGTTCGACGAAAAAACGCGGCTTACCGAGCCTACAACACATCTCGAACGCCCGAAAGCAGATCAGCATACAACAAATCGGCAAAGGAATGCAAGAGAATCATCAATAGGTCAAAATTCGAACATGACCTGCAGATCAGCAAAAAGCTGGCTGCCTGCCCGCATGGCAGCAGAGCATTCTGGTCGCTTGCGGGCTCAATAGGTCGAAATTTTTGCAAACCCAGTTTGCCACCTCTTACCAGACCTGACGGCTCACTAGCAAACACCGCCACCGAAAAGGCAAACCTTTTAGGGAAAATGTTTGCGGAAAACTCGACCCTCGACGACGGGGGTGCTGTTCCGCCGTCGGTTCCTCACTGCGGCTTCTATATGAAAAAGCTGAGGATCCGGCATCGGGATGTACTCCACGTCATACGGGGGCTCGATGTTAACAAAGCTAGTGGACCTGATGGAATACCTGCCCTGGTATTGCAGAGGTGTGCTGCGGAAATAGTTCCAGTTTTGACAAAGCTCTTCAAAATGTCCCTGAAGTGTGGCACTGTGCCCTCTGGTTGGAAAAAAGCGGTAATTCACCCTATTCCCAAGAAAGGTGACCGCTCCAACCCGGCCAACTACCGCCCCATAGCGATCACATCAGTTCTGTCCAAAGTGATGGAACGTGTGATCAACGACAAACTGCTCACATACCTCGAGAAGAACAAAATTATCAATGACCGTCAATACGGATTCCGGCGGAACCGCTCGTGCGGTGATCTTCTCGCGTATGTGACGCATGTTTGGGGGCGTTGCCTGGAACGTCACGGTGAGACCCAAACGGTCGCACTAGACATATCCAAGGCCTTTGACCGGGTCTGGCACCGAGGACTTGTCAACAAATTGCATTCTTACGGACTTCCCGCATCCCTGTGTAAGTGGATTGCTGACTTTTTAAGGGATAGGTCGATTCAGGCGGTTGCTGACGGTTTCACCTCTTCCTCGCACTCCATAAATGCTGGCGTCCCACAGGGATCGGTTCTGTCTCCGACTTTGTTTTTGTTGCACATCAATGACCTTTTGACATGTGCACCGATTCATTGTTACGCGGATGACAGTACAGTTCATGATAGCTTTTTGTTTGACAAGCCCCCAAAGGGCACACAAACTCCAACGGCTCGGAGGGCTTTGAAGCAGAGAATGGACGGTTATCTCGAGAGTATTTCCTCCTGGGGTAAAAATAATCTCGTCGAATTTAATGTTTCAAAGACCCAATCCTGTCTGATTACGTCTAAAAGGGATCCAAATGATAATCTAGTCTCCTTCAACGGAAGCAATCTTCCGAACAGGCCTTCCATTGATATGCTTGGTGTAACTATAAGTGACCAGCTCAGGTACGGGGGCTCCATCGAAGCCAGAGTAAAGTTGGCCTCTCAGAAGCTGGGCGTACTGTACAGGGCCCGCAGATACTTTAATAGTACACAACTGCTCACCCTGTACAAATCGCAAGTGCGCCCTACTGTCGAATTTGGCAGCCATCTCTGGTCTGGAGCCCCAAAATACCTGAAAAAAACCCTTGACTCTGTGCAGAAACGGGCGGTCCGTTTGATAGATTCCCCAATCTTAACAAACGGACTGCAATCTTTAGAGCACAGGCGTCAGGTAGGTATGCTGTCCTTGTTCTATCGGTATTACAATGGAAGATGCTCTGAGGAACTAGCGTCATTGATCCCTTCGGCACCGGTGCGTAGTCGGGATACACGCCAAACGCGCGCCCAACATTTGTACACAGTTGACACTTGTCACATGAGAACGGGTCGCTTCTACGATTCGTTCTTAAGTTCAACAGCTCGGCTGTGGAACGAACTGCCGGCCTCTGTGTTTCCTCCCACCTACAACATGGGACTCTTCAAGACCCATGTTCACTCCTTCCTTTCCACAAAAAGACCCTCCACACAGCATCCCCAAAGATGACATAGGCCCTGAGGGAAATTATTTTCTTCAGGGCCTCCTGTGTGGAGTAAATATAAAAAAAAAAAAAAAAAAAGAGAAACATTGAGTTTAAAAAATTAAAATATGTAAAAATTAAAAACTCAATTTCCGTGTGATATGCTCGGAAATATACGTCCCGCTTGTTCCAGGGCGCAACATAAATTTCAAGGATGTATTCATACGTCCTACCCGTACCCGATACTGTTTACGTTTGACGTATTTATACGTCCCGCCCGGTTAACAGGTTAAAGTAATAACCATTTATTATGCGTAAACTATTTTTTTATATTTTATACATTACCACTGACACCACGCGCAGAAATCATAACAATCTATATTTGTAAACGTGAATATGTATATTAGTCGTAAATCACTAGTTTAAACTTTAGTTGTAAGTCGTATTATAGCAGTATTGTGTAAATACCCACTCGGTCATAAAAATATGTACCTGGTTGGCTGATGATGGTGGGCTCGAACAGCGGCAAAGCCGGATACGCTCGTAGGTACCTGAAGCAGCCAGTTGCCGTCCAGTTCAGTTAGAGGCGGGCACTTACCTAGAATTGAATGTCTGAGTGTTAAAGACCGACTGCTTAAGACTGACTCACTGCTTAAGACTGACTCACTGCTTAGGTACTGCGATGTGGTATTTATATAATGGTCACACACGTGCCTGATCAAATCTAGAACCTTTCAGGCCGTAAGTAAGTAGGCTGGCGGCTTCATCATAGTTCCAGGAGGTACTACATCTACTGCGTGCTGCTCTGAAAGATCTCGAGCATTCAAGGTGTACTATGAAGTATTCTAGTAGCTACCACTACAGAATTATTACTATTGCAATTATCTTTCTTCTAGGCTACAAGGGAAATATGTTTGTATAAATATTGGTAACTGATGATTAGAAATGAGAATTGAATTCTAGAGCTGGGGGTAGAGGCGATATTTTATTGAATCCCCCCAAGTTCGGATTGTGATTTCATAAGCTTTGATCTTATATGATGGTTTCACTATACCACCCCACCTCGAATAGCAATTATATATGTATGTATTGATATTTATAAATATGCTTGTATTTCTTGTTGTGTAGAGTCCATCATCACCCCCGAGCAGTTTGCCGAGGTGCTGTGCGACGACCTGGATCTGAACCCGGTGGCCTTTGTGCCGGCGGTAGCATCCTCACTGCGTCAGCAACTGGAGGCCTTCCCCTGTGAGCCGCCCGCACTGCTCATGGATCAGCCCGACCAGCGCGTGCTCATCAAACTCAACATACACGTGGGGAACACTTCGCTCGTAGATCAGGTAATTAACAACTCTTAGGCGTAAAAGAGAATTATCTGAATGTTTGGCGAACCCCGTGGCAGAACTGCTTAACAAATTAATATTTCTCTTAAAGGAAAATATATTAAATAAATAAAAACTGGTGGGGACATGTACCAAAGAAAAATACCCCGAAACAATTGGGAATACTACAGATAATTAATTATAGCTTAAGTTTATCGAGAAAGCAATCTGCAAAAGCAAGCACCTCATTACTCTACCAACTGTATTATAATCTTACAAGCTCTGCAATCACATTTCTCTTATCATCACAGTACTCAACATGTCTAAATACATCTATCTCCCTTGTTGACATGTTTTTGCCTTTTGGGTGCAGGTGGAGTGGGACATGTCGGAGGTGGAGAACAACCCGGAAGAGTTTGCGGGGAAACTGTGTGCGGAGCTAGGGCTGGGCGGGGAGTTCGTGACAGCCATCGCATACTCGGTGCGCGGGCAGCTAGGCTGGCACCAGCGCACCTATGCCTTCAGCGAGGCCCCGCTGCCCACCATCGAGCTGCCCTTCCGCACGGGGCCTGAAGGTGACGGCTGGGCCCCCTTCCTGGAGACGCTTACCGACGCCGAGATGGAGAAGAAGATCCGCGACCAGGACCGCAACACCCGCCGCATGCGCCGCCTTGCCAACACCACGCCCGGCTGGTAACATCCGCACAAGTAGGGACCTAATGTTCTGAGGTTCTCTATTCCCAACTGCGAGTGAGTTTGGTGTCGTTCGTAGACTGGCCAATTATCTGGTTAGGAGACTTCTCTGTCTCAAGTGAGGCTCCGTGTAGTTACCAGTGAGTTTAGTGCCAAACACAGAATGCCCCACTGGACTGCAAACTTGAAGTTCTCTCTAGTAAACTCAAAGTGATGATTGATCTTTTGGGTGTTTATGGTTAATAGATAAGGACTATGTAAACTTTTATCATTTTTGAATATATTTTTTATAATTACTTAAAAGTTGTATTTTAAGTGGTGATAAACATTCAAAGAGGACTGGAATAATATTCCTATTAAGCAGGAACATTATGGTGTGCTCCCAACAGATCTGGGAACTCTTGTTCATTGTCAATAATGTAGTTTCAGGTTAGTATAAAAATATATTTAAATATTATACATACATAATTGTTTTAAATGATTACTTTTGATTTTCCCTGACAACGTAATCATCATTTTGACTACAAACAATTCATTTAAAGTGAAAAAATAATGTACTGTGTAACTTCTTGCAGAATATTTTAGATATAAGTAAAAGTATTGTATGTACATAGAAAATCTTTTAGTAAATAACTATATTATAAATCAATATGCATTTTGTTTAATTTTACAAAAATTAAGGATTGTAAATTTAGTTCTACATATGTAAAAGAATCCAAATTACAAACAAAATCTCAAGGATACTGAACTAGTAAATGGTTTAAAAATCACTACTGTCACTTTACATAAGAACTTTCAAATAGACTGCTCTGTACTGCACCTTGCATCTCTCCTTATTATAAGGCTTGAAGAAATGTTGGTGCAAATCGTGATATTAGCGGCTTCAATAGAGTACAATTGACAAATAGAATTTGAGTAATTAAGAATCTATGAGTTTAAAGCGGCCGCTACACTACTCGCTTCGACGAAGTCCTCGACGAAGTTAGCCGAAGTTCGAAGTGCGTGCCCACACACTCGTGCAACTTCGCGAGTAACGCTTCGAGTCCTTTGACTCGGGCGCATTTACCGACAACAATCGGAAGTCGGGCGAAGCGAAGCGAAGTTGCCCGAAGCGAAGTGAAGTTCGTGCCCACACTATCGTATTCGGTCAACTTCGATCAACTTCGCGAGTAGTGTAGCTGGGCTTTAATGATTGTAAAATTTGTCTTCTAGCGACTAAACTGTTTGGAAATAAATACTAACTAGCAGATAAAAACTCAATGCTGTTTGAAAACATCGGCAGTTCTTTATGAAAATAACAGAGGGCGCCACTTTTGTTTACAACAATGCTCAATTGCACGGTCATTAATATAATAATATTATCAGATGATGAGGCAGCAACTTTATTTTTTATTTTAGCTGTTTTCAGGGTTAAGGTGACGTTTGAAGCATTTGATAATTAAAATATTTCTATTTTGTATATTACCAGGGCCGCGGCATCCATAGGAACAAGTAAAGAAAGACCCGACAAATTACGCAGTCGTCCCACAGGTCGGTAAGGAATCGACAAAAACTGAGTGCTATAAGAACGCAGGAAACATTGCGTGATGTATGTTTCATGGTCACTGCACACAGATAAGCTATGTAGTTTGTAGCTCTACAAACTACATCTACTTACTCCAGTAGACTCTCGGTATTGCAGATTCCTGCTGAATAGCGTTGTGCATGAAAAAACGTCAACAATAACAAAAAACAAACTGGTGAGTCAAGCCAGTCACCAAGTGGGCGAAGTTGTGGATGTGGTATCATTAATGTGCCTAAATAATAAATTCTTAAGGAAATATTATTATTATTTTTACCTAAAATAAATATTATTAAAAAAAATGATAATGAAAGGTTTGTTATGTGATATCGGCTGATCGGCGGATGACTAGCGGTGTGTAGGTAAAGTGGGAATGAGTTCTTGAACCCGATCCCTTTGCGGGGAGGGTATCCCACTCCTCCTTTTCAAATTAACCACTCCCAGAGAACTTGGACCCGAATGCCTCTTCGTATGTACCCAGCACTCAGCAGTGTGGCTTCCCGGCACCCGCGTCTGTAATGTTCGGTGAGTGGTGACACGTCAGCTTTCGCTTATATAGCGGTCGATTCTGTTTACGGACTACAATGAGTGAATTTTTTGTTTATTGTTCAATAGTATTGGAGTTGTATGCGATTGTGGGTTTCTTTTTCGGTACCGATGATCTAATTGGTCAAATAATAATATCGACTGACACAGACTTAGAATTCCATATTAGCAACAAATTATTTGAGTGAACAATTTTTTAGTGTCATTAATATTTGATTAATTTAAATGAGTTTCTTATCTTTTGGGAATGTAATAAATAAAATAAAATTTATAGGTACATAGGTCCAAGTCCGGGCCTGCACTGGTGTGGGCAATTTCTGGTCTTGGATCGGATTCGGGGCCGGAACCGTGCATCATACAGTTCGTATCCAATAACTCGGAACCCGGAACCACTCCCAGAACTCAATTTTTTTTAAAAGGAAGCACTCAGAATCGATGCGAATTTTCATTTTACGTAATTAAAATGCTAAAATTAAAAATATCCCAAATGCAGTCAGTTTCCTTTTATAGTAATTAAGGTAAATCAAAAGGTTTTATTTAAAAATATTTCGTATTATCCGTGGCCAGCGATCCTGAATAATTACCATTTATTGTCTTTCTGAAATAAAAATGCTTGACATGTAACCGATTTTTTTTTTATTTTCCTTTCTTGAGGCAATGTTTTGATATTTCAAATGTTTTATTTAAAAAATATTTTAGGCTAATAAGTAGGCTCTGAATGAGAATTGTACTTTCTATATATTAGCATATCTATGGTTAAATATAGGACCAATTTTTTTCATACAAAAAGTCCGAAGATATCGATGTGGTTTATTTATGCGCCTTCTTTACAATCGCGTCTAACGTCCAGCTGCCACTCCTGTGAACCCTCCGTTCAGTGTCGCGTCCTTTTGACATTAATTTATATTCGATTAGGATGCAAGTGTATTTAAAAAAATCAATCTGTGTTATTTAGAGTACTTATTCAATCCCTCCTTTCACAAGGTAATAGAGTCCAACACGACACACATTTCCACATTATTACAAGCATATTATTTTTTAAAAGTGTTAGGGGAGCACAATGCTACTGTGATTGTAAAAAATAACCAGGTAATCCGGTAATGTGAAATCACTTTCAACCATAAATAACTTTGAGCTTATATGTAATTATACTAAGCCGATAACAAATTGAAACCAAGGATTACACTTGAACACACTGCTCTGTTTTCCAGTTAAAAAAACGAATAAGAACTTGATATGTCCCTAGGTATCTACGTGACTTGAATTCACAGAACGACCAAAGCGAACACGTGCGCCCGCATCTGTCTCTGTAATTTTACACGCAGATTGACGCGTCAGTTCGCATTATTAGACCTTAAATATTTAGTGAATAAGCCTGGCCGGCAAGCGCAATAAAAATTTAGAAAGCCAACTTAGAAATACACCTATAAAGTCGTAAATCTGGAATGGGAAACGTTAAGCCAGCGACCCGGCAATAAAAACCTTCGCCCAAGGCTAGACTATATTGCAATCGTTTGAAGGTCTTTTGTACAAATGTAATTTTAAAATAATAATAAATCTAGCGGTGAGAATGGCGATGCCAGCGCCACGGACTCAGATAACGTACCGAAGTGGTGTAAATCGGAACCACTTTAGTTTCAGCACCCCACCACAGGCGTGCTACGGTCGCTGGATCGCGCAGCTGAAGACAGATTCCGCAACCAACAGTTGATTTTTTGGCACTCGAGAGTCATCATCTCGCCCCTTCCTGGAGCGGTCGCCGAGGCGCTTCCGCCCAGGAAGCTGCCCTCTTAGGAGTTACCGTCTCGCCTCCGCCGAGAAACTTCCTGCCCTCCCCCTTGGAGCGGCGCCGAGGCTCTTCCGACCAGGAAGCTGCCCTCTCAGGAGTTACCGTCTCGCCTCCGCCGAGAAACTTCCTGACCTCCCCCTTGGAGCGGTCGCCGAGGCTCTTCCGACCAGGAAGCTGCCCTCTCAGGAGTTACCGTCTCGCCTCCGCCGAGAAACCACCTGCCCTCCCCCTTGGAGCGGTCGCCGAGGTTCTTCCGACCAGGAAACTGCCCTCTCAGGAGTCGCTGCCTGCCGACTCCGCCCTTCGGAGCCTTGGCCCAGGCTGAACTAATTCCGCCCTTCGGATCCAACCCAAGTTGCCGCTTGTGTTATCGGTGATAAGTGCAAACGTGGAGATCCGCGGTTCCAGATAAGAATTATAATTTAAGACTATTATTAAGCCTAGATTAAGACTAACGCTTAACTTTATATATTTTTTTAAATAAATTTTTAATAGTTGTTGTAACTAAGTAACTTCTCTTTTTTTACTCGTTCCTCCTTTTCTTTTACATGAATAGTATTAATATTTAATCTCCCCTTGAATATAGTAATAACCACAGACATAGGAATTAATAGACGAGAAGATAATGGCGAGGGGTAAAATCAACTGTTGAAGAACGAAGGGCGTAAGGCTGACTGTGATTCGTCAATAAATCAATCTGACAGTAAATAGGCATCTCGCATTATAATATCACCATTTACTTCTTAAAAGTAAAATCTGCTTTTGAATGAATAGACATTTTTACATGGGAGCGCAAATTACTCGCCACGTTATGAACAAATTTGCGAAGTCCAAATTCGGCAAAAAAATTCGGTGGTATTTTCAGAGTCGAATATTTCGTTTAAGTATTTAGTTAAGACACTTTTATAAATGTTCATAATTTACTTCCCAGCAACCAACCAGCTTTGTGTTTCGCGTCCAGACGTTTCTCGATGTGATAGTATAATATGTTTCTAAAACTGATCTATATTATACGATGTGAATATGCTTAAAATAAAGTAAAATAATGCTTATATATGGAATGTAATACGACAATTGGGTTTATTCTCTTTTTCACATCTATTTTTACAAGTTTTCATAGTACAAGTCAACATTTTGCCGTGTTATTTCATAAAATGAACCGATGATGCCTCGACCATAGTTCGCACAAGAATGATGACGTCACGTTTTCAAATTTCACTTGAGGCCATACGCCAGCACAGCCGGTTCCAATGGAACCGGTATGGGGAGTGGGGATAATACGCTTTTAATCACTTAGGGCAGGTCTACTAATATTCATATGTCTATGGTAATAACAAACTGTTCGTAAATAAAACGATTGGTACCTACTCAATCGGTTTATTGAGCATTATTTTCCTGGCAACATTTGTTCAAGTGACATGTCGGTGTTTACTTTTCTCTATGATTTTCATCACTTTGCACACTTTTGTAAGAATGGTGGCGTGAGTGCGTAGCCGGCTGGAAGTGTGTGTTTGATATTATCTCTAATATTCTAAATTTGGAATAGTGTTTCAGTGCTGTGATCTAAAGTAATTATATTGCTGCTTATTTTATCATCTATTTTAGTGATAATACTCTCAGTAGCAAACATGTCCGGTCAATAATAATACATTTTGGTTTTAATATAAATTTTGAATTAAAAACTATCCCAGTTTTATTGAAATGTTGCAGTAAGTTTTATTTGTGTGATATTGTCGTGTTGTTGACACTAAAACCTCAGTGGGTCAAGTGTCAAGTTCCACGAATATTTATCCATGTTTACAGCTATTGATTCCTGATCAATATTACGCACCCGCGTTTTAGAAATAATGTTTTTTCCGTATAAAAAATACCCTAGGAGAACTATAAAGTGACCTAAAAAGTCTCAGGACATTCGATTTTATGGTTCGGTGATTCTAGTAATATCAATAATGTTTTCTAAGCTTACACTTCGGAAAGATGTAGATCAGTAGTTAAGTTGGTCACATTGAATTATTACAATTTTCTGATCTTCAGCCACCACAGGTGTTTTGTTGTTGTTTTTTCTCTTAAAGTTAATAATCTTTCGTTGTTTTTTTTCTCTCAAAATTAATTAGTAGGTAACCACTTAGCACATCATCCAAACAATGCAAGAATATTTTTGCGATGAAATGAGTTTCTTTATCCCCCCACCATGTCTTCGGAAATAAAATCAATAATAATGTTAGTAGGTAACCACTTGGCACACCATCCAAACAATACCAGAAAACTTTTGCGATGGAAATAATTTCTTCATCCCCCAAGTCTTCATCCCCCCAAGTCTTCAACCCCCTCACTATGTCTTCAACCCCCATCATGTCTTCATCCCCCCTACCATGTCTTAATCCCCCTACCATGTCTTCACCCCCCACCATCCCTTCGGAAATAAAATTGAAAACTATAGTTTTTAGATTAAAACAATTGACGAGAAATAAATAACGTTTTTTTAGTGTAGGTACTGTTTTAAAGTCATCCTTGGAAATTGATTGCGATTTCAGAATTGTGCATTGAATATTAACACGAGCTAGACGAAGAGCTTTACCACCGACCTGTATAACCAATGTTAGGAGTCGAAGAGAGAAGGTGCTGTGTGCAGTGCCAACCAGCCTCCCATCTAATAGGCATTAACAAAACAATTACACACTTATCAATGCATTCCGGTTCTTTACAAATCCAATAAATTTACCGTTTTGAATAAGTTCGTAAATAATTTTCCCGATTTTGAAAACTCAGTGTGACCATGCAAAATACAAAAAAAGAAGATAAATATGCAAGTAGGTACCTGAAGTGCCATTAAATTAGTTTTGATTTCTTCGGACCGTCATATTTCCTATTTTAACTCCAAATAATGAAGATGGAAGAAATACCTACCATAAGCAAAGAGTGATGTATGGGTGCCGATCAATAGGGTACTCTTTAGCTGATCTGAACTTTTTTCGAATTTGATCGAAACTACCCTAAGTTAATTGATCGACCGCTCCGCAGGTGAGATGTCTATCGCCAAGAACCCCTTCCGGCGGCCGTGGGCCGACAGCACGATGGCGGCCTCAGCGGCGCCCCCGGGCTCCGTGGCGCTCAAGGGAATCATCGCCGGAGGCATCACGGGGGGCATCGAGATCTGCATCACCTTCCCCACCGAGTATGTCAAGACACAGCTGCAGCTGGACGAAAAGGGTAAATACCATAGACATATGAATATTAGTAGACCTGCCCTAAGTGATTAAAAGCGTATTATCCCCACTCCCCATACCGGTTCCATTGAGCCGGCTGGGCTCGCATTTGGCTTCAAGTGAAATTTGAAAACGTGACGTCATCATTCTTGTGCGAACTATGGTCGAGGCATCATCGGTTCATTTTACGAAATAACACGGCAAAATGTTGACTTTTGATATGAAAACTTGTAAAAATAGATGTGAAAAAGAGAATAAACCCAATTGTCGTATTACATTCCATAAGTAAGCATTATTTTACTTTATTTTAAGCTTATTCACACCGTATTATATGGATCAGTTTTAGAAACATATACTATCACATCACAATGTAGCGATTCTCAAGTGTGCTCATCGTTGTTTACTGGGGTAAGTAAATTATGAGACATTTGTAAAAGTGTCTTAACTAAATACTCTGAAACTAACTACGACTCTGAAATAGAAGCTGCCTTACTTTGCCGAATTTGGACTTCGCAAATTAGTTCATAACGTGGCGAGTAATTTGCGCTCCCATGTAAAAATGTCTATTCATTCAAACGCAGATTTTACTTTTAAGAAGTAAATGGTGATATTATAATGCGAGATGCCTATTTACTGTCAGATTGATTTATTGACGAATCACAGTCAGCCTTACTCCCCTCGTTCTTCAACAGTTGATTTTACCCCTCGCCCTTATCTTCTCGTCTATTAATTCCTATGTCTGTGGTAAATACACACAAACTAATTATCATATTTCACCTCTACTCCACTACAATTAGGGTTTGAAAATCGCGCACCTTTTTTAAATCCCGCTAGATTAGGGGAAAGAATTTAGTAATCCCGCGGGATTTTTATTAAGGGCTATTAAATTGAAATTATGCCAACATTTTTAAATATTTCTTATCAATCATCAATTACCAACTAGCAATATTATAAAACATGCTGAAAAGGTAACATTTAACCCCTCCAGTGTTTTAGGGTCATATATGACCGGGCGACCATATTTGATAAAAGTAATTTTATATTTTTTCTATCATGCGGAAATACGTATTATTTTGGCGTTAGAAAGAGAAATAATAATTCTTTCCAGTTGGCTTCAAAATACTGGAATCCATTAATAAAATCCTAAAGTTAACCAAAATGAATAATTAATATTTTACAAAAATGAAAGAATATCTTTGTTTTAAACCACTTTATTACATTTATATACGTTTATATTTGTACTGTCCTGATGAAGGTTGAGTTCAACCGAAACCGATCGACGTATATAAATGTAATAAAGTGGTTTAAAACAAAGATATTCTTTCATTTGTGTAATAATGTCAAGCCACAAAGTGTTTGCTTCCTTCGATAAATTAATATTTTGCGCCGCTATCGTAACAACCATCGGTTTAACTTTAAAAAATATTTTTTATTACATATGATGTTACGGTTTTCTTACAAATTCCCCAAACAAAACGATTGTGTTTTGAAATATTGAGTTCTCTCAATTTTTCTATGATTGGAGAACAAAATTAAGTAAAAGTGTGGTTAGCGTAACATTTTTCACGTTTAATAATTTGATTATTTAGAAATATGAATGTTTATTTTAAATGAAATAAACAGTATTTTTTTGTACGGAAAATAAAAAAAATAAGATGTTTACAGCGCATTTAAAATACACAGAAAACATTGCAAACTGAGCAAGCGTTTTCAACGGTATACTATACACAATAATTACATGTCACAGAAAACAAGCATAATCAAAGAATATTAATAATTTAAAAATATAACAATTAACTGTGGCATTTGATCATAAAATGACGACAGAAAGTATAAAATTCATTCAATCTCTATAAGGAGACACAAGTATGTACAAAATATTATACACAAGTATGAGTAGACTTAGGTTTATTTTTTTTTTTTTTTAGTTATTTATTAAGTTAAAAGAAATACATATTTCGCTTTGTTAACTTAAGTGTACATTGATTAAAAACAAAAATAATATTTATATAAATAATTATGGTTTACTACCTAAGTAACATATTTTTCTTAAGTAAGAGCATTTTGGTTTTGCTCATTGATCTTGAGGGCAAACAGTTTTTTCTTAAATATATTTATTCTATTTACGGTTGTCAGGCTATCAGGAAGGAGATTATATATGTGTACACCCTCATGGCCTATGTTTCTTTTACCACACTCTGTCTTTGCTGAATTTGTGTATAATTTATTATGTTGTCTTGTGTGGTGGTCATGTACTTGTGATGTTTTCATAAATGAAGTATTTGTGTGTATGAGGCCATTTTGGATTTTGTGAATTAATAAGCATATGTTGTATTCGTACAGTTTTCTAATTTTAAGTAAGTTAGTTTCTTGGTATACTCTTTTGGTGGGGGTATCTGGTCTATAGTTAAAAAGTTTTTTTATAACTTTGTTTTGTATTATTTGAATTTCGTTTAGATATGTGATGTTTGTGTTTCCCCATATTTCTATGAGATAATTTAGGTGGGATTGAATTAAACTAAAGTATAATCCCCTCTTTACTTGTATTGGTAGAAGATGGGCTATTCTACCAAATACACCAATTAGTGGGATAATTTTTTCTTTTACTTTTTGTATGTGGTGTTTAAAAGATAAGTGTTTATCGATATGAAGTCCCAGGTATTTTTCACTATCTGAAATTTGTAGGTTTTTTCCTTCTATTTGCAAAGGTTTATGAGACGGCGTTTTTCTTTTTTGTGAACTTAAGATCATGTAATTTGTTTTTTTAGTGTTAATAGTTAATATATTTTTAATTAGCCAGTTATTTAATTTATTAAGATCCAGTTGGGCTTTTTCAATTAATGATGCTTTAGAAGATATGATAATATAGCCTTTTTGTACCTAGCTTCTGTGCAGTCAAACAGATCCGCTACATCCGCGTACCTATTACTAACTTCATGTAATCTAGGTACAAGCAAGTGTTAAAAATGCTCAGTCTTGGAATTGTTACAATTAAACAGGGTTTTATAACGAGTAGCTCTTATTTGTCTTTAGAAATTCAATGAGGTTAATTAAATCGAGGCTGTCTACACTACCATTTACAATTTGGAACATAAATATAGTCGGATATAATTATTCGATCTGAGAGTTTTATTATTTAAGTAATTATAGTTTTTACTTTTAATGGGAATACCGAGTTTAAAATTAATGTGTCTTCAAAATTTTCAAATTTGAAATATTCCTGAAGCCTCTGGAGTTTCGAAGAATGAATCCAAGCATTTTCATTACCTTATTGTTAATTGCGTTTATTTGAGATATAAAGTTTAATTTAAATTCGAAAATGATGCCCAGGTCATTAATTTCTTCGACAGATGTGAGGGTTGAATTATTTTATTATTAAGTTCATATGAATAAATAATTGGCCGACTTATTTTGTAAAATCTTATTGAATGACACTTATTTAAATTAAGATAAAGTTTATTAAGATTACACCAATTAAATATCCTGTTATTTTGTAGACAGATTTGATAAAAAATAAGATCGTAAAAAAAACAAAGTATTATCAAAGGGATCAAATATCCCGGGAATTTCGGGTGCGGGATTGCAAATCCAAACTACAATGGCCCCCTGGGCCTCTTGAATATCGCCCACTGTCACACAGAGACAACAGTCTTCAGGGAATATGAAGAATATTTCTCTGTTGTGCTGTATTGTCGGTGCCTATTTTAAGTTTCCCCGATATCCGAATTTGCCGAGAAAAGAAGGTTGCGCTATTGGAAGTCGAATCTTGAATAAATTTCAATAAATGATTACTAGACGTTTTCAATAAAACAAGAAGTTGTAAGTAATAATTGTTTGACTATCATTAATAAATTAGAATCGGTAACCTTCACTAGATATGTTGGGTACTTTGCTGGTGCACTCTCTGCGTTTGCGATCTTTGCCCCCGACCTGTAGCGCCGTATCACATAAGCGTGCTATCTGTTATCTTTCCACTGTTATGTGCTCCGTGTATTTTCTACACATTATCGTAATCAGGTAAAAAATTAACGTTCATTATTTTCTGATAAACTGCTCAGATTTTCGTCTTACAATTTAATTACAATTTTGTGATCAGTTTCGATGATTCGAATATTTAAAACACTATTTATTAGACAAGCCTAGAATTTCCATACAATCAATTCTATGTGTTAGCAAGCTATAATAAATGATAGTACTAATGCGGTGTATCTACAATAAAGAGATGAATTCCACAAGCTCTCCGTCAATTGATGCCGCGATTTAATGCAAATTAGCATGATTCGGTTATTTAGAAGATACCTAAACGAATAATAACGAATTGTTGAATGTCGAATATCTCGGGTGTACCCATTGGTGCATTCGATATCTATACAAACTGCAACATCCCACAATTCTTCGTTCAACTCGCGGCACTTAGATTGTAAGCGCTGGATGCAATTAATTAACTCAGTCGCCTTGTTCATTTAAATAATTAACCCTACGTCGTTGTCTCCTTTATCCACAAAGTAACAAAACCTCAGAATGTAGGTTTCAATTATGACCTTTGCCACCGAAAGTAGTACGATATTATTATGCAATTCTTCGTTTTCGAAATCAGAAGAGTATACATTATTATATCCAACCATTGCTAATTGTTCCTGAGATTTTCACGGCCAATGATTTATATGGTTTTGTTCCTTTGCTATTGTTCATCAGAAAATTAAACAAGTTCAGTGCACGTGAGAAAAGTTGAAGCAGAAAAAAAGAAAATTGATTTTTTATGTCACTAAAGACCTGCTCTAAGGTAAACAGTAACATAAAAATATTTTCGAACAACAAATTAGAAACCGAAGAGATCTTGTACCTTAATATACAAAGCTTGCCTGCACACCATGAAGAGTTACAAATTTTACTCGAAGAACGAAAACCTCAAATGATCATGCTCAGTGAAACGCATGTCACAGAAGAAATAGAAGAAGTTGAAATAAAATTTACGAACTATAAGGTAATAAGATGTAATTCGAATAGTCGGCATACAGGCGGAGTAATAATGTTACTGAAAGATAATATAAATTTTGAAACAATTTCTAACGAAAATCACAAAAACTGTACCTGGATCTTAGCAATAAAAATTAAGAAAGCATTTAGACCAGGAGTATACTGCGTAATTTATCACTCCCCAAATGCCAGTAAAAGTGACTTTATAAATTATTTTGAAAACTGGTGTTCAAATTTTTTAAAAGAAACTGATCTCAATATAATTATTGGAGACTTTAATATAAACATGAAATGCGAAACAGATTTTTATACAAAGAAAATGAAAAGCATCATCAACATTACAGGAATGAAACAGTTGGTCAAAGAATACACTAGGATAACACAATCAACCTGTACACTCATAGATCTTGTTTTATCAAATGATTATGAGCTAAATGTAAAAATATTAGATACACCTAAAATAACAGATCATAGCATCATTAATATAATGATGGCAAAAAATAAAAACATCAAAAATATCGAAAAAGTTATTAAAAGAAGAAACCTGAAAAGATACGATAAGAGTAAAATGATTCAAGAATTATTGATTCGATGGCGAAAACAACATGGCTGATAAGTTTAATAAATATTTTGTGACAAGTATAGAAGAAATTAACAAAAATATCCCAATCATAGAAGAAGAAGAAATTTTCAATTTTGAAGAAAAAACTTGCGAATTAAAGTTTAAGAAAATAGACGGCCAGATACTCCAAAGAATACTGTCCAAAATCAAATCAAAGCCCAGCCAAGATGGGATCACTATTCAAATATTAGAACATGCATTACCTGTAATAGGAGAAGAGTTTCTTAGTTTAATAAACGAATCGTTAGAAACAGGGAAGTTTCCTGAATCATGGAAAACGTCTATGGTGATACCGATTCCAAAGATTTCGAACACAAAAAAATGTGAAGACTTTCGACCTGTAAATATGTTACCAAAATATGAGCAAGTGATGGAATACATAATTAAATCTCAACTTGAAGAATACTTGGAAAATAATAGCATCCTTTGTGACGAACAATCTGGATTTAGGAACAATAATTCATGTGAAACAGCGTTAAATTTAGTAATTGATGATTGGAAGGAAGATATAGATAAAAACTTGCATATTGTTGCGGTGTTTTTAGATTTTCAGAGAGCTTTTGAAACAATAGATAGAAAAAGAGTTATTAAAAAATTTAAAAAATATGGAATAAAAGGGAAAGAACTGGAATGGTTTAAAAACTACTTAAGCAACAGACAACAAACAACAAAGATAAGAAACAATATATCAAATCCGATTGAAAATAAGCTGGGTGTACCGCAAGGATCTGTATTGGGTCCGATATTGTTTATACTCTACATAAATGATATGGTAAAAATATTAAAACATTGCAAAATAAGACTGTTTGCAGACGACGCACTAATTTATATTGCAGAAGATAATTATGAGAAAGCAATCAAAAAGATAAATAGTGACTTAGAAACATTGTCAAAATGGCTCAAACTAAATAAATTAAAACTAAATGTAAATAAGACAAAATACATGCATATAGGCAGAACAAATACGCATGAGGAACCAAAGGTTTCTATAAATGGAGAAATCATAAAAAAGTGGAAGAAATTAAATATCTAGGTGTTATTATAGACTCAAAATTGAACTTCTCAAAAAATGCAGACTATACAATTAAAAAAATTGCAAAAAAATATCATTTCTTGGTAGAATCAGAAACAAAGTAAATAAAGAAACATTCCAGATAATATACAATACAATTATATCACCACACTTTAATTACTGTTCAAGTATTCTTTTTCTCTGCAATAAAGAGAAAATGAAAAAAATGCAAATACTGCAAAATAAAGCAATGCGAATAATACTTAAGCGCAACATATACACACCGATAAGAGACATGTTAAAGGAGCTGAATATTTTGACGGTGAAGCAAACTGTGTATTTGAATGTACTTATTTTTATACATAAAATTAACTTCGGGATGATGTCTAAGGAACTGAAAAGAAAAATAAATTACAATAACGAGATACACGGACACGGGACGAGAAATTCTAAGCAAATTAGATTGCCAACAAGAAAAAAAACAAGCACCCAAAAATCTCTGATGTACCAGGCCGTTCAACTCTATAACAAAATCCCGAAGGAAATTGCTGTGATAGAAAATATTAATAAGTTCAAAAATGAATTAAGAAAATATGTCTATCTCAATTATTAATGTTTCTTTTTTTGTGACTTTATTGAAATATTTAAAGAAAGATTATGTTTGCCAAACAATGTACATGTTTATATGTTTATAAAACTATTAGCACACACGAAGATGTGAGCTAACTTAAGATTAATAAATAAAATAAATAAAATGCTGTGAAATAAACGCTATTTCCTGAATTCTGCTTTCTACTTATATCGCAGTTTCTTACCAACGGAAGCTAAAAACAAAATCGATTTAGTGGCTTATTCAATTTGTACTGATGTTTCCACTGTTCAAAACAGACACAATAGTAAAATTGAAATCTTTAGCCAACTGATATTAGTGAATCACTTTCATTATAAATGCTTAAGGTCATTCTAAACTAATTTACACAAAAAAATAATGTTTTCGTTTATTTTGAACTTGAAAATGTGTCTAAACGTCTCTAGGCGAATAATATGAAGTCTAAAATACGGGCAGTAGACAGAGTGACAATAATGGTTGCCTTGGACCATGTGCCGTCAGCGGCAAGTGGGGGCGTTTTTAAAAATACTCTGCCGGAAAACATTATAACACTAGAAAAATCGCCGATATGATATATGGAACGATGCCCGCACGCGCCGCAGGCATGCGTATTCGTAGCTCAGTGGTGTACAAGAGTAGGTGATAATATATCCGCAAATAAACGTAGCCTATGTGAAAAAAATACTGCACTTTTTATTTTTTTCTTTCTTACAGATTCCAGTAGATTTGTTTAAATGTGTCGACCATGCAAATGTGTAATTATCATATATTATAAATGACTCCATAACTTAGTGGGAATTGTACAGTGTACATTGGTACTCTAATGATACTAGGTTACATTTGAAGGTTAAACAAATCTAGATTGTTACAAGTAATGATAATTAACAATGTAACGAGAGTATTAAATACATGCACAATTTTAACGGTGAACACAATTAGTCTTTATATTGGGTACAATAAATTTGCAAGTATGACACGTATTTATAACAGTTCAACAATAGTAAGAAAGTGGTAATAGTAAAACTTTAATAAACACTTTGTGTGTTCACTGAAGAAAATAGTATCGTACCCCACAAACGAACGTAACCTTTTGTTTCACCAAAAGGATTACAATTAGTTTTTTTCTCTCTCTGAATTCCTAAAGTAGCCGGTTTACTACGCGTCGCTTGGGTCAGACCTGTCAAAGGTTGCCGTAGTTAATACATCCCTTCCAGGGATCACATCTGTAAGCCTGAGCGGCGCGGCGAGGTAAAAACGTCAGTTACAAAGCAACCCTCGCCCTAATTATACGATGCGATGCGGAATGATAAAGTATTCTAGATGAAAGAACCAATCAGTATACGTTTTCATCTCGCCGCTCACGCTTACAGAAGCGATCCCTGGAAGGATGTATTAATTATATTGTTAGTTAATACATCCCTTCCAGGGATCACATCTGTAAGCCTGAGCGGCGCGGCGAGGTAAAAACGTCAGTTACAAAGCAACCCTCGCCCTAATTATACGATGCGATGCGGAATGATAACGTATTCTAGATGAAAGAACCAATCAGTATACGTTTTCATCTCGCCGCTCACGCTTACAGAAGCGATCCCTGGAAGGATGTATTAATTATATTGTTAGTTAATACATCCCTTCCAGGGATCACATCTGTAAGCCTGAGCGGCGCGGCGAGGTAAAAACGTCAGTTACAAAGCAACCCTCGCCCTAATTATACGATGCGATGCGGAATGATAAAGTATTCTAGATGAAAGAACCAATCAGTATACGTTTTCATCTCGCCGCTCACGCTTACAGAAGCGATCCCTGGAAGGATGTATTAATTATATTGTTAGTTAATACATCCCTTCCAGGGATCACATCTGTAAGCCTGAGCGGCGCGGCGAGGTAAAAACGTCAGTTACAAAGCAACCCTCGCCCTAATTATACGATGCGATGCGGAATGATAAAGTATTCTAGATGAAAGAACCAATCAGTATACGTTTTCATCTCGCCGCTCACGCTTACAGAAGCGATCCCTGGAAGGATGTATTAATTATATTGTTAGTTAATACATCCCTTCCAGGGATCACATCTGTAAGCCTGAGCGGCGCGGCGAGGTAAAAACGTCAGTTACAAAGCAACCCTCGCCCTAATTATACGATGCGATGCGGAATGATAACGTATTCTAGATGAAAGAACCAATCAGTATACGTTTTCATCTCGCCGCTCACGCTTACAGAAGCGATCCCTGGAAGGATGTATTAATTATATTGTTAGTTAATACATCCCTTCCAGGGATCACATCTGTAAGCCTGAGCGGCGCGGCGAGGTAAAAACGTCAGTTACAAAGCAACCCTCGCCCTAATTATACGATGCGATGCGGAATGATAAAGTATTCTAGATGAAAGAACCAATCAGTATACGTTTTCATCTCGCCGCTCACGCTTACAGAAGCGATCCCTGGAAGGATGTATTAATTATATTGTTAGTTAATACATCCCTTCCAGGGATCACATCTGTAAGCCTGAGCGGCGCGGCGAGGTAAAAACGTCAGTTACAAAGCAACCCTCGCCCTAATTATACGATGCGATGCGGAATGATAAAGTATTCTAGATGAAAGAACCAATCAGTATACGTTTTCATCTCGCCGCTCACGCTTACAGAAGCGATCCCTGGAAGGATGTATTAATTATATTGTTAGTTAATACATCCCTTCCAGGGATCACATCTGTAAGCCTGAGCGGCGCGGCGAGGTAAAAACGTCAGTTACAAAGCAACCCTCGCCCTAATTATACGATGCGATGCGGAATGATAACGTATTCTAGATGAAAGAACCAATCAGTATACGTTTTCATCTCGCCGCTCACGCTTACAGAAGCGATCCCTGGAAGGATGTATTAATTATATTGTTAGTTAATACATCCCTTCCAGGGATCACATCTGTTACAAAGCACCCCTCGCCCTAATTAGACGATGCGATGCGGAATGGAAGAACTAATCAATATACGGTGTATTAAGATGGTTTATTATACTAAAATTACATTTATTACGTAATCTATATTTACTGTTTGTATGATCAAATTTAGCATAGTTCACCACAAGTACCTACACTCAACTCCATTTACCTAAATTGTAAAAACTATTATTTTTTGATAATCAGTCAATGGTGCTCCTCTTACAATAAAAATAATTACGTTATTTCATTATATAATTTAGTCTTATAGGTGTTAACAAAACACTACATACTTTACAGTTGTTATTATTCGAACTATCCGATACGAAAATTATGTATTATTTTTATCACACTGCGATAGCAAAATATTCATTCATTCACCTCTAACTACTCAGGCTTTCGATTGTAAGTATTTAATTGATTTACAATAAAAATATGTAAATTTGTTTTAGACCACTTTAAAACAAATTTATATATTTTTATTGTAAATTATGACGAGCCACAAAGTAAATGCTTATTACAAATATAAAATATTTAATTGGTTGGTGTGATTTCCGAATTCTTTATTAGGCTCACCGGAAAGATATTTTTTTGAATAGGTATTTTACATAGATATTTTTAATCTCCAAACCCCTCCAGGAACACTAGATCGCTTTCGCTTTATAATAACATTGACTTAAAGACCTTGCACAATTAATGTGAATCCCACTAAAGAATTGCCATGGTTCTCTCTTTCGGAATGCATGGGGACTTATTATTGACTGTGCATTGTTTGAATGTGGACAAGTTCAAACACCAGAGCATATTGCTTTGTCAGGAGGCACAGCGATGCTGTACAACGCAGCGGCTTGTACTTGGCAGAAAGATGGTTCACAACAGAGCTCTTTAGCCTGGGTAGGCCCATAAACTCTGAAGCCAAGGCATGTAACTGCTGCAACATAACGCCATGTAGTATAGAAGTGGAGAGTGTCAACCCCCCACTCCGCATTGCGTATTATCCAACAGGACGAGATGAGAATAACCCGAAAAACTGTATTGACGTCAGTGGCCAAATTTCTGACAATTTTTCACAATTTTTTTCACTGGCTGCCAGTTTACTGGTCATTAGGTATGAAATGCCAGAAAATGGATTGCCAAATAACGGGATTAGGTACTTCTGAAAAAAAACTATGAAATGTATTAAACGACCCAGGATTTTCGATCGGTCCAAGGCTCCTATCACATACTTGGCCTTTGAAACAATCGAATCGAATCGGAACACGTGTTCACGAGAATCCGCTCGATAGAGTGGTTCTTTTTCTTACCGCCCACAACCGTCAAGGGCGAGAATAAGGGTGAATAAGGGTACCTAGCGTTCAAAGATGGTTTGACAGGGAAATATGGAAATACAAATGTTAGAAGACCGCGCGGATATTAAAAAAACGCTAATAATTAAGCGAAAATGGTGAAAATATTTCATAAAACACGACTTGTTTGAAATAGAGCAAAAATGTATACAGTTACGAAATTTAATCGTCTTGGAACATCTGATCGAAAATCCACATAACATGCTAGTGTCGTCGTTTAAAAGCGTAAATGTCAAAGTGACAATGCAGTTTTACTTTTAGCAGAACGCGCACATCCCTCGTCAAGCCATACAAGTCCTGGCGCCGAACATTTTACTCCCGTCTGGAAGATACTACAGAGAATGGGTGGCCAACCTTTTCACCGTTTTTAGTAATTAGATTTCCTACCGGGCCGTACAACAAAATTTCTTTTATATTCGAAGCAAACAAGAAACATATTGTTCTTTTTAGAAGATATAACAAAAATGAGAATCAAACATATTTATTAGATTAGAGTTAGGCAATACAAAAAAATAATAATGAAAAATAAACAAAATATAATAAATTTTAGTGAGACATCTGATTCTGTTTGTCAGAACTAAGTGCATCAATGTTGATAACGATTAATGTTGTTGATACACGCAAACCGTTTTCCAAATGTTCGTCAGTGATTCGTGTTCTCATTTGAGATTTAATTTGCTTCATAAGTATTTTAAAATAGCGAAATCATCGACAGAGCATGTTTGTGGATATTTCTCCTTGTCCAAATATGTTTTGTAAAACTCTTCCAAACCAACCTGATTGAATTTCTCATTTAACTGTGCATCACAACACATTTCACAATGTTACATTTGTAAAATTCCTGGCAGTACAAATGCAGCAAAAAGCACACGATGCTTTTTAAAATAGGTTTTCAAATTCCAGTTTCAAGTCGGATATCAACTTAATATCAACTCATATAAGCTTATCTCTGGCTGCAATAACAACGTAGGAAAGTGAGTGAAGATGTTTGTCCTTAACTGTTATTCCCAAAGCCCAAGTTTCATTTGGAATGTGGAAATAAGATCATGCATGTTATTAATTATTTGATCTTTCCCTGTAGACGAGTATTAACAACATTTAGGTAGTCAACTATATCGGCCAGAAATGCAAAGTCGCTAACCCACTCCTTGTCTTCAAATTCTGGGATACTTTTTGACTTGCTTGCGAAGAATGATTGCTTCAACTCAAACACTATTTTCAGCATTTTGGCTAATTATTCTATCTTGTTAAAATGGACATCAACACCCCTGATAAAAATAGCCATTTGGGCGGTATGTATTAGGTCTGTGCTTTCATCCGATGCTAGAGCATAAAATATGAACTTGGATGCTCGCTTTTCAAATAATCTTCAATATGTTTTCCAATGTCAACGACACGCCTAGTAATTGTTTTTAACACGAACATACGATAGAAGAAATTCACACGATAGTTGAATCAATGTACTGAGATCCTTCCATATATGGGATATGATACGAACTACACACGTTGGAATGTTCTTTTGGTGGTTTTATATAGACTAACAGAAGAAATGTGCGCATTTGCTCCGCGGGCCACAAGTACAGAAGCGGTTCTGCCACCCTTGGCTTGGTGTAGAGATTACCACAAACCGAATTGCATTGTGGTTCATTCAACCCCTCCGATAGCCGATGACATTGCTCGATTCATTTTATTGTTTATTTAAATAATATACATTCTCTTACATAATAGTATTTCCTCATGGTGTGATGTAAACCAATATAGTAAAGTTGTCTTCGAGGAGAAGGGAATAATAAAGAGATTGGAGGCGCGGTTTGATCTTTAAATGTAAAACAAAAATAAAAATGATAATATCCCACGTGTCTCAAACGGGCAAGGCATGGGGTGCTACGACCCTCGGTTGAGGCGCAGTAAATAAAAACTTAACTCTGTACGGCGAGCGGTTGTCGAGAAGTTCTCTTCGTAGTTGATGGGTAATTTGGAGATCTGGACACTGAGGATGTGTATTTAAGATCTGCAGGTGTAAGTGTGTAAGTATCTTGGGGTGATACAAGTTCCAGTGTGTAAGTATCTTGAGGTGAATATATGGATTCCACACAATAACAACTTTATAGATTTAGTTGAATTACTTTATTTAAATAGAAGTACACTTATTTACTTAATTAAATGATAAGTACATTAATTAAATGACAATGACAATAATGCGTAGAGGTGCAGCGTGCAAGCAGCACAAGTGATGTTAATTGTGAACATAGGGGAACAGCTTGTTCCTGTTTATATAGTATTCCGGGTCTCTGGGACCGTGAGAGCTTTGTGGACTTTAATCCCTAAGATGCAAAAAAGGGTCATGTGACTAATTTGAATATTGCATCATCGATTGGTTTCCCAAAATAATAGGGTTCCTTTTAAAAGTGCCGAAGAAATGAATGTTTGCCATTATAGCTTACTTTTGGGGCACCGGCTAAGATTAACAGTAATATTAAGATGTAGAAAGAAATAAAGGTTGACTTTAATTACTTAGATTTATAGCATAGGCTGGGATTATAACATATCTCCCCCCTTAAAATGAAAGCAACGGTTTTTTAAGTTTAGTTGCTGTAATTATACTTCAAATTATTTTCACTTGAAGATAGATCTTGAAGAGGTACATCTTCGTTTTCCAGATTTATTAAATTTCTGAATGTCATACTTGGTTGGATCCTTGTAGTGGATCGTCTAGGATTGTTACATTGATTATATATCCTGACACAACATTTATTATCGTCGTCATTATTTAAAAAGTAAGAATTAATTATTCTAAAGAATTTACAACATTTCAATAGTTTGTAAACAATAAAAATAGTTAGCATAGCAGATAACGTATAGATAACAATTTGAAATTTTGTTAAATGTTTAATAATGAGTGGCTTTGAATTATATGATTTAAGATCGTCATTGAATTGGTCGATTTTATGAGATGCCAAATTAATGTCATCGTGTTGCAAGTTAATTAAATTTATCGGTTCAAGTTCATTTAAAGTTTCATTATATTTTTTCATATTACAGCAATTGTCGTCGACAATGTTTAAAGTTGGGATAGGGTTAACATATTCTGTGATGAGATTACTTTTTGCAATTAATTGTGTGAGACCTGCATAGGCTCTACAACTTGAATTTAAAGTTAATATTCCAGTATGGAATAGTTTGATATCAAAAATATTATTTCTATCTTTACAGTCGATAGTTATTTTAGAAGGATGAGAATAAGTAAAAATCCATTTATTATTTTTTATAGGCTGCCATAAGATTATGTTGCCTTTGATGATCCTACTAAAACATTCATTAGGTATTTCATTAATATAAGCGGACAATAAAATTGTCTCGCATATTGGATCGGAGAGAGTGGATAACACATCTAGATCCTTACATACAAAATTTTCATTGGTAATAGTTTTACAATTATTCTTAAAATTATCAAGGTACACATAAAAAGATTTGTCCTTTGTGATTGCTAAATATTTATGGTTAGGAATAATTAAGGAGAAGGTATTAGGGATATCAATATTTGGAACAGGTAGAGGAATTACATGAAATAGGTTATATTCCTGCGAAGTTACTAAAGGTATTTTTGTTATGAAGATGAGTTTATCATCAATATAATAAGCAATTAAATCTGATATATCGATTAAAGAATGAATATTTTCGAGTTTTAAACTTAAGGGGAATTCTTTTCCGCTTGGTAAATGTTTAATATTAGAGTTTAGTTCGAAGTAAAGTTGTTGAGGAGTAATTATGTCTGGATGTAAAATTCCTTGTTTAGAAAATAAAATAGCATTGATTAAGGAATCAATTTGTTCATAAAAGTATTCGGTTGTTTCGAATAAAGAGCTTGTTTGCGAGATAAGTATATTTTTAATTTCTTGCATATTCATTTTATCGTGGTCTTCCTTAAAATAGTTATTTATTTTTATAATATTTTTATTCATAGTATATTCGTCATAGTTAAGTTTAGTAAGGGTAGAATTGAAATTTATGAGAGTCGATTTAGTGACTTGTAATTGTTCTTTCATCAGATTATAAATATGTTTGTCATCTGACATGACGCGTTCAATCGCATCGTCATAATATTGCGCATCTTCGGAGTCGAGGGTTCCGAAAACAGCTTTAAATATTTTTCCAACACCATCGATTAAACCGCGTTTTGTGCGTTGGTTGGAAACGAGGTGTGTTATTGATTCATATTTAGTTTTACATTTTTTAATAGTATTAAAAACAGGTTTTAAAAGATCTTTGCAATTGTCGTTAGGTACGTATGATAAATATTTGGAACATGTGCTTTTAGTTAAGGCATAATTATCTTCTAAAATTCGTATTTGTCTAGGGAAATAATTAAAATAGTCTTGAAGGACCTGGGACAGGAGAGAAAGCGCGATATGGCTTAATTCTGTTAACATGGAATCTTTTTAATGAATTATTTTCCATTCTTATGGTAACATTATGATTATTATGAACCTGTACAATCTTGTACGGTCCTTTCCAATTAGGAATAAGTTTCTTGCTTAATGATTTAGGTTTATTAGTATTTTTTATTAATATTAAGTCGTTAATTTTATAAATATTATTCGATACATTTCTATCGTAATATTTTTTGGATGTCTCTTTGGCATGTCCGATTCTTTCACGGGCAAGTGATCTGGTAATGGCGAATTTATACTTCAATTGGTTAAGATAACTTTCGTAAGTTGGGTTTGAATCTGGGTTTTCTAAAGAGCTTGGTAAAATAGGTTTATGTCCAAAGACAAGTTCGTAAGGAGTGAATTTAGTTGTACAGTGAGTACTTGTGTTATATGAAAACATAGCTAGAGGGATATAGTCGTCCCAATTTGTTTGGTCGCTATCTATATAATGAGTAAGATAATCCTTTAAGGTGGAATGAGAGCGTTCTAGTGCTCCATTTGTTTGTGGGTGATAAACGGTAGTTTTCAAATGTTTTATTTTAAATAGGTTGGTAAGATGTTTCATTAAATTACTAGTAAATTGAACACCTTGATCTGTGAGGATTGACTTAGGTATTCCATAGTGAGAAAAGAATTTAACGAGGCAATCAGCTACAGTTTCTGTTTCTGTAGAGTTAACTGCATAAGCTTGAGAAAACTTTGTAAGATCGTCTTGAAATGTGACGATGTATTTATTATTATTGACAGTTTCATTAAGTGGTCCGACTATGTCGACCGCAATTCTTTCAAAAGCTTCCGTGGAAGTGGTAGTGATTTCCATTGGAGCTTTATATGCTCTTCTGTCAGTTTTATTTTTCTGACAGTGGATACAATTTTTCACATAATTTTCTATATCATCTTTCATTTTTTCCCATCGGTATCTTTCTTTGATCCGACTGTAGGTTCTGAAGAAACCTGGATGTCCGGCCATAGGGCTATCGTGACATTCTTTTAATATTACGGGAATTTGCGAAGTTGAAGGATTAATGATTTTATTGTGATTAATATTGATTTTAATCTGTAAGTTCCTAAAAAGATATTGAATAATTTCCTTTATTTTTATAAAAGGAATGGAATCAAATGAGTTTTGGAAGTTCGGTAACGTAATTTCAGTTACACGTTTTTCAATAAGTTTAATAATAATAATAATAATAATAAGAATTTATTCCAGAATGTATGCAGGGGTAGTGCAATGCAATACATTCCATATTTGAAATAATATACATAATAAGTAATAAAAATAATAATAAGGTTGGTAATAACATGGCGATTCCGATAGGCACAAAAAAGCGGAATTTAAGTGAAAAAAGATAAAATATAAACACAAAAATGAGCGTGAACAGCCGTTTATGGGGGATATTTGCAAATCTCCCGTCTCCAGAGGGCCATCAGAGGAGACTCCATCCAGGCAACCATGGCAGCGATGATTTTGTTACTAGATTGGCGTAGTCTGCGCCATAAGCTTCCCATGTGATGGCGGAGAAGCGCTCTGAAAGAGTGTACTCGTCCCTCCAGGAACATTTCCGTGGCGCTGCAGTATCTCGGTAGACAGAATAGTTGGCGATATGCATTATTGTATGCAACTTTTATCTTATGCCATTGGGATGAAGTGTAATCCACCCACAGCTCTGACGTATACAGCGAAGTGCAAAAGGCATTGAAAAGTATCTTTTTCACGTTTGTACTGCAGAGATAAAAACGCCTTGACAGCATACCTGCTCTAACGGATATCGCTCTTCTTTGCCTTTCCATATCCTCGATGTCTTTCAGGTCGTCTGTGATAATATGTCCCAGGTATTTGACGCTACGACTAACATCCATTTTCCTTCCATCAAGCCATACTGAAGGTGTTAGCATGTTTTCGTTTTTGCATTTGAAAACCATAACTATTGATTTGGACGTATTATATACAAGGTTATGATTATTTGCAAAATCTTCACATATTTGGAGTAGTTTCATCAGTGCGCTAAGTGACGGTGCTAGAAGAACCATATCATCTGCGTAGTTAATATTGTTTACACATACTCCTTGAATATGGCAACCTATTTTACTGTTATTAAGTCTTTGAATTAGTTCATCAGTATATATATTAAACAGTGCTGGAGACATGCTTCCTCCTTGCCTTACGCCACTTTTCAAATAAAATGGGTTGGAAAACTCGCCGGACCATTTCACCACATTTTCTTGCTGCGTGTGCCAAATTGAAAGAATCGCTATTATATCTTCTGAAACTGCTCTTTTCCTGAGTTTTTCCCAGAGTTTATTGTGACAAACACGATCAAACGCTTTGCTTAGATCTAGAAAGCAGGTATAAATTGGCGTTTTTCTTTGTTTATAGTAGCTAATGGTTTCTTTTAAGGAATATATTGCCATAGATGTTGACAGTGCCGATTTAAATCCGAACTGGTTATCCTCTGTCGTTAGATGGTCTGTTACGACCGTCGATAAAATTTTTTCAAATATTCTTGCCAGGGCGGTCGAGAGTGAAATCGGTCGGTAGTTATTGATAATGGATGGATCAAGTTTTGTTGATTTAATTATGGGTATAATTACCGTTTTTGTCATTTCGTTCGGAATGTACCTATAACGCATAATATTTGAAAATAGTTTTGCTAGGATAACATGAATCGCTGGCCCAGCATACTTGATGTGCTCAAGAGCTATTGAGTCATGTCCTGTGGCTTTTCCTGTAGCCATTTCTCTTACAGCTCTTTCTACCATATGTGGGGTAATGCTGTTAGTGGTAATATTACCTTCGGTTTTCAAAGTAAAATTTACATTCAGAGATTTTTCCGCTACTTCTTCACCTGCCATGGAGAGGAAGTTACGAAATTCATTGGCGATATTTTCCTTTCCTCTTACTCCATTCACACAAAGAGGAGTTTTCATATTGGTTTTCAATTCTGAAGAGGTTTTTTGCCAAAATTTATAGAAATCTTTATTTATTAGTGAGGTGGCAATACCATCCATTCGCTGTTGGATTTCTCTTTGTTGGCATTTTTTCAGAGCTACTTTGAAAATCGTTCGGTACTTCTTCCTATCTTCGGCAGCCAGCCCTGAGAGTGGTTTTCCGGCCTCGAGCCATGAAAGAAAGGCGCGTCTCGATGCTGCATATTTGGCTGCAACCATATGATTCCATCCCGGAATGTTTCTATTTTTTCGACTCGTGTTATTAAATGTGGTAGAGGCAGCACTTCGCAATGCATCTACAACATTTTTATACAAGGAATTTATTTGATTTTCATGTGATTGTGCCGCTGATTTTATATCAAGGTCTGATTGGTCGAAATCTTGAATTATGTTTAGAAGTTTGCTGTTAATAGTTTCAGTATATTTTGTTATTTCAACATTCGATTTTGGATTCCATCTAGAAGGATCAATCATATTATCATTACACGATTCCACAAAGGCTGGTAGAAATTGAAGGTTGAGATTTATTAACATTGGCAAGTGGTCAGACCACACTGCATCATATTGGACATCTACGCTAGCTATAGCGTTTTCCAGAGCTTTTGTGACGACACAATGATCTAGCCAGCTTGTGGTACTATGGGCATCACTCACATATGTAAAAGTATTACAGTCCATCAACTTGATATCGGCACAGACGTAGCAAAACTCTTTGCAAAAAATTTCTAGTTCTCGGCCAAACAAACTTTTGGGATCTGCATTGAAATCGCCTAAAATAATCGCACTCGTCGAATTTCTTTCATTGATTATTGCGTTTACCTTACTCATGCAATTTGTGAATTCCTCGAGATTTTCGGGTTTATTTGTCGGCATATAAACTGAAAAAATTAATATTTTGCCACTGTTTACAGTTACTTGTATTGCCGCCAGTCTTGGCTCAGAGCATTCCACTATGTCGACAGAAAGAGAATCCCGCCATAGGATTGCGACCCCACCATAAGGTCGTCCAATTAAAGGGCTATCAGCTAGATTTACGGCTGAAGTTCCATATCCTGAAAATTGGGGATGAATTTTTGAAAATATGTTTGTTTCTGTTGGTAGAACCCATGTTTCCTGGAGTAGTATTATATCATTAGTGTCGCATAAATCTTGTATAAAATGCTTTGTCCGTCGAATCGACCTACAGTTCTGAGATGCGATCCGTAGAAAATTTACATTTTTATATGGATCCATTTTTAGAATTTTTATCTTCTCTGTTCAGCGTGGAGATCGGTTTTTTAAAAACAAAGTTTCGGACTATGATACCTGGTGGCCAAATTTCCTCCTTGATAATTTCTGAGAATTTTTCGCTGTTTATTCCAATTTTAAAAGTTGCAAACTCGCCTGATTTTGCCAGAAATTTATCTATTTTACAATGTAAATTGTGGGAGATCAATAAACCATTTATTTCATCGGTAGTTGTTTCCGGATCGAATCGGGAGGCAACTATGTACCTCTGTTTTGGAAGTACTTTTAACCCGGAGGTCTCGTTTTTTCCTTTTATTAAAATACGTGAGTTTTTTCTTTTTTTGTAGGTAATTTCTCTCCAATCATTCGTGGTTTCTGATGTTTGATTAACAGGGCTCTTCAGATTATTTTTTTCTGTTGAAAGCGCCTTATTTGTTGTCATCGGATCGGTTTTATCCAGTGTACTTGTCCCTCTGTGAGATTTATTCCACACATTGTTTTTTTGGGTTGACTCATTGTTTGAGACGTTATCGGTAGATGGCATCGTTTGCTTGATGTTCGCCTGATGATTTAGTTTGCTACAGGTGGGCTTTAACTTTGTATCATCGTCAACAGATGTCGTTGTATCATCTCTGTTTATTTTCAATGAATATGTTGTTTTAAAATCTTGCAGTTCTTGTCGAATTTTTGAAACATCTTCGCAAGTTGCGAAGTTATCGTTCAATGCATTCAGTTTTAGATTACGCATGTCGTTCTTCAACATTATTATTTCTTTTAACAAAGTAGTTACATCTACATGATCAAACGTTACTGGTGGAAGTTTATTGATGTCTAAAACAACAAATTTTGGCAGAAGTTTGCCGTCAGTTTCTCTCATGTATTTAATCAAATCAGTGATTGACCTTTTCTTTTTTCCCTCACCGATTCTCCTCGTTGAGGGGCCTGGAGGTTGGCCCAGAATACTCGTAAGTAGAGTTCTCGCGGAGTCGATATCCTGTTCCGTAAACATATCACACACTTGGGTTAGACTAATGTCATCCATCACTTCAACCTTTTGTTGAACGAAAGCCAGAACTTCGTTTATGACGAATCCGCAACTACATGGATTTGCCATGTTTATTTATCACTTGCGTGCGTTTGCCGTTTGTTTCGTTTAAATCAATTATTTAATTTTAAAAATATACGATTTAAAAAAAAATTGCGTAAACAGACCTTACGTGCGCCACGCCGACGCTCACAGTCTTAGTTTAGATCTCAAATTTTTAAGTGTTAGGAAAATATCTTTAGGAGTTGCTTTGTCGAAGTAATGAGTTTTGGTAAAGCAATGAAAGTAAGTTTTCTTATTATCTGTTGATTTTGATTCATGAATACCATATAAATTTTTTGGTATTTCTAAAAGTTCGTCAGTGTCTGAACAATTGGATAATATTTCAGCACAGAAAGGGTTTTGATCATCTAGATCGATAGAAGTTGGGTATGCCATATATTTTGACATATTATTTATAAAGAATGAATCATGTTCATTAAAACTAAAAATAGTTGGTTCATTTTTATTAGAATAAAATTTCACGTAATTTTCGTAAGTATCATTATTTATATTATTTTCTAAAGGTATTGGTGATAGAGTATCATCTATTTCTAAATTATTTGTAGGTAAATTATTAAGATAAGTTTCTAAATCATCGACATTTATTTCGTCGAGACATGGTTCGTTTAAGAGATCAATAATATCTTGAGAAGGTGAATTTTCATCTTCTGTTACAATGTTTATTGGAATACGAGACAAACAATCGGCATTAGAATTTATTCTGCCTGGTTTGTATTCTATTTCGTATTCGTATTCTTCGAGTTTTAATCGCCAACGTAACAATTTGCTACTGGGATTGGTAACATTCATTAACCATTTTAATGGTCTGTGATCAGTGTAAATTTTAAATTTTCTTCCGAAAAGGTAAGGACGGAAATGTCCTACAGCCCAAACAATGGCTAAAAGTTCTTTTTCAGAGGTACTATAATTACCTTCTGCTTTATTTAAAGTTCTGGACGCATAAGATATTGGTAAATCTTCTCCAACTTTTCCTTGGCTCAAAATTGCACCTATTGCATAATTTGAGGCGTCAGTAGTTAAAACAAAATCTCTAGTGAAATCTGGATATTGTAATATAGGATAAGAAGTTAATTTTTCTTTCAATGTATCGAAAGCATTTTGCTGTTCGTTTTTCCAGTCAAATTTAATATCTTTCTTTAGAAGACAAGTTAAGGGTTTCGTAATTTTACTGAAGTTTTCAATAAATCTTCGGTAATAACCAGCTAGACCTAAGAATGATTTAATTTCTTTAGGATTCCTGGGAATAGGAAATTCAGAGACTGCTTTGATTTTATCGGGGTTAGGAGTAACACCGTCGTTTGAAATTAAATGACCTAAATAAGTTACTTCTTTTCGCATGAAATGACACTTATCTGGTTGAATCTTCAGATTATTATCGGCAAGTCTTTGAAATATAGCTGTGAGTTTTTTAGAGTGATCTTCTATAGAATTTGCGTATATGACAATGTCATCTAAATAGACGAAACAATATAATCCTTGTAAGCCGATTAATGCGTTATTCATTAACCGTTGAAACGTTGCTGGAGCAGTCTTAAGACCGAAAGGCATACGTGTATATTCAAAATGTCCATTGGGAGTAGAAAAAGCAGTTTTTGGAATATCATCTTCGTGCATAGGGATTTGATGAAATCCGCTAACAAGATCTAGTGTTGTGAAGTATCTACAATGACCTAATTGATCTAAGATATCTACAATGTGAGGTAATGGAAAGGCGTCTCCGACAGACACGTCGTTGAGTTTCCTATAGTCTACGACTATTCTCCATTTAGGTTTTCCTGAGGAGTCATTTTTCTTTGGTACAACCCATATAGGAGCTGACCATGGTGAAACACTAGGTTGAATAATACCATCTTCTAACATTTTATCTATTTGTTTATTTACTTCTTCCTTATGTACTTCAGGGTATCTATAATTTTTCGTATGTATTGGACTTTGAGTATATGTTATAATTCGATGTCTAATAGCATCGGTTGCTGTAAGTTTGTCGCCTTCGAGATAAAATATGGAATTATAATTGTCGCAAATATCTAATAAGGAATTAATTTCTTCCGAATTTAAATGATCTATACAAATTTGATCACGAATTAATTTTTTACGTTTTTTACCATCATTATTAAAATTTTGATTAAAATGGTAAACATTTTCTGGTATAGGTTTTAAGTAAATTTTCATGATATTAATGTCAACATATTCGTCTGTTGAATTCAAAATAGTACAATACGATTTATTATTCGCATCTACTTTAGTTATAGCATTTGCTAAATATACACCTTCAATAGGTATTTTTACGTCGATAATCCCTTCTTTAATTTCAGGGTTTAAAATATCGATTTTAATAAGAGTTTCTGATCTAGGGGATAAGGTAAATATAGGAGTCAAATGCTCATTAGGATCAGAAATATGTAATTTTAAAGAGTAATCGTTAATACGTATTACGTTATTTTTATAATCAATTTTCGCATTTTTGTTTTCAAAAAAGTCGTTCCCTAAAATTCCGTCATAACCAAGGTTTAAAAAGTCACTATCCACCGCGTGGAGATCATGAATAATAGTTTCATTGCCGAAACTTAATTTAATTTGAACGATTCCAATAGATTCGATCGATTTTTTCGATCTACTTATGCCATTAATCTCTATAATTTTGCCCGAATTTACGGAAGTACCTTCGCCAAGACAGTGAGTCTTGATGAGGGATACGGCTGCTCCTGTGTCGACAAGAAAATGTCTTTTAAAAATAATACCATTTGTAGGTATTTGAAGAACCACATGACGCAACGTATCTGAATGAGATGGCGAATAATTTATATAATTTTTATTAATTAAATTT
Organism: Hesperophylax magnus; assembly: GCA_026573805.1. Lineage (NCBI taxonomy): Eukaryota > Metazoa > Arthropoda > Insecta > Trichoptera > Limnephilidae > Hesperophylax > Hesperophylax magnus. The sequence goes on from JAIUSX010000018.1 coordinate 277,400, forward strand.
TTATTAGATGTTAACATGGAACGTTTGAATACTCTTGAGCCTAGCTCGCGACTTACAGTAGATCGGCTCGAGATTCTACTGCAGATCTGGAGTTTAAATGATTTACCTTTGAATCATTTTTCCTTGGTAGGGAAGACGAAAGAGTTGCAGAGTTGTTGGGATTTGGATTTTCATGTTTATATTTTAATACTCTGCACTCATCTATTATGTGACCAGGTTTTTTACAGTACCTGCACATTTTATTATTATAATTTTGTCCCGAATTTGGACTAAAATTTTTATTATAGTTATTATTATAACTTGATCCCGAATTTGGGTTATAAGATTTATTAAAATTATTATTATTATTTTTTACGAACATAACTTTACGTGTATTAAAGTTCGAATTATTGCTTTGATTTTTATTTTTATAACAATTGAAATTGTTATGTCCCGATTTACCGCAAATCGTACATGATTTATTATTAATGTTATTAGTTTTAGAGGAATTCAGTAATTTATTTATTCTCTCTTCCTCTAGTGATATTGTAAATGCTTCATTGAGGTCTTTCGGATTGCGCGATCTCAATATTGTAGCTATGGAAGGGTTAGTTCCATACATAAATGTTTGCATACCGAGTTCTTGGATGCTGGCTGTTCTGCCTAACATTTCTGCGGGATTATTATTATTTTGATTAATTGAGACTAAGAGGTTTTTTATGCAATTTTCTATCCGTAAAATATATTGAGATACGTTCTCATTATGAAATTGTTTGCAATTTTGCAATTCCAATAATAGGTGTGCGTAGTGTTTACGTTCACCGAATGATCTTTTTAATAGATCTTTTAATTCTGACCAATTATTGAGAACGTGATTGGCACAGATGACTTCTGCTTGGCCTTCTAATGAAGTTAATATATATGAAAGGAGCGTATTCTGTTGATTAGGCTGAGCTAGTACTACAGCCCGGTCGCAATTAGTTAAGAAGGCACAGAGTTTATCTCTGTTTCCATCGTAAGATTTGATAAATTTAAATAAAACAGGTAATGGTAAAGTCATTTCCTGGGATTCCTGAGAGGACGAAGTAGGTTTATCGTTCATTTTGAGTATTTATTATTATTAAAGAAATTAACCGAATTTAACGCGAATTAATTTAAGAGGTTTTTATTCAATTTTAATTATTTTACGAAATTTATTATTACGCGTTGAAGAAAGAAAAAGAAATATAAGAGTTTCACTAATACACGGTTCACGGTGTATAAGCGAGAAGAAATGCATTAATTGTCAATAAGGGAATTGGGAAAATACAGTGTAAAAATTTCTACAGGACAAAAATTTTTATGGACTTACAGTAGAAGAAGGACGAGTCGCCAGTTCATACTGCTTGTAGAAGTGAAGGTCTCGATGCTCGTGGTTTAGAGTTGACAGGATTGGATTCTTGGCTGCTTGAAGAACTGAAGTTCACCGTAGATGTTGTCTCCGCGATCTACGTTGTTGCCGTTTTCTTCTCTTCTCCAGGGTTACGTCGATGAGTTAGGTTGATTTCAGGGAGAGCCGTCCCTGCCTTCCGAAAAAGGGTTTCTCCGAGGAGAGTATCTGCCAGACTTGTCGTCGTTGTTCCGGTGAAGTGATGAGGTAGGAGTCTTCCGTCGTCACAGAAGATCCTTTGGGAATGTCTTTGCAATCCCGCTTCTGACACCAATTTGCTACGACCCTCGGTTGAGGCGCAGTAAATAAAAACTTAACTCTGTACGGCGAGCGGTTGTCGAGAAGTTCTCTTCGTAGTTGATGGGTAATTTGGAGATCTGGACACTGAGGATGTGTATTTAAGATCTGCAGGTGTAAGTGTGTAAGTATCTTGGGGTGATACAAGTTCCAGTGTGTAAGTATCTTGAGGTGAATATATGGATTCCACACAATAACAACTTTATAGATTTAGTTGAATTACTTTATTTAAATAGAAGTACACTTATTTACTTAATTAAATGATAAGTACATTAATTAAATGACAATGACAATAATGCGTAGAGGTGCAGCGTGCAAGCAGCACAAGTGATGTTAATTGTGAACATAGGGGAACAGCTTGTTCCTGTTTATATAGTATTCCGGGTCTCTGGGACCGTGAGAGCTTTGTGGACTTTAATCCCTAAGATGCAAAAAAGGGTCATGTGACTAATTTGAATATTGCATCATCGATTGGTTTCCCAAAATAATAGGGTTCCTTTTAAAAGTGCCGAAGAAATGAATGTTTGCCATTATAGCTTACTTTTGGGGCACCGGCTAAGATTAACAGTAATATTAAGATGTAGAAAGAAATAAAGGTTGACTTTAATTACTTAGATTTATAGCATAGGCTGGGATTATAACAGGGGGTTAGATTGGTTGCGTCGAGGTCACCAAGGTTCTTACAAACCTCGGAGGTCACACGCGACACACTACATATTATTACGGACGCTGGTGAACTTGCGATTTGCGATAACCTCAAAGTCGAGGTTTGTGTTAGATTAAGACAGAGGTACCGCTAATACTGACAAGCGTAGTAGCTCTATTTGGTACATTGTTTGTCCTTTCGTTTAAAATTTTATCTGAAATTTGCCGCTTAAATAACCCCTATAACTAAAACTATAGATATTAAATATATGAACCCACGTTTGTCGAAGAGTTGTTATTGCATAATATGACTGGAACTAAAATTGCAGTTGCTGGGTTTTGGTAACCTCTTATTTCGCATAGCCGAACTAGAGCAAATATATACATATATCAAGTTATAAAATATAACATTTTGTAGTAAAACGTTTTCCTTTCCCATAAATTCAGACTTATTCAAGTTTGTTCACTCGAACAGTTTAGTAATGCCTTCAGAAGGCGAAACAGCTGCCACGCGTAATAATAATTACACGGGAAAACTTTAATTTTAAATTGAATAATAATATTATTGAATATATAAAAGAAAAATCATAATTGTTCACTCTTTACTTTAATTCTATAGATAAGTGTTTTTACACACACTTGAAAAACTGTTTATTCCTTATTTTATAAAATATTTAAAAATCGTTGCCGCAATTGTAGAACTTTTTCATCTACACAATATTTACCGTAGACTTAATTTACCTAAATTGTGGACTTACAAACCATTGGCAGTAATCTCAAGAGTTGTAATTATGCGTACGTCAACAACACTAGTTAATTTGTATTTAATCTTGGTTAAAAACAATGAGCTAATGACGGTATGTGCGTGCTGTCACTATCGCTAATTTCCTATTGGAGTTTAATCACGAAGCTGTCAGTATTACGAAATTTCCAATTGATGTAATTACATTGTGGAGATTACTTTCACGTTTACAATATAAGAGATGAGTTAGGTAAGCATCTTAATTTTTTTCATTGTTTCTATGATGTGTAAGCATTATTATTTTAACTGATTTAATGCGTGTTTATAGTACATATTATTTTAGTTTGTAAAGTGTGGTAGGAATTTTAGGTCTAGGGGCCAAAAATATTAAATAATTATATGAACGTACTAATCATTTGTTGTTTATCTGTAAGTTAGTATATGTTCGCTCTTAACTCTCCCTACGTCCAGAAGCCAATAATTGTAAACCGATTTACGCACTTTTCGATTTCCATGTACCGGGTATGAGGTTAAACATATTTGGCCCTAAGTAAGAGTATTGTCTTTGAGCAAGGGATGTCTTAGTATTAAGTGGAACTACTGGATTCCTCCCTGCATGACGGGTGTCGTGAAAATGGTCGATGGAAGGGTAGTGGTGACGATGTTTGTGTGTATTCTTATGTATAGTTTCCTTACATCAAGAACTCGCATTTCTTCGAATAATATATCACTGGGTACCTAAATGGTTTTTTAAGGATGACCCTTAGAAGTAATTTTTGAGCTTTTGCTAAGGGATCTAGTATCGTTTCGGTACATCTGCCCCAACCTGAGGATGCATATTCTAGTAAGGATGGCATACTACATTTGTTTTTTTCTTTCTAAGGTATTACATTTACAAGTAGTTAGGTTATTGCAATGGTGTTTAATAATATTGTGTATTTCTTTTGGTTGTCCTGCTTGAGTTGCACTGAAACGGATGAATTTAGTTTTATTGTAGTCATTGCTTAACCTTGTTTATACCAACTTCTTAGATTGTTGATTACTAGTTAATTAACTAACTATATAATATAAGCAATCTATAATACAAACAATAACTTATTTGTTTACTTGTTGGGTTATTATTTGTATATTCTTTATTTTTAGAGACACATAAATCTATTTATTTTTACGAGATGCGTTTTTTTTTCGAATGAACAAAGGAGTGTGAGTAGATATGTGACGCGAATGATATCGGTAGAAAAAGTCGGTGAGGCCCGAGGAAGTCATGGCATTACCTGCATGTTATCAAAAAGTCGGTGAGGCCCGAGGAAGGCATGGCATTACCTGCATGTTATCAAAAATCTAAACTAGATCGCTATTATAATGCTTACTCGAACAGCGGAGTCGAGATATACTCGAGGTCTCAGAGCAAGACAGAGTGTGGTAAAAGAAACATAGGCCATGAGGGTGTACACATATATAATCTCCTTCCTGATAGCCTGACAACCGTAAATAGAATAAATATATTTAAGAAAAAACTGTTTGCCCTCAAGATCAATGAGCAAAACCAAAATGCTCTTACTTAAGAAAAATATGTTACTTAGGTAGTAAACCATAATTATTTATATAAATATTATTTTTGTTTTTAATCAATGTACACTTAAGTTAACAAAGCGAAATATGTATTTCTTTTAACTTAATAAATAACTAAAAAAAAAAAAAAAAAAAAAGCGCTGCCACTACGCAACCAATACTAATTCAAGTAACAACTGCGCCTTACGAGAGTGTAGAGTAGAGAAGGAATAATGGTTTCATTTTGAAAATTGCCTAGAAGCTGGAGCGACTGCTTTCCGTTCTGTATGTAACTTAAAAATGGTAGTTGAGAAATTGTTAGGGCAGTAACCTTGCAATGGTCACTTGTTCTCTTTAATAAAGGATTTACCCCTAGTGCACCAACAGATCCGCAATGGATGTTTTTACTAAAATATGTTTTATTCGCTTGGCAGTTAAATAATGTTTCCTAATAACTTGAAAAGTCGTCATTTGAAAATATTTTTTTATTTTATCTGTTAAAATTCCATGTCAAATTTTATATTTCGGACTTAGCTAGAAAATATAATAAAACGCATGTAGCCAAGTAACATAAAAAAATTGTATATTCCCAAATCGATGCTGAAAATTATTTTTTTTTTGAAAATTTGGCATTTTGTATGAAGATTTTCAGGAAATTTCAGTTTGGTTGTGCGCCGCACGGATTTCCTGAAAATCTTCATATAAAAAAACCGAATTAAAAAAAAAATTCTAAATCATTTTCAGATACAACTAATGACTAGCCTAATAACGTGCCTAACATACCTAGCATGGCTATCGAAAAATCCTCAATGCATGTAACAAACAATTCAATGAATAAAGAAACTTAAAAAAAAAAAGTTGAATTTGTCAAACTTATTGAATTTGTCAAATTTGTTAGCACCCTATCAAACTTAAGTCAGGAGGGCGATTCTCGTTCTTTTAGCCTTAAGCTAAATGATAGCATTCGACAACGACTGCTATCGTTTGCGAAAGCTAGCTGTCCGTCGCTTGTAACATCTTTTCTTAACTATTAAGCGATTCTCGTTCTTCTGATAGCCTTACAAGTTCGATTTTGGAGAGACCTAGTAAAAAATCCTAAAGAAGCTTGGTTAAGAGCATCTACGAAATTGTTAAAAGATTATTGAAAACACAAATTGGTGAAATATAATTAAGTGACGCAAGGTTTCTAACTAAAACTTAAAAAAACAAATACTTTGTATTATAATGCATTTTAATAACTGCTTATTGTATTTATGAATGACATAAATAAGCCATTTATCGAAGATTTACGTTTTGTGAAAAGGTACTTACCTCGCTGGATAGTAATGACTTTTTTACAGATTCACCACTTCTAAAGTGACGTTTGCTGTCAAACTAACGCTGCCGAATGGCGCTAACTGTCACCCAAGTTGATTTAAGAATGAAAGGGATTCTTATTTCGTTGTGGTTAACTTCAAAACCCACAATTTCGAGCGCCAGCTATTCTGCAGCCATTTTATCTGAAACTTATTATTATTTATGTAGAAATCCTCAATAGTTTATTGTAAATTAAATCACTTATCTGGCTTTCGACATGTTACGTAATTTACAAACATCGCAATTACCTGATTCAATTCATTTAATAGCATCATTGTGCCACAAACAAGTCACTAATCATGTTTACAGTCAATACTTACGATAATATTAAGTTTTCTCTTGTTAAAACTACGCAAATATTGCTAATTGTCAAAACGTCACAATTAAATGAAGCAAATTCTCCGCGAACACTATCGTTCGGCCGCCGAAATACAGGTCTAGGGGTACCCTTCGCGTAAGGCTAAAAGTTTTGGCGCGCAATCGAAAATCTAAGGATTCCATCTGTCATCGAGAGAACCGGAATCGCTTCATACGAATAAACCGAGAAAAATCGTTAATTTGAATGTAAGGACGATTTTAGTGTCGTTAAGTAGAACGAGAATCGCCCTCCAGGAGCCGCCACTGGACACCACTATCAATCAATAGTTGATTTAATTTATTAGCACGTAGATTTAGTGTTATTTTAGATTATGTGTGCCAATCATCATAATAATAATAATAATAATCTGATTAGCACCGTCCGAGTATACATTTAGGCACAATCAAGTTTTAAAAATAATTCACCAAAGTTTGGTAATTAAACATAACTTGATTGACTGCCGTAATATAATACCATATTATGAATGCGAACCAAATTCATTTTTAGAAAACGAATTTTATAAAATATATTATGATAAAACTATACTAATAGACCGAACGATTAGTCATAATAGACCCGATATGGTTTTACATGACCAAATTTAAAAAATAACTTATATCATTGATGTCGCTATTCCAAATTCCTGTAATATTCAAAAATCTGTTAATGAAAAAATAAGAAAATACACAGATTTAGGAATTGAAATAAAAAGAATTTGGCATTCTCAGACTATAAAAATATTACCATTCGTTATTTCGGCTACTGGCATTATACCTAGCTCTCTCATTCAAAATTTAGGCGTATTAGATCTATCTAAAAATTTATATATAAAGATGCAAAAGTCGGTCATTTTGAATACATGTAGGATAACGAAAGATTTTTTAAATATTTTTGTTGAGGGATCAGTAGGATTTATAGGCCCTGTTAGAAGTTCTACCGAGCCGAACCCTCTGATATGAAAATATCTGGAGTCGGTGAATTATTTTCCCATTTGATCTCTGGTGATTTGACGTGTTGTTCTTGTATTGTTTTGTATTTATTTTGCTTATATAATGCACTTGCATAATGTTGATTGACTAGATGATCATTTGTGGAAACGTGTGTGGAAGGGTTTAGTTTTTCCTATGGGGAAGATTTAACCCGGACATAAAATCGGAAGTTTTAAAAAAAAGTAGTAATGTAACAATATTTTGTATATTTATAATTAGTATTAATATTACGTATTTTTATTTACAATTATTTGTAATTAAACATGTACAATGTACATTAGGGTGGTTACAAGGTATAAGGTGAAAAAATATTTTCGTCCTAATGCCGGCCTGACCCCCCTAATATTTGCCATTTGTCTAGAAAATAAGATTTGGAAAGTTTTAGCTCAATTGGATAATGTTAACCCGTGCCTCATCGAGATTAAATATGAAAAAGCGATTTTTTGCAAAAAAAAAACTTAATTTAATCACTTTTGATCAATTTTTGTTTCCTTTGAACATTTTACATTATTAAACAATATAATAAACAACATCATATTTAATAAAATAATATAATATATAATAAAACATAAAACAAACATTTTTCTCAACTTTATAAATGTTTTTAGGAATTGCAAGTTAATGGTTATTATCTGGTTTATAGTTATATCCCTTGAAAGGTATTTTCAGCAGTTGAAGAGTGGGGGGCAGTTGAGAAAATCCAGGCAATGTGTTTTAATACCACTGCGGTAAATACTGGTCGCTTCAACGGAACCTGCGTTTTGTTGGAGCAATTATTAGAGAAAAATCTTCTTTATTTAGCATGTCGCCACCATATTTTAGAAATTATTCTCAAATCAGTTTTTGATTTACAAATGGGCACAACTACTGGACCCCACTCAAATATTTTTAAAAACTTTCAGACTGGGTGGTCGAAACTAGACAAGACAAAATACAAAACTGTTATTGAAGATAAAAATATTAGACGTAAAATAGGGAATTCAGATGAAATATAACAATTAAAAAACCAACAGCCAAGGGATGATTACAAAGAATTAATTCAACTTTCGTTAGTTGTGTTAGGACGTACTCCCCCAAAAGATACTTTTTTCAAAGTTACTGGTGCCATTCATCACGCTAGATGGATGGCAAAGGCCATTTATTGTTTCAAAATATATCTTTTCAGGGATCAATTTACATTAACAAATTTACAAAAAAAAGCTATCACTGACATTTGTTTATTTTTAATAAACATTTACGTAAAAGCGTGGTTAAACGCCTCCAAACCCACTTTGGCCCCCAACCAAGACCTACAATTTTTAAAATCTCTTGTAAAATATAGAGAAATCGATAAAGAACTTGCAGATAAGGCACTGTCTAAAATGATAAATCATCTGTGGTACCTCAATTCGGAGCAAGTCGCATTTTCTTTCTTCGATGAAAATTTAGAAAAAAGTGTCAAAACAAGCATGGCTGTAAAAAGTCTACAATTAATTCCAATTGAAGAACAAACATGTGAAAGCAAAACTCAGTCTCCATCAAGTGAATAATTTATTGGACAAATATATCGATTTTTTTGTTTCTCATCAAACTCTAAATTTTTTCAAAAGATTTGAAATTGATATAGATTTTTTAAATACGGATCCTGATATATGGTGTGAAAATGCACATTATTTAAAAGCAAAAAAAATAGTGAACGGTTTCAAGGTTGTCAATGACACAGCTGAAAGAGGAGTAAAATTAATCCAAAGCGGCCGCTACACTACTCGCTGCGACGCTTCGACGAAGTTAGCCGAAGTTCGAAGTGCGTGCCCACACACTCGTGCAACTTCGCGAGTAACTCAGTCCAGTGATTGGTTTATTTATGCCGTGACGCTTCGAGTCCTTTGACTCTGGCGCATTTACCGACAACAATCGGAAGTCGGGCGAAGCGAAGCGAAGTTGCCCGAAGCGAAGCGAAGTTCGTGCCCACACTATCGTATTCGGTCAACTTCGATCAACTTCGCGAGTAGTGTAGCCGGGCTATAAGACTTCAATTCCTGTTTGACAAAAGACGAAGAACAACGACAGTTTCTGTTACAAGTTGTATCGGAATGTCGAAATTTTTTTCCTGACTCTTCAAAAGCCGCGTTATCTAAGCCATTACCACCTTAATCTGATAATTAATTGTAAATGTAAATAATAATAAGAATAACTTCTTTCTTTCATAATGCTTTCTTTTGTATATTTTAAATAATAAAACTTTGAACATTATTTCTTCTTGTTTTTTATACCTTTTTGCATTTCTTTTCTCGTAAATCCATCATTTTCAATTTGGTTTGTGCTGTATTTACTTTGAAAACAGTTTTAACTACACCTTTTTTATGTACCAATTGAGGAAATAAATAAAGCAAAATCTGGACTGCACATGTAATTAAATCTTGCAATATTGTTAGGTATTTTATAAAAAAAAAAATTTTATAGAAAGTTAAACTTCAACCTTGATGAGGCACGGGTTAACCTTATCCAATTGAGTTGAAACTTCACCAATCTCATTTTTTAGCCAATTGGCAGCTTTTAGGGGGGGTCAGCACAAAAAAATTCCAACATTGATTTTTTGTAACCACCCTAATGTACATCTTTGTGAGAAACTGCTTCAAGAACAATAAAATACAATGCTTTCGTATGTATGTCTTTAATGTATAATATTAGATGTTAGCAATTATTTCAAGTCGTGTGCGACTTTTATTATCGCCTGCTGTTTATCAATGATGTCGGAATTTACTTACCAAAGTTTTACAAACGAAGACATCCGAAAATAATGCAAGGTCGATGTGGGCGCGACTAATCAGAAGAAAGAGACGCGTATTAGTAGAAAGAGAGAGCATTTGACGCCCGAGTGAATGGAAGAAGTCGGGGATACCTCAGGAAGGCATGACACCATCGGGTCAAGAATTGGTATACTCAATAGAAGAGCGTGTGGGAATGAAGCAATGGGTGTGTGCGTAGATAGATCCGTGTGGCGATCTAAGTTCTACCTAACACTGCCTGGAATGGCCAATTTATGTAGCTATAACTAATAATGTGGATGAAATTGATAATAATAATAATTTGATAATTTGTATTGCGCCGTTTTTGTGAAAAATCACCTCAAGGGCGCTGTATTAGTAGGTACCCACAAATAGTAGGATAGTAGGTAACTATAGACATGACTATCGGTAGTCGACCAATTGATGTTTTATCCACAGACATAGGAATTAATGTTTTATCGGTATTCTATCTCTGGTCAGTGAACTTTCACGAATTCATTGGCTGAAAAGAAAGTAATTTTTCAGAGTCGCTCCTTTAGGCTATTAATATCACATTTATCATTACCAAAATACATTGCCAAACAGGCTGTTATCACCCGAGACTGTGTGTTGCATAACTGACCTAACCGTAACCACGCGTGTTGAGTTTAATTACGGCCTGCTGAGTTGAGAGTGCCTTGTATTGCGGGTTATCTAGAATAATGCGGTTCGAAGGCGAACCAGACGTAAGAAACACGTCAATGTTACGTTCAGTGTCAAGTGCCAAGAGCTGTAAGGATATGTAATCGTAACCACGCGTGTTGAGTTTAATTACGGCCTGCTGAGTTGAGAGTGCTTTGTATTGCGGGTTATCTAGAATAATGCGGCTCGAAGGCGAACCAGACGTAAGAAACACGTCAATGTTACGTTCAGTGCCAAGTGCCAAGAGCTGTAAGGATATGTAATCGGCCACCAGGGAAAAAGATAATGATATATTTAGATTTCTACAGTAGATTAATAATATTTACCTATTATCGATTTATCATTATAGATGTTACGGGCGTCAGAAACACACATTTACATTAATTTGACAAATTATTAATCACGACAGCGGATAAAAGAGCATTAAACTTGAATTGGCACACGTCCGACCTTAAATTAAATATCCCACTAGATTCAAACGCGTGCTATTTCTAAGGCAATATAATGTATTAACGTTTTCCATAATGCTAAAAATAATTTATTTTATTCCGGAATGTGGGGAGTTTTTGCGATCCCACACACCTACAAAATATGTACGTACATGTGAGAAAGTACAAAACAAAATACGTTAATGGTGTGCAACATTATTCTTGATTGATAGGGCCCAGGGGAACCAAATTACCCTGAATATTAGAACATTTCTGAAGTTGTGTATCTTGTTCCTTAATTCTACCACCCGGGCTTTGATGAGGGCAGAAAGCACTGCCGTATCTAAGGGTACGTATAGGTACATTTGCGAACCGAAACGCGAACCGTACCACGAATTACGGGAAAGGAACGAATCAACTGCAAGAGACGTTTGGCGCCATTTGCGGTTGCTTCGTTTCTTTCCCATAAGTTGTGGTCCAGTTCGAAAGTTCGGCTCGCGGATGTATACGTGGCACAAGATAACCGAACATCTTGCGGTAGGCGTAACACTGCACGCGAAGCATTTCCATGCTGCTCTTCTTAAAGGATAAGGTTTTCACCATCATTTAGAGAATTATATAATACATGCATATTATATTTATATAAAGTAGAGAAAAGTCGGTTTTTTGTAATCAAGTCGTAAAATATATTTTCGGGCACTTATATTGGTAACGCTGCGCGCTGGCTAAAACTTTTGAGATACGTCAACATAATGTACTACGGAATTGTATATCTTTAAAAGGCCTACAGAAAAGTTCTCAACTGTATGTGTCCACCGCCTAAGAATAATTCCCAGCAACGCCGGGCACAGTTCAGTTAGTACTGAATAATATGTATAAGTATGCGAGTGATTCTTTTTCCGATTATTTCAGTTCAGTGTTATTCGTATTGTATTATTATGTCAATGCGGTAACACGATTCAATGAGGAGAGACTAACATAAAAACTTGGCTAGGTTAGTCCGTAGTACAGCGTTACATGCTTTAAGGACCAAGTTAATTTCTCTAACCTAGCTACAGTATTATCGATGGCCTAGCGCACATATGGGTTAAGTGCAGTTTAAGTAAACATATTTACTTGTTTTGAAAAGCATTTATCAAGATTACTTACTTTGTAAATAGATGGGAAATTTAATTTAGTTATCTCATTAGAATGGATGAAAAACAGATACTCACATTAATTCTTACGAATAGAATTTACAAATTTCGCTTAACACGTGTGCGCTAGGCCATCGATGTAATGTCCGGTGGTTGGCATGGACCTAAGAAGCCCTGGATAGAGCGCTAGTGCGATTTTGCATGAATGGCATTGAAGACAAATCTATGGTGAGGGGAAATTGCCTGGCAGCCATCTTGTATTACTAACTTTGGAACTGATTAGTATAAAAAGTGGTGCATAATTAACTATTATTATTTTATGTTGTTTGTGTTGTTAAAACAGTTATGACGACTTATAGACAAGGAATGGGATACGTCATTAAAAAATGAAGTAGGTTTTGGCATTTTCCATACATCTTCCCCCTCACCCCGCGACTTGAAATGACTTGTTGGTTGGCGCCAGGCGTGAGGCGCGGGAGTGTGTAGACTGTAGATTAGAGCGTGGAGACGACAGAGCTAGAGAGATGCTGCCCAAATAGTTTCATCTGTGCTCTGAGGTTACGGAGGAAAGTATTTTTATATTTCTCTCAAATCTACGGGAAATGCCGCCAGCAATATTGCGCAGTATTATGTATTTCGCTTTCTGTGACGCAAGACTCGTCCCTCAGACGAGGAAATGCTACATCTTAAATTTATTTCCTTCATATTACCCAAGTACTTGTTATTTATTGTAAAATGAATTCTAAAGAATGTTGTCGACCATCTTCCGAACTTTTCCTTGTCCTCTGCAAACAGGAACAGCTTGTCCAAATCTTGGAACCCCTGTCCACTGATGGATGTTTTTCTGCTACAGTCATATCCTATTAACCTACTCGTTAACATAAATGTTATGATATTATAATACCCCTTTGGTCGTGTTCCTTTTCACATTATTTGTCTAAGGTATGCCGTGCCATCTTGCTTCTAAACATTTCGCTTTTCTTGATTTACAATCTACTTTACGAGGAAATAAAGGTCTAGATGTGTTAGCTCATAGGCAGAAAATTGATTGCGCTATTTACAACAGTGACGCTGGTCACATTATTTGATCATTTGTCTTTGGTAAGCTTGGTTGGGAGCGAAAAAGCAGTTTCTTTTATTGTAATGATACATTTATGAATTTGAATTTGATAGTAACCGGCTTGTGGCCGAATCAACTGCAAGCGGCGTTTGGCGCCATTTGCGGTTGCTTCGTTTCTTTCCCATAAGTTGAGGTTCAGTTCGGCAGTTTGGCTCGCGGATGTACACGTAGCATTAGAGCTGAAAGTCACGTTGCATAATATGTTCACATAAATGTTCACTCTAAAACAGTGGGTAATATCTAAGTAATATTTCGAATCCCTCTACCCAACAATATTGCGAATGTGACGGTACAGAATAATTTTCTAATAAATCATCCAAATTGCATATTACAGACTACAGCTGATCATATACATCATTGCAGCCGATCGATTTTCAAGACCCGCTCTTCGATGCACTGGAATGCATCGATCGTTGGAATAATTACATAATCAAAAGCCCGTGTTTTTACCCGAAGCAATGAAATAATGCTCGAAAGGTGAATTAATGAACCTGTGTAACAAATGATAATATGATATCGGATTGTTCGCGGTTCGAAGGTCTAACATTCCCCGCGGCCCGCGCGCTCTCCCCCTTTCTCTGTATCGCTCTGTCTCTCTCTGGGCCAATGTAATAACTAATAACTAATAACATTATCATTTTAATGGATTTTGGATGAAGTGTTGCGGCATCGTCATTACGTTGGCCGGGTTTTTCGATGTGAGTTGTACTTGACTGACATTGTTATTGATGCGAAAGTTTTATCTTAGTTTTTCTTCCTTTATTTAACCCGCAGTATGAACCTAAAATTTGTTCTTAGGGTCTTGGTTCTGAGTTTAATTAAAAATAAATTTTAAAATATTTATTAAACTATTATACCAAAATATGACGCGAACAAAAGACGTGAAATTATCCGTTTTTACGACGAAATAGCTACTAAAATGCATTATTTTCCATTTCAAGAAACTGAAATACTTACTTTTCATTATTATCTAATAGTGTTTTTAAAATAAAATGTGCTTATGCGTGTCCCTATTTTCTTTACATACATTACATACCCAAGAAACAACTATTTACTAAACTAGTTTCCTCGTAAGCATGATCTGAAGTTTGTAAGATTATGTTTGAAGGTTAGGAAATACGCATAAATTATTTATATAACCCAAACAAAGAACCTAATCACTTTTTTTGTGCATGTTTTTCCATCTGCCCCGGCGTAAATGCTTGTTTCTTGTAGTAATTAAGATAAAAGGAAATGTTATTTGTGCGTATAAATCGTTCAGTGGAATTCTGCAATTTTCCCAGTTTTTTCTTACAACTAAGACCTTTGCCCTTTTTATTCTATTAATTCGCCATTTTTACGTTGTTATGCGTGGTCCATGCATTTGAAGTTATCTATTTGTGAGAATTTTTTTTTTTTTTTTAATTTATTTTATTTTTTTATTATTTATACCCGCTAAACTGCCAAAGCAGTTTGTCAGCAGGTCAGTTTAACAATATTAATATATTACTAAAGCATACAAATAACGAGAAACCACAATATTTAAATTGGTGTTTAATTGCTGTTCGGTTTGGTTGTTTGCAGGCGGCGGCCAGAAGAAGCAGTATGCCGGCATCGCTGACTGCGTCAGGAAGACAGTGAAGAGCCACGGCTTCTTCGGGCTGTACCGCGGCCTCAGTGTGCTGCTCTATGGCTCCATCCCCAAGTCCGCTGTCAGGTGAGCGAACAAACTACCCAACGTTTGTCCACTTTACCGAATTTCCCTTTATACGTGGGAAATATCAATTAATTTTCTCATTTTCTGCCCACCTCTTGATTGGTAAAATTTCCGTACTCTGTTTACTTCTAAATATGCCCAAATTATTGATACAACACTTCTCTATACCTCCGTTGGGGAGATGGAAAAATATGCTTGTGTTATTGAAATAATTTGTGCGTATTTAGATTCAACCGTAATCTTCCAGCAACTGTCACATCATACTGACAGGATTAAACATGGCATCATTAAGAAGAAAGCGTAGTACAGAAATTTAGCCTTCAGTTTAAGACAAGGCAACGTCTTTAACTAATGTTATTAATGTAATATTATGATGATCTGATATTTTTGTCAATTTTTATTATTTATTGAATGTACTGTATTTCACAATCTATATAAATAAAAATAGAAATGTTCGTTTGTTCAAAATCTTAAATCTACTAAAGTTCTTCACCGATTGCTTTGAAATTTTGACACAACATTACATTCGAGTACGTGTGTGTTTTTATATACCGATATTATATAAATGTCACCTGTGACAGGTAAAAATATGCTTTTTCAAAAACAGCACCAACTGTTGGTCGTAAAAGCAACACGCGCTACTGTTCTCCGTCTGCACAGGCAGACTGAGCCACAGCAATGCGTGGCGGGGTACAGCTAGTGAAAAAAATAAAAAAAGCAAAGTAAACTTTTCATCATAATATATTCCCACTCGAATGGTCATCTAGTATAATTATATAATTCCTAGCTTTCCAGTGGACTGACAAGTGTTTGTATGGTTCCAGGTTCGGCTCGTTCGAGGCGTTCAAGAAGCGCATGATGGACGAGAAGGGCAACCTGTCGCCAGGCGCGCGGCTGCTATGCGGACTCGGCGCCGGCGTGTCGGAGGCCGTGCTGGCCGTCACTCCCATGGAGACCGTCAAGGTCAAGTTCATCAATGACCAGCTGTCGGGCAAGCCGCAGTACAAGGGCTTCTTCCATGGCGTCACCACCATCATCAAGCAGGAAGGTAAAACAACCACCACTGCAAATCTAACCAATACTTACTCTGAAATAACTGACTTAGAAATAACTAACCTGCCTATTTTTAGATTCCATCCTTTGACATACTGGTGACCTAAGAGAGAACTAACCTACCTATTTTTAAATCCACAATTTGAAACACTTGTGATCTAATAAAGAACTAACCTATAATCTTATTTCTAATCCATATATTTTCTGTATCCACAAAATCTATTTTTGCAACTTTACCAACTACAAATTTACCAATGTCGATCTGTACAGTAATAAATTTAAGGGTATATTTAAAAAAATTCATAATCTGCTCTTCCATAGATGACGCTAATAACATTATTTTAGGAAAAACACTTTGCAATTTATGCTTTGAAATATTAAGATGAAGTATTGGATTGAGCCCGTACATAAGCAATATGACAATAGTTTTATCTGTATGC
The DNA here is from genome assembly GCA_026573805.1 of Hesperophylax magnus. NCBI lineage: Eukaryota > Metazoa > Arthropoda > Insecta > Trichoptera > Limnephilidae > Hesperophylax > Hesperophylax magnus. The sequence goes on from JAIUSX010000018.1 coordinate 294,068, forward strand.
AATCAAATTTCTTTCAAGAAAGGCATTCAAATACAATATATTAACGGGGATTCAATCCAATATTGTATTTGTATGCCTTTCTTGAAAGAATTTACTTAGTATACGGACAAAACTATACATATTCATGTTGCATGTGTACGGGCGTTAATGAACAATTCATTTTAATATTTTAAAGCGTAACTTGCAAAAATGTTTTTTCCTAAAATAATTAAATTAGCCCCATCTATGAACGAACAGATTATGTATTCTTTTAAGGTTAAACACGACACTCGTTATATTCTACGTGTTCATAGATGGCGTTCATTAATTTATTGCTTTACAATATTACGACAAATTATTTGTTTGCGCCTGTATATACGCAGTATGAATATGAATAAATAGTTGCAAAAAGTGTATTTTAATAAAAATAAATTAATTAACGCCATCTATGAATACGTAGAATATAACGAGCTTTGCGTCTAACCTTAAGTATACCCTTAACCTCTCAGACAAAGACATTTATTTACTATGTGTTCCTTTGAGAACTGTCAAAACGTGATAATTTTTGTGTTATTTACGAGTTTTGCTAAAAGCTTCATAACTCACGTTTTGGGAAACGTAGCCTCATTCTAAAAAATGTTTTGGAAAGATTATGAAATCCACTATCGCATTGTGTTGTTATACGTAAATATTTGCGTTTCTAAATATACATTTTATGAAAACGTCAAAAATATGTAAGAATCGCTTACCACTATTTCAAAGCCGTGAAAAATGTACTTTTTTCTGAGTATCATAAAGAAATAACACTTTATGTATTGAAGAAATATAATTAAAAACTATTAGTCACCTCAAAATATTAACCGTCCAAACTAAAATATTTTTAATATATATTTAGAAACGCAATAAATTATGGACGAACAAGATGACAGATTCAATCGGCTTAGATAATGCACTTCTACGTTCCATAGATATTCTTGAATACAGACGCGTAGCGTTATTCATTATCGATACTCTGTTTTTTAAATCATGGCAATCCGTATACTAGTGATGGAAATAAATCGATTTTTGTAAAATCTCGCGCGTTTACGTGAAAAGACGTTCGATGTCTTGATGTCTTGACCGCTGTTATCATATTTACGTCTTTTGACGTTCTAATGTTCTGAGTGGTTAAAGCAATCAGTCACCTAAATACTTCTTAGATACCTATAATAGTAAATTATCATTTATTTAAAATACCCTTTATGGCACGGCGATTGTAATAAATTTCTGACAAAAACACTATTATTTTGGTAAAATGGATGTCTTTTAGTTGAATCCTTAACCTAACTGTTTTTAATTCTTTGAGAGCTTACAATGTAATAGTCCAAGACTATAGAATATTAAATATATTATTTTTGCGTCAACTCTAATTGAAAAACTAATTCATTATTTATTTGCACATGTGCTTTCTTGATTTATCAGAATAATAATAATAAATATAATGTACCTACATTACCTTCCTAAATTCTAACTGATAACAAAACAAGTCAATTCATTATTGTATTATATTACCTATCACTTATGGAATTATAATTATTATGGCATAATACATATGAGGTAGAAGCTTAGTGGACAAATCTATGCTTTCCAACATGCATGATGATTTTGGGAATTAGCCTGAATATTAAATCCCAGATTGGAAAAGGCGAGTAACATATGCCAACATGTTTTGTGGGTGCACTCGATAACCACGCAAATATCACACTCGAAATAGCATCCACAGGTTCACTGCCACCAACTAAACCCAAATGGACCGATGGGAGTGTACGAGTTCAAACACATTTTTATACATGGTGTCCGCAATCTATTTGTTCAAACAGGAAACTGGTCAATCAATATCTTTGATTTTGTGGTATAACCTTTTTGATTTGAGCTTTCATTATCGAACAAATCGAGTAGGAAGTTGGAATCTTTCATTATCGAACAAATCGAGTAGGAAGTTGGAATCTTTCATTATCGAACAAATCGAGTAGGAAGTTGGAATCTTTCATTATCGAACAAATCGAGTAGGAAGTTGGAATCTTTCATTATCGAACAAATCGAGTAGGAAGTTGGAATCTTTCATTATCGAACAAATCGAGTAGGAATTTGGAATCTTTCATTATCGAACAAATCGAGTAGGAAGTTGGAATCTTTCATTATCGAACAAATCGAGTAGGAAGTTGGAATCTTTCATTATCGAACAAATCGAGTAGGAAGTTGGAATCTTTCATTATCGAACAAATCGAGTAGGAAGTTGGAATCTTTCATTATCGAACAAATCGAAGTAGGAATTTGGAATCTTTCATTATCGAACAAATCGAGTAGGAAGTTGGAATCTTTCATTATCGAACAAATCGAGTAGGAAGTTGGAATCTTTCATTATCGAACAAATCGAGTAGGAAGTTGGAATCTTTCATTATCGAACAAATCGAGTAGGAAGTTGGAATCTTTCATTATCGAACAAATCGAGTAGGAAGTTGGAATCTTTCATTATCGAATAAATTGAGTAGGAAGTTGGAATCTTTTAGGTAAATATTGAAAAAAAAATCGCTATTGTTTGTTAAAATGCCTCAAAATGTAGAATTATTAGCTCACAAAAGTTTTTTAAACCCTTTAAATATAGAAAAAAAATTAAATTGAAGTCTTCTTTTTTGGTTTTCCATGTGATTTATATTCCTGCAGTTTCCCGCTTGTACCATTAGTTTCCGGATACCATGTATAATAAGCCCAAAACGCATTTGTAGTGTTCTAGCGCGGTATGGTTTCAGGAGTATAAAAAAATAAATTCTATCTTTATGTATGATCGCAAGACAAGGCAAGGGTCCTGGGTTCAAGTCCTAGATGTGACTTTGAATTTTCGTTTAAGTATCGATAACATTGTCATCAATAATTAAATATTATTACAATTTGAAGTTTTACTCGTTAACTCATTCCAAAAATAAATTTAAGAACCTACTTTTAAAACTGCGTTCTTTGATACTGGTTCTGTGATATAATAATTAATAGATATTATTACAAAAACAAACCAAAACTAAGAACCTAATTACCTGCTTTGTTTTAAATAAAAGTTAATCAGTTCTTAGTTTGGTACTGGATTAGTATATATTTTACGGATAAACTTAAGGCGTATGTTTTTAGAAAATAAACTCCATTGCTGCATAATAACACAGTATACTTTCCATGTTGCAACATGCTGTTTAGATTTGTATGCACCTCTGAGTTCTAACACTGTATTCTTTCAAAATCCCCAGGGAAGGGAACGATTTAAAATTATTACATAATTTGGTGTTTTCTATTCAGATTCTGTGATTTCTGCAATTACCTATTATTTGTTCTTAAATAGTTGGACTCACAACAATAATCTGTGATTGTTAGCAAGTACATAAACCTGCACATACCTTCGCAAAGGAGTTACGCTGGTTGCTCTGTTGTAACTTCTCCCTCTTTCTATGAATCGTATTAATTTATTATGTATATAAACAGAATCACAGCTTACGGGAGTTCTCAGTGGCAAAACCAGATATTATATTTTTAAATGCATCGTAGTGCGATATTCTGTGACAGCAATTTTAAAATTATGTGTATTTCTTTTGCTAAATAAAACATGCACATATTTTGAATTTGCAGTGCTTTTTCATTTGTTCCATTCCATGTAAAGTTAACATAAAAATATAATAATAATGACTGGTATTTATTGAATTTAGTTTTAAAGATTAAATTATTTCCCATGAGTTACGTTCTGACATTGTTTGTTTTGTTGTGTGTGTTTAGGTATCGGCGGCGTTTACAAGGGCGTGACGGCGACCATCATGAAGCAGGGCTCCAATCAGGCTATCCGCTTCTTCGTCATGGAGTCCATGAAGGACATGTACCGCGGCGGGGACAACACCAAGCACGTGCCCAAGCTCCTCGTGGGCGGCTTCGGAGCCATCGCTGGTCAGTCAATCTACCTTCTTCTTTTTCATTACTTTCCCATCACTCTATTCACTTCTTAGTTTTCTATACCCTTCTTAATTGCACCTAGATTAATCTGTCAAACCTTTTTACAAACTGTTAACTGTCCTTATCTCTTCTAACCCTTAGAGCTCTACAATTGGAAGGCGCTATTGTGTACTAATAACGCATTCGAGAAACAGTTCACGGGGACCTGATTCTGTAGTTTGTTGGAGGACAATTGGAAAGTGGAAACACAAAAATGAAACCAATTTTTTTTCATGTCTTGTCTAAATTATAATACATCAATGTTCTAACCTTAATTTCCCCATCACTTTATAGAATTAGCTCTAATCACTTTTTAAATTCATCTATTTGAATTTCGATTTTGTTTTCCAGATGAATGAATTCTCGGAAGTGGAAATAAACCCACTTCCGGACATCCGATCGAGCTGAAACTCGGCAGATAGACTCGTTGTCGATGAGAATGGTTTTTATCAACTTTTTGTGGCACTCATGCACAAACACGCGCGCGCACATCCATTCCTCTGAAATTGGATGACATTGTAAAAATTTACAGCAGTTTATACAATACAAAATAAATGTGGGTACCATTCAATTAGGATTTAGCTAAAGTGATAGCGGTGTTCACTTATTTTACTCCTGCGGAGAAAGGTTCAATCTTCAGTCAGATCAAAAAAAAATATAGATATATATTTATTTTAAAATACATCTATTAATAAAAATAGATGTATAATAAAAAACTTTGTTTTTTACGTGATGATTTTTTCTTAATTTATGTCGGGGACTGTCACTGATTTACAGATATTATCTTTATTAATTGGATACTATAATGCCTGGTTACATATCACTATTTATTGTGCGATAATATCTATTGACAGCTGGTTGAGGTTAAAGCACTCCTGCACCTGCACCTGCACCTGCACCTACACCTACGCTGCTGTTATGTTAAATAGTGCACAGTTATTTAGAGCCCTCAACACCGGATGACATAATTATTCACACTTTAAAATTGTAATAAATATATACTTACACAGTGAAGGTGCAAAACTTCAATGTCCATTATCCCAGTTTGATATATTTTGACTTACGTCAATGTAGTTACGGCTGTGCGAAATGTGCATGCTATCTCCCTTGCTCACCCATCACAAAGTGCAAACTCTATGGTTGCCCCTTAAATTTGTGCTATGAGATTTTGTCAGTTGGAAGTTCATGTAGTCTGTTTTGGTTTGGTGAAACTCTGCCTTTCTCCCTTTTTAAATTCCAATGATTCCTGCGTCATATCAATATTGGTATTGCAGTCAGTGAAGCCTTGTGCATACCTGGTTCATACAGTTCCCGTTAATAGAAATACGAATTTGCGTGATTTGCAGGAGCGGCCTCCGTGTTTGGCAATACCCCCATCGACGTAGTGAAGACTCGCATGCAGGGATTGGAGGCCTCCAAGTACTCGGGCACGTGGGACTGCTTCGTGAAGATCTGGAGGAACGAGGGTCCGCTGGCCTTCTACAAGGGCACCGTGCCGCGCATGGGTCGCGTGTGCCTCGACGTGGCCATCACCTTTATGATTTACGACTCCTTCATGGAGGCCTTCAACAAGGTCTGGCCCTAGACTCACAGACCAACAAGGTATGTAATAGTATGTATGCTGTACAGAATTAAAAACAAACATTCTAGATACACAAAATGCCTTACAATTCTTGAAAAACTCTTATTACCATCACCATCATTATACTCAGTAGGAAAATATTGCTGATGCAATGATGGAGGACACTAGAAGAGGAATTGAACCCTCAACGCCTGACTGGCTACCTAACGTTTCCATGATATTTCATCAAAATGAAAATTCAACACTCCTTTAAAAAGTGATATAGAGTCATTAAAAGTGATGAAAAAAAACTAGGTTTAATAGTTACCTATATAACATATTTAACCTAGTTTTTGTTTCATCACTTTTCATGACTTTATTTGTAGGTGTGTTGAATTGTCATTTTGATGAGATACCCGGTCACCCAACCTAACATATTGTCAACTCACTAGCCAGTGAATATCTGTAGGAAAGAGAAATGGGCACAAATAAGTTAAAGCATTCCGCATTAACCTTTTAAATGCCAGTAGGTAGAAGTGTAGATGTGCACAGCAGGCCGTGAATTTTTAATCAATATAAATCATTTTTAAATCTTATTTTTATAAATTAAAAACATTACACCTTGAAAGGATATTTAAATGACTTACCGAATTTATTCAATATTCGACGTTTTTGCTTCCCTTCACTTGATAAATATATTTAAAAAAAAATGGGACATATGTATGATACAGAGGCTCAAAGAAGAGCGAGTAAACTCGCTATTTTTCTATGGCTGGCCTGCTGGGCACGGCCAAGAATGCGAGTAAACTCGCTCTTGGCACAGAAGCGGTTAAAACAGAAATATTATAACCGCATTGTGTACGAAAGATATTATATTACAATGTCCTAATTCAATAATGAGTTCATATATATGAGAAATAGGAGCGGACCTAGAACACTTCCTTGGGGCACTCCGTAGGAGATTGTAAATGTTTACTTCTATATTCCTGATTGGAATGAATGACAGTTGTGATCTGTGTGTGAGGTAGTTTTTACACCATTTCAGGGCTGTACCTTCTATCCCAATCTGTTGCAGTTTTTTTAGAAAAATTTTGCGAAAATCATACTGGTTATTTGATAGGAATTTATTATCCTCGAGGAACTTGATTCTTAGTTTTACTACTTTTTCAATGATTTCGGAAATCGTGCTCAATAGGGATATTGTAATGTACGTACATAATAACTAATTAAAATAAAATAGATTGCTTGTACTTGGTTAAAGTCAATTCCGCGAATGAACCATCCCCATAATTGTAGCGGTTTATACTAGCAAGCAAGAGCGCCCTTGAAGTGATTTTTCACTAGACGAGTCAATCTTATTGATCTTCCACAGACAATACGATTTATGAATCTTGAATAAATATTGTATCTGAAGAATTTTTTAGTCATTTTCTTCTGGCATATTTTTGTACTTGTGTTAGTGTGATGTGTTAGTGATGCATGTTTTTTATTTTATGTTTCAGTTAGATGATCATTGCCACCAGTCCGAACTACCTCCCACCCATTCTGCCAACTACGTCGTCTAGTTAATACATGTAGGAGCCATCGCGACAGTCATACTTGGAGTCGACTGTAACGCTCTATGATGAATGGACTACGTGCATCCATTTGGAACGCCCGAGACAAGGCCACTGACATATCAGACCAGCACACGAGCCGACAAGCCAAGCTCACCATGTCTAAGTATTCCATATGGATGACTACTTTTAGTTTAGTTGTAGGAAATGCACTATTTATAAAATGCCTAAACAGGGACTCACTGACTACACTATTGTGAACACTAGTTTGTATTCTCCTAGCGGCAGAGTGACAAACTGTTTATTAGACAAACGTTGTATAGAAATATATCGATATATTTTGTAAAAATATTGATATGATTGTTGTAAATTTTAAGGGGAAGCCGAAATGTCCTCAAAACGCTTTTTTAGAAGAGTTCTTTATAACAAAACAGCGGGTGAAATGTGAATGTCAATTATTTATTATGAAAATTTATTGAAAAACAAGTTGATTCTTGAGTAAGGTGTCGCTTAATATTTTGGACATTTTGGCCTCCGCGTGCACTGACGTAAATGTAAAATTATACACACACTTACTATAATATACAACATTGGGAATGACATGTGGGACTAAATGGGTCCGAAAATGGTCCATAAGTTTGACCCGCCTAGAACATCCCCAATGTTGCTCCGCATTAATTAGTTAACTAATCTGTTACTAGGTAGCTAAGAGAGGTGTAATTATGCCTCCTTGTTGTATGAGAGACATTTCATTCCAATCACTTTTACAGATTATCATTTGCCCGTTCCATGAATTTATTTATATACAGATCTATATTTACCTTTATGCCATTATCATATCCTCCTTTATTTACAAACCTAAATAACAAAGATAACAATACATTTATTTTTTTATGTAATTTTTCAATATTTTTGTGCAATTTCGAATGATGGAGATGCATATTTTTTATAATTCATTTACAATGCATTTTAACTGCATTTTTCTGTAGAAATAAGCTCTATTCGTTAAGAATAACTAAATTGTGAATGAATTATTGTAACAACTCTTCAGTTGTTATTTTGCTGTAAATATATAATGAAACATTTTGAGTTTTACGCCATTGAATGATTATTTTATACGAAACTGAATTGGTTTCTTCCAGCAAGACAGATGTTCTGTTCATCTAATTTTAGACTGTTCTGGCTTGAAATAAAATGTGAATGTTATTTTATATTTCTTTTTATAGAAAAATTAATTGTTGAATTATGAAAGACAGAATAAAACTATGAATTTGATAAATCCTTTTCATTTACTTGATGCCCATCTAATTCCTAAATAGTACAGTATCGATAGCCAAGCCGATATAGAAACATAGTAAATAAGAAATCACCCTACGATGGCAACACTGGCGGTGTCTATGGAAAAATGGCTAGGTAGGTGCATACAAATAAATTGACAATTTCTAATTGAAATACACTCACTTTAAATACTTTTGACATTAAAAAGGCAGGTGATGAGATCTTTAGCCATAGATCATGATATTAAGCTGAAACGGATTCAATTGATCGTGTCTATAACGTTTTCAATTCTACGAGCTTCGTTAGTCTGCCTCCGTTCATTAATAAAGTTACGTAAATTGAAAGTTAACTGCGACAGCCAGGACCATGCCAGGACACTGCGCTTAATTAGGCGACTTGTGTCTACCGGCTGTCGGAATATTTTACATCAATTCAGGGGTGATTGAATAAAAAATGCAAAAGAAAAAGATTACTGTTACGTGTAGAAATAGTGAGAACACAGACGAATATTGAGAAAACTACAGGAAGACAAAACAAAGTTCTGTGAAAATTCCTGGATAAAATGTTCCCATCAACAAAAGTTGTTATAAGTAGCTGCAATTAAAGATCAGAAATTAACCCTACAGGCCTCTGGCATAATTACTGTTATATTTGTTGAAGATGCTGTCAGAAAGTTGGAGAATTTGTGTCTACCTTCACTTCTGAATTGAATCCATATAAAAGGGGTATTTATGAACATATCCGAAAACTAAAAACTGATTTTGATAGATGATGAAATACGCTTTCAAATTTTATTATTAAAAATAAACATAATTTTTTAAATATTAATATTTTGTAATCAAACATAAAAAAGTTTTAAAAATGGCTCACCGCTTTTTCATCGAAACACTGAACTAAAATATACTGAAATAAACATATTTTAATGTATTAAGGAGTGTAAGACGAATATACAATGCAAATGTGAATGGTAGCAGAAGTCAGGGACGTTCGAGGAAGACATGGCACAGCCAAGTGAATTAGATACTTGAGTCGGGCCATGTCAAGAGTCAGAATAATAGAAGAGTATGTATGAATGTGAGTGAGGCAAGAAGTGTGTGCCAAGACCGAGTTGTTTGGAGGTGCGTCCTCTCTGCCTACCTCTGCGGATAAACGGCGTGATGGTTAGTTAGTTTTTAAACATTACCACCACCTCACTTTTTTGTCGTTTCATATAAAAATTCACAAAATTCAAATTGCGGTTTCATAGAAGTATACATTTTGATTATTCTGTGGTTAACTTCTATATTTGAATATAAAGCTTGGTGTTTTCCCTTTTTAACACCGCGTTTAGTTGAGATTTATAACTATGACAGTAAGGGAGACACAACGATTTCTATGAGACCATATTATGTGCTGTTCCCAAAAGTTGACTTTGCAGGTTTGTTACTTTACTTACTTTTTATGTTTTTTTTGTTTACTTTTGGGTTTTTTTTTCCCAAAACCGAACCAATTAGTTTATTTAAAAGCAAACTGGAATACAAAATTAAACTTGATAAGCATAAAAAATAAATAAAAAGAAACATGGAAAAATGTAGAGATGAGATGTTAAATGCAGGGGAGGCAGTTTTAGATAAGGCTTAATAGAAGGAATGTAACAATGCCAATCTTCATTCGAATAAGTGAGGAAATTTCTTTTTTGGAGAAATGGGGGAGTTATTGAAACCACAGTTTTGAAGGGATGATAGTCTTTTGTATTGAGGCGTAGCACACTCCCTTGGATTGTCTAGCAATGTACCAATACTCTAATCAAACATAGGGTAATAATAGGGTCGGATGCTTCTTGTTTTGCTGAGGAATCCGCAATATCATTACCAACATGTCCAGGAATCCAAATATAGATAGAGATACGGTTTTAACAGAGCTTTGAATGGAGGTTACCAGCACTCGAATAAAACATACAAAGTGATTTTCAGGATGAAGAAAAGGACTGGATTTAAGTTTTTGGAGGGAACTGAGAGAATCAGAGAGAACAAGGGAATGTTCAAAATTATTTTTTAGAGATTCAATTATTGCAATGCTGAAAATTGGTTTTAGAATCTCTCAAATATAGAATCAAAAATAATTTTGAACATTCCCTCGTTCTCTCTGACTCTCTCAGTTTCCTCCAAAAACTTAAATCCAGTCCTCTTTTTCATCCTGATGATCACTTTGTATGCCTTATTCGAGAGATGATAGCCTCCATTCAAAGCTCTGGTAAAACTGTAACTCTGAATGGATTCCTGGACATGTTGGTATCATGGGTAATGATATTGCGGATGCCTTGGCAAAACAAGGAGCGTCCAACCCTGTTGTTACCCTCGTAAACCACATTCCCATATCTGACATTTTTTCCATCATCAAAGATAGATGCCGCAATGTTTGGTCGGAGTATTGGCACATTGCTAGTCAATCCAAGGGAGCCTGCTATGCCTCAATACAAAGGACTATTCCATCAAAACCGTGGTTTCAGCAATTCCCTCATTTTTCCAAAAAAGAAATTTTCATTCAAATGAGAATCGGATATTGTTCCGTTCCTTCCCATCTTTTTAAAATTCATGTCGTTGACTCCCCAGATTGTACATTCTGTGGTCTAGAAGTGGGAACTTTAGATCACATGTTTTTTGGTTGTCCCTCTCTAAACAAATATCCTCTCTTCTATCAAGCCTTATCTAAAATTGCCTCTCCTCCATTCAACATCTCCTCTCTTCTAAGTCTGAACTCGACTCCAATTTTCATTATAATTTTGCCTATTTAAATAAAATTAATATTTAAATTCACCTTTCATTTCTCAATAATTTTAAATGATGGCCAAGAACACCCTTGAAGGGTGAAAGCCAGAAATAGAGGAAAAAAAAAATTAATGCAATGCTGAAAATTGGTTTGAAAGTAATTGAAATATTTTGTCATTAGAAATTTTATGGTAAACATTAATACCTGTAGCACAGTTTTTTTTTTGTGTCTGGAGATTTGGAGCCATCAGTAAATAAAAGAGAGGAGTTGGGCCATTTAGATGAAATAATGTCATCGAACATATTATTGACAGTACGGACCAAATCTCCCGATTGGAATAGCTTTTAAGGATGCCGATCCCTTCTGAAATTGTTGGGGATAGGGTAACGCGACTATATTTTGGATAGTTTGAAGATCTGAAAGAGAAAATTTTTAAAGATGACAGGAAGAGGTTTAGTTTGAGTTCTGATTGTAGTACATGAATGTGATGGGTCGTTGAACAACGAGACTCGGGAGATAACCTGATAACCGTTTAGAATTTATACATTTCAGAACAAATTTGTCAGCAAATAGTTGATGCCTAAAGAGGGGGGATTAGAACAAGAATGTAGAAACTTGAAGGGAATTTATGGTGTGATGATTGCATCACTCCAGTTATTATTCTCTAAGATTTGGATTGAATTTTGTCTAATTTACCGAGTACATTTTTTGCAGTATGTACTAAGAAGTGGGCAGGCATAATCAAGATGGATTCGAATAAGAGCATTGTAAAGCAACTAATGCAAGTAAGGTGAGCTCCCCACCAAACGCCAGTTAATGATCTGATGATAATTTTTTTTTTTTTGCATTTAGTAACTATATTATGAATATGAGAAGACCATTTAAGTTTCCTATCAAATGACACTCTCAAAAATTTACCTTCAGAGACATTATGGATTGAAAAGTTTTTAAAATTAAATTTGAGAAGGCGGATTTTTATGACAGTTTGAGAAGGTGACACACTGACTATTCTGGATTGAAAGTTCAACACCATTTATAGTGAGCCATTTGTAAAGGTCATCCATGGCTTCATTAAGATATTTGACAGCGGGTGGGATGTTTTTGGATGATAAGATGAAAGCTATGTCATCTGCGAACTCATTAATTTTTGTTTGTGGGGGAATAGTTACATGCATATTGAGAGCCATTGACCTGTAGAATTCAGTATTGGGTGATTTGTTCGAATTTATAATTGGGATGATTATTTGAAAACTCCAGTCATCAGGCATTATGCCAGACTGGAAGATTTTATTTAAGATGCTTAAGAGGTGGTTTAGGATATTACCATGATATTACTATCATCACTGTATTAGATGGTGTTGCTGGAATAAGCCCTACGCAACACACCCGAAAGACTAGTCCCAGAGCTATGTTAATTGCAATGTTACCACACCCCTCACTCATGAACTACTCTGCCAGACCAATTTGGCGCCCGGAGCGCACTGCTCCAATTGCGCCCGGATAGGGCCGGCTCTGGACTAAAGACCCTGACAGCGTTGACCGCTTCTAAGTACTACTCCAGCCTGTCCCGGTCCGGCCGCATTGCTCTCAGAATCAGGACCCGATATACCACACCCCTCACCCATGAACTACTCTGCAAGACCGTTTGAAACGATGGCTCAACTAGGAGGAGGTAACGGAGGTTTCATGGAATTTTAACAATTTACCGTTAAAATTTAATATCTGTAAAAGTTATATTTCAAGTTCTGTTATTATTTCACTATACGCCGGTTTTTCACAGTACTAGGATACTAACAGAACTTGAATAGGACTTTCACAGAAACTTGAATATCTTTGAAATTTGATGAATTGTTCAAATTCTGTGAAACAAACCGTCCCTAATGTCTTTACCCCAAAACATCAAGCATACATTACATACAGACTATTAATATTAGAATCTTGAATCACACATAAAATTAGACATCAATCTGATTATGAAATAAAAATTCACAATACCGCGCGCTATAGAGCACCACTCATAAGTTAAGTAAGTACTTCATTCATTTATTTTTTTAGCTTTAATTATAATCAAACATACTAATTTTGGTTGTCTGAGCGTCAGACCAGTGTGCAATCTGGTTCAATGAACTCAAATTTGCTTTGAATTCGAGTGCCATCTTCAATATTGGAACTAATTGTGTGAGAATGATTAAGACAAGCTGTAAAGTAGGTATCTACCTATAATATAATATTTTTAAGGGAAAATTATTTTTACCATTTTCAAAATTGGAACTGACTTTACCAAAAATTCAGTCTATCCCGTGATTTTTTACGGGTTTAAACTATTAAATTAATAATTTCGCTACATTCATCGCATTCTTTCCGTGTTGCTAATAAACTGAAACTATTTCCCATTCCACTGACAGCGCGCATTCATATAAATCTCTACTCCTTTGTTTTGTCACTGATACAGTTTGGCCACACCCCCCACTTCTTTTTAAATGATGTACACCTACCACTCGGAAATCAACATTGTATAAAACTTGCATTCAAAATATACTTTAATGGCTAAAATGGGCGCAATACGCCTGAGTGGGGGGACAGATTACGCTATAAGTTCAAAGCGTTTTATATAATTCCATACTACTCGCCATACAATCCCATAAGTGCTATAAGTGTGGGCGTGTCGTCGATATGCGCTGTGATCTGCTAGCTAGGCTATATTTGAAAATCATGCGACAGGAGAAGGGGTCAGAACAATTTACGGAGCGCCTGTAATTACGCGGCTGTCATCTGTCAAAGTGACAGCTCCCATAAAAATAAATGATATTCCGCGGCAGTCCCCAAATTGATCTGACCCCCTCTCCTGAGGAAGATTATAGCGTAGTGTGTCAGCTCAACATATAATACGTACATGCCACGCCCAATTTATGCACGCATAATATAGCGCGATGTGTCTGAGGCCTTATGCTCTCGCAAACGTATAAATCTATAATAATTATACTTAATTTGATGTCTGCACATCTTGTACTACAGTCCCTTCAGTATAATTTTATGCTTATCTATTCTTATTGTAAGTACCTGAGAGCGGAATTACAAAGAATAAGGTCTGAATTGCGTAAAATGACTGCTAAAATTTATAGCCATTACGTTAGTTTGGCCGCCGGCCAAGAGTTGAGCAGATGCTGCCAGCAAACAGCGAATAGCCTGCGCCTTGCCCACGGGACCAGCTCTGAGCGCTAGTCCATGAATGTCCACAAATCATACGACAACATAAAGTTGGTCACACTATTTCACATCCATATTCACTACCCATAACCGATTTACTTAACTATTCTATCTACTGCCCAGAAATAGTGACTCAGATTTATGTTGTCTACATCAACTGTTCTGCTGTGTTCGTATTGTTTTAGATGCCGCGCGTGTTGAAAAATATTTGTCTTTCTCAACGGAATGGAAATGAAGCGAAGACAGAATAACAGTTTTTCTTAGGAAAAGTTGTTTTAGTAAACGCCACATAATCGTAAAATTGAGTTCAATTTACATCGTAAATTGTAGGTAATTTTTAATTCAGTTTCGACATATTTTCCGACTCCTTGCCGTCATTTAAGAAAAAACATGGCTGGTAACTAAATCAATGCGCACTCACAAGACCTCCACTCCACAATTCAGACGCATCACATATATAAGTAAAATTTTGGTACTCATTTTTGGTAAAAATTCTATATTTAATAATTTTAATAAATTTCACTAAAAGCAGCTTTTTACCAAACACAAAATAATTTATGTGTGCCGTAAAGCAAACAGGCATTAGGTTCGCATCAACCCAATTAAAATCAGTTCTACGAAATTCCAAGGAATTAATGTTCGCACTTTCCCAAACTCACTTTATTATGAATCTAAAAAGTAAAGTATGCGTCAGACCCTTTTGGAAACGAGTCCCCCTCGCCAGGAGGCCACTTTGTCTGTAACTGTCTCTGAGTTTTCGTGTCAGGTATTAAATTAAATATCCATCCGATAAAACTTATAATGAGTATCCGGAAATTCAGGAACTGATTCTGCTGCGCGCGAAATCTTGACTAATATGTAGATACAAGCTACCGAGTTATCTACTAGAAGTAGAAGGATAGATTTGTAGAAAATCTGTGGGCTGATGAAGATGAAGGAGTCACATTGCCTTATACCGGACACAAGTCATCTCTCTCCCTTTCTGTACGATTTTATGATTAAATTTACTGTGTATAACAGCTCGCAAATTCGGTCAATAAATGTGTTAAAACCAGTGCCAGTGTCAGACTTTTTTAAACATTAGCTGTACATAGGAGGCCCTGAGAAATAATGGGGTGTGGAAGATCTTTTTAAACATTAGCTGTACATAGGAGGCCCTGAGAAATAATGGGGTGTGGAAGATCTTTTTAAACATTAGCTGTACATAGGAGGCCCTGAGAAATAATGGGGTGTGGAAGATCTTTTTAAACATTAGCTGTACATAGGAGGCCTTGAGAAATAATGGGGTGTGGAAGATCTTTTTAAACATTAGCTGTACATAGGAGGCCCTGAGAAATAATGGGGTGTGGAAGATCTTTTTAAACATTAGCTGTACATAGGAGGCCCTGAGAAATAATGGGGTGTGGAAGATCTTTTTAAACATTAGCTGTACATAGGAGGCCCTGAGAAATAATGGGGTGTGGAAGATCTTTTTAAACATTAGCTGTACATAGGAGGCCTTGAGAAATAATGGGGTGTGGAAGATCTTTTTAAACATTAGCTGTACATAGGAGGCCCTGAGAAATAATGGGGTGTGGAAGATCTTTTTAAACATTAGCTGTACATAGGAGGCCCTGAGAAATAATGGGGTGTGGAAGATCTTTTTAAACATTAGCTGTACATAGGAGGCCCTGAGGTGTGGAAGATCTTTTTAGGTAAAGGAAGCAGAGGAAGTTCTGGAAAGGAAAGAGGTTTGAGGGGTGCATAGAAATCTGGGGGTCAATGTAGGTCAAGGCGATGGGTCGAGAGAGCCCGGCTCACCACAGAGCAGGTGGACATGCATTGCATCCGCAACCCAGACCTAAACTAAATAAAAAAATACGCCAATAAAACTAACTAAAAAAATACGCCAACAAAAGCACAGAATGTTGATATTCAAAATATTACAAACACTGACATCACCGCTGCTGTTAAAAAATTAAAATCCAAAACTTCTTTTGGACCGGATCTTATTCCGTCATTCGTGTTAAAGGGATGCTTTGAGCCCTTATTAACACCTCTCGCGTATATTTATAATCTCTCACTTAACTCCGGAATATTCCCAGACCTGTGGAAAATCTCTAAAGTTACACCGTTACATAAAACTGGTGATAAGGCTTCAGTCTCTAATTATAGACCAGTGGCGATCCTATCCTCTCCAGCCAAGTTGTTTGAACTAATAATTCATAAATGCATTTATACCCAAGTTGAACCCTTTATAATTGACCAGCAACACGGTTTTAGGTCTGGCAGATCTACTGTGTCTAATCTAATGGTTTTTACGGAGTACATATCTCAAGCTCTTGATAGTAACAATCAAGTAGATGTATCATACAATGACTTCGCAAAAGCCTTTGACTCAGTAGATCCGCTTATTCTCCTAAATAAACTCGACCAATTTGGATTTTCAGCGAAACTTCTATGTCTATTTGTAAGTTATTTCTCAAATAGACAACAATACGTAACTTATGGTATTTTCCACTCTTCCAACTTCATCACAAACTCTGGAGTTCCACAGGGGTCGAATCTTGGACCCTTACTTTTCTCGCTATTTATTAATGACATTTACCATTGCATAAAATTTTCCAAGTTTCTCTTATTCGCGGATGACATGAAACTATTCCTTTTAATAAAATCTTTGGAAAATTGCTTGCAGCTACAAAGTGATATAAATTCTATCGTCGAATGGAGTCATACCAATAAATTAGGGTTTAATATTAAGAAATGCTCCATTATGTGCTACACCAAGGCAAACAAAACGATTTACTATAACTACAAAATGTCTTATTCATCTCTTCAGCACATTGTTATTTCAAGAGATTTGGGAATCGCATTTGATACGCACTTAACATTTCACGTCCACATAGAAACGATATGCAACAAAGCTTTAAGAATGCTAGGATTTGTGCTAAGCAACTCCAGACATTTTTGCAGCTCGGCCGCGATTCGTGTGCTATACTATAGTTTAGTACGTAGCATTTTGGAAATTGGTTCTGTAATATGGGGACCAATGGATTTAACTTACTCTCAAATGATAGAGAAAGTACAAAAGAAGTTTCTGAGATATTTATATCTTAGAGACTTCGGATATTATCCCTGGTTATATCCATCAGCCTTTTTGTCCGGCATGCTGGGTATTAATAGCCTCACCGATAGAAGGAAAACTGCTTTGCTGATAACAGCATATAAACTTCTAAATGGTAACGTCTGTATTCCCGATATTATAGAAAAATTTGAGTTTTATGTCCCCGACAATTATACAAGAGCGCGCAGGCACAGAACCTTTGTCGTTCCAAAATGCAGAACCAACTTACCATTAGTAATGCCGCTCGGAAAAATGATTATGTTACTAAATTACCTGTCCCCTGATATAGATATTTTCCAACTTAATATTCACCAGTTCAAAAACGCTATTATTACTTAATAAATTAAAATAAAATGTATGTTTATTATTGGTTATGTATAACTGTAAATGTGCATTTAAAATAAAATAAATAAATAAATAAATAAATAAACAAACCTCACCTCATAAACCGGGCACACTTGCTAAGTGACCTTTGGCAGGGGTGTTCATTATCCAAGAAATGATTCCCGGGGCATCGGTACCCATACCCGCTCCCCAAAATTGATTCAGATATGTAGTTTCTCATAGAATCGTCGTGGTGAAACAGCACAATTCCAAATCGACCAGATCTAAACAACCATGTAGGTACTTACTAATCTTCCTATTTCCTATCTCCTTCCCATTAGCCGCACCAGTGGCGTGCATGGCTCTATGGCCAAGGACGGGCTGCAGTATTTCCTATCTCCTTCCCATTAGCCGCACCAGTGGCGTGCATGGCTCTATGGCCAAGGACGGGCTGCAGTATTTCCTATCTCCTTCCTATTAGCCGCACCAGTGACGTGCATGGCTCTATGGCCAAGGACGGGCTGCAGTATTTCCTATCTCCTTCCCATTAGCCGCACCAGTGGCGTGCATGGCTCTATGGCCAAGGACTTGCTTTCCGATATATTACATCCCACATCCACTGTCGATTTTAACTGTCAACTCACGTATTACACCGTCATAAAAAGTTCCGAGCCCTGTTCATAACGTAGGCGCACGTTTTTAGACTTGGTGGACTGCACGGCACTGCTAACAATTTCCACCCAATTAGGATTGCCCTGGTCCTACTCGCTGTGGTCAGTTGGGACTCTCGTGCGGTAAATTAGGATTGCCCTAGACCTACTCGCTGAGGTCAGTTGGGACTCTCGTGCGGTTAATTAGGATTGCCCTAGACCTACTCGCTGAGGTCAGTTGGGACTCTCGTGCGGTTAATTAGGATTGCCCTAGACCTACTCGCTGAGGTCAGTTGGGACTCTCGTGCGGTTAATTAGGATTGCCCTGGTCCTACTCGCTGAGGTCAGTTGGGACTCTCGTGCGGTTAATTAGGATTGCCCTGGACCTACTCGCTGAGGTCAGTTGGGACTCTCGTGCGGTTAATTAGGATTGCCCTAGACCTACTCGCTGAGGTCAGTTGGGACTCTCGTGCGGTTAATTAGGATTGCCCTAGACCTACTCGCTGAGGTCAGTTGGGACTCTCGTGCGGTTAATTAGGATTGCCCTGGTCCTACTCGCTGAGGTCAGTTGGGACTCTCGTGCGGTTAATTAGGATTGCCCTGGACCTACTCGCTGAGGTCAGTTGGGACTCTCGTGCGGTTAATTAGGATTGCCCTGGTTCTACTCGCTGAGGTCAGTTGGGACTCTCGTGCGGTTAATTAGGGTTGCCCTAGACCTACTCGCTGAGGTTAGTTGGGACTCTCGTGCGGTTAATTAGGATTGCCCTAGACCTACTAGCTGAGGTCAGTTGGGACTCTCGTGCGGTTAATTAGGATTGCCCTAGACCTACTCGCTGAGGTCAGTCGGGACTCTCGTGCGGATAATTAGGGTTGCCCTAGACTTACTCGCTGAGGTCAGTTGGGACTCTCGTGCGGTTAATTAGGATTGCCCTGGTCCTACTCGCTAAGGTCAGTCGGGACTCTCGTGCGGTTAATTAGGGTTGCCCTAGACTTACTCGCTGAGGTCAGTTGGGACTCTCGTGCGGTTAATTAGGATTGCCCTGGTCCTACTCGCTGAGGTCAGTCGGGACTCTCGTGCGGTTAATTAGGGTTGCCCTAGACCTACTCGCTGAGGTTAGTTGGGACTCTCGTGCGGTTAATTAGGGTTGCCCTAGACCTACTCGCTGAGGTCAGTCGGGACTCTCGTGCGGTTTATTAGGGTTGCTTTAGACCTACTCGCTGAGGTTAGTTGGGACTCTCGTGCGGTTAATTAGGGTTGCCCTAGACCTACTCGCTGAGGTCAGTTGGGACTCTCGTGCGGTTAATTAGGATTGCCCTGGTCTTACTCGCTGAGGTCAGTCGGGACTCTCGTGCGGTTAATTAGGGTTGCCCTAGACCTACTCGCTGAGGTTAGTTGGGACTCTCGTGCGGTTAATTAGGATTGCCCTAGACCTACTAGCTGAGGTTAGTTGGGACTCTCGTGCGGTTAATTAGGATTGCCCTAGACCTACTCGCTGAGGTCAGTCGGGACTCTCGTGCGGTTAATTAGGGTTGCCCTAGACCTACTCGCTGAGGTTAGTTGGGACTCTCGTGCGGTTAATTAGGATTGCCCTAGACCTACTAGCTGAGGTCAGTTGGGACTCTCGTGCGGTTAATTAGGATTGCCCTAGACCTACTCGCTGAGGTTAGTTGGGACTCTCGTGCGGTTAATTAGGATTGCCCTAGACCTACTAGCTGAGGTTAGTTGGGACTCTCGTGCGGTTAATTAGGATTGCCCTAGACCTACTCGCTGAGGTCAGTCGGGACTCTCGTGCGGTTAATTAGGGTTGCCCTAGACCTACTCGCTGAGGTTAGTTGGGACTCTCGTGCGGTTAATTAGGATTGCCCTAGACCTACTCGCTGAGGTTAGTTGGGACTCTCGTGCGGTTAATTAGGGTTGCCCTAGACCTACTCGCTGAGGTCAGTTGGGACTCTCGTGCGGTTAATTAGGATTGCCCTGGTCTTACTCGCTGAGGTCAGTCGGGGTCTCGTGCGGTTAATTAGGGTTGCCCTAGACCTACTCGCTGAGGTTAGTTGGGACTCTCGTGCGGTTAATTAGGATTGCCCTAGACCTACTAGCTGAGGTTAGTTGGGACTCTCGTGCGGTTAATTAGGATTGCCCTAGACCTACTCGCTGAGGTCAGTCGGGACTCTCGTGCGGTTAATTAGGGTTGCCCTAGACCTACTCGCTGAGGTCAGTCGGGACTCTCGTGCGGTTAATTAGGGTTGCCCTAGACCTACTCGCTGAGGTCAGTCGGGACTCTCGTGCGGTTAATTAGGGTTGCCCTAGACCTACTCGCTGAGGTCAGTCGGGACTCTCGTGCGGTTAATTAGGGTTGCCCTAGACCTACTCGCTGAGGTCAGTCGGGACTCTCGTGCGGTTAATTAGGGTTGCCCTAGACCTACTCGCTGAGGTCAGTCGGGACTCTCGTGCGGTTAATTAGGGTTGCCCTAGACCTACTCGCTGAGGTCACTCGGGACTCTCGTGCGGTTAATTATGGTTGCCCTAGACCTACTCGCTGAGGTCAGTCGGGACTCTCGTGCGGTTAATGACTTAACAAAGATTATTATTCAGTTTACACTGATTACAACATTTTTATAAAAAAAAATTATAAATGTGATTTAATCCGGTCGCTTCTACGATTCGTTCTTAAGTTCAACAGCTCGGCTGTGGAACGAACTGCCGGCCTCTGTGTTTCCTCCCTCCTACAACATGGGACTCTTCAAGACCCATGTTCACTCCTTCCTCTCCACAAAAAGACCCTCCACACAGCATCCCCAAAGATGACATAGGCCCTGAGGGAAATTATTTTCTTCAGGGCCTCCTGTGTGGAGTTAATATAAAAAAAAAAAAAAAAAAAAAATTAACTAAAATTTACTAGGACGCAAAATAAAATATAAATTAATACCCCCTTACTAATTAAGCCTGTTTTACAATTAACGCAAAATATTCTATCATGTTGTTTTAAAATTTACGCAACTAATATTATCAACAATTTACGATACATTAATGCTTGTTTAATAGTCGTGTAAAATTTATTAGCAAGGCCTTAGTCTTAAAAAAAATATCTGCTACTTCCGCATATTGGTTACCTAATCTGTGTATGAGTGGTATAAAATATCTGCTACTTCTGCATATAGGTTACCTTATCTGTGTATGCGTGGTATTTTTTAATTTTTTATGTGACACCTCACAAGAGCGTCCCTGCCTGTGCAGTGCAGTGTACAGACAGGGGAACTATGTCACCGCCCGGTTGGGCGGCGTTGTGAGGCGGAATAAGGTAGGGGCTGTAGGAAGGGATTTTTTAATGCGGGCCTTGAAGAGGCTCGGATTATAGGAGGGAGGAAAAACAGATGCCGGTAGCTCGTTCCACATACGAGCCGACTTACACAAAAACGAGTCGTAAAAACGGCCCGTTCTCGTGAAGCCAACGTCAACCGTGAACGGGTGTTCAGCTCGTGTCCGTCGAGTTTCACGCACGTGCACCGGTGCATCAGGAATCAATGCTGCTAGCTCATTGGAGCAGGCTCCATTGAAATACCTGTAGAACAGACACAGCATGCCTACATTGCGTCTATGCATTAGAGAAGGCAATCGTTCTGTTAACAACGGATTGTCAATAAGACGGATCGCTCTCCTTTGCACAGATTCAAGCAGGTTTATTAAGTATTTTGGGGCACCAGCCCAAAGGTGGCTTCCAAATTCAATAGTTGGGCGGACTTGAGACTTGTACAGGGTCAGCAGCTGGTCACTGTTGAATAATCTCCTAGCCCTGTACAAGACGCCCAACTTTGGAGGCCTGATTTACTCGGGCTTCTATGGATCCCCGATACTTGAGCCGGTCTGATATAGTAACTCCAAACATTTCAATGGAGTCTTTATTGGGGAGAGTGCTCCCATCAAATTGCACCAGACAGTCATTGATCTCCCTCTTTGCCGAAATCAGACACGCTTGGGTTTTTGTGACGTTGAAACTGACCAAGTTGGCCTTACCCCAGGCACGAACCATCTCGAGGTGGTGGTCAATTTTTTGCTTCAAAACTTCCCGAACTGTTCGGACATCATAGGTGGAAGGGGGCCTGTCAAAAAGATAACCCTCGTGAACGGTGCTGTCATCAGCGTAGCAGTGAATTGGTGCACATTCAACGAGATCGTTGATGTGCAACAAAAACAGCGTCGGAGACAGCACAGATCCTTGTGGCACCCCCGCATTGATTTGGTGCGGTGAGGAAGAAGAGCCGTCAACCACGGTTTGAATTGTTCTTCCCCTCAGAAAGTCCGCAATCCAACTATGCAGGGTTGGGTGGATCCCATACGATGGTAACTTCCCGATAAGCGCCCGGTGCCAGACTCTGTCAAAGGCTTTAGTATTCAATATAAAATATCAATATAAAATATCTGCTACTTCTGCATATTGGTTACCTAATCTGTGTATGCGTGGTATAAAATATCTGCTACTTCTGCATATTGGTTATCTAAGCTGTGTATGCGAGGTAGAAGGGAGTTATAAGTTATAGGAAAACAAATTAGGATTATTATTATTGTTGCAGTGAAATATATATTTAGGGATACAAATAATTTTTAAAAAACATCTCTAATATTCTAAGCGATCAAATGTTATAAAAAAACATATGATATGACGTAGTAACTATTATTTTCATCTGTAATATTTGTTTTTTGTTTGAGAGAGCAAAAAAAGAGCTAGAACTCTTTCTCAAAAAATTATGTTAACACTTTATTTACGCTTTTGCGTTTCTCCGCCTTTTCTCAGATTTAGCTCTAAAAATTTATAACATAAATGATATAAAAAAGATATAACACGATTCTTAATGTATACACATAAAAAACTTAATGTATTGTATATGTTATTCGTATCGATTAGTATGGAAAAAAGTAAGTTATCTAATAGTAAGGGTCTGAATTCTCGAAACATCAGTTCCGATTTAAAAAATGACAATAAATCAATAATTTCCCGTTAAAATCATTAAATTATTTTGATATGGGTCGGTATACTTTATCGCTTATCTGAACTCTTGACACAATTAATCTAAACACTTCAAAACAAATCCGAGTTCATTGAACCAGAGTCCCAATCACTCACAGACAGATCTACAACCGAAGTTAGCATATTTTGATAAATTAAACCAGTTTTCTGGGTAATTATTAGTTACGCGTGACAGCAGCTAAAATCATCATATTTTTATCCTAATTGAAGATAAATCCTAGTCCTAGTCAGAGACATTGAAAGAATATTTAATAATTCCTAAAGGGGCCGCGTCACGTGTCTTTCTAAAAGCATGTACGGTACGCATTCTAATGTGAGGATTCCCTCCTAACCGTTGAAACAATTCCCAATATGTAATGTAATGTTTCTACCCCTAGTGAGACGATGGCTCCGAATCCCTCGTTAATTGGATGGGATGGCTCTGGCCATGGCAGTGAATAGATAATACGCACTAGTATCACTCTTCATGTATATTTGAAAGGAAACCAATATCGCAACTGACTTAGGACCTTTTGGTTCTAGGCCATTTAGCACGCGCTCTGTCTCCTCTTACATTTGCCTGACATCGTATATCGTTATCCCATTTGATCTAAATTATGATTAAACACAACTGTCTGTCCATGTAGAAATGTATCAAAAAGAGGAAGTGTGCACAAGAAATGATGCAAAGAAAGGTCAGACTTTTGGACCACGAAACACGCCCACATCGCATTTCTTGGGTTGTTTAATGGGCAGTAGGGAGTGGGTGGTGCGTATGACTATATCTGCGGAGGTGGGGGTTTGCGTGAGGTTGTAGCGGCATACAGACACAGCCTGCAGTAGCGAGGGGGTGCGCACTGCGCATGCGCATCCTCCGTCAATCAGCAGCCTCTTCCTCTCAGGCGGATGTGACGTCAGCCTACTTCCCGCGGGAAGAGGAAATAGGGCGGTTCTACCATCCATTTTGAATTTTGGCGGAACAATTAAAATATATATGTTTTTATTAATGTTTTTTTGGTTTATTTTCAAAAATATTCCCTAGCGTCGAGAATCCTGCATATGCAGTTATTTATGCATAATAAATTTAAAACATTATAAAGTTAAAACCCTTATTCCAGAGGTGCATCGTATCCTCTAAAACCTCAACTGTAAAATATTCTGATTATTTTTTACATTCTGGACTTGTTGTTAAATGGGAAATCGACGGAAAAGTGTATTTCTGTATTCACACGGAGGAAAATGAGTATTGCTAATTTATTAAGAATCTCTTCTAATTATTTCTAATCTGGTTTAAAACAGGATGGATAAACTCTTAATATGTTTTGAATGTATTATAACAATGTCCTGATAATATAAATTCACTAAAAGTTTATCAAGAAACCTTTTAATTCATTGGTTAAAGGCCTGCAATCTCGTTTTTAACCAGATTAGCAATAATATGAAGAAATTCTTAATAAATAAGCAATACTCATTTTTCTCCGTGCATAGTTGCAGTTTCCAATTTTTACGATTCATTGCTTATATCTTCGAATGAATATTATATTTCGACAGAATTATTATTACATGGTGAGTGCATAATTAACGCGAATATTGCATAATACTTTTAAGGGTAGTTAAATTAATATTTCATATTTACTTTCTGTATCTAAGAAAGCTTTTAATTGATATAATTGCAGATTGTAACACCACAAAAATATTTAACTAACTGAAAATAAAACCAATTTGATATGAAATTCATGAATGCATTTGTGTGGAACTAATTTTAAGTCCTTGCTTAAATCAGAGTTATAGAATGAAATCCGCGCTGACAACAACTGCAATAGTAAAATCACACTTCGTTGTTGTTCGACGAAATTTCTTAAGACATAAAAGCAGTATAATATCATCTGAATATTTGAATT
Organism: Hesperophylax magnus; assembly: GCA_026573805.1. NCBI lineage: Eukaryota > Metazoa > Arthropoda > Insecta > Trichoptera > Limnephilidae > Hesperophylax > Hesperophylax magnus. The sequence goes on from JAIUSX010000018.1 coordinate 319,380, forward strand.
ACCTCCCTCATTATCTATATCATGTGAACGGAGTTTCTTCCCCCTGGGAATTAACGAAACGATAATAAAACCACCGCGCATAAATAAATCGGATCGACTCATAAAGCACTTAGACGATTAATAATTCACTTGTAAAAAATGGAGGTTTGTTCAGGTTGCCGGGCCGCCCCGAGTTCCTCGGCGGCTCCAGACCGATGCCAGCCTCCTCGACTTCAGTTCTGTCAGGCACGCGAGCCCGGAGCCCGCCTCGACTATCCACTGTCCACTGTCCACTGTCCACTGTCCACTGTTCCCCAACCTAACTAAACGAGCCACGTATAACGTTACCAAACATTACTTACTCATCCTAAACATTTAACAAACTTAAAATAAAGTCAATGAAAGTTGTATAAAATAATATAAAAAAGTATTTTCTTTCAGTGCGTTTTGATTTTTTTTTCGTTATGTAAAAGTTTGAAGTGTCGGGGGTTGAAGTGCGGGGGTAAGTTAACCCCGCGAGAGCAGAAGTCAGAAGGCTAACTTCGCACGTGAGGATGAAGACGTTATGTAATAATAACTTCAGTGTAATGTGGTTATTGGAGTGAGGAGATTGGCATTAAGCTAAGGGATGTAAAATCAACAATAGCGGTGTTTTTCCAAACTTAGTTCTAGACTTTTAGTTTATCAATATGCGAAATGGTATATTTTATTTATACCTGACCGCTGTTTTGCTATCAATGTTGATATTGGACAGCTGAATAATTGTCTTGAAAGTTGAACATGAACAAAGTTGAATGCAGTTTTAGTTTTGGACGCAAAACACGAAGACAAGTTAAAGGTGAGTCGTTTATTACTTAAATTAGTTGATTTTTACGGCATTTTAATACAGTCGATTAATTGAATTCTTTAGTAATTCTTTAGATTAATTAATAATTGTCAGTAAGAAAGGTTATATATATATATTGAATTTTAAAAATAAATTGGGAATAATTGATACAGTTAATTTATAAAGCCTTAATATAATTTGGAATGCAGGTACTGGACGGATTTCATAATACGAGTACATACCTACAGAAAACCATCTGATGGTACGTTCTACCGATATGTCAATGGACTGTGCTCCGAAGCACTAGCCTCCTTGATTCCTACGACACCGGTGCATAGCCGGGACAGTTTTTGCATTTGGAATTTGTTTCATGAGAACGACTCTTGTGCTGAAAAATTCCACTCTTTAAATACTTACCAATATTCGTGTTTTTCCTCCCCATACAACTACCTCTTATATAGGATACAAAAAGTGTGCACAACAAACACGAGAGTCCTCCGGTCAGAGTTAGGAGCCATCTAAAACTTAAACTGCTTTGTGACGGAATTAAAGTAGCTTGCATTTTGTGGGCACTCTTATTTAAACATTTGACATTTATTGTTGACATTTGAAATCTACATGTATTTAATACAGTTTTAGAGTAAGGAAAGGATGAGAATCGAATAGGCATATTCATTTTTTTCTTTCTACTTTACCCCGCTTTTTGGTAAAGACTAAATGTAAATCTCCCAAAACCCGGTCAGGTTAGAAACTGTACATTTGTATTGAAATGAAACCATTTTTCGGGGACTCATTAAGGTAAACAATAAATTAGTAGACCTGTGCAACGAGATCAACAATAAAACTATACAAATGACTTAATGAAAAGGATTTAGATGCAAAAGTTACTTCAAAACACGACAAAATCTAAAAACTCCACATAAACACGAAATAACATTGACGGCTGTCACTCCAAAAAACTCTCATGTGCAACTGACACGAAATAACATTGGCGGCTGTCACTCCAAAAAACTCTCACGTGCAACTGACACGAAATAACATTGGCGGCTGTCACTCCAAAAAACTCTCACGTGCAACTGACACGAAATAACATTGACGGCTGTCACTCCAAAAAACTCTCACGTGGAACTGATAGGAAATAAAATTGACGGTTGTCACTCCAAAAAACTCTCACGTGCAACTGACACGAAATAACATTGACGGCTGTCACTCCAAAAAACTCTCATGTGCAACTGACACGAAATAACATTGGCGGCTGTCACTCCAAAAACTCTCACGTGGAACTGATACGAAATAACATTGACGGCTGTCACTCCAAAAAACTCTCACATGCAACTGACACGAAATAACACTGACGGCTGTCACTCCAAACATTTTTTTTAAGGCGATGCACTATGTCATGTAATATTTTAAATTGAGCCGCTATCAATAACAACCCTTACGTAGATGGCGATAAGGTTTAAATTCCCGCTTAACACCATCCGCCTGTTTTGATTTATGCAAGAAAAAAACATGGCTAAAAAGTGCCTTTTATTTTATTTTGTGGATGTTCAGGCATAAATTTAGTTTTTTTTCGATCATTTTATAAATAATTTAATTTACCACATTATACAATAAAATCATAACCGAAAATGGGTTTGTAAGTAGGAGATTTTGAACTTTAAAGCAGTTTTCATAGGCCTTATACATTATTTTTTCTGGGCTTATAAAAAGACTTATCTAAAAAATACTCGATTATTTAAAAGGCCAAGATGTATTCTACTCGCAGTATTTAATTAAAGCAACTGAAATATTTCTAGGCGACCAAATTTTCAAACCAAAAACACATGATTTTGCATTACTACGTATGGCATCGCCTTAAGCATAACCTCCACTGTTACCTTACTGTTAGTATTATCTAATGTATAATGTACATTGTGAATTTTTAAAATAATTTAAATCTTAATTATATTATTTTACAATTACGAGTTAATATAATTAACAATTAAAAGGTATACACCATAGACATATGAATATTAGTAGACCTGCCCTAAGTGATTAAAAGCGTATTATTCCCCACTCCCCATACCGGTTCCATTGGAGCCGGCTGGGCTCGCGTATGGCTTCCCGTGAATCTTGAGAATGTGACGTCATCATTCTTGTTCGAACTAGCGTCGAGCTATGGTCTAGGCATTTTACGAAATAACACGTCAAAATGGTGGCTTGTGATATGAAAACTTGTAAAAATAGATGTGAAAAAGAGAATAAACCCAATTGTCGTATTACATTCCATATGTACGCATTATTTTAAGCTCTTTCACATCGTATAATATGGATCAGTTGTAGAAACATATACTATCACATCGAGATACATCTAGACGCAAAATACAAAGCCGTTCGCATAAGAATCAGGGATGTGCCTTTGCCTTTTGCGCTTTAGGTACCACGTGTTAGGTACGCGCTTGTTTCGTATGTACGGTACTGCTGGAACGAGGAGTGCATATCACATAATGCGCTAGGTTATACCGAGTGGCGATGTGTGATAGAAAATCATGTTTTTTGTTTTTAATTGAAAAAATGTCATCGGAAGGCAAAATGATGTCCAAATTTTTACTCCAAATACTCTTAGGAATCGCTGGTAAAAACTGTGTGTATATAATTTCATTTGTTTTTTTAGTTGTTTTACTTTTCTTTCTTAAATATTTCAATATTTTATTATTAATAGGATCAGAGCGGATGTGACAACCCTCCAACATTGGTTGAATGTAGCGATTCCCAAGTGTGCGCATCGTTGTTACTGGGAAGTAAATTATGAACACTTATAAAAGTGTCTTAACTAAATACGTAAACAAAATATTCGACTCTGAAAATAGAAGAATTTTTTTTTGCCAAATTTGGACTTTGCAAATTTGTTCATAACGTGGCGAGTAATTTGCGCTCCCATGTAAAAATGTCTATTCATTCAAAAGCAGATTTTACTTTTAAGAACTAAATGGTGATATTAAAATGCGAGATGCCTATTTACTGTCAGATTGATTTATTGACGAATCACAGTCAGCGTTACCCCCTTCGTTCTTCAACAGTTGATTTTACCCCTCACCTTTAATTTCTAGTCTATATATTCATATGTCTGTGGTATACACAATTCAAAACTTTAAATATAACAGCAATTTTAGCAAGATAAAGTTATAAAATAACTAACTAACTAACTAACCATCACGCCGTTTCCCCACAGGGGTAGGCAGAGAGGACGGACCGCCAAACAACTCGGTCTTGGCACACACTCCTTCCCTCATTCACATTCATACATACTCTTCTATTGTTCTGACTCTTGACATGGCCCGACTCAAGTATCTGATTCACTTGGTCGTGCCATATCTTCCTCGGGCGTCCCCGACTTCTGCTACCATAGTTATAAAATATAAAATAAATAATATGGAAAAAGAGAATATGGTAAAGATACTTCACTTCAGCACGTTCGCAAATAATGAAAATATAATATAGTATCTATTCTTCGACAGTCTTCTCTGATCTGACTCTAATTCATAATTTTCGTATCTGCAATCAGAAAAATGAAACAGTGCCCTAGGATGAAAACAAATACAGTTGTACTTTAGAAATATCGTGGTTTAAAAGCATACTTCACTTGTGTACAATTCAGTAACGAATCTGTTTGAATTACAAGTAAATATGTGTACATCGTTTGATTCAGAGGTCCTTTATCAACATGAGTTTTCCTTTCAAACGAAAGATCTTTCAACAAAGTCAAGTTTAAAAAAATCTTATTGCAAGGTAAAGTAGGTACAAGGGAAGAAGCTATCGATTGCTGTTTAAACCAACTCTTACTACACTGAAAGAAAGAAACACACATGATCATGGAAGTGGTTACGTTATTACGTTGTTACGTGGTTGCATGGCTGGATACTGTATATATACATAACTATTGCCAGAGTTTTCTTTTAATATCACGTACAAGTGGCTTTTGGGTTATTACATTATCTCTTCTTTTCATTGCTAGTACAAAGCTATTCTAAGTGAATTACTTATTTTTATTTCCAGAATGGAAAAATCTAACGATCTATTGATTATTATTTTCTAAACGAATTAATGAATGAACGAGAGTTCAAATTCTGAAGAATTTTGAAAAAAATATTGTAATTTATTATAGAAATTTTAAGGTTTTCATGGCCCGCCTATGTAATGTCTCCGGGGTTTCTCACAAACCCTCTTATTAAATAAAACTCCGGTGTTAACAAAACACCTAAACTTTTAATGTTAAAATGGGCTTTGATGTCTTAATTAGCAAGCTGTTGGAATAATCCGGACCTCGACCTTGAGATTCCCACCGTATTTATTATTCAATCGGTCTCTACAATACTCGACAGCTGACGCCATCTGTGCGTATATGTATATATATCCTAATAGACTACTTCTAGTGCCAACTATGGGTGAGCTCTTACATCAATTTCAAGGATAATACATAAATAAGAGTGTCCCGGTGGTGCGGCTTTCTTTTTTATATGCAAATCTACAGTTTTTATGAATTTTCACCCACTTAAAAACAAAAGGAAGGTAAATACGATCTTAAAGCAAGACTTTGATACTTCTTGGTGAAATTTTCCTCACTTGACGTTTAAAATGAGAGGAAAATTATTGTCTGCATCTGATTTAGAAAAACTCTGCGCGAAACTCGGTAAACCAGGGACTTCGGCTAGTGGTGTTATATTAAATTAGTGGTGATATATTTAATTCGTGGTGTTAAGCGGAGGGCGGTGTCTCCTCCTTGACTCTAAATTTCAGAAGTTTTGCATTGTCCATCATCAAGGCCGACAGATCCCATTAAAGTTCTTAATCTTGTTCCCAAGTCAGCTTTAGCCGGATTTGAAGGGATCTTCAAAGCAATAGCTGGTGTACACTACACTGACCCACGTTGGAGAATTGGCTTTGACAGGTGTCACTGATATGCCATTAAACGTGCAAACTTCTGCAGTCTACAACTTTCACAACACAACATAACTCTGCTGTTGCCTCAACAAATAAGCAGTGGCACAACCTGACCCAAAGTGTGGTCAGGTTGAGTAGATACTCAATGGCTGTCATAGACGGGTTCAAATCGTGGTGTGCTCAAAATAATTTCATTGGATTTATTTGTGTTATTTTACAATTTATTAATTAAAAAATATATATAATTTATATTTAGAATATAAATATAGAATATATAGAATATATATACATATATCCTCGGCACGTTCCAGAGTGGAAGATATTTTCAGTATCGCTCTGGCGAAAGACTTCATTTTAGAATCGAAACGTTAACCAAAATAATTTAAGCCCTGTTGAGTGGCTAGATCTGAGTAGCCAGGCACACCTTCCACCTTCCTCTTTCACGTCTGGTCATCATCAGGTGGGGCAAAAGTAATCAACCGATGTTCTTTAGCTGTATTTTTTTTATAATAAACTTTGGTACTGCTTGTGAATTTTTTTTTTCGGTAAACCGATTTATGTCTTGTCGAATTGTATTCTGCGTTTGTTTACTTTACAAATGTCGAAACCGAATTGACATTTGGCGCCATTTGCAAAAGTTATAGCGTTTTCCAATAGGGTGATTACTTTTGCACCTTCCTGTATTTCCCCTCCCCAGTACTTTCAAACTCACGAAATATCTTAATCGAGCATGCCATAGTCTCACGACTCCAGAAGGTTAGGAGCAGTTGGGACTATTGTGCGGTACTCACATAAAAAACTCTGTGCTAGGAGCTTTATTCTATCTGCCTATTTTACCTAGCTAATAAATATTGATTCCTTTGTAATGTGTAGTGTAGTAATAACTATTGTTATATCTTGGTGGCTATGCATTATAAATATTTTTAAAAACACAGTGACAAAAGAGCTGTCTCGTGGTGAAACTGTCGGAGCAACCAACGCAAATAATGGAAAAAACACCGTTAAAAACTTTTTTTTGTTTGACTGAGGATTTAACCTTCCTCCCAAGGGACTGACTCTTAACTACTGTACGGGACGTGTTTGCCTGTACAAGAAAAGACTATAAATAATAAGCACCAGCACACATCATTTCTCAACCTGGGTAATGATTTAAGTAAAACACTGTGAGGTGTTCTATCCAAACCATCATAAAAGAAAGATGATTCAAATCAAAATTCACATTTTAACTGATATGCAGAACGTACAAAGGGGTGTAGCTTATAGGTACTTCCTATTTCTTACAGCCAACCAAATTCACAAGAATTTTTTTTAAATTTATGTAAGAAAGACAAACATTCCCGGGTTACGAATAACCTGACAATATTTGAAAATCTCCAACTACCACCACAGTAAGCTGAAAGTGTTGCTTGTGTTGTGATGGAGGACTTAGCCAGCCGAGGAATTGAACACACTACGCCTGGGTGGGACCCAAACGCGATGTCAACTCGGCCACCGACCGGTCAAGTCAAGTCAGTTATATGTATTTTAATACAACTGGGTTTTAATACACAGATAGAAACTGAGACAATTGGAAATCTTTCAGCGATAATTTCAGATTGGAGCACATTGTGCATCATCGCGCCATACGATACAGCAAATGGCGTAGGCGACTGTTGCAGCAGTGGCCCGTTCAATTGGTAGCCAGCAGAAATTGGTCAGCCTTTAGGTGATCAGCATCATTGGCTAATTCAGTCGGTAGCCAACAGCAATTGGCCAGCCTCTATTTTGTCAGCATCCGTGGTTAATTCAGTCGGTAGCCAGGAATTATTGGCCAGCCTCTAGGTTGGCAACATCAATGGCTAATTCAGTTGGTAGCCAGGAAGAATTGGCCAGCCTCCAGGTTGTCAGCATCAATGGCTAATTCAGTTGGTAGCCAGGAAGAATTGGCCGGCTTCTAGGTTTTCAGCATCAATGGTTAATTCAGTTGGTAGCCAGGAAAAATTGGCCCGCCTCTAGGTTGTCAGCATCAATTACTAATTCAGTCGGTAGCCAGGAAGAATTGGCCAGCCTCTAGGTTATCAGCATCAATGGCTAATTCAGTCGGTAGCAAGGAATAATTGGCCAGCCTCTAGTTTGTCAGCATCAGTGGCTAATGCAGTTGGTAGCCAGGAAGAATTGGCCAGCCTCAAGGTTATCAGCAGCATTGGCTAATTCAGTCGGTAGCCAGCGGGTATTCGTCAGCCTTTAGGTTGTCAGCATCTGTGGCTAGTTCAGTCGGTAGCCAAGATGAATTCAGCAGCCTCCAGGTTGTCAGCATCAATGCAGCAGGGATTGGCCAGCCTCTAGGTGATCAGCGGCACTGGCTAATTCAGTCGGTAGCCAGCGGGTATTCGTCAGCCTTTAGGTTGTCAGCATCTGTGGCTAGTTCAGTCGGTAGCCAGGATGAATTCACCAGCCTCCAGGTTGTCAGCATCAATGCAGCAGGGATTGGCCAGCCTCTAGGTGATCAGCGGCACTGGCTAATTCAGTCGGTAGCCAGCGGGTATTCGTCAGCCTTTAGGTTGTCAGCATCTGTGGCTAGTTCAGTCGGTAGCCAGGATGAATTCACCAGCCTCCAGGTTGTCAGCATCAATGCAGCAGGGATTGGCCAGCCTCTAGGTGATCAGCGGCACTGGCTAATTCAGTCGGTAGCCAGCAGGTATTCGTCAGCTGGTTCAGTCGCAGGAATTCAGCGGCGGCATGGTCATTTGATTATAAGGGCCGGCACACGGAGACGCCCCATTATTGTAATGATGACAGATGCGTCTGGCTCAGCTGATAGAGTGCCGGCAGTAAACAGCTCGTTGCACATAGTTGTATTCTTTATAATGATTGTGCCGTGATGGAGGAACAGAAGCGAATACAGATTTCAGTTGACACTCAGAAGTTGCAAGAACAGATCGCGTTGTTACCGGCGTTGTCGCTACTCCTAGTTTTAAAACTCGAATCCGCCAATATTTTGTTTTAATCGGCTATTTATAATATCTCCTACAAGCGTTTGTGTGACGTCAGCTTGCAAAAACATGTTTACGTTTTTAAAAGGCAAGTATTGTTGTACAAATTATATTTCACCCAGCAATTGGCTTTGTCAATATTTTAATTTCGTTTTAGAAAATAGGGTTATCGAACTGTTTCATGTTCGATCCAGCCTTTTGCCGCCTGGTAACAGATTGATGCATTTTTCAACTGGTAAATATTATGATTTGGAAAAAGGGGTCATCAAACTTGCAGGTGTGCAACTTTAGCCGCAATTGATATTAAATGCAATGAAATAATTTTTCATGTTCGATACAACTACTGTGAGATTTTAAAATGTCTTTAAAAACATTAACTTTTTTTTTTTTGGTTTGACTGAGGATTAAGTCTTCCTCCCCAGGGATTGTATTCAACAACGCTAACAACTGCGCCAAATCTCAATTGGGTAGGACCGATATTTATTTAGTATTTTAAATGTGTGCTTGGCCGCGTGCCACTAAAAGTAAATAGAATATATTCCACTTCATTTACCCATTCATTAAAAAAACTCAAAAGTCAAAAGAATGTATTCCACTTCATTCACACATTCATTCAAGAAATCAAAAGAGAAATTCAAATAGAATGTCCAACAATTCGTTATAAAGATTAATCAAAATAGTGATTCAGCAGTAAGCTTCGCCTTAATCTGAGAGTAGGCTGTGATAGTCGTCTATCAGAAGTGGTAGGTATTGGAATTCCACTACTGATTAAGGGAAATTAGTCTCTTAATCTGATATCTACCAGTAAACTTCAGCTGCGGCTGATATTTAGTAATATTTGTGTTTATATTGTATAAAAATAAAACTGAAGTGCAGAAAAAAGACGAAGAAAGTGTTTTCCTGCCTACGATAGAGTGTCTCGTTTCAAGATAGTGGAAACAGATTAGGTAGATTGACACTTGTGTAGAATTGCAAAAGGGGCTGTCGAGAGAAGTACAGAGATAAGGGTGGGAGAGGGATAAACATTTATTTCACAGAGGACTGTATGCTTATTTCGATTGGCAATTAATTTTAGTATTTGTCTCTTCCTATACACCACGCATATACGAGTACATATATCTCTTTACTGCACTAACATTTTATCATCTAAATTCACATGTTATTTAGTTATAATTATTATGTTTATTTGTCGTTAAATTTGACGAGCAGCGTCTCCGTCAAACCGCGGAATTTCAGCTGTATGGCAATGTAGTGCACGTATATATTTTTATTTCTGAAGATTATTTCTATCGTCCCTACAAAGGGTGCCTTCAAAACGTAGTAAAATATGGAAATTGCTTTACTGTATTCAATAAGACAAGATATACACAGGTTATAGTATCCCAAAGTAAAGCGTAGATGGGGAGCAATAACCCTGTCGGTGAACACGTATGCTTGTTTGCATTGCACGTCATAAACACCCACTGCATCATTCTCGTAGACAGCAATGCAATGGCGAGACTCATTTTTAATAATGGTGCAATTTGCTTGAGTATATCGACACAGCTTACTGAACCTACAAATATATATCCTGTAATCCATATTATATGTACTGGGTGTTAAGGGACGTATTTGAATTACCAGTGAATCCTGACATTTTTTGGAGTAAGAATTTAAATGAAATTTTGATCTCTGGTGATGTTTCTTTTCAATGAATTAAATAATTTAATTTGAATTTATAGTTAAATTATACTTTATACCTACATCATGTACAACTAATAAAAAAAATGCAAAAAAAAGAAATGGTACTCAGCAGAGTGACAGCCCGACCCGATTTGTCCGAAACTTCCTGATTTTAAATGTTTTTTTTTGTAGAAAAAAAACATTAAAACTGTCACCGAAGACCAAAATTTCATTTACAATGTAACTCCAAATAATGTCAGGAATCACAGGTCATGTACAACCTCTGCATTATAGAAGAGTGTCTGTGGGTTGGTTTGGTTTTTTTTTAATCCAAATCTACAATTTTATTTCGAGATTATTGGAATTTAGCAAACTTGACCTTCAAAACAATTGAAAGATAGATACGTGAGATTTCTAATAAAATGTGGGTAAAGCCCAAGTAATGCCGGGAGCTAGTTTTGTATAAAATGGGTCTACTTTCATCGACTTGGTGTATGAGATGTTGGTTCTAATTAATTAAAAATAAACACAAATCCACTTTAACTATTGAATGGTCAATATGATTTGGTTTGTCTTGGAATGTCCATGCCAACCCTGCCAGCGGTTCATCTGGGTCATTTCCTTACATCACTATTATTATGACTGGATGCCGATCATCTTTCTGTAAAGTTCCCTGTTCTACTGTATCATAGAAGTACTAACTATAGTGAATCAGTCTAATCTTCCCCAGTCTTTATGTTAGACAATAGCAATACAATAACGCATTATTATTTTAACGAAAAACTTAGACCAAAATAAATAATATTTTTCATTTTCAAACTTTTGCATTGAACAACTTCTTTTAAAATAATGGTTTTTAGTTATTCTAGAGGCGTACACATTACATAACCGTCCGAGTAAAGCAAAAGGTGATCATACACATCAGAAACGCAGATTTCGACTGATTTTTGGCTCAAACCGAAACTCGATTATTGACTTCGATCGGTCACTACTTCTTGTTTCTTTTATATTCCAGCACATAAACATTAGATATTTCATTTCTACTGCATTTCATTTACTTTTGTCCTTTATAGCCATTTCCATGCCTCACAGCTATGCATCATAATGATCATAACTTCTTTGTGAATAACTAGCCTCGCTTCGTCTGACAACTTTATTTTTTTTTTTTATGTGACACCTCACAAGAGCGTCCCTGCCTGTGCAGTGTACAGACAGGGGAACTATGTCACTACCCGGTTGGGCGGCGTTGAGAGGCGGAATAAGGTAGGGGCTGTAGGAAGGGATTTGTTAATGCGGGCCTTGAAGAGGCTCGGATTATAGGAGGGAGGAAAAACAGATGCCGGTAGCTCGTTCCACATACGAGCCGACTTACACAAAAACGACGTAAAAACGGCCCGTTCTCATGAAGCCAACGTCAACCGTGAACGGGTGTTCAGCTCGTGTCCGTCGAGTTTCGCATACGTGCACCGGTGCATCAGGAATCAATGCTGCTAGCTCCTTGGAGCAGGCTCTATTGAAATACCTGTAGAACAGACACAGCATGCCTACATTGCGTCTATGCATTAGAGAAGGCAATCGGTCTGTTAACAACGGATTGTCAATCAGACGGATCGCTCTCCTTTGCATAGATTCAAGCAGGTTTATTAAGTATTTTGGGGCACCAGCCCAAAGGTGGCTCCCAAATTCAATAGTTGGGCGGACTTGAGACTTGTACAGGGTCAGCAGCTGGTTACTGTTGAAGAATCTCCTAGCCCTGTACAAGACGCCCAACTTCTTGGAGGCCTGATTTACTCGGGCTTCTATGGATCCCCGATACTTGAGCCGGTCTGATATTTACTATCGACTTTTCATTTGTTTTCTCCGAATGACATTTTGGTTACTCAATCTTCCATCTAAAAATACCAAAAATGGTTAGCACTGATGTTAAACTATTCAAGTCTGCTATGAATGGTTCTAAAAATAAATAACACCTTCTTAACAGCAATCGGGATCAAGTGCGCAGGACGGCCTGGAGGCTATTTTCCTTTCTATTCTGCCATCAAAATCTCTCTCTGCTAGAAACCTATGTGCAAGCCAACCTCGGTTTTGAATATGGAGGTGCCAACTGCCAACCTATACACTAGAGACATCTATAAGCTTTGTGAACTACTAGCACTAGAGTAATTTATGCTACGTAGCTCGGACTACCACAAAACCATCATAACATTATTTATACCATAAATAATTATTTCTTTCGGTCGTTTTTCTCAATTTACGATGGTGATTTTAATTACAGAGTGTATACAATATTATACACCCTGTCATATTCTCTCAGCGGCTGAGTGGATGACGCGATAAATCTCTTGACGCGGAGGAAAGTGTAATTCTGGGAGGAGGTGGGAGGAAGCAGCCGACTGAGAAATCTCATTTACATATTATTCACAAGTGAAGTCGAAGCGAGCTGGCGCAGGGCGCTGGCGCTTGGCGCTAGGAGCTAAGAGTTAGCAGTTAGGAAGGTCAGACACATCCCTACCTGTCCCGTGAGCAACTTCCCTGTTCGTGAACGTATATAAAGCTGGCGGTGCAAGAAATTAGTGATCCACAGGATTTGGCAGAGTGGGGACTATTGGTAGACTGTCCACGCTGATTCAACTTAAAATTGAAAGCATAATAAATTATTTTATTCATAAACAAATCCAATGTCCAAGCCAATTAAGATAATGGAAATAAAATCCCAAAGATGGATTTACAATTTCCAAATTCGGGGAAATGAAAACAGATATGTTTAACAAAATTGAGTCTGAGCTTCAAGAAATAAAATCTTTCAATAATTTCAGAAACGATAAATACGACGACATCCTTTATGAACTGTCACAAATCATGGATATACCTAAACAAGTAAATAAACTCATGAAGGAACTGGCAGGAAAAGAAAAAATACTGTCTACGGTAGAAAATCATCTGGCAGATATTGAACAATCAGCCCTATTAACAGTATTGAAATAAGCGGGTATAAATTACAGGACTACATACCCCGAGTTCATACTGTAACGCGGATCACTGAGCTCGCAGGCATTACCACGTAACCAGAGAATACAATCAAAGACACAAATTCCAAACCAAATCAAATATCAAACAGAAAAATCAGAAAAAGATACGCTCACATCTAGGACATGAATCCAGGACCCATGCCTTGCCTTGCCGGGGCACCGATCTACTAAGATCTCTATCCTAGATGTGACCGTATCTTTATCTGTTTTTCTGTTTAAAATTTTCTTTTATGAATCGCTAATATTGTCTTCAATAATTAGATTAAAGAATTCACCCATACCAACCAAAACTAAAGAAACTCATGGGAAGAAACCGATTTATACTCTCACCCAACAAAAATATACATTAACTAGTAAACTACACAAACATTTTTTTTGCAAACATAGGCTCGAATTTAGCGAACAAAATAACCATAACTCAAAACTTTAACCCGAACATAAACGAACACTCAAATTTTCAACGGAAGAAATTTGCACTAAAATCAACCACCGACCACGATCTAACACTAATTGTATATAAATTCAAATCATCATCTTCATTTGGTAGTGATGGAATCACAATGAAAACAATACTCTTTTGACAGTATAAACATATTTTGATCTACTCCTGTCAAAATTAAACATTTAAACTATTTACAGTGAATTATTACACATAAATATTATCGAATATTGACAAGCAGCACTTATTTACTAACATAGCAGTATTTAGCATTGGAAGTGCTTGTGTACTGTGTCAATAAAAGCAATAACAAATCATCGACTCCCAACAGTGATAAGCAGTGAACAGTGAATTTTTAAACGTTTCACAATGGATGTGCAAAATTTCATCTCCAAAGCAGAAATAGCTGTCAATGCCTTAAATAAGGTACTTTTTGATCCGGCCAACAAATTTAATAAGGATCAAATCTCTAAAATTTCCCCAATTGCATGTGAAATTTGAAGGTGAACTGCGTGCATACAAGGATATTAGAGCAAATCCTTCTCAAAATAACTTTAGTATTTGTGAGGCAATTTCGGAAATGAATGAACAACAAGTGCGATCTAAAAATATTATTATTTGCAATGTGCCCGAAAGCATTAAGACGACAGAAGCTGGCAGGATCTTGGATGACCAGGCAGCTGTCACCAGTATAATCGGTGTAATCGACAATTCAGCAAATGAAAATATTTCTAAATTTTATAGGGTTGGAAAATTATTAAATGACAAGCCAAGACCAATAAAAATTGAACTACGAAATTCAATACAATCGAGAAATATTCTAAGCAAACGAAGTCTTCTCAAGAACAATGTCAGAATTTACCCCGACTCAACGCCGGCGCAACAAAAAATTCTAAGCGATCTGAGGGTTCAGCTGGAGAAAAGGAAAGAAAATGGTGAAGATGTCACCATAAAATACATTAACTCCACCCCCCGAATCGTGCCGAATCGACCAAAAAACTAGGAAGTTACAAAGATATTCAAGCAATCCCACCTAACCGAACCAGAACTATAAAAATCTATTATCAAAACATCCGCGGACTGCGATCAAAACTCGATGACCTACAAGCAGCTCTACCTTCTCATCATCATGACATCATTATTATTATTATTTTTTTTTTTACAGTAATACCGCACAAGAGTCCCAACTGCTCCCGTCTGGAGCCAGTGAGACTATGGCATCCCCAATTGGGGTATGTTGTGAGGCTGAGGGTATTGGGGAGGGGAGGGAGATGGGGAAGAGGAAGGTGGGGAAGTACCTGGCTATTCAGATCTGGTCACCAAACACGGCTAAAGCCATTTCAAGCAACGTTTCAATTCTGAATGGTGGTCTTACACCAGGGCGATACTGAGAGTATCTTCCACTCTGGAACGTGCCGCAAATATACTATATATTATTTTTAAATTAATTAATTGTGAAAGAACACAAATTAATTAAATAAAATTTATTTGCGCACGCCGGGTTCGAACCCGCGACCTTCGGATCTGTAGTCGAAAGCGTATACCACTAGACCACGCCGGCCGTCGATTATACTTACGGAAACCTGGCTAAACTCGGAAATCAAATCGACTGAACTCGGTCTTACTAACTACAAAGTATTTCGTTGCGACAGAAACGTCAGATCAAGTTCCAAGTCAAGAGGTGGAGGAGTTTTAATTGCAATAAAACAGAAGTTGTCAGCAAGAAAATTAACCACAAAACACAATAACATCGAACATCTTTTTGTGCAAATAACGACTCCTCTCGAGAAAATTATATTTGGAACGGCCTATCTACCACCACTTTCTGACCCTCAGTCATATAGAAACCACTGTGAAGACATCGAAACAATTTCATCAAAATATCCTCACTCGAAAATTGTTATTCTTGGGGATTATAACTTACCAAACTTAATATGGAAAGCAAATAACTGTGGTCTCATCATAAACGAAAGTGAAAACGATCGTGCACGTGAAATTTTGGACATGGTAAACTTTCTAAACTTTCATCAACATAATTTTATATATAACAGTAACAATAGCTTATTAGACTTAGCTTTATCAAACTATCCTAAAATGTCTGTTGAACTCTCAAATGATCCACTTCTACCTATAGAT
The DNA here is from genome assembly GCA_026573805.1 of Hesperophylax magnus. Classification (NCBI taxonomy): domain Eukaryota; kingdom Metazoa; phylum Arthropoda; class Insecta; order Trichoptera; family Limnephilidae; genus Hesperophylax; species Hesperophylax magnus. Next base: position 335,346 of record JAIUSX010000018.1, read on the forward strand.
AATCATCATCCTCCCCTATACATTAAATTAAATATGACATATGATAATGAAAGGAAACCTTCACAAAGTGTCCTAAACTTTAAACGAGCCGACTTCGACTCAATTAACTGCCATCTCTCAAATACAGACTGGTCTTTTTTATCCGATGAAAGCGTTGATGAATCGTTAGATAAACTTTATTTAAATTTTTCTAATACTATTGAATCCTATGTACCTTTTTACACACTGAGAAGCTATACCTACCCGGTTTGGTTTTCATCAGAGCTTACAGCCTCTCTTCAGCAAAAAAAGAGTCAACACAAAAAATTCAAACAAAGTAAATCCATAAATGATTATATAATTTTTAGCGAAACTAGGAAAAAATGTAAAGATCTTTCCAAAAAATGTTACAAAATGTACATAACCTCTGTCGAGGACACTGTCTTTAAATCCAAAAACCTTTAATTATTATTTTTTGGCAAACTAATGTTTTTAAGACAAGATTTTTTATGCATAGCACAAAGGGTAACAATTATTTTACAAGCAATAATTGTTCGCCTGAAACACTCATCCACATTGAAAAATCTCCTGATAAAAGATACATGACGCCAACGGGACTTGAACCCGTGTCCCTTCGATTTCCGGTCGACAGCTCTGACCACTGAGCTATGGCGGCTTATCTCTTACCCGCGAAATTATTCAATATATACTCGCCTGCGAACAATTATTGCTTGTAAAATAATTGTTACCCTTTGTGCTATGCATAAAAAATCTTGTCTTAAAAACATTAGTTTGCCAAAAAATAATAATTAATATTTGACAAGTTCAAGTATTTCGCCTAAAAATGTAGACAATTTGTCTCGACGCCATCTAGTGAGAGAGTTAGCACTTACAATGCCTTTCTCATATAAAATAAAGTTGGTTGTTTTCAGGTGAAAAATGTAAACAAGCAGTAATCGTTGAATGAAACACTAGTATATATTGAATAATTTCGCTGGTAAGAGATAAGCCGCCATAGCTCAGTGGTCAGAGCTGTCGACCGGAAATCGAAGGGACACGGGTTCAAGTCCCGTTGGCGTCATGTATCTTTTATCAGGAGATTTTTCAATGTGGATGAGTGTTTCAGGCGAACAATTATTGCTTGTAAAATAATTGTTACCAAAAACCTTTGGAAATTTCTTAAAAAAATGAACAATGAAAACACAGACTACCCGCCAATAATGCAAATGAATGGAATCAGTGCAAACAATACACAGGATATTGTAAACCTTTTTTCGGACTTCTTCAAAAATGTATATGATGAAGACACTCCAGATGATAAAATACCCGAATACAAATTTAACTAATTAAAAAACTAACTAACCATCACGCCGTTTCCCCGCAGGGGTAGGCAGAGAGGACGGACCGCCAAACAACTCGGTCTTGGCACACACTCCTTGCCTCATTCACATTCATACATCGTCTCATACATACTCTTCTATTGTTCTGACTCTTGACATGGCCCGACTCAAGTATCTGATTCACTTGGTCGTGCCATGTCTTCCTCGGGCGTCCCCGACTTCTGCTACCATTCACACTTGCTTCGTATATTCTCCTTACACTCCTTTCTTCGCTCATTCGCTCTACATGCCCAAACCATCTAAGCGTCCCTTTCTTGATCTTACTCATTACGCTTACATCAGCCTTGCACTCTTTGCGGATATCCACATTCCTCACACGATCATACATGGTTTTACCACACATACGCCTCAGGGATCTCATTTCAACAGCATTCAATCTACTTTCATCCTTTCTTTGCCAGTTCCATGCCTCACTTCCATACATCAGGGTAGGTACCAGCACTCCATTGTGGACTGCTAACTTCGCTTCTTTGGACAATTTTTTGTTAGCGCCAACTGCGTTCAGTCCTCCATTAATGGAGTTACCTGCATTTACTCTTCTTTCAATATCTCTGTCAGCCTTCCCATCTCTCGTAAACATGCTTCCTAAATACACAAATTCATCCACCTGCTCCAAGTATTCCTCATTCACAGCTATATTACACACTGTTTTCGTACTTTCTCTTTCAAACACCATTACTTTAGACTTACTTACATTCATCATTAACTCATTCTTCACGCATACTTCGTTCATCCTAGACACGAGAGACTGCAGATCATCCATACTATTAGCCATCAGCACCGCATCATCAGCATACAACAGGCAACATACTTTCAGATTACTCAAATTCGCGCCCAATCCCACATCTTTCAATTCTTGCATACAATTATCCATGTATAGATTGAATAACCACGGTGACATTACGCAGCCTTGTTTAACACCTTTTGTGATATTAAACCACCCCGTAAAACCACCGTTCACCCTAACACATGCAACGCTTCCCTCATATAGAGACGCAATTGCCTGAGTCAGATTCGCATTCACTCCATACTTGGACAACACCTTCCATAGCTTTTTCCTGTCAACTCGGTCGTATGCTTTTTGTAGATCTACAAAGGCACAGAAAAGTTTCTGGTTTTTTGCCAGAAACTTCTCGGTGAGCATACGCAATGAGAAGATCTGGTCCATGCACCCCCTTCCACTCATAAAAGCACCTTGCACATCCCATATTTTATCCTTTGTTTCCTTTCTTACCCTTTCAATCAAAATTCTACCATACAGCTTGCCAACTGAACTTAGCAGGCTAATAGCCCTATGATTCCCACATTCCATACGTGACCCTTTACCTTTGTATAATGGCATGATCACTGCTCTTCTCCAATCTAAAGGCGTGTAACCTTCCTTTAAACATTGGTTAAAAAGATTGCACAACCATGTGAGAATTATACGGCTACCTCCTTTAAAATATTCAGCAGCAATATTGTCGAAACCGACAGCCTTACCATTCTTCATACACTTAATTGATCTTTCTATCTCATCCATGCTAATTTCGGTAACATTCAGTCCATCATCGTTCATATCTGATTCGCCGCTAGAATCACTGTCACTCACTTCGCTTTCAAAGACTTCCTCGAAATACTTCATCCATCTCTCTTTTATTTTTTCCTCATTCGTCAACATTTTTCCATCATTCGATTTTATTACTTTCATGCTTCCGGTTTCAGGGCCACACCGGGACCTTTTGACTTCCTTCCAAAACAACTTAATGTTTTCTTGGAAATGGTTTGTCATTTTCATTCCTTCTTCCTCTTCCAGGCGTTTCTTTCGTTCTTTCACTCCAACTCTTACTTTTTTCTTACATTCCTTATATACTTCTTTCGCTCGATCCTTCTCTTCGCTGGAAGCACTGCCAGCCGCAATCAGACATAACCATGCTTTCTTCTTCTCTGAGACCAGTGCTTTAATATCATCATCCCACCATGCATCACCTTTCTTTCTACCTTGCGTACTTATTCCACACACCTCTCTAGCAGATTCACAAAGACTCACTTTTATGTGGTTCCATGTTTCGTCTATGCTTAGACCATCCATTTTTTTCTCATTCAATCTCATCTCTGCACAATTCACATACTTACTCCTCTCATTATCGTTTTGTAGTTTTTCTATTTTGATTCTTGTTGGAGTTAGTACCGTTTTCACTTTAGAGCACCAACCGCGAAAGAGGTTTACTCTCGACACCACCAGAAAGTGGTCAGTTTCAACCTCTGCCCCTCTGAAAACTTAATATGACCACAAACTTAACAAACTGCCAAATCACACAAAAGTGCTGCGAACAAAAATTACTTTCCTTAGACACTGACAAATCCGCTGGCCCAGACAACATTCCACCAATATTCCTCAAAAAAATGCTCTAATACATTATCTAAACCACTCACATTACTATTTAACCGTCTCTTGTCCCTTGGACATTTTCCAGACCGCTGGAAATCTAGCTTCATTACACCGATCTACAAAAAAGGAGACGATACTGACATAGCTAATTATCGCCCCATTTGTATACAGTCAGTACTGCCAAAGCTTTTTGAATCATTGGTCCTTGATGTAATCTATCCCAAATTAATAAAATTAATAAATCAAAAACAGCACGGTTTTATCAAAGGAAGATCCACCGCAACTAACTTAACGGTATTTCAAAACTTCATTATACAATCATTTGCAGAAAATAAACAAGTCGACTGTATATATACAGACTTTTCGAAGGCATTCGACAAAGTATCCCATAAACTACTAATCCAAAAACTATTTGCTCTAGGAATAAGGGATAACATGTTAAAATGGTTTAGTAGCTATTTGTCAAATCGTAAACTGTTCGTTAAAATAAAATCTTGGATGTCGAAAGCTTTCCAGGCTACCAGTGGCCTACCGCAAGGTAGTCACCTTGGCCCGGTTTTGTTCCTCATTTTCATCAATGATATAACCAATTGCTTCAACGATGTCGAGGTATTGCTCTTTGCAGATGACATCAAACTATACAAGAAAATAACTGACACAAATCATTGCCATATACTACAATCAAATATTAGTAAGCTTAGAGATTGGTGCGTTCAAAATAATTTATTTTTAAATGTAGTAAAGTGCAAAACCTTGACTTTCTTCAGAAACAAAAATTCTTTTTTATTCGAATATTCCATCAATAACAAAGCTTTAGAAAGAGTCACGGAAATGAGAGATCTTGGAATTATTTTGGACGAAAAACTAAGTTTCACCAATCATATCCATCAAATTGTGAACAAAGGTATGAAAACACTAGGCTTCGTATTAAGAACAACTAAAAACTTTAATTCCTTACAAGCCATTAAACTATTATACGTATCTCTAGTAAGAAGTCTAATTGAATATAACTCAGTAGTTTGGTCTCCATCTTACAAAATTCACATTAACAACATTGAGCGAATACAAAAAAAATTTCTACGTTTTATAAATTTTAAATTAAATATCCCTGTCGAAGACTTAAAATACAATTTTTTATTAAATACTCTAAAAATACATACATTAGAAGATAGACGTAAAATAAACGATTTAACGTTCTTATTCAAAATACTTAACTCTAAATTCGACTGTTGTGAACTCCTGCAACTTATAAACATACACACACCCACAGTAACAACACGACAAAATACAATATTCTACAGCAGCACACATAAGCGTAACTACATTGCCCACTCTCCAATACAACGACTTCACACCATGGGAAATCATTACTTGGGTGATGTTGACATATTCAATACCAACTTGGCAAGTTTTGTGGATCATTTAAAACATTTATTTCAACAATACTCCTAAACACATCATGTAAACCAACAAATAGCTGTAATTTTCTGTTTTTGTTTCTTGTGTTTGTATGACTTGTTGCATAGCTTTTATCAAATGTAATTTTATTCTTATTTTTTATGTTTCAAAATATCTGTCAAATTAAAATTATACTACCAACCATGTAAAAGCCCTCTGGGCGTTAAATAAATAAATAAATAAAATAAAATAAATAAAATACTTACAAGACGAACTTATCAAACCGATACTCTTCCCAATAAACAAATCCATTACGTAAAGCAGATTTCCACCACAATTCAAAATTAGGACTATCACATCAATTTTTAAATCAGGTATAATAAAGAGATCAATAATTATAGAAAAAATCATCAATAACCTAGGCCAAAACAAACTATTCATAAACAATCTAGGTTCAGAAAAAAATCTGCAGTAATTGTATATATTAAAAATTCTCTAGACTAACATAAAAACTTACTTGCATTAGCATATTCTTCGACGTTTCTAAAGCCTTCGATACAATAAATCACTCGCGTATTTAAAAAAAAACTAGAAAATATAGGGATTACTGATAATGTAACGATATATATATATATTTTTAAAAGTTATATGGAAAATAGTAAGAAAATGGTAAAACTTACCAATATAACCAGCGAGTTTGTGGATTTCAGAAGTATTCTGGGTCCAATAAAACTAACAAAAAAAAAAAATAAAAAATAAATAAATAAATATTTCCGATAAAACTTTTACAAATCGGCGTACACGGAGACCTCCTCAGATGGCTTTCGTTATACATAACACACCGCAGTCAAGCAGAAGTTGTCGGTGGCTATAAATCGAACTGGGTAACCGTACCATCGGGAGTACCCCAAGGGTCATTACTGGGACCATTATTATTTAACATATATATAAATGACATTGAAAAATGTTTTCACCACTCCAGAACTTTATTATACGCAGATGATATCAAAATATTTTCTCCTGTCAAGTGCACCGATGAATATTTACTGCGCACAACACAACCTTAAAATAAATATTGAAAAATGAGGAGTCATCTGCTTCACCCGAAATAAAAACCCAATTTCTTTTAATTATACCCTTAACCCTTTAATTATTAGGAGACCAAATTTAGCCCCAAACATCATACGAATTTGGGTTCCTGATATTTAAAGGGTTAACGGTACAACTCTGATAAAAATGACGGAGGCCAAAGATTTGGGAATAGTGTTAGACCCGAAATTAGGTTTTCACCGCCATATCGAATCCATGGTTTCAAAATCTTCCAAGTTACTTGGCTAAGTACTCAGAACCTGCAAATTTTTTAAAAAAATACCATGAAAATGCTGTACCTTGCCTATGTATGCAGTTGTCTGGAGTATGCCTTTCAAGTCTGGAATCCCAGGAATATATCACACATAGAAAGGATTGAGAAAGTCCAAAATCGTTTTTTACGATACCTCGATTTTCGTGGCTATCGTCCTCATCTGAGTCATGAGAAGATTTCGTCACTAGGAAGTCGTAGAAACTCCGAAGATGTACTATTATTACAAAAAATAGTCACTTCCGTGATAGAATATACTGTTTTGTACTGTGTTAAATAGTACAAAACATTTTAATTATTTAACAAAGCACCTCGCATTTTAAAATCTAAAATCAAAAAATAACATTTACATTAGCATGTTACTCATCACACAGACTAGATCCATCCCATACCCCTCCCTTCCTCCATCCCATCCCATCCCCATAGGCCAAAGTAACTTTTTTCTCTTTTATATTCACTAAATAATTAAGATACATCAGTGGAAACCTAGTATTGGTTGTATTTTACATTACTTATATCGCTATACATTATAAAATATTATAACTGTTGGTTTTCCAAATAAAACCAAATAAAAATAAAATAAAATGGTTTGTCAAATACTGCAAGCAAACAGGATGGGAGAGTTCAATGGCCTCCACCTCCCTGAAGACAGATTGCTCATATATTTCGGCTTGAGCAGACCTGGCCCAGTTCGCCACCCTCTCTGGTCTACTTTATCCTTGTTCGGTATCCTCCCAGTCCTTTAATCTAATCACCAGCCCCCCCTCTCCAGCGTGTTTATCTTCTTATAATGAAAATGGAGCCTACACATGTATGGGGAGAGAAGCGAAGGTTCTGCGGCTCTAAGGCTTTACTGCTCTACACTTCTACCCACTGAGCGCTGCCGGGAATTGACTTTAGATTTGTACAGTGCAGGTGTTTCTTCGTCTAGCCTAGCCCTTTTATCTATATTATTCAAACGAAAGTTTTCAAATCAGCGAAAAGAGATTTGTAAAATCTCCGTAATGATAATTGTTGTGGCTCGGTAATCACGCAATAAAACTCCGGGATCAAACAACTGGACACACTGGACAGCCATTAGCATTAGGCCAGTTTCCGTAGTTATTAACAGGCACAAGTGATAATTCTGGTCCTTGAAGTTAGTACCATTGTTATTTATCTCTCTCTAAATCTGTGTATTATCGACAGCTCTACCTTATTGCTACCAGTGCTATCTGTGAACAGTACTTCAAACTAATATCCAGGATACCACATAAATTATTATTTATGATATATATAACACAAATTAGTATTAGTAAATTTCTTTACGATTATTCATCGTGTATTTGGGAAGTATTACCCCAAAGATGCTTTATTTAGTAGAAAAATATCTAGGATACTTAAACAACACAGAACCCTTTCAGATTTAAATAAATAATAGTGATTTAGAAGTATGTCAAAAAGAAAACAGTTTTCAATGAAACGTTAAATAGAAAAAAATAACCGTCTCGGGACGCCTGGCAAATGTGAAACATCGAAATTGATTTTTATGTAATGAAGGGAAAATAAAATAAAGAGAAAAAAAATAATTTAGTTTATTTTTATAAAAATATTCACAAAGAAATGTATTACAAAGTAAAAATTCATCATCATTTAGGACAGATCCATTGCCAATTTTAGTGAGAATAGAAGAAAATATACCTTACAGAGTTTTGACGGCCGCGCCGGGCGGAAAGAGTCGACAAGTCACGAGGTTGGTGAAGTGTCGCTCCGTCTTGCCGCGCAGAAAATATATAAAGGTCACCACTGGGACTCCAACACAGATCCTCCAGTTTTACCGGGACTAACATAATCTTCTTCATTAATTAAATATTTCAATGAGGTTTATAAGCTTCTATAAGTTATTTCTAATCCATTAAATATTAAAAAAAACATCAAAGAATTTTTGATCTCTGTCAGAAATAATTAATATTTATAAAAAAAACACCACATAATTTACCCAATTTTACACAATTAATAGCATTAAAAGATTAACAGTAATTATTTACATGCACGAGTAAAATTTTCAGATATTTTGTAATCATCGTCGGCAGAAATCAAAAATTCAACTTTTAAGTTCCCTTTTGAATTCTTTACAAGTATAATATTTGAAGAATTCATTTTAGCAAATTGTAAATAGGAGCAAATCCGGTTTCATTGTCCACCTTCCGACTTTATGAACATTTAAAAAACTAACTAACTTTACTAACAAACTGGATCAATGGGGTACTTCTTCTTTAGATAATTACTGGATGATCTTTGTGTATTATTAATGATGGGGGGACTATAATAATTGGAGTGTCGAGTGTCTGTATACTATTGACACTGTTTATTGTCGCACTGTTGTAAAAATTACTATGTAGAAGGAAGGCTACTAGTAAAAAGACGAGATAACAAAGCAGACATACCCTTTTATGCGTCGACATAATCATGCTATCTGTTTCATTCACGAATGTCTCCTTCTTTTTTATTTATTTATTAAGTTAAAAGAAATTTATATTTCACTTTCTTAACTTAAATAAGTACATACAACATTAAATAAGTACTTTTCTAATTTTGTTCTAATAACTTAAGATTAAAAAGTTTTTTTTTAAATACATTTATACTAAATAAATTAAATTCTAAATTCTTACATTTAGACATACCTTAATAGCACTAAATATCTTATGTCTAAATGTAAGAATTTAGAATAAATTAAATTCTAAATTCTAACATTTAGACATACGTTAATTGGACTAAATATCACGCTGTGACGCTGCAGGGGTAGGCAGAGAGGATGAACCGCCAAATAACACGGTATTGGCACACACTCCTCGCTTCATTCACTTTCATACATCGTCTCAAACAGGCCCTTCTGGTATCTGACTGTTGACGTGGCCAGACTCAAGTATGGTCGTGCGGTGTCTTTCTTCTCATATTGGCACAAACTCCTCGCTTCATTCACTTTCATACATCGTCTCATACAGGCCCTTCTGGTATCTGACTGTTGACGTGGCCAGACTCAAGTATGGTCGTGCGGTGTCTTTCTTCTCATATTGGCACAAACTCCTCGCTTCATTCACTTTCATACATCGTCTCATACAGGCCCTTCTGGTATCTGACTGTTGACGTGGCCAGACTCAAGTATGGTCGTGCGGTGTCTTTCTTCTCATATTGGACCAAACTCCTCGCTTCATTCACTTTCATATATCGTGTCATACAGGCCCTTCTGGTATCTGACTGTTGACGTGGCCAGACTCAAGTATGGTCGTGCGGTGTCTTTCTTCTCGTATTGGCACAAACTCCTCGCTTCATTCACTTTCATACATCGTCTCATACAGGCCCTTCTGGTATCTGACTGTTGACGTGGCCAGACTCAAGTATGGTCGTGCGGTGTCTTTCTTCTCATATTGGCACAAACTCCTCGCTTCATTCACTTTCATACATCGTCTCATACAGGCCCTTCTGGTATCTGACTGTTGACGTGGCCAGACTCAAGTATGGTCGTGCGGTGTCTTTCTTCTCATATTGGCACAAACTCCTCGCTTCATTCACTTTCATACATCGTCTCATACAGGCCCTTCTGGTATCTGACTGTTGACGTGGCCAGACTCAAGTATGGTCGTGCGGTGTCTTTCTTCTCATATTGGACCAAACTCCTCGCTTCATTCACTTTCATATATCGTGTCATACAGGCCCTTCTGGTATCTGACTGTTGACGTGGCCAGACTCAAGTATGGTCGTGCGGTGTCTTTCTTCTCGTATTGGCACAAACTCCTCGCTTCATTCACTTTCCTACATCGTCTTATACAGGCCCTTCTGGTATCTGACTGTTGACGTGGCCAGACTCAAGTATGGTCGTGCGGTGTCTTTCTTCTCATATTGGCACAAACTCCTCGCTTCATTCACTTTCATACATCGTCTCAAACAGGCCCTTCTGGTATCTGACTGTTGACGTGGCCAGACTCAAGTATGGTCGTGCGGTGTCTTTCTTCTCATATTGACGTCACATATTCGACGAATATATGTTGTGAGGCCGAATGTAGTGGGGAGGGGAAGAATATGGAGAAGGAGAAGACGGGAAAAAACCTGGATATTCAGATCTCGTCACCAATACTTCTATTCTGAATGATGATCTTTATATACAAAAAGTTTGTACTACTCTGGAACATGCCGCAAATATACAATATATCATTTAAAATTAATACACAAATTAATGAAATAAAATTGCCATGCGTGGAGGGATTTGAAACCTCGACTTCCAGATTCATAGACACGATGGTAAACACTCTACCACGGAGGCCGTCGAGGCTTGAAGCTAAAGAAGAAGGAGTAAAACTATATTTCTCCTTATATTTTCACCTGAATGTCGTCACAGCTGACGTCTGACTAGGATTTTTCTTTGACATTTTATCGCTTAGGTTCTTGAAAGTATATGATACTTATACTTTAACTGCTAAGTGAAAATTAGCCTCGATCGCTTTGATAGCACAGAAATTGTTCGTTTGAACTGAATTTTAACATTACGGCCCACTCAGTTTCATTAGTGAAAGCGGTCATTAAATCCTCAAACACTTGGTTTGACAATTCCGCGTCTAATTTGTATTGCGAAATAGCCGAGAAACCTTCCAAAACAACTTTCAAATAAAAAACTAACATATCGGAACATTGTGGCAGACACGATAACAAAGTCTTCCAGTCTTCCACGGGGCGGTGTCGGGTCTAGTAGCAGATGGGGGCAGCCGTGGCTTACCTATTTAAGAAATTAATTATAAAATACTGCATTTCTTTCATCGCCTTTGGCTCAGCGTGGGTTCAGTACAGTACCAAATTTACTTTCTAAAAAAAGGATCAGAATGCAATTCACTGATCGCGGCGATATGCGACTGACATTGACAAAATTTGAACCCAAAATTAACGAATTATTAGAACTTCACCAGATAACTTCTCCAATGCTTACTGTTTTTTTGTTTTAATTTCTAGTTTTTTTAAAAACGTTCTTCTACTTAAGTTTTCGGTATTTTTAATATCTTCTATCTGGTTCTCAATTGATAGATAAATATATTGATTGAATATATCGTGCAACAACAGTTTAATATTTGGTATAAGTATATTTTCGTTTAATTTTTTTTTCATTAATTTAATTATTTTGTTGATGTATATTTTTTTTCATATAGTTAAATATTTTTATTCTTATTATGTTTTCTTATTAGAGGTACAGTCACAAAGAGGAAATCCATAATTGGTTTAATTTTCTCTATACTACACACGTACAAAACTGATCAAATATAAACAGCCGATTTCCCGAAAATAAATAAATTATGGGAACGAATAAATTATATATAAAATATTTTTTTCTCCTTGTAACGACTGGAAATCACACAATGGCATGTAATAATCAATCTTGAACAATGTATTTAATATTTAATTTTTCACAATTTGGAACCAAGATTTAAAACCGAAACCTAAGCCGAATTTCGGTTTCTGTTCTAGTTTTGCCGGAACCGATACTGAAACTTATTTAAATAAGTTGAAAACACTCTAAGCCCCCAAAAAAACGATATTCATTGTTAAACTTTTTGGAGTTAATTAAAGTAAGTGAAAGAATAAAATGTTGTCACGTAACAATTTGTACTTCAAAGTACACTATAGGTTCTGTGGCTTTAAATAAAATACAAAATATCTTAGAACTACTAACTATAAAATAGAAATCAGTCTTTAATATTATTTAAACAATAAACTTTGACAAAAACAAGTCACATTTTAAAATAACGAACCTTTTAAAATTTGAACTTCAAACAACTTTTATGTAACAACTTCTTTAAAAATAATTTTAAAGTTATTATATATTATAGCGCCCGACAAAAGCCGAATGTGAAAATCACAAAAGCAGGAGTCGAAATATTCTAATTTTTGGCAAAAAAAAACCGCGGCCGACACTAATTTATTGGTCGAAACTGGCCAAAACCGTAACTTCGTTCGGCCACTAGAGTATAGTTGATTCCCGAGAAAAACTTCTATATTAAATGTTAGCTAAACTGAACATATCCTTAAATTAATTTGTTAAATAAATATTTTCTAGGCTTGGCTTTGTATAATTAGTAAAAGTTAATTTGAGCATGCCAATTTGAGGAATTTCTTAAATAATGAGAAAGGCTTGCGAGGAGAGTAGAAAGTTGGAAGAAGAAAGGAGAATACAGGGAGCGAACGTGAATGGTGGAAAAAAGTCAGGGACGCCCAAGGAAGACATGGCACGTTCAAATGAATTAAATACTTAAGTCGGGCCATGTCAAGAGTCAGAAAAGAGTTATGGTTAGTTAGTCTGGAGTTTTTGTCTACTCAAATTCATGTTCACAAAAGATTGCACCCGTACGGTACCTGAAAAACTCTAAACTATGAATCACTTACGCAAATAACAAACCTTGATAATGAGACGTGTTGATTTGGAGTCATCCCTTGTCACTTCGCGAGCAGTCCCGCAGGGTAGTATTTATGGTGAGTACAGGCGCCAGGGCCCAGTGGGGAGCTATCGAGACTCGGAATCCAACCGGTGATGAATGCCGAACGCATTTCCCGAAATGACCCATTATTAGAGTCCTTAAATGTATAAATAAAATGGGCTCATTTTTCGTTGAGATAAGCGACATATTTTCTCGAGTGTTAGCTGAGAAAATGTTGTATCTTGAATTTAAACAATTTGTAGAAAGAAAAAAAAAATAGTTTCATGCAAAAAATCCAACTAAAATAAATGTTAATAATACGATCATATATTATCTAAGTATTATTCTTCAAACCGAAAACAGAAAAGTTGGGACTGAGTAAAGTCATTGATATTAAAATAATAATTGTCTAGTACGGAAAGCTGAACCTTCCGCCAAGGTACTTTTTTTTAACTTACCATGCTGGAGGCCAGTTTTTTAACTTACCATGGTGGTGGCCAGTTTTTTAACTTACCATGGTGGTGGCCAGTTTTTTAACTTACCATGGTGGTGGCCAGTTTTTTAACTTACCATGGAGGTGGCCAGTTTTTTTTAACTAACATGTGGGCGTTAATCACGGGGATTCCAGACATATATTATAATTGGTGAGATCGGGTGGTAATCACGGGATTACAAACATATATTATCATTGTTGAAAGCGGGCGTTAATCACGGGATTACATACATATATTATAATTGGTGAGATCGGGTGGTAATCACGGGATTACAAACATATATTATAATTGTTGAAAGCGGGCGTTAATCACGGGAATTACAAACATATATTATAATTTATCAGTTGTTGTGGTAGGATGGTTCACAATAAGACTTCACAACATCACACAGGGTGTAGTTTAAGCGGGAATTAGGTGAATTTGCAATACATTTGAAGTCGATTTCGTGGCATAACTTTTTTGATTTGAGCTCTCTTTTTTGAATAATTGAGGTCGAAGTTAGTATTTTTTAGGTAAAATAAAAAAACGATGTTAGGGAGTTAGTCATCTTTGGGGATGATGTGTGGAGGGTCTTTTTGTGGAAAGGAGGGACGCTAGTTTCGCGGAGCGTCTTTAATTGAAATAGCGGTTGAATAAAGACAGCATTCCCACCGAACGCCTGTGCTCGATAAGATAGATTAAGAGAGGAGAATCTTTTAAATGGACAACTGGTTTCTGAGTCCAATGTTTTTCAGTCATTTTGGTGCTCCAGACATAATTTGGTGACTTCCAAATAACCAAAGTTGAGATAGTTCCTTAATATTGTACTTATAAAGATGCCGGATATCGGCCGAGCGACAATCTTCCCAAGTTTCCACCTCGCGTGGCGCGCTATGATTGGAGACCTTCGCGGGGATCTGGAATGTGTTCTATTGGCTAGGTGACCTACTTGTCTGACCCGCTTCAGGGAAGAATCTGCCACACGTATTAAGTCAGGAGGTTGCTACTGACTTCTAATACTACCTTCTGCCCACTTCTGTATGCGGGTATTCTTCTATACGCAGTAGGCGAGGGGCGGAGGCTGAATTAAAGGAATTAACACAGGGCTGCAACGAGAAAGCAATACACACAAGCCCTGCTTATTTATGGGGTACATCAAATAATTATATTATATTATATTATGTAATTAAAAACTTTATTATATTGTGTAATGTAATTCGTTGTATCTTTTTGAAGTGAAACTTCTTTACGCGCGTCATGCAATTTCTAGGACCGGAGTAAAACCGACTCATGACCGAAACGAAAATGCGGGACCACCGATTAAAGTTCATTTGATCTAGTCAAAGTTTTGAAGTAACATATAAATGCTTCTTAGCTCATCCCGACAACTGGCGTTGGTGGTGTAATGGTCAGCATAGTTGCCTTCCAAGCAGTGGATCCGAGTTCGATTCTCGGCCATCGCACATTATTTTTTTGTTTTTAACGCCTTTTTCATTCAATATCTTATTTTTTAGTAGGTCAGAACATTTTTTAAAAGAAAATAATATTGCAAAATAATAAAAACACTTATCTCACTGTGATAAAACATTACTCCGCTAGAGCGCGCTTTGCGTTATTGTGTTGGATTAAAATTATTATCTAATCCGTATATTATGATAATTGTATTACATTTATTTAATTAATTTATTTATTTTGATAAATATATATTTATTTTATTTATTTATTTATCAGCTGAAACTAGAAGTTTCACTTCTGTCTTGCGTAGGCTTGACACACCCACTTTTTTTTATTAAGTTGATGTGTTATATCTGCATTTCCTAAGCACACTTCGGTGTGTTGGGAACTCTTTGAAAAAGTAAAAGGTTCTTCTTATAATTGTGTGTTGGTTACATTACAATAAAAAGGTCTGGATTTAGCTACATTGTTCATTACCCGAGGGTTGGCAATTCTCTCGTTCGAGAAGCTTGTTCCCTGTCAATATAATCTCACAAGTACCTGTTACACTCTAGTGACATCTGACGGACTCTGGAGTAAGCTTTTAATGATTAGCGCCATCTATCGATTAAATACTCATCCTTATGTTACATGAACGAAGTTCACCTCATCTGGAGTAAGTATACATTGAAGTAAAAAATTAAATATAGATTACAATTGGAAAGAAGAAGTGGAAGTAGGGGGGGAGGGGTGAGAGTGGGAGGAGTTTATCAGAATTAGGAATTACAATATCGTTAGACGGGAAAGACCAGTTGAGTGGGAAAATATTTAAAAGAGGGTTTATAATTTTTTTTTCTTATTAATTATATCTGATTTTGTATTGACATGTTTTCTTATTTCTAAAATTTCAACATTATTTATTTGCGATGTCATATGTGAAGTATTTGAAGACCTGATTTTTTATCAAATGTGATCATTATTCAAAAGATGATCAAACTCAGATTCACTATTTCCATTTAGAGCTTCGAGATGTTCTTTAGTTCTGACTTCAAAGTTTCTATTGGTTCTACCTTTGTAAAAGAAATTACAATCATCCCAATTGAGTTTATAAACTCCCGATTTTTTTGTATCCCTATTTTATTCCCGATCGTTATACTTATTATGAAGAATATATTTCTATTTTGTTAGCAGTGTAAAACGCCGGTTGAATAGTACCAGGAATGTTTTTTTATTTATAATTTTGGAAATATCGTTATCTACAAATAGAATTCTACGCCATTGTTTATTTCTATCTTTAGAAATAGGGTAAATATACCATTTGAAGAGATCATGTTTAATTTTCCCGCCCACTTTAACCCCTCCCCCTCCTTCCACTTCTTCTTCCCAATTGTAATCTATATTTAGTTTTTGACCTCGGAGTATACGTACTCCTGATGAGGTGAACTTCGTTCATGAAACATGTAGTGGTTGCATATAATAAAGTGATGTAAACAAAGTTATTTGTGTTTGAAATAGAGTTTAATAAGATTACATTATTTTATCTATTTCCGTTGTATATTAATGCATATGTACGCAATAAAATGTGAACATTATATTTATTTATTTATTGGAAAATTTGTATAGCGCCGCTTTTGTGGGGCGCTTTATTGTAATAATCTATTAACCATATATACTCACCCTCTCTCTGTGAATGACCTAATATGTACCTATTAAATGTAACTGTTGTTAGTATCACTTAAGCTGGGCGAAGCCCAAACAAGTGCCGCCCGCAGGGCCTAGCAGTTAAAAACCCGCGGAGCAGGTTTTTAACTTCTAGTGCTCTTTTATTATTTATAATATACCTTGACAGAGAAGGGTCTAAAAAATAAGTACCTGTCTTCATCTGTTACCGTTGTGACTGTGAAAAATACTCGTTTAAGGTAATTACCAAGTTTATGGTAGTTACAAAATAACTTTTGTAACTACCAAAGATTTTTAGAAGTACCTTGTTATACCGGTATTTCAATGAAAGATGCTCCGATGAACCGGTGCATAGTCGGGAAATGCGCGCCCAAAATTTGTGCACAGTTGACAGTTTTCACGTGATAATGGGTCGTTTAAGACTCGTTCTTGAGTTCAACAGCTCAGCTGGGGAGAGATTTGCCAGCCTCTGCGTGTCCTCCCTCCTACAAAGTAACTGTCTTCAAGAACCAGGTTCACTCCTTCCTTTCACCAAAGAAACCCTCCACACAGCATCCCCAAAGATGATATAGGACCTTAGGGAAATTATTTTTCTCATTTTGCTCCTGTGCGAAGTCAAAGTAAAACAAAAAAACTTAAATACTTTCAACATTGAAAAAAATGTGGTGAATAGGGAAGAAAGGCGGTACTAGCTGAGGGTACCAAGCTCAATACGACCGACTGCTAGTCAAGCATCCTACCTATCGAACTATAGACCACCACCTAGTGGGAAGGGTTAAGACTTTTATGACGTTTTAAATTTTGTTGGACTATTAATGTTGCTATTTGATGTTTTGTGGTAAGTTATTGTAGACTTTTATAGCAATTTAAGTCCTTTTTGGAAGAGAGTTTTGATTGTTTTGGGTACTTATTAAGAAGTTTAGTGTAAATCTTGTTTTATGTCTGTATAGTGGAAAGAGTATGTACACAAATACACATAA
This sequence comes from Hesperophylax magnus, assembly GCA_026573805.1. Classification (NCBI taxonomy): domain Eukaryota; kingdom Metazoa; phylum Arthropoda; class Insecta; order Trichoptera; family Limnephilidae; genus Hesperophylax; species Hesperophylax magnus. Next base: position 352,858 of record JAIUSX010000018.1, read on the forward strand.
GTAATAAAGTTAGTTGTAAGCTTTGATCCATTAAACTGTTTAATTTCATTTGCACCGCATACTTCTAGGAGAGGATAAATAAACCTTTCTGTCTTGGAGGGACGTTTGAACATTCTAGCACTTAGGAATCCTGCATTATTTCTTCTACAACTCTCACTGAGTAGCCAATTACAGCTGTTAGACGAATGACAAAATTTTTACTGAAATTTTTCATTATTAATACTTCTAAGACTGACCAAAGTTTCATGAATGCACTAATGTTGCGTTTTAATTATACTGCCAAAATGAATGTATGACCAAAAATTCATGAATGCACTAATGTTTCCTTTTAATTGTACTGCCAAGATGAATGTATGACCAAAGTTTCATGAATGCACTAATGTTGTCCTTTAATTATACTGCTAAGATGAATCTATGACCAAAGTTTCATGAATGCCCTAATGTTGTCCTTTAATTATACTGCCAAGATGAATGTCTGACCAAAGTTTCATGAATGCACTAATGTTGTCTTTTAATTATACTGACAAGACAAATGAATGACCTAGATAATAATATACTAATATAATAATAGGCTTGATGTGGTCAATTCTTCCGTACTAATAGTAAAACATATCTTAATACAAGTAGTTTTCGTCTCAAAAATAGTGCTTACTTACTACTTACACGGCTATTATTCTGGTAAACAATCAATTGATGTAAATATGACATTAAACAGGAATCTGACATTAATCCCCTGAAGAGTGGGTGTGTGTTTGTACTGTGTATCACATGGTACCAACACACGGACAAGGGTTTATTGCCGTTAACGTTTATGGATCAGTTTGATGGCGCGATTATTAAAGGAAAATTTATTATTTCATCCCGATCAACATTTCGATACCATAAAATTGGAGCAACGGCGCGCGGAGATCGCCAGTTTTGCACTTAAAAATAGCACCGACTTGATTTAAAATTGCATACGACTATTAACAATTCACCTTTTTATAAAACGTTACGGAGGTGCATAATTACGTATAACCTTCTGACTCTAACGTTTGCTTAAAAATAATTTTTAAAAACTTTCTTTAAACGACGACAAGCTTTAGGTACAGTTCGTTTGTCAAATCAGATTCTGGAATTGGTAAATTTATTTGGTATTTTGAGGGAATTTTTATACATTTAGACAATTTTTGCCTTTACGACAGACGTGTGGCACTTATTTCTATCAGATTGGACTGTGTACATGGTATCCCTGTTTTATGGACCGATTTAAAGTAGAAAACTTATGCAATAACAGAAGTAAATGGAAAATTCCTTTTACCATCGTATGGGATCCACCCAACCCTGCATAGTTGGTTTGCGGACTTTCTGAGGGGAAGAACAATTCAAACCGTGGTTGACGGCTCTTCTTCCTCACCGCACCAAATCAATGCGGGGGTGCCACAAGGATCTGTGCTGTCTCCGACGCTGTTTTTATTGCACATCAACGATCTCGTTGAATGTGCACCAATTCACTGCTACGCTGATGACAGCACCGTTCACGAGGGTTATCTCTTTGACAGGCCCCCTTCCACCTCCGATGTCCGAACAGCTCGGAAAGTTTTGAAGCAAAAAATTGACCACCACCTCGAGATGGTTCGTGCCTGGGATAAGGCCAACTTGGTCAGTTTCAACGTCTAAAAAACCCAAGCGTGTCTGATTTCGGCAAAGAGGGAGATCAATGACTGTCTGGTGCAATTTGATGGGAGCACTCTCCCCAATAAAGACTCCATTGAAATGCTTGGAGTTACTATATCAGACCGGCTCAAGTATCGGGGATCCATAGAAGCCCGAGTAAATCAGGCCTCCAAAAAGTTGGGCGTCTTGTACAGGGCTAGGAGATTCTTCAACAGTGACCAGCTGCTGACCCTGTAAAAGTCTCAAGTCCGCCCATCTATTGAATTTGGGAGCCACCTTTGGGCTGGTGCCCCAAAATACTTAATAAACCTGCTTGAATCTGTGCAAAGGAGAGCGATCCGTCTTATTGACAATCCGTTGTTAACAGACCGATTGCCTTCTCTAATGCATAGACGCAATGTAGGCATGCTGTGTCTGTTCTACAGGTATTTCAATGGAGCCTGCTCCAAGGAGCTAGCAGCATTGATTCCTGATGCACCGGTGCACGTGCGCGAAACTCGACGGACACGAACTGAACACCCGTTCACGGTTGACGTTGGCTTCATGAGAACGGGCCGTTTTTACGACTCGTTTTTGTGTAAGTCGGCTCGTATGTGGAACGAGCTACCGGCATCTGTTTTTCCTCCCTCCTATAATCCGAGCCTCTTCAAGGCCCGCATTAACAAATCCCTTCCTACAGCCCCTACCTTATTCCGCCTCACGACGCCGCCCAACCGGGTGGTGACATAGTTCCCCTGTCTGTACACTGCACAAGCAGGGACGCTCTTGTGAGGTGTCACATAAAAAAAAGAAATAAGAAAGACTTATTGATTTTGTCTCTGGTAAAAAAAGTGATAAAAATTCAAAATAAATTCGATTTTTCTACAATATTTAATTTATATATGGCAAACAAATAGTTTTTTTGGTTGATCACATTATCGTTTAAACACCCAGGCTACATGACATATTAAGCCCTGACGTCAATGGTCGAGGGATAAAACTCTCGACTATCAATCTGGAATTTAAAATCCGGGCGTTTGTAAATTAATTTTATTTCATTAAATTATGTTGATCACAATTACTTCAATTAAATTAAATTTCACTGTGTAATTGCGGTACTTCCCAACTCCTTCCCCCCCCCAACTACTTCAGCCTTACAACATACCCTAATTGGAGATACCATAGTATCACTTGCTCTAGACGGTTGGGACTCTTGTGCGGTATTATTATTTACATAAAACGTATGTATAATAGCGTGTGTCGCTCTCCATAGAGAGAAAAAAAATTGCCTTATTTTTAAACGCCTGGGGTCTCAAAAGTTACGTATGATCTGTAGCTATTCGAAAACGTAAAAATAAATGAAATTGGTGTTCACTATTAGCTCGCTAAAATGGCCGGAAGTTTTGAAAAAAAAAATGATTTCGTGATTTGGGAAAAAAATAAAACAATGGGTCCATATTTTATATTTTGTAGCACACTTAATTTTATTTCCATAACTGCAGTACAAAGAACGAAAAATAAATATTTTTTTAAACATATATGATGTGTTTGTTAAAAATATAAAAGGGAAAAATGACACCTTTTATGGTTAAATTCAAGATACTAAACAATAACGTACAACAACATTTTTGACCAAAATACAACGAATAAAAAATAATGGATGCTCAAAATTGAATGATAACATATTATTAAAACAGTAATTACTTAAAATCTTGCTTTGAATTAAAATTTGGCATTATGTTTCTTGAATGTTGCTTGGCGTAAATATAAACGTATTTTGACGGCCGGCGTGGTCTAGTGGTATACGCTTTCGACTACAGATCCGAAGGTCGCGGGTTCGAACCCGGCGTGCGCAAATAAATTTTATTTAATTAATTTGTGTTCTTTCACAATTAATTAATTTAAAATAATATATAGTATATTTGCGGCACGTTCCAGAGTGGAAGATACTCTCAGTATCGCCCTGGTGTAAGACCACCATTCAGAATTGAAACGTTGCTTGAAATGGCTTTAGCCGTGTTTGGTGACCAGATCTGAATAGCCAGGTACTTCCCCACCTTCCTCTTCCCCATCTCCCTCCCCTCCCCAATACCCTCAGCCTCACAACATACCCCAATTGGGGATGCCATAGTCTCACTGGCTCCAGACGGGAGCAGTTGGGACTCTTGTGCGGTATTACTGTAAAAAAAAAAAAAAAAAAAAAAATAACCTTTTCTAGCATTGTAACCAGCAACAGAAGACGCCTCTGTGGTCAACTTCACACACCTTTCCACTGATTGTGTGTGGCAAGGAAATTTAGGAAAATCGAACCTTTTTAAATTTCCTTCATCACACAATTTAAGTAATTCGTCCGTTTTTACGTTGCTCAGGAGTGGAGGTTCTGTCAGAATTAAATCTGTGGCCTGCCAGTCAATTAATTCTATGTAGCTATTGCAGTTGAAATTAATTTTTGGAATTATGAACTCTCTCACTCTTGAAGTTTGAAGGGCCCTATATTTAATGATTTATAGATTTATGATTTTATCGGTAGAGCAAATATCGTGGTATACACTGTTTATTGTTGTATTGTTAACTGATAACTGATCCATCTACATCCTAGCTCCCTCATACATTTATTGTCATCGGTTAACATTGATAGAATAATGTTTTCCGGGTGTGCAAAATATGCGTTCCTCTGAATCACGGGGTCGACAATAGCTTTCAATTCTCCTGAAAGATATCTAGAAATGCTAACCATTTCCATAGATTACGGGCTCCATCTATACAAGACCTATTGCACTTTATGGTAAACCATGTTGGAGCATAAACTCTCACAATAAAGGTGGCCAATATCTGCAAATTTTCTGTTGAGTTTTCCGTTGCAACATATAGCCGTAATATTCTGTTTGCAGTTGTTAGCCACCTGGCATGAGACATTTCCCTGGTTGTTTCCTTGCCAAATCTACAGTTATCATACCTTTTGACACAGCCAGACACATATTATATAAATAATTTTGGTCCGTGCTTAATTTTTCTGTTATATTTTCCGGTATGGATGATTGAATGGGAACAAACCGAATAATTTTAACGTTCTCACAATTTTTTAAGTTTCTTCCGATTGGTCCCGAGAAAGCTACAGGTCCGCTAGTCGGTCCATCTAATGAAGATAGCAGATGTCGCAATGGTAGTTCATTGGCGTGCAGCTGGCAGATAAGCCATTGCAATGACTTTCCATGTCTCTGTTCCATTCTTGAAATGATTCCATTTTTCCGGCCAGTGTTTGTATTTGTTCCGTCACAACGAACTGCAACAATTTTCTCCATTTGACGATTTTCCTCTTCCAAAAGAGAACATATGGCATTTTCGCTGTCTTTAGCAGTACCAGATGATGGCGTAGCGTGTCCGAGATACACTGATCCTGGATCCTGCACAAGCGTTATGTGTTCTTCAACTTTTATTCGTCGATAAAATTTTCTTCCTTTCTTGATAATAAACATTGTTTTGTCCTTGCGCCCATCGAAAAATAAACCTTCGATATTTGTCAATTTACGGCTATTTAATAACATATCTCTAGTTTGCTTTCAACCTCTTCATAATCTACTATGATCTATAACGAAAGATGGACCAGCTTCATTTACATCTTTTAAAACCGCAGAAGCAATGGCAGTTGCTGCTCTGTGTGATACTCCGTATCGATCACAAATTTGAGATAACTTTGTCAAGGGATTCTTCATCTTCGAATATTGTATATTTCGAGGAGATAATGTATCATGAGCCACTGCAGATTGATGATCATCACTTAGCGCTGGTTCCTCATCAGAATCTGAAAAACTGTTGGAAAGAAGCGGAAGAAGAGTAGATGGTTTTTCTAAAGGTCGTGACTTATTCGGATTTACAATCCTTTGCGCCCTTGTATATTTTTTACGAAGTTTTTGCGTAGTGTTGAAATCGATATTTCCCATAATCAATAATCTTTGACTACGTTGATAAGTCCAATAATTGAAAATTAAAGCAAACTGAATGGCAATGGAAAACGTTTTAGTGGATTTTTATCATTTTTTTGTTAATTTCGGTATGCTTGTAGATTTACTTGCATTAATAAAATTGATTTTTTTATTTAATTTTTGTCAACTATACGCAGTTTTTAATAATACACAAACGTTAAAAGGTTAAATTATTGTGAAAAAAATATTAATTACCATTATTTAAAAATACATGTTTTAGGTTTTTTTTCTGTTTTTCAATGCATTTTAGCGAGCTAATAACCATTTTTTAAAAAATAATTTTAAATGTAGTTCTCATTTTCTTTGTAAGACGCAACTTTTGAGACATCAGGCGTTTCTGAGTTCAAAAGTTGAAATAATTGACACACCCTAATGTATAACCCCAATGTTATTTTTTTATGAAATCCTTTATTTTGGTATTGAAAATAATTAAACAAAATTATTGAGATAGGGTTAAGTTTTTCAATTGTACTACCCGAAGTAACCCACGAAGACCACACACTGAATTTACGATGACGTTCATTTTTAACGGAATCCTATTTCATTCTTAACTGCATGATAATAAAATTTTAATATTCCAACGACGCCATCAAAAGTTTAAGGCTGCTTATCTATTAAATGATTGATGGGGATTCTAATAATACTAGAATAATTTGTATAGCGCCGCTTTTTTGTGAAAAATCACCCCAAGGGGGCTGTACAATTTAGTATGAGTTCTTAAGATGTATATAATTTTATTATTTACAGATACAGAAAAACACACTTACCAGGCAGGTCACTTCAGATAAATACAATATTTTTTAAAGTGTACTACTTTTACGATACGCAGAGGATATAGTAAAAAAACTGGACATTGTTTTTGCATTTGCTATTTTACCCTCCATTACTATTATATAGATATCAAATCTATTAGAAGATTGGTGGCAAAAAAGAGATGACATTTATTTTAAAATACTGGGGAATTTAGGTGTCTTTAGGGCTGAAGATTGTTTTTGAAATAACCTTAAAAAGCTTACCAATTCTTATTTGTTAACATTTTTCACACATTTAGTTATTTATAATATCGCGGACTGTGCATGTAAAAGATTTCTGACTTTATGGATATGACTGTCTAAAAAGGTGAGTTGTAAGTTTAGCTCTGAATTCTGTCACGTCTTTGATCATTCTTAAATCACGTTGCAGTCCTTTCCAGGCTTTAGGTCCTGACACTCCGAAAGCACGCTCACCGAACTTAGTATCTGGGGTGCGCTTTGGTTCCTTTAACCTTCTGATAGCTGATGAAGCTGCCGACCTAAGGGTTGACTGTCGTCAATTGAAAGAGATATAAGTAGAAGAGGGGGAAAGGGGGGTTACATTTCGCAAAGTAATGCACAATTTTTAGTTTTAAAGGAATCTTTAAAAAATTTTTTCAAAGGAAGAATAAACTTGGACACGTTACACACATTTAAAAAATCATTAATCAACCTCATATAATTATTTATTTATTTATTAACGCCCCTTTTCGGGGCTTTTACATGAGAATATTAAGAAATATACATTATTCATTGTACATAATTGATTTGATTCATTAACAATAATTTATATTTGTTTATAGTTAAATTGAAGATGTCCACTGACTTGGTATAATTGTTTCCCTCCATTAGTATTCTGGACAAAGAGGAATACATATGGTAGTTAGTCCCAGAATTTATGCACTGAAATAAATCCTGACTTATTCCAGCTATCAATTTTAGCAATACCGGACTATCAACTAAATCATTTAGAATTTTATACAGAAATACCAAGTCAGTGAAAATTCTTCTATCTGACTATTTGAGCATATTCATATAATTTAACAGAGTGTTGTAGTTCAAAATAATTGCTGGAATACCCATTTTAAAATTTATAAAACGTAAGAATTTGTTTTGTATTCTTTCAACAGCTTGTACATGTATACTATAATGTGGGTTCCAGACAGGAGAATTGTATTCATGTTGACTTCTTACATAGGCAAAATATAATAATGTAATACATTTTATATTGTTAATTAATACATTTTATCTGGTTAGCCTAGTTATAAATCAATTTAAACACAATTTATAATATACCACGTTATTAATTTTAATATATGGACAGTCGATCGGGTTTTGCTTAGTTGAACCTTCTTCAGGGCTAATACATAATACATTTATTTGTTGATTCACGTTCTTCACAAAACGGTTACGCACCAATATATTACGGATATTATTACAAATTTAAGGCAGTTTTACAATTTTGGGACATGCGTCAAAAGGTAGTTGCTTAACACTCTATAAGTGACGTTGAAAATGTCGATGGTCAATGCAAAATCGTTAAGCAGTTGAGTCTCTCACGAGTATACTTGCGAGGCACACATAAGTTAATGTAAGTGGATTAAGTATAGATCCAGAGATTAGTTTAAAAAATAATTCAACAACTGTTGTTATCATCAAAAATACGAATTTTATGCGTGAAGGGATGTGAAATATTCGGGCATATTCGTATTCCTGCGTGAAATTATTCACGCTGAATGAACTTATGATTTTTAAAATTGGAACTGATTGTAATTCAGGCAAGCTTTAATGTAGGTATGTTTATTTATCAATTAATTCTATTGTTTATTGTTTTGACGGATGTTTTCAAGTTAATTAATAGTGTTCATTCCAAAGGTAAATTTCTAAGTTAGTTCTTATTAGTTGCCAGGAGTGTTTAAAGGGTAGAAGAAGTTCGAGAAAAACTTAACTCATTATCTCTGCACTGGAATGAGATACGGAGGAAATTAAATTCGATATTAGGTAGGTTTTTTATCAGTAATAAACCACACGAAGGGAATGGTCGAAACGCACAGTTTTTAAGTGTTTCAGTGCGTTTTGCCACAGCCTTTCATTGAAACAGTGCAGTCCACTGGATTCTAGAAGATTCTCAGCTCTGTCATTTGCGCTCTGTTTATTTTACAATCCTTTGTTTTTTCCGTTATTCCATTAAATATTTAGTACTATTGTCCTGCGTTTTCAATTCTACAATCTAGGTAAAGATTAGTGGTAATGTCTTGAAATAAAGAGCATAACAAATCTTATGGGTTCAGCAAAGGAAATAGCGAGAGAATGGCAGTAATATCTTAAACTATACAACTATGATAATCATTTTGTTGTTGTGCTGCATACACAATTGTATGCCCGATTAGAGAATTGTAGTAGCGTCTTCACTAGACATCTACAGAACATCTTGTGAGGACATTGTCATGTGGAGTCAAAGTTAGCAATTCAATATGTCTGTTAGCTTCGTACTTCGTACGTAATACTGCTCTTTGGTATAGCTCACGGCTGCGCTGAATCAATATGAGCCCCGCCGGCTGGGGATTATGAACCGCTGAGATTTATGCATAGTAATGGGATTCTTTCTACTACGCCGTAGCCGTAGACGTAGTCGCAGCATATAGCCTTTGGGGTTTCCAGATTGTACATTTTGACATCCATAATAATGTCTGGTTTGCGAACCAATACCACGATATCAGTGACTAATATACTTTACATTGTTTCGGTTCAAAATTGTCTAAAGTCATTTTTGTTGAGGCGAGGTAATTGGAATAATCGTGATTACATAAACATAGGTACAAATCGTAAAAATCGATTCATGTTTTGAAGGATTATTTTTCAATTTTATTTAGTAACTTGCGCAGACAATCACGTGATATTATATTTGTAGGATTTGTAAAACTGAAAGTATTCGTAAAATATTTGCCTGAAAAACAAATACGTGTTTTCAATTTTTTTTATAATGTAACTAATTACATTTTTTGTTGAGAAATCAGAAAGACGACAAAAAAATACCTTCCAAATGAAGACTGTTTGTAAACTTGTGAAAAATAACTATATCTGTCAAAAATTTAAACAGAAATTTAAAATAAATAATCAAAGCAAATTAGAGTTCATGCAGCAATATTTCACATCACAGACAATCGAAATAACTACGTTTCATAATAATAAACAGGGTAGCTTTTTTGTGATAAAAAAGTATAACGAAACTAACTAACTAACCAACACGCCCTTTCCGCAGGGGTAGGCAGAGAGTTCGGACGTACATATTAATTGCTTCATTCACATTCCATTCATGACATTCTTATAATGTTAACAAAATGTTTGAAAAAACAGTTTTTTTGGCCTCCAAAAGAGTGGCATTTGACTAGTTTTGTGGTGAAAACCTATGAAGAACTTGTATAATTTGTGACTAGATCTGACTATCTCCTCACGCAAGTATGACCGAGCATGAAAACAGATTATTTCTAATTCGTTATTTGTTTGGATTGTAGAGACAATATAAAAAGAGAGATATATCTTTATTAAAGTAAATATGAATTCTGGATATTACATTTATCATCATAATTGTCTTTGACACTCTTTAAGGGTACCTTTAGCCATTGATTCAAAGTGCGAAGAAAGCGGATGGAAAATAATATATTTATATAATTCAAATATTCTTATGAGAACATTTTAAAATTATTCGTAAAGTCAATAAGTTATTGACACCGAGGAAAGATGGTGGACAAACGGATATTAGAGTAGAAAACATAAAAAAATGTATCACCTAAGTTCCTAAGACAAGGTTTTTATGCATAGCACGAAGGAAAACAATTTATTGTAAGCATTAATTACTCGCCTGAAATATCCATACAAATTGAAAATATCTCCCGAGTAAAAATAAATGCCGCCGACTGTAATTATTTTAGATATTCACTCAGGAAATATTTTCAATTTGAATGGATATAATTAATGCTTATAATAATTTGTTACCTATGTTCCTGTTTCAAGGTTACAATGAGTAGCATTGGTAGAGTCTTGCACTTGAATTTGAAAAGAAAAGAAACATTGTTCAATTTTCATGCGAATTAGAGCGGATTTTTGTTAAAGTTTTGTGATTTGGCGGAACCTTGGCTTTAGTGAGATCATTATATAAATTTGTTTGTAGTAGTTATCTTTTTTGTTTAGTTATTATTACGAGTAGTATGACTGTAGCCAATAAATACATTGTTTCCTAACCGAGGATATTCACACGAAGCCGTAGGAAGTCGGTTGAACTCAGACTGACTGGCGGACAATCGATATGGTATCTATCGGAGGGTATACGGCAGACGGGAGACGAGACACAAGACAAGGCAGACCTAGAATGTACCATTGAAGATATACATGCATAAAAAAAGTATGGTGTGCTCTAAGTAATATCAAAATTCCCTTGCTTTATGTGAAATTCATCAAACTTCAAAATGGGGCTAGCAGTTGAAAGGTCTTTTGCAAATTAACAATATCACTGTTAATTCGTATCGGTAGATTAATTATAAACGGAGGAATTGTTGGGTTATTTTCTGTTCAATAAAATTTCAACTCCGTCATGAATTTCTGAAAAATCGTACTCACATAATCTTTAAGGTAAAATGGACCTTTTAAATAATATCTATATTCTTTCTTGAATAGAAAATTAAATTAATTTTCATCTATGGGGCTCAAGAACGATATTATGTGAATTCATCATCGACATCATATTTATTTAAAACAAGTGTATAATTTTTTTAAAGAAAATTAAACTATTAATTAACAGACTGTTTGGAATGTCATATAACATTATTTCAAAAAAGTAAAAATAAAAACATCAGGCCAGTATTGGAAGGTACCACGATGTAATTTGCTCGGAATTTAAATTTGTTGTGACTAAACCGAAATCAAGGCGTTGTTTCATTTTTGTTGCCAGTACATTTAGTTTTTTAAGATAAATTTAACCTTTTGCGGCCTCCAGTTAAATTGAGGTATACCACGTTGTCGATGTTAAAAAATTCCATACCTCATTCGAGTACCGAAATAATACGTGAACAACGTTCCGAAAACCCAGAAATATAAGAATGGTGAAGATCACACTTCTAGAGATTGTCCATTCAGTGTCTGAATCAGAGTCCGGCGCCATTTCGACATCGGACTGGAAATCGTACTGACGTTGAAGTCCTACCAATACATTATTTGTGGCTATTTTTAAATCACGTGTTTTAGGAACCGTGAACTAACTGCCCTTGGAAATACAATTCTAATAGTATTACACAATATGATTGGTATGATACGAGTAAATACAGATGATTCATTTACAAATATTCATAAACACGTTTATTATTATTATATATTTTTATCACATTTTATATAAATATATGGGATATGAGAAATGGGATATGAGATATGGGATATGAGATATGGGATATGAGATATGGGATATGGTATATGAGATATGGTATATGAGATATGGGATAAGGGATATGAGATATTGGATATGGGATATGGGATATGGTATATGAGATATGGTATATGGGATATGAGATATGAGATATGAGATATGGGATATGAGATATGAGATATGAGATATGAGATATGAGATATGAGATATGAGATATGAGATATGGGATATGAGATATGAGATATGAGATATAGATATGAGATATGGGATATGGTATATTTTTTTTATTTATTTTTTTATTTTTTATTTATTAACATTCAAACCTGCTAAACTACTTATGTAGTTTGTCAGCAGGTACATAATGACAACATTTTTGCAATAACATGGTACAATGGTAAAACAGTATGTAGGTATATATAATGTTGATGATAAATTAACAATAAATGACAAGTTGGTTAAATTACAGAATTGTATAAATATAAATATGTAAGAAGCAGTATAAGCCTCATATAACAAAAACAAGCACAAATGAAATTAATATGAACAAAATGAAAATATCAAGTGAAATAATCAACAAGTACTTCTATGGTTTTAATATACATAAAGTAATACAAAATTATAACGATTTTTCATTTCCCTAGAATGTGAATTCCAATTAGGAAAACAAGGTCTTCAGTATTGCATCAATATAAATCCTCAGTATCTAATAGCCATTTCCTTAGATTATATTTGACTTTGGCTGTAAAAACGTTTATATTTTTAATTGTCATTGGTAGTTTATTAAATATTCTGGGTACAATAAAGTTTAGGGTTCTTTCACCGTATTTATTGGTACATTTCGGGACCACCAATCCTTCATTTTGGGTGAATCTTGTATTATGTTTATGTAAAACTCTTTCCCTATACAAGGAATCAGACAATATAAGATGTTGACTTACAATATTATAAAACAATAATCCTCTGACAGGTAAAACATTCAGAGACTTGTATATTAATTTAGTGTCGTTTCTGTGTGCATTGGTATATTTATGGATTAACAATTTTGTAAGGGAGTTTTGTAATGTTTGGATATAACTTATATTAGTTTTACAAGAATGTCCCCAAGAAGTGATTCCATAACGGATTGTGGATTCAGCCAGAGATAGAAAGATTAATTTTAAAGTACTTACAGGCACAAAATATTTTATTTTATAAATTCTACCCACAATAGACCGTAGACGTTTACAAACATTAGTAATGTGTACATCCCATTTCATGTGGCAGTCAATAGAAACGCCCAAATATACATAATTTTTGACAAAATCGATGGTTTCACATGAACAGGGCTGTGCAACATTTCTATGTAAGCAGTCAAAAGTATGTGTATATAACGAAGGGATTAAATTGTATCTCGCGTGTGGTGATCTTATGTGCATAATTTTAGTTTTTTTGGCATTTATTATGAGACCCGCGTCATGAGACCATTTTAGGAGAGCAATAAAATCAAGCTGCATAAGGTTCATTGCAGTAATCAAATAATTGAGACGTATATAGTATACAGGGTTGGCCCTAAAATTGACCCTTGTGCAACACCTGTTGAAATATATTTTCTTTTGCTAAATTTTTTTAGAATTTTTACTGTTATTTGTCGATCTGATAATAATTTTTTTAACAAAACTAGTAGCTTTCCTCGTATTCCTATTGCATCCATTGTTTCTAAAAGTTTATTTGTATCAATGGTATCAAACGCCTTCGAGTTATCTATGAATAAAACCAACACATGTTTTTTTAAATTTAATTCATGATTTACGTGATTTGAAAATTCCTGAAGCAACATTTCCGTACTTTTTTTCTTTTGAAAACCATACTGGTTGGGATCTAGCAAGGAGAAGGATTCTAAATATTTGTTAAGTTTTGTAGAAATGTATTTTTCAAGTATTTTTTCTAGGGCTGGCAAAATGCTAATTGGCCTATAATTTTGTACATCTGTATGTTTGCCGCCTTTGTAAATCGGTCTAATGATACTACTTTTAAGTTCATCTGGAATCACTGCTTGTTTTAAAATTATATTGATAAAATGAGTTATGACAGGCCCTAAAATATGAATATATTTCTTAATGTCAAACATTCGAATGTTGTCAATCCCTGGTGACTTTGAATTGTTTAGTTTGCTAACAATGATATTAATTTCTTCGCAGGTAGCTCTTGGTAGGTACATACTATGTTGAACTTCTGTCGGTCTGACGGTCGAAGCTATATAATCACATTTATGTATCATAGAGCTAACACTGCTCGTAAAATATTCAACAAAATTATTTGCTACGGTTTCTTCATTATGCGTGTTTAACATATATTTTGAGATTATTTCGTCACAACTACTTTTAGAATTGCGTCCTAATATTTTATTTACTTCATCCCAAGTTTTTTTGGTATTTCCGAAATAATTTTTAAATTTATTGTTAAAAAAGATAGACTTACATTTAATGATTTCTTTTGTAACCTTATTTCTGTAAGTTTTATATTTTAATTCAAAGAATTTATTGGTAGGAGTATTTTTCCACCTTCTGTACAGTAAATCTTTTTTTTTAATGTTTTCTAAAATATCAGAAGTTATCCAAGATTTTATTGCGAGGGGTCTTTTTTTGGGTTTATAATACATAACGATTTTACTTTGTTCATACAAATCCTGAAAATTATTTTTAATTTTAGTGTATAACATATTGCAATCTTGTTCCTCAAGCAAGGTATGCCACTTAAAATTATAAATATTTTTGTCAATTTTGTTTTGGGATAAGATCGATATTTTTTCCCCGTGTTCTACGACTTTTGTCCTTTCAATATATTTAATATTGACTGCAGTTAAAAAATGATCCGCTATGTTAATATTATTACATACACATGAAGAAAGAGTATTGCTTTGTTGACGTCCGCTATTAAAACGTACAAATATATGGTCTAAACAGGAACGAGTAATTTTTCCTGCTAAAACCGCTTCCCTAGTTACGTTACAAATGCATTTGGTTAAATAATTGTCAGACATTATATTTTCATAGGACATAATAAGTGGGTTTTGATAATTTAAAAGGTCTAGGTTAACATCTCCTATAAGTACAATATTTTCTCTGGGTCTTATATTAGACAGAATGGAAGATATTTCATTGAGAAATTGAACTTTGTTGGAGTTGGGGGGGCGGTATATTGCTATGATGTTTAAAATATTCTTGTTTGGAAGTATCATAGAGCCAAGCACACATTCAAAATGATTTGTTTCTATTGACTTCTGTTGAAATGTGAGTTCATCTCGAACGTACAACAATATACCTCCACCCGATTTTTTACTTCGGCAATAATTGTAACATTTAAATCCAGGAATATTATACAGACAGACTAGCTCTGATGTTATAGCCGTTTCACATAACATTAACGCATGAATATGTTTCCAACAAGAATTTAAGTAGACATTCAGAGTATTCCAGTATTTATAAATCGATCTAATATTCAACTGAACAATATTAATATTTTCCATACTATAGTTACTATGAACATTTAGCCAATCCTGGAAATCATTAGTATTATCGAATTCTACCTCGTCATCTTCTTCAACATAATTATCGGCCATAATCAATAGTGGCAAAGTCCTTGGAAAGGGCAGCTTTGTAGGCCGGGCATGAGTCCTTATCTCCAGTCGGATGTGCTGCGGGCTTCCCAAACCTGGTACAGGTAGCACAAACTGGCTCGGCAGCAGCTTTTGGGCAGTTTATCCTGGCGTGACCTTCGCCTGCACAGTGTCCACATCTTTGCTTGTCCTTGCAAAACTTGAAAGAATGTCCAATCAATTGGCACTTGGAGGATATTGTAAGGCCAATAAAATCGCGGACTCGGCACACATTCCAGTCCACAAAAACCTTCTCTTGCTCCACCAACACATGTCGTGTGCGAGCAGGAACCTCGTAGACTCTGTGGCAAGTTGTTCCTGTTCGAGCGCCAGCTAGGTGACTAAGCTTACAATTTTTGATTGTGGACTCTAGGTCTGCTTTGTCCTGTACTCCTGCTAAAGCACTTTTCAGGAAGCACTCGTCTGTTAAATCACGAGGAACGTTGAAAAAAATCACTCGTGGATGCCGTTTTGTAGGTAATCTGGCACTCAGAGTGTCCGAGTTAGTTAGGCAAGGGGTTTTCAAAATTTTTTCTTGATCTTCTTTAGTGGCAGTATGGATCACAACTCCTTTGTTTCGGATATTCCTCATACCCGTAACGCGTATCCCAAGATTTGATGGTCGCAACACGTCCTTTAGAAGCTGCTTTGTACCTTCACTGTCTTTTACAGAGTCCAACTTTGGGAAGATGCATACAGCTGGTTTGGGGGTCCCAACTTTATGAGATATGAGATATGAGATATGGGATATGGTATAGGAGATATGGGATATGAAATATGAGATATGAGATATGGGATATGAGATATGAGATATGAGATATATGATATGAGATATGGGATATGGGATATGGTATATGAGATATGGTATATGAGATATGGGATATGAGATATGGGATATGGTATATGAGATATGGGATATGAAATATGAGATATGAGATATGAGATATGGGATATGAGATATGAGATATATGATATGAGATATGGGATATGGGATATGGTATATGAGATATGGTATATGAGATATAGGATATGAGATATGAGATATATGATATGAGATATGGGATATGGGATATGGTATATGAGATATGGTATATGAGATATGGGATATGAGATATGAGATATGAGATATGGGATATGGTATATGAGATATGGGATATGGTATATGAGATATGGGATATGGGATATGGTATATGGGATATGGTATATGAGATATGGGATATGAGATATGAGATATGAGATATGAGATATGGGATATGGTATATGAGATATGGGATATGGTATATGAGATATGGGATATGGGATATGGTATATGAGATATGGTATATGAGATATGGGATATGAGATATGAGATATGAGATATGAGATATGAGATATCCCAGCCAAGATGGGATATCTCAATATATCATATATCAATATGATTGGTATGATACGAGTAAATACAGATGATTCATTTACAAATATTCATAAACACGTTTATTATTATTATATATTTTTATCACATTTTATATAAATATATGGGATATGAGAAATGGGATATGAGATATGGGATATGAGATATGGGATATGAGATATGGGATATGGTATATGAGATATGGTATATGAGATATGGGATAAGGGATATGAGATATTGGATATGGGATATGGGATATGGTATATGAGATATGGTATATGAGATATGGGATATGAGATATGAGATATGAGATATGGGATATGAGATATGAGATATGAGATATGGGATATGAGATATGAGATATGAGATATAGATATGAGATATGGGATATGGTATATGAGATATGAGATATGAGATATGAGATATGAGATATGGGATATGGTATATGAGATATGGGATATGAAATATGAGATATGAGATATGAGATATGGGATATGAGATATGAGATATATGATATGAGATATGGGATATGGGATATGGTATATGAGATATGGTATATGAGATATGGGATATGAGATATGGGATATGGTATATGAGATATGGGATATGAGATATGGTATATGAGATATGGGATATGAGATATGGGATATGGTATATGAGATATGGGATATGAAATATGAGATATGAGATATGAGATATGGGATATGAGATATGAGATATATGATATGAGATATGGGATATGGGATATGGTATATGAGATATGGTATATGAGATATAGGATATGAGATATGAGATATGAGATATGATATATGGGATATGAGATATGAGATATGAGATATGAGATATATGATATGAGATATGGGATATGGTATATGAGATATGGTATATGAGATATGGGATATGAGATATGAGATATATGATATGAGATATGGGATATGGGATATGGTATATGAGATATGGTATATGAGATATGGGATATGAGATATGAGATATGAGATATGAGCTATGAGATATGGGATATGGTATATGAGATATGGTATATGAGATATGGGATATGAGATATGGGATATGGTATATGAGATATGGGATATGAAATATGAGATATGAGATATGGGATATGAGATATGAGATATATGATATGAGATATGGGATATGGGATATGGTATATGAGATATGGTATATGAGATATGGGATATGAGATATGAGATATGAGATATCCCAGCCAAGATGGGATCACTATTCAAATATTAGAACATGCATTACCTGTAATAGGAGAAGAGTTTCTTAGTTTAATAAACGAATCGTTAGAAACAGGGAAGTTTCCTGAATCATGGAAAACGTCTATGGTGATACCGATTCCAAAGATTTCGAACACAAAAAAATGTGAAGACTTTCGACCTGTAAATATGTTACCAAAATATGAGCAAGTGATGGAATACATAATTAAATCTCAACTTGAAGAATACTTGGAAAATAATAGCATCCTTTGTGACGAACAATCTGGATTTAGGAACAATAATTCATGTGAAACAGCGTTAAATTTAGTAATTGATGATTGGAAGGAAGATATAGATAAAAACTTGCATATTGTTGCGGTGTTTTTAGATTTTCAGAGAGCTTTTGAAACAATAGATAGAAAAAGAGTTATTAAAAAATTAAAAAAATATGGAATAAAAGGGAAAGAACTGGAATGGTTTAAAAACTACTTAAGCAACAGACAACAAACAACAAAGATAAGAAACAATATATCAAATCCGATTGAAAATAAGCTGGGTGTACAGCAAGGATCTGTATTGGGTCCGATATTGTTTATACTCTACATAAATGATATGGTAAAAATAATAAAACATTGCAAAATAAGACTGTTTGCAGACGACGCACTAATTTATATTGCAGAAGATAATTATGAGAAAGCTATAAAAAAGATAAATAGTGACTTAGAAACATTGTCAAAATGGCTCAAACTAAATAAATTAAAACGAAATGTAAATAAGACAAAATACATGCATATAGGCAGAACAAATACGCATGAGGAACCAAAGGTTTCTATAAATGGAGAAATCATAGAAAAAGTGGAAGAAATTAAATATCTAGGTGTTATTATAGACTCAAAATTGAACTTCTCAAAAAATGCAGACTATACAATTAAAAAAATTGCAAAAAAAATATCATTTCTTGGTAGAATCAGAAACAAAGTAAATAAAGAAACATGCCAGATAATATACAATACAATTATATCACCACACTTTAATTACTGTTCAAGTATTCTTTTTCTCTGCAATAAAGAGAAAATGAAAAAAATGCAAATACTGCAAAATAAAGCAATGCGAATAATACTTAAGCGCAACATATACACACGGATAAGAGACATGTTAAAGGAGCTGAATATTTTGACGGTGAAGCAAACTGTGTATTTGAATGTACTTATTTTTATACATAAAATTAAATTAGGGATGATGTCTAAGGAACTGAAAAGAAAAATAAATTACAATAACGAGATACACGGACACGGGACGAGAAATTCTAAGCAAATTAGATTGCCAACAAGAAAAAAAAACAAGCACCCAAAAATCTCTGATGTACCAGGCCGTTCAACTCTATAACAAAATCCCGAAGGAAATTGCTGTGATAGAAAATATTAATAAGTTCAAAAATGAATTAAGAAAATATGTCTATCTCAATTATTAATGTTTCTTTTTTTGTGACTTTATTGAAATATTTAAAGAAAGATTATGTTTGCCAAACAATGTACATGTTTATATTTTTATAAAACTATTAGCACACACGAAGATGTGAGCTAACTTAAGATTAATAAAATAAATAAATATGGGATATGAGATATGAGATATGGGATATGAGATATGAGATATGAGATATGGGATATGGTATATGAGAAATAGGATATGAGATATGAGATATGAGATATGGGATATGGTATATGAGATATGGGATATGGTATATGAGATATGGGATATGAAATATGAGATATGAGATATGAGATATGGGATATGAGATATGAGATATATGATATGAGATATGGGATATGGGATATGGTATATGAGATATGGTATATGAGATATGGGATATGAGATATGAGATATGAGATATGAGATATGATATATGAGATATGGGATATGGTATATGAGATATGGGATATGAGATATGAGATATGAGATATGGGATATGGTATATGAGATATGGGATATGAGATATGGGATATGAGATATGAGATATGAGATATGGGATATGGTATATGGGATATGGGATATGGTATATGATATATGGGATATGAGATATGGGATATGAGATATGAGATATGAGATATGGGATATGGTATATGAGATATGGGATATGAGATATGAGATATATGGTATGAGATATGGTATATGAGATATGGGATATGAGTTATGAGATATATGATATGAGATATGGGATATGGGATATGAGATATGGTATATGAGATATGGGATATGAGATATGAGATATGAGATATGTGATATGGTATATGAGATATGGGATATGAGATATGAGATATGAGATATGGGATATGGTATATGGGATATGGGATATGGTATATGATATATGGGATATGAGATATGGGATATGAGATATGAGATATATGATATGAGATATGGGATATGGTATATGAGATATGGGATATGGTATATGGGATATGGGATATGGTATATGATATATGGGATATGAGATATGGGATATGAGATATGAGATATATGATATGAGATATGGGATATGGTATATGAGATATGGGATATGAGATATGAGATATGAGATATGGGATATGGTATATGAGATATGGGATATGAGATATGAGATATATGATACGAGATATGGGATGAGGGAGACTTGCAAGCCGGAGGTCACGTGTACAAATCCTGGCGTGCGAAAGTAAATATTATTTGATTAATTTGCGTTTTTTCACAATTTACTAATTAAAAATAAAATATGATATATTTGCGGATATTTCCAGAATGGGAGATACTCTTAGTATCACCCTGGTATAAGACTACCGTTCAGAATTGGAACGTTGCTTGAAATGGCTTTGGCTGTGTTTAGTGATCAGGTCTGAATAGCCAGGCACTTCCCCACCTATCTCTTCCGCATCTCCTTTTCCTCCCCACTAACTTTAGCCTCACATAGTCTCACTGTTTCCAGATGATTGGGACTCTTGCGCGGTTTCACTTAAAATTTGTTTGATTTGAAATTTGTGAGTTTTCAAAGAAGAATCACCCCAAACGTTTCGCAGTATGAGCGTGGATCACGGTATATATAAAACACTTGACACAAATCTAAATAAAGATAATAAAACAAAATCCATTTTGTTTTCTATACAATTAACCCTAATGAATGATAGTGAGGCGTGACAGGCTGAAAGTAGACTGAATGCTGCACACACGAGATCCCTGAGGCGAATGTGTGATAAAACCATGTGTGATCGTGTTAAAGGCTGGTGTAAGCCGTAATGTAATGGTAAGAACAAAAAAGGACGCTTAAATGGTTTGGGTATGTAGAGTGGATGAACGAAGAAAGGAGTATAAGTGGGTATGCCCCCCGAAGAAGATAATATGTCACTACCAAGTGAACCAAGTACTTGAGGCGGGTCATGTCGAGAGTAAGAATAACAGAAGAGTACATGAATGTGATTGAAGCAAAGAGAGTTGTTTGGCGGTCCATCCTCTCTGCCTACCCCTACATAGAAACGGTGTGACGGTTAATTATGTAGTTAGTCATTTCAAGAGTTTGAAATTATTTTAAATGTTCAATCCATCTTACCTCCACCTCACGCATCATTCGCCAGTTCTCTCCGTTTTTGCGATCCATAAATATATGCAGTTCTTTCTCTGTGTGAAACAATAAAAAGCTAAATAAAATGCCTTCCAAAAGAATAAACACAAATACATTCTCAAAGCCATCAATATCTAAATCTTATTATAGATTATACACAAAACCCTGAGCCGGACATACTAAACAAAGTTTTTATTACCTACTGTGCTGTACAATATGTCCAATTTATATGATATTCCATAAAAAATAAATGTGATTGATTCTCAATGTCAGATTGCATGGTGCGAGGAAGGCTGTTGAGAACTATCCGTGATCCACATACTAACAAAACACCCAACCGGAGTTTCCCAAACTCATTTGACTTGTCACCCTTACTTCATCCCTTCACTGTCACGGGAAAAAAATTACTAACTTTGGACACAAAAGCTTAATTTTCGCGATATATCATCCTGAAAATCGTATCGACTGTATTGTGATCAAAGGCGTTATTCGAGACTTTTTGGCAAGCAAAAATATGCCCAGTTTATACTATGCTATGCTATGTTAAGCTTAGGTGGTTCTTTCACAAAAGTGTGGATTATTGCCTTTGACCAAAACACAGTCTTTATTGTTGTATGAATCTTCTTCGTTTCTTCGAAAAGAAGCACACGAAACAAAAAGTAGAAAAATAAGTTCCTTTTTTGCGTAATTCCTCTTCTCTGATTTCTTGCGTGGTTTTGAGTTTTTTTTCGGATTTAATATAAAGATAAAAATAAAAAGATGATTTAGTCTGTGTGTTTAGAGACACTTGAATTGTAAATACATAAATAACTGCATTTAAAATCCAATGTTAATGGCCTACAGAAGAATCACATAGTCGATTAAATTTATTCAGCTCCTTTTTATTGCCCTCCCCGCTCCCCTACTAACCTTCAATGACTCGCTGTAAACTTTGCAGCCACCACCACCCTCAAAACAGGCGTTATCACGAATATTGGGAATGAGTGCTTTTATAAAGACGTCGAAATACCCACCCGTTAGAGACATGTGATAAAGACGTGAAATAATCCATCCTTAAGGCCGCATTACACCTGACGACTGCTCACCCGGGTAACTTATTGGAGAGTAGAGGTGATCATCTGTAGAAGAAACAGTGGGCGAGTCAGTTCGTTGAAATTAGTTTATAATAGTGTTGCCATGGTTTCGCCAAGTATTAAAAATATTAAAAAATATATGACAGTTGTATAACAAAAAACGTCGAAAATTCCTAAAAATTCTAAATTTTGAATTTTATAACTTTCACTGACTGACTCGGCTTATCGCACTGACCGTGTGGCGAGCGAGTGAAGCACCGAGATGAGTATTCAGATGGAGGGGGTACTTACTCGTCCGAGTCATGAGGCCTTGCTTCTATCCACTCTCTCGCCTGAATCACTCGTCCGCTATCATACCGAGTACTGACTACTGATCACATTCACACTCGGCCGAATGCGATGTCTCGGCCGAGTTCTCGGCTGGTGTAATTCAGGCAATAATGCAGAACTGTTCGATTGTTCGGAAACTTGAGCTAATGACGATTTGCTCTATCTGTCGATATATCTTTTCTTTATGACACACTGCGAACATTTGGCCGCTTTAATTACACATCCAATTCGAATGTCTATGCTCTATAAAGATCTTATCACTTTACGACCTCTGTAAGGGAGCGAATTACCTCCAATACTTCCTGGCGCTTGAACTAGAAGGGGCGTGTTTGGGCGCAGCCTCGAAATTATGTCAAACATAACGTAAAATTTACTAAAAGAACATCAGGCAATCTACTGTTGTATTCCCACAAACAGTTCTCCAACTCGTCGTGGAAGGAGATTTTAAATGATTGGTTCTTCGTGGTAAATCAGGGATTTATTAATATTTCGCGTATTACAATGGTGACTCGATAGTCGACCTAACTAGAAGCTGACCAATTGAGATCTGAGAACAGTAAGTTTGACTTGGAGCATTCTCACTGGCCCTGGCGACTACTGGCCACTAGCTGCCATCTTCCACGGACTTCCACGCAAGCTCTATGCACTGCCCTCTATGAGTGCATCTGTGAAGCTCTTACTTCCCAACAAAGTCTGGATATCTTTCATGTAATAATGCACCATTATAGATTATAACTTACTTGAAATGGTTTGGGCTTAGTAGAACAGCAATCTATATATCCACATAGATATATAAAAATGAATGTTTTATGCCATTCATCCGATTTAGCTGAAAATTTCAAAGTTTGTTCTTATGAATTGTAGAATAAGTCAGGAACGCTCGAGAAAGACTTAACGCATTATATCTGCTCTGGAATGAGATAAGGAGTCGAATTTATGACGACTTGTTATTTTGAAGCTGACAATTTAGATTTGATCATACAACATGGAGTGAATGGTATGAAAAGTTGGGGATACACGAGGAAAACATGAATCAAACATTTTTTGTGGTAAATGAACGAAGAAAGAGGTGTAAGGAGAATGTATTACTTGGAAGTGAATGGTTGAAGAGGTCGAGGACGGCCGAGGAAGACGTGGAACGATCGAGTGAAACAAATACTTATTTCGACACAATAATGTTATTTCTACCTTCAAGTTGTCAGATACTCAGGAATTCGCAACCTCAAAACTTTAACCCAAATCATTTGAAACAGAACAAGACACAGAAAAATAAAACTGGGTCTCAACTGGGAATCGAACCAAGGATCTCTATCTTACCGGGACAGCGTAAAAAAAGATATATTTAATTTATAGAAACTTTTAGGTGTTTTGAAGTGATTTTATTTCGGGGTTCTCTTGCAGAGATCACTAGATTTCATTCTTACTACCGTTTACCTAACTAGATGTACATATTCTATTATTTCGGTGTTCTCTTGCAGAGATCACTAGATTTCATTCTTACTACCGTTTACCTAACCAGATGTACATATTATATTATTTCGGTGTTCTCTTGCAGAGATCACTAGATTTCATTCTTACTACCGTTTACCTAACCAGATGTACATATTATATTATTTCGGTGTTCTCTTGCAGAGATCACTAGATTTCATTCTTACTACCGTTTACCTAACTAGATGTACATATTATATTATTTCGGTGTTCTCTTGCAGAGATCACTAGATTTCATTCTTACTACCGTTTACCTAACCAGATGTACATATTATATTATTTCGGTGTTCTCTTGCAGAGATCACTAGATTTCATTCTTACTACCGTTTACCTAACCAGATGTACATATTATATTATTTCGGTGTTCTCTTGCAGAGATCACTAGATTTCATTCTTACTACCGTTTACCTAACCAGATGTACATATTATATTATTTCGGTGTTCTCTTGCAGAGATCACTAGATTTCATTCTTACTACCGTTTACCTAACCAGATGTACATATTATATTATTTCGGTGTTCTCTTGCAGAGATCACTAGATTTCATTCTTACTACCGTTTACCTAACCAGATGTACATATTATATTATTTCGGTGTTCTCTTGCAGAGATCACTAGATTTCATTCTTACTACCGTTTACCTAACTAGATGTACATATTATATTATTTCGGTGTTCTCTTGCAGAGATCACTAGATTTCATTCTTACTACCGTTTACCTAACTAGATGAACATATTATATTATTTCGGTGTTCTCTTGCAGAGATCACTAGATTTCATGCTTACTACCGTTTACCTTACCAGATGTACGTGTATTATATTGCACTATAGTATTTTGCACGTCAGTTATGTCTATTAAATTCGTTATATACACAACATATAATGAATTTAATTACTGTTACTTTCCAACCAACCTGACTCTCCGAGACCCTTTTTATTTTTCTCCCTTAATCCCTTTTAGCCCCGGCGAAA
Organism: Hesperophylax magnus; assembly: GCA_026573805.1. Classification (NCBI taxonomy): domain Eukaryota; kingdom Metazoa; phylum Arthropoda; class Insecta; order Trichoptera; family Limnephilidae; genus Hesperophylax; species Hesperophylax magnus. The sequence continues at coordinate 378,370 of JAIUSX010000018.1, forward strand.
TTTTAAGAGCGAAACAGCTCTCGAGCAAGCAACCTACACTTTTCTTATGTTGGTTGATACTGCGAACGTTAACAAAGCTTATGAAAGAAAGCAAACATTTTGTGGCTTGACATTTAATATACAAGTGAAAAAAGTTATTTGTTTGAAACCACTTTATTTGAGTTATACACGTCGACCGGTTTCGGTTGATCTCAACCTTCACCAGGACAGTTTATTGCTCCGGTGAAGGTTGAGTTCAACCGAAACCGGTTAAAGTCTAAAACTCAAATAAAGTGGTTTTAAACAAAGAATTTTTGTCATTTGTTGATATTTCAATATTTATATTTCGGGTGCTTTCTCCTATCGCGGTTGGAAATCATCACCCCGCAGACTGCAGACAGTCAAACAATTTATACAGGTTTCTAATACTTGAGGTTACATGGAAAAATGCCAAGATCTTTGATATAAAAGTGTATTGCGATTGAAGCTTTTTGAAGTAGTTATGTTTTTTCCTGGAACATATTCGTCGCCTAACGAGGTCGCCTGTTCGTTTTTGAAATTTGAGCGGACGTGGCGGTATCGGGTGGCAAAAAAATAACATCGCCTGACAGCCCCAGCCAAGATGGCCGCCAGTAGTCAACGGCACCACCCAGTAGCCAGAAAACGCTTTGTATTATTAGACGACAGAGTCGCGGAGGCTAGATAAATGGAGGCATCAATCTATTTAATATTGCGTTACCGAAACCAGTGCAGGATATTTCATATTTCCTCATATCATTATTGCAACTATCATTACCAATACCAATAAAAAGGGGAAAACAGCTAAAATATTGGGTAAATATGGAGAACAGAACAAAAATGTATCAATTAGATAACAATGAAAAACAACTATTTCAGTAACAGAAAATATTTCAACTTAATAGCTATTTCGTCAAAAAAGAATTTATATTTTATAAAACCCAAACTAAGAACCTCTTTTAGGTTGCTTGGTTTAATAGAAGTAGAAAAAAACTAACCTTAATAAAAATGGCTGCCAAGAGAAAAATCGATTTGAATTTTAACGAAATAACTATTAAAAGCATTAGTTTCCATTTCCAGAAACTCAAAAACTTCATTCTCATTATTATCTGACTGACAAAAAGTGTTGTAGTTTGCTTAATATGTCATTATTATTTATGTGTGTTTTAACCGTATCTCGTTTCAAAACTGCAATGAGTTTACAAAAAGTACAATAAATTAGAAATGATTGATAGTAAAAACTGCACTCGGACAAAATAAACATTTCAGTTTAGTTGGTACGAATTAGTCACCTTTACTATCGGTCACCCTAAATGGTTCGTTAAGTTTGGTGACCTAGCAGGGGTGCCCTGGTTTATGAGGTCAGGTTTGTCCGGATCTCGACAGTGGATGCGTCTTCCCACCCGCTGCTTAGCGGACGACCGCATTGGGCGAGGTAAGATGAGGGAGACCCTTTGACCTCTCCAGCCAGACTCGTTTGACCCATTGCCTTGCACTACAGTGGGATTATACGTCTGACACTCCTACCCACCATTTATACATTTCTCCGACTTAGAACCTCCTCTGCACGTCATCTTCAAAAAGACGTAGGTTTTGAGGGAATTTATTTTCCTCAGGGCTTCCTTTGTGGAACTAATATTAAATAAAGAGAAAATGAAATCCATTAATTTTCATCTACACTGTGTCCGGAAACTCGCAGTATAAACGAGAAACTGGGGAATCTGTATCATATTTGGAGTAGATTTTGAAGCGTTACTTTTTTATTTGAGCTTTCGTTTTCGAGAAAACCGAGTCCGAAATTTCAAGTTTTGAAAATTTGACATTAATTCATTTCGAAAAATCTGCAGCTATAGTAAATATAAGCTGTTTAATATGTTTTAAAATGCTTCAAAGCGCAGACTCAACTCCAAAACTATTTTTATATATTTACATCGATCGAAAAATATATTTTTTGGTTCTCTTTGTGATGTAGATTCACTACATTACAGTACTTCATTTATATCCGAAGGTAAAACTGTGATTGTATAATTTTTAAACAGAGCTCGTTTGATTCTTCCATCAATCGCAGCTTCCAGCCACGATATATTAAAACACAACACGAGTCCTCCAAACGCTTCCACCCGCGGCTCAGGTTACCATTCAGTCCATCCATCTAGCCTTTCTACCATCCATCGCACAGTCCGCGCCGTACGGGACATTTGTCTACTTCAGACAGGATAGAACTATATTTCAGGAACACGTGAGACCTCACAATGAGACGAGTGTTGGAAAATTCACCAAATAACCTATCCGCAATGTACTAATAATAATAATAATAATAATAATTGGATAATTCGTAGAGCGCCGTTTTTGTGAAAAATCACCTCAAGGGCGCTGTACAATTTATTTCCTAGGATCTACATTTGTTATTTAGAAAAGATACCAAAACATACTTACCTGGCAAGTCACTTCCAACAAACACACTTATATTAAAAAGTTTATGCTTATGAAAGATAGAACTGCACGCAGAGGACACTATATCAAAAAACACTGGTCGTCGCATGATCTTAAGTCTGCATGTAAGTATGTATGCATGTATGTATGTAATGCATAACAGTAACCTTCAGAGTCTTAAGGATGATGCTCTGTTTGACTTATTACTGCAAAATAACACTTTATCTAAAACATGCTAACACCTAATCGCAGGTTCTCCTACTGAGGTTTTCACGAAACACTACTACTAACCCTGCAATCGGCTCGTGATGGAACCGGCGAGCAGATCCGTGTGTGATTTTTGCGAATTACTGATTATTAAAAAAATGTTTATATTACTGGTACATACAACCTACGTAAACTGTATGTACGAGAGGAAAATCAGGGTAAACTGTTTTACCTTGACACAGATTTAAAATGCCGACGCTTCAAGAAATATATTCAGTCTTGAAGTATGACTACAAGATGGCAATAATGTCACATTTGTGAAGGTTTTAATGACCACTATTCAGAATCGAAACGTTGTATTAAATAGCTTTAGCAATGTTTGATGACCAGATCTGAAGAGACAGTTACATCCTCTTCCCCATCTCTTTCACCTCCCCACTACCTCCAGCCTCACAACATACACTAATTGGGGATGCCATAGTCCCACTGGCTCCAGATGGTTTGTAGCCCTTGGGACTATTGAGCGGTACTGAAATAAAAAAGTACCTGAAGTGAGGTTAATTGTCACCTATTTCGGGTGAAATTGATTGAACATTTTTAAATATTGAAATTCTTTTTTTGAGCAGGTAGTCATTTTGGTTATGATTTGAGATTTTTTATTTTTCAAAATTTATGAAAGCCATTTATTTTTTTATTTTTAAGTCGTGTTACGTTTCCCCCTTCTTTAGCGAACGTTTCGAAGAGCGTGAAGTGTCTATCATCAGGGCAGATGGCGAAAAGTGTGTTTACGTATGTGTAAGTGATAAAGCGTTGGGCGCGCAATACTTTTAAGGGCGGTATTTCAACAAAATAATTAGTTAAATGAGTGTAGTTTTGATGTAGTCGTCAATCAAGAAGTGAGGAAGCGCAAGATAGCATTAACCGAAAAATAACCACGATAATAGATATTCAATTTCATTGGTCTGTAAGTTGAAAAGCTTATGTAAATTTTATTTCAAATTGGTACAGATCACATTTCTGTTTTTGATTTTCTCTTCTATGGTTTAATCGTTGTACAAGATTTAATGCCCGGTTCACAAACACTTCAATGTGTCCAGTCATTCCGAGCGTTGGTGAGATCCAGGGAGGGGGATGAACCATACAATTATTGAGAATTTTGTTTTTAGATGCAGCCCTTTATGTAAGAAGTTTTTACCACTGTGATCAAAGTTCGCAGCTGAAAGAAGTTATGTCAATGGACGGGGAAAACTCCCATTCAAGAGGAGAAGGGAGTCTAGATAAAACGGCAACAATCAGGTCAAGCGAATTTGCAGGCAGAAGAGAGGCATGAGATACCATGAGTGATGAGCGATGAGCGCCCTTATTTATAGCTCACACGGGGAGTGTATTAATATTTACAAGAACTCTAAATATTATATTGGATAAAATAAACAAAACAGATCTCAATACATATTCGTTTAATGGATTTCAATTCACATGGTGACAATTGTTATATTGTTAAAATTGTCCACTTTGACTCGAAAGTTTTAGAAAATGTTTAGAATACTTATAATTGGTTCACTTCAGCATGTCACAAACACCCGGGACATCAGAACATTTCTTCACCACCGCATTCTTGCTGCAGAGTCTCCATCTTCTATCTTCGTCGAACGTCACAGCGGTGCAGCCAAGGTCTTTTATCTATGTGAGATATTGTGTCAGCGCTTTATTAGCAGAAGACACATACCTGGACTGATGACGAATCTCGTGCTGGCACTGTTGGTGGACGCTGTGGACTCTTCGTATCTTCGTGTCACCTGTTCCTATTCTTCATTTTACTTAACTTGTTTGTAATATTTATATTTTTTGTAATACCTGCATCAACTGTAAAGCGCCCCTGAGGTGATATCTCACAAAAGCGGCTCGATATACAAATTGTCCAGTAAATTAATTAATTAACATGTAATTCCTCGGGTACGTCTATGCGGAGACATGGAACTTATCCGAAATTTGTGCACCATATAGACTTACTCGAGGCAAAAAAAGTTTTAAAATAATTCATAACTCTATTCGTTCATTACTATTGGAATGCTATGGCTAATATGTTCCCCAAAACATCAGCCGCAGTCGTCGCCATTACTTGTTCATGTTCTAGCACAGTCCTGTTTCTGGTGATGAGAATTTACACCGATTAAAATTTTATAGAAGGTATTTAAATATGCCAGATTCCATATGGTTTAAATTCTTAGAAATAATAACAATACAATAATTACAATAAAATTATTACAAATTCAGTTTGGTAACCTGTTCTAGAAACATAATTTTATTACACATCTGTAAAGGAATTTCCATTTAATTCATTTAGAAAATTAGGTTTGATAGTAGTCGCGTTCCACATAGCAAAATAATAACTTCAAATTCAACATGAATTCGGTACGACAAAAAATACATTCGTCGTTATAAATCAAGTATTTCAAACAGCCAGCTTACCGAAAATCAACGTTAATGGGATCAACATATGTACGTATCTATCTAGACCTTTGAAATGTAAATCCTCCTCCTGACTCCTTCCCATCCCCAGTTCTCTGGCAGTTCGGCCGGCTGAGATAAAGCCGGTGCGTGGGATTCTTGGGATGAGAACTCGGAATGATAATGCATTTCTAGGAAATGTGGAGTTCTGAAGCGGGGAATCCATTAGGTGTTAGATAGCTTATGCTTTAGACAAGAATTGATGGACGTAGATAACACCGAGATCGACGTATTTCTTGTACAAAAAATAACGTTTTTTTTTTGTTATAACATTTCTGTGAAAAAACACAAGATTTATAGTGCAAATATTTCCGCTGAGAAAAGAATTTTAGTTTATTTTTCAAGTGTTCCTTACGACAGCTGGAGAGCCATTTCACAGGGTCCACCAAACTGAAGAATCGATAACACCAGATCAAAAGTAGGCAGCGAGCAATTTGTTAAATTGTGTAAATGTTTAGAAGTTAAAATGCCTATATGTAAAATATTGGTATTTATTGATTACTTTAATGAATTAATATTTAAATACGTTATTGCTACCTGCATGACGAGGGTTAAAAGTCAGTACAAGCCGTGGGATTAGAGTTCGATCCACCGACTACCAGAGACCTGGATAACCTTCTGACTAAACATAATAATGAAGAAGGAGTAAAGGCTGTTTGAAGGGATTTGAAGATGTAGTAAATAATATAACAAATGCCTTGTAAGTATTCGTAAGCCTCTTCACCCGAACAACTCACTTTAAATAAGCCACCTCACCTAACGCATTTATTTCACGTAACCCACTTGAAATAATACATAGACTTCACATAACCCACTTGTAAAGTATTTACTGCACACTTCACATAAACGTTGCAAACATCCATGAAATGGCTATGCAATAAAAGGTCGAATTTTCATTAAAAATATCGGCGTTTGTAAAATGAAGCGAATCATCATTTTAAATACATCTGTCTATGAATTTCACTTTTGTTTCTGGTAATGAACGAATGCAAATCTTGGAAGCGGAAATTTACCCACTTTCCGACATACGATAGAGCTGAAACTCGGCAGATAGACTCGTTGTCGATGACGATGCATTGGCGGCAATCACGTACACCAGCGCTGGGGAACCTGCGACTCGCGAGGCTTTTAGAATAACGGTTTTCTTTCACGACGTTTCAGATATATTTTTAAGACATCATTACAAAACCCAAAAAAGGTATAACATAGCTTGACAGGTACTTACGTATGCTTCTACATTACTAGACAGCAGTTTAGATAGGCCTTTCAACATCGCTTTTTAATTTAATTTTAATTACTTATTATTTTACTAATAATAAATTAAATGTGTAATGAGAATTATGGGTGTAATGTCAAGTAAGCTGTGGACTCGCTTAGAGATAAAACTAAAGTTGTGGCTTCATATGCAGACGCATTTAATAACGAAAACATTCTCTTGTTTGAAGTGCAGTTTCAAAATTCTAGTTGCAGACTGTGTTGTAAAAATTGGACGAACTATGTTCTGGGTGTTGTTTTAATTAATGTTGAAGGAATCCACAAAGATCTCCACCTCTTAAATTAAAACCAGTTTTGTGTTCAGAATGTAATGACAAAATTACAGTTGTGTGGATCCATCTGCAGGCTGATTTTGAAGGAAATCATTCTCGTGTTTTAACTAAAATAGGTAACTCACACATGGATTAAGTCTTAAGCCAAAACCAGTTTTTTGTTCAGAATGAAACGATTCAATTCTAGTTGAGGATTTACCTGCTGACGCATTTTGAAAGAAAACATTATCGTGTTCGAAGTGCAGTTATATAATCCAAGATTCAGACTGTGTCTTGCTAAAATCGAAGGAAACCATTTTCATGTGCTAGGTGTAGTTTTAATCATAGCTGGGGACTCTCACAAATATTCAACCTCAAGTTAAAAGCCAATGTTAAGTTTTTGCCTTTTTTCATTTGCCTACGATTTTGAAGAATTATTCTTAAGTTTAAACTAGTATTGTGTTATGAACGCAACTTAAGTTTCGATTTGAGAACTCATCTGTAGACGAAACTCAAGGTAAATCATTCTCGTATTGCGAGTGCGGTCATATAAATTTCTGGTGGTATTTCTTTAATTCGAAGAATTCTTGGCAGATGTGATATAAAAATAAAATTATATCGAAACATGATGAAATGTATATCAAGGATTCCGACACCCCCTCCCTGCCACCAAAAGTGCGGGATACTACGAACATCCAAATGACCCCGATGGCGAAAAGGTTCCTTACCCCTGACGTACACAGACGTTCAAATACACGCATTTCTCCTGAAATCAGATGACATTACAGCACTTAATAATTTGTCCTACCAGATCGGCATTTGCGAGATTGCTAGAATTGTCGTTTACAGTTCTGGGTAGGAGGGTTCAATCCTGTTAAACCAATTTACTACATAGTATAACTCACATGGTGTGCTCTCTTTAGCTCTTTTATTGCATGAGAAGATTGCAAACCAACTACGTCACATGAACACATAGCATAAACCATCACGTACAGTAGGATTCTGGTCTAGAACAGTACACGGAACGAGCGCAGAATATTGGAGGTGTTAGTTTCCGCACCCCTTTGCCTAAGGGTGTGTTTAACTGCACAGTAGATAAAGTGTATCCAATGCATTCTACTAAATGAAAAGAATTTACTAGGGAAATTCAAATAGCTTCATGTTTTCTTCAGGGAAAATGAAGGTCGTTTTGCTTAAAGAATTTTTTACATTAAACCCACAGACTTGTGAAAATCTACTCACAAATTGTTGAAACGGTGAAACTACTCACAGAACAGATAATTGTCCGGTTTAATATTTCGGGTGTCGGTGCATCAAACTATACTTATTCCTGTGTAAAATTATTCACGTTCATTGAACACTTTACTATTAATGTAAGCATCATTTAACAAATTGGAATTGCTTATATGTAGAATAATTATTCAGACAAGCGATAAGTGGATATCAACCTATAATTAGAAAACAATTTTATTTTAATTAATTAATAATTCTGTAATTGAAATGTGTATTTCTTGTCAAGTTTAGTAACTGTGTTCATTCGAAAGGTAAATTTCTGATTTCGTCTCTCTAATTTGTCACCAAAAAATTATAATAATTAAATGACAAAAAAAAATTGACAATATTTGTTTTTTAAAGACAATGATCCTGGGCAAATAATTTATAATTACTTTCTGCATCATAAATCCTATAATTACAAAGTTCCGTGATTATTCATGGATCCAAAAATCCTAGAAGGCAACTTTCGATTAAAATAAGAATATTGTTCGGTATTAAGATGATTTACTTATTACGAGTATTATACAATCAATCAGGCTTCAGATCTTATCTGCAGGACGCTTTCATTAATACTAATTGATAGTATCTGCAAAATACCGAAAAGATATTATCATAACCTTAATTATAAGATGATATGTGCTCTTCAAATAATACGAAAATTTTAAGATTATCTCCGACATGCGCAAAGGAAATATAATTATTTTTAATCTTATCTAATAATGAATCCTGAGATCCTTTACTTCGAAGTATCAAATACTTTTAATCATTTCTACGGCTTATTATAAATGAGTTTTCCTCGATAATGACGATAATGGCACAATTTCCTTTCGGATTAGAAGCAATTGAAACATAGTTTCGCCCCGAACCCGGGGTGGGTTTCCCCGCTTGCGCTGGAGCGCCTCTGGCGGCTGATTGATGAGGATTGTCAATTGCAAGGATTCGAATAGCAAAATAAGATCGAAAAATTTAGATAAAACATAAGAGAAAGGTCAGCGACAGATGGAATCCGTGATATTGATGGGAAATCATCTATTACCTCCGTGATACCCGTGCCACGAGCACCGAGCCCCCTAGAGCCAAGAGTCCAGTGCCGGCTGCCTATATCCCATTACATTACAAAGCCTACATCTATTACCTCCGTGATACCCGTGGCACGAGCCCCGAGCCCCCTAGAGCCAAGAGTCCAGTGCCGGCTGCCTATGTCCCATTACGTTACATAGCCTACATCTATTACCTCCGTCATATCCGTGCCACGAGCCCCGAGCCCCCTAGAGCCAAGAGTCCAGTGCCGGCTGCCTATATCCCATTACATTAGATAGCCTACATCTATTACCTCCGTCATATACGTGCCACGAGCCCCGAGCCCCCTGGAGCCAAGAGTCCAGTGCCGGCTGCCTATGTCCCATTACGTTACATAGCCTACATCTATTACCTCCGTCATATCCGTGCCACGAGCCCCGAGCCCCCTAGAGCCAAGAGTCCAGTGCCGGCTGCCTATATCCCATTACATTAGATAGCCTACATCTATTACCTCCGTCATATACGTGCCACGAGCCCCGAGCCCCCTGGAGCCAAGAGTCCAGTGCCGGCTGCCTATGTCCCATTACGTTACATAGCCTACATCTATTACCTCCGTCATATCCGTGCCACGAGCCCCGAGCCCCCTAGAGCCAAGAGTCCAGTGCCGGCTGCCTATATCCCATTACATTAGATAGCCTACATCTATTACCTCCGTCATATACGTGCCACGAGCCCCGAGCCCCCTGGAGCCAAGAGTCCAGTGCCGGCTGCCTATGTCCCATTACGTTACATAGCCTACATCTATTACCTCCGTCATATCCGTGCCACGAGCCCCGAGCCCCCTAGAGCCAAGAGTCCAGTGCCGGCTGCCTATATCCCATTACATTAGATAGCCTACATCTATTACCTCCGTCATATACGTGCCACGAGCCCCGAGCCCCCTGGAGCCAAGAGTCCAGTGCCGGCTGCCTATGTCCCATTACGTTACATAGCCTACATCTATTACCTCCGTCATATCCGTGCCACGAGCCCCGAGCCCCCTAGAGCCAAGAGTCCAGTGCCGGCTGCCTATATCCCATTACATTAGATAGCCTACATCTATTACCTCCGTCATATACGTGCCACGAGCCCCGAGCCCCCTGGAGCCAAGAGTCCAGTGCCGGCTGCCTATGTCCCATTACGTTACATAGCCTACATCTATTACCTCCGTCATATCCGTGCCACGAGCCCCGAGCCCCCTAGAGCCAAGAGTCCAGTGCCGGCTGCCTATATCCCATTACATTAGATAGCCTACATCTATTACCTCCGTCATATACGTGCCACGAGCCCCGAGCCCCCTGGAGCCAAGAGTCCAGTGCCGGCTGCCTATGTCCCATTACGTTACATAGCCTACATCTATTACCTCCGTCATATCCGTGCCACGAGCCCCGAGCCCCCTAGAGCCAAGAGTCCAGTGCCGGCTGCCTATATCCCATTACATTAGATAGCCTACATCTATTACCTCCGTCATATACGTGCCACGAGCCCCGAGCCCCCTGGAGCCAAGAGTCCAGTGCCGGCTGCCTATGTCCCATTACGTTACATAGCCTACATCTATTACCTCCGTCATATCCGTGCCACGAGCCCCGAGCCCCCTAGAGCCAAGAGTCCAGTGCCGGCTGCCTATATCCCATTACATTAGATAGCCTACATCTATTACCTCCGTCATATACGTGCCACGAGCCCCGAGCCCCCTGGAGCCAAGAGTCCAGTGCCGGCTGCCTATGTCCCATTACGTTACATAGCCTACATCTATTACCTCCGTCATATCCGTGCCACGAGCCCCGAGCCCCCTAGAGCCAAGAGTCCAGTGCCGGCTGCCTATATCCCATTACATTAGATAGCCTACATCTATTACCTCCGTCATATACGTGCCACGAGCCCCGAGCCCCCTGGAGCCAAGAGTCCAGTGCCGGCTGCCTATGTCCCATTACGTTACATAGCCTACATCTATTACCTCCGTCATATCCGTGCCACGAGCCCCGAGCCCCCTAGAGCCAAGAGTCCAGTGCCGGCTGCCTATATCCCATTACATTAGATAGCCTACATCTATTACCTCCGTCATATACGTGCCACGAGCCCCGAGCCCCCTGGAGCCAAGAGTCCAGTGCCGGCTGCCTATGTCCCATTACGTTACATAGCCTACATCTATTACCTCCGTCATATCCGTGCCACGAGCCCCGAGCCCCCTAGAGCCAAGAGTCCAGTGCCGGCTGCCTATATCCCATTACATTAGATAGCCTACATCTATTACCTCCGTCATATACGTGCCACGAGCCCCGAGCCCCCTGGAGCCAAGAGTCCAGTGCCGGCTGCCTATGTCCCATTACGTTACATAGCCTACATCTATTACCTCCGTCATATCCGTGCCACGAGCCCCGAGCCCCCTAGAGCCAAGAGTCCAGTGCCGGCTGCCTATATCCCATTACATTAGATAGCCTACATCTATTACCTCCGTCATATACGTGCCACGAGCCCCGAGCCCCCTGGAGCCAAGAGTCCAGTGCCGGCTGCCTATGTCCCATTACGTTACATAGCCTACATCTATTACCTCCGTCATATCCGTGCCACGAGCCCCGAGCCCCCTAGAGCCAAGAGTCCAGTGCCGGCTGCCTATATCCCATTACATTAGATAGCCTACATCTATTACCTCCGTCATATACGTGCCACGAGCCCCGAGCCCCCTGGAGCCAAGAGTCCAGTGCCGGCTGCCTATGTCCCATTACGTTACATAGCCTACATCTATTACCTCCGTCATATCCGTGCCACGAGCCCCGAGCCCCCTAGAGCCAAGAGTCCAGTGCCGGCTGCCTATATCCCATTACATTAGATAGCCTACATCTATTACCTCCGTCATATACGTGCCACGAGCCCCGAGCCCCCTGGAGCCAAGAGTCCAGTGCCGGCTGCCTATGTCCCATTACGTTACATAGCCTACATCTATTACCTCCGTCATATCCGTGCCACGAGCCCCGAGCCCCCTAGAGCCAAGAGTCCAGTGCCGGCTGCCTATATCCCATTACATTAGATAGCCTACATCTATTACCTCCGTCATATACGTGCCACGAGCCCCGAGCCCCCTGGAGCCAAGAGTCCAGTGCCGGCTGCCTATGTCCCATTACGTTACATAGCCTACATCTATTACCTCCGTCATATCCGTGCCACGAGCCCCGAGCCCCCTAGAGCCAAGAGTCCAGTGCCGGCTGCCTATATCCCATTACATTAGATAGCCTACATCTATTACCTCCGTCATATACGTGCCACGAGCCCCGAGCCCCCTGGAGCCAAGAGTCCAGTGCCGGCTGCCTATGTCCCATTACGTTACATAGCCTACATCTATTACCTCCGTCATATCCGTGCCACGAGCCCCGAGCCCCCTAGAGCCAAGAGTCCAGTGCCGGCTGCCTATATCCCATTACATTAGATAGCCTACATCTATTACCTCCGTCATATACGTGCCACGAGCCCCGAGCCCCCTGGAGCCAAGAGTCCAGTGCCGGCTGCCTATGTCCCATTACGTTACATAGCCTACATCTATTACCTCCGTCATATCCGTGCCACGAGCCCCGAGCCCCCTAGAGCCAAGAGTCCAGTGCCGGCTGCCTATATCCCATTACATTAGATAGCCTACATCTATTACCTCCGTCATATACGTGCCACGAGCCCCGAGCCCCCTGGAGCCAAGAGTCCAGTGCCGGCTGCCTATGTCCCATTACGTTACATAGCCTACATCTATTACCTCCGTGATACACGAGCCCCGAGCCCTCTAGAGTCTAGTCCAGTGCCAGCTGCGCATTACATAGCCTACAACAACACGTTGCTCATTCAGTCTCCAGCTGATCGCTGTAATGGAAATTAGAACGATTTATAACAACCGATGAAAGAAATAATCAAAAAAACTGTTTCCGTGTACAATTTGTAGTCTTACCAAGAGAGGTACGTGACAAACATTATTTTCTGGCATTTACTTTTATTGTGAAACCTATATGAGATTGACTATCGTTAGAGAAACAATAACAAACTATTTTCACACATTTTTAGATAAAGTTCACCCTTTTTTTAGAAAAAGCCAAAAAACTAGTCTATATTTTAGGGAGTCTTGCATTATATGCCAGTGAAATAACAAAAGGTGCACTATCAGTGATGTTTAATCAGCTATTGAAAAGACACATATTTGCTTACCCTTGATCAACTAGTAATACACAATTTTAATGCAATTTTTATTATTTCAATAAAAAAATTAGATCCATACAAAGTTAGTCAATTACATTTAGACAATGTACCCCCTATGTTTATTTTGTAGGTTGTCGGTATACTTTAATGTTCTGAATGTGTAATGTTCCCGCGAATAATCAACAACGTATTATGATGTAAATCTGGAAGAAGTAACGTGCTTTTGAAAAAGTTGTTTTATTTATGGAAAAGTTTATGCAGCGGAGAACTTTGAGGTGCATCGCAGGAGACAAGTTGCCGAGGAAAGTTTTATTACCTCCTCCTTAATAGGAAACAATGTTATCTCCGGAGTCGAGAAGAGACAGGAACGGATATTGTATACTGTATAGAGTGTATAGATGCTAGTGGAGAGGTGAGGAAGGTAAACTTCGCAGGGTATATCCGAGGCTTTATGAATTCCACACCACTTGAGTTAAGTTATGACGTAACCATATAGTGTATGTACCTACACAGCTGAACAATTCACTTGATCATCTAGGTAAAATTCTGTTTTGACGCGTGTTACATTAGAATTTTAAACATGCATACTTTGTGTGAAGAAAAATGGATGCCATAAGTTCGAATGTTTTTTTTAAACTACGACCACAGAAAAAGATTTCCAATTACACAATTGTCATAAAATATTCGTATGTAACAAACACCTATTAGTTATTTAAGGTCAAAATTTATTTTATAAACAATTTTCTCCGACTTAAATTAAAAAAAATAACATTCTATAAAAATAAATGGAAATCTTGTTTTCTTTACCAATATTTACAAATGTACCTTTATGTTTTCTTTTCCAATATTTGCAAATGTATCTACCCTTATGTTTTCTTCACCAATATTTTACAAAGGTAACTTTAAATTTTATACCGAAATTTTGTTTTCACTGATAATTTGATTTTCTTTTTTGTTCCGATAAATATTATGAATTCGTGCAGATACTAAAACGACATATTTATTGTGCAGATGCAATAATAAATATGCACATTTATTCGTTTCAATGGTGCGAAACGAATGAAATATTACGGTTCAATACCTTTATTAAAAAAAAAACTTTAAATTTACCTTAAAACGGAGTAGAAAGAGTTCTTTTCAATGCTTTATACATTTTTATTTCAGTTAAAAATTACAGTACAGAATTTAAAATCTTATCATCTTCTTTATTTAAACTATAACGGAGCAGTCATCTCCCCTCGCCCGCTTCAGAAACCTACTAGCTCCTGGACCAAAAAAGTTCTTGGCATTGAAACCATAGCCCAGCATAGTCGACTTACAAACTTTCCTAAACAGATCACGTTTGTCGGAGAATCGTTTTAGATTAAGAAGATCACAGACGCGCGCACACACTCCTGCGTAGTCTTCTTTACGAACCACGCGGGATCAAATTTGGACGCTAAGAGCAAGGATTTATCACCTATTTTCAGATGTTTAAAACGAGACCATACCCTAAAATAAAGCCAGAATCGTAACGACGTAAGTGAAGCAGCTCTGCACAAAGATATGCGACGCGCGGTCCTGGTGTATTGGACAGACGTGCGGTTGATTTTGCCCTAGCAAATCTCTAAAATAAAGTGGGAATTTTAACGACGTGAGTGATAAAGTCATAAACAATATTCGGCACGTGGTCCAGCGTAATGGACGGACCTACGGTCGACTTTGCCCTAGCAGGCCTAGATAATCGACCTTTCCGTGGGGTTTATTTTAATTATTTCCGTTGAAGGTATTACAAAAAAACAAAGGTTTCTTGAGGGATCCCTTGGGAAGTTACTAATTCATCGTCCAGAAAAATAAAATCTTGCGCTTACAGCTAATTTTACAGTTGAAAAACGTTTTATAAAATTTTACACCTGTTTTTATTACCTCAAGAAAAATTGAAGATTTTAGTAATAAGTTCATTAGAAATAATTAAAATAACAAACCCTTGTATCACCTTGAGTCGGTAACATCGGAAGCAACTCGAGATAACCATCATAAACAATAGCGAATAGAATGTATCCATATTTACTTTAGACGTAAAGGTACTGAAAGATATTTGTTGTTATTGGTTACGTTTTTGGGTAAAATTAGTTGAGAGTCCTTCGGCATTAGCAGCATAGTGTCGCTAACCTGTCGATAGTAAATTGATTTTTTTTTATACAGCTTCACACTGTACGCCATGTAATGCCGTGATTGTCTTATGAAAACAGTAAATTTATAAAACCGGTCAATTCATGAGTCGGTAAATGTGTTGGGGTCCCATCCTGACATCGTAAATTCAATTCCTCGACTAATTAAGACCTCCATAATTGCAAAACCGAAATCCTCCGCTTATAATGATGGTAGTTGGAGATTTAAAAATAGATATCGCCATGTGACACGTAACCCAGAAACGTTTGTCTT
Organism: Hesperophylax magnus; assembly: GCA_026573805.1. NCBI lineage: Eukaryota > Metazoa > Arthropoda > Insecta > Trichoptera > Limnephilidae > Hesperophylax > Hesperophylax magnus. Next base: position 393,972 of record JAIUSX010000018.1, read on the forward strand.
TCTTTATAAAATATACAAATTAAAAGCTCTGAGAATATTATATGCAAGAATCATTTAATTGAAGAAATTCTGTTACACGACAAGATAAAATCGTTGAAATTTTTATTTATTTTAAAGCCGAAATTCAACCGGCAATTTTCGCAAATAGAATCTTCGGTATATGCACTACCTATGCCTGAAACGTGGAGTTGTTTATCGTACCACTATGTGAATTCATGTTCGAAACAAGCTCAATAACGATAAGCTTAATGGCTACCATTACTATTTACTATGATGTGTCTACGTCCGTAAACAAGGACAGTTGGAATTATTAATCAAAGCGATGAAAGTCGCTAGCTCGGCTCGAGTCGGCCGACGTATTTACGAGTTTTCCAATAGGAAAGAGGACCGCTACAACTCAGGCCCGTGTAGTGTTAAATGAACCGTAAAATTTGACAGCGTGTAATAAAATACCCAAATAAAACAATCCAGACACAATTCCTTCAGTAAACACGACCCTTCAACCCCTCACGGCTACAGCAGGGGCACAGGAGGGACCGCGTGGTTAGGCATTGCCATGTGTCCATTCGGTTGAAATAGGCATTACTGTGTGAATATTCGGGTAAAATAGGCATAACCGTGTGGCTTTACGGGTAAAATTGGCATTACCGCGTGACTGTCTGGGAGAGAAGACATCATCATGTGGTAACACGGTCACAAGTTAATGGCATTACCGCGTGGTTATACGAGTAAGAAGGCATTACCACGTGGCTATATGGACACGATTGGCCGTTATGCTGGCAAGTAGCCATTATTGTCTGGCTATACGGGCACAATACGCGTTACTGTGTGGCTACTTTGGCACATAAGCATGTGGATTTACGGAAATAATATTATTGGATTAATTGGAAGGCTGGTATGGGTACCACCTCCCCGGAAATCGTTTATTGGATAACCAGCACTCCTGCCAAAGGTCACCCAAGTGGTTCGCTAAGCATGGTGACTTAGCAGGGGTGCTCGGGTTCAGGGTGAGGTTTGTCCCATGAGAAGGCCACTTTATGGGGATTTCGTTATTGATTCCACTTAATAATTTTGATCTTCGTACGTTTCCAATATTTGAGTGCGCTGGGATATTAGATCGCGAGAAAAACTCTTTAGAAGTTCAAGCATAAGCCTTGCAATTATCCTCATAGGGATAGTACTTTATGGGAATTATGTTAATGATTCCACTTAAAAATTTCGATCGTAGTAAGTATCCAATATTTGAGTGCGTTTGGCGCCATAGATTCCGAGAAAAACGATTTGGAAGTTCAAACACAAGCCTTGCAAATATCCTCATAATACGAGTAATGCCTCTTTATCTAGATTTTGTTATTGATTCCACTTCAAAAAAAAGTACTTATTTTAAATACGAGTGCGTTCGGCGCCATAGATACTGAGAAAACGGCTTCAGAAGTTCAAACACAAGCCTTGCAAATATGACCATAAATATGCTGCTTAATGGGGATTTTAGTATTGATTCCACTTCAAAACCGTCATTCAAATGACGGTTATATTACTCTAATATCTCGGTTATATTATTATATTATTGACGATACTCAAGTATCCAATATATATATCGAATAGCCAATAATCTTGATCCTAAGAAAAACGCTTTTTATTGGATAACCAACACTTCAACCAAAGCTCACCCAAAGTGGTTTGCTAAGTATGGTGACTTAGCAGGGGTGCTCGTGTTCGTGGGGTGAGTGGTGGGTCGGATTGGTTGTGGGAGACCTTTTGATCTCTTCAGCTGGACTCTCTTTCGATCCATCGTCTTGCACCGCAGTGGGAGGGATGGATTCATATGTCCGTCACTCCTGGATACATTGACCCGTAGAATCCTACCCATCTCTCATACCTTTTTCCTTTTCAGAACTTCCTCAACTTTTTTTCAAAGATGACATAGGCCCTGAAGGATTTTTTTTCCTCAAGGCCTCCTCTGTGGAGTTAATGTAAAAAAAAACAGTATGGCCACTCAGGAATAGGCAACGTGTCTTTACGGAAAGCCAGGCACAGGTGTTGTGGGTTGTGGCTATGTGGGAATACACGAACAGTCAGTTTTGTGGCTAAACGGACCCATATTCATGAAGCAAGTGGTCATGCTGGCACTCGGCAAGAGGCTATACATTCGATACAAGCACAGGTCATGTGACTTCCGTATCCGTACCGGGACACACTGCGATTACTTTCGGCTTTGGAACAGACTAAAAAATATTTTTGTGAAATTACTTTTTGACTCATTTTAAATTAAATGACTTTTTACTTTCTACCACCTTACTAGGCCGGTATATTTAAAAATAAAACTTGGCAAATTTATATTGCGCTGTTTTCGTTAAAAATCACCTCAAGGGCGCTGTAGGGCAAGGTAGTCATAAATAAATTATAATAAAATAATACCTATAATATGTATATGTAACAAAAATATATAAATCATTATAAATTCTAATTAAACTTAAGATTTTGTTTAATTAGATGAAATGAGGTATTCTTAATTTTCTGATGATCAAATCGAAGTTTTCGAAGTGGATACTACCATATTTTTGGAAAAGTATGATTAAGACTAAGCTAAAAAATAAGAAAAATAAAGTCAATCCCAGAAAATGGTGAAAGTGATGTATCTCTCATGGAACTCATTGGTCATCGCTCATATCTCTCATTCTCCGCAAGTTAGCAACTATATATTTCCTCTCATGAGAAGGGCCAGTGATTTAATTCTGACGTTAAGTGGTAATTTATTGCTCTTTCCGCGGCATTTATCAATGGCGCGCTCATGTGCATTAACTAACTACTGGATTCCTCGCAAGTGACAACCGAAAACTATCTTCCTACGTCATGTGGCAGATTAAATTCACATAAATTATTATTTATCCTTTACATAAGTTTATTTCATCAGCTAATAAGAGCTAACCCAGATTTTCTACGGTACTAAAATTATTCGCAATATTTTCGCAAAGTGAATGTTTCAAAATAAATATAAATTATCTTAAAGTGGAGATGGATGTGAAAGGTAATGAAAGGATTAAAGGAGGGTGGTGGAGCTGGTGTGAACAGAGAGTGCTATTTAATTTAGCTTTGAGTTGGCGTTTGAGAGGGCAGCTCATTTCATTCAAAGGAGTAAAAGCTTTGGTGAGTTACGAGATTTATTTGGGCAATTACTACATGCACAAACACTGCATGTTTTTTTTGAAAACTTAATTTTTTTCTGAAAACCAATTAACATTAACCTAGGCCTCCATGGACGAGGGGTAAGGCCCTCGATTAGCAACCAGGAGTTCGCGGGTTCAAATCCCGGGCGCGCAAATTTATTAAATTAATTAATGTTATTTCACAATAAATTCATTCAAAATAATATATACTATTAATTAAAAATAACGTATTATTCCAGAGTTGAAGATACTCTCAGTATCACCGTGTAGAAAGGCTAGCGTTGCTTGAAAGGGCTCTAGCCGTGTTTGGTGATAAGATCTGATTACTATACCGATATGTACTAGCCTAACAATATACCCCATTCGATGATACTGTATATAGTATTACTGGTTCCAGACGGTTGGGAGCAGTTGGGACTATTGTGCGGTCTTCACATAATACATTTATTGAATTCCGAACAACCCAAATATGGGACAAATAAGTCGTGGAGAAGACTCAGTCAGTATAGAGCGAGACAGATAAGTGACAGACATATTAAAGCCGATGTGGTAGGTAGGTCTCCCTCACATCTCAGCCTTTAGCTAGTTAACACGTTTCCGTAATTCTTGTACGCGGTTCCTAGTGAATGTAGTAATCCATCTCGAAGTATCTTTTGCATGATTACCAGGACCTACCCAAACCATATTAATAACTAAAACACCAAACTAAATTCAGTTCTCGAATCGCAAAACGTTTGGAATTTTAAAAATAGTTTACTAACTTATGGAAAATAAATCTGTTTGTATATACCACCATTTAATTAAAATAAATCTCTTTGTTTACACCGCCATTTAATTAAAATAAATCGCTTTGTGTACACCACCATTTAATCAAAATAATCGACATGTTTCGAAAACGATTTTTTAAACCATTTTTTTTATCCTGACGAAGAAACCGTTGGTTTCACAACTTGTGGATTATTTAAATTTTTTTACTAACTATTCATATTTTTATCCACGGAACCACATTGCTATTGAAAGGGTTTAACGATAGACCGCACATTAGTCAAATGTCCTGTCCACCATAATATTTACTTTCTCTTTTGTCAACTCTTCGTTCTCCTCTGATCCAACGGAGATGATAACATTGCTCAATGAGATCAAACCCAAGCTTTCATGAATGACTTGACAAAATATAAGCACTCATTTTATTTAAGTGGAAAAGAGGGATTTTACAACCGACCTTTTTAAAACTCTTCAGATGTGATTTGTGATCATTGATAGAAATGGATTCGCCGAAAGTAAATAAGTTTATCCGCTGAGAAAACGCTGACTCCATCCTTCACGGGAATGTGGGCTGTTAATCATTTTATTTCTTCAAAAGAAAATCCTTTTAGGCGTGAGAGTATTTTAATAAGAGGTTTCAGGAGAGCTTTTTCTGCAGATTCCGTCACACGAGTCTGTTGGTAAATTGCTATGGGTGTTGGAGATTTTCATGGCTTTTTACGAGAATACTTTGTCATGGCATAAACATCACGAAAACCCACTCCGGGAGAATGTAACACTGTTTTATTAATGGTTTTTTTCACGTTTAATAATTTTAATCTATACCAGCACTTTGTTGATACTTTCAAATTACAGAAGAGTTGGTATTGTACTTTTAGTGATTTGTCTTATATGTAGCATTGTTCTAGTTTCTATTTTATTTGATGTTACTGTTAAATGTTTTACAAATATTGTTTCATTTTCAGTTTATCAGTTTACTGTTATATCATGCTTTATTTTTTGTTGTATACTTTTCGATAGCTCACTAGGTATATTTTGTTCTTAACATTTATGTAAAAGCTCGGTAAGCGTGGTACACAACAAAATACTCCCCTAGCCAACAAAATAAAATATATAAGAATATTCGCGCTTGACATTCAATTTCAAATATATTCGCTGTTTTTTTAAAGTATCCCAAAAAGTAAAAAAAAAACTGATTTTGAAAGTAGATAAAATAACCTTCAGGATTTTAATTTTATAACAGGATAATTAAAAATATATAATTATCGTAATTTTTTTATGGCTAGGCATTGTAACCATATGACCACTGTATTTAACAATTTATATTCTTTCTGTATTTAACAAATTATATTTTTACTGTATTTAACAATTTATATTCGTTCTGTATTTAACAATTTATATTCTTACTGTATTTAACAATTTATATTCTTACTGTATTTAACAATTTATATTCTCACTGTGTTTACTTTATAGAAAAAAAGGATATTTTATTTAAAGAAACTATCGTTTAGTTTATTGTCACTTATTTTTTTGTTTCATTTAGAAATTATTATTTTTAAAATTTGGCAAATCTCGACCGGGTGAACCCTTTGACGGTTTTCTGTTTTATAGAATTAAAATCTTTTTAAGGGATCGTCTATGGTTAAATGCAAAGAGAGAAAGAATGGTGTTCTCTTGTTCTAATTTTGTTTATATTATAATAGTTCTGACCATAACAGAAAAGGTCCTAGTACAAGATTTATAAGAAGGCATCATATGGTGACAGAAATAGCACCATATGACCCGAATGGCTTGAGAGAAATCCTAAAAAAAATCCAGCCAGTAAATCAAACAGGGATTCAATTATTATTATTTAAATACAGTGAAAGAGTTATCTTCGACAAATTTGCATTCATTCTAAGTTGGCATTTAAAAAAGGAAAAATAGCAACCACTGTTCCCTTAAAGCTGTGTAAAATCCCAATTTTTAACAGATTTAAAATCTTAACGTGATATTTATAAAGACGTGGCGGTGGAAGTTCTTTCAGCGGTTTCATTTAGCGATGTTTTATTTATTGCGAGTCGGATTACGAAGCCGAACGCTGAACCGTGTTTACCGAAGGATTTAAGCCATTCACTTTGAGGGCTCTTTCTAGCAACTTATGTTTAGCGGCGATACGACAAGGCATTTATTGACATTTACCGTGGAAATAAAAAAAAACAATTTAGTTTAAGAAATATTGAAACAAACACAATGAATAAGCAAAACGTAATGCTATGTATTTGTTTCGACTATTTTTGAAATATATTAGATACCCACTAGACACTAGATAACTGGGTTTCGTTTGTTTCGGCAATACTTTGACTTCTTGATTATTATTATATTATGTATTTAAAAGCACATTTTTGAAAACTATGCGTCTAAAACGCAAAAAAAAAATTTTTGATTGAAAATCTTTCGGTAAAACAAGACAAGGAGTCAACGTCATCAGAAAATGGAAAGTTTTCGTCTGTAGTTTCTGTCTGTTTAGTGGTTTTGATTAATATATGTTAAAAACTAAAGAAATAAAGACTTACGAAAAAAGTTTTATCGGTTTTAGAGCATCAGAGCATTACAGGAAGAGAATTGAGAAAATATTGAATTTTAGATATTATGTATTGATCACTGAATGTTCGAAGAACGAACAGGGGTTGGAATAGCCGACTCAAGGGCTATTCCACACAGATAACAAATAAATTAATTATATGGTTTTTGACAGGCGAATGCGGAAACACAATGCGTAACGTTACTTCACAAGCAACTTACAGGTGAAATGATGGTGAAATCTGCATCAGCCTCATCTGTCAGCACTGGAACGGAATTGTGGTTCTTTAGCACTTGTTGTTTTAAAGTAAATTGCGATAAAAATACGTTTTAGGATTATTCCGATTAGACAACCGGCGATCGAGATTTTACGGGACGAACGGTGTTTTTTCAACTGGCTCGGCTCCCGGCTCTCCGTCGTTTTAGCTGACTTGTGCGAACTTAAACTATACAGTCTAAATTCTGACGATACGATTGGTTATTACACAGCCTGTCAAAGCAATCGGCGTTACGGAACACTGAAGCTTACATGCGGTGTCCGGAAATTCGTAGTATCAGCCGGAAACTGGTGAATCTTCGTGTACATCATTTTGGAGACGATTTTATTGTGTAACTTTTTTATTTGAGCTTTCATTTTCGAGTAAATCGAGTCAGAAGTTGGAATTTTTTATGACAAATTTGAAAAAAAATCGTTCGCTAGGAGGTTGATATCAACTTTTTAATGTCCTTTCAATGAGTCGGAGGGTAGACCTGGCTCCAAAAGTTTTTTTAATCCTTTAGTTGCCGAAGATATGGAAAACAAAGAACAAAAAATCATGTCCATTCATAAGTTTCGGAATTTCCGGACACTGTGTACCGAGCGTCATGTATTGTATGCAGGTATATCTTTTAACGTGCATCTGTAGGTAAACGCCGTATTCATTTGTTTTATAACTATACCTACACAGCTATCTAATAATCTAGGTAAAGAGTTCTGTGATCCTTTCAACTGGTGTAAGATCACGTTTCAATTTCTTGAAACAGAATAAACAAACTTCGAGTTACCTGTCATTAAAATCAAATCAATCGAATACCTCGCATTACTTCCACCGTAACATTTCCCAGTAACGTGGAGATTTTGGATTCAGTCACAGTTAAAACAGTATATTATTATGAATTCAAGTTGGCGAAGTAATTAACCAAAGTCTTCTAATTCATTAAAGTTGTTTGCATCTCATGAATATTCCAATATGGCTTTTATCTCCGCCAAAAGACATTCGGAGCGAGGCAGCCACTCGCGGCTGTAATTTACAAAATGCTGTTATCTCCATTAACAATTATCATATTATCTTTGCAGGGGAAGGTGGATTCATAAAGTTTTCATGTGAATTATGATAATTATAATTCGTTGTAATCTTTCGTTTGAAGGTTTTTCTCCATAGAAATACTGATAAGGCTTGATTGTTTCTTAAAAGGCGAAAGATTTCCTTACGTGAGCTTAGTAAAATACTTATTTTATTATAATCTGTATACAGGGTGTCCGGGGGTAAAGTGCAGTAACTTCGTGGGGGGATTCTACATGATCGTAGGAGTAAAAAAGATAAATAACTTTTTCCGAAATTCCAATTTTTTCTTTTTCATACAAAAAGACATACCTGCTAAAATGCCATAGTGTAGGTGCAAACTTACCCGATAAATTCGCAAGTGTGAACGTGGCAACGTTGCATATTGTGAGTGGCGCGTATCCATGGAAACCGATATTGTGAGTGGCGCGTATCCATGGAAACCGCATGTGAATTGTAAACAATAACAACACAGAGTTCGCCGTATGTTTTGATATTTTACCAAATTCAAAAGAGAACTGCACTAAGATCACGTTACACTTTTTATTATAAAAAATATTAATAACTCATTGAACACTTAACTAATTTCATCGCTTTTTACTAATTTAAAATATTTTCAAAATGTCCACCTTCTGCTTGTAGGCAAGTATGTAAACGTACAGTAATATTATTTATAATTCGTACATTGTGGTGTATTTCATCTGCGGCTTCGTGAATACGTAACCGGAGATCTTCGACGTTATTTACTTCTTTGGCGTAAACTTTATCCTTCATCGCACCCCAAAAGAAAAAATCTAACGGTGTCAAGTCTGGAGAACGCGCCGGCCATGGCGAAGTACTCCCTCGTCCAATCCACATTTCGATTACGATCTGGGAATTGTTCGTCTAGGTAGCGACGAACGGCAAGTCCGAAATGTGGTGGAGCTCCATCCTGTTGAAACCACATTTCACGTCTTCTATTTAAATCAACTTCTTCCAAAAGAACGGGAAGGTCATTCTTCAAGAAATCCAGGTAATTTATCGAATTAAGCCTAGGTGGCAACACATGCGGTCCTATAATTTGATTGTTAATAATTCCAGCCCAAACGTTAACGGAGAATTGAACTTGATGGTGCAACTGCCTTACGGAGCGCGGGTTTTCTTCCGCCCATTCATGCAAGTTATGCAAGTTTATCACACCAGTTCTGTTGAACTGGGCTTCGTCCGTCCAAAGGATGTTCCCAATGAAGTTCGGGTTATTAAGTTGCTTACGAAGTAGCCACTGACAATATGCAATCCTTGATACGGGGTCACGTTCCAGAAGGCCTTGCACGCACCGATAATGGAACGGGTGCATTCCGTACGTCTTGAAGAGATCCCAGATAGAACTCTTAGGAACACCAGTCATTGCGGAAATTCTACGAAGCGACAATGTAGGATCATTTACAATTGTAGCCATGATGAAGTCTTCGTCCGCTATTGGTAAATTAATAGCATTGTTGTTTCGGGGTCTTCGGCCAATTCCTTGTTCGCGAATAAGTGCATGCGTTTGAACAAAAACACGAGCGTTGGGCACATTACGATTCGGAAAACGACGTGCATATTCCCGGCGCGCCGCTTCGGAATTTCCACCATGTAGTCCATAAAAATAATGAATATCTGCCCGTTCTTCGTTGGTAAAGCGAGGCATTGTCACAATAATTCTGTATTAAAATTACGCACAAAAGAAACACATTTTTAACAGTTAGGTTACTCTTAAACTAAATAAAACTCGATGTTTAAGGAAAACACGCACCGAATAAAGATGTACTTTTTAGTAAGACTTAAACACTAGATAAAGACACTAAATTAACAAGTTTTTATTTAAATGAGACTTTTAACACTAGATAAATTAAATTTTCAAAGTTGTTTACTCCGCGCGTCAAATACATTACATTCAAAGCACAGACGTTTGCTTACTGAAGGGGCGCGGGATGTAGATTTGGCAACGACGAAAAAAAGAATGCCGTCTAGGCACGTCGGAGAAATTTTTAGTTATTAGCTTAAAAGTACATCTAAAAGTTGGAATTTCAGAAAAAGTTATTTATCTTTTTTACTCCTACGATCACGTAGAATCACCTCCCGAAGTTACTGCACTTTACCACCGGACACCCTGTATATATATATATATGTGTATTTGTTTGTTCCTTGGTAGTCAAAAGTCGAATATAGCATTGTTCAATAGTAATAATAGTGTAAAAAAATAACGATCTGCTTTTATTCAAAATGGATTATTAAAATAATAATAATGAAAATTTGCTCAGTGATCAGGGCAATGCCCCGGCAAGGTTTGAGGTTGAGGTTCAGGGATCAATTTCCAGATGCGAATCAAAATAAAAATACATTGCAAATCATGAGTCTGGTAAATTTATGGGTACCTTCTAGACCCACTAGGCGTGGAGACCTATTTCGAGGTCACAATAAAAAAAAATTATATAAAAACTTAAAAATTATGAAAAAATGAATGTACTAATGATATCGAATTTTAACTAATTCGATATTCATAATAATATATTTTTTTAAACCAATGTAATGTAAGAAATTATTTTTTTAACTATTGTTTATAACCCTTATTTATAAAATTTTTAATATTTCAATGGATCTAATGTAAAAGCCCGACGTATAAAAAGAGTAAATAAATTTATAAACTTGATAATTGTGTCATCCGTCTTTTTCGGAAAATTTTCCTATATTCTGCAAAATGTTGTAGAAAAAACGAAAAACCGTCCCAGCTTAGAATCCCAGCTTACCAAACAATCGGTCAAGCTATTTGAAGAATGGCTTACAAATTTTCCAGTGAGTGCGTTTGTTTGTCGCCACAGCGCAAACGGGCCACGACATGCGCTGTGAGTGAGCAGCAAACACCCCTCGGCTCTGTGGACAGGAGAAGATAAACCTCCGTTCTGTTATTATTTATACTTCTATGTCTATATCATCTATATCACATACATGTATATACACCAAATTGATAAGTCTATTTAAAGGAAACAGTTATTTAGTATTCATTCAAAGGGGAACATTAAAAAACACATAAATTTGTTTTATTGTAAATTATGACGAGCCACAAAGATAATGCTTTTTACAAATAATTGATATATTATTTTATTGACAAGAATTTTGAACTTAGAGGAAGTGTTATAACCTTGGTGGAAATTATTCCCGAACGGTTATAATTAAATATTTGTTATCCCAGGGGTCGGGTTTGCAGCTCTTCAAAAATCAACTCCAATTTCACCTCCACTCAAAGCCGCCAAACCAACTGTGATGCGAACAGAATTATTGTTGTCAAGTCAGCTTTTATAGCTATATTTTTCAGATATTCAAGCTCTTTATTTTATACAGAACTCATTCACGTAAAACAATAATTTAAAAGTTATTACCCAGATTCTAAAATATTCTCCCCCCCTCACTATTATATGGCTCTCTGATAAATTTGCAAATCTGTTTCTTTGACAACTTGGCTCTTCTCGCTTGAAATTCAACCCTTCAGACTTGAATTTCAAGTGAAATGGTTAACCGAACATTGATCTTTTTACTTCATGACAATAAAAAAAGATTCTATTCCGGGTTATGAATTTCTTGACATATTTCATGACTATTTGAAAATATCCTACTACCATCACAGTAAACGGAAAATGTTGCTGTGTCGTGATGGGAGAATTTAGCCGGCCGAGCTGGATGGGAGCAAGACGCTGTACCAACTCACTCTCTGGCCGCTAAACCACATGGACTTACTTATGGATCTCAGTAGTCTCCGAATAAACCGACGTTTGGAAAAAAGAAAACCATACGAATGATTGTCTAATGTAGCCACAATGCAGAAAAAACAGACCTAAAACCACATAAAAACCCTATATACAAAGAGTTCTGTTTCCCGGCGAATTCTGGGCCCGGAGCCAAAGAGCTTGCCACACTACCACGAAGATAATCAAAGCTTAACAAAGCATCGATTTACTGAAGTATCTATGTTGAAGGAGCAAAAAATGCAAACAAAAGAATTCATATCACTTAAGTCAACAACATTGTAAAATGCGGAAAGAAAATAATAAGTCCGTAAAGCCGCTTCCTACGCATTTGACCTGGAGTGAGCTTGCTGATTTCACGTGGGGGTTGACATTTAGTGTGCACGTGGGTACCGCCAGGATGTTATTGCGATACTAACAATAATTACAATGCGGTTATATGGCGCAATTCTCATATTTCACCCCTATAGCTCAGCCCTTAAACACAACACGATTACTTGCAATAATTACATTAAGGGGTGCTCTTCTTAAGTTATATTACTAATAAAGTGGTGTTTACAAAATCTAACATAACATAAATTATGTTAGGTACCAGTAATTCTGTGAAAAGTAGACATCGCGTCCAAACAGTGTGTTTCTAATTTTCTCTTGTTTTATTAATATTTCATTTGAAATCATTAGATTTATAAGTAGGTGCTTAAATACCTACCTACTTAATAAGGAACTCAAGTCCCCTATCTTCAATAATGACCTTCTAACTTAATCACCAGTATATCTTATTTATTGTTATAGTAAGTTGTGAAAGTTTTCGAGTGTCCCGAAATTGCATCAAATCTGTGGTTTTCTGTGTGGCATCAATAGTCACAAAAAGTCTACGTTTCATTTCAACAGGCAATGTATTTAGTCCGCATCGAGAGCCGAGAAGTTTTATATTCTTATGGTTAACCGCTTTTAATATTGAAGAACACGAGGTAAAATGTCACCATCTCATCATTACTATTATTTTATTATTCTGACGGCCGGCATAGTCCAGTGGTAACGCATTGGACTGCCATTCCGAAGGTCGCGGGTTCGAACCCGGCGTGCGCAAATAAATTTTATTTGATTAATTTGTGTTATTTCACAATTAATTAATTAAAACAATATATAGTATATAGTATATTTGCGGCACGTTCCAGAGTGGAAGATACTACCAGTATCGCCCTGGTGTAAGACCACCATTCAGAATTGAAACGTTGCTCCAAATGGCTTTAGCCGTATTTAGTGACTAGATCTGAATAGCCAGGTACTTCCCCACCTTCCTCTTTCCCTTCCCCACTTACCTTCAGCCTCACAACATCCCCCAATTGGGGATGCCATAGTCTCACTGGCTCCAGACGGGAGCAGTTGGGACTCTTGTGAGGTATTCACTATAAAAAAAAAATAAAAAAATTTTATTCTACTGAAGTGCAAAAATACATTCGTGACCGCATCGGATAAACAAAACCTGTATTACTAAGAATAAATGCATCGTATAACAACACACTAGTATTTATAAACATATACTGATAATGACGACGATAATAATACGTTTTGATTATTATTTTATTTAAGAAATAAAATTATTACTATTTACATAATAATAAGAGTTTTTTCCAGAATTTATGCAGGGGTAGTGCAAAGCAATAGATTTCGTGATTTGAAATTAGAATACTACTCTTCCATGGATGTGTTTCTTATATTATTATGAATGAATGAATTTGTATATTATTTTTACATGTATGTAACAGAATTGGTTCAAGTACCTACTGTACCTTAGGGGATTCCAAAGATTGACATTTCTTTTATCACTTTGATTTTTACTACTTGCGGGTGATATTTTAAGTAGTTGGAAATCCATGTGTGTTTATGTTTCAATTCCGTCAACAATATGAAACAACAACAATGAAATCTTTTAAATAAAAAAAACGAGTTTCGTTGGCTCAATATCTATACAAAAATACAATGAAATGTTGCCTTGTGGACTTAGTTCCGTGACTGGTAATGTCAGCATCAACATCAGTCTTACCAACCAAACAGTGCGTTTTTTCTTCTTCACTTCTTTAAATATTCTTTACTGAACGATGACAAATATTTTTAGACGGAAACGGAATCTACAAACAAATTTACAGACAGATGAAATGACAAATAGTCGAGAAAAAGAAGAACTTTGCGACGCTCAGTGTAAAACAACTTCAATTTCTTGTAGTTCAACATATTCTGAGTTAATTTCACATCGAGCTATTTGCTACTAAATTGGAAAAGTAGATGTACGTATAAGAACCCCTTGCAATAATGAAGTTAGTTTCCTTCGTTAGAAATTGAAACTTGGCGTATGTTTTCCTCGCGTTCATTGTGAAGTTTTGTTTGATAATTGGGTGAAGAAAACAGAAAGAGTTTAACAAATTAGTATTTGCATTAAATTTAATGTAAACACATATTTATTTCGTATTTATATAAACATGCAAAACGATTTATCAATAAGTTATTGCACGAAGAGTCCGATTCGAGCCGCGGTCAACAGTGGTTGTATGTACCTTACTATTGCTGAGTGCCGTTCGCCCGTTCCTGCGCTGCGTACAGATAAGAGATTATTGTTACATTTTATTTAATATTGTTTATCGTTTACCTATTTGTTTGCATTCCTGCTTACGGCTAATCCGTTTTTGTTTGTACAGTCAATGAAATAGACTGCGTATTATTTTTTCAGTTTAATTTTTAAAAGTTAAGTTTTTTTTTATATAATGGAGGAAGACGAAGATAGACCTCCCGACCCAGGGTCGATATTGGATTTTTCTGATTCGGAATCTAATACGAGCCAGGTTTCTATTACGCTCCCATCTCATAAACGACGACCATCGCAAAGCCTTCAAATTCCATCGAAAGTTAAATCTATACCGCCGGTTCAACAAACCTCGACCCCTAACGACCTTAACACCAATAGTAACATCCAGCCAAGTACTTTAACTAGCGATAATGCAAAAAGTACTGAATTACTTTATCCTGCTTCAGCTTCCGGTCCATTTACCGTTAATGTTCAGAGAACTGAACAGGGAAAACTTATTCATCCTTTAGATTTTGGAAAATTCGTATTTGACTCAAAAAATAATAACCTTGGTATTGTTAACGGTTCAATTAAACCGGAAGGGCGATATAAATTATCTATCGAGTTTAACACTGCCGCTTCCGCAAATGGATTTGTAAAAAAAATTGACTCGCTCTCAAATCATAAATATAAATCGTTCATCCCTACATTTAACCTTTCGCGAATGGGTCTTATGCGAGGAATTCCCGCGGAGATCCCAGAAGCTGAAATTGTTGATGCTTTGAATAATTCTCACGGAACCCCAAAAGTATTAAAAGTACGTCGACTGAACTACAAGGATTCTACTGACGGAAACACGATCTGGAAACCTTCCCAGTCTGTTGTTGTTACATTTGAGGGACAATCCCTACCGTCTCGTGTGTTAATTTACTATACCTCGCTTCCCGTCGAAGTTTATAAATTTCCAACAATTCAATGTTTCAACTGCTGCCGGTTCGGACATTCGAAATCTGTATGCCGCTCCCCCCCACGTTGTTACTATTGCGGAGAAGCTCACCCATTTGATCAATGTCCGAAATCTTCCAATGATCCCATTTGCATTAACTGTTCGGGTGCACATACCGCGGTCAGTCTAGCCTGTCCGGAATTAACAAGACAGAAGAACATAAAACATAAAATGGCTACCGACAACATTTCGTACTTCCAGGACTCAAAGTTAATCTCTCCTGCGAAAAAATCATTCGCAGAGATGACATCGTCCTCAGCTCCTTTCCAAACAACCACCTTTTTAAATTCAACATCATCTTCTCACAGAGAAACCATTCTCAAGCCAGTCAAACCCAACCCAAAATATACACCTTACCTTGATAAAAAACAATTGAATAATATTTTGGCCAGCCCGAATGGGAATGCCAAATCCCAGACGCCCAATGGGTGTGCCATTAATGGTAATTCTTCTCCTCCTGCTCTCCCCGAAATAATGAATAATAATTCTTTTATACACAGTTTAATTACCCTTTTAATTTCTATCCTTACAAACAACAATACTGTACCGTCCAACGCTGCCGATTACATTAAATCTTTATTATCCTGCCTCCCCAATGGCTTCGAAACTTATTTTATAAAGGGATGAAATACTATAACGCGCTGCCGGAAAACCTTAAGTCTGCCCCAATTGAAAAGTTTAAGATGTTGTGTAGGAGCCATATCAAGAAAGAAAAAAAAAACATAGTATATTTAAATGTAATAATTAATTAGTCATTTGTAATCTTAAATGTACAAATTACTAAAATAAAATCAATAAATAAAAAAAATAGAAACTGAACAAAATCCTTCAGTGGAACAGTAGAAGCCTCTTCGCTAACAAATCTGACCTAATTCAATTACTCGACGAACACGACGTTTCAGTAGCCGCCATTTCTGAAACGTGGTTAAAACCCTCCTTTCACTTAAGAATTCCAGGTTATTATTGTCTCAGACACGACAGACCGGATGGTAAAGGCGGCTCGGCTCTGATAATCCAAAATTCTATCCCTTTTAAAGAAATTAATATTCATACTCCCTCCGACGATATCCAGATAATAGCAGCTGTCTTATCTGATATCACAATATTGTCAATATATATTCCTCCCTCTACGACTTTTATTGAAATTGAATGGACACCAATCTTAAGCCAGATTTGTTCCCCTTATATGATCCTTGGAGATTTTAATGCACATTCCCCTTCTTGGGGTAGCGAAATAACAAATCGTTCTGGCCGCAATCTTTTAAATTTTATTGATACCCATAACCTATGTTTTTTAAATGACGGATCTCCAACCAGATTCACCCCCCCTCATCAACGGAAAAGTGCTGTTGATATATCTCTTTGTTCGTATTCGTTAGCATCTAAATGCTCTTGGGACATCCTAAACGATCCCCTCTCTAGTGATCATTTCCCAATTATAATCCGCTTTCACCATCAATTTAACACTTATTCCCCCCCAGTTAAAAATAATCTCAAATTTAGAACGAAAGATGCGAATTGGAGCATTTTCTCTTCTGAACTAGATAACCTTATTAATTTAACAAAATCGTCCCCGGGAGACATCAGAATGCAATGTGAGACGTTTCCTTCTATGGTTATAAATGCAGCAGAACAATCCATCCCGAAACGCAAGGCGAACATTAAAATAAAACACTCTACTCCGTGGTGGGACGAGGAATGCACTCGCTCCGTCAACTCTCGAAAAATAGCAATTTCCTCTTTTCGTAAGTGTATGTCACTAGAAAATTTTTTTATCAGTTAAAAAAGCCCAGGCAGAAACCAAACGAATTTTGAAAAATAAGAAGCGCGCTGGATGGCGGAAGTTCTGTGAGAACCTGTCTCCGGAAACTCCCCAGTCTTCAGTTTGGTCTAGCTTAAAAAAATTTGGATCATCGTATTCTCCGCCAAGAATCAAACATATATCAGAAGAAATTCTTATAGGATTTGCGGATAAAATAGCCCCCCCATCAGTTGCCGGATGTGAAGAAATGCCTTCTATTAAGCCGTATCCATCTCACTCTAAATGGCTAGATGCTCCTTTCTCCATTGATGAGATGAAACGAGTGATAAGAGCCCTTTCTGACTCTGCCCCGGGTCCCGATGGAATATTTTATAGTTTCATTAAATCATTTTCTGATATGGCGGTTGAATATTTCTTATCTCTTATTAATAATATGTTTGAAACAGGACTAATTCCGGATGTTTGGAAAACTCAAAAAATCATTCCCATTTTAAAACCTGGAAAAAATCCATCTGAAATTTCGTCTTATCGGCCTATTGCTCTTTCATCGTGTTTGATGAAAGTAGCGGAGCAATTGATAAAAAACAGACTAGAGTGGTTTGTTGAAAGTCAAGATATTATCTCACCAAATCAGTATGGTTTTCGGAAAAAGAAATCTACAATGGATAATTTAAGTTTGTTCACAACTGATATCCGAGTTTCTCAATCCCTAAATTCTTATACATTGGCCACATTCCTTGACCTTTCATCAGCTTACGATGATGTTTTACTGAATGTTTTGAAAGAAAAGCTAATTAAAAAACAAATCCCCCCGAAACTCGTCCAATTTATTATTAATTTGCTCACAGATAGGTCCATTATTATTGAGTCTTCCTCTAAATGCTTAAGGCGCAAACTATGGAGAGGTTTACCCCAGGGTTCTGTTATCAGTCCTCTGTTGTTTAATATTTATATAAGCGACCTAGACTCAGTAATTCCTTTTTCTATCAAGCGACTTTACTTTGCGGATGATATCCTTATATATTTGTTACATAAAAATATTATTCTTGCAGCTAAGGAAATGAATTTGGCTTTACAATATGAGTTGTTTGGTATCAAAACTGGTCAGATCCAAAATTAAAAAAAAATAAACTAAGTATTGAACTGTGTTCATTATTAACAAAAGAACAGTTCTTATTTTTCAAAAGCAGTCATATCCGCATATTTTGTAAGAGAAACCGGTTTAAAAAGCGGCTGTGGTATGAAAAATAGTCAAATCCAGCACTTGTTTTGGTGTTTCCTGAAAATTCACCTAAAGTGGAGTTGACCAGTTTTGATACCAATTGACTCATATATTAAAAGCTGGTTGTCAATAAATGGGATGAATCTGGCGGCATCTAAAACAAGGGTCGTAGCTTTCACGCGCAAAAGAAAAATTCCCCACTTCTCAATCTCTTTTGATAATGTGCCTCTACAAACCGCTACTCAAATCAAATTCCTTGGTCTTCTTTTGAACCATAAACTTTCCTGGCTTCCACACATTCACATAATTTCTACAAAGTGTGAAAAGGGACTTAATATGATGCGAGCAGTTTCCAGAGTATGTTGGGGATCTCATCCTACCACTCTTAAATTAATGTATAATTCCCTAGTTTGGAGCCACTTGGATTATGGCACATTCCTTTTTGACCCCCTCCCTAAAT
This sequence comes from Hesperophylax magnus, assembly GCA_026573805.1. Classification (NCBI taxonomy): domain Eukaryota; kingdom Metazoa; phylum Arthropoda; class Insecta; order Trichoptera; family Limnephilidae; genus Hesperophylax; species Hesperophylax magnus. Next base: position 412,562 of record JAIUSX010000018.1, read on the forward strand.
ATTTAGATAAGAAAATGGAAAGAATTCAATCAAAAGCCCTCAGAATGATTATTGGAGCTATGAAGTCTTCTCCAATTAATGCGCTTCAGGTGGAATGTGGGGAGCCTCCATTATATTTCAGAAGGCAATTCCTTGCCAATAAATATATTTTCAAGGCTTTATCGTTATCACATCATCCTATTAAACAAAGTCTTAATCTGCTAAGTGTTAATTTGAAGTCTAACAAAAGATTGAGTGAAAAAATATGTTTTCCTCTCCTAATTAAAAGTTTTCATCTCTATAATTCTCTGTCATCTTCCCTCCAATATCTTCAAGAAGTTCCCAATCTTCCTATATACAATATTCCATTTAAGGCAATCACTTTTATGCCGAACACAATAACATCAGACTTTCGGAAGAATATTTTATCTTCCCCAAATAAATTTCATAATGTGGATGACTGTTTTAAAAGCATTGTGGCTTCAAAATTCCCTGGATTTTCCATCCTTTACACTGATGGTTCCATATTTGAAAATAAAAGATGTGGAGCATCGATATATAGTCCAGAATTCAACATCAATCTCACTTATAAATTACCGAAAGAAGTTTCCATATTTACAGCTGAATGCTTTGCAATTGAACAAGCGCTAAATCAAATCCAGGTTCTCAACATTCATCGAGCCTTACTATGTACTGATTCGCTAAGTGCTCTAACTAAAATTATGTCAAATATTCTATGTTATCCGGAAGACAATATTATATGTAAAATAAAAAATCTTCTCAATTCTCTAAGTGAATCTGGGTTTGAGACGATATTGGCCTGGGTCCCTGCCCATTTGGGTATAGAGGGTAATGAGATGGCCGATTCTCTCGCCAAATCTGGTTCAGATTCCGGAACTATCCCACTAAATTTTAGAATCCCTATCTCCGATGTCTTCCCGATTCTTAAATCCAACATGACTCGTGCCTGGGAAGAAAATTGGGCAGGCTCCAAAATAAGAACTGGATCTTTCTATGCTGGAATTCAAAACCATATCCCTGCTAAGCCATGGTTTCACGGTAAAAAAACTGTCAAAGCGATTCATTTCATGTATTTCGAGAATGAGAATTGGTCACTGTTCAATTGCATCCCACTTGGCTAGAATTAGAGTTTTGGATGATCCGGTCTGCCAGTGCGGTGTGGAAGAGGAAACCCTCGACCACGTTTTCTTTAACTGTAAAAATCATTCATCTTTCAAGAACATATACCGCCGTCTTATTAAAATCACACACCAGTCCCCCCTTAACATTTCATACCTTTTATCTCTTAACAATTCTCGTGTTCATACAGCTTTATGTAAGTTTATTAACCTGAATGAATTCAAAATTTAATTTGTTTTAGCGATCTAAATGAGTCCAATGATTAATTTGTTTTATTATTCTCCCAATAGATTAACCGAATTTTTTTATCCACTTTAACTGTTACCGGCACAAAGCACTCTTTTCAGGGTGAAATGCCTAAAACCAAAAAAAAAAAAAAGTTATTGCACCACAATTGACCATGTAAATAAAGAACAAGGTATATTTGCCTCAACCTCAAGTAAAACCTCAAATAGTACAATTTAATTGTTGAAGATATTTTTAGCGATTCTCAAACAACAAATTGAAAATACGCGTTAAGAAAATGAAGATACTGTCGGTAGTTCTTATTCGAAGTATGATTCAGTTAAATATGACCGAAGGAAATAAGGAGGTATTAGCACAGTTGGTAGAGCAAGGGACCGGCGAGACGAAGGTCATGCTAGTTGTCACTTTATAAGTTAAGCGCATTTAAGAGCCAATCACTGGTGAGAAAGGTTCAATCCTCATTATGTAGTACCGACGATTGGTTACTTGAGATGAAATATATTTTTAACGAGAAAAAAAGAATCAAGAGATCGTGTTTATTTATGACAAGGAAAATTAGGAATGGGGTAATGAAGACCTTTACCTGTTAATGGTGCTTGTTTCATTCGGAAGTTCTGCTAGTTTCTGGATGGTTCCATGGGCACTATTATTACTTCATATATGTAAATCTAATAAGCACCGTTGCTTGCACAACACGAATTATTTAATGTTTTTAACTGGAGGATGATAATTTACACCTTTTACGGAATTTTCACGACATAAATTGTTACGAGGAGCGAAATAATACCAACGACGGCTAATATTCGAACATAAAAAATAACACCTACTTTGGTCTTCTTCTTTCTAATTATCTTTCTGCTTTCTTCCAAGACCTTTAGGAATGGAACAAAAACAAGGAAAAAGGCAATTCGGGTAGGAACTGGAATGTGGAATAATCATAAAACTGTTTCAACATTAAACTCGGTCAAACCAGATTATTGTATATTTAAAAAAAAAATTTATTAATAAATATAATATTATGCATTATTCTTCGTTAAATTATTTTAAAAACGATTTATATACTAACTTACACTTGGGTATACATTTTTATCCTTCCTAACTGCCATGTAATACAGTAATTATATTTATTTATTTGTTTACTGGCTTTTACACGTAATTTAACAAAATATACTTATAAACAGTGTAGTAAATAATGTGTGACCGACGTGAAAATATTTATAATTGTTTTAAAAAATTGAATACGTACATAATAACATATTACAAGTAATATAAAAGCACAGACTTTCTCATCTTTTCACGTCCTCGTGCTAAAAACCCGTAGAGTCAATTTGGTCGCTTTTCGGAAAAGGTCATATGGTCTTATAGAAATGTTTTTGTCTCACTTACCGTCAATGTTAGAAATATTATCTAAGCAGCCCTAGAAAGAAAAAAATACCAATCTTTATATTAAAACTAACTATGAAACCAAAGCTTCCGACCGAAATTTGAGAAAAAAATTATGAAACTTTGAAGATGTTTTAATTAATTATTTTAAAATGGAATGATAAAGAAATGAGAGTGCAATACTGTTTATAATACATTTATCTAATAAAACATATATTTTTTTTCTATCAGTAATTTTAGTTCAGTTTTTATAAAGAAAAATGTAAAGTGAGCTATTCTTAAAACTTTTTTTGTTAGATTAAAAAATTAAAAAATTATACGTCTATATCCAATAATAAAATAAGAAATAGTATTTCATCACTTTTCAAAATCGGGTTTTAATTTTCGTTTACGTTCAGAAATATTCCATTTAGTTGGATTTTATCGAGATGCTGAGATCCACGGAAATTCTCTTACACATCTTTAAGAAATAACACGTTAAAAATGCCAGAGGCCTGAAGAGAAATAGTTTCATGAAATAAATTGGCTCAACTGGATGAGAAACCGTATTTAAGTATGCAATACATGCAGGTACCTGTATTATTAATTCCTTATAAATTACTTCAATAATGTATACCTACTCCCGTTCCAATCACATGCAAACGCTTCTAATTGAGGAGGAGTATTCAAATCTCACATGTAAAAACCTACTTTATTCGTAGTATATACCTTAAATTTATTCAGTAAAAAATGTATATAAATAAACCAACTACCAATTTATTTGAGCGATACGCTTTTTTTCAGATATACACGGTGTCCGGAAACTCGTGGTGCAAGCGGGAAACTAATGAATCTTCATCCTATTTGGAGCCGATTTCGTAGTATAACTTTTTTCATTTCAGCTCTCGTTTTCAATTAAATCGAGTAAGAAGTAAGAAGTTTTTTGTGTCAAATATGAAAAAAAAAATTGGTAGCTAGGAGGTCAATATCAGTTTTAATGTCTTTTAAAATCCGCGAACGTAGACTCACCCTCTTATTGTCGAAGAACATGGATAAATGTTAAAAAAATTTAAATACAATGTTCATAACGAAAAAAAAAAGTTTTTTTGGATTTTCTATGTGACATTGTAGATTCAACAGTTTCCCCCTTGTACTACGCGTTTCTGGACACCGTGAATGAAGCTTTTCACCTTTTTCCGTAATGAACCCTGATTTATCAAAAGAAAAACAATCGGAAGTATTCGCAATCAGCGGAGTTCCCGAAGGGAGTCAACTGGCTCACAGACTGAAAACAAATAGTATATTCTTCCGCCGTTTTTTGCGCATACGGAGAGAACTCACGGTCCATTAATCTTGGCCAAGTTCTCTCCAGCGCAGTGCCAGTACCAGTGCCAGTGTTGTCGCAACTGGATGAATTAAATACAATAGTACCCTCACTACAAAACGAAGCAAATACTAGCAGTATTCAGGTACAAAGAAACACGGTTATACCAGTCCCAGCGAGAGATCGTACGTGACGTCATCGTTTTAGTATATTCAGTCTTTTTCGTTTTCAAACAAGATGCGTGAAAAAGAAGAGGATGACCGTCGATGAGGTCCTTACGAGCTCTCGCTGAACCAAGATAACATAACACGGTTTTGACAAAACAAACTAAGTACGTGTTGATATTAGTTAAGACTCCGTAATAAGCATTAAAAAAGAAGAGGAAAGGAATGAAAGGGAAATATGTTAATACGAATGTTGAAGAAGGCACGCTATTATTAAAAAAAAATGATAATAATTATGCGAAAATATGTAATAAAACACGATCCGTTGAAAATCGAGCAAAAATCTCTCGATAAATGACTAAGTTACATTTAAAGATACACTGAGTTTATTTTTAGATCTATTACATTAGATAAAAAAGCTAATTTTTTTATTATTTTATGTGGAACAAAAAACAATGAAATTTTCGAACAAGTTATTTATCTTTTTTATTTCTGTCATGTAGAAGGTGTCCCTAGTCATCACCGGGAGCTGTCCCGAAGTACGTGCATTTTATTTATGTCATCATGTAGAAGGTGTCCCTAGTCATCACCGGGAGCTGTCCCGAAGTACGTGCATTTTATTTATGTCATCATGTAGAAGGTGTCCCTAGTCATCACCGGGATGTATCCCGAAGTAAGTGCATTTTATCCTCGGACACTGTATTATTTGTGCATATTAAAATGTTATTTTATGGTCATTGATTTGACACTTTGATTTGAAAATCTTGTGGATATTAAACCAAACATTAAACAGTGTAGCTTTGTGTAAGTAACATGACTTATTCGAACGTGCCAACCGGTTTCGACATATCCTTTTATCGTTAGGACAAGTATCAAATAGAATTTTTCCATCCGAAAACGGCTGCGTCGCCAGTACAAGTTAAATCAACAAAGAATAATGTTTTATCTCAAAATGTTCCGCCTCCAAGGATACTCAAATATCATAAAGCTACAAATTGACTACATCTTGAATCCAATAAATAATAATTGTGATCACAAATCCACTTATACCATCGTAAAATGTCACCCAGGACAGATTCCACAATGCTTTCGGTGGCTAGAACACTCCGACCCTCCACTGTCAAGTTGTCAAGGCCTTCAAACGAACACAGTCATTAATACAATCCAGACCATGGACACATCCACAAATGAATTGTGTTGATTAATCAGGCTCTAATATCTGGCATCTGATCCTAAACTGAGTCCGGCCGAATTGTATAACGGATTAAAAGGTAATTATTGATGAATGATCGATCATATATCCGATATTATCCGTAGGGAAACTGCTATCGCCCTGGTCAGTTGAACACTGGTGCTGTAAGCAGGGCAATTATTCCCCAGTATTGGGCTGTGGGCCGTGGGGGTAACGTATCATATGAGTTGATGGATTAAAACGCATTTGTTGGAAATGTGATTTCATCTAGCGAAATGATCCCTTTTGACGCAGAGTTCGATGGCGAATATTTGGGGCCTGAATGAATGGGAATTGTTTGCAGTTGTATTAGACTAAAAACATATTTAAGCATTTATGAAGAAATGTTAAATGAAATGCTACCTAAGCAAAGTAATCTAATCTAATTCTTACCCAAAATTTCACAATATTAATTTTAAAAGTAAGGTGGTGATGTAAATGTTAGACTTAACGACTTACAGACATTACAGAATAAAGAGATTTAAAAAATATCTTTTCGGACTATAGATAAACCCAAAAATGACTGAAATGCACCCAAATTGCATACTAAGGCTGGCCAGGCTAGTACTGAACCATTGCACACCCGTATTATTCTTGCTACATATGTATAAAATATATAACGCTTGATAAAACCTCTTATAAATTATTCTACGTTAATTTGTCTTTACATTGGACGTCGGAGGGTATTTTTAAAAAACTATAAGGTTAGGTTAGGTGTCATAAATACACATTTACAAAGTAATGATAATCTCTACAGTTTGAAACAAATAAAATTTTAATAATAATTTATAAAAAATTGGCAATACTTTAAATATTCTAAAATATGCCCGTCACCAGTGTTAACTTGAATGAACATTGAAATTCATTTACGATATTTTCACGTTTATTCTTGTGTCGTAGTAAAAATGTCATCTTTACACTTTTGAAAAACATTAATTAAAATAATTTTCATCAAAAACATTATATCAAAGGGAGGTAGGCTATCCCTGAGAATATAAACATATGTATACACTTATATAACTGTAATATCAATTCACATCTATGTAAACCTGACTGCTCTGTACTTACAGTTAAAACTAATGTTAAATACCTTGGTGTAATTGTAGACACTAACATAAAGTGGAAATTATTAATGCGACAGTACAAAGGTTAAGAAAATTAATGCAAATTTTTATTACAATACGAAACATTTTAAATCTAAAACTATTACGAATCACATATTTTTCACTGATCCAATCTGTATTGCAATATGGAATTGTTGGCTGGGGTGCCGCATTCAAAACATATCTCTTGCCTTTAGAAATCATCCAGAGAATATTAATAAAAATAATTTTAAATAAGCCATATGATTACCCCACCATAATTTATAAAAAAACTTTTACAAATTCATAAAGATTCTTTCAACAACGAAAACCGAACACTTTTTTCGAACAGCAACAGACCAAATATGCATGGTTCTATAACTACCCCGAGCTGCAACACCACCACAGCTAAACAAAAATATAGTTTTTGTTTGGCTTTTTGTTTTAAAAAAAAAAATTGTAAATATAGTTGAGTGAAATGGTTTAACCAATTACCTCCAGATGTAAGATTACAAAAAAATACGTTAAATTCAAAAACACCATTAAAATATAATTCAGTAGAATTTCTTCAATTATCACCCTTTTAAAATAATTTCATAATTCTCTAAAATAATATTAGATATCATTTTTTCCTGCTTTCTTCTTTTTTCTCTCCTCCTTTTTAAAATTATTTTTTCAGAACAATTGATTGTAAATTTTATTTTATTTTTCTTTGTTTCAAATAATAATATTGTTGAAATAGTAATTAACTACTTTTCTCCACCTTTTTAATACGAGCGTTTTGTGTGTTACGATACTCTTTACGATATTAAAAAAAAATTGAAATATGTCTAAATTATAATTGTACAGCTTAAAACCAATAAAGAAATTTAAAAAATACGGTTTTTCAAATTTTGAAAACGATACTTAAATTCAAAGCGAATCGAAGTTCTAAAGTTATTTAAACCATAATTACAGACAGACTTTATCGCTTGTATGATTTTTGAAAAATATTGTTCCATTTTTAAAAATGACACATAAATTCATAACATATTTATTTATTTATTTCATTCAAAATACAGTTTTTACATAAAAAGCATACTCTGCACATCTCACTAGGGCATTCCTGTATCAAGATGTGCAGCTTTACAATAATATCATTTAAAAAAATACATATATGTAAATTAAAAATAATAACAACATTAAATTAAATTTAAACCAAAAAAGAAAAGTTTGTGACACGGACGTTTCGAGACCGGTAGACAAAAATAAACAAAATTTTAGTAACAAATGTATGAAAAAAATAAAAACAAAAGAAGCATTATTAAGTAAGTTGGCAACAATAATATTCTTCTGTTAACTAAAGTACAAGGTACCTGTGCTGGCTTATCAGACACAAGCATAGGGTAACCATACTAACAATTACAACATGGAAAGTATGAATAATAGATTATAAGAAAAAATAAAAATAACTAAATAAAAAAAGGTAAATAATAACCGATAGGTAAGTAGATAATATTATAATAAAAAGTAAGTAAGTGAATAATTTAGCTAGACAATAATTAAAGTAAATATTAATACGATAATTAAGTAGATAATAATAATAATAAGTAACATAATAATAAATAACCAAAAGTTATTTTAGAAGTAAATAAGTACATATCCAGAGTTAAAATCACTCACAGACAGGCCCACAGCCGAAAATAGTATGTTTGATGATATGTATGTAATGAAAGTGGAAATGGTTTTCACTGTTAAAAAGTCGCTTATTGTTTCATATATTTTTTTTTGTTTGTTTTACAGCAATTTTTGTTTTTGTTTTAATTATGCTTTTGAGTTAACAATTCAGTTATGATTATCATCACGATTCTTGAAAAAAGTTCGCTCAAACGGGAAAAACTTTCGGAAATTTCAATATAGAAATTCGAAAAGATTCGATGGCTTTTGAAAACTTTCAAATAGGTAGGTACTTTTAGAAGAGTACACTACACCTCTAAAGAATCTCATTTCAGAATCCCACACCCCTCGTAAATCATCATGCTCATTTCTAGCAAGATAGGGTGTCGCGAGACACTGACCTAAATACTGCTAACTTGGTTATGATAGGTACTCGCTGCTTTCCTGCCGCGGTGTTCCTTATCCAGAACGGCACAAAGGACCATGCAAATTACCCCAAAACGACAAAACAAGACAATGTTATGTTTCTTAATGTAGATAATATTTGAAAATTTAAAATTTAATACGTATTATTTAATTTTTATTTATTTAAATTGTAATATTTAACTGTCTAGATTGCATTTAGTTCGGGTTGAATCTTGCGATCATACATAAAGATAGTTGCCAATAAATAATGGGCGGTGAAAAAATGAAGACATTTTGTTAGTTCTTATTCGAAGTATGATACAGTTAAAAGTGACTGAAGCGGATAGGGTTTCATTAGCTCAGTGGTAGAGCGGTGCCCCGGCAAAGCAAAGGTCCTGGGTTCGAGTCCTAGATGTGACCGTGTCCATTTCTGATTTTTCTGTTTCAGATTTTCGTTTAGAAATCGCTAATATTGTCTTTAATAATTAGTATTATTTAAGTTATAATATATCCCAAAATAATAGCAATACTGTTTACACGGTGTCTGGGTGTAAAGTGCAAAAACTCTGAGAGGTGATTCTAAGTGATACATTTTCAAAGAAGAATATTATTTTCTCCACAAAAAAAAAACGATTTTTGTTCCTGAAAATTGCCTTAAAACGTTGAAATTTCGTAAAGAGTATTTTTTCCTTTTAACATAGTATTTTTACAAAGTGATTCTACATAATAATTAATTAAATTTAATTTTAATTTTTAATCTTGACAGTTTTCACGGATCTTCCCAGTAATAATATACATAATTAAGATGTAATATTATAAGATCATCAAATGAATTATCGGTAAAAATGACAAATTTGAACAAAATACTGATCTCCGAAATAATCTTATTTCAGCATTTAAAAAAATTAGAAATGATATACTGTATACCTACAGAATGTACATGTTCCGGAGTGGTAGATACTTTCAGTATCACCTTGATGAAAGAACACCATTCAGAATCGAAACGCCGCCTGAAATGTCTTTAGCCGTTTTTGGTGACTAGATCTGGACAGCCAGGTACTCCATACCTTCCTCTTCTACATCTCCTTACTCTCCACTGGCTCTAGACAGTTGGGAACAGTTGAACAGAAGTTGTGCGGAATTTACGTAAAAAAAATCCTCGCAAATTCCTACAGTATATATAGAATTCCAAATCCCAGTTTTTAAAATGGCAAAATCCAAGAAAACCTTTGGTGAAAAAATCCACGCTTTATATTTCTTTTCACCTTCGTTGTTTTCTTAAAAAGCTTTTATCTCCCTTCCCCCCTTCCCTTCTCTTCTGCACGGACTTGTCGTCGTACCTCTTGACTTCCTTAAAATAGAAATACATTCTCTCACCTTTGTGTTAACATTCCCATATACATTACGACTCGTACACCACTACATGGGCACACACACGACACAGCATACGTGTTTAGGTTCATTTATGTACCTACGTAAATACTATTGTGAGAAATGTTTGAATTAATAATTGCAAGGGAACCACAGTAAACCCGAAGCAAATTGTGATTTTCGATTTCCACAAATATATACACGAAATTATTACGGCAATATTTTCTAAGTGTGAGTATTTTACTACAAACGTAGAACTTGTTCGAGAGAAAATAATACCTCAGTACAAGGTACTTACCGTGAAATTTACATGCTTCAGATATAAAAGGAAATGCGAGTCAAGCCAACAATAGCAGAGGCATACGTAGCACGATTCGGTTAATACTTGAACTCAGTTTGAACCTGGTTAGAATCTAAATAATCGTTGTAAAAGTGCAGTTTAAAATATCCACAGATATGCATCATTAGATAGATGGATGAGGGTGGTGACACCAGTCAATACATCTATCTCATGTGCATCCCCTGGTATAGATATGTGATCACTTCGGCACCAGTACAACAGGAGTCGAGCAAAACACCAAACGCTCGCCTATTTATACACGGTTTCAAATATTATTACACGGTTTACATTTGAGGGGTATTTTGCGAAACTGACTTATTTCATTTTGACGTATGACCTGTGAATATAATATATACGGTATAGCAAAAGCTACTTATTTTCAGTGAAAAATAACTTTCAAAATAACTGTTTTTTGTAAACTTTTCTTATTACATCAAAACAGGCTTTTTTTACATTTCTGACAATAAAAAACGGAGCACTTCGTCACGTGATGAAATGGCCGCCTAGTTGATTTGCATTAAATTTTTCTTCAGTTGCCTATATGAAGTAAAAACTGAATTGTTGCAGAAACTGATTACAAAACTGAATTCTTTAAAGATTGTCTTGCGAAACAGACTTATTCCAATCAGAAGTAATCCATTACTAAAACAACACAGATATAAAAACAAATATTTGACACATGTATAAGTTTAATGCGATTTCCGAGCAAAACGTTCAAATTCAACCTCTTTTTAATGATATAAAACTTATAATTCGTGTTGAATTCTGAAATGTGGAATTTGAGTGAACTGTGCAACCTACCAGAAAGGATTTGAACGGGTTGGAGACAGTGCTTTTCCGTGGTGTTATCAACTCTCACCTATTGCCGTTAGAGGGTTGGTCGGTTTGCAGCGAGTGCCATCGAGAGCTGTGGAATTCTCTGATTTGCGGTCACATCGGTTCATCCGATACAGTGCAGCAGAAAGCACAGCCACATGGCGTTTTGCGCGTGGCTTGTAGTCCACATTCAAATAGATTGCTAGGATCACGGATATACAGAAGTGCCGACCAAAATAATTCTATTAATCCCTCGATTTGGCGGTTATTACCGCCGTTCCTCTCTGTGTAACCCTCAAACCCGCATTAGAGAATATTGCCAACGTTTTGATGTCATTTGAACGGAGACGTACTTCGACTTTTGCCTTTGCAACTTTAAGCTTACTAGTCTCATTTGATGGTTTTTGAAGATTTTTTTTAATGTTAAAGAAAAGGAGGTACTTTTATCTAATTTGTCCATTAATTTTTATTGGTGAACAGAGAGCAAACTGAATCCACATAATCGCCATTTATATTCATGAATTCAACCGAGTAACTAATTTCTCTCCCTTAACGCGTTATAAGCTTTAACTTTAATATCAAAAAGTTCATTATTTATCGAGTTATTCAAAAATAGAATCGTTCACACGAAATAACTGATTATGAGAATTCCTAATAAAACAAATAAAATTGCTGAATATTCCGTTAGTGGTTTTAAATCGATCTAAATAAAGATAAATCAAAATAAAATATGAATATAATTTTTTTCAAAGAACACTCCAAAGATTGAGCGGCTTCCCTAACTTAGAAAATGAACCAGTCAGGTGCTCCTGCCTCGTAGCAGGTAAACACATCAAACGGACAGCTGGTGGAAGTTGAATCATCACATAAAAATACGTGTCTAATTTCTTTTCAACTTAAATTGTAAAAGGAGTAAGGAGGCAAATGGCTATATATAATTAGCTTCATTCCACAAAGGTACGACAAGGAAGGTTTTCCTTTGGCAGATAAGGGAATAACGCTCTGTTAACAATTCAAATGAGAATACTAATTAGAATAAAGTAAAGATTTTATGAAGGAGTTTAAAGGATATTAGTGTCCATTGTGAATGGACAACAATAAAAACCAGCTTCCGCACTCTGTTATATTTTAAATGATTTTTAAGAATGTATTTGTATACGTCTATTTATTTTACAGTTAATTATTGCTGAGAAATCTAAACATTTGAAACCGAGTTTATGCTTTGGCACACTTTAAGAGACATTAAACAGCTTTTATGAATCCCCTAAAGACCGATTTAAAAAAAATGACCATTTGACCTTAAAATTTTCAAATTTGTACTCGATTTACTCGAAAACGAAAGCTCATATCAACAAATTTATACCCAAAATTCTACTCCATAAGCGATGTAGATTCACTAGTTTTCCACTAGTATGTAGAATGTGGATAGTATTATGTACTATACAGGATGCCTGGAAGTAAAGAGCGCTAACTTCGGGAGGTGATTCTACATGATGGTGGAAGAAAAAAAGATAAAATTTAAAAGTTTATTTTCAAATAATTTTTTTTTTATAGAAGAATATATAGTTTCGGGTACAAAAAATGTTTTTTTTTGCCTAAAAACTACCTTAAAACATTGGAATTTTTGAACTTTACCCCCGGACACCCTGTGTATTTGATTATCTGTGTATTAATTTTGACGCCCTGATGGGCATTACATGATATAATTTACAAGATTTATTGGACAATAGAAGACAGAAGTGACAACAGAAGGTTCTTATTTTTAAAAACACAACAAAGAATAGCTAAAAACCTAAAAAATTGACATGATACATAGTAATCTACCCATAATCATGGTAAACAAATATTGTAGTGTTTCAAGAAAGCCACACCTGTGCCGAGGTGTTCATGTGTTCGTGTGGGATAAAGTAATTTTGTGAATTGATTATTATGTTAAAACCTTTGGCAATTTCGAGAGATATTCTTCACATACTAGAAACAATCGTATAGTCTTTTTGAGGGTTATATATTAAAGTTACGCTATCTCCTTTTGTATTACGGTGTGAAATATAAGTTAAACAGTGTTAGAAAGAGAAAATATCGCGCTTTTAGTTTGTTTTAAAAAATTTACTCCCTAAAAATAAAAAAATTAAAATAATTCTATGAAACAACCTACAACATGATAAATTTTTCACTGTTTGCAATTTTTTTAATGAATGCTTTTATATTAAGGCGATGCACTACGTCGTGTAATATTTTAAATCGAGCCGCTATCAATAACACCCATTACGTAGATGGTGATAAAGTTTAAATTCCCGCTTAACACCATCCGCCTGTTTTGATTTATGCAAGAAAAAAACATGGCCAAAAATGCCTTTTATTTTATTTTGTGGATGTTCAGGCATAAAAATATATAATTTTTTTCGATCATTTTATAAATAACTTAATTTTCCACATTATGCAATAAAATCATAACCGAAAATGGATTCGTAAGTAGGAGATTTTGAACTTTAAACCAGTTTTCATAGGCTTAATACATTATTTTTTTCTGGGTTTATAAAAAGACTTATCTAAAGAATACTCGATTATTCAAAGGCCAAGATGTATTCTACTCGCGGTATTTAATTAAAGAATCTGAAAAATTTCGACAACTTTGCACGAGGAAATAGGTGCACTTCAATTTAAATTTGTTTTGGATCACGGAATATTTTTTTTATTCTTTTTATTTTTTTATTATTGATTTTTTTTATACATACATGGTTACATAAAATATTGAAAAATGTATAAAAAATATTGAAATAAATGTACATAATTAAAAAAAAAAATCCCACGAAGGCGAAGCCTGAGTGTGGGTATTATAAGTATTTTTATCTTGTGTCTATGGTTTAAGTGGAAATACAATATCAAATATAAATTTAAGTTATTTTAAAAGAGTTACTGTAGAGATGTAATACAAGAAAGTAAATCATGAAATATGTAAAAGTTTTAAAATAACACAAAGAATAAGGTAAATACTAGTTTTTAAAGAAGACATCTTAATAAGTGAATAAGCAGACAAAGCATTACAAAAAAAAAAAAAAATGTATCCGCTGTTTTTTATGAATGTGAAATAATAAAAAATAATCTCTACATGGATATAAATGTTACAGATAGTTTTATAAAACTTAAAAGAAAAAAATATCTACTCCAGTGTTTTTTAGCCAAGATTTGATGTACTTTTTAAAAGATTGAAGGTTTACACACGTGTCCCTTTTAAAGGTTGTACATAAAGAATTATACATTTTTGGAGCAATAAAACTAATATGCCTTTGGGCCAACCTGGTTTTGCAGTGAGGCACAGCATATTCACAAGCGCCATGTCGTTGGCTGGTACGATTTGAATTTTTAATAAAGTTGTTTGGTCGCGTATAAATAAATTTAAGACATTGAGCACTATAGGTCTGCTTAAGGTCCAAAATTTCAGTTTCTTGGAACAATTGTTTAGAGGGATAGGAATTAGTTTTTTGGTACATTATTTTAATAATTGATTTTTGGGCAATTTCTAGTGGTTTTACATGATTGTTGAAAGTTCCACCCCAGCCAATTATTCCATAAGAAAGAGATGAATGAACTAGTGAGTCATAAACTAGTTTCATGGTTTTTATATTTACTACATTACTCATTATTTTAAAAATATATTTTAGGTATCTCAATTTGTTAACAGTTTTTTCAATATGGCTGGTCCATTTAAGTTGACAATCTATAGTTACACCTAAATATTTAATAAGTTTTCCAGATTTCATCTCCTCACAGTTACAGAATGTGTTTGGGTTACAATTTACGTTATGAAACTTCAAATTAAGATTGGTTTTAGGAGCCGACTTCTGTGTGTTATAGAAAGGAATACAAATAGTTTTATCATAATTTAGGGTAAGTAGAATATGATTTAAGATTTTCACGGCCAAAAGTATTTTTGTTATTTGTTTTTGGGGTGTTATGCCGTGTTGCGCTAACTCCTTCTTTAGCCAACGTTTCGGACAGCATTGCAGTGTCCATCATCAGGGCAGATGTGTTATTTTATTATTTATTATATTCGTTAAATAACACATCTGCCCTGATGATGGACACTGCAATGCTGTCCGAAACGTTGGCTAAAGAAGGAGTTAGCGCAACACGGCATAACACCCCAAAAACAAATAACAAAAATAGGGTAAGTAGGTTTCTATCTAGCCACTCTTTGACAATAGTAATACATTTGTAAGCTTTATTAGTAGTATCTTCCCATGATTTTCCTTGGACTGTTATTGCAGTATCGTCAGCAAATGAGAAAATTTTACCAGGTATTTTAATATTACATAAGTCATTTATATATATTAGAAAGAGTAGCGGCCCCAATACAGTTCCTTGTGGTACACCATGTTTTACTAAATCAAAATTGCTCAAATATGTTCCAATTTTTGTGCATTGTTGGCGATTCAATATATAATTTTGTAACAGCATGAGACATTTATGTTTAATTCCAATGTTGGATATTTTCTTTAAGAGAGTTCTATGGTTGACTGTGTCAAAGGCTTTCTTTAAATCTAAAAAAATGGTTAAAGTTTTAATGTTTGAGTCCAGGTTAGAATAAATGTTTTTGGTTAAATTAAATATAGCATCATCAGTACCTAGTTTAGTACTAAAGCCATATTGGTTAGGTGAAAGGAGTGAGTTTGATTCCAGAAAATCGACGATACGTTTTTTAATGCATTTTTCTTACATCTCAGTTTACAACAAAATCTGATTTTTCTATTGGTGTTGACGTCAGCACCTATTGCTTATTTTGGCGTGCTGAATAAATAAATTTTACACTACAACAAGTATATAAAAAGAATTTATTTTATGGATGTCAAACTCTCACCAATTCGTATTTTCAAGGTTCATTTCAGAGTTCGGAATCACCCCGTCGTCATTAATTAAATATCTACTTAAGGAAAAGAAATAGTGTCTCAATTTAAAAATTAAAATTCGCAAGATCATGCCAGTTTAAATTGGCTTGTTATATTTTGCGAGAGATTCTGCATTTCTTTCACGATTCTCATTAGTTAAACTTCCCTTTAACATTTGATCAAAGTAATCATAGTCCCTAAGATAATATTATGCAAAGTTTATACGGCGTTGTTTAGAATACCGCGAAGTACTTAGTTTCTAATAAAAGTTTAACTAAATATCTTCAACTAAGGACGTTCTTATCAATCTGCATCGGGTTATTCTCGGATTATCATGTCAGACACGATCTTTCCCGAACACTTCCGAACTTTCCCGAGATGTGACAAGAAACTAAACGAAGTAGAAAATACAAACTTTTGCTGACAATTTTTTCCTCCTTTTATACCTGTTCTTATTTCTGGTCTCCGGGGAGCTGTGACTTGATCAGAGATATAATGAACTATCCGAGAATGTGAATTATTCCGGAGATGAAATCTTTCATCTTTATTTTAACGTCTTAAAAGTTTGTATTTTGGTTGAACACAATTAAATAAAAATAACCTTAACGTTCTTTGAAAGGTTATCAAAATTATTTTTAAATTTCAGGGAAATTTATCTTCACAATTTTGTTCGGATGATTGATAGGAAGAAAACAAGGTAGAACTTTTAAAGTAGAAAAATTACGCCTCATCATGAAACTATGTATATTCGTTCGTGCATCCACATCCACAGTCATGTTATAAAGAACTACATTTTTCAACTGAAAGATAAAGTAAATGTAAATATATATACTACATAATTCAAACTTGAACATCTATAGATGCATCAAAATTCAAGTATTTTGATAAAAGTAATAAATTTCTTACAACTTTTCGATTTCGAAGACTCAAATTCGGTCACATTGTAATTTGTGGTTAAGTCAGCGCCAAATTTAATTTTAACAATTTTTGTTAAACGGCGATTATCGGATCATTTGCTGTTTGCAGTTTGCAAATGCTGTTTTTCTTGACAGCCCTCTTTCTACACAGTACCTACAAACAAATCGCTTGTGAGATGTTACAAAAACTCATTTTTAAAATTTTTATTTATTATGTAAACAACAAACAGAGGGCTAGTACAAGAAAATTATAAATAAATAACAAAGAAAAACTCCTTAACTGTTCAATAACATAAACAAATATATATTTAAAACGACAACAAAAAACCAAATACGATAAAGTTTGGGTGAAAGTCAAGTCAAAATAAAAGATTCAAATGAATATACTCACACAATAGCTAAAAACTTCGACCTAATTAAATGAATATCATTCAAAGAAAAACAAATTAAAATGAGTGACATAATCTTTAATTTGCATTATGTCTAAAGTGTAGCTGTAGGGCCTATCTAGAATATTGTCCTACAATCGTAAACCGAAAGCCCGCTTTACGTTTTCTAGTATTTTATTTGGAACCTTTCCCTTTCGGAGGCTGAATGTTGATTTGGTGATTTATTTTATTGCTACTGATTCTTTCTTCTATAATTACAGCGGCCATAACTCACGGACTGGCCTTTTGGCTTATTTGTAACCCGAAAAGACCGTCAAGTCAAGAGCCAATTAAAAAAAACGGGCCAGATGTTTTATTGCTTGCAATGCGGACGTCGATTTATTTCTGTAATTCTTGGAAATGGGCTACAACTTTTAAAATGCCGGTAATCATTTTTATGCGACGCGCTACGTCCATGATGCAGAAACAAACTAATGTTTTGTGATAGGTATTTATTTTCTATCTATTTGTACAGGATGTCCCAAAACACAACGTTATCCCTTAGAGGGCTGATAGACCAAATCATGACGGACCAGTATATCATAACAGGATGTTAGTAAATAGTCGTTGGCAACTTTATTAATTTCATGAAAATCGATTCCCTAGATCAGTTTTTCGAGTTCCATAGCTACACAATTCCATTTTCTAAGATTATAATTTTTATCCATTACTTACTATAATTACACGAAAATCTACAGTTTTATTCCACCATTGATAAAACTTTCGAAACAAAAGATTAAGAGTCTACAAGATTAAGAGTAAAAGTAAGAGTCTTCACGAGATTTCGAAAAACCACTCCATCCTCTATTCCCATCCCTTAATGTGAAGATCTGATACTTCCTGATGAAATTTTACGCACTTAACGATAAATTGACAACAGATTTCATATTTTGTGGGGGTGTTTTGAAGTCTGTTTTCCCTACATTAATATTATCTTAATTGTTTCATAATGATGTGGTTGCTATTAATTTATTGCTATTATTTAAAAATACTTGGAGAACTTAATAATTATATTATTAAATTTTATTTTAATTAAATAAAAAAATAATTAAACGGAGTTCTACGAATTAAACACAAAAACAATTAATACGTAATTCTACCTTTAAATTAAAAAAAAAATAAGTGAAGTAAAGCATGCGCCTTTTACAAGTTGGAATATTCTATTCTAACCTGATGAGATTTCTCCAATAAGGTAATTACCAACCATTCTCTACTCATCTCCTGCCCTTTCTTTTCTGTTTGTGAAGATACCACAACTGTTCAGGATAATCAAATAAAAAAATAAATCTCGATGAAATTAAAAAAAAAAACTATTAATTATTTTGCAGAGCACTAAAATTACAAAAAAATAGAAATAAAAATTGTCTAGTGTAATAGAAGCTTTACTTTTGGAGTTCATAATGCAAGTTTTCTAATAACTTCTGAGAAGCGTTAGGTACATTCCTAGTGACAGCATTTATTAATTTGAAAACATGTTCCAATTACCGTTTAAAAGCTAAACAAAAAACAGTGTTTATTTGAAAATCAATGTAATTTATAGATCATTCGACCGAGCGCGAAGAAATAAAAATTATAAAGCTGTGTTTATACGATCGCTTCGTAAATCGCACAAAAATAAGATATTTATCATATGATTAGGATGAAAATATTGATAAAGTTCCCCACTTCCATCAGCATGGTGCTATAACCGAGGATACTGATTTTTAAATTATTTCGCCGAAGTCAGGAAACTTCTCATGAAATTATAATTAACTAACCGCTGAAAAAACAGTCCTTTGAAACTTTTAAAATACATACCTTACCAGAGTATTTTAGATTGATTATCAATGAAAAACATCGAAATTCCTCATTGCTCGATGAATAAAACAGTCCACACTGATAAAATTAGGCAATTTAGACAATTAGTCAAGTTTGACATGTGACTGCTAGTTCCTCGGCGCCTAAAAAGTAACTATTCTGCGGTTTATCAAGGCTTGAGCGGCCAATTTAGCCTGGTTAAATTCGAGCGACGAATATCGTACGTAGCGAGTATACGGACTAACTGATATACCGGACCTTATCACTTTAGTTACACGCTTGGAAAGTAGGCTTAAAGACAAAGAACTCAGCAGTAGTCATACTGCCTCATTAATGCTTGGTAGTTTCTTTAAAATATTTAGACATTCGTTCCCTACCATACATTATCTATGGTTTTATTAAATGTCTATAATTATTTTGTATTTTGCATAAATGATCTATAGTTATTTTGTAACTTTGAAAAGCGCGCTTGAGGAGATTCCAAAAATAACCTTGTAAACATTTGCCAAGATGTAGTGATAATTATAAAGTAGTAGACGTATGTTTGCATACGAGCACCCATTAAGTGCGGGGTGGAATAGCGTAAATATAATCAAGGATTATCCCAAACAGGTGTGACCTACAGAGCCTACCAAAGTAGTATTACTATTATAGGACCTATTGATAGTGTAGTAGGTACAGAGCATAGAGGTCCTCATTAAGGCAGCTGCAGATCGATATTTTACGGTAGAGTTTTCTGCAGCGGATGTAATTAAGACTCTAAAAATACTCCCAAGGGATGACTTCACTTGAACGGAGATAAATTATTATCTTTGGTATTGAGTTCACAGATTAAAACTTTTATTATTGAAAATATACTTAGATGTGAATTTATTCATCTCTATTGGGATTATACACTTTGTAAAGTTCCTCATCCACCTTTAAATATGGATTACATTTAATATTTTATGGAAGTAGTAGAATGATCGGGTAGAAAGGCACACACATTCTGTAATTTCTCTTCCTGAGGGAGTATGGCTACTACCAGTGACTCTGTCTATGGGTCAGAAGGGATACGCACATTGCTACACGTCTTCTGATTGATTTGTGGATGGTTTGAAAAGTCGCCTATCATGTAGATAATTCATTTCTATGTTCTCGATGGTTATCTTTCTCACCGACACCATATACTGTCTCCCAGCTTGCAGGACTATCTCTCCAATAATGATGCTGATGAGGAGAACAATTGACAGAAAACATTGGACAGAATCACAACTGCTGACCCTGTACAAATCGCAAGTGCGCCCTACTGTCGAATTTGGCAGCCATCTCTGGTCCGGAGCCCCTAAATACCTGAAAAAAACCCTAGACTCTGTGCAAAAACGGGCGGTCCGTTTGATAGATTCCCCAATCTTAAGAGGAAACCGGGTGGTGTTTTTTCCATACAAACGTATTCCTCATTTCCCTTTCTGGATTTTGACACTAGAGAGAATATTTTTTTTACATAATATGAATATTGACCGCAAGCGTGTCGGTACGTTTTGGTTTTTTTGATAAGTTACTTTTTATAGGAGTTATAACCCTTCAAAAATTGTTAAATTTGCCTTTTTTTAACGCCATCAACAAACGTTCAGTATACAAATAAGACGACGTATTTTAAAAAAAAACAAAACGTACAGACATAGAATGTTTTCTTCCAATACATTTGGTAAAAAAAATCTTGGAAATCGGTTCAGTTTTGGAGTAGAAAAATGAGGACTACAAAACCTCGATTTTGCCAATTTTATTTAGGTATTATCAGGCTGAGGTGCATGTGTCCCTTTCTCTCAGTATTCGGGGGTGGGGGGGGGGGGCGGAGAGGGTTTTGTTGAATACGTATACAGTGAACGAAGTGATGTGACATTCTCAATAATTATATCGATACACTAGTCCACTAGTGTTGTCATGTCCCGAGTTATCGATGTTTTTTTAAAATTATTTTTCTGTTTGGTGACTTATCTTGTGTGTGCCAATACTTACCGAGCTTATTTACTAAAGTTATTGTGACAAATTTAATTTGTTTACGTCAAATAAATTAATGGAAAAAAATTGAAAAAAAAAAACACCTGTTACAGACAGACCCCGAGATCATTCCGTTCCGTATTGCCGAGTTGGATATGGAACACAAAAATTAATTAAAATATTTTTTGATAACTTTTGAAGGTTGTACTCAACATAATATTATCCCTTTATAGGACACTTTTTTTAAGATACAACTACCGAACCAAAAAAAAACTTTTATATTTGACTAAATATATTGTTCTAGATTTAAAAAAAAATATATATATATATTTTACAAGAAAATGTGTGATGGTAAGTACATACACCACTGATCGTTTGATGGAATGCTGGTACAGCGTATGTTCAGTGGTACATGCATCTACCACATGTTGTTGAATCGATTATGTTATTATAATATCATATTATACAAATGAATATTGAAATCTATGTATAAGAGGCACCATATTGTTTATTGTGCTACATATTAGGTACATACACATAACTAGTTTAGTTTTTATTTAACTTTTTTAATACGTTATATTATTACAGAAAAATGTACTTTTGGGAATACCTCCTACATCACTTGACATTTTCAATCTTCTTCAATGATCTAATATTTTTTGTTTTTAAACGCTTTATTGTAAAAAAAAATACTGCTTAACATCTACACAATGAAATTAAAACAATTTATGGTCCAGACCTTTCCATCGCCGGTAAATTTCTTGGTATGCGACCGTCAATTATTTCTGGTAAAAGGCATCGGTGGTAGAAATTTTCTAACAGTGGAACGATTTTTTGCCAGATTTCATCGTCCCTCTCAATTTTTTCATACAGCAAACCTTTTGGACTCCACACAACAAAATAACAATAATTACGACGAGTAATATGTAACTGGCCTTGTACTTGGTAGAAGTAATTATAATTCCGTTTTAATGTTAAAGAATGGTCTTCCAATTTACAGTAATCAATTATCTTTTGTGCAATTCCCTCTTCTGGTGACATATTTGCTATACTATAAGGGCATTTAATTTCAATTATAGAATCCTCACCGATAAGGCCATCCGGACTTGCCGCTAAAAAGTTTTTGGTTTTATCGATAAATAGCCCACAAGCGGATACCTGCAAACTTGTTTTTTTTGAAAATTGCTCTATTGCTAGGCTTTCATTTTCTTTTCCACAATTTGTGGCCATAGTTCCTTTGAATTGTGAGTACAGTAAAGAGTTTAATACTCCCGTAACTGAAGTTTTTTGCCGAAGCTTATATACTTTTCCAAAGTTAGACGCCGTTATCCGCTTACGTCTTTCAATTGCCCACAGATTTTTATTGCTTTGGCCTACCGTATTCCGTTCGAGCTCTTCCTTATTCGTTGAAGATAATTATTTGAGAAATTCCTCTTTTTTCGTTTCAAATATTTCAGGTGGCATATCTGGTGCTAATTCCAATTGACCATAATTTTCATCGGGCCCTGTAACTTTTTTTCTTTTTTCTGTCGTATTTTCATTATACTTAAGTTTTTTTTTTCGACACATTTGTGTATTCTCCTTCGAACGTCGTTTTCTCTCTATAAAGTGCTTCGTGTATTTGCCGGGACTGTGGCCTTGGATTTTCTTTTGTATTCTTGAATGGGTTGCCAATTCACTATTCCACGAAGCTACTGCTCCAAAACATCTTGCTTGGTAAGATCCTCTTGTAGTAAAATTTACCCTTTTTCCACCTATAAATTTGGCGATAACGTTGTTGAATTGCTCCACAGTGTTATTTGTCACGTCAATAATAAGACTTTCTGCATTTGCTATTAGAGAAAATAAGAATTGTTGGATATCAGTCCATATTCCACAATCTCGAAGATCGCTTACTAAATTTGGATCATCAGTATACTTCTCCTGCTTGCAATAGTACGATGCACAATTTTTATGATCACCAAACACATGATTTGCGGTATTTTTTATGTCCATTTTCAAATTTTTTATTTTATCACTTTGTACTGTGTTTTCTTGCTCTTTCCTGTAATTTACTGCTCCAACTACAGCTCTTCTCATGCGTAAAACGTTTGCTTCAACCTTTTTCCTTATATGAACTGGTACAAAGCCTTTAGCGTTGTTGGTTTTTTTTTCCAAGTGCTTTCATTTTGTTGCAAAAATTGCGGAGTAAGTGATTTTTGCACTCTATTTTTTGTACTATAAGGTTAGGACCATATGGCATTTGTTGCATTATTTTTTTCATGATGCTGGAGTCGCCATCACCAACTAGTTTGTTAAATTTCAATCCATGCATTTCCATGCTTCTCGAGAACCCTTCTGCTATAATGTGGGCTTCTATGGCATTAGCACTGTCACGCCAGTTTATGAAGCACCTGTGCTCAGAAGAAACTAGTTTCGCACTCCCAGAAATAAAACCTTTTTAGTTCGTAGTCCAACTATGCACCCTGCGCCAGATGAGGAGCTAAATCCACTTTTGTACGACCTCTTTGCCCAGGAGCCATCTGCAACCACCGTTACCAAAGGATAGCCACCCTCGTCTACGTCACCGTTTAAAATGGCTAGCCTTTTTTCTTCTTCACCAGCTGCGATCATTTCTTCTAAGGCACATTCTTCAATTGTTGGCGCTAAACATTGTTCTATGTTCGTGTAAGTCTTACAATCCATATTTGGCATATTTAAAACCCCACAAATTTCATTCCATTGTGAATACCCATTTCCTGTACACATCACTCCTTCGATAACAGCAGTATTTATAGACATTTTCCGTTTCGGGTCTTCGGAGTGTACGTATTCTATTTTCTTGCACATTTTGCACTCGAAAACATACTGGCTTTCAATATTCAAGGGGGTTTCAGGGTCAAAATTCTAAGGTCTGTATTTGAGGTAGAATAGTTTCCAGTAAAAAGGCTAGTCAAAAACAGTAATGTGATGCAGCCAGCGAAAAATAAAAACACTATACAATCACAAAGTACGTGATGTACCTACTGCGCCTATGCTGCCGTTTTATAAAAAAAGATGGTATGAATCTCCCGATATTACTAAACCAAAACAGCGTGCATCTTACTTTACTAATAGTAACAAGATGAATGAACTATGAGCGCAGAAGATATCTATTATATAGGAATACGCACGCTCAAGTCGCGACGCGTATTGACTTATCTGTTGCAGCAGGTAGCAACCTGTATACACGCACCCACAAGTCTCATTTACTTGTGCGTGTGCAGAAGATGAGCTCGGAGCAGGCAGTCACATGTATATAACTACGCACAAGTCGCGATGTGACTGAGGTGATGAGCGAACAGCAGGCGCTCTAGTTGCGAGTTGCGACGTGACTTTTTTATGTGAATACCGCACAAGAGTCCGAACTGCTCCCGTCTGGAGCCAGTGAGACTGTGGATTCCCCAATTGGCGACTTAATTGGACTAGTATTACAAAACCCTGTAAGCTGATAGCTGATTTGGCCGTAACTAAGTCGCCGCGTGTATCATTATTTCTCCAGACAATTATTATATATTATATTTAATTAATATTCTTTTAAATGAAAATTATTTTTAATATTGTGAAACAACATAAATTAATTAAAATCAATTTACTTGCGCACGCCGTGATTTGAATCCGAGACCTCCGGACTCGAAGTCGAGAGCCTTACCCCTCAACCACGGAGGCAAAATAAATGTATCTACGTACATATTTGTAGTAAGTAATAATAATAATAAAGTTAAGTACAATACAATATTAAATAATGTAGACCTCGCTATTTTATTACGAATATGTACCTAGGCACCTACTTAATTTTTGGAATAAATGAATAACAGTAAATGAAATAATAAGAACTGATCGCGATAATATGACGCGAAGTCTCTATCGGGCGCGGCGCGACGATTCGTGCTTCCAATACCTGCAGCCACGCACACACACGCATTGGGATTCACCAATACACCGATAGCGCTTTTGCTGTCCCCGCTGAGATGAACGAAATAGAAATAATTTTTACAAATACCTATCGTTAAAATTTCTCGGCGCTCCTGCGCGCCCTTAACAAACGGACTGCAATCTTTAGAGCACAGGCGTCAGGTAGGTATGCTGTCCTTGTTCTATCGGTATTACAATGGAAGATGCTCTGAGGAACTAGCGTCATTGATCCCTTCGGCACCGGTGCGTAGTCGGAATACACGCCAAACGCGTGCCCAACATTTGTACACAGTTGTCACATGAGAACGGGTCGCTTCTATGATTCGTTCTTAAGTTCAACAGCTCGGCTGTGGAACGAACTGCCGGCCTCTGTGTTTCCTCCCTCCTACAACATGGGACTCTTCAAGACCCATGTTCACTCCTTCCTCTCCACAAAAAGACCCTCCACACAGCATCCCCAAAGATGAAATAGGCCCTGAGGGAAATTATTTTCTTCAGGGCCTCCTGTGTAGAGTTAATATAAAAAAAAAAAAATCGGAAATTGATATATCTGGCATCAATGAAGCTACCTTTAGAAGGCGAGCCCTGTGGCTTATAGCATAGTTGATACTTACTTTTTGTATTTATGTAATTCTCCCTTTTAACTTTATTTAAAAATGAACAATTTTTTAGTGTTTTTGAAATAACAAATTGAATTGAATTGAAAGTCTTGGCAAACATTTCTTGCTCATTGACTGTCTCATACATGTTATTCAATTATTGTAAGTCTTAAAGCAATACGACTTACATTTCTTGCACAATGACTGTCTCGTACATGTTATTCAATTATTGTAACTCTTAAGGCAATCCGACTAACATTTCTAGCACACTGACGGTCTCGTACATGTTATTCAATTATTGTAACTCTTAAAGCAATCCGACTTACATTTCTTGCACAATGACGGTCTCGTACATGTTATTCAATTATTGTAACTCTTAAGGCAATCCGACTAACATTTCTAGCACACTGACGGTCTCGTACATGTTATTCAATTATTGTAACTCTTAAAGCAATCTGACTAACATTTCTTGCACATTGACTGTCTCGTACATGTTCAATTATTCGTTCGTACAAATTCAATTATTGTAACTCTTAAAGCAATTCGACTAACATTTTTAGCACACTGACTGTCTCGTACATGTTATTCAATTATTGTAACTCTTAAAGCAATCCGACTTACATTTCTTGCACACTGACTATCTCGTACATGTTATTCATTTATTGCAACTCTTAAAAAAATCCGACTAACATTTCTTGCACACTGACTGTCTCGTACATGTTCAATTATTAGTACGACTGTCTCGTACATGTTATTCAATTATTTGTAACTCTTAAAGCAATCTGACTTACATTTCTTGCAAACTGACTGTCTCGTACATGTTTTTCATTTATTGCAACTCTTAAAACAATCCGACTAACATTTCTTGCACACTGACTGTCTCGTACATGTTCAATTATTAGTACGACTGTCTCCTACATGTAATTCAATTATTGTAACTCTTAAAGCAATCTGACTTACATTTCTTGCACACTGACTGTCTAGTACATGTTATTCATTTATTGTAACTCTTAAAACAATCCAACTAACATTTCTTGCACACTGACTGTCTCGTACATGTTATTCAATTATTGTAACTCTTAAAGCAATCTGACTTAGATTTCTTGCACACTGACTGTCTAGTACATGTTATTCATTTATTGTGACTCTTAAAACAATCCGACTAAAATTTCTTGCACACTGACTGTCTCGTACATGTTCAATTATTAGTACGACTGTCTCCTACATGTTATTCAATTATTGTAACTCTTAAAGCAATCTGACTTACATTTCTTGCACACTGACTGTCTAGTACATGTTATTCATTTATTGTAACTCTTAAAACAATCCAACTAACATTTCTTGCACACTGACTGTCTCGTACATGTTATTCAATTATTGTAACACTTAATGCAATCTGACTAACATTTTCTGAGACGTCCTCGAGATCTACATCCAACCAATCGCCCGTCACATATTTTCCTGACACCCTTTTCTTTGCCCATCTTTCCTAAATTCTTTCCAAAACAATATACCTAAGCGTCACATTCTATTTATATACGTTTTTTTTTGCATTGACTTATTGAAGATGTTATTTAATTTTTCTTTTAATGTTAAACCGCACAAGAGTCAAAACTGTTCCCAACCTTCTGGAGCCAGTGAGACTATGGCATTGGCAAAATTGGGGTATGTTATGAGGCTGAAGGTACTGGGGAGGGAAAAGAGACGGGGAAGAGGTATGTGGATAAGTATCTGGCTATTCAGATCTGGTTACAATTCTGAACGGTGGTCTTTCACTAGGGCGATACTGAGAGTATCTTCCACTCTGGAACTTGCAACAAAAACATTATTTTAAATGAGTAATTTGTGAAATAACACAAATTAATCAAATAAAATTGACTTGCGTACTCTCTGATTTGAACCCGCGACCTCTAGCTTACTAGTCGAGAGCCTTACCCCCCGACCACGGAGGCCAATTTAGATTGTTGGTGTGTGCGTTATTTGAAATTGTATTCCTGTTAAAAATTATTGAAGTTAAATAAACTTTTTATTTTGACAACTGGAACTGATAAAGTATAAATCATATCAGACAATCGATAAGGCAAGAACCAAAATTATCATATTAATTACTGTTTCATTTTTTGAAATGCGTTTTTGCTTTGTTGGAATGTTTGACAGATTCAACTGGCAGGTCAATTCAAATAAACACACATGTTTTCTAAAGTTGAAGCTTGTAGAAGATACGACTTAAGACTTTTAGTTTTGATTGGAAAAATTATTCCATCGACCTTAAATAAAGTATCTAAAATGTGTTTAACCTTAGTGTTTACGTATTATTTATGTATGCATGTTTGTACGTATTTATCAACCTCTTACGTCTGTTTCGACACAGCCCAGTGAGGAAGGTATCGAAATAAAAACTTTCGATAAAATTTCATATAGATAAATAAATAAACATATTATAGCTACACGGAGGTATGAAGTTATGTATCAGAAGTGATGCAATAAGGGTACGGAGTGGGTTTGAAGAAGAAAAAAAATTTTTTAGGAGTTTCGTCAAGTATAATCAAAACTAAACTTGATGAAGTTGTTCATTTGCTTGTCATTTGATGTCACTACGATCAATACTAAATTAGTGATCTACCAGTTAGTAATATTCTTTAGCACGGTCAACGATTGATAAGAAATTCCGAAAAAACCTGCCAAATCTCCTTGGCGGTCAGCTAAATTTCAGTGACTGTTGATATGCATGGTTTATGCAAACTTAGTTCTTTATTAATTAACGTAGGCAGATCAACGAAGCTCGTAGGATTGAAAGACGCCGTTAATGCGATCAATTAAATCTGTTCGATCTTGGAAAGACAAAATTGAGACACTATTCGTATATCTCGAATTATGGCGAAAGATCTCATTGGCAAATTAAAGTTGTAAATAAAGACCTCATTAACTAATTAACTTTCTTTTTAATGACCAAAAGTAGGCACAGACTTTCAATGCATATTTAGGTAAGTATTTCAATTCAAAAGCCCATTTATTAATATTTTTACGTAAATGTATGGTGTTTGATATTTTGGAATGTTAAATTAATCTAGTGTAGCCAGTATATTTAATGAACAATAACCTTGGGTGGGCGCTTTACAAAATGATAAAATATCTTTTTTTGAAAACCCAATAACTTGATGAAACGCAATATCACTTTTTTATGTTTTTAATTGACAACAAGAAACAAATAATTCATTAAATACGCCTAATAGTTTCTACACGTCCAAATTGTCTTTTCGAATTTCAAAGCAAAAATATGTGTAAAAAAGTAATGAAGAAAAATGTGAAGGAATTCAGTTTAATGTCACAAAAAAAACAAATTGTGCAATTTAGGTAGTTACAGAATATTAATTAGAAGTGTAGCCAATTAGTAATAATGAAATGAATAATTCCGCCATCGCGAAAACGAAATTCAGTGAAAAGAAAACCTACAACACATTTTACGAGTTAAAATAAATTATAAAAGTATTCGTATATTTTTTAAATTTAGACAAGATACGATTTTCTTCGGCCGTATATATCCCGAAAGAATTGCTCCATGGTAATTTGGAAACTGAATTATGGAGAAAAACGTACGTCTAATTCTAGAATGTCGGCTTAACCTACTCCACAATTCTTTTCCCGGATAATTTATTCTTGTTAGAAATATTTGACAGAATCTGACTTAAACTTCCTGGAATTCCTATTCATCGTTTTTCGCATTTATTTCGCGGAACCTACTTACACATAACTGATTTTGTTATGGTTGAAATCAAAGACAAGTAAATGATTTTATTTCTTCATATGAAGCGGTTACTTTGTGATGTGACATTATAATTTAAAATTAAACAATAACTTTGTAAACATCACTTATTGGTAAATACTTAATGTCGACCGGGTTTCGCTACAACCGTAGCTTCATCAGGGCAGTATAATACTAAACATCTAAAAATCTAAATTAACATGTGTTGATATCACGGTGAGTGGACAGTCTGAGCTACAGTGGAAGAGGTAGGGGTAGGTGGGAGATTGAGAGGCGAGTGCTCTTTGTCAATAGGGAACAATCTGAGTATATGACTTTTATTTAGGTTTATTTGGTTGTTGATGACTTTGCTATTGACGTTTTTGGCTTTCGTTAAAGCCAATTCAATAAATAAAAGTAAATAAAAGTCCTATACTCAGATTGTTCCCTATTGACAAAGAACACTCGCTTCTCAATCTCCCACCTACCCCTACCTCTTCCACTGTAGCTCAGACTGTCCACTAGGGTGGTTACAAGGTATAAGGTGAAAAAATATTTTCGTCTTAATACCGGCCTGACCCCCCTCAAATTTGCCATTTGTCTAGAAAATAATATTTGGAAAGTTTAAGCTCAATTAGATAATGTTAACCCGTGCCTCATCGAGATTAAATATGAAAAAACGATTTTTTGAAAAAAAAAACCTAATTTAATCACTTTTGATCAAATTTTGTTTCCCATGAACATTATACATTATTCAACAACATCATATTAAATAAAATAATATAATAAATAATAAAACATAAAACAAACATTTTTTTCAACCTTCCTTTGAAGGTTGAAAGAAGGTAGTTGTAATTTTTTGCGAGAAAGTTATGATACCAACCAAACACTTTCAAGATTGTGTTATAAAGCTTGAAAAACTATACGAATAGTGGAGAAAACTACAAAAAAACGCTAACAGATCTAAAAGCACAGCTCAAAATAAAAAAAAGTAGAAGCTTTCAAGTCAGCCCTTGATGACCTTTTTGATATTGCTCATCAGGATGCATTAAAAAACACTGTTGAAGAAGACAAGCAGTTTTTGCTACTCCAGAGAAAAAAAGGACGTCCTGGCTGCATGGGAGGCGTTGACATGAATTTAGTAAAAGCACAACAACGAAGAGAAAAAAGACATGCAGCTGAGATGGCGAAATTGGAAAAATCACAAAAAAAAGTAGTTTAGTAGAGTTTTTCTCTCTTTTTTCATGTTTTCCCTATCCTTTTTCTCTTGAGATTATTTGACTTGATGCCTATTTTGTGAGTGCTTTGCTGCTTGTTACCGCTTAATGGGTTTTTTCCTTTTTTAGAAGATGTGAATTTAATTGCACAACTGGAATCTTCAACAAGCAGCACATCAGAAGAAAAGGAACAAATAGAGATGGAGTTGAATTTTACCGACACAGAGGAAAGAGAACCAGAAATAAAGAAAAAGAAGTACGCTAGAGGAAGTGTAGAGATTATTACCGAAAATTGGCTTTATTGTTAGATAGATGTAGTATTTCAGATAGAGACGCAATTCGAATAATATCAGCTACTGCAGAGGCGTTAGGTTTTGACTCACAGAATTTAATTGTATGTAGAAGTGTAATACGACTTCGCAGACAGCTATTCCGAAAACAAAGGATTGAGCTTATCAAACATAGATTCAAAAAATCCGATTTAGAAGGAGCTGCTGTGCACTGGGACGGAAAATTACTTCCAGATATTTTGAATAAAGAAAATGTAGAAAGGGTAGCGGTTTTTATTAGTTGTGGGGATGAAGAACAGTTGATAGGAGTTCCTTAGCTTGAAAATGGTACGGGAATTACTCAGGCAAAAGTGGGGGGCAGTTGAGAAAATCCAGGCAATGTGTTTTGATACCCCAGCGGTAAATACTGGTCGCTTCAACGGAACCTGCGTTCCGTTGGAGCAATTATTAGAGAAAAATCTTCTTTATTTAGCATGTCGCCACCATATTTTAGAAATTATTCTCAAATCAGTTTTTGATTTAAAAACCGGCACAACTACTGGACCCCACTCAAATATTTTTAAAAACTTTCAGACTGGGTGGTCGAAGCTAGACAAGACAAAATACAAAACTGCTATTGAAGATAAAAATATTAGACATAAAATAGGGAATTCAGATGAAATATCAATTTTTCTTACATGACAATTAAAAAACCAACAGCCAAGGGATGATTACAAAGAATTAATTCAACTTTCGTTAGTTGTGTTAGGACGTACTCCCCCAAAAGATACTTTTTTCAAAGTTCCTGGTGCCATTCATCACGCTAGATGGGTGGCAAAGGCCATTTATTGTGTCAAAATATATCTTTTCAGGGATCAATTTACATTAACGAATTTTGAAAAAAAAATCTATCACTAACATTTGTTTATTTTTAGTAAACATTTCTGTAAAAGCGTGGTTTAACGCCCCCAAACCCACTTTCGCCCCCAACCGAGGACTAAAATTTTTAAAATCTCTTGTAAAATATAGAGAAATCGATAAAGAACTTGCAGACAAGGCACTGTCTAAAATGATAAAATCATCTGTGGTACTTCAATTCTGAGCAAGTCGCATTATCTTTCTTCGATGAAAATTTAGAAAAAAAGTGTCAAAACAAGCATGTCTGTAAAAAGTCTACAATTAATTCCAATTGAAGAACAAACATGTGAAAGCAAAACTCAGTCTCCATCAAGTGGATAATTTATTGGACAAAGATATCGATTTTTTTATTTCTCATCAAACTCAAAATTTTCAAAAAAGATTTGAAATTGATACAGAATTTTTAAATACGGATCCTGATATATGGTGTGAAAATGCACATTATTTAAAAGCAAAAAAATAGTGAACGATTTGTCAATGACACGAACGGTTGTCAATGACACAGCTGAAAGAGGGGTCAAATTAATCCAAGATTTCAATTCCTGTTTGACAAAAGACGAAAAACAACGACAGTTTCTGTTACAAGTTGTATCGAAATGTCGAAATTTTTTTCCTGACTTCAAAAGCCACGTTATCTAAGCCATTACTACCTTAATCTGATAATTAATTGTAAATGTAAATAATAATAATAATTACTTCTTTCTTTAATAATGCTTTCTTTTGTATATTTTAAATAACAAAACTTTCAACATTATTTCTTCTTGTTTTTTATACCTTTTTGCATTTCTTTTCTCGTAAATCCATCATTTTCAATTTGGATTGTGCTGTATTTACTTTGAAAACAGTTTTAACTACACCCTTTTTTATGTACCAATTGAGAAAATAAATAAAGTAAAATCTGGACAGCATATGTAATTAAATCTTGCATTATTGTTAGGTATTTTATAAAAAAAAATATTTTTTTTATAGAAAGTTAAACTTCAACCTTGATGAGGCATGAGTTGACCTAATCCAATTGAGCTGAAACTTCACCAATCTCATTTTTTAGCCAATTGGCAGCTTTTAGGGGGGTCAGCATAAACAAATTCCAACATTGATTTTTTGTAACCACCCTACAGTGTCCACTTACCGTGATATCAACACATGTTAATTTAAATTTTAAGATGTTTAGTATTATACTGCCCTGATAAAGCTACGGTTGTAGCGAAACCCAGTCGGCATTAAGTATTTACCTATAAGTGATGTTTACAAAGTTATTGTTTAATTTTAAATGATTTTAATTTGTTTTAAACCATTTTATTGAGTTATATAGATCGATCGGTTTCGGTTGAACTCAATATTCTTCGGAACAATGGAAATATAAACTAATTTAAAACAAAGCAAAAAAAATCATTTATATTATTTCATTCCAAGTATTTTCTTTCTTCGATAATCACATTTAAGTCTTTATAAATCCCTGTTGAGTAGGTATATTTGATTGTACACGTGAAGGCTGTTTCATTTTACAAAAATATTGTCAAGCCATTACAGATTTGAATATTCTGACAACAGCTTTTTTAGAGAAATGAGACGATAAAATTTCGACATGTAAAATTCTTTATACCTTTAGAACTAAAAAAGCCATTTTGATTTTAAAAGGACTTTGTTCAATTTTAAATGTTTTTTAAAATACCAGTGCTTGTTAAGGTGTTTAACCAAGTCTTGCAAGTTCTACAAGACAAATGTATATTTATTTTGTATTTTTTATTTATTTATTAATCTTGAGTTAGCTCACATCTTCGTATGTGCTTCAGACTGTTAATTTTATCTTAATACACTGAGTTCGTCCACGCTAATCCCCAAAATAGCCCAACCTATTTCAATGAAATTGTATGCATGTGTATGGTTGGTTTCAGTTTGAAACATATTATAGTAGGAACGGTAGCATTTTTACTTATTTTCTCCCGTACTGAACAATATATATTTATATTTTTTTTTATTCACTGAAATGGTTATTACAATTATTAGGAATGTTTAGACCACCAAGCTAGGCACATGCCCGTGGTTGATAATATACACAGTACATTAAGGCGATGCACTACGTCGTTTAATATTTTGAATCGAGCCGCTATCAATAACACACCTTACGTAGATGGCGATAAGGCTTAAATTCCCGCTTCTCACCATCCACCTGTTTTGATTTATGCAAGAAAAAAGCATGGCCAAAAAGTGCCTTTTATTTTATTTTGTGGATGTTCAGTCACAAATATTTAAATGTTATTCAATCATTTTATAAATAACTTAATTTTCCATATTTAACAATAAAACCATAACCGAAAATGGGTTCGTAAGTAGGAAATTTTGAACTTTAAAGCAGTTTTCATAGGCTTTATACATTATTTTTTTCTGGTCTTATAAAAATACTTATCCAAAAAATACTCGATTATTTCCAAGGCCAGGATGAATTCTACCAGCAGTATTTAATTAAAGCATCTGAAACATTTCTAGGCGACCAAATTTTCAAACCAAAAACACATGATTTTAAATTACTACGTAGTGCATCGCCTTAAAAGAATATATCATGTGTGAAATATAGAAAAGTATACAATTTAAAAGAAAATATTGAATGGAGTTTTGAGTATAAGAGAATATAAGAAGTATATAATTAAAAAATATATATATAAATTCAATTTACGAAATCAATTTAAAAAGGTAAGGAGTTAAGTTATAATTTTTTTTTGTATAAAAATAGAATCAAAATTAGTATGTATTACTAGCTAAGTAAATAAGAAAAATACAATACAGTATTCACAATCTGCTGAAATGATCGATATCAAACGAATTGTATATAATAAAACAATATATCTACGATAGATGTGACTTGAGCGTGTATTCTATGTATGTCAAATGCATAAAATATTCGACAACAGGGAACACAGATAAAAGGCAGTCTACATAAAATGAGGTCTATATAAAATGCGGTCTATATAGAAGGCGGTCTGGGCAGTACAACGTCTGCTCGGCCCACTAGTACGAGTATATATATATATAATTTCACATTATTAAGCAAAAATAATATATTTAAAAAAAAAAAAAATTAAACATATTAAATCACAAACAAAATATCAATATTTGAGGTCGACAAACTTTCAATTCACATTTAAAATGTATCATATTTGCGATTTCAATAATATTTTGTTGTAAAATAGGACGGCCATCGGTACATCGAAGATTATGGGTGATTGATTTCTTCCAATGATTAAATGATTAAAAATAGACAGAAATTTTACGGAATATTTACTAAAAAATAAAATATTTCGTTTTCATTACTACTAAATAAAGCACAAAATTTGATTCAGAAATAGAACAGATTTATTAAGACTTACGAAGAAACTTATTTAGAAGAATAATTGAAGTCCACTAAACGATGTAAAACTGTGTAATATTTTTGTAAATCCCGCTGAAGTTTGCTCCCCGCGGTCGGAATAATAAAACGATTGAAATCAAATTAAGGCCATTCCTAAAGTTTCACAGATATTTTATTATGTAAAGAGTAAAATTTGTCCCCCGAGAAGACAGCGGTTAGCAGCAAGAAGCCAGAAGCAAGAAGCGAGGAGCCTTGATTTTGTAAACGTGGATGGAAAGCTAAACAGCGATGTGTGTTTTTTTTTATTTTCTCTGCGATAACGTTTTCGTATTCATGGGTCTGATTTATATTTTTAGATAAGGAGATTTTTCGCAGTTGCCAATTGGAGAAATATTTTTTTTATACGTCTACAAACCGTTTCACGCTCACTCCGTGAAACTCCAAAAGTACTTCATGAAAAACTCGAGGAAATGTATAAAATAAGGAATTTGAGTAAAAAATATTTAGACTTTTAAAAAATATATTCTTTTAGATAAAAAAACACCGATTCTGAATAAACTTATTTATTTCTATATATTTTTACTCTCATAATTAATAAATCGTTATTTCAACATAATTTGAAAGCTTTACTGTATTTATGCTCCATGATTGGTTGAACGAAATCTAATGTCAAATGTACTCCCCTTGTTAAGCTTATACAAAAAAATTACTTAAAATATCTTTCATTTTAGAATTTTATTTAAATTCAAAGTTTAAGTCTATTCCGTAATATGATGCAACTCAAAAAACTAGCACGACCGCGACTAAAATCACTTTCATGCCAATTTAACATTTTTGTAAAAATGAGTAAGTAGGAACTCATTTCAAATTAACGTAAAAGTAATGACAGTAACCCCGCTAGCGAGAACCTGCCGTACTGCTTTGGCGTGAGACATCATGGCTTTAGTGCGGATCACCTCCCGAAGGGGGCAACCAGCGACGATATCAAAATCTAAAATAAACAATTTTGTACTACCGGCTTTATAATACGTGAGTACCGGCAAATTGATCACATACATTGGCGTTTTTATAATATTCACTATCATTAGCAATGTGTATTAACGTTTCATTTTTTTTCATTTCCTTCCACTTGCGGACCCCGTAAACCCCGGAGCCGCATCTGTAAATAAATAATGACATTTGTGAGAGAGAAGATATGTCCGGTGACGCGTTAGGTTACGTCATGTACGGGTTAGAAAAAGGATTATATCCCCTCTCTGCCTAATTAAACTTGTGATCTCGCTGGATAAGATCGCACTGCCCTAAGCCAAAAGCACTAAAGTACACAAGATTTTACTTACCAGCGGGTAAGTGGGTCTGCACTTAGATAATGTTCAGATAGATGGATCTTAGTCAAAACACTAATCACTTCACAAGTACGGAGATCATCATTTGCAACGATTAGCTTTTCCACGAATTCATACCAGTATTTATTGATATGAATCTTTCATTACGTAGAATAGAACAGCCGTCTCTACTCATCAAATAATCACGTCGTGATCAGGCTGATGTCGTTGAATGACTCATTGACGCATTGGCGGCGTCCGCACAAGAATGTGCGGACTCAAGTTAAAGGTCTGTACCTACTTGACGGAAGCAGAACGAACCCACCGATGACCAACGGCGCGGCGTGACGAAACAAGATGGTTGAAAAGCACCTGGATACTTAGGTCTAGTCACTATAACAATTTAAATCTAAATGTTTGTGCTTTCCAGCACCAGAACGCGGTGTTAATATACGAGCATTAAATATTTTATCAATGAAGACAATAGTAACGACTCTTAAAAGAAAAATGTGAAACAGAAAAGACAGAAAACGGTTAAGTCACATTTAGGAATTTGAACCCAGAATCTTTTTCTTGCCGGGGAAGTGTTCTATGGTTATGACCTATGTTTTACTTATAATTAGTTTACTAACGGTTTACTATGGCTTTCAAAGGGTTAAACAACGATTATTATTTTAAATAAAATTAATAACTTTGTTTACACCACCAAAATAAAATGAAAGAATCTACAGTAAATGATTAGTAATATCCAACTATTATATTGAAAATAGTCATATTTTAAAATTATTTTCACATTGATACCTACATTTATAATAATTCTTTTGTTATTTAGACATCTTGGTTACTAATTGATTCTGTTGTTTTAATTTATAAAGTTTTTGATGCATACATAAATGCGTTAGTTTATAAATAATTTTATTATTTTGTTGATATATTTTATTAAATTTAATAATATTTAAATTTAGTTAATTTTCATTGTAATATTTTTTATTTATTCTTAAATTTGTTAATTTTCATTTTATGACTATCCTTTCGATGGGTTTTGAATTGATTTTGAAAAATTTCGATTCTTTTGAAATAGTGGTATATACAAATTAAAACAACGCAAAAAACTACATGTGAATTTATTGAATAAGTTTAATATTATTAGTGGCTCCTCACAAGAGAGACCCTGTCTGTACAGTGTAAAGACATGGGAACTACGTAGCCAACCGATTGAGAGCGTTATGAGGCGTAAACATTACAATGGGGCTATAGAAAGGGATTTATGAATGCGGGTCTTGAAAAGTACGAGCCGACATACACAAAAATGAGTCGAAAAAACGACCTGTTCCTATGAAGCCAACATAAACCAATTGTAAACGGTGTGGTGCTCGAATCCGTCGAGTTACACGCAAGTGCACCGGTGCACCGGGAACGATGCTGCAGATGCATAGAACAGGCTCAGCATGCTTACATTGCGTCTGTTCATTAGAGATATTCAATGTATTAATAAGGTTATTTTCATTTACCAGTTAAGTATATTCTGTAAGTGACTTTAGGTGGGTAGTAATCGGCTAACGGATAATGTGAAAGATTGGCAATTTCCCCGTGGATGGTGTGGGGGGAGGCGGGAGGCATGAGACGGGGGGAGGTACAATGAAGGGCTGCACTGGGAACCGAGAACACGATCCCTACTTATGAAGGTTTAATTTAATTTAACTTATTACTAACTATTAGTCCATTACATATTCGTTAGCCTTAGAAAAAATACAACCACCGAGACCTTTCAATAATGCGGAGTATTTTTTTGTGACTGTTTATTTTTCAAATTACGTTGAATGGGTAGGAAAAACGAAATATGTATTTAATCTTAGCTATATTAACTAATTTCTGACAAATGGCAAATAATAATAAACGCAAAATGTTAGAAGCTTTAGAGATTAAATATATCAGCTACATTAACAAAAGACTTACCAATGATATGTAATATATTTATAACAAAATTTTAGCCAGATACCGTAGTATAATTGTCAAAATAATACATACTAGCAGTTAAAAACCCTTTTTGTTGCTAGGCCCTGCGGGCGGCACTTAGTTGGGCTTCGCCCAGTTTAAGTAATACGAACAACAGTTAACCTATAATAACCCAACCTAACCTAACCTAACCTATCATTTTATTTTACATATAAGTACATGTCAGATTGAGAGATTTTTTGGCTAATTTTACAATCAACGAAGCGTTTCTAGCTTCTGATTGTGTTTCATGTATTTTTATTGGGTTGGCAGTGCTTACACTTCCTACAAACAAAAACGTATTATGCGCGAACTATCATATACATTTCGGTGTTCTGTCGAAATGGTGCGAAATTATTATTTACGTAAATAATATTAAATATCAATATTTTTAAAAGTCGTAAATATAAAGAGCTGTTGTGTATTGTCATTAAGTTCAATCAAGTGTTTGTTTTCTTTTTAAATGCGTAATAAAACGGTAGTTTGGTAGTTGGAATAGATGAAGTTGTACGTATTTGTTATGGATTATTTCAAATGAAATTATCCGCTATTATGCCGCCAGAGGTGCGCTCTGTCGACCAATAAGGAAACTACTCCAGCGGCCGGTAAAGGAGGGATTGACATTTTTAAGGAACCTTAGATGAACCTATGCGGAATTTACCCGAAACATACTATTTGAATTCGACCAATCAGAGGGCCCAAACCGTTCAGACGCTGGCGTAATAATACTTATCAGATCAGACTAGGGAACTTTGATCTAATTATCGGAACATGAAAGTGCATATTTGCACATTAATTTATCAGCGCTATCCAATATTTTTGACATTTATTTTTGTTTTCATCAAATTGATCGTGTTTGTCATAGTAAAAATTGGGTTGATTATTTATGAAAAAAAGTTAACTCCTTTTTTTTCATTGGTGCCCAAACAAAACTGGACAATTTTTATTACAATTTTGTAATTAGAAATGCTTATTTTAAAAACTTCATTAGGATATTTTTCTTAGAATATAGTTAATAACCACCCACAAAGTTTCGCGGTACGAGCTTAGAACACGGTGTAAAGACGATCCGTATTTTAAAATAATATTCAAAACATTTTTATTCAGAAGGGTGTCAGCAGATCCCCGCGTGAGTTTAAAGCACCCGTCACCTGCGCTTATTTTCAAGCAGAGATAACGAATACCTACGGAAAAATAGACGTAACGAATATTATAGGAAACGATTTCGGCGGAGAGGTGTTTTGGGTGCGGAATATATTCAAATTGCCAAAATATTCCTGAATACGTGTCACCGTTGCGCGATAAAAGTGAGATTGCAAATATATTGGAATCGGGACAAGGTTACTAAATAAATATGTCAAATGGGTTCACGTCACGTACACCAAAATAACGTTTTTTTTTTAAAGTTAGCGATAAAGTAATGTCAAGGTCAGAAAACATGGTTTCGATTTCGGAAATTTGCATGTTATAAATTATCGAACCACTCGGGTCACGCAGTGCTATATATCTGTCACCAAATTACACATAGTCATAAAACTCGTGCCATATCCATTTCTATTATGGTCAGACGCATATAGCATAACGTTGTGTGTCATATGCATCTGACACACGACGTTATGTTATATTATCTCCATAGTGATCATTATAAGTAAAGCATTCTCCAACAAAGAAGTTCCTTGAGCAGGTAATCGCAGGTATTCTGCGAGCAAATTGTCGCGGCCACTTTTTGACGTAGAACTCGGCAGATAAAACTCCTTCCGTTATTGCGCTGAGCAGATTGAATTTGAGATTAATGTGTTGTGAGTGGAGGCTGTATGGAGTGAAAGGCAAATGGACCATCTAATTCTTTGGGGATATAAAAGTAACACCTTCAGAAATTAACTTTATTTAATAACACCTTAAAACATGATTAACACATAATTCAGTCTTTAATTCCAACATACACCAGCACAAAACACAATCACAAAATCAAATACACTTATCGTCATCTACTTAAACGACTAAATTTGGAATTAACTCCTTAAAATACATCGCTTATAAACAATAGAACGAATTATCTAGTAACCTAAAACTTCCAGCAAAGAACAAAAAATCATTGTCAAAAGCTCTTAAGGCGATGCAGTACGTCGTGTAATATTTTAAATTGAGCCGCTATCAATAACAACCCTTACGTAGATGGCGATGAGGTTTAAATTCCCGCTTAACACCATCCGCCTAAGTAGGAGATTTTGAACTTCAAAGCAGTTTTCATAGGCTTTATACATAATTTTTTTCTGGGCTTATAAAAAGACTTATCTAAAAAATACACGATTATTTCAAAGGCCAAGATGTATTCTACTCGCAGTATTTAATTAAAGCATCTGAAACATTTTTAGGCGACCAAATTTTCAAACCAAAAACACATGATTTTGAATTAATACGTATGGCATCGTCTTAAAAGCTATTTCCTCAGCAGTTTTATTAGTGAATGACACATTATTTCTTTAGAACTCCGAAAGACCTTCTGTGTTTATTTCTTTTAATGTATAACAACGCACTTACTAATAATGTCACCTTTAAATTAAATACAGTTACGGCAGATGACATTAAAATCATAATAGATTCATTGAAACCAACACTCACTTCCGGATCAGATGGCATTTCAATGAGAATAATTAAATCAACTAGAGATGAACTAATCCAACCACTTCTCCACCTCGTGAACAGATGTATCAAGGATGGTATCTTTCCTGCATCGCTTAAATTGGGTTCTGTTATACCAATCTTTAAAGCCGGAAATAAAGCGGATATAAGTAACTATAGACCGATAACAATATTGAATAATCTTTTAAAAATAGTAGAGAAAGTTATTAAGAAACAGCTCACCCAATATCTTGAAACAAACCGCATACTATCTGAAAATCAATACGGCTTTAGAAAAAATATGGGAACTTCCGATGCCATCGCCTCTATTGTAAAAAGTATAAAACATAGTCTCGATAATGGTAATAAGTGTATCGGAATATTTTTAGATCTATGTAAAGCTTTCGATACAATTGATCATACATATCTTCTAGAAAAACTCAAAAAGATTGGAATCGTAGGTCGTGAACTGAATCTCATTCAAAGCTACATGTCAGAAAGGTCACAGCTAGTCAGGATTAAAAATGAATCAAGTCAACCAATACCAATTCAATACGGAGTTCCACAAGGCAGTGTCTTAGGGCCGATTTTATTCCTGATATATATAAATGATCTATGTAATCTTAACTGTCACGGCTCAGTAATTAGTTTCGCAGATGACACAGTTCTTCTCTTCTATGGAAAGTCGTGGGAGACTGTATTCGTAAAAGCTGAAGAAGGGATGAATCAGGTAAAACAATGGCTTGATACAAATTCACTAACATTAAATGATACAAAAAATAAATATATTAAATTCAAAATTTACAACAAACAGACAGATAATGTCAATTCAAACCTAAACATAAAAATTCATAAAAAACTGTTTAACCGCGAACCATGAAATTCCTTGCAACTGCCCAAAATTGATTGAAATTCAAACAATAAAATACCTTGGGATAATTATTGATCAAAACTTAAATTGGAACTCTCAAATAGAAAATGTGAGCAACAAATTAAAAAAACTAACCTATTTCTTCAAAACAATAAGAAAAATTTTAGATAAAGAACAACTAATTCCAATTTACTACGCACTAGCCCAATCTCAACTACAATAATATGGTCTTATCGGATGGGGAAGCTCATGCGATTCCACTATAAAACCAGTCCTCATAACACAAAAGGCAATTCTAAAAATTATACTTAGGATCCCCATCAGAACTCCTACCGAATATGTTTTTAAAACCCTGAATGTAATGACACCAAGACAATTATACGCAAAAGATATACTAATTTACGCATTCAAAAACCAGGACAACTTTACACTGACAAACTCAGACAGACTCACAAGATCCACATTACAACGTATGTTACACCAACCTACAACTAAAACAACTTTTGGACAAAGAAATATGCAGTATTATTCTATAAAATTATTTAATGTCCTCCCTTTTGAAATAAAAAGCATTAAAAAAATAACTGACTTCAAAAGAAACATTAAGAAATGGATTATGGATAAGGGAAGGATGAATATAGATATAATTTTGCAACCCAACAAAGATTAAAGCTTGTATTATGTTTTATTTTTCTCTAAATATTGTTTTTTTAATTTTCTATGTAGTATTTTAACATATGTACTTTTACTATTTCAAACACACAACCATGTACAATGTGTCCTTAGAACGGGGTACCCCAGTAAGGACACACTATCTTATATAAAAAAATTGTTAAATAAAAAAAAAATAAAAAAAAAAAAATTAAAAATAATTTTATATGTTATTATATTACAACTAAATAAAAAAAAATTTAAAAAATCTCTGTTGATTCTCGCAAAATACTATTCAATAAAAATTTTGTATTAGCAAAAAGTGCACTCAGG
This sequence comes from Hesperophylax magnus, assembly GCA_026573805.1. Classification (NCBI taxonomy): domain Eukaryota; kingdom Metazoa; phylum Arthropoda; class Insecta; order Trichoptera; family Limnephilidae; genus Hesperophylax; species Hesperophylax magnus. Next base: position 455,507 of record JAIUSX010000018.1, read on the forward strand.
CAGCTGGTGGATTCTCAAAGTTGGCACAACTAGTATGTTCTGTATGATCTAAAAATATGATGGATGGTCACAAGGCACCTGGATTGGAACCATAACGCAATGGGGATTCATTTCAGACTCGCTCTTGGGCAGTACCTACGCGTATGCCTTAAGCTGGTGGAATTTTTAACACGAAATATGAATTGCGCGCTGTTTACATATGATACAAGATTATAAGATTTCCTTATATTTTTGGGATTTCACAGTAAAAACGTACTTTAGACAAAACCGCCACCGAGATTCCATCACGTGATCGGCTTACCTCCACGATAGAAGAGAAACCTTTTTGTGGCATTCATGGTGATATATCGTGCATTTTATATTTAGCACTAAGAAGATTCACATATCATAATTAAAACTAGTTAAAATTTGGTTAGTTTTTAGATTCTCACGGCCAAAAGCATTTTTGTTGTTTGTTTTTGGGGTGTTATGCCGTGTTGCGCTAACTCCTTCTTTAGCCGACGTTTCGGACAGCGTTGCAGTGTCCATCATCAGGGCAGATCCGGTAGATCCGAAGATCGGATCTACCTATCCTTCGGATCTACCGGATCTGCCCTGATGATGGACACTGCAAAGCTGTCCGAAACGTCGGCTAAAGAAGGAGTTAGCGCAACACGGCATAACACCCCAAAAACAAACAACAAAAATAGTTAAAATTTAGTTAGACTGGACTGTAATCTGAAGCGACACGGTTTTGATGCTATGAGCTTCTAATGTGAATGCATTAAAATAAACGGGTTAACCTCGATAAAAATGTTACTCAAATAAAACTGTTCTCACATAAGGCAAGCAAAAGTTTCAACCAAATACTTTGAACAATTGTCAAAGTTTTAACTGCTTCGCCATTTTATATTATTTCAAATCAAGCGAACATCAGAACTATTTACGGAATTTATAAAGTTTTCATCTTCCACCGAGCGTAGGTTCTCGACCCTACCATTGGCGACTCCTGAACATAGTTAGAACTTAGAATAGCTGCTTTTTTCCTGGCTTTGGGTTGTCTGTTATCTGCTGTTAGCTACGGAGTTTACTTTAATTCGTTGTTTTTAGCTCACAGAACGATTGTAATGGCAATGGAAACGTGTTAAATGCAGAAACAGCGTAGTTGATACGAGTCTAGAATGTGAAAGATTTTGCTGGAATAAACTTTAACCCTTTATTACTGCGGGATTAGGGGGCTACAATTAATAAAATTGATTTGTAAGAGACAAACAAATGTTCTCTAAAGGGTGGAATTTTTTTATCACAGAAAGAAAGAGTAACGCACTTAAGAATTATATTCAATTAAAAATGCAATATAAATTGAACAGTCTGGCAAAAAAGGGCTTGCATAAATATGGAATGTGATACTAATTGCAGCGTGGTTGAAGACAGATTGTGGCAGCAACTCATATTGGCTTGAAATGCAGCAAATAATCCTCTTTTCAGTTTTAGAATCGCCTTGTCAATCCTGTCCCAAATACCCACGAAAGTTCAGGATCGGAAGAAATTTTTAGATTCCTCCTCATTCAAGTATGAAGACCAGTTTGTTAAATTTAATGATGAGGAAATCGAGCGGATCCATCAGTCACCAGCTAAAAGGATGCCCACTGCTCTTGGCTCTGGTGGAACAAGGAATGAATCCTGCTTCGATTTGAACTCCTCAAGGATTTGCGATACGATCGCAAGTGTGGCAATCGAGGCGTCCCAAGAGTTGACAATATAACCAATGCACAGTGGTTAGTGGGTAAACTGGAGGTGCCACATACGGAAATCATAGATATAAAATAAGTTGAAGAATCCACACACCTTGTTACAAATTCTTCGTGTAATATATTATACGATATCATTTATTACCGTAACACTTGGAAGAATTTATCTTTATGAATATCTTGCGGTTTTTTTAACCCGTGACTCGACAAATCAATGAAAACCAATGCTTGTTAATAATAAGACCTTCTTGAATTTACCACTATTTTGTAAATGAAAATATGTATTAGAATAGGTTTTTTTAGTTACTTGAGCCAAATATTCTACAACAGTAATAATACCTCTAATTTCAGATATTTCCCATACATTCTGTGACGTCGAGATGTGACGCTTGGTTTACGTTCAGGGTGCTGACACATTACGCTATAAGCAGCAACGTGTTTTTTATAACATCATATCGCTCGACATACAAATCCATTTAGTCCTGTCATACCTGCCAGATGATGTGTCATACGTGTGGGCGTGGCGACGATGATCGACGTGATCTGCTAGCCAGGAGATCTTTGAAAATGATGCCACTTCCTCTCCTGCCATAGAAAACGTATTCACACGGCTGTGACATATCCCGTACAAATGATGATATTCCGCGGCAGCTCCGCAATCGACCTGACCGTACGGAGTTGTCAGCCAATACAAATAAATTCTGCGAATATTTTACTGGAGTTGGGCGTATTTCTAAAGTATTTTCTTACACTCGGTTACCAAACTTCCAAAGGAGGAACATTTTTTCTAATTCCATAGATTTTTGTATCCGCATAATTAACGCTAGTGAAGGCGCCGACTGCAAAGTCAAGCATGTACATATTGTACATAACTAATTTAAATTAAGTAAAAATCAACAAATGTTTGACATTATGGTATATTGATTAAACTTGCCATGTCAGGAGTAGGATCAACAGAAGAGCATGTCTGAGACGATGTATGAATGTGAATGTGTGTGCCAAGACCAAGTAGTTTGGCGGTCCGCCCTCTTTGCCTACCCCTGCGGGGAAACGGCGTGATGGTTAGTTAGTTTGATTAAAGATCACCAGATTGACTGCACAAAGCTCAAGATACAATCGCCGCCATTTCAGTACGGTTTGTTGAAATCATTGTTGAACCAAAATGTTATACTTTTGTCACGGGATGTTTAAATGTCCAGACAATGTGGACATTATGTAATTTAATTTAATTGGCTAGGGAACGCATGTATTACTGAAAATAAAGTGCTCGCTAACGATTCTCGTGTTATTGTAAGAGATATATTTTTACTACCCACATTTTCCATTTTACGACGATTGGTATGCGCCAATTATCAGACATTGTTACTGATTTCATGTAATAAATATTCTGTGAGAAGTACAACAAAGTAAAAACAACGCACCAACGTTTTAATCTCATAATTAAGAAAAATCAATACGTTAAACCAGTAGCTCGTATTATTATAGATTATTACGTCATTTAAACAAAACATGTTACAATGTACATAGTAATCATTTCACACCTCGTTATACATAACAAGTACCACCATTATAAGGATAAGGGTATGCTTGTGTTTATGGGGGGCGTGTTCTTATGATCATTTTTCTTTATTTATAATATTTTCAACCATTCGATTTATATTTTATGTGTGTTTTATAAGATGAAACTAACAAAAGGATTTTAAAAAAAGAAAAGATACTGCGACTGCAATAAATTATCGATACTCAATAAATTACAATTTACTCTATTCTTAGGTAACGCATTCACAATACACGTTGAACAAAGCAGTTTGCAGATGCTGATAAAATTTCAATACTCGAACCATTCATTGAATGCATACGATACGAAGCTCTAATCTATCTGAAATATTATAGATCTGACACCAAACAGCACCCCCTAGCATCATATAGCTCCATACAGCCCCCATTAGCACCACACAGACACAGAACCTTATTACTATTACTGGATGCGTGGGAAAACATTCAAATCTTCCTTTGTTCCCATCCCCTATCTCCAGAGAGAGAAAAACCTCTAAAAACTTTCAAGGAATGGAAAATGAAAACGCAGTTGTAATGGAGTTATATAGAGATGTATGTGTTTGGGAATTGATATTGATGTGGTATTGGATATTCGTCTGGCGTGGCGGTGTTGCCAGTAGAAATCTCGCACTAGATTGGTTGATTTTTAGTTAATAATGTAATGTACCTAATAATGTAGATCAACGGATCAATTTCTGTTAACCCAACTAAAACAGTACCAGAGGTGGCTCGTGGTTATTCTCAGTAGGAGTTCAACGAAAGTTTACAGAAGAAAAATAAATTGTGTAATTTAAAGCTCTGTTTACATAAAAATCCTTTCAATTTTTAGTGTATTTGCAAATGGATAATATATATGTAAAAATGAAGAAAAAGTGATAAAGACCCCAAATATATTTTTTACTGAACGACAATATCGCAAAAAAGTTTATTTATTTTTTATTGTTGTTCGATTTTATACTAGGCGTACACAAATATGACACATTAAACAAAAATTACAAGCATTATTTATAATGACATCTAGCGAATTTTATAAAAGATAAAGGATGTCACGTGAAAACTGTGTGATAAATGCTAGGAACGTGCGGCGCAACACAATATGAATATTTTGGCCATGGGGATACATAACTCTCACTCTACGAGATAAAATATAAAATTCCACAGGAATTAGTCCATTAAGAAAATCCTTATCAAAAAATCCGCCCGCCCGTGAATAAATCTTTTCATAGGTGCGGAATCTAAAACGCACCGACGCCGCGACGGATAGTATTATTCTGAATATATGTTTTATTGTTACCTTAGCAATTTGATGAATAATACATTGGTCTTTTTATCTGTCCAGGGTATTATAATTTTTCTTCAAATTTTAGAAAAGAAAACATATTTTCAGCCTGCTATAGTAACTGAACTCTTTATCCCTTGATCTGCGAACATGTGCCCCGTCTCTTGGGCCGAACCCTCGACGCGCGACGATCAAAACCGCAAATAGAAATAAAGCTGTGTAATAAAAAAAAACCGTGGCATTCGAAGTTGACCCTCGGGGGCTGTTAGTTCTGGTTGCGCCACTGGGGCCAGAAGTTTCTTCAGTAAAGTTGAAGAATAACTTGAAGCATGAGGGAAAGATGAATAAATGCGAAGTGGTACGCAAAACACTCCTCCACTGTTCTCCGGTAGAGGTTTCAAAGTTTGCTTATTTCGGAACGATCGCATTTAATAATGTGAACAGTAACGATTTTTGATTTAAAAAATTATTATGCAAGATTTGTACTGCATTTTCAATAGGGTACTTTTTGAATCATAAACAAATATATTTATAACATCTGGACCATGGGTAAAACACATGAAAACGAAGTATCGAATAAATCAATAAAAAATAAAATATAATAAACTGTTTGATCTTGACATAAGTGAACTAAATTATAATCTACCGTAATGTGGAATTTTTTAAACATTTTATAAAATAAGTACGTACAGTAAATTTATTTTTTATTATAGCGACTATTTAAACATTGTACATATAAAATATGATATTAAATATATGTACAGTATATTGTATTTCTTAGTCCTTCTCACTAGGGTGACCTGTGCTGAGGCGAACTTAAGTTATTCAATTATGTTTTATTAGTTTTCTATGTCGCTTTAAATGTTTTTTTCAGAGTTTTTTCATTTATCTCTTTAAGCCAGATTTTTTTTTCTTGATTTGTAATCATTCGAATTTCCTATTCGCTTTATATCAGTGAGAAGGATGTTGTCTAGTTTCTTCGTTTAAAATAATTATAATTTCTTTGTCCGAGTGGTTTATATATATAATATTATTGTTGTCTCTTGTTAGTGGGTTTGGGTACCGCCGCCCCGGGAACCATTTATTGGATAACCAACACCGCTGCCACAGGTCACCCCAAGTGGTTCGCTACGTTTGGTGATTTATCAGGGGTGCCCGGGTTCATCGGGTGAGGTGTGTTCAGGATGTTGTCGCAGTGGGAAGGATATAATAATATGTCAGTCACTCCTGGAAATACTGATCCCTAGATTCCAACCCTTATACTTTCCAAGAACTTCCTCTCCTTGAAAAGATCCTTCACACAGCATCCCAAAATATGACATATGCCTGGAGGGAAATTATTTTCCTCAGGGAACTGTCAGTTTGATAATGCCTTCAGAGGGCGAAACAGCTGTCACGCGTAATAATAATTACACAGCAGAACTTGTTTAAAAATAAACTGTTTTTATAAACCCAATAACAATATTATTGAATATATAAAAAATAAAATGGAGTTCTACAAATTAAACTTAATAACAAAAAATAAATTAAATTATGTAGTTTTTTTATTTTATTTTTATTTATTAACTTTCAAAAATACAGTTTTTTTTCTATTAAGTCCCGTTAAACTGATTGATATCAGTTTGTCAACGGGTTCTTTAACAATTACTTTTTAAATACATATACAATTTTAACAAGTACATAAAATATACACATAATTACATTAGTACATAAAAATTCTTTGCATTTTTTTAACATACATTTCCTTCTGTGAGTCAATTCACAGCTTTTTATTGAGTTTGGTAACATGTTGTAAATTATTGGAACGAATGCAAAAGTTAGAGTTAGAATGCGAAACATATATATTTATTTAACATTAAAAATTACTAATAAATAATTACCTTCTAAACCTTACCATTTAAATTTTTATTTTATTTTATTTTATTTGGAAAACCAACAGTTATAATAATTACAAAGTATGGTGTATTAAGTGTTAATTATTTAACCTATAATAGGTTTTCACTTAAGTATTTTAATTATTTAGTGAATATATAATATTTATGTAAGAAAAAAAGTTACATATAGTTAAATCGTAAACGTATTTATCTAAAACCAAGTTCTACTGTTAAACGTTGTATTTTGAACATAAATAAATACGACACGGGATAAATAACTAATATTTCTGTGATTTAATTTAAGTAATATAACCTTTTCCTGATAATATTATTTCGGGGTTGGTGATTTGTGATATTCCAGAAATTAAATGTTGGAGAACCACTATTATATTGGTCAAAGATAAACTACATCGTGTTTCATCAATTTATGAAACACGAGTGAGCGCTGAGCCCGAGCTCACTCAAGACCACGTCTGACATAATATTGCAAACGCCACTCCTGAGTGAGCGCTGAGCCCGAGCTCACTCAAGACCACGTCTGACATAATATTGCAAACGCCACTCCCGAGTGAGCGCTGAGCCCGAGCTCACTCAAGACCACGTCTGACATAATATTGCAAACGCCACTCCCGAGTGAGCGCCGAGTCCGAGCTCAATCAAGACCACTCCCGACATCAGGGTTTTAAAAGATGATCTCGCTTACGTGAGCTCAATCCAGTTATAAAATACTCAGTTTAAACACAAATAGGACCTTAAAGTTTATTCGAACAATCTAATAACACATTTTCTCCGCAAAATAATTTTAATTTTTGATTTATAACCATTCAAAATATCTGAATAAATGACTTATTGGAAAAAAAATTGCCTGACTCTCGAATGCCATTAAAAAGTTTTATTTAGAGGAATAATTTATTTGTAATGAGGAAAATTTTGTCATTATTTTAACGAGTATTTTTAAAGTAATAAAGTTTTTATAGGAAAAAAGATTTCGTGTCTAAAGTTGGACAAGATAACTCACATTATATCAGTAGATTTAAAGGGTAAGGGCTGTCTTCTTTTTGTGCCATTTTGAAAGATTTTTTATTCTGAATACCGCACAAGTGTTTCAACTGATCTAAGCGAATAATAATAATAAGTGTTCCATTATTATTATTTTTTGTAACACGTAATAATATCTTTATATAATAAATTTACAACCGTAAACATGTAAATATAGATAGAATACGTAACAATTTGATAAAGTTGAGGATTCTCATAACCTGCCTCACTAGGCTAGTAAGGCTAGCCTGTATTGACGCAGTCATTTTAATAGTTATTTTAAATACTTGTGAGTATACCCACACTTATATTATTATATATATACACTCAATATTTTTGTTGCATCAATGGTTTCGAATTTGGGTGAGGTACAATGATATCCTCACTGGGATCTCCCGTGCTGAGGATTTGATTTACTTATGATTAAAATTTAGTAGAATGGATAGTATAAAGTAATTGTGAATACATAAAATAGTATTTTCGAAGGAGGCAAATACTTTGGGGTGTGACATATTGAATGAAAAAAACACTAAACAATAATGCCTTTTCAGAATTCGCGAATCATTTAATAGAATCTAATCATTCATTTGATAAAATCTCTGGAACTAAAATATTGCATAAAAGTGGATCCGGAATTAGATTAAACAACTTAGAAGCCCTTGAAATAAAAAAAAACAGTTAATATTAATTTAAATATAATAAATAACCAAATTAATTTATCTGATAGTCCCATATTAAATTTATTCCGCCGCTGAAACTGTTGTTTCCCCCCCCCCCCCTCCCTCCTCATGGTCCGTAATAAATTGTCTCCACCTTTTCTATTTTGCATCTCTTTCTATCTGTTTTGTATCTCTTTCACTCATTGTTTTCATTTACCTATATTTATATGTGCCTGTATCTAATTAGCTTTAGTTGATATTTAGCCCTGATGAAGCTTGGGACAAGCGAAACCCGGTTGGCTATCGTTATTGATTCAAAAATAAAGTGGTGTCTTACTAAGTGTATGTTTTTTTCATTCAACATAAAATAGTGTTTTTTCTGAAATATGTTACAATGTGTTTTTATGTTCAGTTCAGCAGTTTGAATGAATGAATCTATGGCATCCCTGATATTGGGGTATGCCGTGAGACTAGAGAGAGTGTGAAGGGGAAGGATATGGGAAGATATTCTTATCTGATCATTCTACAGTCACCAATCACAGCTAATCCCATTTCAAGCAACGCTAATTTAGGTATCGATTGTGAGTGGTGGTATAGAGTATTAAACTATCTAAGTATCAGAGTCTTCAGTAGCACTAAGCTATTCCGACGCATTTCCTCCTGCCGGGAAAAATTCCGTCGTCTGATTTAACATTTTACCTCGAACTTTTATTTTCATTACAAACATAGGGAGAAGGTATTTTTCATTTCGGGGGTTGCGGTCAAGATAGTATACAATTTTCTCTTCCCCTTTGTGAGAAAGGTTCTTGATGTTGCAACTATTACTTTATAAAATATACGAGATAGATGAAACTAGTGGGCATAATGTAAAAAATAATTTATTTTTACTAAAAACACAAAAACTGATTATTACAAAAGGCGATTTTTTTTGGTTGGTTTCAATAAAAGATACACATTGTGATTAATTTATGGCTTACTATGCCGTGTTGAGCTTCTTCATTTTTTGAGCCATTATCAAATGCATCCATCAGTGTCCAAAAAGATACCTGTTTAAATATCGACCTCCTGCGTGGTCAATTGGTAAACGATCTCTGGCTACGTGTATATATGTATAAAATAATGTATCAATATAAAAAAAAAACGAATAAAAGCACGAAACTAAGTCGAACAAAAGCTAACAATGTTGTCATTTTACCATCGCGCTTCCTAATTTATTTTGGTTTAGCATTGTAAAACGAGGATGTAAAACTTGAACCATTTGTTCCCAGTGTATTCAGGGCGGTATAATGCTATTATATGTGTACTGTACCTTCTCTAAGGGTAGAGCGTGGAGTGGAGTAGTGGCAAACTCACCTGAAGAGGTACAGTCCTCAGAATACAATGTTACGTAACATACTCTTACTTTGGCATAAGCAGTAAGAGCTTTTTAACCCGCACCAATTTCAACCCACTGTCAAATGTATACACGGTGTCCAGAAACTAGTAGTATAAGCGAAAAACGAGTGAATCGATGGCACATTTGGAGTTGATTTTGTGGTATAACTTTTTTAAAGAGCTTTCGTTTTTGAGTAAATCGGGTCCGAATTGGGAAGTTTTTATATCAAATTTGGGAGTAACGTACGTCTTCGGATAACATCTGCCCACCCTTACATTTCAAATCTTAAATAGGACAGCTGACCAAGTTGGAAGAAATAATAATAACAAAGGTATGTTTATACGAACTCTTTGAATACCACCCAAAAGAAAATTTATCTAATGTGTTTAATTTCATTTTTTTATTTAATTTAAAAATAATGTTAAACAGTTTTTCATAAATTTTGCGGTGTGTCCACAACATTTTGCGGTATGAGCACGGAACACGATTTATAAATAACAAGCAAAGTTAAATTCAGTAAATTTAAATGACTATTGAGAATCTAGAAACGGAAAAAAAAACAAACGTAAAAAACATTAAATTATATGCACAGAGTCAATATTCCTTGCAAAATCAGTGTGAAATATTGTAACCGAGCGGGAAGTAAGAAGGAGGGTTTGGCGGTTGTCGATATCGCCCGAATCCTTCCGACCGCGAAGGAGCTCAATGAACGGAGTCACCAGACCGCCCGTCCCGCCACGGCCCGGAGCACTGGGTTACCTACCAGCCTGCCAACTTCGTTGACAAGTACTCCTTGTTTTTTTTTACATTTAAAAGTCAATTTACACTATATTTTCCAGTACGACTTACATATATCTCAGCGTCCATGTGGGCATTTTGAAGTTATCGCCGGAGACCTGTGCCCAGCGATAGCTTGTAACAGACTGAAGCCCGTGGTATCTCACAGCATACAATTAACCGATGTTTTTGGCCCACTCTATCTATACTCGATGGTAAAAAAACATTGTTTTTTGTAAAATAATCACAAAAGTTTTAATGTTCGCGTAGCTTCCAAATCATTATTCAATTATTTATAAAACTTTCAAATGAAGTGAAATCGTTTGTATAACACTTCCAGTTTTTAAAGTTCAGACTTGACTTATTTCATCCAAAGCTGGAGGTGATTACTGGGGAGACATTTAGTTGGTGCTGGCTGACAGGTAGATCCTCACTACTTATTAGTGTACTCACTAAACTGACGACGAACATCATGCACACGTCCATAATCAATATGATCGACAAGAACATCAACACTACTTAGCTGAAGAGAAGATTTTCATTTATGGATTAAGTTTGAATAACTTGTGATAAAATAGGTAATGGTTGCTGCTTAAGGGAATTTTCACTGTGAATGGATGTGGATTTGGTCCTACAAACAATATCATATTTGGTCCTATAACCAAATCTACCATCGATATTTTACTTTAACATAACAGTTTTTTAATCAAGAAAAAAATAATTATTTTGCAAGCAATAATTATTCGCCTGAAACACTCATCCACAATGAAAAATCTCCTGATAAAAGATACATGACGCCAACGGGACTCGAACCCGTGTCCCTTCGATTTCCGGTCGAGAGCTCTGAGCACTTACAATGCCTTTCTCATATAAAATATAGTTGGTTGTTTTCAGGTGAAAAAATGTAACATGCAGTAATTTTTGAATGAAACACTAGTATATATTGAATTATTTCGCGGATAAGAGATAAGCCGCCATAGCTTAGTGGTCAGAGCTGTCGACCGGAAATCGAAGGGACACGGGTTCGAGTCCCGTTGGCGTCATGTATCTTTTATCAGGAGATTTTTCAATGTGGATGAGTGTTTCAGGCGAATAATTATTGCTTGTAAAATAATTGTTACCCTTTGTGCTATGCATAAAAAAATCTTGTCTTAAACGTTAGTTTAAGACAAGATTTTACTTTAATTTTTACTTCCCCACCATCCTATTTCCCTTCCCCACTTACCTTCAGCCTCACAACATCCCCCAATTGGGGATGCCATAGTCTCACTGGCTCCAGACGGGAGCAGTTGGGACTCTTGTGAGGTATTCACTATAAAAAATAAAAAAAGTTTACCAAAAAAATAATAATAAAGAAAAAAATAATTTAGCTAAATGTGAAGTGATTGACCACTTGTTAAAAGGCGATTCCCAAAATAATGGCAGTGATTTCATAAAAAAATGTTAGTAAAATTATTAATAATATTTTTATCATATTCTGTGAATTCCTACATTGGGTTTGTGTTTAATGTAATGTTTATTCTTGCTTGTTTATTTTTGTTTGTTTTCTTTCAGTGTTTGTTCTACTAAACCTCTATTTTTGTGCAGTATTGTACATTATTGGTGAAACTTATATTTTAAAAAAATGGTACAAAGTAACTTATTTTGTTTTATTATCAATAATAATAATAATTTGTAAAAATTTAAGAAAATTTGAGAAATAACTGCAAAATTGAAAAATTTCGCGCTTGAAAATCTGATTTTACTTTTCAAAAACGTATTTTTGCCGAAATGGCAATTTGTCGATTTGGTGAAATATTAACACACGTTAATGAGAAAATGACAATCAAATTGAGAGTGGGCAACAACTAGGTGTGAGCAATCATATACTAGTTTACCCTACGTGCGTCGCGTCGTTATAGTATGTTTCAGTACCAGATTGCAGATAACCTTAACAGGTTGAAACCGGTCCAGTCTACAAAATAACTGTCGAAAAATGGTCAAAACATTTTAACTACATCGAGTTGGAACTTTTAAGTTCTGATTCAAAACTATTAATAAACGTAGATTGTGGTAGTTCATGATCGATAATTATACATTTACGCACTGGAAAAACATGATACTGACGTGTAATCGTTGTTGTGAATAGTAACGTCTTTCTTTTATATAGTTAAATTTTAATCGTTTATTTTGTTTTGTTGCCTAACGAAATTGTTAAAAAATACCACCTTTATAGATTACCCGTGAAAATTCACGGAATACTCTGAATTCATGTCCAATCTTTTCCAATTAACGCACAGACAACTGAAATTAGTATTTTTGATGATGTTTCAATCATACAATAATTGTGATAACTACGCTGTCCAACTATTTATTGTTTTATTTAGTGTCTACCCGTTAGCAAAAATTAAATTTAAACTACTGAATTTAAATGTTTCTCCGCCCTTTTGGCGCAAGGTATCTTCAATAAATTCTTATTACAGTAAATTGCACGAACCCAGCAGGTGGCTTGGGTGGGAGGGGCATGCACCCGCCACGTCGCGACGCATTGACTGCAGTGTGCAGTATGCGATAGCTCAATATTAGCAGCCACTTTAACACCAGCTGGTCTCTGTATTCAACAGTCACTATCGGTTTTGAGATCCACCTTAGCTTAAAGGAGAACATGTAACACGGCTCAATACCTCAAAAGTATAATAATACTTATCGTTCGTTGATAAGTAATAAAAAACGAAATATGAAACTAAAGCTCTTCTTCTACAGGAATATGTAAGCATCTGATACTGATGTATACTGATGTCGCAAACTGTACGCGTCGCTACTGAAATCATCTTCCGAAACATCAAAACTAACTTTCATAATATCACTCATTGCTGTAGGTGTTATGTCCCGAGGGGCACTCACTAAATACATTATGACATTACCATTAGTGTACCTACTGATTTATGCTTAATGTATTGTATGCGGATGTCTTAACTGCCATCAATAAATGTCTCAAGAATAAATATCTAGTTTCGCTAATTTCAACTATAAATTTATTAACTACCTTTTGGGAATTTATAAACCAGCACCAATGCCCTTCAGAGCAAGATTCAGTTCTGCTGTACTTAACGTATCTCTGGCATTGACCTAAAGCTTCCTACAGTAAAATAATAAACTGCTCTTCATATTTATCAAATCTTCGGTAATATTATTTTAAAATTGCTAAATAACACAGCTCTCAATTTTTGTTGACTGTTTTGTTTCTAGCATTGTTCTAAAGCGCACGTATTGTTACAAAATGTCTGACAAAAGTGACGGTGAGACTATCATTTTTATTAATTGATCCGTCATGTTTAAAGTCTCAATGACCTGAGCTGTAATGACTTCGATCGCTTACAACGTCGCTGGAGACTGCCGTCTCCGAAGAGTTTAAAAAAAGTCGGCAATGAGTGCCCGTGTGTGAACCCCCGCGCATGTGCATGACGTTAGTCGCCAAGATACTTGAATCTTCGAGTATTGGATACAAGTATCCCTGTGAAAGAAGGACCTAGTATGATAACAAAAATTGTGTGTTGCGGATATTAAAAAAGGAAACAGAGGTCCAGCGAAACGAGAATCGAATTGAATCAAAATGACTGTTAAACAAGAGGCGTTGCCTGTAGCTCGTCCCGGGTGGAGAGGGTTATTGGTTAAACATTTGCCGACGGCGTAAACTTTGCAAGTTGGTACATAGAATCCCGATATAAGACGACACAAATTCATCAATCTCAATAAAAGACAAAATCTACTAAAACATTTTCGTAATAAAGTAGAGTGTTACCTTAACCTTCAACCTCACACCGTTCAATACATCGTATTCTTAGTGTGTGGTGGCGTTAGTATTTACCTGAGTTTGGTTGGCACCCATTTCCACAAAAGCCCTACAAATCCACATCCTTCAGGACACGTCAGTAAACAACAATAAAACGACCTTGGAATACAATCCCAGTTCAGGATCAGCCCTACTCGGGAGACAGAAGGAAGGTGAGAGGACAAGCTAATAAGACGGGGTAATCTCTTCACTTCAAATGGAATATACGGTCTAACTTTTATGTTCCGCACACAAACCCTTTTTATTTACATTTTGGAATCTTTAGTCTTATTTTAAAGTGGAAAACACAAGGAACTGGAGTTCCTCTAAATAAAGCATTCTTTAAATAGAAAATTAAACGATATTTGAAGAAAACGTGTTTTAATAATACTGAGCTTAATTCTAATTATCAGTGTTTGTTTTGGAGAATTTGGACTTTAATGTAATTTTTAAAATTTTTTGATATTTATTCATACATTTACTAAAAAGTACAGAATTAATTTGGCTCTAAATGTGTCAAAATTTGTAACTAAAATACCAGCGACATCTATTAATTAATTTCTAAGTCTATGAATTCTCTCCATGACAGAGTTGAACACGAAGTTATTGTTGTGAAATAATATGTTCCTTGTAGGATGCCAAGATATGTTTAGTAATTTATCCGTGACACCGTGTCATAGATAATAAATTATCTTAAAAAACTAAACGCTCTACCAGTGGGGGCTCGTGACTTTTGAGTGTGGCAGAGTGCTAAGTCTGAAAATTCGACATTGTTGGTGTTAATTATTATTTTTTTGGTAAACTAATGTTTAAGACAAGATTTTTTATGCATAGCACAAACGGTAACAATTATTTATAAGCAATAATTATTAGCCTGAAACACTCATCCACATTGAAAAATCTCCTGATAAAAGATACATGACGCCAATGGGACATGAACCCGTGTCCTTTCGATTTCCGGTCGACAGCTCTGACCACTGAGCTATAGCGGCTTATCTCTTATCCGCGAAATAATTCAATATGTACTAGTGTTTCATTCAACAATTACTGCTTGTTACATTTTTTCACCTGAAACAACCAACTTTATTTTATATGAGAAAGGCATTGTAAGTGCTAACTCTCTCACTAGATGGCGTCGCGACAAATTGTCTACATTTTTTGGTGAGAATACTAGAACTTGTCAATCTTTATGAGGAGATTTTTCAATGTAGATGAGTGTTTAAGGCTAATAATTATTGCTTATAAATAATTGTTACCCATTGTTGGTGTTGTTTATTCCAAAAAAAATATTATTTTTTTCGTTAATTGAATTGTTTTTTGTATGAAGATTTTTAGGAAATTTCAGTTTGGCCGTGCGACGCATGAATTTCCTGAAAATCTTCGTACTAAAAAGAATTAAAAAAATAAAATAAAAAACGATTTCGGCTACATCAATAAGTTCTAGTGCACATAAAGTCACGAACTGCCACTGCTATATACTCTATACCGGTCACTACTTTGATATACTCGTACCTTGCAAAGACGAGAAACAAGAAGTATTGAGTTTATGCTGTATAGCAACCAACCCTAATATGTTAACTAGTCGCTTATAAATCTCAATTGTCTCTGTTATTAAGCGAGCTTGATATGTCTTGGGTTTTCCATTAGACTCCAACGAAGTGACCAGTATTATTCTAGTGGATGTTTCAATTTCCTTTGAGAGCTTTTAGTATCAGTCTTTTTATACTAAATTTGGAGGAAGACAAAGGCAGACTTTGTTTTAAAGTGCGTTGCAGAATGTGAGATATGAAGAGGGATTATACGATAGCAGTCATCTAAGCTTTGAATAATAGTAGGTATATATAGATCATAACTTTAACAAAACATTGTTGGTTGCAGAGATTGCATTATGCAGAGCCTTCGGAGTTTTAAATAAAATGAGAATTTTAAAAAGTCTTTGTTGACAAAATCTCTGTGCTGTTTAAATATGATGATACGTATAGATAAAAATATCGCTTAGCAACCATCTGTAATTTCTAAGTCAGCTGTTTTCCGCCTGCTACGTCGTTTCCATTACGAGCTATTGAGTGTTAAAGAATTACGACATGTTTTTTTGTTCCATATTTTCAAATAGTCTGAAATAAAAAAAACAGGAAAAAATTGTTGTGAATCAGGAAAAGTTGGCTAGCAAATCTACATAATTTTCAACCACTCGGGCCTCGTATTGCTACATCTGTCACAAAATGACACGTTCTCACAAAACTCGTGCTATCTCCTTGTCTATTATGGTAAAAGGTAATTTTTACAGATTTAGAAAGAAAGAGCACCAATCTTTCACTTTGCATTTAAAATTTTACCACAGACGATCCGTTATAATTTTAAATTATTCTAAGAATAAATAAAAAACCGCCAAACAGTTCACACGGACTAGCTGGCACAGCTCATTAAATTATTATTTCTAATGAAACGAAAAAAAGTGATACGACAATAACATTTAGATAAGTATATTTATCTAATTAAATGTTTTTTAATAAAATGGTGAGTAAAGTTTAAAATAAGAAAACTATCTGTGAGCGATTTTGTAAACTTTGGCAATAATAAAGTTATTAATTGCACCTTTCGTAAAATCCAAACCTGAAAGAGTTCTACACTCGCTATCAATAACTGTATTTCATTTTGGGACACGCTTTAAATAGCGAATCTCTTTGAAATTGAATGTCAGGCGAGAATATTTTGATGACAATATATTATTATGTTTAATCCCGCGAGGGTTAAAGCAGTATGAATTTAGAGCCAAATCGTTTTTTTTTTAAATTAACCGTTCATTAATAAATAAAGTTTTTTCCTCTAATTTATTTATAGGTCCTTTCATCCGACATTAATCCGATAGTCCTTTAGCGAAATTCAACGAAGGTACCTAATTAAATAGGCAATGCTTTTTAAGTCTAATAATTTAAATGAAATATTAATAGTATTGTGCGTCTAATTTATACTTTCCGAGTCCTCTTTGTGAAATATTACCCAAAGGTCGGACTTTACAAATGAGGAAAATAATTAGAAAAAGGGTTTCACAGTTTTCATCGAGTTACGTGCGCGTTCGTCAACGTAAAAAGATAATACTTTTAATTCGGAGTTCCAACCACTCCCAACTCTGGAGCTAGTGAGACTATGGTATCCCCAATTGAAATTTGTTGTGAAGCTAAGGATAGTGGGGAGGGGAAGGTGTGGAAGTACCTGGCCATTCCTGGCTATTCGGTCAAAGCCGTTTCTATTCTGAAAGGTTGTCTTACACCAGGGCAATACTTTTTTTAAAATTAACTCAACACTGGAGGCCATGAGGTTTGGGTACCATTGGGTACCCCGGGAACTATTTATTGGATAACCAACACCTCTGCCTACGTTTGGTGATTTAGCAGGGGTGCCCGGATTCATCGGGAGATGTTCATCAGGATGCGTCTGCCCATCAGCAGTGTGGCGTGCTAGATCGAGAGAGGCTGGTTTGGGAAGACCCTTTGACCTCTTCAACTGGTCTCTCAACCCATTGTCTTACGCCACAGTGGAAGGGATATTTTCATATGTCCGTCACTCTTGGACACCAGAGGCGGTCCTTGCATTAGTGCAATTGTGCGATGCGCTGCCGCACATTCATTGTAAAATAAGATTTTTAGAGTAAGTATTAGAAAATAGTATAATAGCACAGTAATAACGAGAGAATACGCACCTACGCTCCACTCATGAAAGATTCCAGCTGGTACATTTAAACCTTTGCAACTCCTTACTAGATTCGCGTTGTGCACATGTCAAAATGCCGAAGACGTGACGTCACATGACTTGATCTCACTATGGGCACTGGCCATAGTTCCTGAAACCGTCAAATGAGGGAGACAGACTACTCTCATAATGGCGATTCATTTGATAGAGCAGGGAAGATGTTTGTTTTTGATTGTTAAAGTTGTTTTTGAAAAATAATGACCCGCAAAAACCATTGTTGAATTGGCTTTTCAGGTTAAGGCAAAAACTGTGAACAGGGTATTTAAAAAAATTAACTTTAATCGACATCATAATGATGATGATTGGATCATTTCTATAGCGCCGTTTTCGCGAGAAAATCACCTCAAGGGCAAGACATTATCATGGCTTTGTTGATGTGATCGTTAGTTTGTCGTGTACACTTTTCGAAGTCGATGTATCGTGGAGTTACGGATATGGCTCCTTTTGCTGTAAAAAATGGGAGTTACAAGTATGCAGCTTCCGTTACCATTTAACCCTCAGGCATATTCTGTCAGAAGGTCGGAGTAATTCCGCTTTGCAATAAAATCCAAATAAATTGAATTTTCCTATCGGAAATAAAAATATAATTTTTGAAATATTAAAATTTTAAATTCAAACATAAAAATGGCTCACCTGACATTTTATTAAACTAAAATTACTGATAACGACAAAAAACAAAACACATCCATATTTTATTAGAAACGCTATTATCACTTTGATATTTTGTAGTTTCATTTAAAAATAATTAATAAAAAAATCGCTTAAATTAAGGACGGGTTGTTTCGGAGAATTTGAACAATTCATCAAATTTCAACGTTCATTTTTGGGTTCTGTGAAAGTCTTATTCAAGTTCTGTTATTATATCATTCTAGGCTAGTTGCTTGAAAAAACTGAAATAAAAACAGAACTTGAAAAAATCTTTCACAGAACTTGAAAATGAACGTTGAAATTTGATGAATTATTCAAATTCTCCGAAACAACCCGTCCTAAGTTTCATCATTTTTTTAAATCTTGGTCGGAACCTTGGGTTTCATATTTCATTATTCTGTTGTTAACATCTATAAAAAAATATTATACGCAATAATTAGTCACTTGAAAATATAATAAGCAGTAATTGTTGATTGAAGTACTAGAACATATTGAGTTCTTTGGCGTGTTGGATATAAGCCGACTTAGATCAGTGATCTCAGAGCACCTGACCGGACATCAGAAGGTGCAAGTTCAATTCCCGTCTGCGGAATTTATTTTTTCTCGGGAGATATTTTCAATTTGTATGGATATTTCAAGCGACTAATTAATGCTTATAATAATTTGTTATCCTTTGCGCTATGCACAAAAAACCTTATCTTATAAACATTAGTTTTATCATTAAAAAAATGTTAACATTTATGCTTGAATATAAAGCGTGTTATTTCTAACACCGTTTAGATTATATTTCTTACCATGTCATTAAGGGAGATACAACCAATGAGCTGTTCCCAAAAGCGAACAAATTAACCTGATGGGTTAATTTACCTATATTACATTTTACCACTTTTTAGTGCAATGCACTGCTATCAAATTTATCACTAGATTTCTATACAACCCTCATACCTCTTACCTTCCCAGAACTTACTCCCCTACACGTAGCAGTCCAAAAGATGACATAGACCTAGGGGAAATTTTTTTTCCTCAGGGCCCCTGTGTGGAGTGTAAAAAAATAAGGAATATACAGGGTGTATCGGCACGTACCCGACAAACTTTAACCAGCTATTCCTTGGCACATTTGGAGTAAAAAAAATTATGGGCACTTTGCTGTCTGGTAACATTTTTTTTTAATAAAAAATTTACTATTCATATTTTCACCACATGTAACGAATGTTTTATTCTTTGTCAAAGTTTGAAAACCCGTCTGGCAATATTTTGTTCGAGTTTCGTTGAATAATGTACGTACGTACTTACGTTGGCGCGCTTTTACAATCACAACGAAATGGCACGGCACCATTCGTCTCATTTTTAACTATTATTATTTAGTGTGTACGAAAGAGCGAGGACACTTTTTGACACACTTGCTAATAACAGCTGTTGAACATGAGAAACAATGCAAATGACAGTGACGGAGTGTGGATTTTTTATTTATTTTTTGTTTTTAATGGAAAAAAAATGTTACCGGACAGCAAAGCGCCAATAACATTTTTTACTCCAAATTTGCTAAGGAATAGCTGGTTAAAGTTTGTCGGGTACTTGCCGATATATCCTGTATAAAAAAAAGTCATACCTACCACTGCTGGCAAACAATAAACCAACCTTTGGAATATAAATGCCTAAGCATAGAAAGAAAGTGTAGGTACATACCTTGGTCGTACAATAGAAGTCAACTTTAACTGGAAACTACACTGAAAATATGTGTAATAGATTAGGATCCATATTTGGGAAATTTTATCACCTTAAAAAACTTGTTAACAAAAACATATTATATATATACACATATTAGTATAATGACTTAGCGGAATCAATTAAAGGACAATAGGAAAAGTTATGGATTAACTACAAAACGTACTTAAATAAGATAGAACAAATACTATTGCATTTCTATAAATTTTATGGGAAAATATAAAATCCAACTGTGTGAAGACGATCATTAAAATTTTTTTCATTATATAATGTGCTCCCAAATGAGTAGATTACCAATTAATGTTGGATGAATTCTGAAACACAGAATGTTTCAACGTAATAAATCACAAAATGTATACGGAGATAAAACCAAGAGCGTAACATTCCTGAAATGTTTAACGCATTACCTGAACACAAAGAAAAGACATATTTCGAAAGTAAAAACTAAAGTCAGGTATTTTTGCCTCCGTAGAACATGAAAACAAATATCCATGTAGTTATCTATGAAAATGAAAATGTTAAAAAATGAGAGATTTCTTTCAATCAAACTGAAAACAGTTAATAAAACTCAATTTGTAAGAAGTATGTGAAAAACAAACGTAAAAAAAAACCGGACTAAAAAATATTTAACAAAAGTGAACCAAATACATGCGAACTGAAGAGTATGTACAACGCGATGTATGCATGTGAATGAGCCTAGGATATT
Organism: Hesperophylax magnus; assembly: GCA_026573805.1. Classification (NCBI taxonomy): domain Eukaryota; kingdom Metazoa; phylum Arthropoda; class Insecta; order Trichoptera; family Limnephilidae; genus Hesperophylax; species Hesperophylax magnus. The sequence goes on from JAIUSX010000018.1 coordinate 476,436, forward strand.
GATTTGTTTGGCGGTTCGTCCTCTCTGCCTACCCCTGCGGCAAAAGGTATGATGGTTACTTATTTTATTTTGAGTGCGGAACGGTGGAGTACGAATGAGAGGAAGATTAGGAAGTAAGACTAACATTTAATAATTATTTTCGTATTCGATCGATTTTGTTGTGATCAAGACCCTAATATTTTAGTACTGGATTGAATACAAGTCAATTGATTATAATATTCTGTAATGACAATTTTCTGTTTTTTGAAATCGGTTTTAAAATTTTCGAAAAAATCATTTTATTAACGAGACATTAACCGGCAGTGGCCAAAAAGTTTTGAAAAATCGTTTCGTTAATTACTTTTTCAGGCTTCTCTCGCCGCTGCGGTCAGGGGTAGTTTTATTACCCCTCCCCGCTTCTACAACCCACCCCCGAGGGGTAATTGCTAGAATTTCCGCTTTGTTTCACGCGCCGGGATGAAGTCCCCCAGTTAATTTACAACACGACACGCGTCATGGGAAACATCTTTGATAAGAGAAATGGAATTCACACCGAATGTCTTTGATTTATCTTCTAACATAAGTTCGCAAATAAATGTTTTCACGGTCAATACACTTGATTAGAACATTATTTTATAGCACATTCGAGTACAGGTTTAAATCTGTAAAGCGTATTATCATACCGGATTAGTTATGCTTACTTCCTGACCTTATTATTATGTGAAATGTGGATATAATCATATTTAACAAAATTTAAACCTTTCTTCTTTAGAAAATGTGGAAAAGGGATTTAATTTCACTGTATTCTTGACTCACTTTCTTTGTTATAATTCATCCAATTCAACATCCCTTTCAGTAGACTCCAAAATACTTAATTCTTTCTGATCCGCAATAACACTTTAATAGGGAATTTTCACTATTTTTTATCCCCGAAAAAATCATGAAAAAAATTACGATAGTGAATTTTTTTTTTAATGTTGACGAATAAATTTTCCATAACGATTTAAAATGTGCCATTTTCGATTTGCCGCCAAAAATATGTTTTAATTCGTGAATTTGGTGGCATTGCGTTACGCAGGGCGACGTTTCAAAACCTACGTGATTGGTATGAGATCAGTTTTAATCAGTTGTTTACAGCCTGCAGCGTGGAGGGTGGAGGTTGTGAGTATGGAGTAATGATATGAGTCAACCTCCGATTGCAGAAGACACCAGAAGATGTAGGGGAAAGCTCGGCATGGGGAGGTCATAGCGCCGGATAAAGAGTATGAAAGGAAAAATAACGAAGGATACATTCTTTGCCATTCAGAAACGGTCTCTTGTTATGCAAGTGCTCTCTTCTGTAGAGATTAATCTATAGTAGGTAGGTACTGCAGCCGTCGAGCATAATTTGAATATCTTTCCAATGTGCTTTCACGTCTCTGAATATTGACTAGTACTAGTACTTTATTCTCATTCATCATTTTTAATATTCCAATATTCATTTTTGTTGTTTGTTTTTGGGGTGTTATGCCGTGTTGCGCTAACTCCTTCTTTAGCCGACGTTTCGGACAGCGTTGCAGTGTCCATCATCACATCTTCGGATCTACCGGATCTGCCCTGATGATGGACACTGCAACGCTGTCCGAAACGTCGGCTAAAGAAGGAGTTAGCGCAACACGGCATAACACCCCAAAAACAAACAACAAAAATGCTTTTGGCCGTGAGAATCTAAAAACTTACCTTCCAATATTCATATTTTAAGTTCATACCTTTTTGATGGAACATACAAAAAACATTTACGTACATTACTTTGTGTTTGAAGCCAACTAGCAGAAAGAAAAAAGTATTTTATTACGAACACGGTGATTAAATATTCAGGGAGTTCTCATTTTGAGTGCTTATTGGAATTCCCTTTGCAATAATTATATCAATAAATCATTAATTAATTAGGAAAGTTGAAGTGTAGCCTACGCTTGACATATTCCAAGTAAACCTTTACCTTTCTATTTGAATTCATCTAAAATTTTGCCGTTGTCCATTACAAAAATAAAAGAATTTCGCTTAGTAGAACACCACTTTATTTTGATTATTTTCCGCTCGGGAAATCGAAAGTAAATTGGGAAAACAACGCGTAAATTTGATATAAGGATTATAGAACAAATTAGATGCAGAAACAATAATAACATTTTAGAATTAGCGAATACATAATTTCAAAGATCACAGTTTTGAAATTGGGATCAATATTCTACATATTATACAGCAAAGGAAAACGATTTCACAACATAGAACTCACAAATTAGGAAATCAAGAAATCTGTAAATAACAATCAAATCATTATTATATTAATATATTTATATATAAAACACACGCTTTGTAATATACAAATTTTATTGAAATAATAAATGACAGCCATTCAGGTTTCGTATTAACTGTTAATATAATAGCCCTGACGAAGCTTGATATAAGCGAAACCTGGTTATTTGTCATTTATCAATTTTATAAAAGTATTCAAAAAGTGTGTTTTTTTATGAAATATATTTTATGAAAAAAAAAATAATATTTCAGACCCCAAAGAATTTGCTTCCTTCGAGAAAACATAATTAATAACCACAAAAATCTTTCATTCTGTCCTGCGATTATGTTGAATATGCTTGCACCTACTGTCTTTTTCTCCCATCCCAATCCATCCTAAACCCCCTGTCACACCTCCACCCCCACTTCAACACCTAATCTATTGATCATGCATTTGAAATGATTTAAAGTTACTTTGAGTTAAACCCTGACGAAGGAATTTTGGTTCCGAAGCCGGTCGGAAGAATACTTAAAATAAACTGTTCTGCTAAGTGAAATTATTTTATTTTTACCTTTCTATTCAACCCTACATCTGCAACAAGATGATTTCTAAAATTCTGTTTCATTTGCACATTCAGAAATAATATTTACATCTTACAACCTAGAAGAGCGAAATTATTTCAAGAATTCCACGTGCAAATAGTTTATTTGATTTCACTTCCATTCTCAGAAATGTTTTACTATCAAATATTATAATATGGATCTATCTGAATTCAGACGTAAATTTCATAGAATACAGAAATCATAGAGCGAAACCACTTTGAGATCATAAGCCACGTTTGAAACCACTGCGCCCTGGTTCGGTAACACAGTATGGGGAAATATCATTTGTTATTCCAGACTTCCAATGGAACTCATTAATTGCGGGGGAGCATTTCCGAAATCCCAGCAGTCAACACAACGCGTCGAGCTGATGAGTATTATTCAGTCAGTCTACACATTATTTGGAATGTGCCGTCTACTGTGCTACGACCACATCTGTTATGAAGACAGTTGTTGCAGTGAGATACACATTAAATTGTATAAGTTGTTTTTCACCATTTTTGTAAAAAAAATCACCTCACAGCCGCTGTACCAATAAATGCGGGTACCTAGGATCAATCTATGTGTACTTTATTTATTTATATATTTACCATGTTTGTAAACAGATACAGAAATCACACTAATCTGGTAGGTCACTTTATATAAACATAGTTATATTAGAAAGTTTGAGGTGGGAGAAAATACGATTTTGCACGTAGAGGACACCATATTAAAAACACTGCTCGATGTCTGATTTTACAGTTGCCATTGAATCCTGATTCAATATTGATATTAAATTTATGAGAAGATTAGTGGCAAAATCTCGCCTCTTTCATATAAGTTAAAGTAATAGAGCTATGCCTTTGCCAGTTATTGAAAGCTTTCAGAAATTTTTGATTTATTATTTTGTTGCGCTCTGACTTTTTAATAATTTTTTGAAAACTAAAACCTTATAAAACGATTTTTTTTTAAAACTATATTTCACCTATTTTTATTAATACTTGTATTTAAAAATAAAAATCTTAACTGTTTCTTTTTGGTTTGACTAATGATTGAACCTACCTTGTCAGATACTGGTTCTTAATTGCTGTGAATTTTTTAAATGTCGTTTAAAACTTTTTATTACTAACCCCACACACGAGGCCCTAAGGTAAAGAATTTCTCTTAGGGCCTATGACATCTTTTGAGATGCTATGTGGAGGGTCTTTTTTAAGGAAAGGAAAGAGAGGAAGTTTTGGAAAGGTAAATGTATGTGGGTTGGGTGGGAATCTGGAGATCAGTGTGACAACGTCTGGTGTATATACTTACAATTAGGTTCGAGCTACGCGAGGTGGCAGACAACGTCTGGTGTATATACTTACAATTAGGTTCGAGCTACGCGAGGTGGCAGACAACGTCTGGTGTATATACTTACAATTAGGTTCGAGCTACGCGAGGTGGCAGACAACGTCTGGTGTATATACTTACAATTAGGTTCGAGCTACGCGAGGTGGCAGACAACTTCTGGTGTATATACTTACAATTAGGTTCGAGCTACGCGAGGTGGCAGACAACGTATGGTGTATATACTTACAATTAGGTTCGAGCTGCGCGAGGTGGCAGACAACGTCTGGTGCATATACTTAAGTAAGGTTCGAGCTGCGTGAGGTGGCAGGCAACGTCTGGTGTATATACTTACAATTAGGTTCGAGCTGCGCAAGATGGCAGACAACGTCTGGTGTGTATACTTACAATTAGGTTCGAGCTGCGCAAGGTGGCAGACAACGTCTGGTGTATTTACTACCGTAATTTTTCAATACGATAAAAAAACTGCCGAAACTGATGATAACTAGATACCCACAACAAAAAGTATTAGGTAAAACGTATTAAAAGTTTGAATATATTCGACCACCATAACACGGGCATGTGCCTAGCATGGTGGTCGAAAAATTCCTCAATGCATGTAACTAACAATTTTATTGAATAAAGAAATTTAAAAAAAAAAAATTATGTCGATTCAATTTTGGTCACTCACAAAAAATCAGTCTAACATTACTTACAGCTCAAGATGAGTCATTTCGATGGGCATTATGTTAAAAGAAATCTCTAATGGAAATGGTGATTAATTTCGAAACATTTTTGACCATGAAAGATACTCTCCAAGGCCACCAGGCAAGTGATGTCATAACAGGGAGTACTTTTTAGGGAGGCAGTTAATTGTATACTCTGTTCCCGATCTCAACAAGGAAAAATCATATCGAATTTTTTACGGGCCTAGTTTTTCGCATTATTAGCACTATTAGCATTATACTATTAATTTTATTATTTATTTATTCGTGCAGCACACTTGAGGTGATTTTTCACAAAATAAGGTTTTTTAAATTACTCCACACAGGAGGCAAGAAAGAAGAATAATCAGGGCCTGTGTCATCTTTGGGGATGATGAGTGGAGGGTACTTTTAAGGAAAGGAAAGAGAGAAAGTTTTGGGAAAAGGAAAAATGTATGAGGGGTCGGTAGGAATCTAAGGGTCAGTGTGTCCAGAAGTATGAATCTATCCCTTCCGCTGCCATGCAAGACGATGAGCCGAGAGAGACCAGATCCAGCCCGCATTACATCTGGTGGGCAGACGCATCCGCCGCCAAGATCTGAACAAACCTCACCTGATGAGCCCAGCCACCCCTGCTATGTCACCCTGCTAAACGTAGCGAAACACTTGGGGTGACCTATGAAAAATGAGTTGGTTGTCCAATAAATGTTTTTCGGGGCGCCGGTACACATACTGGCCTTCCGAAATGGGCTATGCAAATCAGCCAAATATTATTTTTATTATAAAAATAATGTTTTTCTTTCTTGTTTGGGGAGATAATTATGTCCATATTGGAATGATGTATTAATTTATATCTACAGTAAAATTTATACACTCGAAAAATCCTTGTTCTGCAAGGGTACCATGACTTCTTAGTACGGTAAAAAATGTTGTGCTATCAATCGATTCAGAAGATTTTATTTGTTTTGTTATAAGCGAAATTGTATTTGTACATCTCACAATAGCGCCTCTGTCTGTACGGCGAAAAGACAGGGAAACTGTATCGTCACCTTGTTGGGCAGTGTTAAGAGGTGGGTTAAGGTAGGTGAAGTAAGAAGGAATTTATGAATGCGGATCTTAGAGGTTGGATTACATGAAGGCGGGAAAACAGATGCCAGTAGCTCATTCCACATGCGAGCCGACACAAAAAAAGATCGGAGAATTGCTCCTATCTCATGAAGCCGCTTCAACTGTGAACGGGTATTCTGCTCAATCAATGGGATCAATGAGATCAATGCTGTTAGATCTTCTAACAGTGAATTGTTGCACGTTCTACCAGCTTGTTGATGTGCAACACAACAACGTTGGTGTTAGCACAGATCCTTGTGACAACCCCTATTATGTGACTTAGTCAGAAGAGCCGTCAAATACGGCCTGAGTTATTAGTCCCTTAACAAATTACTGTAATAGATGATTAATAAAATCTTTTATTGATTAGTTGTGAAGTGTAAAAAATATTCTTAGAAAAAAGAAAAAAATTGCCATCAAACTTAGCATCAATCCTTAAAATTCAAGTAATTCGAGTGAATGATATGTAAGTTAGCAAACTGTGCACGTATTTTCCTTAAAACGAATACACACATTTGAAGCTCGAGATGGCGTATGTATTCCCCCGGACGTCAAACATAGACACGTCCACTCGTAGGCATATCACGATGCCGCTGTAGACTTTATACTCTTTATTTACAGAACAAAAATCGGCCTTGTAAAGAGCGAAAGGATTTTCCGGCAATGTTCATAAATGTTATCATTCACATTGGCTTCAAAAGCATTTCATATTATTTCTTCTCTCGGTGCCCTCTCTGAAGGTGATCTTTACTCTGAAGGCTGCAGCCCAGATTACCTCTGAAAAACTGCACTCTCACCATCACCAACATTTCGTAGTTATGCTTACATTTTAAATATTTTGTTAATATTTTAAGTATTCAATAATATTACTATTCAATTTACAACAAAATAATTGTTTATTTATGACCAAATTCTTTTGTGTAGTTATTATTACGCGTGACAGCTGTTTGGCCTTCTGAAAGTATTATCAAACTATACAAATTAAACTTAATGACTTTAAAAAAATTATTTTAATATGCTGACGAGTTTAATCTTCCCGGATCCCATAGAAGCATGGTAACCTTATTTGGTGAATGTTTTATTTTGATGAAGTGAGGGAAGAAAAAAAAGTGGAAAAAGTAGGTCCGTTCTCCTTGGATCTGTTTTAATTTAAAAAAGTTTTATTTTGAATACTATTATATAACTATAGTTTTTTATCCGTAATTAACTTTTATAATAATAACAAATCACTTCTGCTCGTAATATATATTTTTTCTGTAGGTGATTATGGTACCAGGGTGGAAGACGACCATTCAGTATTGAACGTTACTTGAAATGGCATTAGCCGAGTACGTTGACCAGATATGAATAGTCAGGTACCTCCCCAACTTCTCGCCACCTACTTCCCTCCCCACTACAGTCAGCCGAACAACGTGCAGTGTCGCTTTGGTGAAAGACCACCATTCAGTATTGAAACGTTACTTGAAATGGCTTTAGCCGAGTACGTTGACCAGATATGAATAGTCAGGTACCTCCCCAACTTCTCGCCACCTACTTCCCTTCCCACTACAGTCAGCCGCACAACGTGGAGTGTCGCCTTGGTGAAAGACTACCATTCAGAACCGAAACGTTGCTTGAAATGGCTTTAACTCTGTTTGGTGACTGAATAGGCCAGGTTTTCCCCACCTCTCTTTCCCATCTCATTCCTCTCCCCACTACTTTCAGCCTCACAACATACCCCAATTAGGGATACCATAGTCTCACTGGCTCCAGACGGTTGGGAGCAGTTTTGTCAACTGTTACATGTACTAATTTTTAGTATACTTTATTTCCGGTTGAAGAAACCCTCGATTTTGAAACATTATTTTTTTTTTAATGATAAACTAACGTTTATAATGTTTTTTTATGCACTGTACAAAGCTTAACACATTATTATAGTAAATATTACGAGTAAAAATAAATTCCCTTCGGCGGCATTTATTTTTACTCGGGAGATATTTTCAATTTGTATGTATATTTCAAGCAACTAGTTATTGCTTATAATAATTTGTTATTATTTTACGCTACGGAATGAATTTGCCATTTATTGGAGCAGTGAAAACACAGCTAAGGCCATTTGTAAAAACTGATCATTTCTGAATTGTGGTTTGAGGCTGTGGAATCTGCGGGTCTTCCGTTTAATTAATATTCTTGATGTTGTTCAAAATTTAAAGGTCATCTATTTACGAAATGTTGTTTTGACATCGCCTTGTATTCTGAATATTTGAATAAATTTGCCTGTAAATAATACAACTTTTGACTAAATGTTTGTAAATTTGAAAGTGCCATAAAGCAGTCTGAACAGCCAATAGATACAGATATAGATAGAGATGTCGGATTGATGGTGAGCGGAATTCTCCGCTGAAACTCCAACATTGAATTATTCAACACTGATGCGCATATTTGAATTTCGATTTAGGATTATTCAAAGATTCGATATTCAGGTCCCACGTGTCGGCCCAATTTATCTGTAAACTGCCGCAAGGAGACCAAACTGTAAACTTCGGACCACTGCGTACACTTAGCTGTAATCGACCTCAATTTATCCTCAGATTTTCTTTTGAAATTTGTTTAAAATAAGATTGTTTTTTTTTTTTTAAATATAAACATTAATTGTATTTTATTTCGCGACTCGGCCTTGGAATGATTTGCCTTTTTTGCTTTTTAATTTTTTCTTCCCTCGTACAAAATAGACTCGGGTTCACTATTTCACTATCTTAAAAATACACAATACAAAACAATTTTAAATCCTAGAGATTTCCGTTTGGGGTGAATTAAAAATAGCTTTAAAGAGGATGAACAGATACGATAATAGTTATCCTAGAGATTACCGTTTGGGGTAAATTAAAAATAGCTTTAAAGAGGATGAACAGATACGATAATAGTTATAGAATAAAGAATAACACAAAAAATTCCCTCTGCACAAATTTCGTGAATATTTAAAATTTTAAATAAAAATATTCCAATAGAAAACTAATAATAAAAAAAGAAAACGCTTAAAAACGCATTCAGTCAAATAAACTATAGTTACTTTGAAAAAAACCTCCACAAAATAAACAAATCTAGTGAAGACAATATAACCCTTTATGAGCGTCTTACAAAACACTTCGATAGTAAAATCACAGAAATTAAAAAAATGTTTACAAATGAAATTAATGATCTAAAGAGAAGCAGTGATTTCATTTGCAATCAGTACGAAGATCTGCTGTCGAAGTTTAAAATAATGGAAGATCTACAAAAGGAATCTAAATTCTTGCGAGAAGAAAATGAAAACAAAAGAATTAGAATCTCTTCTCTGGAATGTCGTGTCGCAGAATTAGAGCAAGAAAAACTCTCTGATAGCTTAGAGATGGCGGGCGTGATGGCGGGCGTGAATTAAAAAAGAAAATGATTTAAAAAAAATGGTGTAACTAATGTAGGTCACTCAGACCTCATAATAACATTATTCTTATTTAACATACCACCATGACTGATCTACTCACAATGAACTTAAATAGCACACACCAACATCACACAACCAATGATACAAAACTATGTGATTCTATTATTAACACCCCAGGTTCTCTTTCAATATTTAACCAAAATATAAGATCCCTGAACAAAAACTATGATGAACTTGACATACTCTTAAGCAACTTTAAAACAGATTTCAAAATTATAATCCTAACAGAATGTTGGATTTCAACAACTTTTACAAAAAATACAAAGATAATTATAATTCATTTCACAAATTAAATAATAAAAACCAAAATGATGGCATTGTTATATACATAAATGATAGTATTAACGCTTCTGTTTCAGAAATTGAATTAGTAAATTCAAACTGTCTACAAATAATCACCGACTGTAATACGTGTATTCTTGGTATTTATAATGGCTCTGGATTCTCACCTAAAAAAATTAACTTCATTCAAAAACATCATCATAGCTGGTGATCTAAACATAAACATACTTCCTAATGGTCACCCTCAAAACATTGAATACCAACTGATGCTTCTGGAACATGGCATTATAAGCACCATTAATACTCCTACCAGGGTAACCAAAGACTCAGAATCATGTATAGACCACATTATGGTTAAATCAAAAAGACCAATAAGTAGTACCACAACAATGATAGGCCTGACTTCCCCAACTATGAACTCAACTTTCCAAAATAACACCGCAAAAAAAATAATTAATTACGTAAACCTAAAACAATGTTTAGAAAAACAGACATGGGAACATCTTACAAAAATCAACTCAACAGAAGAAGCCTGGAATTTTTTTGTTATTTGTTTTTGGGGTGTTATGCCGTGTTTCGCTAACTCCTTCTTTAGCCAACGTTTCGGACAGCATTGCAGTGTCCATCATCAGGGCAGATGTGTTATTTGAGGTTGTGGTGAAATGTGAGCTTATGTATGAGGTTGTGATACCGTGTTGCCAGCTCCAAAAATCTGAGCTAACATTAACGTATCAATTTTTTATTTTTTTATTTTAAGCCTGGAATTATTTTTTAACATATCTACAAACTCTCATTATACAAAATACCATATAAACATCCACATCTATTCCACACCGCAAAGTTAGACTTAAAAAATGGATTACTCAAAGCATCATAAATAGCATTAAAAAAAGGGACAAACTACACAAACAAGTTAAACTGAACCCTTATGATACCTCACTTTATTTCTTCTATAAAAGGAACAGAAATATTTGTTCCCTTACAATACGTAAAGCCAAAGAATTATACTACCGAAACAAACTGATAACAGCAAATTATGACCCTAAAACCGTATGGTCAATTTTGAGGGAAAGTACGCATTCACAGAAGAACAAAGATGATACCATAAAAAAATTACTTATTGATGATGAAGAACTCCACATCCACGAGAATTCTACATGTATCCTCAATTTTATAAACAAACACTACACTAATATTGGTATTAGCCTAGCTGAAAATATAAAAACTACGTTGCCTCTCAGAGATATCCAGGAATCTCAAAACAATACAACAAACATCAGTAATGATAATTACAACAGACATTTCAAATTACATAATGTTACGCTAGAAGATACTAATAAAATAATTCAATCATTAAAGAATAACACAACTACAGGACCGGATGGTGTAGACTCTAAAACTATCTTAACACTAAGTCAACAACTACTAAAACCACTCACATACCTAATTAATCTTAGTATAAAAGAAGGAATCTTCCCTAGCTTACTAAAAAAAGGTCTTATTATTCCAATTTACAAATCAGGACCAAAAAATAATGTAAACAACTACAGACCCATAACGCTACTAAATACCATTTCGAAAATTCTTGAAAAAACTATTAAAATACAGCTTCAACACTATCTAGAATCAAATCACTTACTCTCGATCAACCAACATGGCTTCAGGAAAAACATGAGCACAGAACATGAAATAGCTACTGTAACGGACTTCATTACAAAAAATCTTGACGCTAAGAAAAAAGTTGTATTTATTTACTTAGATCTATGTAAAGCCTTCGACACAATTTCACACAAAAAACTATTCATAAAGCTTAAAAACATGGGCATTAATGGAATAGAATTCGATTTATTTAAAAGCTTCATGTCTGACAGAACGCAACAAGTAAAAATTGACAGCAAGACAAGTCATCCACTTTTGATAACGTACTGAGTCCCACAAGGGAGTGTACTCGGCCCTTTATTGTTCCTCATCTACATAAACGAACTATGTGACATTGAAATTGAAGGTAAAATCGTGACCTTCGCTGACGACACAGTACTTCTCTGTCAAGCAGCCACATGGAAAGACGTATTTATAATTGCCGAAAAAAGTCTATCAGTTGTCAAAAAATGGCTAAACTGGAATACTCTTACGGTTAATACAATAAAAACAACATACATCACACACAGTATTACACAAAGAGGTCAACCTCCACCTAACATAGACCTGTTTCTACATGACTGTGAACAAACTTCACCCAATTGCCAATGCGAGCGTACAGAAAGGGTAAACCAGACAAAATACCTAGGGGTCAGTATTGATTCACACTTACGCTGGACTGACCACATAACTTTCATTACTAATAAACTAAAAAGAGTCATGCACCTAATAAAGTCAATCAAAAACATTTTCCCACATTCAATACTTAGATCTATATATTTCGCACTCTGTCAATCGATTGTTACATATGGCATACTGGCTTGGGGAAGCGCTACAAACACTGCAATCAACCCAATACAAAAAATTCAAAAGGCAATAATTAAAATCATCTTGCAAGTACCATTCCACACAAATTCAAGCGCAATTTTCAAAACATTAGACGTCATGTCAATAAGACAACTTTTTGCCAAATCTGCACTACTAAATTTCCTCCAACAGAAACTATACATTCCAATACCACCTCAAACAACAATAAAAACAAGGTTGACAACAAACAATACCCTGAACATACTGATAACATACACCACACACGGACAAAGACACTTCCAGTATTACGCTACAAAACTTTTTAATTGTATGCCGACCACTCTGAAACTACTAATAATGGGAAATACATACACAAACATTCACAAAAAAACTGATCACAGCCTGGATCAAAAAACAAGATATCCATTTTATACAAACCATTATAACACCAAACCAAACATAATCATGGATGAATGTGTATGTATGTATGTATACATGTGTTTACTTATATGTGTGTATGTATGCATATATGTGTATTTATGTATGTATGTATATGCATGGGTGTATGTATATATGTGCACATAAATAAATATTTTTTTTTCCTTTTTCTTTAAATAACAATGCACAAGAAACATTAAAAAAAAAAAAATTTAAATCCAAACTTACACTTTTATATAAGAAAATTTAACCAATACACATAAATACATGTACCATTTAATCATAACCACGTAAACACCTCAGCACAGGTTCTCCCAGTGAGGTGTTCACGAAACATATAACATTACCCACCACAGTGTCACCTACTCAAACCTACCTCACACCCAGCATAAAAAAAAAAAAAAAAAAAACACCATATTAACAACAGTTCTAAATTTATGTATTATATACAAATGTAAATATTTGGTAGACACTGTAATGTATGTATAGAAATAAATAAATAAAAATAAACAAAACCGTTCCCCCAGATATAAAACGAATAGAAAAGTTTAATGATTACAAATCAAGAATAAAAATCTAGCTGAAAGAGGTCAATGAAAAAATAATAAAACCGATCTATATCGAATAAAAGATAAATAAAATACAATTAAATAACTTAAGTTCGCCTCAGCACAGAACACCCTGTCACCAGTGAGGACTAAGAAATACCATTGCCATACTTAAATTCACCATGATATTTTGTACGTGCATTGTTTTATATCGTCGGTAAAATAAAACAAATAATTTATTTTTTTATTTTTTTTATTTATTATAAATTTTTAAAGATACAAGTTTTATGCAGTCCCACAAAGCTGTCACACATGACGGCTTGTCTGTAGGTTCTACAAATAATATACGTAAACATTTTTAATTTTTAATACATGTATGACACAAAATTATACAATAAACAATATCACAAAATAATATATCTCAAAGTACCTACCTATATACAAATTATTTAGGCAGGTACGTTGAGATGTTCAGGAATACATCAATAATAAAGTTCAGAGATACATTGATTCGTCGCTTATTAGCCAACGCTTAGTGTTTTTGGGGCAGGGTCTCTCATTATTCTGAGGTTTAAAAGAATTATTAAATTTATTGAAAATCTCTGGTATTAAATATTTAAGCGTTCGGCTTCCATACTTATTTGTTACTCTTGGAATAATGAGGCCCTTATTAAATTGATTATTACGAAGTTCAAGTGTGATGGGGATATACGATGTCAAGCGAGTCCAAGTGAGACAGAGCGCGTGCTAAATGGGCTAGATCCAAAAGGTACTAAGTCCGTGGCGACTTTTTTCAATCAATTTTTTTTAGTATTTACTCTACGACAATAGTTGTCAGGGTAGAGGTTCTTCACAGAGTAACAAAAAATGAATTAAGAAATGAAATTACACTTATTACATATCATTAAAACAAGAAATCTGCTGGCACAAACAGTGACCAAACATTAACCCGTCTTAGAGATATATTTTGGTAGGTATAGTAGTCAGTGCTGAGTATAAATAAACCTCTGCGTTTGCGGTAGGTATATTTAGAAACGGACACAAAGACATATAAGCAGAAAGTGAAGTTGAATTACACCGCACTGCATTCACACATAGCCGACTCTTTAATGCCCCACCTGTGCATCATGTGGGCACAGCGGCTGTGGGAGGACCTTTTCCTATTAATAATATGATAAAAGTAATTTCAATACAAAGATGTAACATAAATATACTGTCTAATATTAATAATATTGTCTAAGGTCTGTTATCTATGTAAGGATATTGTGTCAGCACTTTATTAGCAGGAGACACATACTTTGACGGATGACGAACCTCATGCTGGCACTGTTGGTGTATGCGGTGGACTCTCTCGCTGCAGCAGCTGGTCTATCTTCGTGTCACCTGTTCCTGTTCTTCATTTTACTTAACTTAACTTCACTTTATTTTTGTAATATTTATATTTTTTGTAATACCTGCATCAACTGTAAAGCGCCCCTGAGGTGATATCTCACAAAACGGCGCTATACAAATTGTCCAGTAAATGAATGAATTAAAATAGATATAACATGGGCATACACATTGCTGTACTCCAATAAATCAATTTAAGCAAAAAATATACATATAAAACAGGCAGCAAACCTATCGAAAAATAAAAATAAAAATAAACCTAAGCAAAAATATCGATACAAAAAGTTTTTAAATTTTATTTTTTCTTGAATGAGTTCCGTAAAAAAAATGCCTATAAACGCCTATGCAAAGAACAATGCTCTGCCGAGCACCGCACATTGCTTAACAGGCAACCAATCTTTTATTTTTTAATTACGTTTCTTTTTCCTGTATTTTGTATTTTTATTTATTTACTTTGTATTTTTATTCACTTTTATTATTATTGATATATGTAATGGTAGATACTGCTACCCGGCTCAGAACAGATATTGTCTAGTGAGTCGGGTAGCGCACATAATATGTAAACAAATATTGATGTCAATAAACGCCCGGGTTACCGGAAATAATAAAAAAAAAAAATTAAAAAAAAAAAATTCAAGATACATCATTAGGAAAAAATGCAAAAAAAAATTTGCTAAATAATATCTAGATACATCGAACTCTGCGTACATTTCTTTCATTTATAAAAGCAAGACTCTTGAACTGCGTAAAAAGCGACGTTTTCGCCAGTCCCAAAATATGAGAGCTTCCGGCAAATATTTACCCTCCCCCTCTAGTGTTGTTCCAAGGAGCTTTTAACTTAAAAGCTTCTGCCTCTATCCCCGGCCTATCCGGGCCTAGCCCGGCCTAGCTCGGCTCTACTGCGGATCTAGCCATCCCGACCAACTTCCCCCACAGATATGGTATCACAGTTTCAAGTGGCAGGTAAAAGTATCTATTATGAGATATTATTTATTAAAGACCTATGTTATTTTGTTTTTATATGTAAATTATGTTTATTTTCCCTTTGTTCTTCGTGTTTCGGAAAATTGGTGAATCTTCGTCGCCTAGAGAACCCAAAAAAACATTTTTTTTATTCTGCGGATTTCGATTTTTTTTTCGGCACATAAGGGGTTAAACGAAATCTTTAGGAGCTGGGTCTACGCTTCAATGCATTTAAAAGATAATAAACAGCTGATAGTAACCCCGTAGCGAGTAATTTTTTTTCAAAATGGCTGTAAAAAAATACTCAATTTACTCGAAACGAATCTAAATCGAAGTTATTCTACATAATCAACTCCAAATATGATTTGATGATGTAGATTCTCCAGTTGCCAAGCTTGTATTGAAGTTTCCGGACACCATGTACATATAAGAGCGTACTTCAAAACTTTTTGTTGTGTATTGCTACAAGTACACAGTTAATTAAAATTTAACCCATTTAAAATATGTAATTGTGTTTAGAAACGGCGTCCCCTGGTTCACGGTTGATTAGAGCCAAGGAGCTTACTAATCTTACTACCTAATACTTACGGAGCGTATTTCCATATGATTTAAGATGCTCAATACCAAAAGCATTAAATTGGTCAATTAATGGGTTGATAAGCTTTTAGTGGTGTGATACGGTACTGAGACACGAAGAAACTCGCATAGCCCAACATTAAACTTATCACTCGCCCTTCAGAAAATCATAAATGCATAATAAAAGTCAATCCTTATTTCAGAGGACCTTCTTCATTCTATAACACAGTGATTTTTAAGTTGTTTATTTTATTGCATAAATGTATATCTCCTTTGTCCGTATATTTTTTTTCATTCTTGACAGTTTATCGCGTAAATCTCACCCCTTTTACATGCCGCGACTCGTTAAACGTGTAAAACGGCTTCTAGTTTATTTCACAATGCTTCGTTTAATCTATGTGAAAGAAATTTACAAGTTAATTTGCTGTCAGTTTTAAGTGATTTTCTAGACTTGCATGAAACTTTTCAGGAAATCTTTCACTGAAGATTCAATTAAAAAACACAACGAGTATTTGAATTGTCCTGCGTCAAATCTGCGTCCTGTATCAGACTGACAATTGACACTGCTAGGTCATCCGAAACCTTGGCTTTAGTTGAAGATGCTAACAACACACAGCATCCCCAATTATGATATGGATTCATAAAGGTGGTAATTGCCCTTATGAAATTTTGCTTTTAAAATGGGTGGGTTTGATCCTACCCTTAACATTACAAATTGAATAAATAGTTTCATAATATTTAAGTAATATCTTAATTTAAATCTTTCTATCGTTTATGTTACACCATAAGTAAACGACAATTTTTCACACGAAAAAAATAGCTAAATATACAGTGATCGGCCACTTGTTTATAGTGATAGTCCATAATAATGACAGTGATTGTCCACTTGTTCACAGTGATAGTCCAAAATAATGACAGTGATTGTCTACTTGTTCACAGCGATAGTCCACAATAATGAAGGTGATTGTCCACTTGTTCACAGTGATAGTCCACAATAATGACAGTGATTGTCCACTTGTTCACAGCGATAGTCCACAATAATGACGATGATTATCCACTTGTTCACAGTGATAGTCCACAATAATGACAGGGATTGTCCACTTGTTCACAGTGATAGTCCACAATATTGACAGTGATTGTCCACTTGTTCACAGCAATAGTTCACAATAATGACAGTAGTTGCCCACTTGTTCTCAGCGATGGTTCACAATATTGACAGTGATTGCCCACCTGTTCACAATGATAGTCCAAATTAATGAAGTGATTGCCCCATTGTTCGCAGTGATAGTCTTCAATAATGATAGTGACCGCCCACTTGTTCCCAGTGATAGTCCACAATAATGACCAATTAAGCGATTCGACAAAAATCGTTGGTAAAAAACCCTGAATATGGCACACACTTATTTTTCTATTGTTTTATCGTCAATAATAATTGTAAAACATTAAGAAAATTCTAAAATATTCAACGAGCTTAAAACAATCTGATTTGACTTTTGAACAACGTGGTTGTTTCTACCAATATATTATCTATTCACATTAAACTAATAGAGATTTCGGTGAAATATATACAAAAATTGTAAAAGGACAATCAAAGTATGAGGGGGCAATCACTGGATGCGGGTAATTAAAGTCTAGTTTACCCTTTGAGTTTTGAAATAAATTATTAACAATAAAATAAAATACTTTTTTGTTTTAAAACCACGATATTTATTAATTTAAGAACCGACCGGTTTCGCTTTACTTAAGCATCATCAGGGTACAAATTAATACTCGGTAATAATACTTGAATTAAAACCGGTCTGTTCTTAAATTAATAAATATCGTGGTTTTAAAAAAAAAGGTATTTTATTTTATTAAATATGTCAAACCACAAAGTGATTGCTTTCTACAATAATAATAAATAAAATTATTAACACATTTGAATTCATGCGATTAACTTCAGGAAAGCAGTGACAGAAGTTTCTTATAAAATTTAATGTCGTGTATGCAATAAAACATAATAACGCTATTACGGTGATGATAAAATACGGTTTTATATAATGTGGTACGCCAGGCACACCGTCAGCGGGGGATTCGCAAACAAAAGATCTGACAAACTTTTCATATTAATAATGAAATAAGCTAACATACAAGCAGTACCTTCACTAAGGTAACTCTTGTGACTAGACATAACTCATTCTCAACCAAACTTCATTTTGTAACGGTGATGTGATTAATCGAAACATTTTGCAAATCGAATAACTTTTCGATTAAGCTGCGTTTTACGTGGGAGAAGTCGGTGCGAACGCAATGCGGCGCACTGTGATTCGCCCCATACAAGCTAGAAGGCACATAAATCCCTTCGGAATTTTTAAAAGATAACGTAAAATATTACCATGTTAGACTGTGTGACAAATGCATTCTTAATTGGGGCGATAAATGCGTGGGTTAACTATCACCAGTCTGAAAATCTGATTATTAGTTTTTGAAATGTTCGGATTATTGGTTATTAGCTTCTTGCTGCGCGGCATTTTGGGTTGTTTAGTAAGATTAAAGTATTGTGCCTAAGTTCTGAAAAAATGGAGCTTACTTTGAAAAGTATATAGTGTAGTTTTTTTCTAATACTTTCAAAATTAAAAAAAATAACTTATGTGGTTTAAAAAATTATATTTATAACTATTGTAATTTATATATAATTATCGTATAATTTATTTAAAAGAATATTTGAAAATCACATATAATTTTCATTTTTTAAGTAGAGCACCTGATTTCCAATACAAACCAGTTTCGATATTTTCCTGTACGAACCTTCATTAAGCTTAAGTTGTTATTTTACAGGCGCCTTACAAGAAATTTCCAGGCAGGAATTCCTTGATGTGGAGGAGCTTGTCGAAGAAAGAAAGACTTGATGGAACGTTCAATAATATTTTCCAATTGATAGATTGAATAACAATTTTGTATTGGTGCAAATTAGTTGAAAAGCATAGGTGGGTTTACTTTAGTCTTCGAATATTATTTATATGATAATTTTTAAATGATGTTCATGGCCAAAATGCGAACAAATTAATTATTTTGGAAAAAAATTATAAAAACAAAAAATATTTAAAATAATGTCATGTTATGGTATAAATATACCCCAGAGGTTTTTACCGTCTAGCTTGTATGAAACGCAACACTGTGCGGTGCGGCGGGCAAATATAAATATAGGGTTTTCCAATACGAGGTGTTATTTTGAATAGCCCGCTATTTCGGTAGATGTTACTTTTGAAGCTGTCATTTTTAATTTATATACATAATAAAATAAAATAAGTGATAAGTGATAAGAAGTGATGTGTAGTTTGTGGCAAGTGTGTGTTTATGTATATAAAATAAATAAAAATTTAATTTATACACATAATAAAATAACACCTCTTATTGGAAAACCCTGCTCCTCCACTTTAGTGTCCTACGTCACAAATCGCTTCAAACCGCGTCGCGATCGGTTGAGTTTAAAGATGCAGTTTCACACTATATAACATTTTATTAAATGGAAATTATAACTTTACTAAAAATTGAATACTTAATACCTGGTGGGTATAACACTCGACAAACAATAATGGTCCATTGTCCGCCGCATCCTCTTCGCGATAAAATGTCAAACCGCGTCTCGTCGCTGAAGTCACGTGTTATTTGTCACGTAGGGATACTTCCAAGCGGCGGAGACAATTTGATATTTTCGTGCTGCGGTAGATAGTGCATGGCTCCTTAGTGTTAAGAACAAAATATTTTAATAAAATAATTGCCACAGTTCTATTTAACATCATGATTTTTTTAATATTTAAAATGCGTGCATTAAATGGATCACATTCGTACTACATGTTTGATAAATTTTTCGAAATACACAAAATATATTAAATTTTGTTGACTGTTTTGGCCTCAAATCCAAAATTAACTTTTGTATTAAAAAGGTCCCGCAATGTGTTCTAGTATTTTAACATTTCAGAAAAAACATAATATTCTCTATTTTTTAACATTTCAGAAATAACATAATATTCTCTATTTTTTAGAGTTACTAATTTTATATTCATTCTTAATATATAACTGAAAAAAGGCAATAATAGTTGAATCATAAACTCTTATCTTCAAATATTAATCCAACCGAAAAAGCAAAACATCTATGGCAAAGAAATAGTTATTTCCATTTAAGTTTTTTTCTGGGTAAAGATTAAAAAGATACGTCCCGGTTACATAAGGTTATATAAGGAAGGAAAATTAAAATGTAATAAAAATCCCAAAAGAATATACTTATTCCTGAAAAAATATACTTGTTTTTGAAAGAATATATTTGTTATTGAAATACCATACTTATTATTAGTTTTATAATGATTTATTAAAATAATTTAAGACTTTAATCTCCCTTTTGTATTTTTGACCGTTACCACAGCCCTTCACAGCCATATTGAAATTGCTATAATTTTTCCTTAAACTTTATAGATTATCTTAAAGATTTGATATCTTTACAAATATCTACTAGAGCGATTTTTGGCATATTATGGCAAGTTTACAAACAAGTTTTAAGCGATCGCTTTGACATAATGTGCCACATTTATGGAACCTAAAAATGTGAGATTAACGGCAAAATCAAAGTGGATTCATTGGCTTTAAACCGCAGTAAACAATTCTAATGTTTCCATGTTGATTTTTTATGAGGAATTTAATTAAATAATATGGTAAGTGTACATATATCACTCAAAATGGAAGAACATTTAAAAATATATTAAAAAAACCAAAACAGATGTAGAGTAGAAAATTATTTGATGGCAATTTGTATTAAAAAGAAATTGTAACCGCGAATTTCACAAAACAATTTTAACTTCTTATTTCTGTCCCTTATATGTATTACAAAATTGTCGTTTTAAACATAGTTACCTATTCTAAATTATTTGATATCGCAAGATAGCGATTGAACTTACTTAATATTTGATATAGCAAGATAACGATTGAACTTACAGAATATTTGGTATAGCTAGATAACGATTAAACTTACAGAATATTTACGATTGGGACGACAATAAAACAAGGAATTCGCTAATTTAACTTCGGATATTCCAAATTCATTACAATTTGGAGCATGATGGCGAGATTTGAATATAGTTGTGGGGTCCGGGTCACTGGTCGGGAATCTTCAGGCAGCTGTGGCGGGCAATAATATCGCAGGGCATTATGAGAACTGTCACTGCTCAGAATCATTCCGCCAAACTTATCAGAAGATATAAATGATTTCGGCAGATGAACTCTTTATCAGACAATAATGTTTCCTAATTATATAAGAGAATACATCTACCCCGCTTCAACCGAGATTTCAACGCCCTTCTCTCGGTATATTTTTCTTATCCTGTTGAACATTTCTCTTACCCTATAGACATTTACAATTTTATTTATAATATTCCGACAAAGTTTTACTTTTTTATGTGGATACCGCACAAGAATCCTAACTGCTCCCAATCGTCTGGAGCCAGTGAGACTATAGCATCCCCAACTGGGGTATGTTGTAAGGCTGTAGGTAGTGGGTAAGATAATGGGGCGGGGGGTGTAACTGGCTATTCAACTGGTTTGAAGAAATTCAACTTTTCAATTTGAAAGTCTTATTTAGCAAACTATCATGACAGGGAAAGTATTGAGAATAATTGTATTTATACCAAGAGTCGCACATGGTGGTAGATACTCTCAGTATAGCCTTGGTTGAAGTCGTGAAAGACCACCATTCGGAATCGAAGCGTTGCTTGAAATGGGTTTAGCCTTGTTTGGTGACCAAATGTGAATAGCCAGGTACTTTCCTACTTCCTCTTCGCGATTTCCTTCTAAACGCTTAATACGGAGCCTTCAAATGCTTACCTGTTACTGTTACATCGTAGTATATTAGACATTAAAATAAGGGATTATACAATTTTTCAAAAGAAATGTCACCATCTCAATGATAATCTTTTTTCAAAATTTCTTCAGGCAGATAGGTACCGTTATATTACAAAGACCAGTCAATGTTAATCATCTACTCAAGTAAAGCTTAAAACCGGAAACGTGACGGTCTTTTTCAACGGTCAAGGGCTCAAATTCCAGCGCGCGCAAGTATATTTAATTTGTGTTATTTCACAATTTACTAATTTAAAATAATATAATATGGTATATTTTCGGAATGTTCCAGAGTGGAATATACTCTCAGTATCACCCTGGTGAAAGACCAGCATTCAGAATTGAAATGTTGCTTCAAATGGTTTTGGCTAAGTTTGATGTCCAGATCTGAATAGCTAGGTACTTCCCTATCATCCTTCTCCCCCTCTCCTCCCCAACTCCCCACTATTTCAGCCTCACAACATACCCCAATTGGGGGTGCTATAGTCTCACTGGCTTCAGACGGTTGGAAGCAGTTTGGACTTTTCTGCGGTTCCTTATAAAAAAAACAAATCTTCACACAGATGAAATGCCAAACGGTCGAGTTAATAAAATCTCGCTACTCTCAGCGGTTACAGCTACAATTAACTTCAGTGGTGAATTCAAGTGTTAACATACATTCGTTATTTTTTCTTCTTATTTGTGTGGTGGAGGCTTTCCACAAAAAATACATAAAAAGTGTTTTTAACAAAGCAGCCTCTTATTTATGTTGTAATTTTAGCAGTAAGTTAAGAAATATCTTATAAAATTGTCAGGAATTCGAGAAACAAGATAATACTCTGTGTAAGATTCTCACCGTAGTTCCCAGGAAGCTGAAACTAAATAAATTCCACCGCATCTCTCAGACTTCTAGTGAAACATTTTGGTTCTATTTTTCTCCTCTTCGAAGATATTTTACCTTGATACTTCGGAAATTGAATTTTTACCCTGCAAAAGTAGTAAAAAGTAGAAAAGCTATGCAATATGAGACATTGATTTTAATTGCATAGCCCTTCAACGTTATTGAAGTTTTCCCAAGTAAAAGCGTTTTTTTTCTATAGTTTAAAAAAAAAATCAGGATAACTTTAATATTTTTATAAAATATTATCTCTCCTTTCCTATTAAAGTTATGTTTCTATCGTAGGTTCAATAATATTGTGGTAACCTTTATCACCTTTGATAAAACATTTAAAGCTGTTTTCCTATAAAAAAAATTCCATATACAGGTGTTGCTAAACAGATAGTGCAGTTTTGAAAGGCTATTAAATGAAACGGCGCAACTTATAGAAATGGGGTTTATTTTATTTTATTTGGTAAATCATTTTGTTTTATGCAGAAGTCCTGAAGATGACATCAGAAAGTTGATAGCACTCAGCAGCGATAAATTGATGAAAGCGATTTCTGAAGTTTTCGGCAGCATTTTGGCACATCTCGGCGGTCACTTATAAAGACTACAGAAATCTTTCGTGAAGTTGCTTTGGGTTATTTTCAGCCCAGTACCGAACATTTTATATATTCACTGCTCCACAGATTGGGCGTCGTTTCTACTGAAAATGCGGTTTACGTAGTGAAGAGCCTTCAACTCTTGGATAATCAATCTTGATAGAAAATCCTCTTTAGTGAGCGGTCAGCAATGACCAATGCAATTGCATGCTTCCGGGCAGAGCGCCTAGACGACCGTTTGGTAACTTCTCTCACTCTCGTTAAATTTTCGGGTGTTCTTACCATTTTGGGTCTTCCTAAACCCCTAGGTCTTAGTGTGGAACCAGTTGCTTTGAATGTAAGCACCCAACTCGCGATTAAATTACAGTAAAGGAAGGTATCATGACGCGCAAGAATAAAGTGAAGTGAAGCCAGAAGGCCCGCTGGGTGGGGACGAAATAACGGTCATTTTAAAGAAACTTGCGAACGGCGAAGCCCCGGCGTTGTCCTGACCAAACCATGGTAACGATTGAAAACAGCACGAGCCTCCCGACACAATGAGACCCCTCCCAGGTTCCTGCTCCACCACACGGGATGTACTGGCTGTACTGGCTGTACTTGTGCTGCATACATTGTGTACTTTTTCTCAATTCTCCGTATAAAGCTATTTCCCCTTATTATAAATAAATGTTCTAAATAATTATTTTTAAATGTTTATTTTTAATGAAAATAATGTTCTCTTTGAATTTACGTAAAATGTATTTGCAAAGATTTATTAATTTATCTGCTACTTATGTTAATAATGTATAAAATATAGTGAAAACGCAAGTGAGTTCTACACATGTTAAATATTGTTAATTAAATCCATTGAGTGGGTATGGGTACCGCCGTCCCGGGAACCATTTATTAGATTATCATCACCTCTGCCATATGTCATCCCGAGTGGTTCATAGGGAGTGAGGTTTGTCTAGGTCTGGGCGGCGGATTCATCTACCCACCTGCTGCGTGGCGGGTCAGATCGAGAGGCTTAGATCAGATTGAGGGAGGCTTTTTAACCTAACCTATTGGACTCTCCCGACTCATAACCTTTCCTTCCCAGAACTTCATCTCCTTCCTTTCCTTAAAAATACCCCCAACACAGCATCTTTTAATAATTTCTCTCAGAGCCTCTTGTGTCGAGCTAATGTAAAAAAGTCCCCTCTTTTACCTGCCCCACAATTCACAACGCTATCCAACCGGATGGCAATATAGTTTCCCTGGATTTATTTTGTACGGACAAGGGAGCTATTGCGAGGTGTCACGTTAAAACACGGTGGAATTATCGCTCGTCTACCGGATATAATTTTAAAGAAAATGCGAACCAGACCCATAAAACACCGATTGAAGCGTTAAATCAACCAACATGTCGAATTTATTTATTTTCCAGTGAATTATGATAGTTTGATAACACCCTCTGTGCGCTTAACGCGCTGAGCGCTCGATCTCGGCTTAAAGGTTCTGTGTATTGGGAAGTCATCTGAAGTAATCTCCTCTGAGCAGCCCGGAGTGTAGTTTGTTAGCTTCTCAGCCTCCTTTAATAAAATATGCATCAAGATTAAATATTCCCGAGAGTTCACGGAATTCCCCGCGATGCCATTATATCGCGCATTATGAGCGGATCTCGGGGTAGCTGGGAGCTGTGAGCTAGTTGCTTCAGAAGCGGGGGGTGTTCAAAAACGTTATTTTCGTTTAAAATACCCTGATATTCCTCTGCAGCGAGACATCATTAATTTTTGAATGACAATCCACGGTTGACAAATCCTAAATTTAATTAACCCGAACAGTGACGTTCAGGAAAACTAATTAAATTTGTCACTTGACATTGATGTTCAAAATTTTATTAACCTACTTAAGCTGTTTAGCTAGAAACTTTTTGCAGTAGCTATATTCAAAAATACTAATTTAAGTTGTGTGTCTGTAACTCTGGTTCGATGAATGTGTCATTTTCAAAATTGGAACTGATTTTAATATAGCGATAAATCAATTTAGTACCTACCAACCAATAATATAATTTTTTTCCAGATTTCTTTTCTATATCATTATTTTGTCTTTTTAGTAAGTAACCAAAGTACCTTTCTATGATAATTATTTTTTTTAAAACAGGAAATCTATTATAATAATGAATTCTACATTCAAAATTTGAATATGTTTTTTTTTAAATCGTTTTAATATTGTCAAGTAATTAATTTCGTGATTTCGAGGGTCTGCGCTTTTTAGCTAACATGCTATTATCAATCTTACAATTATAATATCCCATGATTTTTAACGCATCAACGTTAGTAAATAAATAATTTGGAATGAGGTTAAAAGGATAAACATTCTTTTCTTTGTTCAAAAATTTATCACTGAGGTCAGTTATTCGTGCATTTACACATTTTTAGTTTATTTGAAAACATTCTGTTATAATATTCTATGTATAAAAATGTTTGTTTGTTTCCCTATAGACACAAAAACCACTGCACTGATTTTGCTGAGTATTTCAAAGTTTTTTCTTATTATTGCCAGTGTTTAGAGGGTAGAAGAAATCGGGGACGCCCGAGGAAGGCTTAACGCATCATCTCTGCACTGGATTGAGATACAGAGTCGAATGATAGAATAAAATGTAGTTTCTTGGTAGAACCAATGTGGTATACAATAGTCAATGGTGGAAGTCAGGTACGAGGAAGACGTGGTACAATCAAGTTAAACAATGTAACCCTTTCAATTCTTTAGAATAATATTATCTCCACCTTAAAAATAAACCCAGTTTTCAGGTACACTAGAATTAAAAAACTCAAAACTTACCTCCAAATCATTCATA
The DNA here is from genome assembly GCA_026573805.1 of Hesperophylax magnus. Classification (NCBI taxonomy): domain Eukaryota; kingdom Metazoa; phylum Arthropoda; class Insecta; order Trichoptera; family Limnephilidae; genus Hesperophylax; species Hesperophylax magnus. Next base: position 502,650 of record JAIUSX010000018.1, read on the forward strand.
AATAATAAATATCGATTAGTTTATTAAGGAATGAGTAAAATTGAGGTACTTTTGTACTGATTATAAAGCAGATAATCTGTATGTATTAGCAGCAAACTGTTAAAGTTCTGGCATCGTGAAATTTCCTTAACCTTTCCATTTATTAACTTTAGTTTAATGTAACTAATTTTAATAAGATATAATTCTATGCACAGGGAGAAATAAAGGTATCGAACTAATTATAAACTGTATTGAAACTAAATAAAAAACGTGGGTATTATTTATAAACCAAATTTCAATTCCTTTGGTTGGAGTCTTCAATATTCATATGTTTGTAATATCGACATTATCTAAGGTTTCTGTTTAAAAAAAAGCTGACGAATGGAGCAAACATTGTTTAATGTCGCCCAATCTCGCGCATCTCCTTTATAGTTATTAGGTTCCTCGTCTTTTACGTACTCAATAGCTTCCTCATTAGCGCGTTCGTCACTGGCACAAAAGACTACCTGTGTCGAGTGAGACGCGCGACCATCAAAGGTTTTACGCAAGGCTTGGGATTGGAACCTAATTGTTTTATCTCTGCGAAGATTGCCCCGACTCAATACTAAAGCTTTTTTTCTCTTTGTCCCGGAAGTTCCCTAACTGAATCAACCCGTATTGTTATTTTGTTAGAAATGGCGCTACTTTTAAGATCCTGAATAATTACAGGAAAAATAACGAAATTTCGTTTTAAAATACATATTTTTAGGCTTCATCTACGGTCTCCAGAAAGAAGTTTACAAGTGTTTTAAGAATTCCCAGGGCGAGGTATTGATTGAAATTTTCAAAGGAAGCGATTGATTTTAAGGGGACTTGAAGAACGCTGGAAGGCATTTAAGTATAAAAGAAATTATCGAGTGCTGTAGAATATAACTCTATTTATTAATACATTTTTCAATAAAAGCAATTGCTAAATGCAGTGGATGAAATCTTAAGTGTCCATAAAAATCTTGTAAGATATTTTTTGAGTTAAATAAACCCCCTTTAGCGCATTCACCAATTAAAACTGAGCGAAAATTAAGTTAAGTATCAATTTATCTATAGCGGAAGACTTCCTAAAAATGGTTCATATCAAAATCACCGTTTAGGCTTTGCATCCGAGGCGTTTCGCGGTGTTTATATTTAGCTTATTACATTATTCCTAATATTCGTGTCCCTTACCTTATTAACTCATGTCTTAATATATCACATTCCTCACATGGAATTCTCATCCCTCGAGGCATGAGCTTACCAACGTATGTAAATATATCACCTTCTGAGTATCACTGAACACCTCCTCTTAAATACCCCATCTGTTGCCTCTAACCCGCTTGATGGCATCAACAGCCTCATTTGATAGGCCTGGAATTAGTATAATAGTCTACAGCCTAGAGCCTACTGCCAGCGTACAACCTGATACGGGACGGAACAAGGCATATACCTCATATATTAATATTCATAAATACATTATTATTTGTCCAAGTACATGCCTTCAAAGGGTTTAACAAGATGGTAATTGTAAATTTAGAGCGAAATAAAATAATTACGACATTATACTTTGACGACTTCTGTGGCAGATCGTCCATTTGTTTATTCCCGGACTCCCGGAGAGTAGCATTACTCACAATACATATTATGTCAATGAAAAGTTACTTTGTTTTTAACGAAAATAAAATTTAGGCATTGAATATTAATACCAGTAGTTCTGTGAACAGCAGACAGAACGCAAAATGTTATCTACCCCGACTTGACGCTCGCAACGCTTATGCGCTCTGATGGAATAAGCAGGTACTATTAAATACGTCTACTATCTTGGCAGGATTAACCGGAAACAGAACACACAAACAAATTTACACAGAAGAAATGTGAAATGGTCGAGTCAAAAAAGGACTTTCAATCTTCCAACAGAACTATGCTCGATAAATAATTAAATTTTAGTTTTTGTACAAAGTTTTTTTTTTAAATGCCTTTCGACTATCACACTATATTAACAATAATAAATATCTTTATTGAAATAAATTTGCAATTATAAATTATAACTAAAGATACGTGTTAAGTGTGCATAATCAACATTTCTTTTATAAATTTGGTAAGCAAATAAAATGAAAAATATTAATATATAAGCGGCTATATATATAATACAGCAGAATCTGTTTAAAAATAAACAGTTTTTTTTTGTTAAATTGAATAATAGTGCGCGATTTACTTATATATTTTGCCAAATAATTAATGCGCAAACCTATTCAATTTTTTACAAAATGTAACCCAGTTCTCTCATTCAAAATATCGTAAGTATCAATTAAGGGTTCGGCAAATTCTTAAAATCTTGTAAAATAATACTTTAGATGTGTTATTTTATTCTAATATTTATGTTCCTCGCGGTTTTACCTATGTAGAGATAGCCGCAACGTACGTATATGTAATATATACGTACGTTGATATCGTATACGAAGCTATGAAGTAATTTTTGATTAAATTAAAATGTCAATAAATATGTTATCAAGTGATTTCTTTGATAAAATATATATTAAATTGATCGGTTTAGAGGTCGAGTGATGCAAATAGTCGGATTCACTTAGCTCAGTCTGGCGTCGCGCGTTCAATAATTTGCTGGCTAAGACCGATATTATTATTGCTAGGTTAGGTTATATTATATTATATTAACCCGGAAATTTTGTCAATTAAAAATATGGCAATACATAAAAAAAAATTTAAAACCCACAGTTACAGTTAAATTGATTTCAGGTAGTAGTAATATTTGTAGGGAATCTATCACGATACATGTAAAATACGACAATTACCACTAATGACTGAGAGATTATAGCTTACATTTCATTTCTGTTTTCACTTCTTGCAAACTGTAGTTATTATTTGGTTGTAGTTTCGACACCGACCACCAGATATCGGTAGAGCGTGTAGATCTAAATTAATACTATCCAGTGAAGTTTTATGGTATTTCCATATTTGGCACTTACACTACATGACAGAGACAGCATATCGGTTGTACCCGAATGATTACGAGTTCCGCCGATGCTAGCCGATCCTTAGGTACGGAGCTCACTTACAGTTGCTTCGCTCTTTAGAATAACTGGTGGTCTCTATTTTAAAACTTCCGGTAATTGTTTGGATTCGGTTGCCTCCTTGTACCTTTTAAAATGTCTGCTCAGAAGATTCTCATTTCTGAGCACAAACTGCCTCCTGTTTTATATTATGATTTTAGTTTTAATATTCTTGTTTTGTCCTGTCCTGCTGTTATTGTTATTCTAGGTTTTGTCATCACTTTGTATTAACATTATAATTAGTGTTATAATATTAGATCGGTATTGGGTAAAACACACTGCAGGAATTTTAAGAACATGACCACTAATAATACATTACCGTTTTTAAGTTTGTTATACGAGTAGTTAAGCGCACACAAAGTGAAATGAGACCAAACTGCGCTATATAAATGCCTTGTTATTATTATTATTAAAGGACGTAGGTATGTCCTGCAAGAAATTCATTGTAATTATCTTTATCTTACGACAAAAAACTACTCGTAATCTTTGACGAACCAAAGAATTTATTGAATACTCCGGATCTCAAGTGTATTCCATACTAAGTAGATATAATTAGATATAATAATTAAACATAATTATATATTTTTCTAATTATACATTAGAAACCATCATAATAACTTAGTTAACTAAGTACACATAGTTAGGCCATTTTGGTAACAGTTAACAACTTGGCCCATTCTATTCTCGCCCGACATCCATGATCTAGATTAAATCTAGCCTGTTTTGACCTGACGCCTCGTTACTGAACATAATCCAAACCAAACATGACAACCTTAATTGCTGGAATCTTCCCAACAAGCCTGTAACTCGGTTTACCATCTTGAGCCAGAGAAAGCTAAGTTAGCCTCTCAAAAGCTGCAAATAGTCCGTCGGTACAATACTAGTAAACAAATAAATTTGTAAAACTCTGGTCTGATTTTGTACAAATGGGCAATCCGTCTAATAGATTCACCTACTTAATCTTTGGAATACAGACTCCAAAGGTGGGGCTACTGTGTACCATCCATCGGAATTTTAATTGATCCCTTCAGTATGCACCAAAAAATATAAAACTGTGAGATGTGAGAGAATAAAACAAACAAAAAAATACCTGAGCTCCACACAAACTTCCCTGAGGAAAATAATTTTCGTGTCAACTTTGGGGATGCTGTGTGGAAGGACAGAGTGAGCTCTGGAACCCTATCTTCTTTGGTCATAAAAGATAGTAGCCAATAACAAATGTGCGATGAATAAATGAAGATAATGTTGGTAGTTCTTATTTGAAGTATGATAGGGTCCCATTAGCTCAGTTGGTAGAGCGGTGCCCCGGTAAGGCGAGAGTTCTGGTTCAAATTCTAGATGCGACCTTATCTTTTTCTGAAGTATGATAGGGTCCCATTAGCTCAGTTGGTAGAGCGGTGCCCCGGCAAGGCGAGAGTTCTGGTTCAAATTTTAGATGCGACCGTATCTTTTTCTGAAGTATGATAGGGTCCCATTAGCTCAGTTGGTAGAGCGGTGCCCCGGTAAGGCGAGAGTTCTGGTTCAAGTTCTAGATGCGACCGTATCTTTTTCTGAAGTATGATAGGGTCCCATTAGCTCAGTTGGTAGAGCGGTGCCCCGGTAAGGCGAGAGTTCTGGTTCAAGTTCTAGATGCGACCGTATCTTTTTCTGAAGTATGATAGGGTCCCATTAGCTCAGTTGGTAGAGCGGTGCCCCGGTAAGGCGAGAGTTCTGGTTCAAGTTCTAGATGCGACCGTACCTTTTTCTGAAGTATGATAGGGTCCCATTAGCTCAGTTGGTAGAGCGGTGCCCCGGTAAGGCGAGAGTTCTGGTTCAAGTTCTAGATGCGACCGTATCTTTTTCTGAAGTATGATAGGGTCCCATTAGCACAGTTGGTAGAGCGGTGCCCCGGTAAGGCGAGAGTTCTGGTTCAAGTTCTAGATGCGACCGTATCTTTTTCTGAAGTATGATAGGGTCCCATTAGCTCAGTTGGTAGAGCGGTGCCCCGGTAAGGCGAGAGTTCTGGTTCAAGTTCTAGATGCGACCGTATCTTTTTCTGAAGTATGATAGGGTCCCATTAGCTCAGTTGGTAGAGCGGTGCCCCGGTAAGGCGAGAGTTCTGGTTCAAGTTCTAGATGCGACCGTATCTTTTTCTGAAGTATGATAGGGTCCCATTAGCTCAGTTGGTAGAGCGGTGCCCCGGTAAGGCGAGAGTTCTGGTTCAAGTTCTAGATGCGACCGTATCTTTTTCTGAAGTATGATAGGGTCCCATTAGCACAGTTGGTAGAGCGGTGCCCCGGTAAGGCGAGAGTTCTGGTTCAAGTTCTAGATGCGACCGTATCTTTTTCTGAAGTATGATAGGGTCCCATTAGCTCAGTTGGTAGAGCGGTGCCCCGGTAAGGCGAGAGTTCTGGTTCAAGTTCTAGATGCGACCGTATCTTTTTCTGAAGTATGATAGGGTCCCATTAGCACAGTTGGTAGAGCGGTGCCCCGGTAAGGCGAGAGTTCTGGTTCAAGTTCTAGATGCGACCGTATCTTTTTCTGAAGTATGATAGGGTCCCATTAGCACAGTTGGTAGAGCGGTGCCCCGGCAAGGCGAGAGTTCTGGTTCAAGTTCTAGATGCGACCGTATCTTTTTCTGATTTTTCTCTTTCAAATTTTGGTTTCAATTAAATATTACTATTTGAGGTTTTACTCATCAAGTTATTCCAAAATTTAATTAAAAGAATAAAACAATTATGTTTGTCTAATCCTTTATGTGTGACTTTTTAGATTCAAAATATAATATTTTATTATTTCTATGTATGCTCAGATGACAAGAAAAATATCAATCACATTCATTTTACATTTTTCAAAAAAATACACGATTTTCACAAAGAGCTTAGAGGCAATATTTCGTTGTAATATTTGGTCGAAACGTGTTATCTACTATAACGCAATAAGCGGTGACCGGTTTCGGTAGTTTTAGTTAAAGAATTGGGAGCGGTGGAAGTCAATTTGAAAAAAGTTAGGAGGTAAAAAATATGGAACCCATTTTTTCGCTTTATGTTTCATCTAACTATAAAACATTAATGGTATATCACGAAAATATGAAAATGAAACAAATAATATAAACAATAGCACAATAATTATTATTTTAAAAATAGTTTTAAAATGTACGTTCATATCGTTTGTTTTCAAAAATGGAAAAATTTGAACAGGCATTTGCACATGAAAAACAAACAAAACAGTTTCGAAAATTGTGTAATGTTTTAAAAAATATGTGGAAATATATTATTAAAACACATAAAAAACATTGTATTTTTAATTATATTTTCTGCAAAAATATGAATTGATATATTATAATGATTGTATCACATATACCACTATTTTAATTTAAAAAAAATCAAAATAATCATTGATAATTTTTAATAAAAAAAGTGTATACAATATAATAATTTAAATTTCTTCAACAATTTTGCAAAAACAAATGTATCATAAAAAAATAATAAACTTTGTGTCCTGATATTCGGATCTGAAACATATAGCCATGTTTTATATTAAATCAGTGGTGTAAACGAAGTTAATTATTTTCATATAAGAACGATAAAACAATACGTTACAAAATTTAAATACTGTTGGTATTACTACTACTGAACGTTATCTTCTGTCTTTAATATTTTTTTACATTTTCCCAATTCAAATTTTATTACTTTATTTACTGCTTCACCTACTTGCTGAAAGTCTGTCGTTTGAATTTTATATCTCTATCTATAACCATCACACTTTTATCCTCTTTTTGTCTTTTACATGGTATTGCCAAATTACTTTACCTTATCCTATGTACTTATTTGACAAACTATAAACTAACGTCTAATGTCGAATAAGACTAGTTACAAGTTAATGTCTGAAATTAGATCTTTTCTTTACAAAGTAAAGCAAGAAAAAAATTCATTTGAGAGAAAAAAAAAACTGCTTCAAACTCAGGAAGAAAAAAATATAAATTTGGTAAACGTGATGTGAAATGAGAGAGTTTTCGCAGTTTTCAGCGGAAGTTGGACTTAATCCAGTGTTTTTGGCAACATTAAATTATTATAGCTCGTCTTCTACACTCCTCGTTCTTTTGGGAATACAATTTCGACTGTGCGGAACACTTTGACAGGTTAAATCCATCAAAATTACTTTCTTGTGTCTTGTATGATGTATTATAGAAGACGCCATAAATATATATGTTATCTTTTTTTGTTTAACCTTGGGTATATGCGATAAAGTTTTAGATCGTAGCATTACATTGTGGGAAAACTCTCGTTGTTGAGGGTGTTGGAGTAAACACACGAAATTAAATCTGCGAGGTGAATTTTTAAACAATGCTTGGCAACAAAATGAGTACAAATCAGAAAAGTATGCAATACGTGATAAGTCATATTGATGGTGGCATTGTTTGTCACGTAGAATGGAGAGTGAATTAACGGAGAAAATGGATGACAGGCAAGTGGCCACACGTTTCGTTGTCTGAACCGCACCTTATTAACAGACCGCTAACTCTTTAAGGACCCTCCCGATCTATGCATCGTGTGGGCACAGCGGCTGTAGGAGCACCGTATCCTATTGACGGAACCGCAAGGAACCAGAGTTTACACGGACAAAAATGAGAATTGCTAATTTATTAAGAATCTCTTCAAAATATTGGTAATCCGGTTAAAAGCGGAATTGCAGACCTTAACAAATGAATTTACAGCTTTACTGATAAACTTTTGGTAAATTATTACTATTATTACCGGATTACCAATAATTTTAAGAGATTTTTAATAAATTAGCAATACTAATTTTTATCCGTGTAGTGAGAATCCAGGAAGTGAGGACCCAAACGGGACGGTCATTTCCAATATCTTCTGGAGTAAAAGATAACCCAAGGAGCACATTCTTCCACCCAGAATCGATTTCGAATAATTCGTTTACATGAAATCAATTTCAAATTTTATTAAATTTTTTAAATTATAGGCGTTAGTGGTTTCAACCTATCACGGATATCTCCAGACTGGTCCAATTTGTCCTTGGAACTGTGGTAAATATTTATATAATATAAGGATGGAAAATAATGATTTTTTTAATTAATAAATTTTTTAACTTTACATGCCTTTCTGGTATTTAAAATTATTAAAGATATAATTTTTAATTTTGTTTGATATTAACCCCATTCAGGAAGCCCTGAAGAAAATGATTTCCCCTGGGGTCTATGTCATCTTTTGGGTTGCTATGAGGAGGGTGTTTTTTTAAGGAAAGGAAAGAGAACAAGTTATGGGAAGGTAAACGATACGAGGGTTGGGTAGGAATCTAGGGGTCAGTGTGTCCAGGAGGGACGGACATATGAATATATCCCTCCCACTACATCCTTAACACACCTCACCCCTCCTGCTAAGTCACCAAACGTAGTGAACCACTTGAGGTGACGTATGGCAGAGGTGGTCGCCTCCTAAGTTGAGAATATTTATTTGTATTGTAACCCATTTACTTCTTAAGCTGTTTGTGAATTCTAAATTTTTTACGAATTTACTATTAATAATACTAATTAAAAAAACTACTTTCAATAGTCGGAACATTAGAAGATTATATGAAATAAACTAATGTGTAAATATTTTCTCTCTGAATATCAAGTCCCAACTATTCTCAACTGTACAGAGCCGGTGGGACTATGTCATACATAATTGAGGTATATACTCGTATAAAGGAAATATAAAAGGGAAGAGAACAGTTCCGAAGTAGGTACACAAAATTCACGTCTGTCTATTTCAAGTAACTTTATATTAAACGGTTCGATGTTTGAAGATGCAATGAATGTGCGTTTTATGGAATTCTAATCTCTCTCCTCACCCGCGAAAAGGAAATGCGTGATTTCGTTTTTTCAGTGGTGACCTAAATATGAATAATCCATCAAAGCGCGACGTGACAACAAACATCTAATGGAAAACAGATTTGTCATTTCTGAAAATTGTCATCGAAGCGTCGTCATGTCAGAATAATATACATACATACTTCCGATTTATTAGAGTGGTGCCAGTCTTCAAATTTTTGCACGAGCAACGCCGGGCGAGTTAACCCCTTCCCTTACACACGATATTATTATGAACCGAGAAGTGGGTCGTCATATTCGTACGTATGATTCAGTGGGTAAAGACAAGTGCCAATAACCAAGTATAACCCATAAAACTGTAACCAGGATCCACCCTTCCAACTGTATTCAGTCTCGAGGCTGTGTGGGATGACAGAATAGTGCGGGAGGGGGTGGAAATGGGGTGTAGGTGGTTTGTGGGGGGAAGCTATTTTTTCATGGGTTGCGGAAATAGAGAGTATTGTCGCGGGAGGAACATTTTTACTTCCTTTAATAAGCTGAAAGAAAATTGTTTTGGGACTGTAATGTAATTCATTCATGTTTGCTTCTTTTATCGCTGAATAAGATGAATTGCGAATGTGGTAGCCGGCAAGGCAGGAGGGGAGAATATTTGTAGCACCTAGTCCATGGAATAACTACATATTTGCTTACCTTATTTTGCATTGAGTATAAAAATTTATGATTTTCAATTATAATTGGTATTTATTTCCGAATGAAAGCGAGTGTTTCTACTACCTTGGTACGAAAGCACCCTATGGTAGGCAGGAAAACATTTTCTTTAGTATTTTTCCTCACATCAGTTTTATTTTTACAATATATAAACAAAAATATAACTAAATTTCAGCCGCGGCTGATGTTTACTAGTAAGTACCAGATTAAGGGTTTAATTTCCCTTAATTAGTAGTAAAATTCCACTACCTACAACTTCTGACAGATTGCTTTCAGATTAAGGGTCTAAGTTCCCTCAGTAGGTATTCCACTACCACCCAAGTTTCACCGACTACTCTCAGAGCCTGAGTCTAACACACTCGCTCTCCGATACTCACTACAATACTCACCAACAGCCGCAGCTGAAATTTACTGATAGGTACACACTGCTGACAGACTACTGTCACAGACTGCTCTCATAGCCTGACAGTCCAAGACTGACTCTCGATGTTCGGAATATCTGCCCCTTTAAATAAAAAACTACACTTAAACACATTAAAAAAGTTGACCTTACTCAAGCTATTTTCTCCCACGCCTTTCAAATAATTTCAAAGGAACATGACAAGAACAATAGAAATATATTTACAGTATCTTAGGAATGCATTTTGCATTTTGAAATCTTTTTTTCTATTATTGGTTCACAATAATAGCGTTGCCTTTCAGCAGGATCCTTGCAATTATTACACCCAGTGGGCCAAAAAGTCGAAACTTCTTTTTGGAGCCGAGTGCGATGAAATTTGGGAGATTTTAAACTAAACAAACAATATTCAAATGATTCAGAAAGCAGGTACTTAAAAATATTGGTCAATGCAAACGAACCGACCCTTAAACATAAATTTTACAGAGAAATAATTTTTAGTGAAATTTTTATGAAATACCAAGCTATTAGATTTTCATTTAGAATTTTACATTGCAGATTTGGGAAAAAAATATTCTGTCGTGATAATGCTAATATTAAAAATTGTAGGAAAATTAATGTAATGTCTAAATTATTTACAATGGGTTTTATCGCATTCATTCTGGAATTGAGTGTTTATGTATATATTTATTGTTGGTTTCACCTCGTTTCAATTCAATATATTGTTCTAAAGCTACACAGAAGAAACGTTAAATGTTTGATGAAAAAAGCAAGAAGAAGCAGTGATAAAAGCCCCAAAAAGTAATAAGACACAATAGTTCAATCCTCACGAACTATTTTCTGATTTCAATAAAATTATAACGTTTTTGGATAATCCTTTGTACCATCAAAAAGAACATGATTTAGTTCTCATTGAGTTGTGAGCGTCGATCAATGATATCCTGTTTACTAATATCCTCCTGCAAATGTTCCGTGCAGGCGGCCTTCTGAAAACAAATTCTTTTCAATTAGGAAAGCTTCTCCCATAAGACGTGGAGAAATACCATAATAACACGAAGCTTTCGCATCACTTGAGAACGTATGGACACAGGTTTCCAAGTGATGAACACTAATGTCGTATTGTGCCTTTTTACTCCTCGAGAACGTCTGGACCCAGGTTTCCAACTGATGAAAAGTTAAAAAATGGATAGTGCCTTAAAATACGTAAATACTAACTTTTTGTTTCATCGGAATAAGAGATGCCTCTGGAATCTGTTGTAATCGTAGGCATAGTCTAATTTGAACAGAAAGCTATTTTAATAGCGAATCTCACTTTTCAACATTTTAGTCCTTAAACATTGTTTCTCATAAATTTGCAAATTTTTCTCATTCTTACAATCACGTAATGGTTGGGGTAGGATGTATAACTAAATAACTATAATTTTCTTAAAATAAAACAAAGAGCTATAAAAAAACCCTTTTATTTGGGAAACCCTCTCTTTATTGAGTTTTGTTTCACTTATCATCGGTTATCCTAACACTCAAATGAGATTACCTTCATACGGGAAAACATGTGCTATAAATTAGTCAAACAAACTACTGTAATATTTTTTACTGTAACAATTCGCAGCCGCCATGGCTCAGTCGAAATATGTTGAGTTTGCACTTCTTGTATCAGAGGGGAATTTACTCTCAGTATCACCCTGGTGACACCATTCAGAAAAGAAAAGCTGCTTCAAAAGATGGCTTTAGAACTGAAAATTCAGATGTTTCCCAACTTCCTCTTGCATTCTTCTTCTTCTCTCCATTTCTTTTAGCACAATATGTAGCAAATATGAACTCGCGGTATTTTCATAAAATAATAAAAGATACACATAATTTAGTTTATTGGAACAACTTTTTTAATTACTTTTGAAGGTTATTACCATCAATATAATATATCACTGAAGAAGAAGATAATACTAATAAATCTAAGCGAAACATGACACAGAATAAAACTCCAACTGGGAATCGAACCAAGGATCTTTGTCTTATCCCAATTATTATTTTTGATCTTATATTTCAAACTCAGAATTAACAGTATAATCTTGCAAATAATTCATTATATTTACTTATTTTGGCCAAGGAGCAGAAATTTGTCAATCTTTTGTTGTCTGTAAGTGTTTAGAATGGTAATAAGCACATTCTGAAGCTAATTTCTTTGTATAACTTACAAAAAAAAGAAGTTAAAAGGTTTTCAAGTTTACTGAAATTGTAAACTATAAAAGTGGAAAGTGGCAGTTTTACTTTTATACCCCTCAAATATTAAAAAAGAGCGAAGAGATTTCGACTTAATCAAATGTATTTGCTTTGTTTTTGATTCGCAATTTTCCGCTGCACTTTGCCGATTGAGTTTCTAAGCTCTCTTGTCTCTTCGGGGATGTGTACAAATCCCCGAGGAGTGAGGAAACCTTCTCGTGGATTCTCTTCTATCCCTCACTCTTGGAGGATCAAACTGAGGCCGAGCTTACAGATGTTATGGTCCATAACGCAGGCTCTCTGAAATGCACACGTTTCAAACATCTAACACCGCTTTGCGATAAAAGAGAAGTGATTTCATCATTTCGAGTGCATCAGGATTAAAGTAAGACAGCTTTAAATGTAATTGCTTTCGGATAAACAATGATAAGACACACCACAAGGAAAAACTCACTTTCTTTTGATGAAAAATTGATTACAAAATTGAAAACAATTCTCGAACGATGAGCTCTGGCGTCGTAATTTATGCACACCTTTTTCTATTTGGTATTTTTAGGTAAACGTAAATATTTTCAGCTAGCAGAAAAATTATCTCCGTCAGTTATTGAGCTTAGAAAATCTGTTAAATAATGTTTATACAGGGAATTAAGAGACGTACTTTATACAGCGATTCCTGTGTGGAGAATATTTTAAGGAAAGGAAGGAGAGGAAAATGGTGTGAGGGTGGGTAGGAAATCTGGAGGTCAGTGTGTCCAGGAGTGATGCCCGCCGGCTGTCACGAAGTGGATAGACGCATTCGCCACCTAAACCTGGACAAACCTCATCCTATGAACCCTGGCATCTCCGCCAAGTCACCAAACATAGCAAACCGCTCGGCGTGACCCGCGGTAGAGGTGTTTGTTATCCAAATAAATCTTCCCAGGTCTGCGGTACCCAAACCCGCCTCCCAAATTAAAATAAGACACGATGCCAATTTTGTGTTTCAACTCTTCAATAAAGAAAAAATGTTGATAAAAGTGCGCCTTTGAGAAAAGCTTAACTATAAGTTATTATAACTACATGAGATGGCGCAATAGGGTCCTCTCCTTAATTTTGATTTTATTGAAACTGTATTTGGTACGAATATCCAATACACCATTTCATGTTCTTTTATTTAAATTCGATATTAATTAAAGATTTTTTCCTATAGATACAACTGATAAATATTTTTTTTTTAATTCTTTCTTTATAATATTAGTATAAACCTAACGAGTTAAATATTTTCATGTTTTCAGTTTTACTGGTTTAAAACAAACATGAATAATTTATGATATTTAATAAAGTATGATATTTCCATTTTTGATAGTGACAATTATTTCTAATAATTCTAACCCATACCTGCAGCAAAGAACACAAACCAGATAGGCTAGAATTACTAGAAATAAACTGCCTAGCTAAAAAAATATAGCCGAAGTTTGTCATAAATAAACAATTGAAAGTATATGCCAAATCTCCGCTCGTATATGCATTGTAACTTTTTATTATATGTGCTAAATATGTATTACCTTTATATCGAATCCATAAAGATATCATTCACCTACGTGAAATATGTGCCTTTTTAAATCTTTAAATTAAATTAAAATTAAATCATTTTAAAACTTTACATAAACCAACCAAAAACAGTAAAATCAGTAAGTATTTCAAATAAGGTAGTCCCCAAATAAATATTAATCTACAAAGCAAACAAACCGAGGTAATTTATAAATTTATTGAATAGGTAATTACCGTTAATTGGAGCCCATTAAAATATTATTCAGTTGGAAAGCAAAACGCAACAATGAAGATAGGAAAATCAAAAAAAATTTTAATAAACACATTGTATGACACCCGCTGTTACCCCCTCCCCAAAATATTATGTATTATATAAGCCATAGGTTTAAAAATATATTGAATCTAAATAATAGCTTAACTATCTATTGTGTCCGAAATTTAAGATATGCCATAGAAATAGGTGCTACTGAATACCAGAATTAGTTCAAATTGTACCCGTCTGAAGATGCCCGTCATAAGGTGAGTAGTAGTAGTAGTCATATATTCGCAAGGTATTGATGGTTAGGAAGCCTCGGTATTAAACCCTGCAATTATCCTACCTACCCAACGTACCCTAAAATGTCACTATGACCATTCGGTAATTGGTGCAAGAAGAAGAAGAAGATGTTAAAACTTACCTTGTAAACTCACAGCGTAAATTAATACTTCGGACAGAAAATAATGTTCTGAATTCAGTATTCTTTACACTCATCTTACTAGTGATGCATCTTGAAGCTGGCGCACTTTGTGGCCCCAACTGCAACGGTTGAGTCTTTTTTCTCCTGTATTACAATCTGGGCTTATCGTGCATTCAAGAAGCCCATTTAATATATCGAGGAATACCGTCCATGGAGTTGAGCGGATGAGTAGTAATTAACTATTGCCAACTTATACTAATTGGAGTCGCAGTTTCACGACACAATTTTTGTCTTTGGTGTCTGAAGGTTAATTGATAAAAAGTGGAAGAATGTTTTAAAGGTACTTTAGTCCACTAAGTCATATTTAAACGGAATTTTACCATCAATTCGGGGAACACAGGGGCCTAACTACAAAAACTGATATTTTGAGTTAACTTTGTTTCGGTAATGCCACAATCGTATTTATTAGCGACAAAAGCTATATCTCGTACGCACAGCCGCTTAAGAGATACCGTTGGGCATATCAGTTGGGCATACAGTCAGCATATATGAGCATTCCAATATTTATTTACGTTTATCGTAAAACTATGTTTTTGTAGATAGGCCACTGTTATCCTAAACCCCCGAATCGAAGGCTTACAAATCGGAAATACTCTAAAGAAAGGCAATACATCATAAAATCTAAATGTAGAAAATATATTTAATTCTGAACTAATACAAACACTCAAAAATTTGCGATTGAAAAATCCTCTTTAATCACTCAAACCGCTAGCCTGAGAATGAAGAGGAATTATACCCTGTCCATCCGTCTTCTTCTTAAGCAACTTCCTTGATGTTATTTCCCGCAGCCTCCGCTTGAAGTGATGGATGGAGAGATCCTGTGACAACTTTAATACCACCGTGGGAAGAGTTGAAGAAAGGGAAGAGTTCAACAGACAATGAGAACGTGTGAATGAACACTTCACAATGCGTTTCTTTTCATTGGATCTTTTCTAGTGAAACACTCGCGAATGTTTTCACAATCAAACCGAGTAATTTGTCATTTTTGTGAACTCGGGAAACTAATGTCCCGGTGTAATTTATTTCATCTTTTCGATTTTTACTCGTGACCGTTCGCTCGATTTATATTATCTAGCTATATATGCTCCCGTCTGAAGGGCAGTTAGCGTTCCCAATTGGGGTATGTCGCGAGGTTGAAGGTAGGAGGACGGTGAAGAAGACAGAGAAGAGGAATTTGGGGAAGTTCCTGGATATTCTGATCTGATTACCAAACACAGCTAAAACATTTTTATATGCAACATTTCCATTCTGAGTGGTGATCTTTCATTAGGGCGATACCGAAAGTATCTACCACTCTGGGACGTGCCACAAATATAATATACATTGTTTTAAATGAATAAGTTGTGAATTAACACAAATTTAATAATTAAATTAAATTCGCACGATGGGATTTGAACTCACCACCTCCGGATTCGTGGCCGAGAGTTGTAACCACTCAACCACGGGGGTCGTCATAATAGACAATGCAGGAGTTTACAAGATGAAAAAGAAGTTTAATTATACGCAAAACTTTTATTAAATCCATATTTACAAAGGGTTAATGTGGTAAATATACAGAAAATAGGTACAGGATTAATAAGCACTTTTAATGGAAAAAAATACTGTGTATCAGTTGGATAATAATGAGAAGTTAGTATGTATTTCAGTTTCCCGAATTGGAAAATGATGCATTTTAGTAGCTATTTTATGAAAAACGGATAAATTGACATGGCGTGCATGTTGCCAGTTTTATTTTTTATTAATTTATGTTTTAATTAAACCCAAACTGACAACCTAAGAACCTACCTTATAGATTCATAGATTGGTTTAAATAAGAGAATAAATAAAACTAACCTCAAAACTTTCACATCAATGACAATGGCTGTCAACGAACCATCCGTTTTAAATTTATCGAAATAACTATTAAAAAGCATTATTTTCCAATTCCGGTAATCGAAATACTTCTCATTATTATCTTACTACTACAAAGTATTTAAAAAATGAAATGTGCTTGTTAAGCTTGTCCCTATTTTCTGTATATTTACCATTATTCTTTATTTACTTGTTAGTTTCGAAACAAACACTTTACAGAATTATGAACTAAATATGAATATTGTCAGCAATGCGCAACTGAATATTGTTCACGAGGGCGTTCGGCAATTCAATTGCACTGAAGCGACGCGACATTGTGAGTCGAACCAAACATTTCGTATACGTAATATGCACAAAGCACTTTTTATTGCACTGATTTATTTTTTAAGGATTTGAGAAGTATGTTTACGAGAGATGGGAAAGCTGACAGAGATATTGAAAGGAGGGTAAATGCAGGTAGTTCTATTAATGGAAAAATGGAGTGCTAGTACCCACCCTGATGTATAACAGCGAGGCATGGAACTGGAAGAGGAAGGATGAAAGTAGACTGAATGCTGTACAGACCCCTGATGTAAAACCATCTGTGATCGTGTGAAAAATGTGGAGATCCGCAAAGAATGCAAGGCGTATTGAGTAAGATTTAGAAAAAGACGCTTAGGTGATTTAGGCATGTAGAGCGAATGAACTAAGAAAGGAGTTTAAGGAGAATAAATGACGCTAACGTGAGTGGTAGAAGAAGTATGGGAAGCTCGAGGGATACATAGCATGTTCAAGTGAATCACATACTTGAGTCGGCCATGCCAAGAGTCAGAAAAATAGAAGAGTATGTATGAATGTGAATGAAACAAGTAGTGTGTGTGCCAAGACTGAGTAGTTTGGTGGTCCGTTCTCTCTGCCTATCCCAGCGGTGGTATAGTTACTTAATAAGTTAGTTGATTTATTCCTATAAACAAATGTTTATACATAAGACAAGATTTTTATGCATAGCCCAAAAAATAATAAATTATTATAAGCATTATTTAGTCGTCTGTAATATCAATACAAATTAAAAATATCTCCCGAGTAAAAATAATTGCCACCGACGGGAATTGAACCCGCGCCTTCCGATGTCCGGTAAAACGCTCTGGACCACTGAGCCACGTCGGCTTATTTCCAACCTGCAAAACAATTCAATATGTACTAGTACTTCAATCAACAATTACAGCCTATTATATTTTTTCCACCTGTAAACAACCAACTTTATTTTTGTAGGAAAGGCTTTGTTAGTGCTAAATTTCCCAATAGATGGCGTCATCAGAACACCGGCGACATTTATTTTTGCTCGGGAGATATTTTCAATTTGTAAACTTTAAAACTGACTGAAATAATGCACAAAGTCAGAATGTCATGAGTCATTATTTTATATATCCGTAACTCAATTAAGTAAGACGGTAATAAAACAGTTACAGTAGCAATAGATTGCGCAGAATGCAGGCGGATGCACTGGCGCGGTGCAATCATTACGACCTATTATCACTGCTATAACGAATTTATATTTTGGTTCGAGATCATTTATGGTTAAAATTATGTTCCTTTTAGGGGTTTGGTCATATTTATGGTTTGATGTTCCGTCTTCAGTGCAATAACTAAGATAACAGGATACAGAAATGGGGAAGTTACGAACCTAAATTAATATTTTTAAATAAAACAATGACTTTGCTAGCATCACTTTTATATACTTTCACATGAAACAGATAATTTTTGATGTCAGATTTTAATCAAATATACTGATTCCGGTTGAGGTGCATTAGTAAGTTTGGAAATAATGTGAAATACTCCTGCGTAATGCTTAACATTCAATTTCAATGAGCTTTTAATTAAAAATTGAACTACTTATAATATTAGACAAGCGATAAATTAGGTAACTATTTTATTAATGTGTTAGTAATTATTTAAACGAAATGAGCATATTTATTTTGTTCAAGTGCTTGGCAGGTTTTTATGAAAAACACTCCTCTTGTATTTTTTAGTCTTAAATTATATTAGGGATTCGAAGTGTCTCAACTTAATAGTTGTTTTCAATAGAAATTTTAATTCTGTACTTATCTATGATTGATTTTTTAAGTACACGCGGTGTTGCGATTCATCATTTTTTAGCCAATACGCAAGGTTTCGAACAGCGTTACGGAATCGTATATATTTTAGTAAAAATACAAAATATACATTTTAGTATGAAGGAAGATGAATACTAAATATATTGCTACAGGTAAGGAAAAAATATGAATTTGAAAAGAGAAAAAAAAGCAGTTCAAAAAGGAGATATTTCAAAGGATTGCACTTTTGCTCTTTGACCACCGATTGACAAGTTCTTTCCCTCGCCACCAGGCTTCGGCAAGCCTGTTTGTTCCCTCGTCACCAGGTTTTGGCAAGCCTCTTTGTTCCCTTGTCACCAGGCCTAGACAAGTCTGTTCTCAAACGGAAGTAAACAAAGTATGCAAGACAAATATTGAATCCGCACTAAAATTCCCAGCACCATTTTAGTTCGCCTCTTGCTCTGTAGCTTATTTGCACAGAACACAGAACGTTCCGCTGCGAATTTCTAAGCCAACGCAAATATTTTCTACTCTTAATGTTGTATCCATTCAGAGGCATATCCTTTGAAATTTCCAGTGGAAAAGAATCAAATGAACATACTGAAGGATTTGTTTTGAATTGCAGGAAATCTTCACGTTTGAACATTTTCTATTTTAACACCAATTAAACATTTTCTGAAAATTTGGAATTGTAAATTATACATACCTAAATGGTATACTAGAACTACGATTGACTGCCAGAAGTCATTAAGTGACATTATGTCAAAATTGAGTTAGAAGTCACAGTATGCCCATTTTGTTATCCTATACCCCAATAAATAAGTAATTATGACAAATAAAACATTGTTTATAGTACTGTAATATATCGATTAGTTTAAGCCAAACTTTATCTGAACATATACAGGTCCATATATAGGTCCCCAGTCCGGTGAAAGCGACCAATAAATAAATTGTATCTTACTTATTTCTTTACTTTGCACGCAAGGCGGATTTGAACTTGTAACTTGTTGTTGGTTGCGCAGTACAAAATGTACATTGTACTCGTACATGCTAAATGACGGAGAAACCTCAAAATAATTCTGCAACACGCGCGAAACTTCCAAAAAATCATTCTTTGACAATTATTCTAGAAACGAAACCAAATCCGATAATTCGCATTGAATATGATTTTTTTCTAATTTTGTCTTCATTTGAAATAATTTAGTATGTTGGACTAGGAATTTAACTAAATCATGCGCTGTTTCCAAACGACTGAACAATCTTTCCCATTCTAACTTCAAAGAACTAATCTTAGTTGCTATTTTATTCAGTTTGAATCTACTCATTATTGAATATTGCAAACGGAACTATTTGAAATATAGGTATCTAATAAATTAACTAGCTACCTATTTACTAATTGAAAATAATTATGGAAGAAATTATTATTGAATCTGTCCATTGAGTACAATATCTGTATGCAGATGAACTGAAATCTGGAGGAAAGACCAATGTGTGTACCTGAACATGAACGCGAATCCAACGACCAGTGTATCTACCTGAACATGAACGCGAATCCGGCGAAGGACAAGTGTTTCTATCTAAAGATGAACGCGAATCCGACGAAGGACCAGTGTTTCAATAGCTATTGGAAATGTTATGTAGGGCCGCGAGTTTCTTGATGACGAAATGAATGGGAAAAGGGAACGGAAATGAGGATGCCACTAGAATATTTTGTTGATGGTCTCTTCGTTGTTCCCTCTGATGAACAAAATTGCTTTCACGACGAATTACTTTACTTTGCACGCAACGCGGACTTGGTGTTGGGTGACCAGTAGAAAGCTTACTGAGCGGCAACTCTTCGTCTCCTAGTGACAAAAAGAATAGGGCGGGTGTAAAAATAATAATCGACTATATGCCCAAACATTTGTTGATAAATATTCAGGTTTTTAAGCTCCAATAAGTTATCCCTAATAAAAGCTACCCTTTTATGAACCCGTAAACCAAATATATTTATTTATTACATAGAATTGAGCCTGACTGCTTTTATGATATTATATTCAAACCAAAATTATTTATGTAGGTTAATAATATTATAAAAAGTTCCTAAATTCAAAAGTTTGGCATTTAAGAAGGTTTGTATATATTCCGTTACAATCATCTAGACGCCAGAAGATTAAATTGTAATAATAATAACAACACATCTAAATAAAAACTATCTTAATGGCACTTCACAAAGTTACTGAATTACTTTGCCATAGACCACCTCAAGTGGTTCGCTAATTTTGGCGACTTAGCAGGGGTGACTGGATTCATTGGGTGAGGTTTGTCCAGATCTTGGCAGTGAATGTGAATATCAGACATCGATCTTTTTCGTAGCTTGAGTATTTTTCTACAAAAACGTAAAAATCAGTTAATTAAATCGCCAGAGAAAATGCATTATATAATGTACAGTGGACAAATTTTTAAATTTATTTATTAATTTTATAAATGAAATACGACCACTATCAGGTTACGAATAACCTGATAATATTTAATAAACGGAAAACGTTGCTTGTGTCGTGATGGAGGAATTAGCCAGCACATAAATTGAATACACTACGCCTGGATGGGACCCAGATGCAATGCCAATTCAGCCACCGATCAACGAACGGATAATTTTACGAATGAAACGATAAAGTCAACCAACGTCATTGTCGTGGTTGCATTCACGTGGCTCAGCTCTCCAATCAATGGATGATGGATGAAGGTTTTAAAGCAACCTCCTTGAAGGACGACGCTCTAATTAAATTTAATTTTATATACATAGTGCTTTGCCACGATGCTTTGATTAAACGTGATATTGATGTTTTATTAATTTATTTTCAGATTCCGAAAGCGGGCTTGAAGGGCTATTTCAAGAACACGAAATAAAAAAGGTCAAATTCGAAAACCTTGTGGAACGCCATGATTAATTAAATCACACTTTACCAACGATGAACACAGACGCGGGCTCGCCCCCGGACTCCAGATACGATTTTAAATCCACTGAGAGTGCGGCGTCTACAAATAGCCGGCCCAGCGTCCCGGGCAACTCCGGGTCGGCATTACAGAAAGTAATTACAGTCAGTTCCGGCGCAGATACTGCCTTAATCCCGGGATCACTGCTGAGGTGCGGTCTCTCTCCATTCCACCAAAGAGACCGTTGCTAGGAAACCACCCCGATGCAGTTGACACGATACAGTTCGTCCTAATCCCCAGTGCTTATTGTCAGTAATCTAATTTCAGTTTGCATTGTTTTCATGTTGATTACTAATTACATGTTGTTATGTTTGAATTCATCAGTTAGGGAGTGTTTCTGAGTGATTGTAGAAAGTTTTGTGGTATTTTGTTCGTTTTCACACCAGTGTTTTAAAGTTTTCAATTTCGATTTAATCAAAGTGGTCACTATACCGGTGGATAGTAGGTACGCTCGACAAGCAGAAGGTCAGTTCGCGTGCATTTTCACCGAGGAAAGGTACTAACTTATTTCCCTTTCAGCACAAGCCATGCGTGGTGAAACGGTCTTTATGATAAATCTAAGAGTTTATAATAATAACATCCTTCCATTTTCAAACTATAAACGAAAAAATGATCGTGGAACAAAAAATTAAAATAAGAATCATTTTTAAGGTAGTTTTAAAGTAATAATAAATTTAGCTGACAGATTATAATTAATTGTGTCAGTGCGTAATTCACAGTAGAAGCTGGTGTAGGCTGTGAAGGAGCCTTAAGGTCTCAGGGCTCGAGGAGATGAAGCTGAGCGTGTCAGCGTACAGGGCCCACGCCTCAGCTCACAAGAAGATCCTGTCTAGCAGCTACCAGCTCAACTATGGTAGCACCGCCCCGGCGCCCTCATCCTGCACTACACTTCCACAGTTTAAGGTGAGTCCTCTCTGTTCTCTCTGTCTATACATACTGACGACCGTTATTTAAAATAACCTAAGACACGTCCAAACGTACAGTATCTAGTGCCTAGTGTTCTTCATCAGTCGTTTTCTCATTGCCAAGGATCATGACCCCCACTCCATCTTTTATGTTTGAAGAGCCTCCTTCACTCCTCACAATCCTGTGCGGAGAAGACTAGCTTAAATTACGCCAATCGCACAGTGTATAATAATAATACATTGGGTATTCCAGCAATTTTGTTGAAAAAAAACACTCTTTTTAATGATCTGAATATGTTTAAATCGTCGGACAGAAGCATTTTCACAGGTATTTCTATATAAAATTCTAAATTATGCATTTGATCGTCAGGATTGCTTGCATTGATATCCTTCCGCATTTCACTACGTAAGTAATTCGGAATTTATTTCAGAGTAGAAATTCTGGTACTAACTACCATGATATGTACTACTCATTGCCCAGAACCCAGAAGACTTGTGGGGGGAAATATTTTTTTCGAGTCAGTGAACATCTAGAATTTATCACTAAATAAATACAAAAGATTGATGCAGGGACAGTTCAGTTATGTATCAAATCTGTCGTGAAAATATTGTCTGATTTTTTAAACTTTCCAGTTGTCTAAAATTAATCTTAAGTCGATGGTCACGCATTGTTTTAAAACCCTTCTAATTATTACTTATGTTAATCAATTATGTACAGATAAAATAATAAGGTTTCCTCTTGCATTAAAAAAGACGTCGTAAAATCTTAGTGGTCCCAAAAAGGAAAAATAAAACAACAACACTTTCGCACCAATTTCGGAAGAGGTCAACTTTTCTGAACTCACTGATATATAGGTAGTATTTATTCTCTGCCTGATACTTAAGTTTAAACAGGTAGCAAATAAGGTACTAAAAAAATTGACAAAATTAAAAATTTATAATTCACACAAATTACCATGTACAATGTGACCTTAGAAAGGGGTACCCCAGTCCGGTCACATTCTTTTTAACAATTGTAAAAAAAATATAATAAATAATAATAACTTGAAAACTGAAAATTGGCAGACTGTAATCAACCGTGAAGAGGTTGATATATGTTCAAAGAACTTTGAAAACATTTTATCCACGCATTTGGAAAAATCTAAAACTGAAATTCCGAATCGTAATCTGGCAAAAAAAAAATCTTAAAACCGTGGATCACTTATGGTGTATCAAATTCAATAAGAGAAAAAAGTAAGCTTTTACAAAAAAACAATTAATTTCTCAAACAACGTAGAAATAGATTGTAATTACAAAAATATAAAAAATCAATTGACGCGATTAATCAAAATCAGTAAAGATGACTACTACAGACATAAAATAATAAGCTCTGAAAACAACCTTAAAATAATGAACTGTGCAATAGAAAACAATAAACAAAACAGTCAATAAATGAAATTAAAGATGAAAATAACGTAATAATAAATGCCAAAGAAAACCCAAAAGAATGTGCAATGTTTTCAACTAATTTTTCGCAAAAGTGGGACAAAACCTAGCCAAAGAAAATAATGTTACAAAAGGATCGAATAAACAACCAATTATAGAAAATATAAAAAATCTAAACTCAATATTCCAATTTAAAATGATCAGCGAAGTAGATATTTTAAACGTAATTGAAAATATGAAAGGAGGGTCGTCTCCAGGTTATGACAATATGATGATAAAACCATTAACTCACTTAATTAATATAAGTCTCAAAAATGGAATATTTCCGTCTAATTACAAGAAAACAATTATTTCACCTATATTTAAAAGTGGAAATCCCAAAATGTAATAAATTATCGACCAATTTCCCTCATTTCAAATATAGGCAAAATATTTGAAAAAATTGTAAAATCTCAACTAATGGAATTTGTTGAAAACAACAAAATACTTCAAAACAACCAATACGGATTCCGAAAAGCGAGAGGCACACAAGATGCAATTGCAAATCTTACATCACGCATATACGAAAGCCTAGACATGAGCAAAAAATGTGCTGGTATTTTCATAGATCTGAGAAAAGCTTTCGACAGTATATGCCACACAAAACTTGTGGAAAAATTAGATAATCTGAACATTAAAAAGAATGTAGCGAATTTAATAAAAAGCTACCTAAATAATCGCCCTCAATATGTCAAAATAAACAATGTATATAGCGATGAAGATACATCTAATTATGGAATCCCACAAGGTACGGTACTGGGTCCAATATTATTCATCTTATATGTAAACGGGATATTTTCTCAAACACTTCATGGTAAATTAACCTCATATGCTGACGATACAGTCATCATTAAAAGTGACGATACATGGGATTTAGTAAAACTAAAAGAAACAGAAGACATAAACACGCTTAAATACTGGTTTGACATAAACTTACTATCTCTAAATAGTGAAAAAAACTCACGTTATACCATTTACAATAAAATCAAATGACGTTCCACAAAATTTTGACATAATTAAACATGATAATTAAAAAAAAACATAATAAAAAAAAACCGTTCCACATTGAGAATTTCAAATAAAATAAAATAATTAGGAATAATAATAGAAAAAAAACTAAACTGGAAAGATCAAATCAAACAAACCGTCAACAAAATAAGAAAATTAATTTAAATATTTTTGAAAATTCGAAATCTTCTCTCATTGGAAATTCTAACATCAGTCTTCCACGCTTTGGTAGAATCAAATCACCAATACGCTGTAATCGGTTGGTGAGCTGCATACAAAACAAATCTACTCCCTGTTGAAATTGTACAACGTCTAATTATAATAATAATCTAAATCGTCTAATATAAATAATATTGAAAAAACCAAGAGATTATTCAACACACCTAATTTTTGAAGAATTTAAAAAAACATAAAAACTCAAATAATAAAAGAAAAAGTCAAATAACAAAGTCGTACTACGAAAAAATACTTCAATAGCCTACCCGAAAATATCAGAACAATAGAAAACGATAAACACTTAGTAAAAGCAATTTTTTTTTTTTTTTTTTTTTTAAGTTTCTTTATTCAAAAAATTATTAGTTACATGCATTGAGTAATTTTTCGACCACCATGCTAGGCACATGCCCGTGTTATGGTGGTCGAAAGAGAAGTTCAAAGTAAAAATACCAAAATGATGAAACTATCTCTGTAATTAATTATAAATTTTAATATTCATAATTACAAACACTAAATATTCTTCAACTTGATATTCACCACTCTTCTAGACACAAGCGCCATCTTCTATAGAAGAGGAACATTAAAAAATCAAAAGCATTGAAAACTAATTGTACTAATTGTATGAATTATCTTTCTTAACATTATTGATTACACTCTGTAAATTGATTAATTATTTAATAAATACATTTAAGTAAAAAAAAATAATAATCTCAAATTAAAAAAAAAGAGTTCCACACCAAACATTTGTAAACTTCATTTTTTTATATCACAGATATTTATTCAATTTGTATTTTACGGTGACCGGATAAATCATCAAAATGATAATTCATCACATCTTTAAAAAGTTATATAAAGTCATGGAAAGTGATGAAACAAAAACTTAATTAACTTCGTTAAGTAGGTTAGGTTAAGTTTGGTTTAAATTTTTTTTATCGTTTCTAATGACTATATCACTTATTAAAAGTGTGTTGAATTGTCGATGTGTTGATTTATCATGGAACCATTTTTACCAATGAAACGTAAAGTAATCGAGTAGTTCTAGTTGGTATATGGAAGGTAATTAGGCTGAGTAAATCAGAGCTGTCTATAATAATAATATATATAATCCATCACCGACAACATAGACTATTCTATCTCTCAGCCTGCAGGAGTAACTAGTCAATTGTCATGCCGTTGAATTGTCTGTTGAACAGAATCAATTCGGATATCGATATTTTTAGCATCACTAATTACCAGTACAGTTTTTATATCCCCACTGTTTATATTAATGTTAGAATTTTTACGACCAAATGTATTTTAAAAACGCATTAAGATGAGCAATTTTGTAATGTTTTTAAAATTAATAAATCGTCGCCCCAGTGCTTAATTGTCCAAACGACCATTTTAGCGAAAATGAGTTTTTAACGCAATATTGTTAAGGATCAAATTACGCGTCGTTCGATGAAGAAAAAATAGTTTTATCAGCCTGCTACAATTAATTATAAGCATTTTAAAATGTCAATGTCCACAACAATATTCTAAAAGTGAGTCCTTGTTTGGCCAATCTCCTTATTAGGCCAACCTCCTAAAGTCGAGAATTAAAATTGCGTGCTAGTTTGTTCAAACTCCACCAACCGACCAATTACAGCACGATGCGAGGATCACGTGATGTCGACATCTTATGTTTTTACATTCCAACGGTGTTTGATTTATGGTGTCACGCGAAAGTAAAAAAGCATTTAAATATATACCAAGGAGTTTTTGATTGTCAAAACAACAGGAAAATGTCAATAACTAATTACAAAAGTGCATTCATACGCAGCAGTGAGGAAATAAAGCGGAAGTGTTAGTTTTAAAGATCTCTATCAATACCAAATTTGTTTTGTTTTTTACATTGCAATGAACTTTGTGATACAGCGTGTTCACTTTTCTGTTTTCGCTCAGACTCTAATTTTTGCAAGTTTTTGCTGTCAAAATTGGTTTTGTTGACTGACGATTCATATTAAACTTAGTATTTCAATTCGAAATTTTCAGTAGGTATATCCGTATTTGTATGTAGCCGTTTGAGATTTACAAATTGATCTATAGTGATCAGGCAGTTTGTTGAAATAAATTATAGTTATATAATAAATTATAATTCTGATTTTTTCCTCATTTGTGTGTTTTGGGGTTTTGATTACGATTCTGAGTATTACCAACAAAAACGGTAGGATTTTAATTTTTAGCCAAAAAAACATGTATAGGTATATTATTCACTGAAATAATTTGCATAAATTTCATATAATTTAAGTGATTTAGTTTTTTGGCCACGCGTAATGTTTAGGCGCAATTCTATGGGAGCACTCTCCCCAATAAAGACTCCATTGATATGCTTGGAGTTAGTATATCAGACCGGCTCAAGTATCGGGGATCCATAGAAGCCCGAGTAAATCAGGCTTCCAATAAGCTGGACGTCTTGTACACGGCTAGGATATCCTTCAACAGTGACCAGCTGCTGACCCTGTACAAGTTTCAAGTCCGCCCAACAGTTGAATTTGGGAGCCACCTCTGGGCTGGTGCCCCAAATACTTAATTAACCTACTTGAATCTGTGCAAAGGAGGGCGATCCGTCTGATTGACAATCCGTTGTTAACAGACCGATTGCCTTCTCTAATGCATAGACGCAATGTTGGCATGCTGTGTCTGTTCTACAGGTATTTCAATGGGCCTGCTCCAAGGAGCTAGCAGTATTGATCCCTGATGCACCAGTGCACGTGCGCGAAACTCGACGGACACGAGCGGAACACCCGTTTACGGTTGACGTTAGCTTCATGAGAACGGGTCGTTTTTACGACTCGTTTTTTGTAAGTCGGCTCGTATGTGGAACGAGCTACCGGCATCTCTCTCCTATAATCCAAGCCTCTTCAAGGCCCGCATTAATAAATCCCTTCATACAGCCCCTACCTTAACCCGCCTCACAACGCCGCCCAACCGGGTGGTTACATAGTTCCCCTGTCTCTACACTGGCAGGGACGCTCTTGTGAGGTGTCACATAAAAAAAAACTGATCGTAAGAGATTCAGCCTACTGAGGTCATCTTCAGACTGGTACAGATATTCCTTAAACTGTGCTATATATACATTAAATTTAGGGAGAGGGATTAAAAGGGGTGGAATGCAATGATTTTATTCAAATTATATGGATATCCCATTTTTGTTGCTATGTCGTAACAACGAAGATGGAAGTCTAAAGATGGTTGATAGGCTAAACCCGGTCACGGTCAGAAATAAAAAAAATTTGGACATTGTTTAATATATTATTATCATGGAAGTAAATTATTATAATGGAACTGTCGAGTACCTGGCACGCGTTTCAATGCCACTCAAAGAAAGATTTGTCCCGCATCCCACGAACCCTCCCCCATCACGGATTACCCTCACCCTTCCCTCTTTCAGTCCCTACTGCTAAGCTACGAGAAATAATGCACACATTTTTATAACAACTCGATCACCACCTATTATACAATCTGAATGCAAATTTCATAACGCCAGAGTTCACATTTATGTATGGAAACCTTCGCCGGCGTGCGCAAAGCAACTCACCAAAGTTTCATCGCAATCGGATGAATGATATAGGAAATAATAAGAGAATCTTTATATAAATTTCACAACGCCATAGTTCAATATAATATAGGGAAACCTTCGCGGGCAAGCACACAACTCAAAGTTACAAAGTTTTATCGAAGTCGGTAGAGTGGTATGGGAAATAAGATGTGAATTTGTATATAAATTTCATAATGCCAGAGCTCACTTTTATGTACAGAAAAGGTATAGGAAATAAGAAGGAACAAACAAATAAAAAATCACTATTATAAATATATATATATATATATATATATAGATTCCACCACGAATTGTCAGTATCCAAAATAGAAATATTGAAAATAAACTCATCCTGTATATAACTAAAGGTGGTCGTTTGAACAAACAAGCACGGAAAGTTCTATGCAAAAGTTGCCCTATCTCAAATTCCAGTTTGTTCAATCTCCTTTTACAAAATTCTGGTGGTGCGTTTTTGTTCAATCTCCATTTTAAAATGTAAAAAAAAGTATCAAAAACTATCCTTAGTCAATTTACAAAGAATTACTTAAACTGATCAGACCTTTAGCTTGACGGAAATATCTTCATCTTAAACACCTATCATAATGTTTCATTGAAATAATCAAAGAAAACCTCCTCCTGTAAAATTTGCAAATGGTCGTTTGGACAATTAAGCACTGAGGTGACGAAATGGAATTGAATTGAATTGAAAATACCGTTATAAACAAGTGACCTTTATAAGAGTTTTAATAATTTTATTTCTTTATCAAGTGGTCGTAATTTATGGTTTTAAGGTAAACCGAGGATTTTAAAGTGAGGGGACAGGATAGAAAAGTTATATTCGACTTTGACATTGTATTTGACTTTGAACTTAAAAATATAAGATTTTTAATGTTGAAGTGTTCTTAAAGTCGTAATTGTTCTTAAATCATAATGTTTCTCAAATGC
The DNA here is from genome assembly GCA_026573805.1 of Hesperophylax magnus. Lineage (NCBI taxonomy): Eukaryota > Metazoa > Arthropoda > Insecta > Trichoptera > Limnephilidae > Hesperophylax > Hesperophylax magnus. Next base: position 532,100 of record JAIUSX010000018.1, read on the forward strand.
CGCCAAATGATTTCAATTTCAAAGGTTTCATACACTTCAATAACTACAGCAACTATAAATAATTTTCCAATTAGGTTTCGAAATTTGTCCACCTCCCGCAGCGCCCGTTCAAATGTGCGTTGCAAGCAAGTCCCGGAATATACCTTATATCTACGCTCCAAGTGACAAAATAGTTTTCGACTGTCGCTCGCGCGCATTTGCATGCGCCCTGTCCGGACAACCAATTTGCGGTCAGCTGACCAAGTGAGACGTCCACTCTACTGAAGATGAAATAACAACTAAAAAAATCATTTTTATTAGGTACCTACTTATTTATTACAAAAAAATCCGAATAAGAAAGTCCAAATAAACCCGACGATTTTCCATTCAAAAATAGTTTTTACTGAACCATAATCAAAGTTAGGCATCTAACAAAGCAAGACTTTCTAAAAATTTAATGGATTAACACATAACAAATTTGCAGATAGACAAAACGAGACAGAATGCAAAACGGTCGATTTAAAATAGGACGCCCAGTATACGCCCAGTCAATAAAAGACTCAAACAGCACGCTAGAATATCGTTACATCATGGATAAGGAATCGGAAAGAATCGGAAATACAACAGAATCATAATCCGTTGTATTGTTGTGATTTAACATTTTATTGCCCAACTTCATCTAAGATTTTTTTAATTGTGTTGAATAAGGATGCTATAGCATTGTATGAAATAAATTAAATGTATTTTTAAACGAAAATTCCGGGGACCAATAATAAAAGTGCACATATTTGAACCATTTAAAGTGTATTTGATGCTAATGTCACACCAATGTCTTAAAAAAGCTAAATACTTTTAAGACTTTAATTTCAAAGTGGAAAGAACAAACTGTCCCTTCTTTCGAATTTAACAAAACTAGTGAAGAAAGCTGGCAAATAATGTTGAGTGACGCCAGATTTAACAAAAAGTTTTAGATTTGATAAAGTTGGATTGATAGTTTTGCTACAATCTCTACAGTTGTATGATCCAATTATACCTGAAGTGACGATACCTTTGCTCGGCGTTTTGCCCCGGGGGAATAGTATCTATGTTGATCACCAATGCATTCATTTCAGACTAATAATTTCCTTGCCGTTTAAAGTTTGATTTCAATGTCGTTAATCTGCACGTTGCGTTGGCTTTATTGCATATTTTACTACCAGTTATTAGAAAAGATTCATTGTATATTTTAATGAGAATAGAAGTGAAAATATAGCACAGAGTAGCGAAAAGAGCCAACAGTTGGCCGAATGAAGCATCGCTCCGTGCAAGCGCGTCGTCCCGTCTTGCCACGCTTGCCTAGCAAAAGTTGGTTTTAGAAGCGCCAAAAGATACAAAAAAATAATTTTAAAATACAATTCCAATAAAATATCAGATAAAAATATGTTTTTATATCATACTTAGATAGGTACTTTGCTTATCTGAATTTTTGTTCCAATTCTAAAAATGTTAATTAAAATAATTTTGTTAAAATATTATATTAGTAGTATATAAGTAGGTACTTTATCTTTTGACTGAATTCTTGATACAATCACTTTCAATTTTGAAATTCAAAACAAATCTGAGTTTAATTGAACCAGAGTTACAAAACAGACCAACCGAAACCACAAGCGAAATAAGTACGTTTAATTACTCAGAAACGGAGTGTATTGATCTGTGGACGAAAATATTAAATTCATTTTAAATTAAAAACACTTTTCAATCATGCTTATTCTTTTTTAAGAGCCTTTTTTATTATTACTAAAACAAAATAAAAAAATATTACTGACCGACAGTTTTACTGAAGTATCGAGTTACAAATAAATTGTAACTTTTCTCAAAGTTATCCAATACATCTTTTAGCTCCAGAAAGACACCATCCGGATCCCAATAAATAAAATAAGATAAAAACTTTATTTTCAGTCTATTTTATAAAAGAAAACGAACTGGCCATGGCGAAGCAACAAATTAAAGAAAACGTGTTTCGGATTATATCAGATAAGTGCTTTAAACATAATTAACGCGGAGTAGCTTCAAAAACTCGCAATTTATTAAATCCGTCCATTAATTACGTTGTTTTTTGCGTAAAATAACATCTTATAAGCTACGCAACTTTCTCTTCTCGGAAATCTTTACAATATCCAACAGGCGCCTATTACTTCATCCGTTGGTTCAGAAATTACATTAATTTATTGTTATACTTTAAGTTATTCATTCACATTTTTTTTTGGTAAAATTTTTCACTGCTGTAAACTTGTAAACTTTTTTAACTAGGTTTTGGATTAACAAAATATTTTTTTATTGAAGAAATAAATATATTTTATTGTTTAATTATCAATGCTCCTTTGTGTCTTAACGTGATTGTTATAACGTTAAAAAGACATCTCCTTAGCAAAGCTTGGGGAGATTAACGTTTTACATGGTAGGCACAAAGATGTATCAATCTCATATCTGGTCCTCGTCTGTTAAAAATATACTCTAACAATAAAATATGAAAATAAGGTTGCGGGTTGAAAATTATTGCAATGTTCTAGAATTGCAAATTTCAAGTTTTTGGCATCAAACAAATAAATCAAACAGATTTACTACTTCATAGTAGAGATTCAATAAAAAAAAGTTTCTATTAATAAAAAAAAGTATTCTCTGAAAAAACGGTTAGAGATGCTGTGTTTGAATGATTCTATAAAAATGTGATATGTCTGTTATTAAATTAAACATTTTCACCGCCTTTATCCTCAATGACTTAAAAAATCCTCAAAAGTCTACGAAAGATAATATTACGATTTCCGGTATACTTTCCTCGGCAATAAATATCTCAGCCTGTTTGCCGATGACAACACTAATCCTGCAGCCAAAGAACTGCTTTATATTCTTCCTTCTGTAATTCTGGAAGTTACGCAATACTCACAAAACATATTTTTTTTATTGTTATTGCGTTTATTTCTCAAGTTCGTCAAGAATAAAAATAAAAATTAGAATTAAATGAAAACGATATATTTTCAAGAAACCGAAACAATGTAAATATGATTTAAGATTTTCACGGCCAAAAGTATTTTTTTTATTTGTTTTTGGGGTGTTATGCCGTCTTGCGCTAACCCCTTCTTTAGTCAACGTTTCGGACAACGTTACAGTGTCCATCATGATCCAGGATGATCGAAACAATATAATTTAACAAAATAAATGGGGATTTTACAAAAAAACATTTTAATTCATTTTCAAAACCGAAAAGTAATTGATTTATTTTTTATATTAACTCTTCGCAGGAGGTCCTGAGGAAAAAAAATCCATTCGGGCCTATGTCATCTTTGGGGATGCTGTGTGGATGTTTTTTTGAGGAAATGAAGGAGAAGAATATCTGGGAAGGAAAAGGGTACGAGGGGTGGGTAAAAATATCTCCCTCGACCAGTCTCCCTAAATCCGGCCCGCCAGACAGCAGGTGGGCAGACGCATCCCCTTGAACCCGGCCAGTCACCAAACGTAGCTAACAACTTGAGGTGATCTATGGCAGAAGTGTTGGTTATCCAATAAATGGTTCCCGGGGCGGCGGCACCCATACCCGCCTCCCGAATTGATATATTAAATAGTAATATTTTTTCATTTTGTCTTCCTTCAAACCCGCAACGCTGGAAGAAGAAATAAAAATTCTTTCAAACTCACCTAATAAGCAGTGCAGTCTTGGTCCTATACCGACATGGTTATTAAAACAATGTTCTATTGTTTTAGCTCCATTCCTAGTTCACGATTTTAATAAATCATTGAGCACGGGTGACTTTCCTGAACCACTCAAGTCAGTTGTAGTTACACCAATACTGAAAAGTTCACACCTAGACGCAGATCACTTAGGTAATTATCGACCCGTTTCAAACATACCATTCATTTCAAAAATCCTGATGAAAATTTCTGCTGCACAATTAACCAGTCACTTGAATTCAAATAAATCATTCGCAAATCGTCAATCTGCGTACAGAAAGTTCCACTCAACTGAAACCGGACTACTTCGTATGCTATCAGACATAACTCTTGCCGTAGAATCAGGTAAGTTATCATTTATCTCACTACTAGACATGAGTGCAGCGTTTGACACGATTGATCACGAATTCCTCATCAGGAGATTAAAGGAAATATTTTGATTGAATTCCGACGAAAACGAAATCAATAGTCTCAAGATCAGTATAACTTTTTTTTATTTTTTATATTAACTCCACACAGGAGGCCCTGAAGAAAATAATTTCCCTCAGGGCCTATGTCATCTTTGGGGATGCTGTGTGGAGGGTCTTTTTGTGGAGAGGAAGGAGTGAACATGGGTCTTGAAGAGTCCCATGTTGTAGGAGGGAGGAAACACAGAGGCCGGCAGTTCGTTCCACAGCCGAGCTGTTGAACTTAAGAATGAATCGTAGAAGCGACCCGTTCTCATGTGACAAATGTCAACCGTGTACAAATGTTGGGCGCGCGTTTGGCGTGTATCCCGACTATGCACCGGTGCCGAAGGGATCAATGACGCTAGTTCCTCAGAGCATCTTCCATTGTAATACCGATAGAACAAGGATAGCATACCTACCTGACGCCTGTGCTCTAAAGATTGCAGTCCGCTTGTTAAGATTGGGGAATCTATCAAACGGACCGCCCGTTTTTGCACAGAGTCAAGGGTTTTTTTCAGGTATTTAGGGGCTCCGGACCAGAGATGGCTACCAAATTCGAGAGTAGGGCGCACTAACTGAATGTCTAGAAGCAATAACTCGTTGGATGTCTTCAAACAAGCTGAAGCTGAATCCATCTAAGACTGAATTTCTCTGGGCGGCCACAAATAAACGTCAACTTTTCATAGACGATTCACCTATTTCTATTTCTGGCAGCGATATCATCCCAAAAACAACAGTCAAACTTTTGGTGTCAATTTAGATTCATACTTTTCTTTTAAAAGTCAAATAAATAGGATTTTAAGCACCGGTTTTTTTCACCGAGACAACTCAAGTCTGTCCGAAGAAATCTTCCTACAGAAGCAACAAAACAACTGTTTCAAAGTCTCACGTCTCGATTATTGCAACGGCATTTATGCCAACCTTCCAAAATATCAAATTGACAAACTTCAATCAGTGTTTAATGCAGAAGCACGGCTCATAACCGGGGTTTCAAAATATTCGCACATTTCAGAAGATCTTCTTAACCTCCACTGGCTCAAGTGCCCCGAAAAATTCCAGTACAAATTGTGCTGGATGGTGTTTAAATCCATAAATGAAATGGCCCCATCCTACATCTCTGAACTATGCGTCCCGGAAAACACTGGTCTGAGACAGTCAACTCTTAGATCAGCAACATCAGCAGCTGTAGGCAGAATGATGGAACCTAAGCACAAGCCAAATACTAAGTTTGGTGATAGCGTTTTTGGAGTATCTGGGCCGAAGGCTTAGAATAAACTCCCTCCGGAACTAAGATCCATAACAAGTCCAACAAAATTCAGGTCTAAACTAAAAACTTCTTTTTTGAAGCTGTCATACCCTCAATTTAAATATACCATTCCTGAGAGAAAGTCCAGTTATATCCAATTTTCCAAAAACATCCTAAATCCTGTATCTAAATTTCGCTAATAAACAATTAGTTAATGTTAATTAAGTGTTAATCTCAAGTAACCTACCAGGTAAGTATTATACTGTATATTATTTCCATATATAGTTAGTAATAACATAAATCATTGTAGAAATATATTATAAATTTGTACAACGCCCTTGAGGTGATTTTGCACAAAAACGGTGCTATACAAGTCATCCAAGTATTATTATTTTTATTTAAATAAAATAACACAAATAAGTCAACTCAATGCGGTAATGACATAGTTTGATAATAGCCTCGATCTCTAAAACATTTGAAGAAAAATAAAATAATTGCAACTCGTATATACGTATTATGTGTTGGGGTGATACACTACGCCATAAACTAACTCAGGAGAGGCGGTCTGGCCAATTGGGGAACTGCCGCCGAATATCATTTCTTTGTATGGGATCTGTCACTTTGACAGATAACAGCCGCGTAATTACGGTGCTCCTTAAATTTTTCTGACCCCCTCAACACATCCAAATATCGACTGGCTATATCACGGCGCATATCGTCGCCACGCCCACACACGGGATCGTATGGCGAGCAATATGGAGGTTATAAAACGCTTTGAACTTATAGCTTAATCTGTCACCCCCTTTAAGGTTTTATGCATATTTTCATACTTTATGTTTTTAAATATTTCACTTTTGACAGCTTGTCTCAAATATCTGAACCTTTTCATGGCGTCACTGTCCTCGACATATTTATATAAAATCATGTACATCAGAAGTAGTTTATTTTCCCACGCCTCTATACAAGGGCGCAGTAAAGATTGATATTAATTTTACGATAGTTTTAAGGTATTTTCTAGCTTTGTAAAACCTTTTTGTGGTGATATTTCATAAAGATGACGCCATAAAAATAAGTATTATTAATATTTATAGCAGTATAAAAAGATTTTTGATGTAGCCTATATCCAATTCCGATTTTACCAAGTCTCACAGGATTTTTATGAATCTTTTTTCCAATAAGACGTAATAATTTATTACCTCAAGTGAGTTTTCTTAGACTAAATGCTGACGTATGCGATTAAATTGGTAAAATCCTAGTGGGAAACTGTGTAAATAGATATACCAAACGAAAAAGCAAAGGCCTATGTGAAAGGCTTGGACAAATTCAGATATGTAAGCAATTTAAAACTATAAAGCAGAATGTTATAAAATCGTTTTTGCTCGAACAAATTAATAATATTCGGTTGTAGATGTAGGTACTTCATGGAAATGGGATCGGTTTACGCCTGAATAATATAGAATTATTCCAGAAGCTCTAGAAATAAATAAATACCTAAAACTAAATAAAATCAATCTATTGATCAGCCCAATTTTAAACCTCCCCTAAACCCATTCTTACCCCTCTCACGTATCTACCGTAGTGGTGTAACTTTTTTTTTGATTTGAGCTTTTGGTTTTCGAGTAAAAAGGATCCAATATTGGAATTTTTAAAAATTAAGTTTTTTGAAAATCTTTGCCAAATTAACTACCTCTTTTCTCCATAATTTTTGTTCTTGTTCCTTTCCATCTATCAGGAATATTTTGTCGTTTAGATAAAATATACATCTAGTCAAAGCAAAGATACCTGTTTAAAAGTGTTAACCGTGGCCGCCACAGGAATTCAAACACTTCAAAGATAAGCCTCTCCCCATCACACCACCTTCCCCTCCTTATTTCCTCCTGCCGAGATCCTTTAGACTAAATGTACATTTATAAACAATCGCCCAGGATTAAGCGGAGAAGTCACTCAGATGAAACTGAAAAGAAACTCCCTGCTTTTGGCAGGAGTACTAAACCTTAGATTGCTGTAAAATTATATTAAATAACTATCTAAAAATAAAACAGATCTGGACTAAAAGTTTAATTCATTTGACAATATTGTGTATTATGTTGCTGTGGCGGTTAATTTGTAAATATTTAGGTGTCAAGGTGTTTTTTTTCTGAACGTACATAGTAAAAGTGGGCAACATATGACACCATTTAGAAATACGAACATAAATCGGACTCGATTGGAGTCATTTAAATTTAAAGACAATGACCGCGAAGCCATGTTAACATTTTCAAACTTTTAGTCTTATCGTAGTGGAATACTAATAAAGTTGGACACTGTGACACAGCACCCTTGAGGTGATGATTAAGATGAGGTGATTTTTCACAAAAACGGCGCAATACATATTACAAAAACTTTATACAATAATTATTTGTTACTATTACAGTGGTACAGTCCTTTAGATTACAGTGGTTTATATGGTAGTACAGAAAAAGGTACAAAAAAATAAATAAAATAGATGATATAGGTAAAACTCTGTGTAGGTGATATTGTATGTTACGAGAACACCTCGCTAGGAGAACCTGTGCCGAGGTGTTAACGTGTTTGGGATTGTGTGATAGGTATTTATGTGTTGTGGTAGAAAGGTAATTTTTTTTTCTTCACATATTCAAACATGAAAAGCACACATTTCTATGTGAGTGTATGTATTTTTGGATAATTCTTGAAAAACGTGTATAGTATTTAATTTTACTAATTATATTTTGGTTATGTTTGGTTTGGAATTATAATCTTTTGAATAAAGTGAATATCTTGATTTTTTATCCAGGCTCCGATATGTTTTTTGAGAAAGTTCGTAGATGTATTTATAGTCAGTAATTGTTTCAAAGTAATGGGCATACTGTTAAAAAATTTGATTGCGTACTACTGAAAGTGTCTTTGTCCGTGTGTGGTGTGTGTCATCGGAATGTTCAGTGTTTTATTTGCTGAGGACTCGGTTTTTAAGGAAGCATGGTTAGGAAATGTTATTTACAGTGGGCTAGTATGTTGATAAAAAAATAGTAATAATATTTGCGTAGAAACAAAGGAAATGACGGCGTGCGTAAGTAAATTTTATTGATGAAAAAGTGTTAAAATATTTAAAGGTATATTTGCGGCTCGATTCTAATTGAAAGATACTTTTAATATCGCCCTGGTGTAAGATCACAATTCAGTATTGTAACGTTGCATGAAATGGGTCCCTTCTCTCCCCAATATCTTAAGGCTCACAAAAATATCCCAATTGGAGATGTCATAGTCTCACTGTCTCTAGATGGTTGGGAGCAATAGGGACTCTTGTGCGGTGTTCACATAAAAAGGCTATGCAGACAGTAATGCAAACAATCCTCGTAATGATCAAACAATATAACAGTTTTTTATAACGGCCCCACGCTGGGCACCAATTTATAATAAGCTTTATATTACACGTATTATTAATACACGTCATTGCCATTTTTGTCAAGACACATTTATGATTTACACAGTTATAATTTTTTTGTTATAGTAAATCACTGACAAACTACCTTTACAGTTTAGCAGGTTTCATACTGAAGAATAAAAATTCAAAAAATATATGTTTTCGCACCAATCAAATGTACCTATTTATTTTAATCTGTAAACTTCGTCCACCAAACCAGGGGGAAATTCCTAGCATGGCGGAACAAATAGTACAAAAAAGTACATAATATTGTACAAACTTTTTTGTATAACTAAACAATTGTAACAGTTTTTACGAATATAACTAATCTCGCCGAAAAAGCGACACGGCGCGCCAACTCCAAAATAGGTGAGAAAGATAAAGATTTCACTAGTTACTCTTCAACCTCGGTGAAAAGCACGAAGCATGTTGCACAAGGTATTGAGCCTCGGGTTTGATCTGAATCTTTGTTAGTTCAAGGCCATGCACCCGCTTTTATAGGCCGTCCACGGTTGATCTATGGTAAGTTGCTGGAGTGCAAGCCACTGATTGGTTTATTGTGAGCTGCGTGAAAAATCAGATATCTATGATTATCTCCGTTTGCAGAATGAGATCATGTTTAAGAGAGAGCGAAAAATTATTCAAAAAGTAACAATACTTATGTATTTGATTTAATTTTAATTTCATTCGTCGCCAAGTGCGGGTTCCCAACCGCTGTTCCTGTACACTTGTACAATATATATTTTCTAGAGTGAAGCCTCCACCGTAACAGCCCCCATAATTCTCACTTAATTATCTCCAGACAAACGGGCCTCCGAGGTAATTACTTTCAGCTCCCAACACTTCATCTGTCGCCTCGGCCAACAAACAAACAAACCAACTCCGGCGAACACACAAACGCAAGGATAAACGCAAACGAAAAAAGCGTTGAAACATTCACAAATATTATCACAACAAATATATATAAAGAACACAATTTTAAACTTTTTTCCACTTGTTTTTATTTGACCGTGACCGGTTTCAGCCTGTTAGGGCCATCTTCAGACTGGTACAATTTTTGTCTTAAACTAGGGTTTATATACATAGGCAAATTACATTGAGGGGAGGGGTTAACATAGTAGGTTGGTTTGAATTATGAGGGGTTTTTTCGTGAAACATGATATTTCCCAAATAAGTATAATAACAATAACATAATAACATTTAGTTCATTATTATAATTTATACAATTCAGGGGTATATGTAAGAGTCTGTGAATGTCTGTGAAAGTCTGTAAATGTTATTAAAACCATAGCAAATAATAATGGATATAGTAGTGAACTTATTGATAGTTTATTAAAGAAAAAGAATAAAAAACTCACACTGGCAATCATATCACAAGGTCTTACAATCAACAATGAAAATGATGTCACAAAAAAACAATGGGTTAAAATACCGTATATTGGTGATATATCCACAAAAATATCTAGGATAACCAATAAAGACAATTGTAAAACAGCATTCTATAATGTAAATTCATTAGGTAAAATCCTAATAAATAACAAAGATAAAAGGGATAAAATGGAAAACTCAGGAGTTTACCAAATCAACTGTGCCAATTGCCCGTCTTACTATATAGGCCAAACGGGTAGATCATTCAAAACCCGCATAAAGGAACATTTTTCAAGCTGGGTAAATGACAAAGGCGAAATGTCGAATGTTGCGGCACACTTACTTGAGAATAAACACTCGTTTGACAAGGATAGAGATGTAAAATTTTTACATACCTGCGACAAAGGTCATAAATTAGATAGGCTAGAGTCATTAGAGATAACCCGCCTAACTAAAAAAGTAAACTCCAACAATGTTATGAACACAAAATTAGAATCAGTTGCTAAATCTCCGTTGCTATATCCATTATAATCAGTGTGTCACCTATCATAAATATGTATTTGAATTATATAAAATCCATTAAAATATTTTTTCCTAACCACACAATAGATTACCGATAACTTTATGTTGGGTAAATCCTTAAATTGATAGTCCTAATAGGCATAATTATCATAGTTCTACAGATAAATTCATTTGATTTTAATAACAATACTTATTTGGGAAATATCATGTTTCACGAAAAAACCCCTCATAATTCAAACCAACCTACTATGTTAACCCCTCCCCTCAATGTAATTTGCCTATGTATATAAACCCTAGTTTAAGACAAAAATTGTACCAGTCTGAAGATGGCCCTAACAGGCTGAAACCGGTCACGGTCAAATAAAAACAAGTGGAAAAAAGTTTAAAATTGTGTTCTTTATATATATTTATAATGGAATTCCACCACGAAATAACAGTTTCAAATATTAAAATTATCACAACAGTTTGTGGATTTTCACCAAGTGCCTGCCGTGAGCTTAATGTTTGTTATGGTTTTTAAACCTGGCTCCAGTCCTCTTAACTGCTTAATCCTCAAAATAACAAACGTGAACGTAGTCCTCCTTTAAATTAATTTCACGTATTGGGCATTTGTAAAAGTTGAAGTACCTATACATTTTTTTGGCATTTAAATAAATATTTCATTGCCCATTGAACATATTATTTGCAACTAACAGTCGTGTAAATTTCATTGTACCTACTAGAGCTCAACGTTGGAATTTTTTTGCTGATCCCGAAGTACGCAGATTTTATACTTTGAGTTGAATTCCGGTACCACATCTACACAATACACAATACAACCAGGTATGTTTGTTCAAATTATTTTTATATTAAATTAAGGATGTAAACTTTACACTACCAACAAAACATGTCGAAGCGTACATAAATGAACACATTTAAAAAGAAGATACCTACAAAAGCAGATTTCTTTAAATATTAAAAAATAAATACTACGTTTTAACCACATTTTATTGTTTAGATACAACCGACATGTTTTGTGAGATATGCTCACCTCATCAGGGTTTACTTAACAACATATATTTAATTCCACAAATCCAGACAAACTACAGTTTTCATGATGAATTAAGGAAAATAATGAGTTTTCAGCATTCAGTCTCTAACAGTCTAACTATCCGCACCGTGTTGGTTCATTCATCTTGTTTACAACAGCCAGCAGATAAAGACCGCTACTGCTATTCATATTTCATTTAAATAATCCCTTCAGACACCTCGGGCTCCTACAGCGAGGGTGTGAACCCGACACCCTACTCCCAACTCCCCACCTTCACTACCTACCACCCTCTTCCCACCTCCCATCGCGGGATGTTGAAGCTAGAAGCGGTGATATTAGCATGTTAAGTGTGATGAAATAAATTCTTGTCATCAAAGTTGTTAATGTTGGGAATTGTAGGAGCATGTTGTGGAACGTTGCGGATTGATGCGGAATTGTTTTGTCTTGTTTAATGTTCATAGACTGTTGTGGACTGCCGTGCATAGATGTGGATGGGATAGTTCTGATTTATTGTTCATAGACTGTTGTGGACTGCCGTGCATAGATGTGGATGGGATAGTTCTGATTTATTGTTCAGAGACTGTTGTGGACTGCTGTGCATGGAGGTGAATCGGATGATACTGATTAAAAATTAAATAATAAAAGTCTTGATCGAAAGATTGATCATTAAGATATTCTTGAAATTACCATCATAATATTTTGTAATGAATTTTTTTTTACAATATTCAATGTACGATAGATGCTTAAACAATATTCTATTTTTTAAAGGAAAATAGTTAAATAACTCACAAATTAATATATTAGCAAGACATCAAAACGACATCAAAATCCTAAAATTGTTTGAAATGATGGCCTGGAATACACTTGAAGGGTAAAGGTCTGAAAAAACTGGAAAAAAACACTAGCAATGCTTAGTAAGCACATTAAAAATGCTTATATGGCACATTAAAAATGCAATTGGCTAAAGAAAACGTCGTAATAACTCAAAAATTAATCACGATAATGCCATGAAAATCTAAAATCATTATTATTACTATATAAACATGTATATTAAATTGACATATTTTTAGAATGTATCGGTCAATGTGCTGTAAATGGCATCAGGACATCTGCCATGATGAACACTGCAAGACTGTTAGAAACGATGGCTAAATAATGTAGAAGCGAAACATTGCTTATCACCTTGAAAACGATCACCCATCATAATTCTTTTGGCGGCGAGAATCTTAAGTCGCATCATTAATTGCCAAGTTCAGTGGCATTGTTAAAGAAACAATAAACTTTTGGCAGCTTTCTGGGATTGTGGTTAACCTTTCACAAACAAATGGCAATACACTTGGTAAAATGAAGACAGGAGATTTGGTCCACGTGATCCAATCACTGACGCAGTTAGAGGCTACGTGATCATCTATTTTGGGTTCATACGTATTGATTTAATGTACCTACCCTTAAACCTTTTCTATTTATTACATTGGTTCGAAACGCTGATTACGTGGGCGTGTGTTAAATTGTTTGTATTTTCATGTTTTATCGAGTATATAATATTAATATTAACAAGTACAATGTTTCTCGTGTCTAGGAATGAGTTAGTGATGAATGCAAGTACGTCGAAAGTCATGGTTTTTGAAAGAGAGAGTACACAAACAGTGTGCAATATTATTGTGAATGATTAATAATAAGAGTAGTATAGTGGTGGATACGTTTGTGTATTGGAAAAATAGCGGGAATTCGCGATGGTTAGTTAGTTAAACATTTATAATTAATATACTATACGGGGCGTATCAGGACGTACCCGACAAACTTTAACTAGTGAGTCTTGAGTTTACTTAAATGAAAATAAATAATGTAGAAGGCATTTCAGTCTCCGTTGAATCTCTTTTTTCAATGTTAAGTAGATTTGAGAATTTGTCCTAGTATTGTTGCTGGTCTGTGTACTTACTTTTCTATATAGATATTTATTATCTTAAAGATATATAGATATTTGTAATACTTAAAACGGTCTTAAAGATTTATACATGCCTTAAATATAGATACAAATAATACAGTTGTGTTAACTCGATATTTGTTGTACATTGTAAAAATGGTCAAGTAAGTGCATGATATTGATTTATAAAATAAATAAAGTTACATTGGGTTTAAGATTAGTACATTTTAAATAATATAGACAAGTTACTTGTTTAAATTAAGAAATAAGATTAAATAATTTAATTAAATAGTGTAAATTATAAACAAATATAAATAAAAATAACGAAACCTGAAAAAATATATATGACATATATATATATATATATATATTTTTTTATTATTCGTTAACGCCTCATCGGGCTTTTACAGATGAAATTGACAATTTGTGCATGTAAGTGTAACATAATACATGGATAATAGCATAATTATATACAACAAAAATAAAAATCAAATGTTAATACTAAGATTAACATCAAATCTAAATAATATCACCTGAGACTGTAAATAAAGCAAAGTTTCACATATAAAGTAAGTATGTATATTGTACATTCGTATATGCATATAATTATTCATGTTTGTTGCAAACCAGTAAAACTGAAAACACTCGTAACTTTACTCGTAAGGTATATAAATAAATTTATATATAACTGATATGTATTATAAAACAGAAATTTAAAAAACATAAGAAAAATAATGTCTGTTGTATCTACAGAGAAAAAACTAATAAGTAATGGCAAAATACCAACGCTGTAATTAATATCGAATTTAAATAATACTTGAAATGGTAAAACAAATCAAAGTATAATACCTATACGATTCGAGTATGACCGTACATGCATACAGTCATTAATAAGGATGTAAAAAACAAGTAAACTACGGAGTATGTGATTTAAACGTTGAAGATATACAGAGAAGGTTTTTTTCTAAATAATACAAAATAATAACTAGCAAAAAGGTATTAAATTAGTAGACTTTTGAAGCTCGCGAAGTTTATAACACCAAATATATCAAAAAGTTCACAGTGGTGAATAAATACAGTAGTTAGTATTGAGGTTATTGTTAATTTTAAAAGAGTTTTTGCTTCGAGTTTGTCTGGCAGGTAGGTATTCATATAAATTAATTCCAATAATTCAGGGTTCCATTGTCTGGCAGGTACATTTATATAAATTAATTCCAATAATTCAGGGCTGTCAATTAAAGATTTGATAATTTTGAATAAAAATAATATATCTGTTAAAAAATAATATATCAGCATGATTGACACATACCGTACTGCAGTTTATACATGATTGACACAGAGCGTACCAGTCTTTATACATATTAATTTCATTTTACTTATATTATTAATGAAGAACATGAACTTGGCATGGAGTGTTTTTGTCATGCTGTTTATGTGGGAGACCCATCGAAGATTTTCGTCCATTTCAACGCTAATAAATGAAATGCTTCCAGCGTGCGTTATACTGCGGCACTGGCTTGACTGTGAGCTTATTAGTTATAACAGTATTCTGGTCATTATAAAACAAAACATGCAAGAAAATGAGATGAGAAGATTCAAAATTGACAGATACAATCAAAATAATTATCGGTAATTTTTCGCAATTCAATAAACACGATAAAGAAAAAAAGTTCACTATTTACTGCATAATATTCACATATCTCCTTTATCTCCCCACTGCCGTGTAAGTCAACTTATTCAAGAATATTATAGTCCAAACAATTAAAAAAGTTTTCTATCTTTCCTGTTGCTTAGTACATTTCCTGGAACCTCCCCCCGTAACAACCTCCTGACATTCCCCCCACCCCCACCACCCCGTGACAACGTCCATCAATCATCTTGTCGCGATCGGCCACATTCCGCAGACTCCGCTTTTTTAGTTCACGACAGAACTCCTCAAACTGGGGAATTAGCAGCTTATCGTTTTATTAAATTTATGGATATTAAGTAAATACATTCAATTACAATTCGTAAATTAAGTTTTTATTCGAACTTCATTATTGTTTCTTGCTGACAGTTCGAACGTTTTAATATACCCTTGTAATTTCTTTGGGAGTGCGCATTTTGCCCAGGTTTAGTGGTGAAAGAGACAGGCGAGCTGAAACAATTACGAACAAGTCTTGATTTAATTAACTTATTAATAAACTCATTTGAGTGTATCAAAATAAAATACTTGGTAATGAATTTATTGAAGACTGGGATGGCTATCTGAAAGAAATCGTATTACATTTTTATGAAGTAATATTTTATGCTTAATGCTATGATGACTTCTTTGTTGTAGATATAGGTAGAAACTGTTTGATTAGTTAATATTTACATTGTCAAGATTCAATGATGTTATGTTTTCTTTATTTTATATAATATGTAAGTAAGTAGGTATTTAAACGGTAAACTAAATGTAAATAACAAAATTTTGAAAAATACCCCTTAGTCAAACTACTAAAAAGTAGTTTTTCGGCACTCTTTCGTCTTATTTTGTATTTTTTTTACTATTTAAAATTGTCTGTGCACATAGAGAAACAATAGCGCGTTTTGCTTTTACGTTCAACAGATGATGCTATTTTAAAAAAAAGTTTTTACCTGTCACAGGTGACATCTATATAATACAAGTATATAAAAACACCCGAGTATTTGAATGTAACGTCGTGTCAAAATTTCAAAGCTATCGGTGAAGAACTTTCGGAAAATTAAGATTTTGAACAAACGGATATTAAACTTTTTATTTATACAGATATATATATAGATAGAAAAAAATATATTTGCTGCTCTTTGATTCTCAAGAAGTCAACAACTTTAGATGTTTTTTTATTCAAGAACGCTTAAATTTGGTCTTTCGTATATTCCCCATGTTTGATAAAATATTCGTAAAACTTTCTCAAGTTTTATCAAAGTTCATCAAATCATAGGAATTATCTTATAGGAATCCTAACCACCAGTTTAAAACAGATTAAAATTCTATTGGTCATACATAATAATATGTTTTACTTAATGCAAACAATGTTTCAACTTCTCCACGGTAACAATGTTTATTGTAACTTTGTTAAGCCTTGGGTATCTGTGATACAGTTTTACAAACTCGGACTCCGTACATAAAATAAGCTCCCAAAATATGATCTTTGACGCGTGACGAAGACTTTTTTGTTTAATTTTTTCCACACCACTTTAGGGTTTTTTTGCTATTAAACTTCATCAAACGTCGTTGAAGAGCGCCTATCGCAGCCATCCTTCCAGAACCCCATTCCTCTCTCTGCTGTTCTTGAAAGACTTTGTTATTCTGGATAATTGAATAAATTTGTGTGTGAAAGGTTTAAGGAGCGGCAATGAAAAGTTTAGCTAAAACCTGAAACAGATACCAAATCTTCATTTATCCACATAATGATACCAGGATTACTAGGATCCACGATACTAGGATTTCCAAAATGTAGACGATGCAAATGGCTAACGAAGACAAAATGTAAATTTTAACCAAATCCAACTATGATTAAACTTTTTACCAAATTTTTCTTTTCAATAGACAGAACCTTGTAACCGTGCGGTAGCACTTTTTTTCCATTTTTAAATGAAATTACTGAACAATAAACTTATTTTTCGGTCAAAAGCGTTGTAATGCAATCAGTTATGTCTAGTCAGAACATCGATTTAGAAATAAGTATTATTTTTATAAAATATAACCAACTCAGCCCTTATATGTGCATAAAGAAGTATAGACGTGGGAGATCCTATGAACTTTTTTCTCCGAAAGCCAGGACTTGTGCCTATCAGAACACGCCACTCAACAGAGCGACTCAACTGCTTAACGATTCTGCATTGACCATCGACATTTTTAACGTCACTTTTAGACAGTTCAGCAACTATCTTTTGAAACATGTTGACCTTGTTTCAATTTGGGCGGCGGGTTTGGGTTCCGCCACCCCGGGAACCATTTATTGGATGACCAACACCTTTGCCATAGGTCACCCTAAGTTGTTCGATAGGTTTAATGATTTAGCAGGGGTGTCCGGGTTCATCGGGTGACGTGTATTCAGGATGCGCCTGCCCGGGAGAGGTTGGTTCCCCTTTTAGACCCTTTAACCTTTCCAATTGGTTCTCGACCCATCGCCACTCGCTGCAATGGGAGGGATATATTCATTCATCCGTCACTCCTGGACAAACTGATCCCTATATTCCTACCCAACCCTAATACATTTTACCCTTCCA
Source organism: Hesperophylax magnus (assembly GCA_026573805.1). NCBI lineage: Eukaryota > Metazoa > Arthropoda > Insecta > Trichoptera > Limnephilidae > Hesperophylax > Hesperophylax magnus. The sequence continues at coordinate 549,980 of JAIUSX010000018.1, forward strand.
GAACTTTCTTTCCTTCCTTTCCTTAAAAAAGACTCTCCACACAGCATTCCAAAAGAAAAGGCCCCGAGGTAAATTATTTTCTTCAGGGCCTCTTGTGTGGGGTTAATGTAAAAAACCTTTTAAAATTACATTTTCACCTTAAATTTGTAATTTTTACGTAATATTTTGGTGCATAACTGTTTTATGGAGAAAATAACTAAATACATAAAAGAAACTTCCTCGCAAACGTTCGTGGTGCAGAAAATAAATTCATGAAGTTATTTTGTGGGATTCAATACTATCACGGAGTCTTTCTCTCCACTGCTTCGAGAATGTTTCACAATTCACCTCCAGTATCTACGAGATAAATGCCACATTCAATTTGTTCCAAGTCTTATATAATGTAGCGTTCGGTGTCGGTCGGTTTCTATTCGCGAGCGTGTTAAGCGCCCTGTGTCCTGTAATGGCTCCGCCACTGAGAACTCCGATTGAACCATGGGATGGAACCTTTCTTTCGTTTTTTTACCGTTGTTTAAAGCCAATGAATCCACTTAGATTTTACCGTTTTTTCAATGTTTTAAGTTCTATAAATTATGCACATTATGGCAAGCGATTACCCAAAACGTTTTTGCAAGCCTGGCATAAATGCCAAAAATCGCTCGAGTGGATATAGACTGTGCATAAAATATTATGTATTGTAAAGTAAGAACGAAGCAAAGGTATTGTAAAATATTTGTGTACACCGCATTCCGCGCTGATACCGTGAAACTTTGATAAATTTATAAAAATAATTGTAAACTGAAATCATAGCTTTACTTTTTCTACCCTCAAATTTCAAAATTAAAATAAAACAGCTGACCGAGTGAGAAGTTACGTTCTTATATTTGAATGGGTTACGTGTTGTTTATGAGAAAGAGGGAGAAGTAACAAAAACAATAAAGACCATCCTCTATAGTTCGCTCATCATCGGAAGAACATTATTAGTTCGTATCTCCGGGCGTAAATGTTATTTGTTTTGCTTTTTGGACTGAAAACAAAGAGAGAGCTCAAAGTAGTGGGCGACCAAGCTTATCGAGCTGTTCCGGATTCAAACTTTAAACAAAGGAAGAGATATACCCAAACCCAATACCTAGTGAGTTTCAAATAAGGCGAGAATATCATATGCTCGTAGAAAAAGGATATATAAAACATATTGTGAGCAATATCTATCTTAGAGGCTGAAAGAAGCTTTCAGCTGTGTGTATTATATGAAATACACTTTAAGCAAGTGTATCTCAAAGTGTTTGTTAAAAAATGATTGAGAGGGATTTACTTGTAATTGATGTATTCTGTAATGTGTGGAGCGAGATATGCAGGTTTCTGCATACAACGTAGAACGAGAGCATTATTAGAAACATATTTGTAATATCACTTGTAGTTTTAGACTGATTTATTTGGATTTTTGATGTGAAACATCTTTTGACGTGCCTGGGGGGGTCAGACCGACTCTTGCTTAACAAGCGTGGCAAGACGGACAACGCTCTTGCACGGAAACGGGACGACACTCTTCCACGGAACGAAACTTCGTTCGGCCAGCCTCGTGACTAGTTGTTCTCTCAATAATGAAATTATCACGAATATTTAATTTGTAACATATGTTTTATTATCAGAAAAATAATGAAATTTTAATTATCAAAATCAATTTCAATGTTTCACATCTACCAGGCGTCCTGTGTCAGCAATTGTTTTTCTTGTAATTATTTACGACAGCAACACATTTTATTTTCTATTTAAATCTTAGCCTTATGAATTAGGTAAATATTCATTAAATAAATTATATATTAATTAATTAAATATTATCACCCTATTTCGAACATCCCTATTTTTCGTAGTCGTGGGAGAATTTTTAATAATGTCAAGCACCAAACAACACAACGGAAATTTGTGTTTAATAATTTGGGAAGAAATGCGGGCGAATTTTTCATTACATCATACTTTGGCTTAATATAAGTGAGGAGGAGCTTTCAAAATTATTTCTACGAGAATTTTGGTGTACTTGAAACAGAAAAAAAAATCACTCGAAACAAATCATTTTACGTTAATTGAAATGATTTTTTAATTTTGTCCATATTGTTATTAAAGTCTTTTTTGATGTTTAAAACACGATTCAGAATAAGCTAAAAGAAACAACAAGGAGCAAACGACATTCTTCTAAAGCCAAAAAAATTAGAAGGAGCACTGTGAAGGAATAGGTTAATAGCTGCTTATGAATATATAAATGTTTTTGAAGTATACCTTCACAAGCAAAACTTTTCATAGTCCTTGCAGATTTCTCTACAATATATTTTAATCCACATTTATCGTTTGATCATTAGTTAAATACACCTTTATACTATCCTAAAATATGTAGTCATTATAAATTGGAAATAATGTTTATGAAGGAATTTTCATAACATTTTACCGATCCAAAGGTTTCATTTTTTAACATTGCGAGTTTATTACTGTGCTTACTTTAAGGAAGAAGGATTTATAAATTTTCTGTTCATATATACATATTTACAGTTCCGTTTAAGATTTGTGAAACTCAAACATTAAACAAATGAATACAATTTATAGCAACAAAGCCTTTCCATTATTGATCAAATGACTCAATTAATTTGTAGTGAAACAAATTCCTTTACTTTGTTTTTATTAGATGCTGAAATTTATGTAGGCATTTATGAAACTTTACCCTTTGCTCTTTTCACAGAGATAATACGAGCTACGTGCTCCGAGTCTTAAACAATTTGTCAACAAGGTAGACTATCGTACCTTGTAACTTGTAACACACACATAAAGGGCCCGACCATGTTTCTTGACTCCTATGAACTAGAAAAGACAATGTAATAGCTCCTATCTACGAGACTAACTGTTAACAACTAAAACTAAAAGACTCATTAGAATTTCATAAAATTATCAGCACTAGAAGACAAAAGATATACATCCGACCAAATTTATTTTATTGATTGTCATCTAAAAGCTTCTGACAATGACTAATTTTCAGAAAACATTCATTACCACTGTCCAGTACAAAACACCCGATCATTACCACTGTCCAGTACAAAACACCCGATCATTACCACTGTCCAGTACAAAACACCCGATCATTACCACTGTCCAGTACAAAACACCGGATCATTACCACTGTCCATTCCAATCACACTGAAAAGGTTATACACACAACACTCATGTTTCAGAAGGACGCACACAAAATAAAATAACAACTGTCAGACGCTGATATTTTTCATTTGTCCTCAATTCAATTTCAATTTGGTCAATTTACTAAATGCATATTAGAAAAAAACATCAATAGATAATTTAACCACTCTACACCCCTTCCCCTTATGTCTGGTAAATCATTTAATTAATTATTTTATTTTCAATATGTTGTTTTTCTTTCTTTATTTTGTTTATCTTTGAACATTATTTTGTGGTGTATGTATATGTACATAGTCTAATTTTACATCATCTACATTTAGTCTTTTAATGTGTCTTTTGTCCTAAGAAAATATATTTTTTTAGGACAAAAGACACATTATTCTAATTCTATGGTTTATTTAATTTTTTTTTGTGTATAATATATTGTTTCTTATGCGGAATCTTCACTGTTTTACACAACTCAGTAAACATGTATTTAAAACAAATATGTTCATTGAACTGTTTGTTTCTTAAATGAACTAAAATAATAAAAATAAATTATTTTAATAAGCAAATAGATCCTTACTTAATAATTAATAATAGTCTTTGCAAAGTAATACATAAAAATCTCCGTGATGATTTTTTTTCACATTAACTCCTCACAGGAAGCCTTTTTCTGTCAGAGCCATGTCATCTTTTCGGCAACTGTGTGAATAAGCTTTTAAATTAAAAAAAGGAAGGAGAGAAGTTCTGGTTTGAAAAGAAATATGAGGGGTGGGTCGGAATCTGGGGGTCAGCGTGTCCAGAAGTGACGTCGGTCTGCCAGCCGTGGAGTTGGTTGGTAGAGACTTGGACAAACCTCACCCTATTAACCAGGCACCCCTGCTAAGTCCCCAAATGTAGCAAATTAATTCGACTGACCTATGGCATAGGCCTTGGTTATCCCATGAATGGTTCCCAGGCAGCGGTACCCATCTCGCCTCCCAAATTAAAAAAAATATTAGCAATACAATTTCAGCGGCTCCTGTAACCACTCAGGCGGCTCCTGTAACCACTCAGGAGGCTCCTGTAACCACTTGTGACGTTGTTGAAAGTAAATTCCGTATTCATATTAAGTTCTCCGAATCACTCAATAAAATATAATTTTCTAATGCAGGACTGTTTCTGAGAATAATCAAAATTCCACGAAACTCGGCTCCGTATTACTTGTAGTTTATATGATGTTTTCAATAGATTCTGCGTTTTGTATAACCACATATAGCCCTTAGCTACATATATTATTAATTTGGCAGCTTACGACACATTATTCAAAGCCTAGGTGTTACAACAATAATTAAATGAATTCATCGCGACCTATTGTTCCGGGGAACAATGAACATTCCGCCTTTGCCATACGGTTTTATTTGTCGCGCTTTACCGAAACAAACTAGTTCGCAATATAAAAGCATTATTATTTAATATCACAACAATGATCGTCATAAAAAATAGATAAGCATGAGAAATGAGATTTTGGCATCGGTAGGATGTTTAGCGAGCACTACCAAAATATACTGGCCATATACTGCTCTGGGTAATAATCATCTTACAAAGATTCCTTAATAAACCGCTCCAGTGTTGGTATAGCTGTACGGTGAAGAGGGCTATATATACTGCTTGGGTTAGTTATCATCTGATAATACGCCGTTGCAGTGTTGGTATAGCTGTACGGTAAAGAAGGCTATATACTGCTCGGGTTATAAATAATCTTATAAAGATTCTCTAATAGTGTTGGTGTGGCTGTACGATGAATAGAGCCATATACGAAATATAATTAATAATTGATCATTTTTTTAAAGATAAAGCTCTACCTTAAAAAGTACTTTACGATGCAAGATGGACAAATAGTAGATAAGGTATAATTTTTTTTATTTTTTATTATGTTAGTTTCTGGAGATAAGATGATAGAAACAAATGTTTTGCTGGTTTACCCGGATTCAAATCCACGTAGAACACATGGTTATTGGTTTATCACTTCAGTGTATTTACATTGTACACATTATAAAGGTATAAATCGCTCAATAAATACATGAAATAAGTCTAAGCAGAGCAGAAGCAGTTTGTTCTATTAAGACTTGTATATAATTACTGATTGATCTTCAATCTGTCATAAACATCCTTATAATTACTACCCAAATACGATAGATTATGCATCGATGATCTCTGATTATTCCTATCTTCGCAGTTTTCTTAACATTTAATTCCTTCCGGGCTCTGACAAGATATTTCCGACACCTTGAAAATACAACTCGGAATAAGACGTTGTGTTTTGTGTCCAAATCAATTTCCGAGATTCCTCATGAGATTTGCTTTTCCAACTGTCTTTTACCGAATATCTTCTGTGCACTAAAAGCTGGAGTGTTTGTTGCCCATATATTTAACATATTTAATAATATATTCAACACATTCTGAAACATACAATTTATAAACTGCGCAATTTAGTGACTTTCACCACAAGTGTGCTTTTTAAAAACCCCTGAACTATCTTCAATGTCTATATCTATATTTTATATATATCCATATAAATAAAATTGTTATTGTTCGTTTGTTCAAAATCTTAAGTCTCTCAAAGTTCTTTACCGATTGCTCTAAAATTTTGACACAACATTGCATTCGAAACAGCGTGTTTTTTTAAATATCGCCGTCTGTTGGTCGTAAAAGCAACACGCGCTATTATTTTTTTATTTGCATAGACAGACTGAGTAACAGCATCGCATGGCGGGATACACCAAGTTAAAGGATACAGGTTAATTTTGTAAACTCACTGGGAATAATACATTATTGATTTTTTATCATTTTGCAATAAATAAAAATTAAATAATATAATGAGACAACTTTGCTATTATAGTGATTTGTTTATGGGGTATTAGGCCGTGTTGCGTTACCTCCTTCATTAGCCAACGTTTCGGACAGCATTGCAGTATCCATCATCGGGGCAGATGTATAACTTTGCTATGTTTTTAAATTTATCGATGAAATATTGCCTTGTATCAGCATATTGATATGGTCTTTAATTTCATGAAAAAAGATATTATTATATTTATCTACCAATTTGCGATGGAGATACTTATGCTTTTTTGTAGTTTTAACAATAGAAAAATATGTTTAATTTTTAAAATTACCGGAGACTTGAACACGGTTTTATGTTTTTATAAGTAACACACATAAATATTTTATTGGTTACAAAATTTTACAAGGGAGGTAAAATAAATCGTCGTTTCTAATTTGCCGTAAAAAATCTCCCGGCGCATTGATGTAATTTGAGAAAAACCACTAACAACGTCTCCGAGCCAACACAGGCGACCACTGGCGACACGTTTCAGAAGCTGTCATAAACCAGGAAAGTTTTTGGAATGCTTTTTAAAGTCTGTCTGAACTTGGCGTTAACATTTAATCCAAAACCACATTGGTAGGTTTATTAAAAAAATAATAATATTTGACAAGTCAAAAATATTTCACCAATAAATGAAGATATAATATGTCTCGACGCCATCTAGTGAGAAATTTAGCACTAACAAAGCCTTTCCTACAAAAATAAAGTTGGTTGTTTACAGGTGAAAAAATTTAATAAGCAGTAATTGTTGATTGAGGTACTAGTACATATTGAATCATTTGGCGGGTTGGAAATTAGCCGACATAGCTCAGTGGATACAGAGCACCTGACCGGACATCATAAGGCACGGGTTCAATTCCCGTTGGTGACATTTATTTTTACTCGGGAGATATTTTCAATTTGTATTAGTATTTCGGATGACTAATTATTGCTTATAATTATTTGTTATCCTTTATGCAATAATAATAATTTTAAATAATCATTTTTAGCCTGAAACGGCCATATAAATTTAAAAAAATCTTATTTCATTCAACATGTTTTTTATTTTTTAGGAAAGGCATTGCTAATACTAAATCTCATAGGTACTACTACATACTAGGTATTTAAGGCTAATAATGAATTGCTTCCAAATAATATGTTATTCTTCGTGCTATACTTGAAAACCTTGTCTTGTAAACATTAGTATATCATTAAAAATATTAATATTTGACAAGTCAAAATATAATGAAAGATTATAAGATTAATTATATCTCCATTAGCATTATCAATTCCAAAACTACACATATTCTTTATAATATTATCTAAGACCTCTCATAGGACTTTTTGATTGCATACCACGTTCATAAGTTATAAAAATTTCAGTTCTTTTTTCAAACAGCAATTACTACTATTTTATTTCCTTCGGCAACATCTTATCTATTTCCTATCTTAATAGGATTTTTTATTTCTCAAACGTTGACTGACTGAGAAAATATACCATCAGCAAGGATTTTCAAAGGACGGTCGTATTTGATGACTCACTTGTTTAATTGCTCTGTCAAAATTTATTTTTATTTTTATACCTATTTTTCAATGCGCCAGTGTGGTGTAACTAAATCCAGATTCTCTAGTCCAGCGGTTTTCAACTTTTTGAGTAAAAAAAATAAAATTCATCTCCACGTGCTATTTTAATTTTCATGTGAAACCACACGAGAGTTTTAACTGCTCCCTACCATCTGGAGCTAGTAAGACTATGACATCCCCAATGTGAGACTGAATGGTAGTGGGGACGGGAAGGAGATGGGGAACTGGTCACCAAATACGGCCAAAGGTATTTCAAGCAACGAATCAATTATGAATACAGGTCTTACACCAGGGCGATACTAAGAGTTTCTTACACTCTGGAACGTGCCGCAAATATATTATTTTAAGAGGAAGCTACAAGCCAAAAATGTGTATATTCTCGGTATACTTTATATTGTAGGTAATATGCATTAAAATTGCTTGACAAAAATCGTCTAGAAACGTTCGATTTCAAACACAAAACTGGTTTTTATTTATTTTGAAAATAATTTCATAAGAAAGCAAAAAAGTTAATTAGTACACCAATTCGTTACAAGGATTAACCAAAATAGTGATTTGGCATTAAGCTTCGCCTTAACTGAGTAAATTGTGAAATAACACAAATTAATCCAATAATACTTACATGCCCAATTGCCCACGCTGGGTTTTGAACTCGTCACCTGCAGATTGCTAGTCGAGAGCCTTATTCGTCGCATTCATTTCAAATATTGGGTTCAATTTTTATTTCTGTTAGTGACCTACTTCTTCTTCTGTAAAATTATACACACTGTTTGCTTGTTATAATAAAGTTAAATAAATATCTTTGCTGTTGATGTCTTAGCGTGACTGGTATCTCTACCAATTAAGCAATTGCCACCAATTTTAATTCAATATTTTTTATCTATCTCATACTTCCATTTTGAGTAAAACACTAACCTAAAATTAAATTGGGGTTATTGATATTATCCTCATCAATGATTAAGTATGAGGTTTATTCCTTCAATGCGTTATCCTAATAAATTGAACTTTTAAAATGAAAATAACAAAATTTGTTTAGACCACAGTTTAATAAAATTTATCATCATGTTTTAAAACAAATGGTTTCTTCATCGGAATGCAAAATATACGAAAAATAAAGATAGGTATGCAAGAATAGAATAGAAAGAGTACCTTTCGACAAAATATTACGTACATATTATTTTGGTACTAGCGAAGACCCGTGAAAAATCACGGATCATCTTCAATTGATCATTGTCAATTCTTGACAAATCAGTTTCAATGTTTGAAATAATAAAATATTTTAATATGGGTAGGTACTTTATCGCATATCTTAATTCTTCAGAGAGATGATTCCAATTTTGAAAATGCAAGTTAAATACAAAAAAATAGTTTTTTATTGTATAAGACAATTTACCCCTAAAAGGAGTGCTGTATTTAACGCAGGACTTACTATGGACATTATTGTGTTCGAAGATAATATGTATGAACTTAACGACTTAATATTATAACGACGCTCTTACATTTTATTGCTTATAGTTTTTAGTATCTATATTAAATATGTACCAAAATAAATAATACGTTTAGTAAAACAAAAAATGTATCCGCAGGAGTTCCACAAGGTTCCATATTGGGACGTACACTGTATATAATTTATGTAAATATAATGAAAAAACTTTTCTCTTTTGTCAAACATTTTGTATTCGCAGATGATACGGCATTGGTCATATCACATAAAGATCTAAAAATTGCAATTGAACTCATGCAAATTGACTTTAATCAACTTTGTAAATGGTCACATGATGCAGGACTATTAATAAATGCTAAAAACCAAAGTAATGCATATAAGATCACCTAATGCCAAATTTAAATTTAATCCTAATATTATTTCTCATAATTTTAATTGCATCCATAAAAATATCCCGACTAATTGTAAATGTGAAAGCTTAGAATTAGTTACGGAATATGTCTATCTTGGTGTTACAGTAGATTGTTTTTTCAAATGGGACAAACATATTAAAAAAAACCTGTAAAACATTAATTGCTGGCAAAAGTACACATTATTTTTTTTCCTATCAATTAAAACACTTAAAATAATTTATATGTCAATGGTTGAATCAATTATAAGATATGGATTAACAACATGGGAAAATACTACTGCAACCAATCTGAAACAAGTCCAAGTTGTACAAAACGCTATTGTAAAATTACTAGCCGTCCCTAATATTTTCAAACAAAGACATAATACACCGTTGCTGTTTCAGAGTGCCGAAACTTTACCTGTTAAGGCTATACTATGGCAAAAAATTATAATTCAGCATATATTTACTCCGCAGCATGAAGAGAAATTAGAACATAAATACAGCACTAGATTCACGCGCAATGACGGGTTAATATCTCCGAAATTTAATAATAAGTACGGACAGAGAACGTTTGAATACAACATACCGAAATATTTAATTTATTAACTGACACTATAAAGCAATGTAAGTCTATGAATAAGGTTAAATATATGGTGAAAAATTGGCTATCGGAAAAAATATTTACTTTAATATGTATGAAAAAATGTTGAATCTGTAGATATAGGATGTAAATTATAACTTCTAAAATGTACATGTAACTTAATTTTAAGCACCTGTCGACAAGCCGAATCAATTGGCTTAGCAGGACTTTTTTGTTGATATGTATTAACTATTCATTCAATAAAAAAATATAAAAAAAATAAATAAAAAAAATACTGAAAAACTTACTACACTTTTGTATTCGAAACTCCTTCTCTTTAAAAAGAAAACAACAAGTAGTGTTATGCACAGCGTAAAGTGATTTGATTTGAATGAACTTTTATGTTTCATGTTTATGGAGGAAATTGTACATCAGATTCTTTATTTGTCATAGCAAATATAATACACAAAATAGCTAATAATATTTGTTATTTCGTTCAATATCTTTACCATTGTATACTTATCGTCTGATCAGTAACGGAGATGCGTTTAAGGTTTGTATTAAATGTAGCGTTTGTCTGTTCAAATTTGCCATAAACTCCAACTGGTCATAAAGGTCGAAGATCGTGGACCGTGAAGCAGAATCGTTAAATCTTTATAGTTGGAACATAAATGACTCAGCCGCAATTGAAGATATCCAATGAGATTAGGGAAACAGTTGTCATAAAGGTGATGGAAAAGGATAACATTAACCTAAGTTGTGATTCATAAATCGTCAATCCAATGTAAAACTGTCCCAAACAATATTGTTTTTAATTATTTATAAGCAATAATTATTAGCCTGAAACACTCATCCACATTGAAAAATCTCCTGCTAAAAGATGCATGACGCCAACGGGACCTGAACTCGTGTCCTTTCGATTTCCGGTCGACAGCTCTGACCACTGAGCTATGGCGGCTTATCTCTTATCCGCGAAATAATTCAATATATACTAGTGTTTCATTCAACAATTACTGCTTGTTACATTTTTTGTTGACAATTTGTCTCGACGCCATCTAGTGAGAGAGTTAGCACTTACAATGCCTTTCTCATATAAAATAAAGTTGGTTGTTTCAGGTGAAAAAAAAGTTGTTTAATTCTTTTTTTTCTTTGTCTTCTATTATTATTCTTATTTTTTATTTTACTTTTTAGTATTTGTGGATGTGGTAAGGAGACGAATGAAATAGGTCGAGAAGGCACAGCGTTTATTGAGTCAGTGTAGTTGTGAAAGATGACTCCGGACCGATGCTCCCGCATTTGGTGGACTTGATCGGTATTAAATTCCCCGGGCCGAAGATCAACGACGCGTGCGTCGGTGGATGTAGTTAGCGGTGAATCCTCCAGGTTGATGGTCAACACCAGATGAAGCGGAGAAGAACGGTGGTGGAGTGGTCAAGGTGATGAAGTCGGTGGCTCGATACCGCGTTAGTGTCTTTAGTGTAGGCCAGACTTGTGAATGGTGTTCAGCACGTTGAGACCTACTCCAGGTTGTACGGTGGTCCTGCTAGAACTTCTAGTAGCTACCGCCACAAGTAATTTAAAATTTTTTCATTGAACACTTTCAGCTAGATTTTTATACTTAATTCGTCTTTATTAAACTTTTCTACTCGTTTTATATCTGGGGGAAGGATGGTGTGGTGTGTTGGAAAATAAATGTAGTTTCTTTGTCAGAATGCGGTTTTATAACTTGGAATGTTTTTTATGTCATTTTGATTCGATTTAGTGTGATGGATATGCGGTCTTGTAGAGGATTCCGTTTTTTTAAATAATTTCAATAATATGTTTTTGGCAGAACATTTAGTAGATAAAAAAACTATTAAAAATTTCAATCGATGGCGTTAATATATACATAATTTCAGTATGGTCTTTATGATACCTTTTTGAATTGTATTCAGGTTATGTATGTACATAGATATAGCAAATCACCATCCTATAATTCCATTTTCGATTGGAGAATGACAAAATTGTCTCCCGTTGTGTGGTCAAATTAGGCGTATGTATAAGGCTGATGAGAGTGAAATGGATAAGATAAAGATACGCTTACATGATTTGGGCGAATAAACGAAGAAAGGAGTGTTAAATTAACAATACTATTATTTCCATCTTAAAACTACACCCAGCTTACTAGAATCCACACGTAAAAAAATGATTCTAAACCACTTGTAACACCGAGCGACGCCGGGTACACGTGAGCTAGTTAACGATAAATGAGAGACTGTTGGCAATTATCAGTTTCCAGCTTTGTTTTTGTTTCTTGACGAAACAATCTTCGCACGACTTACCAACAAATAATGACCCGTAGATCCTGCGAAGGAGAAGAAACACCCGAGAACGCAATATCCCTTAACTTGAAGGGCTTAGGTTAGTGAAACACAATTTCTGAACATTTATGTAAATTGCTCCGAAAATTTATGAGGCATGAAACTCAGAGAGAATGAAAGTCATTGCACATACAAATTACTAGGTGATTTGGAGAAGACTTCATTCATATATTTTCTTCTCTAATAAACAGGATATAGTTGAGTTGAATTGAGTAATGAGAATACACCCTTGCTATAGGTCACCCCAGGTGGTTCGATACGTTTGGTGACTTTGCAGGTGTGCCCGGTTTCATGGGGTGAGGTTTGTCTATGTGTTGGTGGAGGATGCGTTTGCTCACATACTACGTGGCGGGTCAGATCGGGAGAGACTGGTTGAGGGAGAACTATTGACCTCTCTAGCCGAACTCTCTCGGCCTATCGCCTTGCAGCGCAGTGGGAGGGATGGATTCCACAGATTCCTACCCACCCCTCATACATTATTTCCTTCCCAGAACTCTCTTCTCTATTTCCCTAGAAATACCCACCGCACAGCATCCCAAAAATAACATAAGACCTTTTTTTCCTCGGGGCCTCTTGTGTGGAGCTAACAAATAAAAAACTTGGGTTTGAATCACCCGATACGGCTCCAACGGTATGGCTCCTTCGATACGGCTCCCCCGCTACGGCTCCCCCGATACGGCTCCCAGTTCTCAGCTAAGCGTATGGATGATCGAAGTTCATTGTTATTGATATTACATACTCAGACGCCGTTTACACCTCTGAGTATGTAATAACAATTAATACTTGGATAATTTAGTAGAGCTATTTTTATAAAATATCTCTTGATAAAGAAGAGTAACCATTCAATTGAGCAGTGGTACCGGGAGTCATGCAAATATGGCTCATCAAAAAGAAATAGCTCAGTTGTGCGGCTCGTTCATGAACGTCTCACCAAGATCTTAGATTGCGGATTGAAGTTGCAAACTAATACTATTAAAAAGTTTGATATAATGTTTGTTCGCTCCACTAGATAAGTCGTTAAAAATGAATATGCACACTTTTACTCATACTGCACTTATATGGCTAAATACATTTGATTAAAAATCGTACAATAATGATGAAGTGAGCCTGCGGGTCTGGTGGCCATTTAAAAGAAACGACCGTGCACTGGAGAGTTCAGGATAAAGTGGGCTGACATGGAACAAAATACATTCAACAATTCGACCATAGACACCAACCCGGTAAACTCAGTTTTGGAGCATACATAGATACCAACTTGAAATTACCTTACTAAAGCATTTGATTAGCGTGGTCATACCTTGTCTTTTTCAGACGCCGTAACTTCCTCCCAAGTTCCCTTGTAATAATTACATAATATGTCTATTTCTCTCGGCTAAGGATGTTATTAATATTCGCTCTCACCTGACGTTTGACCACCGTACAGTTAAATTCAATTTAACATTCACCATTTCCCTTCTGGCCGGAAGTATGTCATCTCTATTGAATTAATGACCTCTGCGCAGACCGGATTTCCGGTGGTCCCCGGAAGTCGACACTTCCTGTTCCAGTCGCAAACTCCAGGATGGGTCCGTAACATAGATTCTTAAACTATTTTGACCGATGCGATTCCCCCTTTTTGTACTCATCGTAAGTAGGTACCTTAATGAAACATAAAATTTAAAAAAAAAATTACTTTACGGAGGCGATTAAATGATGCTCCTTCGCTGCCTCCAAATTACAAAAAAATTCAAAATAAAAGAAAAATTTTAGGATACAATAATTATATTTACAAGTAACATACCAAAATGGCCTTGTATTAATTAGTACTCGAAGAAAATTTAGGTAATCTCAAAGCTTTTATTTAGATTTTATATGACTTAAAAATAAAATGATAACTTTATAGTATAATACCTAATAATTAACGTTCATTTTAAAATCTTAAATCACAGAAGTGTGATAAAAATTATTATAATTCCCACGCACAACACCCTGCGATACTTGATATAAAAAAATCATTAAACAAAAAGTATTGGAGAAATCGTTTTTATTCCTTTTGCTTTACGTGGAGTAAAAGTTTTAAAGTTTTTTAATTACTTCTTAGGTGCGTCTCGGGAACTTCATGCGCGCGCCCACAGCGGCCACTTGTGAGAGAGAGTGGGATTGTGCATATTCAAAAGGGCTAGAACAATATTTGTGCTGCTCTTGCCGACATAGACAGACATGCTGGACAAAGTGGACCGAAAAATCTGATTTCGACTCGATATTATTTTCAAGAAGTAATTTTAAAAAAAACTTTCAGTATACCTCCATGTAACGGAAAAAAAAAAAATGATATCTCCAATATTTTTTTAATGATATTTTTAAAAATAAGGAAGTTCCCGCGCCGCACTCTGCATCACCCTGTATTTGATTTACTGTATTGAACCATTTATAACGAATCAAAACCTTTTATTTAAAAAATCTATCGCCCGCGTCCGCTGCGATAACTATTGAAATACATAATACTATCAAACTGTAGCCGCGTTCATTTTTACTACTACGATAAAAAGCTTTAAATGTTTTAAAGTGACTTGCTGTAATTCAAATAGAACATTGTGTCATTTTAAAAATAAAAATATATTTAACAAATTTTTATAAAAAAATAAGGACATTAATTGGTGAATTCGTTCATCGGAGTACATATACCGTGGACACTTGGACTTCAGTTGGGAAACGCTGGTCCATGCGATGTGATGGTAAGGAATTAAATTCCTCTGTTGACCCTTCCGACTGAATGACCTTTGAACCGGAATAGGGTCAACTTATACATAGTTGGGAAGAATTGAGATGAGCAACATACCCATATAATATGCTGGGGTCAGCCGGGCTAATTTATATTATTTTAGGTCATTTTCTTGGGAAAACGGATCATTAACTCGGGTTATGAATATCGATTTCATAACCCAAGTTTTTTGGGTTACGAATAAGATATTGGATAAATACATATTTAAAAAACTAATAAATTATTGATATCGATCTATAAGATTTTCAGAAAAAAAGAGCACAATCTATACTTCAAGAATTGTTTAAAGTAATTAATAATAATCCTTATAAAAGCAAACATGTAGGTACTCGTATTTTTTATCGACAATTCAAAGGCATTTGATACATCATGGTAAATTGCTGTAAATTCTTGAAGAAGTTGAAAATTTTGGATACATACATAATTTAAGACTATTGCGGCAACAAAAAATAGGTTTTTGCAGGCGTACCACAAGGATCGATACTAGACCCAAAATTGTGTAATATATATATGTTACTGCGATGAAATTGATTTTCTCTCATGTAAAACATTATGTTGACGAGACAGCATTAATAATATCACGTGAAGATTTATCGATGGCCAATATTTTATTATAGATAGATTTAGTCACTCCTTAAATGTGGTCTTTTGACGTAGGATTAATAATTAGTGCCAAAAAACAAGTTAATGCATTTCAGATATTATTTCTCACAGTTTTAATTGCATTCACAATCTGTAATACGATCATTCTCATGTCAGAAAATTTAATTTGTTCAAAAATATGTTCATCTGGGCTTAAAATTGACTGTCATTTAAAATGGAATATTCAAGTGCAAAAAAGGTACTCAATTGAGCAGACTTTAGAAATGTTTTGTTTTGTTCAACCAAATACATTGAAAATAGTTCACCCATCATTGACAGAATCTCTAACCAGATTGTACTGGACGGGAGTCCGCACAAGACTGTAGATTTAGGCGCCGGGTCCAAACCGTGTCTTCAACCGATGAGATGCTCCTTTACGGCCGATGATGATGATTGTAGTTGATTTTGGTAAATAAATCTGCCTCCCGCACCCAGTGCTTGGTGAATGTTGGGTACTGGGTGTGCTGTCGTCTCTGCTCGCTTCTGGTGTTGGCGGTTTTCCAGAGGAGGGCCGGCTTGTCTTGAAGAGGTAACACCAGAAGATCTTGGAGCAGAAGACTTGGCGAGGTGAGGCAGATGTTGGGCAGGAGTCACTTGTAGATAATAAAACGCTTGGTTTCGGTGGTAAAGATGAACTAATTTTATTTTATTATTTGGCTGCTTATATTCAATAAGCATGACTCGCACCCGACATTGGGCTTTGAGTCCAAAAGTGGTGGGGGATTGTACCCGCGCCAGATATGTGTTTATATGCCCCGGCAAAATGTCGCATATTCATTTTGCCGGTAGCACTGGCGAAAGTAGTCGCTTAAATTTGCGAGTTAGAAAAGATTTTGAACGCTTACATGAATAACAATTACATAGTTTAAATGCATAGTAGTTATAAGAATGTGTATCTTGACAACTAGATTTTTTGTTTGCCAAGATACGACAAAAAATAAGAAAAGTTTGTAAATGAATGTGTAAAAATGATCTCAAAGCGATCAAATTTGTAAAACATTGTTAAGTTGGTATTTTTCCCAGGTCCCCCGTAACATAGCGCTCAGAAAGAGATAAGATTCACTATGCTACGAGGTTCCTGGATTTTTGTACACGCAAAAAAGGTAAAAAATATTGTTCAAAAATGGGTATACATATATGTGAAAAACAGCTTTCTTAATATCTCCTCAGCGGTAGTATATAGAAAATAGTGTTTATTTGACTACCGCCGAGGGGATGAACAAGTAAAATACATACATTTGCAACATTTAAAAATTGATTTTTCCTAGTAAATTTTACATAGAAAAAATGCTGGACATCGATCCACGCGGCAGGTAAGCCGGCGATGCGGTATCGATGCAGTTCGTAGACAAAGTTTTTCAAGCGGCCGGGAACAAAATGGCCAGTGGCGGGGAGTGATGATTTCGCCAGTGGCGTGGGGTAGGCACATTTTATAAATGTAAAAACAGATTTTATGAAATTAAATAATGTGGTCAACTACGTCCGTTACACAGATATTAAATAACTACAGTGCCAAATTACTTTTAAATAAAGACTTGATGAACCTAAATCATTGTTAAACAATTCTGTAAATTTATTAACTGTTCGTGCTACATTTTGCCTTAAAATTGTGAGTCCGGTTTTCAATTAAGCAATGGTTATTGTATTTTTTTATTACATTTGAATTGTTGAATTTTTATATAAAGACCTTTAAATAAACCTATCACTTGAAGTTATTTCAGTCAATAAGTAACACATTATTGAATAATGCAAGAAATACATTGTTGCTCTGAGCTGCAGTACTGCACGCTTAGAGAAATATCCCTGCGAGCAACTGCAGATAGATTCCGCTGCTACAAGGATGCGATGCAAACTTGCGATGAAACTTGGGATGAAGGCGGAGGTAAGGACAAGAAAACAGGAGGCTGGGATGCCACGATCCGGGAACTGAATTAATCATAATCCTTCGCGTTCATAAGGACTCGCTTTATTTGACCCAGGGGTGCTGAACCATTCTCATTAATATTACCAGCCTCGATCTTTTCTAAAAAATATATGATCTTTCTCTTGGAAAAATGCATAGTAGAAGTTTAGAAAAGTGCACAGATAAAATATTCTAAATTGACACTTTTAATATTCAGCTTTGCAAATCCTACAATTATAAAATGCCGTGATTTTTCAGGGGTCTGCAAAATTGCAATCAATTATAAATAATACATCAGCCAGAAGAATGCATCTCTAAGGAAAAGCTTAATGTCAAATCACTATTTAGATAAATCTATACTACGAAGTGGTTTACATTATGAATTCCAAAAAAATGCTTTAGATAAATTGAAACTTTTTCTATCGTTTCGCTTGAGTAGAATTAAAATAAAATATAGGCTCCTAAAAAATATTTTTTATTTGAAACCGCACAAAAGTCCCAACTGTTCCCAACCGTCCGGAACCAGTGAGACTATGGCATCTCCAATTGGAGTATGTTGCGAGGCTGAAGGTAGTGGTAAGGGGAAGGAGATGGTGAGAAGAGGAAGGTGGGGAAGTACCTAACTATTCAGATCTGGTCACCGAACACGGCCAAAGCCATTTCAAGCAACGTTTCATTTCTGAATGATGGTCTTACACCAGGGCGATACTGAGATTATCTTCCACGGAACGTTCCGTAAATATACTACAAATTTATCAAATAAAATTTACTTGCGCATGCCGGGATATGAACCTGCGTCCTCCAGCTTACTAGTCGAGAGCCTTACTCCTCGACTATGGAGGCCGTCATGTCTAAGATTATCTATAATAATTTCCCTTGATTACTTTTTTGATTTTTATAAAATTGATCACAAAATACCACTTTTTTGCTTGAAATCGGGCTTTATCGATTTTTATGCATGTTACCTATATTCATGGCAATATAAGGCACACTTAGAATATACACATTTTTAGCTTGTGGCTTCCTCTTAACAATAGAGACTAAAATCAATAATAGATTTGTGACCACTTCTCCGGCGCTAATAGGTTTCACAAGTTGATCTACAAACCTGCCTGGTAGCATCTGCCTATTAACGGAAGCCTGCTTTTCATGGGGACAGAAGGTGAGGAGAGTGGAGACTGGTGGCTGGTGGCAGAGCAAGGTCCTGCAGCCAGTGGGAGTGGGTGGGGGCGGGGAAACTTTCTGATTGCAATTATAACATTACGAAGGTTGTGTCTCAGGTGTTACAGGCGAGATATTGAATGAACTGAAAACTGCATAACTAGTTTCGTAAGTTGCTGATGAATAATACTAACGATAAGTTATCACGGATTCAAGGATTTACAGATGGTGTGAAATTTGCTGATAAGTTTAATAATGCAGATTTTTGTACTTTACACGTGCTGTAACATGGCTTATCGTCCTGCCACAATGAATTAAAATCAAATTACTTTATACGAAAATTAATGGTTAGTGTTAATTTTAATTTCTATTTAATTTTAATTCCTATTTAATTTTAATTTCAAATTACTAAATAAATATTTAATTAGAGGTTAAACGGAGAGAGGTTATATGGCGGGAGGGGGGAAGGATAAAACCCAAATCGGCAGAAGAATTGATGAAGTAGTGGAAGGAGTAGGAGTAGGGCGAGTTACTTGAGTAATTAAATGTTCGTTAGGTGGGGAAAAATGGTCTTGATTCATTGCAATGTACTTATCGGTTTCATGTATTTGTATTTAGGTTATTAACTGTTGCGTTTTCTCATTCATAATTTCTGGATAAAGAAAATAAACTCTGTATCTGGCTTCATTAATCAGTTCAGCTTGGCAAAGTCATCAATAAATTGTATTCTCAAAACTTTATTCGGGCACTGTTTTATGTGAAATTGCACAACAAAACAAACAAATCGATCTCCATTTTCTTAGTATTTTATTTGTATTATTTTACAAGAACTAATTTTCAGTTAAATTTTCATTACCATAAAGTAGTTACCTACCTAATTTATTTAATAAAAAAATATGAACAAAATTTGTTAATAATAAAGTATTAATTAATGTGAAGGTGTTATTATTTAATGAGCAGAAAGCACTCTGAAGAAGTGCTCATATCTGATTTAACATTTTAATTTAAAATAATACGTTAATTTTTTCATCGCTCCAAATAAGAATCCAATCGAGCCTTAAATAGGTTTATTTTAGTAGAATTGATATATGTACTAGTCTATTTGCAGGGAAGTGTTTCTCAGGATTGAACGCAAAAGTAGTTAAAAAAATAAATTTACTGTCCAAGGAGATGGAAAATGTATTATTTTAAACACAAAGAAACAAATAAAAAATCATATACATTTAGAATAGATTTATCGCCAATTTAAGTGAAAATAGAAGCAAATGTACAGCGCAGAGTTTTGGCGGCCGGGCGGAAAAAACCGACGTGTCACGAGGTCGTTCAATGCAAGAGCGTCGTCGTGTCTTGCCACTATGCAAGAATCAGTTTTACGGTAGTAAAACCCCCAGGGGGGTAGGCGCGTCAAAAGTTGTGTTCCACATCAAAATTTCTTTAAGATTATTTTAATTATTAGTTTATTCGCAACGTAAAGAGATTATGTTTGAGTTTTATAAGCATCACCCCATCCTTTTATACCTGTCGTATTATGGATTGACAGAAAGCGAAGTAGGTCATTTTTAGTTGTTATTTATTGAGAATATGTCTCAAACAGCTATTGATACGGGGTCAACTTTTGAAGTCCGTTTGTGAGAATGGTTATATAGGGTGACTATTTTAGGAATTGGTCCATTATGATGCACAGCGACCTCAACGAATTTCTTCCAGTTTGGAGAAAATGAAAAATAAAACTTTATTGAATGTTAAGATAAAAAATCTAATTTCTGGGTTTGCTCGACGCTGACATTTTCATTATTTCTGATGATCGTATTTCTAAAATCACAAATATTTCTACAGGGATCTCTATTAATGAACGTTATTTATATTTAATATTAATAAAAAAAAAGACAAAATGAAAATATTAAAAATAAAAAGAAAAAAAATATTAAAAATAAAAGGAAACGAAATAAAAAGAATTTGGCATTCTCAGACTATAAAAATATTACCATTCGTTATTTCGGCTACTGGCATTATACCTAGCTCTCTCATTAAAAATTTAGGCGTATTAGATCTATCAAAAAATTTATATATAAAGATGCAAAAGTCGGTCATTTTGAATACATGTAGGATAACGAAAGATTTTTTAAATATTTATGTTGAGGGATCAGTAGGATTTATAGGCCCTGTTAGAAGTTCTACCGAGCCGAACCCTCTGATATGAAAATATCTGGAGTCGGTGAATTTTTTTTTCCCATTTGATCTCTGGTGAGTTGACATGTTGTTGTTCTTGTATTGTTTTGTATTTATTTTACTTATGTAATGCACTTGCATAGTGTTGATTTACTAGCTGATCATTTGTGGAAAAGTGAGTGGAAGGGTTTAGTTTTTCCTATGGGGAAGATTTAACCCGGACAACAAAATCGGAAGCATAAAAAAAAAAAAATAACTAACTATAAAATTAGCGGTAAGCGTCAGATTTTATTTTTCTAGACGATGAATTAGTAACTTCCCGAGGGATCAGCTATAAACATTTTGGATTTTAGTAATACGTTCATCAGAAATAATTAAAATAAACTCCACGGAAAAATCGATTTTCTAGGCCTGCTAGGGCAAAGTCGACCATAGGTCCGTCTATTACGCCGGGCCGCGCGCCGAATATTGTTTTCAGGTCGCCCTACACGCGCTACACAGGTCGGCCTACACACGCTACACAGGTCGGCCTACACGCGCTTCACAGGTCGGCCTACACACGCTACACAGGTCGGCCTACACACGCTACACAGGTCGGCCTACACGCGCTACACAGGTCGGCCTACACACGCTACACAGGTCGGCCTACACACGCTATATAGGTCCACGCATCGCATATTTTTAAGCATGGCTGCTTCACTTACGTCGATAAGATTCTGGGTTTATTTTAGGGCCTTGTCTCGCCTTTCCCAATTTCTACCGATTTATAAAAAGTTTTTCTTTAAGTTTTTAAGTTCTACAAAAAAATTTATGTTATTTTTTTTTTAAAGATGATATCTATACATTTGTTTTGCCGAAACGTAAATTTTTGAAATTCCCTCGATAGAAAAAAATACAAAAGTAACCTAAAAAATTATTAAAAATACGTTTTGTTCTGTTATTTTTTAATATGTTATGATATATTATGTATATATTATGGAAAGAAAAAATCACAGCGTACCTTTAAATGCAACTCAAGCATTTGTCGAAAGATTTTTGATCTATTTTAAACGAGTCGTGTTTTATTAAATATTTTCACAATTTTCGCTTAATTGCTATTGTTTTTTAACATTCGGGCATCCTCTAACATTCGTATTTACATGTCTCCCTTTCAAAACATCTTTGGAAGTTTACTACGTGGCCTTAAATATTATGCTCCCTGCTCAATGATGCCAAGTGTTTTCACTCCCCTGATAAGGATTGGTCGCATTTTTGAATTCTGACTACAGTTTAATTAATATGAGACATTTCTGTAGGGACACAATTGGTACTTAGCAATTGGTATTTGTAATGTACTGTCGATTTTTTTAATTGTCTTCTCAAATAGAATCGGCAGGTTTCAATAAATACTTCGCTCCGTCAAATACTACGAGTGACTTTACTATCGTGAGATAATTACAAATAATATTTAGCAGGACATACTCCGTTCTATAGGAGACTCTGAATTATTGTCAAGAGGAAAGTAACTTGAACTGAGCTGCCAGCTGCGGCCTTGGGATCGACTGGCTTTGGCTATACTCGCGATCATTAAGGTACAGCCAACATGTTGTCTCTGTCATGCGGCGTTACTACCGCCACCTAAAAGAATATCTTAAAACTACATAAACTGAATAACATTAACTTAGATTTACAAACTCTACCGACATCTGTTGGGCGGTGTTGAAACTACTGCTGATTATCATCACTATAGTATTTAATCATTGCATCCAAATTATTAAAAATAATAACAAATACCAAAATCCCAGCCAACCAAATGACGTTCACTTCTGCCTTCAATGTTCCTATTCTGTGTGAGGTTATATTAGGGAAATATTAGGTTCTTGTTTAATGTCTGTTCTTGGGAAAGTGTTTACTACCGCGGCCAAATATTGTTAGGAGCAAGCCTCAAATTCACCGCAACATAACATAATAATATTATGTCCGTGCCCAAACAGAAGACATGGTACATATTTACAACAAAGTGTTGATGTTAGGATTAAGTTGTGTTGTTTAACTGTTTAATTGTTTTCATTGGTGTTAACTTGATAATGAGTACCTACCCTACACGAGGTTATAATATTATGGACTTTAGTATTCTGGCTCCCTCTTTTAATTTTATTGTTTTTATTTTTGTGTACACCTCACAAGGGGCACTCAAAAAAGAAGACGGGGGAACTATATCGCCTCCCGGTTGGGCAGAATTGTAAGGGGCTGTTGAAAGGGATTATACGGGGGAGCATAAACATATGTCGGCAGCTTGTTCCACATGCGAGCCGACTTACACAAAAATCGGTCGAAGAAACGGTTCGTTCTCATGATGCCAACATCAACTGTGAAAGGGTGTTCCGCTCGTTTCCGTCAAATTTCGCGTACGTGCAACGGTATACAAGGATTAATGCTTCCAACTCCTTCGAGCAGGCTTCATTGAAATACCCGTAGAACATGATCAAAATGCGTCAAAATCCAATTTTTCAAATTTACCGATGATATTTTTCCTTTGCTCATTCGGTCTGTTTTCGTTGTTTATTTTTTATTTTTTTCATAAACGGTTGACATTCTGTATGTTATGATGAAAAGTATCCCAGTGCTGGTTTGTTTTCAAACAAATCTACAGTCTTATTCCGAGATTGATGAAATTTCACTCACTTGATTTTAAAAACTGGAGAGAGTTTCGAAAAACCACTCCTTTCCTTTTCTAAAGCAGAATTTTTATTCGTCTTGATGAAATTTTGCACACTTGACGTTCAAAATAAGAGAGATATTACTGTCTACATCTTATTTCGAAAATATCGGTTTAAAGCCCATGCAACCCAGCCCAGGACTTTAGTATATTATACAAGGCTTCCATAAAGATAAGTTTTACGTAATGCTGTATATAGTTTCAAATTCCGAAGCCAGTGGAACTATATAGGTATATACATATATTTGGGGAATTTTGTGAGACTAAAGACAGTTGGGAGGGAAAAGAGAGAGGGAAGAGCAAGGTCAAGAAAGTAACTATGCAATTTGAAAATATTTGCGGACATAAAACTGTGGTAGATACTTTCAGAATGGGACATCACTTAACCCTTTGAAACCCATTGGTACTGTAGCGATTTTCACAATCGCCCTTAATTTATTTTTTGTTTGTATGTCCAAAGAAACACATCACCGAAATCAACAAAAAAGCGAGGTACAGTTAAAACAAAATTACGTACAAAAAAATTTTAAAAAAATTGTATTGAAAAACTCCAACAAAACAATTTTATTATCTTCAATTTTATTTGTCAAAAATCATGGGGTTGTCTGAATTGAATTAGAAAAATCTGTTTCATTTTAAATTTTATTTAATTTAATTTCCGTTAAGTTCGTTTTTTGGCTAGAAAACCATCATTTCCGTGGTACAAAATTAAATAATGCCCTTCCAAACTAAATTAAAAACGCCATGGAGATAAAATGTTTAAAAACGACATCAAAACATGGCTAACTAAATATTAAAATGATGAAGTAACGCCAACACAACCGTCAACAGTCAATAAACCAGAAGATTTCATTTTTTTGTGGAAATTAACATACACGAAGATAAGGGAATCATGATGTAACACCTTTACAGCATCCTACAGTCCTCCTCGGAAAAGTAATACCTATTGAAGAGGACTGCGAATAATCGACTTTACTGAATGACAAAATGATTTAAAAATATTCACAAAACTGGATGCAGTAATATTTTGCTTAAAATAATTACAAACATGGATTCAGCGCCTTCAAGTCAGTAAGAAATGTTATGTAACTCATTTTCATCAAGTTTGGTGATAGTCAATATGTGTTACAGCCCCACATGTGCATGTTTATGTATGTCTTCCATTTGTTACAGCTCTTTAAATAACCGCATTTACAGAAGAGGAGTTTACTTCATTATAATATTGGAATGACAGTTGTTACTGATACATGCAGTTTATTTATTAAAGTTATAATATAAAATTACATTCATACTCCACGACACGGAAATCTGTACGTTCATGTCTGTACGATAATTGAGTAGACTATCGACACATGTGTTAGATTATGATGGTTATAATGTAGACAGGTATGTGCCTACGTAAATTAACGCTCCGTTCGCTGAACCAAAAAGATAGGTATTCGCAAATGTGACTTACGGAAGAGTTGGTTTTGATATTCGATGATATGGTTCTTTTGGCAGCGCTCATATGGTTGGAAGAATTCACAGGCACTCGTATAAAATTGAACTAATTATAACTCTGGCGAAAATCGAATTGACAAATTGGTTGTTTTCTCGGTACGGTGTTTCCGTCAACTGTCATTAGCTGACGTTTTCGCTATGGCGCGGGCGGCTCGATTCAAATCAAAGCAACACTGCGCAGATTCAAACCAGTAAAATTTGAATCCTAGCCTCCTTATTGGTTGGAGCGGTAAAAGCGTTAAAAAAATTCAGCGTCACGAAACATACATGTCGGTCAGTGCAAAATAAATTGTTTTTTGCATTCTTACAAACAGGTAACAGCGAAATAAATATAATATGTATTATAATATTTATAAGTACTGAATTCCATAATAAAGCTGTCCTTCAAAGTTCTCCGAAAAATAATAGTGATCCGAAAATAGATAAATGGAGGAGAAATACAAAAATAGCGTCTCAAGAAATCAAGCTGGAGTGGGGTCGGACTGCTGTCATCCGCCAAATACATATTATTATTTATCGAATAAAGATAAGTGTCAGATGAGTGTCTTTCTGACGAAGAAGAAATGTTATTAACCGGCAAATCACAGTTGGTAGTGTAAGTACCTTTTAATATTTATATTTGTGGAATTCTATCGAACAATTCAGTTTAAAATTGCTTCAATGTAATATCATAATGAATTTTTAAAATTTAAATTCAAATGTCAAATTGTTGATTTCGACAATCACACTAAGCATCCGCTTAGCTTTGTTTTTTGGCGTCAACGATGCTCAACATAATTTTCGCGGGACAACCATATCTTAAAATAAACCATTTGTTCACAAGACGTTACGATAGTTTGTTAAAACATAAATTTCATAAATTGTTTACAAAAATATATGTGATAAAATTAAGGAAACTTTTAGGTTTGTGCATTTGATTAATATGTGGAATTTTTTATTATGATGAGACTATGGAATTCCCAATTGCGGTATGTTGTAAGGCTGAAAGTAGTGAATAGGGGAAGGTAGTAGGGAGAGGAATGAGATCGGGAAGAGGAAGGTGACGCAGTGTGTGGCTAATCAGATCTGATCAAGGAACACGGCTAAAACTGTTTCAACTAACGTTATAATTCGGGATGGTGGTCTTACACCAGGGCGATACTGGGAGTATCTTCCACTCTGGAACGTGCCCCAAATATATTATTTTAACTGAGTAAATTGTGAAATCGGCCCCTTAGAGTCAAAAAAACGTAACTCAATTTTTATCGATTTTGAGTTACGAATTGTACTAGTCACAAAATAACACATTACGTTAAGTGACAAAGACACGTATCAATAGGTTCAACGGATAAAAATATACATCGATACGTATCTGCAGAAAATCATTTGTTGTTAATATCAGTAGGATGTATCTTTACTTGCGTTTTTTATACTTGAATAAAAAGATATTTGCTTGTGAGTCAAAGAAACGCATCTTTAGTTACCATTAAGAAAATCAAGAGTCATGACGCCAAAAATCAAGACAGTTCTTCTTCTACAAGGGCGATTCGAGAATCCAAGTATGCCAAGGATTTTTCTTGGCTACATTGGATGTTAATGAAACTTTTGTTAGAAATGTAATTAATAATAGATTGGGAAATCGAATCGTTCTCCAAAGCAAAAGGGGAAAACACCCACCTGGAGTCAAAAGACCAGAAGAGTCCAAAAAAATCATCAGGGATCATATTATATCTTTTCCCACAGTACCGTCACACTACTGTAGGGCGAAGACTTCCTTTAAATATTTAGCAGCCGATTTAACATTACACCTAATCTACACTTTGTATGTTGACTTGTGTAAGGAAAAAAAATATGCACCTGAAAAAATGTGGTTGTATCGAAACATATTTAACACATGTAACCTTAAGTTCCATCAACCACGCAAAGATATGTGCGACTCGTGTGTTTAATACGATAATGCTAATACGTAAGAAAAAATATCTCTTTCGGAACAGTATGATCTCCATATAAAACGAAAAATTGCTGCACAGAATTATAAAATCCAATCGAAAACCCTCGCTTCAGAATCCTCTGTAAACTTCATCGAGTTTGATTTAGAAGCCGTTCGATATTGTCCAAAAGCCCACTCGAAAGTATTTTTTATAAACGACGCCTGGCAGTTTACAATTTAACTGTTTTTAATGTTCGAAACAATGAAGCTGGAAATTACATGTGGCATGAAGGAGTAGCTGGTCGTGGTTCAGACGAAATCGCTTCATGTGTGTACAAGTATTTGGCAGCTAATGCTAACGGAAACAAGTTCATTTTGATGAGTGATACTTGTGGTGGTCAAAATAGAAATGTAAATTTCTCTGCCATGCTTCTGTATGCCGTCCAGTCTTTGGATATTCCGTACATAGAGCATGCTTTTTTTGAACCTGGGCATTCTATGATGGAATGCGACTCGGTTCACGCCCATATTGAAACGTCTACGAAGAAAATAAATGTATTTGACCCTTCATCGTGGTACACGGCAGTTAGATTAACTTCCAGAAAATCCAAATATGATGTCATTGAGATGGAACAAGAGTGTTTCTTCAGTTTCATCAACTTGAGGAAACAATTAATTAAAAACAAAAAGACAGATACAAATGGCGTGGATGTAAACTGGTTAAAAATCACATTGATGCAATATCAATAAGAAGATCCTGACCATATTTATTTCAAATATAACAAAGATGAACAAGAATATCGTAAACTCCAGGACTTCCAGAATTACAAAGAGCTTACAACGCCCCAATGAAAATTGCTACTGAAAAGTTGCAAGACTTACAAGATTTGTGTGATAAAGGTATTATACTCTCTCAATATCACACATTTTACAACTCTTTAAAAGAAGGAATTATCATGACTGATAATCCAGTTGAGGAAGACATCATTGAACAGTTTGTTGATGAATGATTATAAAATGAATATATATGATTTAATATCATGTATATTATCGAGGCTTCTGACTCACACTATGTTATAATTTTTTGACTCATCTGTTTTTAAATTATAATATTATCATTGTAATCTCCAATGATTTTTAAAAAGGTACTTAATGCTTTTATATTCATTTTGAATAAAAAGTCACTTTCAAATGTGATTATTATATTATATGATTCATTTATAAGATTTGCCTAAATAACCTAAGTGATTTGGTACGAGTTAAGTATTTATAAGAAGGCAGGTATTCGATATTCATAATTTAGGTACAAGATTCCAGTTTTTAAGCAAGTAACAATATTATTTAGCATATTAAGTTTTCTTTTGACGATAGTATCAGTTGGTAAATAGTTACCTAAATATTTTCTATGTTTTTCTGTTTTAAATAAGTTTTTCAATAAATATTTCTAGAAATGAATTATTTTTATTACTGTTCCACCACTATCATAACTCCTATTCATCATCTATAGGTACTAACGTTCGGACGTAAAAAGGAGTCAAATACCGATGCAAGTTTTTCGTAACTTGAGTTCAGTGTTTGCAATTTTTACTTTGGTTAGGATCAAAGAAACGTAACTGAGATATAGCTGAACTAAAATTTTAAAAAACACCTGAAAATAAATTACTATTTTATATTTAAAAGATGGTTCAGAAGCACAAAATACCATCCTTTAACTAAATGAGAAGAAATTATTAATATGTTTCGTTTGTTTAAAAGTATACAACATTGATTAATTGAGAACTATGTTTTCTTGCTCTCCTGTAAAGTAGAGAAAAATGAGATACGTTTTTTTGACCCTAAGGGGCCGAAATAATACAAATTAATCCACTAAAGTTTAGTTGCGCACGCCGGGATTTGAACCCGCGACCTTCGTATTGGTAGTCAAGAGTCTTACTCCTCGAAAACGGAGGCCGTCAAAATGCTCGGAATCGGCAGCAGCGGACTGGCTGGAGTATAAAATGACAACACGTCTGTTTGGCAAAGATTCTATTTAATCGAGAGGGTTGATCAATCAATAACACCCAGGCGACGTGAGCTCATTTTCTTGCTTCTTGTACTTGCTTCAAGTACTCCATCGCGACATTTTCCCATTGGTAGTGGGAGATTTTCATCAGGTTATTCGTAACCTAAAAATAATAAATAAAAAATTAGTGTCTTAGTGGTGAGAGAGTTCCTCTTCATTAATTAAAGAAAGAATGAATTTTTGGTTTCTCTTCAGCAACGAAGTCGAAATATTATAATGGTTTTCATATTGTTTAGATTACTTTGCATCAATGATGTAAATCAGCTGTGATAGTGAATGTGATATTCTACGAAAACGAAACGGGTGTCTAAACTGTTCAGTGACCTTAAACCGCGCTAACCGCAACTCTAGTTGGCTGAAATAGTTACCTTCTGGGAATCCCGTGCTAAATGCTTGTGGCTTGAACGCTTATAGCTAACTTGTTTCCTTGCTGGAATTTATATCAGTGGTTATAATGAAACGATTCCATTCACAGATCGGAAAGTTTTCTCAGTATTCCCTCATTCCTTGGTCAGAAATCACAAATTAGCATCGAAATCATATTTCGAAATAGTTTTAGCTTTTGTAAAGTATTCTGATTTATATCCATGCACTTTCCAATCTTCCATCTATTTTCCCTACTAATCTCTTTTCTATCTTCTCTCCTCTAGCTTTTTTTAGTATGTCTAGAACGGCCTGGAGGCCAACGTCCCTCTTATTATGCTCTCAAAATCATCACAGTGCCCCTTACTTCTTTACCTACTATGAAGAGGTGACTCATTGAAGAATTATTATAGGAAACATAAAATAAAATTCAATTAATTTGAATTAGGTTACACGGGCCTTCCTGAATGAGTGTTATTTATTCGAAGGCCTCAATGGAAGACCTAGGACGGGTTGTTTCGGAGAATCTGAACAATTCATCAAATTTCAACGTCCATTTTCAAGTTCTGTGAAAGATTTTTTCAAGTTCTGTTTTTATTTCAGTTTTGTCAAGCAACTAGACTAGAAATTTGATGAATTGTTCAAATTCTCCGAAACAACCCGTCCTTAATCATGTTTAAGCAGAAGATTATATTAACAAATATAGTTAAAACAAGAATCATAAAAAGACACAGGAAAAAGACAACGGTCGCAACTGGGAATCGAACCCAGGATCTCTGTCTTACCGGGACAATGCTTTTAATCACTAAGCTATTGAGACCTAATTTTTATTTTATTAAGTTACATTTTATTTTCATATTTGACATAGATTTATTTATATTTGCTTTATCAAATTATCGAAGAAAGCAATATCTTTGTAGCCCGAAAATATAATTTTAATGAAATATATTTTTTTAAAACAACTTCGTTATACAATTTTATACATAGAGAGCTAGTTTTAGTTATAACTCACCTTCTTCAGGATACTAACTTCCAAATATTTAAATTGGGATTTGTTGATTTCATACAGAGCCGAATGGGACTTTACTGCCAACTGGCTAAAGTCACGCGAAATCGAAACTTAAATTCTTATTTATTTTTTAGATTAATCCCACACAGTGAAACGAGGAATATAAAGGTAACAGGCACGTTATGCGCCATTGCAGCATTCTCAAGTAATAACTCTAAATAAGCCACGTGTGGGCCGCCATTGACAAGGCTAAAGGAACCAACATCGGGAATTGCTAAGATTTTAAGAATAAAAGAGAAAAGGTTTCCAATATTACATTTATTAATACAACTTATAGAACAAGAGAACTCTATTTAAACATTATCAATCATTTCTCAGGGGTGAGTGGCCAGTCCGAAGAACTGAGCGCACAGGCGGAATTTAAATTACATTGAAGTGTGACATTGGTGTGATGACATAAAATTATCTGACCTGATTTAACGTGTGAAGGGCGCCAAACTACGCATAAAGCGTTGTTAAATTTATAAAACAGAGCGATCCGATGACAAGGGTAGAAATTCTACTAGCTGACGGCGTCATCGCTGCACGTAAGATTTGTCGACTGGAGTGTTCGCTTGTATCTCCCCTGTAGACACAACGTCCTCAGCTGGGTGCCCGTATAGTACTGAAGTTGCCGAAGTTGGTGCTTCCGCAATTCTGTCTCGAGCTCTCTCTAGAAGTTGCCATACAGCATGCGTCACATCAACAAGTGATAGGTCTTGACAGTTGTTAGGAACTTGGTAGCGGGGCAAAATTGAACTGCTACAACAGGAAGCCCGTAGGAAAATAATTTCCCTCAGGGCCTATGTCATCTTTTAGAATGCTGTGTGGAGGGTCTTTTTTTAAGAAAAGGAAGGAGAGGAAGTTCTGGGAAAGTTAAAGGTATAGAATTTGGCTAGGAATCTAGGGATCAGTGTGTCCAGGAGTGACGGACATACGAATATATTCGTCTCACTGGGTAATGGGTCGAGAGACCAGTCGGAGCTACCAAAGCAACCTCTCCCGATATGGCACGCTACGCAGCTGGTGGGCAGGCGCATCTTGAACACACCTCACCCGATGAACCCGGGCACCCCTGCTAAATCAGCAAACGTAGCGAACCACTTGGAGTGACCTGTGTCAGAGGTGTTCCTTATCCAGTAAATGGTTTCCGGGGCAGCGGTGCTTAGGAGAACATTATATATTAATACATATTTTTGAAATTGACTGAATTTCCTTATTTTCTTACCTTTTAACCATAAAATAAAGAAGAACACAAGAAATACCTCGAGGACGTGTTTCGTGATCCAAATTTTTGTCTAATCGGGGCTTAAATTCTCAATACAAGACCGTGTTTGCGAAATTCAAATGGGATGGATATGTACGATATCAAGGCTAAATGGAACATTTGTTTCCATTCAACTTTGTATGGAAGGTATTTCTAGTTTTCTTCTTTATTCTATGCTATAGAATTCATCTCCGCAATAACAAATAAGGCGTATCACATACAATATTTCAGCCGTTGCACAGTATTAACTACTACAACATGCGAAAAGATTACCTACTTAATAATATGAAAATGTGCCCGAAACCAAGAAATGTAGTATATCTCGTTGAACCAGCGAAAATAAATCTTTGTTAACAAAACGAAACATTCCACAATAACTAGCAACGTTGGAGCACGAATTATTTGACAAACAATTCAGGCTCCCTGCTTAAAAACACAATTCTGCTATCCATTTTTGTATTTTGCGATCTCACTAGAGACAAAGATGGAAAATCTGTTTTTGGCTCTGAATAAAAATTTGAATACTTTCGGCATTAAGACAGAAATTTCTCTGGGCTGGAAATACCGATATTTTAAGCATCCCGAGGTCGGAATTTTAAATCGCAGGGGTTTTTCGGGGCACAATGAATAAGCACCGCGGACAGAGAGCCTTGAGCCTGTAGGCGTTGTAGGCTGTGAATACACTTATCTTTTGTTAATTAAATGTGTTAATCATTTTCTAAAGATGTTGTACAAACACTAATCTAATAAATTTAACAGATTATAAAGAGGAAAATGCAAATCAAGTATTTCGAAATTTATATTTTATGAAAAATATTTCTAGCCTGAAGGGTTGTATTTGGCTCTCAATTTTATAAGAATGTCAAGAATTTTTACTCAAACCTTTCTTATAGTTTAAAAATGGAGTTTTCTGTGAATATTTTCACTTAATTTTTATGAATTTCATCAATCAATCAATATAAATTTCAATTAATTCCATTAATACTGATAAAGAAGACGGGGTAATAGTTCTGAACACGGATTACTTATCTAAAAACGGGAGATCGTCGTAGACCTCCCCTTTGGGATTGGGCATGCAGATCATAGTTAACCAATAGTTGCTCGACCTTCTGCTACTTACCGAATGATTGAATGATAATACTTACCATTCGGTCTATTTAAGCGAGTGCACGGCCTTTAACGAGCAGAGAAAACGAGCCGGTCGCATTCTCAAGACCGGATGCTGGTAGCGAGATATGTCGTCTCTTCCAGTGAGTTGTTAAAGAAATCCTAGGTAGAAAATGTGATGCTGATAACTACATGGTATCGTCCCTTTCAATAAGGTTGAAGAGTGTCTAGGAGAATTCTTTATCTTTCATACCAAGTCCAGAGATATTTATGTTTGTTATTTTCATTATATTCATTATGACTGTTTACTTTATTTGATGTTTTACATTGGCGCCCAACATGGGGCTTCGATAAAAACCTGTTACATACTATTGTTTCGATACTTAAACTTTTATTAAATGCAACATATTAGCGCCCCACGTGGGGCAGTGATAAAAAATGTTTACTTTTATTTAATGTTTTACAATAATCCTCATAGCTACTCAACTGTATAATTTCTGTGAGGACAATTAAAGTTAAGGTTTAGCGGTTACAAAAGAGTATCTTCAACTAAAAGTACTTTTAGCCATCTCCATGGGAACTTTTATTTCCTGAGATGGAACCTATTTGTCGTTAACCCAAGCCAAAGTATTTATATTGAAATAGCCCATTTCTTGGTTCTTTCCCATTACCTAATTTCGCCGTACAAAAGCTTCGGGGTTTTGTTCGGAAAAAATAATTTTTGGTTCATATTTACTACTTGCTTCGTCAACTTTACTGTCGTAAAATGGGGTGACTTTGATCAATTATCAACCTCGAAACTAAACATTTTTTTATGAAATCATTTTTGTCGGAAAATTTCGTCACATTTTTTGCACAAGCAAATGTCTAAACTATCGAAATACAAATATATAATTGTGTTTGTGTTTGGGAAGTAAAAAAAAGGTTATAAAAGTCACTTTTCTAAGTGGAGCGACTTTTGATACCATTTTTGATTAGGAATTAAGCTTATTACAATGATACGCCAACTAATTTTTTTTGAATGCGAGTTCGAATAATCGAGCAGTAGATATAATTTACATTACGAATGACATAAAACTATTATAGTTGTTGAGGAATTTATAACACGAATTCACATTTTTGTGTCTGAAAATATCTAAAAAGCAGCTTCGCAATTGAACCATTTGGTTACATACTTTTTTAGCTATTGTTAAATATAACTAGAAACCTAATATTTCTTACACTTCTCGTTGCTACACAGTATCGTTGTATCATTAAAAAAAATCATTAAAAGAAGCCAGTATCACTGGCTTTTCACAATTTCACCTCATCCTCACACTCTATAAATGCTGGCGTCCCACAGGGATCGGTTCTGTCTCCGACTTTGTTTTTGTTGCACATCAATGACCTTTTGACATGTGCACCGATTCATTGTTACGCGGATGACAGTACAGTTCATGATAGCTTTTTGTTTGACAAGCCCCCAAAGGGCACACAAACTCCAACGGCTCGGAGGGCTTTGAAGCAGAGAATGGACGGTTATCT
Organism: Hesperophylax magnus; assembly: GCA_026573805.1. NCBI lineage: Eukaryota > Metazoa > Arthropoda > Insecta > Trichoptera > Limnephilidae > Hesperophylax > Hesperophylax magnus. Next base: position 584,439 of record JAIUSX010000018.1, read on the forward strand.
CGAGAGTATTTCCTCCTGGGGTAAAAATAATCTCGTCGAATTTAATGTTTCAAAGACCCAATCCTGTCTGATTACGTCTAAAAGGGATCTAAATGATAACCTAGTCTCCTTCAACGGAAGCAATCTTCCGAACAGGCCTTCCATTGATATGCTTGGTGTAACTATAAGTGACCAGCTCAGGTATGGGGGCTCCATCGAAGCCAGAGTAAAGCTGGCCTCTCAGAAGCTGGGCGTACTGTACAGGGCCCGCAGATACTTTAATAGTACACAACTGCTGACCCTGTACAAATCGCAAGTGCGCCCTACTGTCGAATTTGGCGGCCATCTCTGGTCCGGAGCCCCTAAATACCTGAAAAAAACCCTTGACTCTGTGCAAAAACGGGCGGTCCGTTTGATAGATTCCCCAATCTTAACAAACGGACTGCAATCTTTAGAGCACAGGCGTCAGGTAGGTATGCTGTCCTTGTTATATCAGTATTACAATGGAAGATGCTCTGAGGAACTAGCGTCATTGATCCCTTCGGCACCGGTGCGTAGTCGGGATACACGCCAAACGCGCGCCCAACATTTGTACACGGTTGACGTTTGTCACATGAGAACGGGTCGCTTCTATGATTCGTTCTTAAGTTCAACAGCTCGGTTGTGGAACGAACTGCCGGCCTCTGTGTTTCCTCCCTCCTACAACATGGGACTCTTCAAGACCCATGTTCACTCCTTCCTCTCCACAAAAAGACCCTCCACACAGCATCCCCAAAGATGACATAGGCCCTGAGGGAAATTATTTTCTTCAGGGCCTCCTGTGTGGAGTTAATATAAAAAAAAAGTATTTTCTGATTTCTGAAATGCTAGCGAGAATTATGCAGAAGAAATAATTAACCAACCTCGATGATCAAAGATGCCCCATGATTCAAAAGTCGCCCTATATTACTTTCGCTTGATTGCATCTGTAAAGAGTATTGTGCCATTTGCCAATATCATATTATTTATAAGGCAACCATTATCCATTACTTTGCGAGCGCATTTGTGAGGCAATACTTCGTAGAATAATTTTTCCTTGTAAGGGTGGATACAGTAAGTAATAATAATTCCAAGATGATTTTAAATAGCTGAGTTCTTTTTGAATTATTTTATGGGCTTTTAGTACCAGAAAAGGTTGGAATTAGTGCAATAAAGATATTCATGCATAAAGATATGTAATAAAGATATTCATGCATAAAGATATGCAATAAAGATATTCATGCATAAAGATATGCAATAAAGATATTCATGCATAAAGATATGCAATAAGGATATTCATACATAAAGATATGCAATAAAGATATTCATGCATGCATATATTTAAAAAGATAAATCAGTACAATAATATAGGTACATGCCTAAACATTGCACATTGCACTCCCGAAACAACGCAACCAAATGTAAAAATGGGATCATTTCTATGGCTCTCGGGTGGAGGGGTATATGTCAGTAAAAGTGAAATTGCTCAATAAATTTAAAAAAAAACAATAATAAATATGCTACTGATGTAAGTCAAAGAATGTGACTAGAGAAACTGGTCAAAAAACTGACCAAAAACTATTTTCTTTATCGTTTTTTTCAGCAGTAAATTTGCGTGAAAACAATATATCTTGAACTAGCAGTTAAAAACCCGCTCCGCGGGTTTTTTTCTGCTAGGCCCTGCGGGCGGCACTTGGTTGGGCTTCGCCCGGTTTAAGTGATACTAACAGTTACATTTAATAGGTAGATATTAGATCAATGGGTAGATATATAATAGTAAGACATTCTGCGCCATTAAACACCCTTCACCCCAACATAAATCTCGTCAATGAGAAAAATGTTTCCTCTCCCATACCAGCGAAATGATTTAATTTTTAAATCGAAATTAAATTGCAAAATATTTATATGTAATTCGAAAATAAAAAAAATATCAACAATATTACCTACATATAACTTTGGTAAAATAATATACTCTTACCAAAAGACTGTCAAAGTAATTACATTTAAAAAAAAATACATATATTAAGAATTATTTTATTGGGAGAAGTCCTAAAAATCTACATATTTGGGTGAAATAATATTACGCTCTTACCTAACGATTGTCAAAGTAAATACACCAAAACTCTCTTAATTCTTAGGCAGAAAAACTTACAGGTGGGATAAATTGAGTCATTTTCATTTCAAGGGACACAAAAAACAAAATTTTTTTATGCAAGTACCTACAATTTATTATACTTTTATTTTTTACAATCTACAACATAATATTATACACTTTAATTAGGAAAAAATCTCTATATAAACAATATTATCCGTATACCAATCAGTCAGAATTTGTATAAATAACGATGACTGCGCTCAAACTGTCCATGAGAATATACTGGTTCAGGAAGTAACAGTCCAACCCGTTCAAAAGTTTGTCCTTGAGATTTATTGATGGTCATTGCATAAGCATTGCATTGTAACATCCGACAAAGTGTTTTAAATTCTAGGAATGAAATGTACTGTACCTTTTCTGTTCCCCGTAATGATTTTGGCTTGAATTAAGTTACAGCTGAAATTTTTAAAACAATCATTTTTGTTCCATTACAGAGGCCATCACCAAAAAATAAATTTCTAAGAAATTTTTATGGAAATTTTTTATAGCACCGCTTTTGTGAGATATCACCTCAGGGGCGCTTTCCGTTGAAGTACATCCTCATTAATTGCATAAACATGACTATTTTTGTATTACAATATGGTACGTTGACTCATCACTAAGGCATCAGAAGTTGTATGTGTCTCACCGTATACACAGTGAATAATATCTTGGCAAATATTTACATAGGGAATAAGCACAGATGACTCTAATGTTCCTTCTACAGAAGGAAGTTTGCCATCTTCCAAGTCCAAAAGCCATTTATAAAATATATTTTCACTTTCTAAAGCTCTGACATTTGTTTTTAATTGAAAAGTTTTGAAATGGTACCAAAGTGTGCTGCTTTTTATGCAAGCGGCAATTAATTGTCCTCTAGAAGCACGTCGACACACTGGAAGGATCTGACGAAAGTCTCCGCCCAAAACAATAACTTTGTTACCAAAGACAGAATCACTTCCCATGATATCACGTATAGTACGCTCAATTACTTCAAAAGTTACACCTGGGGCAACCGGTGCTTCATCCCATATTATAATATCTGCTTCCGTTATAATTTTCCGATTCTTTGATGTGACCTTACATGTTGTATTGTCCTGTAAATTGAGGGGTAAATTAAAAGAAGTTTGATAAAACTCTTTTACCTTTTCGTCTTAGAGTGTGAATTAAAGTTTAGTAAAGGTATGTTTTCCCTGTTTCGCCTGAGCCATCAATGAAGAAACATTCATTGTCATCATTTTCATGTGAAAAAAACTTATTCAAAATAGAATTATATGCTTGAAGTTGTACGTCATTGAGTTTGGCAGCCATCAATTCACCTAAAGTGTTTTCAGAAATAACATTAAAATCAGATACTTGTCCAAAACTGCAACTTTCATCAGGTTCAGGTAAGCCCTGCATTCTGCAAGATGAATTCTCCTTCATAAGAATATCCTGTATGTTTAAAAGAAAAGATCAATAGCTGTTTCTTCAGCAACACCACGATGAAAAAAATCTTCAGCCGAAGATCGAAGGGATACATTGTATTAAAATTAAAACAAATAGATGTCTAAGAATTTTAGGCATGAAATACAATGAAGCCTCCGTCATGCACTGCGTCCATTCTCGTATGTCATCAATGATGTTGCCGCCTCCCCGCTGTCGCCTCGTCCACTTTTACCAGCTGAAAAGACATAGTTATTTGGTACATCTTGATACAGAATAGAGCGTCCCTCAATATCTTGAAGATGTAATTGGAACCACGCTGTTAAAGACGTGTTCCTTGTAGATGCTTGCCTGAGAGCCTGTTCCTCCCGCCCCTCTACAAAATAAACAGATTGGCTGTCGGGTAAATGTAAAGCCATAAGTAAAATTGAGTGAGGTTGATCATGTATAGATAAGTGAGAACATCTCTAAAAACCCAGTATAAATAAATAAATACTATCCAAAGAGGAACAAATTTCAACATTAATATGAGCATCATATTTTTTGCTAAGGAATGCATTATATGGAACAACAAATCGATTGTCGATACGTATATCCCGAACAACGTGATTTTCAGAAAAATTATCACGTATCCTGTACTCTGGGTAGCCTGCGGAATTATTATCAGTAGCATCTTTAAATGATTTGGGGAATTTTTTAGAGCACTTACCGTCTACCATGCAGACTGACCTTGGATTAAGTACGCCACATGGTCCATGAATGTTATTTTTTTAAATAATATGGTACAAAGCCGTTCTTCGGATGGGGTAGTTCTGCAGATACGGCATTATCAATATCAGAAGCGGTATTTTTTTATTATTTTTTATAGTGAATACCTCACAAGAGTCCCAACTGCTCCCGTCTGGAGCCAGTGAGACTATGGCATCCCCAATAGAAGAGAGAGAGAGGAAGGTGGGGAAGTACCTGGCTATTCAGATCTAGTCACTAAACACGGCTAAAGCCATTTGGAGCAACGTTTCAATTCTGAATGGTGGTCTTACACCAGGGCGATACTGGTAGTATCTTCCACTCTGGAACGTGCCGCAAATATACTATATATTATTTTAATTAATTAATTGTGAAATAACACAAATTAATCAAATAAAATTTATTTGCGCACGCCGGGTTCGAATCCGCGACCTTCGGAATGGCAGTCCAATGCGTTACCACTGGACTATGCCGGCCGTCGTATACAACTTATCTTGGCTGCAAAGTGTAAACACACCATGTAGATGAGGGAGTCCTCTTTTTTGCTGTTCAATTGTATACACCCATCAAATTACCTTTCCAAAAACATGTTTCTCAGTCATACCATGAATAAATTCCTTGACTTTTAGATGGAAAACCTTGGCTACTATATCAGGCCTGTCCGCGGCCGATTGATAATGTTCCAATTCGGTTGGTATTTCTGGCCATTTGGGATTGCAAGTAAAAGTTATGACGACGACAGGACGACCAAATTTACGTACCATTGCCATTGAAACTTGGTAAACATTATTCACATGGCGTGGTCCACCAGTAAATGAAGATGGAAGAATGACTGTATTACCTGCACATACTCCTCTATCAGTGGCTAAATTTCTTACATGGTTTTGCAAACCTTGATAGCATTCCACTCTGAGGTGTCGTTGGTTTTTCCTAATGTAATCTAGGCGACCAGATTCATAAATAATGTAAGCATGAATTAAATACTGTTGAAAAAGTTTAACCGCATAATGGATTGGATTAAATATGTTTCTTCGCACTGCTAATTTACTTGCATAAAACTACATAGCAGTTACAGTATGACATTGAGCAGTACAGAAATCAGCATGATGCTGAAAGCCTGGGGTCCAACCACATTCACCTGATGGAAATAGTAGTGGGAAAACCATAGGATCTAAATGCTTTGACAAAGTTGCCATCCTTTGAGGTCCTTCAACATTTTTAGGTTAAACAGCGATATCTATACCCGATGACAAATTCCCGTCTGTCTGCTACGTAAACCATGGCGATATCGTGAGAACTGGTTGGAGCATTGTACCTCTGATGAACGTGTAAATAATAGACGTATATCTCTCACCTGCCCACCCTCAGCCGCAATGCGTATTTCTTCTTCCTCGACAGCTTCTTTTAGTTCAATCATCAATTATTTGCATTATATTTTTATAGCAATCGGCATTACATGGATGACTCATACGCACTCTAACAGCCTCATCAGGATCGTATAGATAAAGCTGAGCATAGGAAGGTATTTTATCTGCAACTTGTATACTTCTGGAAGTCAGATGATAAACCTAACCAGAAATTTTTAAACAATATGGACCATTATCTGGGATATTAGCTATTTGCGCTCCAAATGAGGCAAATCTATTAGCACTGTTTACATCTAGTAGCATTTGTATTGACAAATAAAATTCCTAAAGTTTTTAGATTGACTACAATCTCCTGTCAATTATTCGTTTAGTGCTGGAGGATAAGCTAAAATTTGTGGTATTATTTTTCCAGTATGACAGCAAGAATGTAACAGTTTACCTTTTTCAACTTCAAAATGAACCGCCTTGCAATGCTCGATTGTACACTCTTTTGACATGACGCCGAAATAATTCTGTTCTGGAAGCACGTAATTAGGATTATTGATTTAAAGCACACTTCAAGAATACGCTACTATGGCACTTCGATCGCTTGGTAAATTTCCCTCTCATTCGAACATTCCGAAATTTGATCAATTCTGGTAAAATATTGTCCACATACCTTTTAGCCATTGTAATTAAATTGAAATAATAATCTGAAAACAAAATATTTCTTTTTAGCGATTCACAGCGATAGTTTTTAAAAGAAATATCTACGGTTATCACGTCAATAATAATTCTGTAATTATCACATATTAAACATGACAGCTGATGACAGCGCATGGGGTCGGTGTTGTAATATCAAAAAATAATTAATTACGTATTTAAGTATCGAGTGGAACTGGTTATTTTTGCAGCCGGCTTTATAATGGTGGATTTATAATTATATATTATATTTATTATTTATAATTATATATTATATTTATTATTTATAATTATATATTTGTATATATATATATCTCACTTTAAAAAATCACACTGACATTGTACATTGCTTGACACTAACTGGCTATAGAAGCTTTTTACATTGATTGGAAATCGATATACGCTGGCAACACTGAACAATGTTTCTTTCGCGTGAATAATGATAAACGTCAAATTTCAATACGTAATTGAGGATAATTTTTACTGTAATGTAATTAATCCAATGGATTGTGAACTTTCTAAAACATATTTTCTTCGATATTATCCGTAAATTATATGATCAGAAAAGATGCTTTTGAAGAAATCTGGTGATCCTATTTTAGTATGAAATCGGGTCTTAATTTTCAAGTTAGCGGAATTTAACCGAAACAAACAATTTAAATTTGACCAATCAGAGGGCCTACATCGTCCAGACGCAAGCGTATTAATACTATCAGATTATTTTATTTAAACATAACATCACATATTTCTTAATTTTGAAAGCTGAAATAAATTATTTTCCTTTAATAATAAAATCATATTTTTCTTTCTAACTCTCTTTTCGCATACCGGGAATCTCTTTACTCAAATGAAGATAACAAAAAATTATCATTCAATCTGTGTACTTCTCCATTCGAGCAAAAATTCGAAATATACACCTTTACCCGAGAGCCACGGAATTGGAAGTAAAGACTTTTTAGATCCACTTTTTTGTGGTTTAAATTCTGCTAATTAAAACTATCACAGTGTACAGTTATTCAAAGTTCTAGACATTCGTTAAAATTATTACTCGTAATTTAAAATTGCAATTTATTTATTTAGCTTAAGTTTTTTAATTCAGCACGACTGGAGGTTAGTCCAATCCTAGTCTGCCATATTAAACGAGATGTAAACAATTATTACATTTAAAAAGAAAAAAATAAATCACAGTACATATATAAAAATTATGACAACATTAATTGAAACCATGAAATAAATGTATTAAATGCGTGTCTCAAAAAATTGTTTCATTTTTAAACATCGAACTTAAATTATTATCAAACTGCAAAGTCCATTGTTAGTACCTTCTGTAGATCAGGTAGTCGAAATCAGTGTATGTAAAAAATTAGCATAAATTACTACACAATGAAAACCGTTTTCAATGAGTTGAGGAAACATCCGTCAAATTTTTATCCTTGGTAACAATGTTCGCAATTTTATTTAAGACTAGAGAAGACCCGTGAAACTCATTATGTGAGCTGAAAATATTTATTTAAAACATAGGTTTTGGAAGCATTGCCTTGTTGAAAAAACATTTATAGAGAACCGAAAATTTACCCTAAAAACCTCCTGTTAAAAACGTGATTGCAATCCATTTTCTAGAAAATATATTAGTCCATTAAGAATATATCGGAATACTTGTTCCTGCACCTGTGCTTTTCCTGATAAATATAATGAGGAAATGCAACAATATTAGAATTTTGTTGAAAACGTGTTCTGACATCCTAATAATATATTCGTGTTTGAAATTGTAATTTAAAATTGACAAGTTTTGTTAGAAAACCTGTCAATTCATTCGTTATAGGCCTGCAGTCCCGTTTATAAAAGGAATACGAATAATTAGGAAGGAAAGATTTTTAATAAATTATCAATATTTTAAATCGGTTAGTTTTCTCCGTGTTGGTTTGGAGAGGCTGGATTAAATTAAAGAAGATAGCTTAATGGCCGATTTCGACTGTGAACGAGTAGGTATACGAGTAGATACGAGAGATAACCTACTCTAGATTTTCGTGACGCGCGATTTTGGAAAATAAAACGACTCAGTAGGTAAAACCTTAAGTAAACTTGAAAAATTACAAGATACTGTCAAAAAAAAAATTGCGAAAGAATTACACCATTCAAGCAGGTAATAATTAATTTATCAAAATCATAATTAAAATAAAGTAATTGAGTAGCTGGATGCAATAACAACTTAAGCGCATGAAGTACTTTTGGTATCTCCAATTCCTTCTCTATCTACTAGGTAAATATTACTTCCGTACGTTTTAGACAGGCGAAGCTACACGAAAAGGTATGAACACTAAATGGTATTAAAGGTATGAACACAGATTAATGGCGTTAAAATTATCATAATATCGTTTGTCTAAATTGTTTCCAGAATCAGTTCAAATTTTGTGAATGACACTTAAATTCAAAGCTTTCATTGACCCGGAGTTATAGACAAATCACAACCGAAAGTAGTATTTCAAATTTTTTACGAAGCTGTGAAATACTAGAGCAATATTAATTATAGGCCTGCAGTTCCGTTTTTAACAGGAATTCGAATAATTCGATAAGGTAATAATAATTATTAATTATTTTTATTATTACTTAATAAATTAACAATATTTTAATTAATTTTACTTTTGAAACTCTTCAAAAGTAAACAATTAAGTAAAAATTCTTAATTCTGAGATACAACCCGTCGCATGTAATTTCTGCCACAGGATATATAACCTGTTAGTACTGTTGTGGGAACTCAAATCTTTTGGTTTCTTTAATTTGTTAATAATTCTCGACAGTCTATCGCGTGCTTTAGTCGGAACCCTTTTGACAGTTTACACACAATATGTAAATATAAAAAAAAACAACAAATTTTTAATTATCTTCATGAAAAGCTACTTCAAAGCTGTTGAAATGTCGTATAGGTGAAATATCCAAATAAACTTAACTATAAAACAAAAATAAACTATTGTGAACGAAACTGCACGAACCTATTTTTAAATGTATGAATGAGCATGATTAGGCCTACGTGTAAAAGGATATGTCTGCTTTGTTAATGCGTCCTTTTACCAGTAACCTTTATTCAAGTAACTTATAACAAATTAATTAATATTGTTCTCTTATTACATTCTATCCATCATTCATAAAACTTAAAGATCAACCAGTAATGATCAAAATTAAAAGTTTCAGAAGGTACTACATTTGTACAGTCACATAAGAAAGCTCTATTTTTAGAACAACCCAACTATTAAATACAGAAAATCACTTATAACAAACTACTGCAGAAGTACTTGGCAGACACACGTATGCATTATATGAAAATAATAAAAAAAAAAAAATTCCTGAAAAATAATTCAAAATGCGACATTTGGCTATATTTTCTTAAATTAGGAACAGCATTACGAAAGAAGATCGTAAAAACTTGGGCGAAGCCGGGTGGCAACTAATAGCGCCATAAACACAAGCCAAGAATTATTATAATTAGATTGTGTTAATCATTAATCTTCTACAAAAAGTTATCACATCGATAACACTCCAAAGCCCTGGTAATTTAAATCCCACAGTGTCCCATATCCTTGCCATGTTCCTACCGCACCATAAATCAGCCTGTACGGTGTACAAGTTGTGAGGCCGTCGGAAAAGCTTCCGAAAACATTTAATTTCACAGTTCCCGCCGCAAGTCTCGCTGGTCGCTAGATCCTCCCCAAACTGCCCCAGTTCCAACCTCTCCCACCTCCAACCCACCCGCACTGCTTGGTCGGGTGCCAAATGACAGGAAACAACTTTTCGGATTAGCCCCTACTTGTAGTTTTTCGCTTTCAGAGCTACCGCAGCATCGCGACTTTAGGAGGGCTTGACTTCAGTCAAAACATCGATCAGGAAATAAAAATAGTCGATGGTTGCAAAACCCACCATTTCGCAAGCAGGCGGATTGTTCTAAGCTGAATCAAACATTATTAAATTATTTAATATTGTAGCGGTTGGCTTTTAATTATCATATAGTTATATGAATATACATACGACTAAATTAATTTGGTTTGCAGTCACGGAATTAAGTTTTTTTTATTTATACTGTACTTATCTAGTACATATCATTATATTTTCGCCACATTCCAGAGTGGTAATACTAGATACTCTCCGTATTATCATTGTAAAAGGTCAACAAATTTAAATTGAAACAAAATGATAGAAGATGGTTAATTCTAAGCGATTTAATGTATATTTTTAATTGTCACTGCTTTTCAGAAAACTCACCAAACGCGTTTAAGTCGGGTAATTTAGAAGAGAGCACTCATACTATTTATATTGGAAAAGTTGTCCGTTGGAAGATTGGTCATTAGGGGTTGGTTTGTTGCAGGTCCCGCCGTCACGAGCAGCCGAGCCTTCCCGGCGGCTACTAGCGAGTATTATGGAGGCTTTAGAGCAGTGACGAACAACTCGCGGCCCGCGAACTCATTTTTTGCGGCCCGCAAGACTTTTCGCACGTCATTATGTTTTGTATTTAAAAAATAAAACATTAAATACAATAAACTTTTTAAGTTATAATGATACTAACTTTAAAAAACATACGTGCAATAAATATATTTGTTGAGATAGATAGTGAGAATAATTAAGCATTGTGCCTAAATTATGCTTATCTACTCTTTATTTAAATGACCTTAAAAGTGCGAAATTTATTTGGCTTTGAATGTGTCTAGATTTAAAACGAAAATATCAGCAAAATCTGTTAACTCATTGTCCAGTCTATGTACTCTCTCCATTACATAATTGAATACGTAGTATTGGCTTGGAATAATATATTCCATCTAGTATGTTTCGGAGGTAAATGTAGTGACAGCAAACTTTTTGCGTCAGGGCAGTCAATCCTTGAATTAACAATTTTATAAAATATAAGGAGATCAAATATTTTCCGCCATTCAGATAATTTAGATAAATGAGTTTACTTCGTAAATTTATTAAATGTATGTCAAATGTTAAATGGTTTCTGTTCTTTTTTTAGAAGGATTAAGCGGAAAACTTTAGACTTGATACTTTACATGGGTTCCTTTTTACAAGGTGCGATTCCAAATTAAGTTTCTGAAAACATGCAATTAACGAGCTAGCTTTAGCTTTGGGGTTCTGGCCGGCGGTGATTTTCTTTTTACGGTCTGTGATTGTTATATAAATAACGGTATTCTAAAATAAAAATAGGTTTGCGACACCACCGACTGCAAAGTTAACCATGACCATGTCGAGCTGTGTGTGCCCTAACCCCTGCAGCTCGCGAATAAATTGAAATTAAATTGATTAATTTGCCCTCCAGATCAAAAGGTTGGTCATCACTGCTTTAGAGGGTAGGGGGTAGGTGTAATAAGGGTTGGGGAAGGGTATTGCTATTAAAGAAGCAGACATTATTAGAGCACGCCGCCACGGTTGATTGCCTCGCTCCCTATACAGGTTGTTATTATTAGTTTAATTATAATAACACAAATAATATATCCTCGTGATGGGAAATTCAAATATGTAATGGAAAAAAATCAAGCTGTTTATATTACGTTATCAATAGTATAAAGTTCTAAATCTGCACTTTACAGCGACTTGGGGTACCGTATCAATAAACACTATAACTTACAGAAAATGTTTATTGATACGTTAAGGTCACGCAATAATCATGTTCTGTAACTTATTGTGTTTAACGTTTCTTATTTCTTGTTCCATATTCATCAAAAAGATTAAAACAAAATAATTAAGTATCAATTTTAAAACTAGAACCCTTTCTTACCAGAGATTAATGATTTGATTTGTTTATTCCTCACGATGAGATGAAGAAATGGAGTTTTATTCTTATTATAAAAAGATAGTTTCACAATGTGTGGTAATTCGATGAAATATTTCATAAATTTCCGATAATTTTTAAAAGCTCTCTCTAACGATATTTCACTCCACCCGGGTTCCCGTTTTTTATCCGTTCCCGAAATTCAAATGCTATCCTCCGAAACACCCTTTCTGGCTTGTCCAGTAAATGGAACCATCACAAATGAATTCTTTGTGACAGATTTTGTCCCCTAATTAATTAATTAATTCAAGATTTTTTTCACACTACCTCACTTTTCCGAGATACCGGCTGGCAAGGGAATTCTAATTAATCCTGAATTCATAATAAAGAAAACAAACAAATTTATTAAGAAGATATTTTAAAGTAAATGAATTCCCTTTACCGTTACACTTTGAACCCAAAATTAGCTTCATTTAAATAACTGGACCATAACTTTCGTCATCCAATAAACGAAAACGTCACAATGTGAAATAAAATAACACATAACTTTATCACGAAAACATCACAATGTAAAATAAAATAACACATAACTTTATCACGAAAACATCACAATGTGAAATAAAATAACACATAACTTTATCGTGAAAACATTATCATGTGAAATAAAATAACACATAACTTTATTATGAAAACATCACCATGTGAAATAAAATAATATATAACTTTATCGTGAAAACATCACCATGTGAAATAAAATAACACATAACTTTATCGTTAACACATCACCATGTAAAATAAAATAACACATAATTTTATCGTTAACACATCACCATGTGAAGTAAAATAAAACATAACTTTATCGATGTGCAATTTTTCAGAATCAAATAAAAAGACAGATTTTATGATTTTTAAACCTTTTAAAAAAATTATTTATCTGAGGTAGAGCATTTAGATAGCAACAGTGAACATTTTGTTCAAAAGTCTCGCTAAAGTTGAATAAAAAGGCAAACATCTACTACAGTTGTAAAATTTAATGAAACATTACAATAAAAGACTAATCTTAAACAATAATAATTATAGTGATTTATTTTTTGGGGTATTGTGCCGTATTGCACTACCTCTTTTAGCCAGCATTACAGTGTCCATCATCGGGACAGATGTATAATCATACATCATCTGTGTAATGTGTAATCATACATCATTTATTTATTTATTTATATATATATACGCCTAAAAAGGCTTTTACATAGAAGTGATACATGATGCAATACAATAAGAGAATATGTATTATACAGGAGATATTGACAGTAAATAGATGTCATCCATTTTAAAGAAGGAAAAAAAATAACATAAAGTAAAAAAGAAATTACAACAACATTACATATAAAACAAATCATTAAAACTAATTTACCAAAGCTACTCTAATTTGTAGGATTCAACAAAGTGTTGATGTAGATTATGCTTAATTCTATATATGGAGTCAATAAATAAATCAATAACACCCCCATACTTGTTGCCCAGATCATGCATCCTATTGGTCAGTGAGTGTGTCTGATAGTTGGTCGAGTATGTATTACAGAAGAATGTTATATTTTGTCTTGTATTCCTAGTCGGCACATGTAGTTTAATGTGGCAAGGATGGCAGGACTATCAATTAAGTTGTTAATGACTCTGTGTAACACAACCAGGTCTGAAATAATTCTCCTGTCGGACAGTGTTATTAGATGCAATTGATTCATCAAACTGACATAATTAATGTAATCAATAGGAATTCCGAGCTTAAAATTTACGTACTTAAGAAATTTGTGCTGAACTATTTCTACATTATTGGAGTGAACTTTATATAAAAGGGACCAAATAGGTGAATTATACTCCAATTGACTTTTAACTAATGAAGTATAGAGGGTTCTCATACAATCTATGGACTTAAAATCGGTTAAAGTTCTGCAAAGGAAGCCAAGCATCTTTAAAGCCTTATTAGTTATATAGTTGATGTGTTCAATGAATGACAAGTTTTCAACGAATATTACACCTAAGTCACGAATATGTGATACTGGTATTAATTTAATATTATTTAATGTATATTCATGTAATATATTATAACGAGTTTTGGAAAATCGTATTACTTGACATTTCTGAATGTTCAAAAATAAATCATTTTGTTCACACCATTGATGAAGTTGTTCTAAATTACTCTGTAAAATTTGACAATCGGATACATTTCGTATTCTTTTATATATTTTTAAGTCGTCAGCAAATAACAGAACTTCTACATCATTAAATTGGTCAACAATGTCATTGATGAATAATAAGAAAAATATTGGGCCTAGGTGGGACCCTTGAGGAAATGAAATCATCTGTGTAATGTGTAATCATACATCATCTGTCTAATGTGTAATCATACATCATCTGTGTAATGTGTAATTAACATCTGCCCCGATGATGTACACTGTTATGTTGTTTGAAACGTTGGTCAAAGAAGGGGGTAGCGCAATACGGCGTAATACCCCAAAAATAATTTCTACAACACATTTGGCAATGAAAATCTCAAATCACGTCAGACGGATAAAAACTTTATTGTAAAATCCTTTGTTGTTTTGTAATACCAATAATATTTAGTTCACGGAAAAAAATGAAATTAAATGTGAACTAATTCATTTGTGTGGTGTAAAAAAAAAAAGATGATCCAATCTATTTTTATTTCCTATACAATATTCGTTAAAACCGCAAAAGATAAAATTGAGTAAAATAATTGTTCCCGACTTCTTCCAACATTAATGACTACCAAGATGTTACTGATAAAAAACTACATTACGTCGACTTTAATTCGAATCCGTATCTCATTACACATTACATTAAGTAACATCCCCGACACCTTCTACCATTCAAACCACACTGTAAACATTCCTGGCATTGATAAAATCAAACGTTGTCATTTTCAGCCATATCGGTAGACTACCTATCGAGTTTGGCTAGCTTAAACGTCACAGGCTGACTTTTTATATATTAATGATAAGATTTGCAATAATTATTATGGGAATCACTATGAACAAGTGGGCAACGACTGTACATTTAGCAATATTTTATTTGTTACTTTAAAAAAATGTTATTTAGTTATGTCGAAATAAAATCGAAAGATGGATTCGAAATGTAATTATTTGAAATTTATCCATTATTTTTATGTTTTGTAATATTGTGGGAAGTACTAAATTCTTAAACGGACAATAATCACAGAGTTTAGCTCAACTACCATCACAAAAGATAATTAGGGTGACTTTGGTCGAGCATAACAGGACATCCTGTGAATAGTCTGTTTGAGCCGTTTCAAAGCTACTAATAATTGCATTAATGTGTGGCGTGTACTGGATTGCCGAAAGAGAAGTAAAAACTTTCCTGCTCTTATATTTCTTTTCTCGGTTTCTATTTGGTTCCCTTTAAGTATGTTATGCGATCATTTTTATTACATTTCACCCTCACTTTCTAGAATTTCATTATTATTATTCACGTGAAAGACTTGTATTTTAGTTATTGCAAGGGCACATTTATTGATGCGTGACTAATGTTTCAACACGTCGAAATAAATATATTTATAAAATTTATTTGATTTAGTTTTTTGTCAAAAATGTATCATGCCATTTATTAACAGGATTATGGTAAAAGTGATGTTTTTCAGCTGGATGTAGAAAGCCGGTATTTAAAGGTAGTATTGTAATATATTTATAGAGTGGTTTTTTGTTGATATATGGCTAATTTATTTCAGATTGGATCTTAAGATTTACCTTAATTGAACAGAATTAAAAGGATGCAAAAATTGGGGTCAAGTCACTACACTACCCTTACTTTATTGGGTGAAAACGTTTTTCGTTCGTCACTTTGCATAATTTTGGGGTGTCAAGTCTCTACACTACCCATACTTTATTGGGTGAAAACGTTTATCGTTCGTCACTTTGCATAGTTTTGGGGTGTCAAGTCGCTACACTACCCTTACTTTATTGGGTGAAAACGTTTTTCGTTCGTCACTTTGCATAATTTTGGGGTGTCAAGTCTCTACACTACCCTTACTTTATTGGGTGAAAACGTTTTTCGTTCGTCACTTTGCATAGTTTTGGGGTGTCAAGTCGCTACACTATCCTTACTTTATTGGGTGAAAACGTTTTTCGTTCGTCACTTTGCATAATTTTGGGGTGTCAAGTCTCTACACTACCCTTACTTTATTGGGTGAAAACGTTTTTCGTTCGTCACTTTGCATAGTTTTGGGGTGTCAAGTCGCTACACTACCCTTACTTTATTGGGTGAAAACGTTTTTCGTTCGTCACTTTGCATAATTTTGGGGTGTCAAGTCTCTACACTACCCTTACTTTATTGGGTGAAAATGTTTTTCGTTCGTCACTTTGCATAATTTTGGGGTGTCAAGTCGCTACACTACCCTTACTTTATTGGGTGAAAAAGTTTTTCGTTCGTCACTTTGCATAATTTTGGGGTGTCAAGTCTCTACACTACCCTTACTTTATTGGGTGAAAACGTTTATCGTTCGTAACTTTGCATAGCTTTGGGGTGTCAAGTCTCTACACTACCCTTATTTTATTGGGTGAAAACGTTTTTCATTCGTCACTTTGCATAATTTTGCTCAGTTTTCTTTTTAGAGTAGCTCGAGATCTACACGATGACGTAGAAATAATATTCATAACCCTTTAAGTTGCAGAATTATGACTGATTCTTTGGTAGTGCAGAATGAATTTCAAGCATCTTATCTGACCCTTTCTCCGGCAAAAAGCAACTGACAATCGTCTATTTTTAGAATTTATACCACTTGGCACTACAACCCTTAGGCCACGAGATGTATTTTTGGCGACAGCAAAAGCGTTACATCGCTAACTCTGGCGGGACCAGAAACAATTATTATTGTCTCGCTTTTAACAATTTATTTCCCTTTTTAATAAAGTACGATGGATTAAATTAAACTCCTATGCCAAACTAACACCATTATAACAAACGCAGCATAAAACAAAGAAAGTCTATGCCAGAAATGATTAGTCAGTGTTTGGAATGATTTCGTAAATTAGCACAGAGCTATTGTACTCTTAAATGTCACGCTCCAGGCTAATGCACTCTCAATTTTACATTCTTCCCATATACGTGATTGCAAAAAGAGAACACATAGTTGAAATTGTCTAGACTCTTTGAGTTGAACAGTACACAGCCTCTGAGGTGAATTTATTCCATTGAATGACGCAATTTGAAGAAGATTGTTTGTTATCGTTAATAATTTCACAAAAGTTACCCAATATACTAATTTCGATTGTCTGTGTTGTGCGTTAGTAATTTCTGTGTGAACTCTAGCGCAATAAATTCTAATTTGCATTTAACTGGTGTTGTTTTCAAAATTGGAACAGATTATTAGAATAATTCTGACGAGCGATAAGTATCAACCTATGGTCATGATTTATTTTTGGGGTCTAATGACAACAATAACAAAATAGGTAGACCAGCAAAGCTGTCACATGCCAGCTTGTCTGCAGGATCCACCGAATCAAAATATCTTAAGTCTATGTCTATAACATTGTATGATTATGTGTACATGAGTAAGTCTTATTTCTAAGTAGGTACATTTCACAGATTTTATTTTATTGCAGACATTCGCTAAATATATTTCTAACGAGTAATTGTAAATACATAATATATCTAATGCACCTCACTAAAAACAAAGAGTTTGGGAATTTACATTAAGGTGATTTATGATTGATGATTTTATGATTTCATGATTTATGATTATATGATTTTATGATTTTAGGGCAGGGTCTCTCATTTTCACAATTTGTAAGTTTTTATTTAGTTTGTTGAAGATCACAGGTACTAAGTATTCAAGAGTACGGCCTCCACACTTATTTAAAATTCGAGGACTTTTAAAAATTATTTAAAATTGCGCTCCTTATTTGGGTATCACAGCATGATACCCCACAATTAAATAACTATTGTACTTTTGGCTATGAATATCTCAATCAAGTTAAATCTCACATACTTATAATATAATATTTTCAACAGAAAATGATTTTAATTGCTTTTTTCAAAATTGGCACTGATTTGACGAGAATTCAGACTTCCGCGTGATTTTCACGGGTCTAGTTTCCATAGGTAAATAAGTTAGGTAAGACTCCGTGTTTGCTTCATGAAACCATGTTTTTTTTTTCAAATTTAGAAATATAACACAAACACTGGTTCCGCTGTGATAAAATATAGGTACTGTCAGATTACGGAATTTACGGAGAATTTGTGATCAAATATAGGTACTGTCCGATTACGTCACCATACTTTGGAAATTTATGATAAAATATATATACTGTCAGTTTATGGCACCATACTTTGGGGAATTTGTGATCAGATATAGGTACTGTCAAATTACATCACCATACTTTGGGGAATTTGTGGTCAAATATAGGTACTGTCCGATTACGGCACTATACTTTGGGAAATTTGTAATCAAATATAAGTACTATCAGATTACGGCACCATACTTTGGGGAATTTGTGAGATGGAAGGAAATTATGCCAAAACAGGTCTGGAATATTTCCAGATTAAATTTACGAAAAAAAGACAAGCAGCAGAGAAACGACCCATTCTAATGTTGCAGACGTCGATAACTGTGAAATGATGTTCCGTTCTTGTCCACCTAATATCACCTTAAATAACTAACTACCCATCACAACAGTTACCTGAAAGGGTGGACAGAGAGACAAACTAGGTCTTGGCACACACTCCTTACTTCAGTTACATTCAGTCTTATAAATACCCCTCTGATCCCTGACCTGACCCGACTCAAGTAATCGTTTAACTTGATCGTGCCATGTCTTCCTTGAGCATTCCATTTGCAACACATATCCTCCTTGTACGCTTTTTTTGTTTATCTGCTCTAGATGCCCAACCATCTAAGCGTCCCCTTCTTAATTTTACTCATTAAGCTCACATCAGGTTTTCACTCTGTGCAGTTCTCTACATTTTCCCATAATCATTCGTGGTTTTACCACACGTTCGCCTCAGGGATCTCGATTATTTAGCATTCAGTCTACGTACATCCTTTCTCTGCTACTGACTGCTAGCTTCGCTTCTTCGATTTTTTTGTTTTAATAGCGCAAACCGCGTTCAGTCCTCCAATATTTTTCCTGCATTTACCCTTCTTTCAGTATCTCTGTCTGTTATTTTTATAAACATACCTACTTCCAAATACACAAACTTCTCCATCTGCTCCAAGTATTAATCACTCATAAGTATATTGCATAATATTTTAGTAGTGCCTTTTTCAAACACAATGATGTTAGACTTACTTACATTCATTATTAATTCATTTTTCATACAATACTTTATTCATCCTTGACTTCAGATAGTGTAGATACGCCATTCTACCGCACCATCAGTATGCAACGGGCAACATACTGTCAAAATAAATTAATTTTTAAAAAATCAGAAAAAAGATTCGGTAACATCTAGGAATTGAACCCAGCGACTCGGCCATGCCGGGGTTATTGCATATTTATCCTAGACGAAAATTTATTGAAGAAAGTCAATATATTTCGAATGTTAAAATAATGGATCTATTTATCCAAGACACCATAAATATTGCTATTTTTTTATTTTTTTTTTAAAGCCGACCTTTATTGACTGAAAATTATTACATTTTTTTTAGACAATGTGTAGATAGTCCCACGAAGCTGCCACATGGCTGCTTTTCTGCAGGTTCTATCTCAAAATATTATACACAATTATAATACAATATTTATATCTTAAATTCATTATCTCCCGTTATATAAAATAAATAACAGACTCTTACATACAATCATAGAACTCACTAAAGCGTCCCAAGTACACTAACATTTTGAATGACAATACGATAACGTACATTCAAAAGTACAAGACAATATAGCACACAGATAACACACATTCAAAAGTAATACATATACGATAACACACATTGAAAGTGAATAACATCGTACTGTAGCACAATGCAATAGAATAAAAATTCTAGTTAACTAAGTGAAAAATGTTAAATTAGGAGTTTTTAATGTTATGAAAAATTAAATTAGGAGTTCGAAATAAAGTACAAAGATAGCAGCCAACAAAATATGCGTTAAGAAAACGAAGATACTCTTTGTAGTTCTTAGTAGAAGTATTATATTAAAATTATTATTACCTAGTATGGTGCTCTTATGTATCTTCTCTAAATAAATGTATAAATCATGTAACATGTACTTATAAATAATAAATAAATAAGAACTATTGGGTCGGATCAGCTCAGTGGTTAGAGCAAAGCCCGGGCAAGACTTCAGGTCCTAGGTTTAATTCCTAGATGGGACTGAATCTTTTTCTGATTTTTCTGTTTCACATTTTTCGTTTGAAGGTTGTTAATATTATCTTACATAAAAATACTAAATGTACTCACCTAAACATTACAATATTTGTAGAGTAAAAGACAGAGAGATAATAGCTACATCACTCATGTTTTATCAGCATCATGCACCATGGAAAGTGAGAATGGCACAGCCGTGTATTACACGAAATGAACTTCTAAGCGGTTGAGCGAACGCAAGCGGCGAGAGAGCGACACTCCACAATACTTCATGTACGCAACAATGAGTTTACTCGTGATAGAATCTTTCATTCAAGCCTCAATAAAACTCTAACATAGAGACAGAAATCCATTGTAATTCAATTGCTTCAATTCAGATAGTATCACTATAACCTATTTGCCACGTGAAAAGTATAATAGGCGGAATATGTTTATTTTTAGTAAAAAGAAAAGTTACTTTGTTTTTAACCACCTTATTATAATTTATACATCGTATCAACTAGTTTTGGTTAATTTCTAACCTTCTTCAAGACAGAATTATTACAATTCACAGTTTATAACTTTCGAAACTTTTTTTTTTTTAAATTATTTATTAATCAAGTATACATATACATTTTTTTATTAAAAAATGAATGAAAATCGAGACCCTAAGGAAACATATACAATCGCGAGTAACTATTTCCTGTTTTACTGTGGATTTGGGTCTTCTGTATTGCACATTGCAATTATTTCTTGGGCAAATACCCTCACGCATTCTTACTTTTCTATAATAATTAAATACATCATCCGACTATTAACACGTCGACTGATATTAATTCAGGGAAAAAATAAATGTAAAGTTTGTGAAAAACTCATGTGAACGTCTAACAGATTTTTATTTGCTAGTACCCAGATTTGAAACCCACGATTTGGTCCAAAGAAGCGGCTCCAGCTCTGCAAGGGAGGACTTATTAGTTCGCGTCATCTTGCTTCCTCACTAAAAACACAGTTCAAAGAAAATGTTTTGACTTGACTGAGAGGTTCTTAACAGTTGCAAGCATTCTACTTCAAGAGAGCTTAAAAACTCTGTTTAATATAATAAAGTTTGTCCTACAGAGAAAGCTTGGGCACTTTTTGGCTGCCGTCGACTCAACGAAACAAACAAAAAGAGAAACTCAACCGACCGTAGTAGTAACTTGCGACAGTATTTTTTCAGTAATGCTCTTCTTGCTTTTCAGAGGTAAAATAATATTTTATTGTTAAGCTACCGAAGGCATTATAAAACTGTGGTGAAGCCAGTACTTACAGATAGACGATCTGTTTACAAAAAGTATTTCTATATTGGGTGCATATAAAATTATCTTTGGAGAAATTGCTTTTATTTTTTGTTAGTTCCTTTATTGATTTCCAAGTAAATTGTTGGAAATTATTAAATTATTTATTACTCTGTAAAGTTTTCCAACTTATAGAATTCATTAAATTTGACAGTTTTCCTGCACAATCATACTACATTTTTGTGTATAATAATTTCACTCGGCCTAAACATATGTAGGAGTGTCTATTAGGTACCTACCTGCAATAAACTGTTTGCTGTTCTTTTCCCCATATTAACCCATATTATCCATATTACAATATTAATTTACAAGTTATTGAAATAATGCCAAATACTTTTCAGTTTTAAAATGGGTATTCCAGCAATTTTGTTGAACTATAACACTTTTTTAAATTAAATGAATTTACTTAAATTGTTTGACAGAAGGATTTACACTGACTTAGTATTTCTATGTAAAATTCTAAATGATGCATTTGATAGTACATAATTGCTTGCATTGATAAGCTACCATATGTATTCCTCATTGCCCAGAATACTTATAAAATGAAATAATTTTACCGAGTCATTGGACATCTTTAATTTATCACTTTAAAATAAAAAATACAGTTACTGAGGCCTTTTAGTTATGTATAATACATTTGTACTGTATTAATATGCAATTTTTACTATTCATACGTAAAAACTCGTAAAAAATTAATATGTAGTAACAAATTAATAAATATCCTAAAAAATATATAGGTACCTACCATCCTTACATGCATTATTAAAAATTTTTAATAATGCATGTAAGGATTTAAAAAATATATAGGTACCTACCATCCTTACATGCATTATTCGATTAATATTAATGTAAAATGACCTTACATATTATTTTACTTTCGTGTTATATTTTGTAGGCTCTGCCGTACAAGTAATTCTATGAAGAGAACAACATATTTTACCCTCGATTAAGTCTGGTTCATCGCTTAACCGAGCTGAGAGTAAATTAGTTGCAATCAGTCTGATGAACCAAAGCTCCTTAATCTTAATTGTGGAGAAGTGCGCCGAGTTAATGGTTCGGCCCAATCAAGTGATTTGTGCTCCCAACTCCCTACCCTTTCTCATTCCCATTTCTCTCCACTAATCTCACACGAAGACTGCCTTTTCAATATTTTGCTGCGTCGCGAGAGTGAGCCTCTCATGCTAATTTGTTCACCTTTGGGAATAATTCACATGGTGTCATAGAAATCGTTGTGGCTCCCTTATTATTATGGTGAGCAAAATGAACTAAGCCGTGTAAGAAAGAAAAAATACCACGTTTTCAATTCAAATGTAGAATTTAACCAGGGAAAAATGAAAATTTGCACCCGTACGATACCAAAAGCTTCGACCGAATTAAAAAAAAAATATTTTTATATGAAGCGACAAAAAAGTGAGGTGATAATAATGTTTGTAATAAATGTTTTCTAATGAAATGCGTGTGTTTAAAATTTTTGCCTTTTCAGTAATTATAATTAGAAAAAACGTAATGTGAGTAAAAACACCGATTTACAGAAGTTCCTATATTTATACTGGGTTCTTAAAGATATTCTCTCTTACGTGAGAACAATCCAGTTATACAAAGTCAGTTACTATTCAAATTTTAAAAAGCCTACTCAGAAAGAGGATAAAAGATTCTTTGCAGATAAATAATATCTGCATAGAATAAATAAATAAATGTTTTCGGGTGCGGCGGTACCTAAACCCAACTCCCAAATTGAAAACATAAGTGTGTCAAGCTATGTATTCAATATTATTTATATTAAAACTGGCACTTCTTTCAGTCTTGGACATGAGTGCTGCATTTGACACGATTGACCATGTCTTTCTTATTAAACGATTAGATGAATCATTTGGTTTAAACTGTGATGTTAAGACCTGGCTGACATCGTACCTGGCCAACCGTTTACAAGCTGTAAAAGTGGGAAAAAACCAATCAAATTATGCAACCCTTTCATCTGGAGTACCCCAGGGGTCCGTTCTGGGCCCACTACTCTTCATCCTCTTCACAAATGATTTCGCTAAAATAATCGAATCATTTGGCCTTCTATCTCACTGCTACGCTGATGACCAGCAAGTTTATTTTTACTGCTTACCAGAAGAAATAAACAGTCTAAAAATTCGTATAACCGAGTGTATAGAAGCAATTACTCGCTGGATGACCTCAAATAGATTGAAACTGAATCCCACAAAGACTGAGTTTCTGTGGACTGCTACAAGCAGACGTCAGCATAACATTGAAAACTCCCCAATAACCATTTCAGGAAGTGACATCACTCCAAAAACATGCATCAAATTACTGGGTGTCAATCTGGACGCTAATTTTTCCCTTAAAACTCAGGTGAACAGAACTGTAAGCACGGGGTTCTTTCAATTAAGGCAAATTAAAGCAGTGCGGAGAAACCTGCCAACAGAGGCGACTAAATTGCTAGTCAATTCCTATGTTGTTTCACGTCTAGATTATTGCAACGGAATATATGCAAGTCTCCCCAAATGTCAAATCAACAAATTACAATCCGTTTTCAACGCCGCGGCAAGGCTTATCACCGGAGTATCTAAATACTCCCACATTTCAGAGCATCTCAAAAATCTACACTGGCTCAAATGTCCTGAAAGAATCCAGTTCAAGGTATGCTGGATGGTATTTAAGTCACTTAACGGAATGGCTCCGGCTTACTTATCAGAATTGTGTATTCCAGAAGATTCAAATTCCCGACAGTCAACCCTTAGGTCAGCAACGTCATCAGCTATCGGAAGGTTGAAAGAACCAAAGCGCACACCAGATACTAAGTTCGGTGAGCGTGCTTTCGCCGTGTCAGGACCTAAAGCCTGGAATGGACTGCCACATGATTTGAGAATGATCGCAGACCCGACAGAATTTAGGTCTAAACTTAAAACACACCTTTTCAGACAGTCGTATCCATAATTTCGGAAAACCTCCACTTTCACAGTCGACGGCAATTTAAATTAACAAAATGCAAAAAAAAAAAATATATATATTAAAAATAAAATAAATAATAATTCAAAATAAATAAATAAAAATGATAACAACTAACAATTTGCAGGCTTTTTAAGACAGTTAAAATACAGTAAAATTAAAATAAAAAAAAAAAAAACTATAGCAGACCTAAGGTCAAGCGATGACCAGTGTTTTTTGATGTAGTGTCCTCTGCGTCCAGCTTTATCTTTTATAAGCATAAACTTTTTAAATAAGTGTGTTTGTCGGAAGTGACTTGCCAGGTAAGTATGTTTTGGTATCTTTTCTAAATAACAAATGTAGATCCTAGGAAATAAATTGTACAGCGCCCTTGAGGTGATTTTTCACAAAAACGGCGCTCTACAAGTTATCCAATTATTATTATTATTATTATTATTATCGTTTGCAGAAAAAAACCTCGTGATGTGTGCAATTGAAGCGGGCGCCAGATTGGCGCGTGCGTAAATGTCATATTAAAAGCTACTACATACATCATTTTCAACAACCTTTATGATATTAATTGAGTTGGAGGTCAAAAAATAAATCTCTTAATCAGGACATTAAAAAATAACCTTGATATAATGATGTCATATCCCATGGAGCAAGAGTACATTCAAACTACGAAGGCAGTGTTGTTAAAATAATCTAATAATATGTTTATTTAATATGTTTGTAGTAAAAAAACTCATAAATCAGCGGTAACAACGAACATCAACAACAATCGCCGTCATTATTTCCAAACTTATCATGTGGCACTTCAAAGTCCCTGGCCCGTGTTGTACCAAAACCTCCTAGATAATTTTTTAAATTAATTTAAATCTAATTTACAATAAATTAAACAATTTACAAAAAATTAAATTAAACATAAACACAATAAATACATACTTCTAGATCACGATCAGGTGATCAAGGAGGTTTTGGTTGTAGTCGGTGTTGCCATGTACTGCGCTAAATGTAGGTACTATTATAAATGGTGGAGAGCAAGATTTCGTTTTATAGTACTCCTACGCAATATATGACAATTTTTATAGTCTTAAATGAAGTGAACTTTCCTCCATAAACTTGACGGCGCGAGAGCTCGTAAAGAAGTGACCACTATTGGATGTTCGGATGATACTAAAATACATTTAATTAAACTATTTTGCTCTCTATATATATACCTAAGTGATGTGGTTAAGAACTATTATACTCTAAGCATAGATGAAGAATATTATAAGATCTTCTTAGATTATTTTCATGTACACCAGTAAGGAACTCGAAATAGGAACAATGTTCCATTTTCAGCTCACTCTATCGTTTTGTTTTTGAGCTTTGACGTTTAGTGTCGGTTAAAACTTTTATAAACTATTTACCTACTTCCGTTAACTCATAAAAGATACTAAATTTTATTGTTGGTGCATGCGTGAAGTGATGCGTTTACCTGCGTAGTGCGAAAAACTATTCAATTCCAATAAACTTTTACTTTTCACAATTGGAACTAATAAGCATAAATTATATCAGACAAGAGATTAAGTAGGTAGGTACCTAAACCATTTTATTAATGAAATACATATACATATAAAAAAATAATAAATATATATTGTGTAAGTCTTTTGTTTAAATGTTTGGTAGATGTTGTAATTTTCAAGTTTACTAAAAATTGAAAGGTAAATTTATTTTTTCTAATTTTATTTTCACAGGACTGCGCTAATTAAAAATAAATTACTAATTGATTTTTTTGTATAATAGATTAGTCACTTTGGAAAGTTTTTTTATTAGTATTAAGGTAAGTTTTTGTGTTTTGATTAAAATTATTTGTTTATTTATTTTGTTCTTAATGGCCAATAAATATTAAAGCCGGTAAAATGAAAACATTAAACATTTTTTCAGAGCATTTGAAACTGCACGTAAGCAGGATGATGTTTTCCAGAAAACATATTAATATTTCAAATTAATTCCGCAGAATACCCAATATTGTATTGTTGGTTTTGTAGAGTGTTGATTAAATATCACATTTGAAACAATAAAACATTGTATTTCTGCCTATCAGGCACATCGGCTAAATAGAGTTTGTGGTAGTTAAAATGGTAAATACGATTGTAATAAGTACCCATAAAATATGAAATATTGCGTTTTGCAATTTGTAAAACTTTCTATTTCTCAAATTAATTTAAATATACCCATTTATAGAGTGTTCAAATGGTTGGTTAAATGAGTTGCTATTGTGATTTACAAAGACTGGATGTACTACCTACGAGGGGGTACCCACAAGAAACCGAACTGATGTTGCTGGGGGCTATGTTTTTAAGTATCAACTATCACTAAAAAATTCATACCAGCTGACAGGACGACTTGACGACTGACTCCAGCGCAGTGCTGGGCATACTGACTGTGGAAATGTAGCTGTACATGGTCTTACCGGCAAAACCCAGTTCTAAACAAGCTGAAAAGACGACTTTTCCAGCGCAGTGACTAGCAGAACCCGGTCCTAAAAGCACTATGTTCCCCGCAACATCAATTCGGTTTCTTTTGGGTACCCCTCGATGACCGTGCTTTCGGTGGGTCAGGATCTAAAGCTTGGAGATAATGGTTAATGAATAAACTGCAACATAATTTAACCCCTCAAGTCTCTTGCATATTTTGTGAGAATTTGTGAGTATTTCCGTTTCGCAATAAAATTTAAGTAAATGTTATATTTCTGAACGTATCTGAAAACTAACAACTCTTTTTGAATGGTGATGAATTACGCTTTCAAAATTTATTATTAGAAATAAACATGTAATTATTGAAATATTAAAAATTTGAAATCAAACGTATATATATTTTAAAATGGCTCTTATTTAAAGTTACTGAATAAGAAAAGAATTCATCTTTTATCGTCAGATTTATTATAAACATTTTTGCCACCTTACATTATAATTATATATATAACATAAGTTTTTTCTAAATTTGCTGTTGGTGATGGTTCGTATACATTTTAATTCTAATATGGTTAACTTCAACACCGTTTGTATCATATTTCTCACGATAATTGTTAAGGAGATGCAACGATTTATATGAGACCATATTATGAGCTGTTCCAAAAAGCGAACGAATTTACTCAACGGGTTAATAGCTATTTGTTCGTAAAACCGAAAAAATTGGATTTAGGGTTTGATTATGATTACAAACTTAGACAGAATTGGTCTACCATTGATCTACCATATATATATATATCGGTAGACATTCTAAGTTTCTTCATTCATTCTTCACAGCTAAGCTTGCCGGTGAGTACCTTCCTAAAGTCATAAAGAAAGAGTACATTATTAAAATCAGAAACCTTTCACGGTCCACGACATTGTAAATAACTAAATGAGTAAAAAATAGATTATTTCTTATTTGAGCCGAAGCAGAATTTCGAAACTTTTTTAAACGTCATTTTTATAAATACACGGCCTTTAAATAAACCTCCGTTGTCGAGGAGTAAGGCTCTCGGCTAGCAATCCGATGATCTCGGGTTCAAATCCCGGCGTGAGAAAGTAAATTTTATTGATTAAGTTGTAGTACTTATTAATTTAAAATAAAATATATCATATTTATCAGAGTAGAATATACTCTCAGTATCACCCTGGTGTAAGACCAGGCCGTGTTTTAGCCGTGTTTAGTGACCAGTTCTGAATAGTCAGGTCCCCACCTTCCTCCTTCCGCTCCCAACTACCTTCAGCCTCACAACATATTCCATATTGTTGGGAACAGTTGGGACTCTTGTGCGGTATTAATATAATTAAACAAAAACTAAAAATGAGAAGAACGCACTTGAGGTGATTTAAAAAATGTATACAAATTATGCCATTATTATTCTGAGCTTGTTGTGTGTTTTATTTAAATGTGATATCACTTCATAAAAATATAATAATTCATTTTTGTATTATCGCTTTGATGTTCAGTCACGACTTGTGACGACAGTCCCGACGTGTCTACCATAAAAGTAATATTTGCTGTACGCTAAAATGTTAAAAAAAGTTTATGCAGAATTGTGTACCCCGCTTAACTCAATGTTCCTACTGTTATGGGACGTGCATTTCTACGTACTTCTAAGTGAAATGCGATAAATTATTAAGTAAGCGTGAGCAAATGTTTGAAATAGTTCTAAAACATTAACTAAATCTTCAAAAGAGGGAGAGAAAGTGAAACATTAACAGAAATACCAGAAAGTAGTTGGCCTTAACTGGAAACAATAGTTTTACCAAAAGTTTCACGTATTTATGGTATAGTGCTTTCACAGTTTAAACTTAAACCTTAGGGCGCATAGTTTACACCCGCGTTGTGGAAGCGCTTTACTTAAAAAAGCATCGGACCACCCTATAATAATATAATAATAATACTTAAGTGATTTGTTTTTGGGATAATGCCGTGTTGCTCTACCTCCTTTTTAGCCAACGTTTCGGACAGCATTGCAGTGTAGATCATCAAGGCAGATGTGTAATCCAAGGTTGTGGTGAAGTGTGTGATTATGTATAAAAATGCGATACCGTGTTGCCAGATTCAACCCTCTAAGAGCTGACATTATTTATTACATCTGACAATATTTAAAAATCATCTACTACCATCAAAGTAAGCGGAAAAATTGCTTGTGTCGTGATGGAGACGCGATGACTCATGACAAGATGCAATGCCAATAATTCATCTCCTAACTGGTCATTTTTCATTAATTTTTTACTAGTACATACTAGCACAGACTTAGAAGGGATATTATAATTCCAATAAAAAAATAGACAATAAATATAGTTTTCTGAATAAATATTAAATAATAGGTAGGTACATAATTGATCGTTTGTCTAAATTGTTCTTCAGCAGTAATTCCAATTTTGAAAAAGACACTGAAATTCAAAGCAAATTTAAGATCATTCAACGTGAATAATTTCACGCTCAGTTAACCGAAATTCGAATATTTTAAAAAAACAAAGATAAAGTTTTGTGTTCTCTCTTTCTAAAATTGTTTATATCACATGGAGTCGCTGTGTTTTACAAAAAACAATAAATATATATTTAGTAGAGAGAAGATGAAACGAGTTTTATGAGAACGTGTCAGTTGTTGACAGATATAGTACAAGGTCTCAAGACTCCATGTCATGTTTCGTGATAAATACAGCACTTAGTGACACATTACCTAAGTAGTTAATGAGGGGTAGGAAAGAGAAATTACAGCTATCACTTTAATCAATTTGGGAAGCGGGTTTGGGTACCATCACCTCGGGAAGCATTTATTGGATAATTAACACCCTCTGTCATGGGTCACTCAAAGTGGTTCACTACGTTTGGTGATTTGGCAGAGGGTTCCGGGTTCATCCGGTGAGTTGTCTCGAAACTGAGACCCCTTGACCTCTCCCACTGGTCTTTCGATCCCTCGCCGTGCGCCGCAGTAGGAGGGATATATATATGTATATGTCTGCAACTCCTGAACTCACTGATCCCTAGATTTCTACCCAGCCTTCATACCCTTTACCTTCTTTACTTTAAAAAAAGACCCCCCACACAGCATCCCAAAATATGACATAGGCCCTGAGGCAAATTATATTCCTCACGGCCTACTGCGTGTAGTACCAAATATAAATATAATTTTTTTCATTAAACAAACAAAACAAAAATCTCACAGTTGTAGTGCACACTCCCCCCTCAATTATGGGATAATTTAACCTACCCCAGAAGTATCTTCCATTTTCCCTTCGATAACTGCAATACAATTTCGTCCAAGAGGCCGGAACGGTCCACAATGGTCCGTCTAAGTGTTTCCCGATCCCCTGAAGTGGCCGTTTTCATTCATTTGCTAAATTAAATCTATTCTTTTGGAACGCCTACTGAATTTAAGTTATCTGAAGAGGAAAGAATTGATTCTTTTATGCATTCATTAATTATTAATTAAATCGTTAATTTATCGGGGTCAACTTAAAGAAGCTTGTAAACCTCATTGTAATATTTAATCATTGAAGAAGACAATTTCAACACATCTCAATGAAATGTAAAATAGACGAAAAATAAAGAAACATAAGAAAAGGAGGCAATGAGTAAGATAAGATTGGAAACTGTTTCTAGGCCAACCGGGGCAAGTGCCTCTACCAACTGTGCCATGGAAACCAACTGAATTCAATAGTTATAGATATAGTATAATGAACATCGTCACATTTCCCGATTACCTCGGAATACCAACTGAATTAAGTAGGTAAAGATATAGTACAATAAATATCGCCACATTTCCCGAATACCTAAGAAAACCAACTAAATTAAATGTTTATAGATATAGTATAATAAACATTGTTGCATTTCCCGAATACCTAGGAAAACCAACTGCATTCAATAGTTATAGATATAGTATAATGAACATCGTCACATTTCCCGACTACCTCGGAATACCAACTGAATTAAGTAGGTATAGGTATGTACAATGAATATCGTCACATTTCCCGAATACCTAGGAAAACCAACTAAATTAAATGGTTATAGATAAAGTATAATAAACATCGTTGCATTTCCCGAATACCTAGGAAAACCAACTGAATAAAATAGTTATAGATATAGTACAATGAATATCGTCACATTTCCCGAATACCTAAGAAAACCAACTAAATTAAATGTTTATAGATATAGTAAAATAAACATCGTTGCATTTCCCGAATACCTAGGAAAACCAACTGAATAAAATAGTTATAGATATAGTACAATGAATATCGCCACAACCAACTGAATTAAATGTTTATAGATATAGTATAATAAACATCGTTGCATTTCCCGAATACCTAGGAAAACCAACTGAATAAAATAGTTATAGATATAGTACAATGAATATCGCCACAACCAACTGAATTAAATGTTTATAGATATAGTATAATAAACATCGTTGCATTTCCCGAATACCTAGGAAAACCAACTGAATAAAATAGTTATAGATATAGTATAATGAACATCGTCACATTTCCCGACTACCTCGGAATACCAACTGAATTAAGTAAGTATAGATATGTACAATGAATATCGTCACATTTCCCGAATACCTAAGAAAACCAACTAAATTAAATGCTTATAGATATAGTATAATAAACATCGTTGCATTTCCCGAATACCTAGGAAAACCAACTGAATAAAATAGTTATAGATATAGTACAATGAATATCGCCACAACCAACTGAATTAAATGTTTATAGATATAGTATAATAAACATCGTTGCATTTCCCGAATACCTAGGAAAACCAACTGAATAAAATAGTTATAGATATAGTACAATGAATATCGCCACAACCAACTGAATTAAATGTGTATAGATATAGTATAATAAACATCGTTGCATTTCCCGAATACCTAGGAAAACCAACTGAATAAAATAGTTATAGATATAGTACAATGAATATCGCCACAACCAACTGAATTAAATGTTTATAGATATAGTATAATAAACATCGTTGCATTTCCCGAATACCTAGGAAAACCAACTGAATAAAATAGTTATAGATATAGTACAATGAATATCGCCACAACCAACTGAATTAAATGTGTATAGATATAGTATAATAAACATCGTTGCATTTCCCGAATACCTAGGAAAACCAACTGAATAAAATAGTTATAGATATAGTACAATGAATATCGCCACAACCAACTGAATTAAATGTTTATAGATATAGTATAATAAACATCGTTGCATTTCCCGAAAAACCTAGGAAAACCAACTGAATAAAATAGTTATAGATATAGTATAATAAACATCGTCACATTTCCCGACTACCTCGGAATACCAACTGAATTAAGTAAGTATAGATATGTACAATGAATATCGTCACATTTCCCGAATACCTAAGAAAACCAACTAAATTAAATGTTTATAGATATAGTATAATAAACATCGTTGCATTTCCCGAATACCTAGGAAAACCAACTGAATAAAATAGTTATAGATATAGTACAATGAATATCGCCACAACCAACTGAATTAAATGTTTATAGATATAGTATAATAAACATCGTTGCATTTCCCGAATACCTAGGAAAACCAACTGAATAAAATAGTTATAGATATAGTACAATGAATATCGCCACAACCAACTGAATTAAATGTTTATAGATATAGTATAATAAACATCGTTGCATTTCCCGAATACCTAGGAAAACCAACTGAATAAAATAGTTATAGATATAGTATAATGAACATCGTCACATTTCCCGACTACCTCGGAATACCAACTGAATTAAGTAAGTATAGATATGTACAATGAATATCGTCACATTTCCCGAATACCTAAGAAAACCAACTACATTAAATGCTTATAGATATAGTATAATAAACATCGTTGCATTTCCCGAATACCTAGGAAAACCAACTGAATAAAATAGTTATAGATATAGTACAATGAATATCGCCACAACCAACTGAATTAAATGTTTATAGATATAGTATAATAAACGTCGTTGCATTTCCCGAATACCTAGGAAAACTAACTGAATAAAATAGTTATAGATATAGTATAATGAACATCGTCACATTTCCCGACTACCTCGGAATACCAACTGAATTAAGTAAGTATAGATATGTACAATGAATATCGTCACATTTCCCGAATACCTAAGAAAACCAACTAAATTAAATGCTTATAGATATAGTATAATAAACATCGTTGCATTTCCCGAATACCTAGGAAAACCAACTGAATAAAATAGTTATAGATATAGTACAATGAATATCGCCACAACCAACTGAATTAAATGTTTATAGATATAGTATAATAAACATCGTTGCATTTCCCGAATACCTAGGAAAACCAACTGAATAAAATAGTTATAGATATAGTACAATGAATATCGCCACAACCAACTAAATTTAATGTTTATAGATATAGTATAATAAACATCGTTGCATTTCCCGAATACCTAGGAAAACCAACTGAATAAAATAGTTATAGATATAGTACAATGAATATCGCCACAACCAACTGAATTAAATTTTTCATTAAAAGGTTTTTATCGAAAATAAATCAGAAATTAAAACGTGAAATAGTTTAATTTATAAGTCAGCCTTTACTTAATGATACTGAGATCTCGCTCCGAGTAGAGATGATAAAGACATGATACCTGTTTGTGTTTCTGCCTACTGCTTTTGGGGAATGGCATTGATTTAGGCTTAATGTCAAACAACAATATAAAAAGAAAATTACAAAGAATTCTAGAGCTCAAATTCAAAATACGTTATAAACAACACATAGCTAGTAACAATTATTATAATTGGTTTGTTTTTTTGTAGACAAATTTATTTGACTCTAAGCCCTTGAATTATTGGTATGTTTTTTCTGTAGAAAACGTTGTTTGTCTGCCCAAAACTTGTTTGTACGTTTTGTGTAGATAATTTAGTAAGTTTTTTTTATTTTTCAAGCCCTCGAATAAAGTAATGTATATAGCCATTTATATTGCCATAGATAAGGCCGTTACTTATGTATAAAGCCATAGATTTGACCATAGATGCAGCCATGTATATTGCAATAGACGTACACAGCCAACAGAGATATAATTGTGGCGTCGAATTATCCAGATTAAATAATTAATAATAAACTGCTACTTGCTACTTAGTATCTACTCCCGAATTATGTACTTGCATCGTTAAATCGTAAACAAAGTAATCTACGTACTTCAAGTACCTACCTGCATATTGATGACAATAACACTGCAGTCCGTCTCGAATACTACGAGAACTCGCCAGAAGGTTCGAGCCTACGGCCTAGGCATAATTGCCAAGCCGTCGAAAGTTCGCGAATGATCCAGATCGAGCGAGTGTCTTCGATTTAGTTGCCATCCACCTACCTACTGCCGCCGTCGGCCGAGTAGTATAAATAAGCCCGACGCAGCGAGTCAGTCAGTCAGTCATCAGTTATCAATCTGCCGCCAGTGGATAAATCTCACGAGTGACGATCGGCGCGTCCCGCGCCCCGCGAAGGACACGTACCCGGCTTCGCCCCTATCATCATGGACTCTATCGGGACATCATCTTAGCGCCTCGGCCGTGTCCATGGCCAGCGCTAAAACGGATTACAAGCGCCCTGGTTCCAGCGTCTCTGACCAGCGCTTCTTCCACGCAACCATGACCACCACGAGGACACGCAGCATCCTCACTGGTCTACATCGTTCCCGTTCAACCGCCTATAAGGTCCGTCGCACCTTCGGCCGTCTCGTCAGCACTGGAGTGCCTGAAGACCTACGTTCTTCGCCAGTGCCTGACCTACATCGAGT
The DNA here is from genome assembly GCA_026573805.1 of Hesperophylax magnus. Lineage (NCBI taxonomy): Eukaryota > Metazoa > Arthropoda > Insecta > Trichoptera > Limnephilidae > Hesperophylax > Hesperophylax magnus. Next base: position 619,412 of record JAIUSX010000018.1, read on the forward strand.
CCCGGTCACAAGCGCCCGGCGTCGACTCACTGACCCGCGCTTGACCAGCACATCATCAGCCAGCATCCGGAATATTCTACATCTGTCCAGCGTCAACTCTCGTTACGGCTACACTGACTCACCAATAAACACATGTGACCTTCACAACCTTCTTTCATTTCGTGCCTCACCATTGATCCCCAAATAATCATAGATATGCAATTGAAGGAGTGCGTAATAATAGAATTTACTTAAGAGATTCCAAATTTCTTCTTGGAAGATATCTCAAATCTCGCCAGCAATATAACGCAGAAAGAAGCTTATTCTTCTGAAGTCGGATTATCCTCAACAGTAACTGCTTATCGATATGACACGCAATAATATATTCGTATCTCAACTGAGATATTTACATTCGCGAATAGAAAGAAGTGATATTCAATGTTCGGGAACTTTAATATATATTTAGATTCGATTCAATAAAGTCAAACTATCATGTCAGTTATTTGCGAGAATGAAGAGAAAATTGTATGTAAATGTGAATTACCTACTACAGTGATGCTTGGAAAATATTAAAGAGGAAACCATTATCAAATGATTCTAGAAGCTTCTTGTTTTCATTAGATGGTTTTATATTAAATGATTATATTACATCATTTAATTTTGAATGCAGAGAAATATAATTATATATGAAAAGGGAAATAATATAATGGCGGGTAGGACACAAGGCAGGCATCAAAAAGAGGTAGGTAAGGGAAGGGAAAGTTTCAACGAGGGATAACGGAACAAATAGGACTAACGCTTAAAAACTCTTTACTTCGAGACCTTCTAAATTGTTTAATTTGATTTTCACGGATATGTAACATTTTAATGTTATTTTTCCGTGAAAAACCAGGAAAAATACGAATTCTCGATAAATCAGTTCAAATTTAAAAAATAGCATTTAAAATAATTTTCTGTTAAAAATACAAAATAATAGGTAACTACTTTATCGCTTGTCTGAAATCTTCAAACAATTTGTTCCAATTTTTAAAAGAACAATTAAATTCAAGTCAAATTTGAGTTCATCATACCAGATTTGACGCAGGACAAACAAACGCACCGAAATTTGTATGTTTGACAGGTAAGTACCCACGTTATGGTTTGACTGCATGCTTCACCTAAGCTTTTCCAATATTGAGACTTTTTCTTTTGCTCAAAATTTTGGGTTCGTTTCAGATTTCGCAGGGCAACTGAAATTAGAATGTTTTAGTTCCGGAGGTTTTAGTAAAATAGGATTTCATTTCGATTAGGTGACTTGCAAATTCTGAAAAGGTGTTATTATTTAAACAAAGTAGATATTTTTTCCACTCCTATGTGAGCCGTTTTATAGATCATTGCAATTATCTTCCCGTTGTGTGGCAGAGCAAAAGGATGAAATGACCTGAGCGGAAGGACTTGCTGGATCTTAACGGATGCTAAAATAAATTAATGTTTTTTTTGTTTGTGGCATATGGACTCCAAAACTACTGGTCTGATTTTGCTGAAAATGACAGAGTTTGTTCTAATTAATGTCATTTGTTTGGAAAGTGGTTTGAATGATAGAAAAAGTCGGGGACACCGGAGAAAATCTTAATGCACTATCTCTGCACTGAAATGAAATACGAAGTCGATATAATGTGGTTATTTAATAGTAACAATACGGTATACAGTAGTTATTTTTACTATCATGGTGCGAAAACACCCAATGGAACGCAGGAAAACACTTTCTCTTTCATCAATTTATTACAATAAAATACATTAAGACGAAGGGTCTAATTTCCCTTCGTCTTTAGGTGCTTATCAAAATGTACCGTGATCTTTCACGATCATAAAACTCAGATTAAGGGTCTAATTTTCCTTAATCTGCAGGTATTTGTATACCTATTGGCTTCAACCACACCAGTCCAGATACTGGGAGTATTTGCTCTTTTAAACAAAAAAATACAAATAATGATATAAATACATTAAGAAAGTAGACCTTACTAGGAATATTTCCTCCCACGACTTGCCTGGCCTATGATTTAAATATTTTATTGAAACTAAAATTTAAAGAGGACGTGACATGAACAATAGAGATATATTTACAGTGAATCTAAGAAATGAATTTGAATTTTGAAAATTTTATTTTGTTTTTATATTGTGGGTCAATATTAGCGTTGTCCTTGTTAAATAAGCATCCTTATAATTATTGTATTCCGGATGGGCCATAAAGTCGGACACTTTCTTGTTTAGAGCTGAATGCAAAAAAAAATTTGGGAGATGTTTTAATAGGCTTCGGGAAGTGGGTACCAACCCAACACTTTAACATAAATTTACGATGAGCACTTATTTTTAATCCTAGAATTCGTGACATCGTTGAAGGACAAATTATAATAACGAACGGAAGAAAACATGGTAAAGTCGGGGACGACAGAGTAAGACATGACACCATTAAATTAATCAATTACTTATGTGGCGTATGTGATAAGGGTGTAAAGGTAATGGATGATGAGGTAGTGAATGGCAAATGAAGTCGACGACGCCCAAGGTAGACATGGCACATTCTAGTGAAAGAAATACTTATTAACAGTATTTATCTTACAGTAACATTATTTCTACATTAAAAATTCACCCAGTAGTCTAGAAACTAGAATTTTTCATAACCCCGAGCAACGCCGGGTACACTTCAGCTAGTAAGATATATAATGCAAATTGCTTTAGGGATGGTTATGGTTTTCCCTCCACGCTGGCTGCGGCCGCGGAACATTGCCATTACTAGAACAGGAGTATAATAAACTACCAGGCAACCAAAACATCCGGGGAGATCTTTCGTGGTTTGTCTGTTTGGTACAAACCAAATTTCCCAACATTACCGACCGATGTTTTGAAAGCTTTCAAATAATTTCGTTTTCGGATTGGTTTAATTTTTTCACAGTCCTTTGAAAGTTTCATCATCGCTGTATTTATTGAAAATAAAGGTTACCTATCAAATAATGACTTAACTTAAAATACAGGGATTTCCAATAAGTGTTATTTTGAGTAGCCCTTTATTTCAGTAGATGTTACTTTTGAAGCTGTCATTTTTTGACATTTGACAAGTAAAAACTACGTTATTAATAAAAATGGAACGATACACGCTTCAACAATGTATTGAAATTATTAAAATTCACTTGAGTGAATGAAATGCAAATCATCTTGAGTAATAAGGCTCATTTCCACCTCGGTGGCTTCGTCAACAAGCAAAATTGTCGCATCTGGTGCTCGGAAAACCCAAGAGTTATTGTTGAAAAGCCTCTTTATCCTCAACGTGTGACTGTTTGGTGCAGTTGAGGGTCCAGCGGAGTCAATGGACTTTACTTTTTCGAAAATGAGGCTGGAGTAACAGTTACGGTGAATGGATTGCGCTATCGAGAGATGATTAATGATTTTTTATGGCCGGAATTGGATGGTATTGATCTGGACAACGTTTACTTTCAACGAAACGGCGCTACGTGCTACACAAGCAACGAGACCATTGATCTTTTACGATTGAATATCAAAATAACACCTCTTATTGTAAAACCCTGTAGTACACATCTAAATTATTGTGTACGGTGGTTACAGTATTTATTTATATAAAATCACACAATAATGTTACTAACTAAGTACAGTAGGCATTCTTCTTCCGTGTGGTGGGGAGTCAGAGAGCAACATCTAGGTCGGTGAACCAGTCTATCAATCCCGCCGGGGAATGCATTCTTTGACCACATGTTCGGTGGTCTACGTCGCACCGCATTCACACATCGCTGACTTTTTAAAGCCCCACATGTGCATGATCTAATGTTTAATTAGTTCTTACAAAAAAGTTATTGAATATATTTGTGGTCTGTAGATTTTTCCAAATCATCGTCCCATATTCTTATTAAATTAACATGATTTTTACTATCCTGCGCGTTACTGTTGTGAATACACCAATCAACAGAGCGACTTAACAGCTTATAGATTCTGCATTGTGACAGTCACAGTTCCGTAATAACCTTTTGAGGTTTGTCTTATCTTCTCTGTAATATATTGGTGCGTAACTGTTTTATGGAGAACAAGAATAAAAAATAAATTATCATTGAAAATTTTTTCCCCAAAAATAGCTTTTTAAGCTGTCAGTATATCTGGTTAAAAATACTTCCCCGAGCGTTCTGCTCTGTCAAGATTACTGTGTACAGCGGGGTGGTTCGAAGGGTAATTAGGAGAAAATAAATATTTAAGAGAAGGGAGATATACTCCAGGAAATGGAAATCCATTTAACTTAAGGTGGCTTACCAGAATATAAGATGTTGGCTAATGACATTCGAATAATGACGAAGTGTTCAATCTCTTTTTTTTAATATACCAAATTTATTTTTTCGTCCGGATAAAAATTTTATTCAATCGTCATATTATTTAGGATGTCTTTAGAACACATTTGACACGACATGAAAATTTCACTTGTAAATTTTAGCGATTTTTTTATTATTTATACCCGCTAAACTGCCAAAGCAGTTTGTGATATTGAATTTAAGTATTTTGTTTCCGTGTCATAAAAAATATTGCATCTGTTGACATATGTGTATCTCGGTGTAATTTTACTAAATATTTTTATAATATTTTGAACATTGTTATTTTCACATGAATTAAAATTATGTAGAAAAAAGCATTGTATTATTATGCAAACGAAAACGTGATTTGATATTCAATGAGTGCCATAGTGGTAGATGTCTCAGGAGAAGAGTCAGAGCGTTGCTGCTTGAAATAGCTTTGACCGTAATTATTGACCAGATATGATTAGCCAGGTACTTCCCAACCTTATTTTGTTTGATCTCTTTCCCTTTCGTACCCCTTTTGCCAAACAACGTACCTTAATTGGGGACGCCATACTCCCAATCATCGAAGTTTTTCTTTGATTTATATTGGGTTAACCACTCTTTTACAGAATTAAAATTAAATACTAGAGCTAAATTTCTATAAAGTGATGGCTTCGAATTATAATGATTAACTGTGGGACATTTCCGCGCAATGTCTCGGTGGATTTAACGTCAATTAGCAAGGGACGACGTACTATAGACGACAGACTGAAGATTAATGTCAATTAGCCTCCAATAACACTGTGTAAATAGGGAGGCCATTATCATTCGATTAACTCGTGAATTTTCTGTGTTTGTCAAACGTAATTTTCAATATGGAGCAAATTACATACATTTATCTTATATACTCGTCCAGAAAGTTTGAAGTTGATACGGTATAAATAGTTCCGTTTGCATTAACACATTTTACTGGCTATACAAATATTGAATGTAAGGCAATTTACATGTTTTAACTGTTCATTGCAATGCTTATATTATGCAGGGTATCCGGGGGTAAAGTGCGCTAATTTCGGGGGGTGATTCTACATTTTTAGAAGTAAAAAAACACGGACTTTTGTCGAAATTCCAATGTTTTAAGGTATATTTTAGGATAAAAAGTTCAAGTGTTTGTGTAGGAAAATAAATATTCTTCTATGAAAAAATATATTTAAATTGGAAAATAAATGAAATTTCGAAAAAAAGTTTTTTTTTACTTCTACCATCCTGTAAAATCACCTTCCGAAGTTAGCGCACTTTACCCTCGGACACCTTGTATATTTTTTAGTTGACGTACGAATTTTTAAGATTTAAGCATGTTTTTATTCGTTGAGGGTCAGGGGTAGAATGCATTGATCCTGAGTCATTTTGAATGAAATCAATTTTTATATTGCATTACGCCTCATTTTAAATAAATATTTTTATTTAACTTGGTTTGTCACCCCTTGTTACGTAATACAAGTCACCCTATAAAAAAGATGCATACTTTAGCCTCGCTTTCCCCATGCAAACGATCGTGGCGTACGTGTTAAAACGACACAACGCCGCGTGATCGGACGGACCACCCAGGCTGCCGGCAGTCAATACGGCCCGGCCTCGGCGCGCTTCCGCAGTGCAGAACCGACCTTGGTTATAGCAACACGGTCGCTCACGATGGCGAGAGCCACTCGCGGGCATGGCGTGCATAATTACGCAATAACGGACGCGATCTCGTTCCAGTTTAACTAGATGCATTTCGCCATCAAACTTCCAATCATGTTTATTATCTCGGTTCGAACTAAACTCAATGGAGTCCCGCCTCCATGTATAATTCCGAGTGCATTTCATCACCTCAACTGCCCCGTCGCCTCTGAGCGCGGGTAGACCTGGTCAACATGATCTTCCATACCACACCTCAGGACGAAACGTAAGCTTTCAACCTATCCCCTTTCTTGTGTTCAATTCTTGTAACTTCTTGTAAAAAATCCTCGTTTCATCCGGTCGTCACAGAGAGAGTAGAGATCCAATTTATACCTGTGTTTCTTTATAAGATGATTAATATACCTTGTGCCTTTTACTTATGTGTTATTATTGTGATGGCCTTTTCCAACCTTCTGACCGATGGACGAGCTGCTGATCAAAGAACTGCCCACCCCTGATTGTACACGAGTCATCTGCTTTACCTTTCTACTGAGCTTAGCCAATTTATAACCAGGTTCGATTCCGGGTATCCATAACATAGCACCCTTTAGAGACGGTTCATAAAATTATTTGCCTCAGGGAAGTCAAATCATCTTCAACAACCAATTAGAACTACTCGATCGAAAATACTTTTTAATTGTAACAAAAATATCAGGACTGAGTCATTTAGATACTCGATTATACCTAGATTGGATGCAGTAAGCTATACTTTAGCAGAAATTGTAGATGTGTTTGACTGCACGGAGTATAGTTACAAGAAGGCTATAATAACATACCTCAATATTCTTCTGCATTGGTTCTATACATAGATCTGCAATTAGAGGCATCGTTGCGTAATCTTGTGGAAACTTGTTCCAATGTATGTGATTTTAATATTAATTTATTTTGAAATCAAGTGGAAAAGTTATACATTTTTTGTTTGACGAGTATAATATCAAACTAGATAAAAAGTTTGAATGGAGGATTCTGTATAATACGCCGCTTTTGAATTGTAAAATTAGCCTCGTCACGTGAGAATGTCGTAACACAATAACCACTTTAATATTACCAGTATTATGGAATTACCACCAGATCCTTTGTTAAATCCTCCCTCTCAGCACAAAAGGAATCCACAGAATTTGCAAGTAACCTCTTTTCCCTTTAAACCCAATACTCCCGACATAATAATATGGAATTGATATGACCCCGCTCGAACCTGTATCGTTATTTGCGCAAATAAAAATAAAGCTGTTTGAAGAAGCGGGACTTTGAAATGAGAAATGTTGGTAAATAAAAAATATCCAATCACGGAGTTTGTTGGAGTCTTGAAATCCGATAACGGATAACCGAAGCTCGGCGGCTTTCCGCTTGAGTTTAGCGAATAATGCGAATGATCACCTTTCATTATAAATCTCCTGTCTTGTTACTTAATCATTTACTTGGAATCTTAAACCTGATATTGCGAGACTGGTTCCATTAGAAACGGTTTCGTTATGGAAATAATTACAACGAAAATTCTTTGTGGATTTGATTAGCGCTTGGAATTATTTTACATTTAACATTTCTACGCTTTCTGAATTCTAAAATACCCATAGGTTTCATATTTAAATAAACCACCGACCAGAAGACTTTTGCGACTTTTTATCATGAAAACTTTTTACTTGCGAAAACATTTTTTTATGATGAAAACTGTATGGAGTAATTTATTTCTTGAAAGATTATTGTAATCTCCGGACAGTATTGCTATTGAACTGATTGAATTTGAATGATTTAAAGAGAATACGCTTTTAAACACCCATTAACAACGCCACCCCTACCCATCTATTAACCACTCTCACGACACCCGCCACTCACGGAGAAATCCAATTGTACCACCCACAACTAAAACATCTTTCGCTCAAAGACACTTCTAATTCTTAGGTCCAAAACTATACAACTTCATGCCTGATGCTTGGAAAAAGGAAAACACAGCTATTCTTCATAAATTGACCACTAATTGGTTTCATCAATTAATCAAACACAAACCAAAAACAACAACAAAAACTCCAACAAAAAATAAACCATGTAAAAGATACCTTTATGTTCTAATCTTTATCATTATGTGTATATATGTACCTACCTAGTACTTTTAAATTAGAATGCTACCCAAGCAGCAGTTAATCTTATGTTTAATTGGATATTTTATTTTATTCTATTTCTTCTCTTTGTTATTCATATTTATACAAAATATGTTAGTCGGCTTAGGCACCAGTTAAATGTATATATACCAATTATTTCATTATTATTTTAATACTATACTTATCAAAATGTTAATACTCATCCTAATTTGACTGTCCTAAAACGGGAATCCTCCTAGTTGGGCAGTCAAAAAATTTCTCAAAGAATGTATATAAATGTATAATCTTTTACTAAATAAAATAAAAATAATAAATTAATCAAAAATTCCCTTGGCAATGGATATTTGTGAACCTAGACAATCCTGAATAACGCGCAAGGGCTATTTGACATTCTCTCATGAAGTTATTTAATATATATTTTTTAAACGTTACTAGCTACTGCATGGGATTTAGAAAAACCATCCCAACCTATTTTCCCACGTCTTAAAGCAGAATATTGATACCCCTTGATGAAATTTTGTACACTTGGCGTTCAAAATTAGAGAAAAATTACTGTCTACGTAACTAACTAACCATTCACGCTATTTCTGCAGGGGTCTTGGTATTGTTGCATGTTATTCCGACTCTTGACATGCTCCGACTCACGTATCTGATTCACTTGATTGTGCCATGTCTTCCTTGGGCATCCCCATTCATTCGATTCGCGTCAATGTTCTCCTTGCACTCTTTTTTTCATTAATTCGCTATATATGCCCAAATCATCTAACCGTCCCTTTCTCAATCTTACTCATCTCACTTACATTAGTAATGCATTTTTAGTGAATAATTAGATTTCTAATACGATTATGCATGGTTTTAGCACACATACGTCTCAGGGATCTCATTTATACAGCATTCAGTCTACTTTCGATCTCCCTCTGCCTATGCCTCACTGCCAAACGCCCGGGTTGGTACCAGTACTCCATTATGGACTGCTAACCACGTTCAGTCCTACAATAATGCAGTTTCTTTCCATATATAAATGAGCACTTTTGTGTCTCGTAAACATACCTCCCAAATATACAAATTTTCCACCTGCTTCCAGTACTCATCATTCACAACTATATAGCACACTCTTTTCGTAATTTCTTTTAAAAACTATGACTTTGGACTTGAAAAACTTCATGTAAAGCCTGAGCATTGCCGGGTGCTTCACCAGCTAGTATTACAATAATGATAACGCCCAGGAAAATGAGAGATAAAACGCCTACACAAAAAACTTTTCAAGTAAATATGAAATAATTATTTCATGAAAACGACTACACAACCTTTCCTAAGGTTTTCATCAAAATTAATGAATTCTTATTAATCTCCGGTTCCAGGTAAATGTAATTAAAAACACCTACGAATTATTTTCGGGCAGTAGACTGAGTAAAGGGTGGGGTTTTACATTAATTTTGAACAAATAATAAATAATCAGATTTTATGAATTTGACGATTTGTATGTCCACCATTTTGAACCGGAAATGGCAGGGTGGAGGGGCTCTAAAAATAATTTTCGCGCGTTAAATAAGCCGGAAGTTACGTTACCTTCCAAAGTACTTCATGAAATGTTCGGTGATGTGAAAATATCTGGGATAATCCATCTTAAAAAAATTCCCTGTGCAGGTTGTATGGAGCTAAAACAGTTACGGTTTGGAATCTTAAATATTTAATTTGATATAAATTTTGTGTACAGATTTCAATTTATTTTTATGTAAAAGGTGTATAATATGCAGTGTCAAGTCAGAATAATATCATATACTGTAAATGATTTATACATTATATTGTTTCGTGAAAACCTCACTAAGACAACAATTAATTCCACAGACAGTAGAGAAATTCACGGGTCGTACTGGGGACATGTATTGATGTATTCTTTTTGGACTGTTTCATGTGATTATAGAGTTCAATTGTGTAGTACTTAAAATGTCTTTGTACGAGGGTTGTATATTTTAATGAGATATCACGGGTGACATTTGTTGAGAATCAGGGCGTCCAGAACAGCAAAATCGATAAGTGTACAATATTTTATTAATTTCCTATTTACTATAACTTGTATGGACATAATTTTAGTTGATAATGTTTTCCCCATTGGGATTTCCCGTGCTGGGATATCGAATCGCTAGGTGTAACTACTGATGATTTTATACGGATTTCCCGGGCACGGTCGTACTTTTGATAGCCAAACCGATAGAGATAACGTAATAAATAAGAAGTCGACATACGATGGTAACACTGGAGGTATCATTTATCAATTTACAATCCAAAACGTCTAAAGTCATACAATTACGTACAAATATTAATAAATTTGTGCCAAAATAATATTTCTTATCAATCGTTTACCGTGCTCGCAAATATCGCTAACTGACCACAGATGATGGATTTCGTCAACATCGTATTGAAATAGGGCTTTATCAATCATCAGTGCTGGACCTCCAGGTTAATATTGTTGATCGGGAATGCAAAGGAATATGGAGATTGGAATTAAAAAGACAAAGGATTCCCGATTTAGCGCAAAGTTGTCATGACGTCTTACTTCCCAGCCGTTGTTTTGTACCTACCTACATAAATGTTGCCCATGTTTTGATTTTACATGTACTCTCCTCTACCAGAATGATAACCTATAATTTTTTTCAACCTTCTGCTTCTTCTTGCGTCTGATATAATTTCAGACATGTTCACGTATATCCGTTAGCCCTTAAGGATACATTGTAACCGCCCTGTGGCTGGGAAGCACTCCGTCTGTGGCCATTAACCCCATGTAGATACATGATTGATGGAACACTTTACGGGTTGAATAAATTAATATTATAAGTACTTGCTGCCTTCAAAACGTTTTCACATTTACTACATTTATAAACATTATGATTGTGGGAAGAAGTGGCTAGGAAATGTATGAACCCTTTGTCTATGTACTTAACACTGATGGAATATTTTTAATATTAATTTGTAGTTCTGTGAAGAGAACAGCACGCGTTTTATTTAATAAATCAATAGAATATTACTTATAAAATCATAAAGATGTGTAAGTAGGTAACTCAATAAGTACCTTCTTAATTAAAAAGTATATATTATATCATGTAAGATTTTTTAAAATTACAAATAACGAATTATAAAATTTGTTCAAAGAAAAGTCACTATTTTAATAAAAATTCTTTTTAAAACTTTCTTCAGGCAGATAGGTTATAATGTTGTTAATGCTTAGTCAAAGTTCGCCATCTACTAAAAGTTAGCCGTCTTGTAAAAGTTATCCATCTATTCAAATTATGGCTTGCTTGAATAATAAAGTAGACGCAGCAGATTTTTGAAAAAGGAAATCAGTCCAATATCTAGTCATAGTTATCCATCTAGTCTAGGAAGGTTTTATCTGTCCAGTTAAAACAGGACTTCGCTATCAATTAATATAAAGGAGAGTGACTGTGGCGGGCGGCAGCGCGGGCGACTCCGGGCGGGCGGCGTGGATTTGATATGTATACAAATCTACAGTTCTATTCCGAGACCTTCAAAACGAGAGGTGGTCACTGTCCATATCTGATTAAGAAAAAGTGATGCCGGGGCATTGCCGAAGACTTCATCTAGTACATTATAAAATGTGAGCCCGCTAGACAGGATATAATAATATTTTGAGATAATCCACTTTGGAGGATTGTGATTATCGCCAATTTAAATGTGTTGTTGGCTAAATGATTCTGCGGTTCTCCAATCCGCAAAATCCAAGGTTGCGTAATTAATTTCGGTGTGTCCCATAGTGAGAATTCGGATATTTCCAATTTAGTTTTTATTTTAACAAAACTCACGTTACAATAAGTTTATGAACAAAAACAGATCGCGTACGCTAGAGGAGATTTAGGGCTAAACCGACGGCTAGACTGCTGGAGACAGAATTAATTATTTGCCGCGCGAGGAATCGCGCGCAGGTTCACAATGATACCAGCCTCACAGGAATGTAGGTAAAAGTAATGTTGTCATTATTTTCGGGAGATGTAAACTCCCTATAATTTACCCTACATCACCACAAATAGATATATAAGAAAAAAAAAAAAAAAAAAAAAAAAATTAAAATGAGAGAAATTTTTTTTTTTAACTATTTGTGTAAATAAAGAAACTACTTGTGGGTAATGGAGCAATAAATCTATAGTATTATGTGTCCGTTGTTCATATAATATAAAATTCCTCCATTGTATGAAAATTAAACTTTTAAAAATCGCAACTCTTTTCTGGGCAGAAAATCGGTTTCATTGACTGGCTGTTGCCTAATATTCGACAATTCTTATTTAAATAGACAATATTAATTCAAGTGTTGTTTATTCTGTTACAGATCACATCTCAGTGTACCTTGTAGTTTATGTGTGTAGGAGCCGAAATAATTATTTTACTGCTCTAAAAAAAAAAAAAAAAAATCTTTCAAACGAAAAAGTAATATAATAATCTCTACTATTTTTGGATGTGCTAGAAAAATGAAAATCACTGCAATGATTTTTAAATTTATCGAAAATCACTTTAAAACTGATTTTATTGAAATATGTTTCCCGTAAAACGTAAGCGAGCAGAAAGCGCAGTGAAATTTTTGTTGATGAAAAAGTAAATTCATGATGGAATTCCTGTTTTTTTATGATAAAGATCGAAATTTTACTCATTTCAACTCGATTTTCAATTTACGGGCATTTTTAGATAGACAACAGTATTATTTTGGGAATGTTTTTGAATACGCGTAGAGAAGAAGTCCTATTTTAACTCAACCATTTAGCATTTCATCTGACTATAAATTTGTATGTTACGTCCCGTTTTGGTTCAAGATAGTCACCACGTTGGGTACTAACTTTTTATCCCGTCAGAGTTGGCCGTAGTTCCTACCACAAACTGTCAAATCGAAAAAATCAATATTACGGTATATATATTATAAGTTACATCATTCCTCATTTGAAAATTATTTTTTTTACTTAAAATATTTGGCTTATAATTAAATAGGTGGGTATTGAAGTACCCACTTACATTTCTTATGATTTCAGAGAAAATTATGGTTTTAATTTAATATTCTACGTCCAAAGAACTACTAGTATAAAACATCATATAGAATGAGTAAAAAGAATGAGATCGTGTCTAATCCCTAGTTCTAAATAAAGACAAAATGGTATTTTTTTCAAGTTAGCGATGCTTAAAAGTTATGAACTACCTGCTTCAAAAAAATAATTATGACAATTCCGAACCCACTCTCGTGAATTTGAGAAACAACTAAATATATTAACAAATATATAATAAATAAATATATAATAACTAAATATATTAACACTTTAACCTTTAAAAAACATCACCCTCACATTCGACCATGCAATTAGCAGTTTTGGAGAATGGTATGGATTCCGCCGCCCGGGAAACATGAATTGGATAACCAACACCTCTGCCACGGGTCACCCCAAGTGGTTCGCTACGTTTGATGACTTAGCAGGGCTGTAAATATTCATGGGGTAAGATTTTTTTCCATGTCTTGGTGCCGGATGCATCTGCCCACCAGTTGCGTGGCGGGCCAGATCGTAAGAAGCCGAATGAGGGTGACTTTTTTACCTTTCCAGCCGGACTCGGCCCAAATTGCTTGCATCGCAGTGGGATGGATATATCCACACGTTACTCCTGGATATAATAAGCCCCAGATTCCTTCCTACCCCTCATACTTTTTTCCTTCCATAACTTGCTCTCCGTCCTTCTCTTAAAAAGATCCACTGCAAAGCATCATCAATTTTTTAATATTCAATTAAACACACGTTTATATTTAAAAATAAATTAATGTAATTTTTTTTAATAATTCGAGAAAAGTTCACTTTAGTTTATCTCCATATAGGATTTCTAAATTTATTGAATTGGTGCCTTATCGAAAAAAAAGGACGAGTTTTTTTTTACAATGAAAAATGGTTTACTGGAAATAAACTGACCAATGAAATTTCAAAAAACGTTTCTTGACACTGTCGATGTAGTCCTTACCAAGCCCTTAATAAATAATATACTATGCAAACACATTAATTATTCTGTAATTTATTGCTTTTATTATCTTGTGTACCACTGTACGCTTGTAATTCGATTATCACTGAATTGTAAAAGCCATTTTATGGCGTTTGGATACATAAATAAATATCATAGGTAATTCTGCAAACATTATTTAACAAAATATCATATTTAATAACAACCTTGTCCGATTATTCAATTATCCACTCTCATTCTAAATTTACAATAATATTATTTCATTTTAATATAATTATATAAGAAATAGAAAAATATTGAAACCAAATACAGACTGAAACCGAAACCACTCAACTGCACTAAAAACACAACGTAAAATATTTATAATTATTTCAGAATATACATAATTTACTTATATCATATTTCATATTATCCTTAGAAATAAATTTTAATAATATGCAAATAAAATCACCAGCACGGGAGATCCCAGAGAGGACATCTTTATCTCTGTTTTTTACAAAAACAGGAAGGTAATAAAACACTCATTATATTCAATTTTATTGGAACAACTTTTCTTTAACTTTTGAAGGTTCATAACCATCAATATCATTGAACAAGAAGATAATACTAACAAATCTAAATAAAACATGACAACTAAAAAATTAACTATTTATTTTTTTGGATTTACTTAGTGAGTAAAACCTTAAATTGTAATATTTGATTATTGATGACAATATAAGTGATTCCTAAACGAAAATCTGAAACAGAAAAATCAGAAAGAGATACGTTCACATCGTTCGTCACATCTTGTGACCGTATCTATTTCTGATTTTTCTGTTTCAGATTTTTGTTTGGGAATCGCTAATATTGTCTTCAATAATTAAATAAAAAGATAACGGTCACAATAAGGAATCGAACATAGGATCTCTTGTTATGTCTTGTCTAATTACTATTATTCTCAGAAGTACAGAAGTACAGATTCCCTTCTTTTCAACCCTGATTCCCGGTGGGAGTCAGTGCTTATTTCACATGTATGACTCCCCTTGTAAAATCACCGCTTACCTTTCACAATAAATGGCAGATAATAAATCAAAGTTTGCTTATATTCCATCTTTATGCGAGCGTGCTACAGCGAGAGCGCACTGGGCGAACTTTCCTCCCTAGTTCAGTATATTTATTTCCACCCTCCACGATGACAAATTGTGTAATGCGAGTTGACAACTACCCCCTCCTTCTATCTCCCACCCGACCCACGGAGCCTCCAACCCTTCCAATCTAAACCCCTGAAGCCTTAAAGTTTGATCCCTCGCCCCATCGCGCTTTCCCCTCCCGTAAAAAGGCACCTAAGCGTTCAGGTAAATACGTTCGTCTACGGTAAAAACAATATGTCTGAGATATATTTTTACTACGGCTGATAAATGGAACGTGTTTGTCATATTTTGTTACTGTCTTGAAAACAACATAGCAGGCGCTGAGTAACTAGAAAAATAACGGATCAATCACAATAACATGATAAGATCGTGATTTGTCGTCAATTATTGTTGGGTTATTATGCTGTGCTGCACTTCCTGCCTATTTAGCAAACGTTTCGGACAGCGTTACAGTGTCCTTCACTAGGGCAGATGTGTAGCTTGTGGTTAAGTGTGTTCTTATGTATGTAAAAGTAATACAGTAAAAAAATTTGTTAAATTAATGTAGTGTTTGGTGTTTAGTTCTGGTGTAACCGTCAAGTACCAGATGCCAAGAACTGATAAGCTTTGCCCAGGCATCTCTATTAATATTAATGGAGATGGTGATGTTGATGGACGATGCTGATTAAGAATGATCCTCACGATGGACACTGTAAAGCTGTCCAAACGTTGGTTAAAGTAGATGGAATCTCTACAAAGGATAAAACTAAAAAAATAATATCGATAATAAGCACTTCTGTTCAAGTTATCTAGGCTAAAAATATATAAATTTATGTCGTTAAAAGTAGCCCAGGATAGGGATGCCTCGCGGGGCCGTATCAAAGTGATGGATCCCCGACCCAAATGTAATTAGGGGAAGAAGATAATATTGATGATTTATTACTGTAGGTTATTTTTTTACTTAACACGGCAGCTTATGTATAATTAAACCCACGATCAAATACATTTGATAAAAGTAAATATTCGAATGATGTAAGTCCAAATGCAATAATAAAAAGGTAAGATCCCGTTGTTTCACAGAACTTGAATAATAATTGCCGTTAACGTTCTAGTTCTGTTAGTATCTTGAATATGGAAATATATAACTTTCGCAGAACTTTAATATTAATTATGACATTGATGGATTGTTCGAGTTCTGTGAAACAAATGGGACTGGACTTAAGTATTTCAGGATTGTTGGCTTGGCGTAAGTGTGACGTAAACTGTAATGAAAAGTTTAATATCTAGGTTCAAATTGATCAGAAGAGCTTTACGTGGTCGTCTGTAATGAAAACAAATTTATACTTCAATTTACTTCACAATAAATGCATTAAATTCATTGCGCTTAAAAGCCCCTCTTACGTTTTATATACCTAATCCAATCAGAAGGTTTTTAATTTTTTGACAGTATAAGACTTAAAATAAGTATTACATTCCCAATAGCCTGACATCGGTTAGTAAAATGAATATATTTAAGAAAAACTGTTTTGTTCTTGAGATACGCGAGAAAAATGAAAACGTACTTATGTAAGTCACAGGTAGTTGTAGGTTGTTACAGGTAGTTACAGGTAGTAAACAATAATATTAAGATTTTTATTTTTCATGTGTACTTTTAAGTTAAGAAAGTCAATTGGCGACTAAAGCCAAATGGGTCGAAAACAGTTGCGACAGCTTTTCATCTTAGCAATTCACAAGCGGATGCCAAACTCTGTGTTCAGTTTGATGGAAAAAATATTTACCATGACCCCCACCCCCGCTATCTCGGAGTTACTTTGGACAGGAGCTTGAACTACCGGCAACACATGGAAACAGTGGGTAAAAAAACCAGGACAAGGCTTAACTTAGTTAATAAGCTAGCTGGAACTAGCTGGGGATGCGACGCCAACACGCTCAGAACAGCATCCATTGCCCTGGTTTTCTCAACGGCTGAATACTGTGCTCCAGTATGGGCTAGAAGCGCCCACACTTCCATGGTAGACGTTCAGCTTAATGCCACAATGCGAACCATCAACGGGACTTTAAAATCTACTCCTCTCCCTTGGCTCCCCGTACTTGCAAACATAACCCCGCCAAACATCAGGCGAGAAATTGCAACACTGAGGGAATACAAGAAGGCGCTGCATAGAAGCGCAATACCTCTACACGAAGATGTCGTCTCCCACCCGGCATGCCGCTTGAAGTCCCGAAAGCCCTTCTGGGTGGAAGGAGAGAGGCTCCTCCGACTACCTCTCACCCCATAAAATGAGTGAAACTTGAGTGGCAAACGGCCAACGTGGGAAATGCCCATCTCATACAGGACCCCACCGAGAGACAGCCTGGGTTCTCACTGCCTCGCAAAACCTGGTCCGCCATCAATAGGTTAAGGTGCTCCCATAGCCGCTGTGCCCACATGATGCACAGATGGGGCCTTAAAGAGTCAGCGATATGTGAATGTGGTGCGGTGCAGACTACCAAACATGTGGTCAACGAATGCCCGCTCCATTCATTCCCCGGCGGGATTGATGAGGTTCACATGGCGACGCCTGAGGCCCTAAAATGGCTCGCAGATCTAGATGTCCCCCTCTGACCCCCCACCATACGAAAGAAGAAGAAGAAGAAGTTAAGAAAGTGAAATGCGTATATTTCATTTAACTTAAAATAACAAAAAACATTGGCTTTTTCTATCTTCTTTCTTTCTCCAAAAAATGAAAGGTTCCAGAAGCGACGCTCATTTGCGGTATTTTTACGATCTCTTTTGCCAATGTAATTGAGCGGTCGTCATGAACAATAAGGGTAACTCTAACGGCAAATCTCGGCGCCAACAATGCAATTGGGAGCAATTTTCCTACAGAATTTTTTTGTAGTGTTTATAGTGAGTCCGCGTTGATAGCTTTAGTTTTAAAAATAAAGCTGTATTCGATTTATAAATGTCCGACAAAAATGTTTAGAAAGATACTTTAAATGATTTCTACGACTTTTCTATTGTCTTTGACTATATGAGTATGTTGTTTGTTGAATTTTTGTATTTTGGAAAATTTAATCAACAAAATTATGCTGAAACGTAAACAATCCTTCAGCGAGTCTTTCAGAAAGATTGACATTTATTTCTAAGATTAAGACATTTATAAGAATTACACATTCAAAAGATATTTATAAGCATTACACATTCAAAACATATTTACAAGATTTAGACATTTAAAAGATATTTATAAGAATTACAAATTCAAATAAGTTTATAAGATTTAGATATTTATAAGATATATACATTTAAAATATATTTTCAAGACTGCAGCATGAGCAAACACTGCGGTTGGTACTTACTCACTTACATGGGCTTCAATACAAAGTGACAAACACGAAATGAAAGAAATTTTTGTGTTTTAAAATTTATACTAATTTTTAAACATCAGTTTTTGGTTTCACGTCACAAACGAGACGTTAAGAAGTCGTCATAAACACTCATTTCTGTTGTAGGTCTGTCTGCAAGTGATTGTGACTCTGCTTCGTTGAATTCGGATTTGTTTTGAATTTAACCCCTTGAGAAATCATCATTTCTCTGAATACGTACTGTTCTTAGAAATACATAAAGACATCTCATTACTGTACAATTCAAATAATAACATAATTTTATAAAAAAATAATTAAGTTACTACATAAATAGAATTAGCTGGCGGGCGGTAAAAATTGAACTTCGGCACACCAAGAGTAAGTGAAAATTCAGGCAAGCGGTAAAGTACCTACCTGTACTTTAATTGTCATTTTCAAAAACTGGTTTATCAATAATTCAGACTATTGCACTTACTAGCCCAATCAACGTAATTAAAGGCCAAACAAATGCTACATAAGGTCACTGAATTACCTCCTTCTCTCATAAACGAATGTTCTAATATGTAATTTGCATAAGAAAGGTATATATGATACGACATATGTTTGGCGATGTGGTAAGGAGTCGAATGAAAGAGGTTGAGAGGTCACACGGTGTGACCTCTCAACCTCTTTACACTTACTCAATAATGGGTGTGACTCACACCCATTATTGAGTAAGTGTAGTAAGACTGTGCGAGAGATGACTCAGGACTGATTCTCACGCAGTTGGTGGATAAAGTCGACGGAGAATTCCCCAGGTCGAAAATCGATACCGCGTCAGTGGATGTAGCCAGCGGTTAATTCCCCAGGTCGAAGATCGACACCAGATAAAAGCGGAGGTGATGGTGGTGGAGTGGTCAAGGCGATGAAGTCGGTAGTTTGACACCGTGTTGGTGGAGACTGGACTTGGAGATGGTGTTCAGCACTGGGGAAGACGTTGAGTCTTCCTGGTACTCCAGTATGAAGTAAGAGAGCCAGATCGCAGTGGTCGCAGATTAGTTCAGTTGATTGAGCTCGCTGCGCGTGAGAT
This sequence comes from Hesperophylax magnus, assembly GCA_026573805.1. NCBI lineage: Eukaryota > Metazoa > Arthropoda > Insecta > Trichoptera > Limnephilidae > Hesperophylax > Hesperophylax magnus. Next base: position 639,033 of record JAIUSX010000018.1, read on the forward strand.
GCAGGCCAGCGAAGAAGTCACAGGCCAAGGCTCACACTAGCGAATACGTCGCAGAGCCAAGGTGCGTAGGGGCGCAGGCAAGGGATGATATCACAAGGCTAAGGCGCTGTTGTAATCTCGCGGAGGCAATGATTATATATAGCCTCTCCTTTAAGGTCGGGCGACACCGGGCGTAGTAGATCCGTGGCCCATGGCGGAGTGGTGAGATAGGAGCGTGGCGCGGTGGTCAGCCAAGGCGGCCGCCCGATTCAGTTCCGAGCGAGCGCTCGTACTAGGTATTCTCTTACTGATTGCTCTGTAGTTTCTAATTACTGACTGAGTTAGGTACCTTGACGTAGCCGCTTTATAAAGGCGAAAATGTATTTGAGAACAAACCAGCAATTCACGAGAAGGTAGATGCGCCGTACATACAATGTTTCACCAGTAGGTTCTAAGGCAATTCGGATTGAATGTATGAACTTTCCCGAACCTTTTAGTAGCTACCGCTACAAGCGAGAAGTGTATGTTATAGCAGAGCCGTTTGGCGGTTCGTCCTCTCTGCTTACTCCTTCGGAGGACCGCGTGATGGTTACGATTAATTCATATAATATAACCTGGTCAGCACGGCTTTTAAAAATACTGTTATGGTTTATTTCGTATCGGGTTTATCTAACAGAAAAATTCAGAAAACAAACTGTGTTTTAGTAATGAATAAAGTGTTAGTCCATAAATAAAAATGTGATATGGTAACGCCTGCTGCAAAATAGTTCGCCAAAACCTTCCCGCCTATCTGAACGGCGATCAATAGAAAACACATGGGAAAGTGTGGAATATTTCCACGTTCCTGCCAGTTGGATATGGCAAATCTGCATTTAGAGAGGGAGCAGGTTGGTGAGCAGAATACAATAATATCACGGGGTTCATCTTTATATGGAAGTCGTAGGTTTTGAAATATACAAATTTTTCATATTGTAGGGAAATTACCAAAGAATAAGAATGTAAGAACGGAACCGTAAATTAATGAGTTAAGTGTGTTAGTATAATCTTATCTTTGCGGTGTGATAAATCTCAAGTGATATAGTAAAGTTGCTTTTAGAAGAGTTTCCACCAGCCGAATGTAGTGTTTGGTTATTTTCAAAGTACCCACTACGATTGTGCTTCAATTGTAGAAAACAGCGCAGTATCAGTGTACAGTCTTGCAATTATTGCAATTTGGCCCAGATAACCATTTATTGGATGACTAACACCTCTGCCACAGGTCACCCCAAGGGATTTGCTCCGTTTGATGATTTAGTAGGCCCTTAGTAGGCCTACCAACTGCGTGGCAAGTCGTATCGAGAGGCTGGTCTGGGGAGACCTTTTGATTTCTCCAATTGGTTTCTCGATCACCATACGCCGCAGCATGACGAATATATATATGTATACGGAAAGCCTCGAGGGAAATTATTTTCCTCAGGGTCACCTGTGTGGATAAACTTATTCCATTAAAATGTTATCATTTATTTTTGGTTCTACTTTCATTTCATTTGGATCTTCGACTTCGATTATTAAAATAAATGAATTGTTACTATAATAGTGTATTCAGGCATTCCTATCAATGATCATAGTATCAGTAATAAGTACTTTTTATTAACTTACTTGCTAGTTGGCAGCGGCTCAGTTCATTTCGCGAGCGTCATGTGGACGACGACCATTGATTTACAGACAGAATACCGCTAACGAGGTGTCACAAATATTTATATTATTCTTTGAATGCAGTTTCTCTAGTCCAGGAAAAGGAATTACGACGTGCTCCATTCCTGGTAGTAGGCGGGGATGAGGGATGCCCTGAATGAACCGAATGCACCCTGCTAGAGAATGTAGTACGGTGTCGTATGTCCTGTCATTGTGCACTGTGTACTCGTACTGCATTATTACACTAACTGCTCTTGAGTGTCTTTCGTGATGCGAGCGTTGCCGCTTCCGAGATCCGGCGCCGATAAATATCCCCTGACAGTATTCGTGGCAGCTTCCGCGGCAAGTTTCTTTTTCAGGAAATAAGACACAAACACGAAGCGAATGTAAAAATAATGTCAGTATTTACTAAGGATTTTTATCTTCAGTTATGTGGATGCATTAGTACCAAGAATAAGCTCGTAAATTGAAGTAGGGATGCATTAAAGTGACTTGTATGACAACCGCTCAGACGGTTTTTATTTCAGGTATCTACCACGGATGTGAAATAAAGTGTTTTGGAAATATTTATCCATTTTTAAATCAGTTAGAATATTCGTCAGATCCCAACAAACATAACAGTGTTATGTTGGCCAATTGTAGTAATATGCGCAATATTTTACAATTCCAAACTAATGCATAACAATATTACAAACAAAATCTTTCATAAAAAGCTTCAATGCACATTAACTAGAATGTATGAGTGATTATTAGATAATATTTTACAAGCTATTTGTATCAATGTAAATACTTAAAAATTAAAACACTGAAGAAAATATGAAGAGATAAAAAAAACTAACTTAAAATAAAAACATAAATCAAAATACAAACGTGACAATTGAATTTAAAAAATTCAAAACAAAATAGAAAAGAGTAGAAGATATGTATTTACATAGGTTTATTTGTGTCCAGAAAAATAAAAGTGATGGAATAAACAACATTTTATATTGACTAGTTGTAAGATAAAATATATTTAGATCCTAATATCCCAGATCAAAATATTTATAGAAGTCTCGGAATCAGGGAATTTTGATAAGTCAGTGTCTTGGTATTGGTAAAATTAAAGGGTAAAACATATTGAAATTAATAAAATACTTAGTTTTTACCACTTTTATTGTTTATAAATACCAACATGTTTCAATGAGCAACGCTCACTTCTTCAGGGTTTTAATAATACTAATTATAAATAATAGACATAGACAATGATGTCGATAAAGTAATAATAGACATAGACAATGGCAAAAATTAAGAGAAGAGAATGGATAGGGGAAAGAGAGGCAATATGGAACAATTTAAGAAGGGAAAACGTTTAATATTGGGTCATTTAAAAATAATTTTTGATTGTTAATAATATTCAATTTTGCATTCACACTCTTTCTAATCTCTGAAATTTCTAGTTTATCCAACTGAATGCCATTGACATTACAATGTATTAATTCTATTCCACTATTGAAGTTAAAAGTATGACTAGTTTCCAACAAATGGTTGGCAAACTCCGAGAAACTGTTACTGTCCGAACCCAAGTCTCAAATTAGCGCCCAGTAGAATAATGATTTTTCCAGAAATGCAACTTTTTGCAGATTTTGTGACTGATTTTAGTTCAGACCATGATTCTTATCGCGATAAAAATATTTCAGCCCGTTTAATATCATAGAGCCTAAAAAAATGCTTTTTAAAGTCCAAACCCAAGTCTCAAATTAGCGCCCAGTAGAATAATGATTTTTCCAGAAATGCAACTTTTTGCAGATTTTAGGACTGATTTCGATTTGAATATGATTCTTATCGCGACTACAAAATTTCAGCCCATTTGGTACCATAGAGCCTGAAAAAATGCCTTTTTAAGTCCGAACTCAAGTCTCAAATTAGCGCCCAGTAAAATAATGATTTTTCCAGAAATACCACTTTATGCTGATTCTGTGACTGATTTCAGTTCAGACCACGATTCTTAACGCGATAGCAAAATTTCAGGCTGTTTGGTACCACAGAGTCTGAAAAAAATGCCTTTTAAAGTCCGAACCCAAGTCTTAAATTAGCGCCCAGTATAATAATGATATTTCCAGAAATGCAAATTTTTCCAGATTTTGTGACTGATTTCGATTCGGATCATGATTCTTATCGCGATAGCAAAATTTGATCCCGTTTGGTACCAAAGAGCATGAAAAAATGCCTTTTAAAGTCCGAACTGGATCATTTAATAATTTCAATTTGGTAGGCGGGAATGGGTACCGCCGCCCTGGGAACCATTTATTGGATGACCAACACCTCTGCCACAGGTCACCCCAAGTGGTTCGCTACGTTTGATGATTTAGTAGGCCCTTAGTAGGCCTACCAACTGCGTGGCAAGTCGTATCGAGAGGCTGGTCTGGGGAGACCTTTTGATTTCTCCAATTGGTTTCTCGATCACCATACGCCGCAGCATGACGAATATATATATGTATACGGAAAGCCTCGAGGGAAATTATTTTCCTCAGGGTCACCTGTGTGGATAAACTTATTCCATTAAAATGTTATCATTTATTTTTGGTTCTACTTTCATTTCATTTGGATCTTCGACTTCGATTATTAAAATAAATGAATTGTTACTATAATAGTGTATTCAGGCATTCCTATCAATGATCATAGTATCAGTAATAAGTACTTTTTATTAACTTACTTGCTAGTTGGCAGCGGCTCAGTTCATTTCGCGAGCGTCATGTGGACGACGACCATTGATTTACAGACAGAATACCGCTAACGAGGTGTCACAAATATTTATATTATTCTTTGAATGCAGTTTCTCTAGTCCAGGAAAAGGAATTACGACGTGCTCCATTCCTGGTAGTAGGCGGGGATGAGGGATGCCCTGAATGAACCGAATGCACCCTGCTAGAGAATGTAGTACGGTGTCGTATGTCCTGTCATTGTGCACTGTGTACTCGTACTGCATTATTACACTAACTGCTCTTGAGTGTCTTTCGTGATGCGAGCGTTGCCGCTTCCGAGATCCGGCGCCGATAAATATCCCCTGACAGTATTCGTGGCAGCTTCCGCGGCAAGTTTCTTTTTCAGGAAATAAGACACAAACACGAAGCGAATGTAAAAATAATGTCAGTATTTACTAAGGATTTTTATCTTCAGTTATGTGGATGCATTAGTACCAAGAATAAGCTCGTAAATTGAAGTAGGGATGCATTAAAGTGACTTGTATGACAACCGCTCAGACGGTTTTTATTTCAGGTATCTACCACGGATGTGAAATAAAGTGTTTTGGAAATATTTATCCATTTTTAAATCAGTTAGAATATTCGTCAGATCCCAACAAACATAACAGTGTTATGTTGGCCAATTGTAGTAATATGCGCAATATTTTACAATTCCAAACTAATGCATAACAATATTACAAACAAAATCTTTCATAAAAAGCTTCAATGCACATTAACTAGAATGTATGAGTGATTATTAGATAATATTTTACAAGCTATTTGTATCAATGTAAATACTTAAAAATTAAAACACTGAAGAAAATATGAAGAGATAAAAAAAACTAACTTAAAATAAAAACATAAATCAAAATACAAACGTGACAATTGAATTTAAAAAATTCAAAACAAAATAGAAAAGAGTAGAAGATATGTATTTACATAGGTTTATTTGTGTCCAGAAAAATAAAAGTGATGGAATAAACAACATTTTATATTGACTAGTTGTAAGATAAAATATATTTAGATCCTAATATCCCAGATCAAAATATTTATAGAAGTCTCGGAATCAGGGAATTTTGATAAGTCAGTGTCTTGGTATTGGTAAAATTAAAGGGTAAAACATATTGAAATTAATAAAATACTTAGTTTTTACCACTTTTATTGTTTATAAATACCAACATGTTTCAATGAGCAACGCTCACTTCTTCAGGGTTTTAATAATACTAATTATAAATAATAGACATAGACAATGATGTCGATAAAGTAATAATAGACATAGACAATGGCAAAAATTAAGAGAAGAGAATGGATAGGGGAAAGAGAGGCAATATGGAACAATTTAAGAAGGGAAAACGTTTAATATTGGGTCATTTAAAAATAATTTTTGATTGTTAATAATATTCAATTTTGCATTCACACTCTTTCTAATCTCTGAAATTTCTAGTTTATCCAACTGAATGCCATTGACATTACAATGTATTAATTCTATTCCACTATTGAAGTTAAAAGTATGACTAGTTTCCAACAAATGGTTGGCAAACTCCGAGAAACTGTTACTGTCCGAACCCAAGTCTCAAATTAGCGCCCAGTAGAATAATGATTTTTCCAGAAATGCAACTTTTTGCAGATTTTGTGACTGATTTTAGTTCAGACCATGATTCTTATCGCGATAAAAATATTTCAGCCCGTTTAATATCATAGAGCCTAAAAAAATGCTTTTTAAAGTCCAAACCCAAGTCTCAAATTAGCGCCCAGTAGAATAATGATTTTTCCAGAAATGCAACTTTTTGCAGATTTTAGGACTGATTTCGATTTGAATATGATTCTTATCGCGACTACAAAATTTCAGCCCATTTGGTACCATAGAGCCTGAAAAAATGCCTTTTTAAGTCCGAACTCAAGTCTCAAATTAGCGCCCAGTAAAATAATGATTTTTCCAGAAATACCACTTTATGCTGATTCTGTGACTGATTTCAGTTCAGACCACGATTCTTAACGCGATAGCAAAATTTCAGGCTGTTTGGTACCACAGAGTCTGAAAAAAATGCCTTTTAAAGTCCGAACCCAAGTCTTAAATTAGCGCCCAGTATAATAATGATATTTCCAGAAATGCAAATTTTTCCAGATTTTGTGACTGATTTCGATTCGGATCATGATTCTTATCGCGATAGCAAAATTTGATCCCGTTTGGTACCAAAGAGCATGAAAAAATGCCTTTTAAAGTCCGAACTGGATCATTTAATAATTTCAATTTGGTAGGCGGGAATGGGTACCGCCGCCCTGGGAACCATTTATTGGATGACCAACACCTCTGCCACAGGTCACCCCAAGTGGTTCGCTACGTTTGATGACTTAGCAGGGGTGCCCGGGTTCATGGGTTAAGGTTTGCCCGGGTCTTGGTGGCGGGTGCGTCGGCCCACCTTCTGCGTGGTGGGCCGGTTGGGAGATGCTGGTTGAGGGAGACCCTTTACAACCGGTTACCGCTGTCCGGGCCGCTCGATAGTACAGAAGTACAGGGGATAGAAGAATCTCCACGGCTGAGTGGGGACTTCGCAGACCGGCTCGGCACGCTCTCTACAGGGGGGTATATGTTGCGCAAGTCTCATATGCTGCCTCTGTTTGGGAGCACCGCCTGGATAACTGCTTAATACTTCTAGCTCTCAATAGGGGTCAACGCACTCCCCTGCTGGCATTATCTGGGGCAAATCGAACCGTCGCCTCGGACGCTTTGCCAATTTTGGCTGGTGTACTACCAATTAATCTAGAGATTAGGGAAGTGTTAGCGAAGCAGCGATTAATCCGAGGATCCCCGGCAAACCACCTTGGTGTCGTCCTGACACCGGGTGGACCAGGAACTCTCCCTGGACTGCTCCGAACGATGAGGGATCTGTCGCTCAAAGAGTGGCAGGTCCGTTGAGATAGGTCAAGTACGGGAAGATGGACTTTCTCCTTTTTCTCTTCAGTTAAAAGCATAATGGAAGGGGCCTTTCTTAATCTGGACCATCACCTAATCCAGCTTCTCTCAGGACATGGGGAATTCAGGGAGAGGCTTTACAGCCTCGCCCTGTCTAACCATCCAAATTGTACCTGTGGAAACACGTACCAGTCGGCTAAGCACATTCTGTGGCACTGTGAGATCATGATGGATGCAAGAGAGGAAATGCTCGATGGTTTGGATGTCATCATGAGACCGGTGTGGAACACCGATCTTGTCGCTAACAAGGTGAATTTAGAGTGCCTGAGGAAGTTCACAAGAATCTGGGTCGAGAGATGGTCAGAGCTTAGAGTCGCTGATTAATTGCAGACTCAGATACCCAAGTGTACTGCCCCCTGTATGACCTCTTCTACGGACATTCTTTACTTTTCTACTTATACAAACATGTTTTATACTTTTTTTTCTCCATTTCTTTTTTTTTTTTTTTTTTTCTTCTCGTTTACTTTTTCTCCATTGTTTTTCTCTTTTGTACTTATATAATTTCCCTGTTTTCAGGACTATTATCATGCTTTACATTTTCTTTTACGTTTTACATTTTTACATTTTCCTTTCTCTATTGTTTTTTTCTTCTTTTGTTCTTATATGCTTTCCCTGTTTTCAGGACTTTTAATTATTTTTTGTTTGTCTTTTTCTTTGATTTACTTTATTCATTTTCTTTGAATTTCTTGCTTTCAGGAAAATGATTTCGTTCTGATTTATTTCTAACTATGCTACTAACCGTTTTTGTCTCTTATTAGTTGCCAGCTTTAAAAGTCAATCCGGCTACTTCTTTCCTGTTTGAAAATTCTACTGTTGCAAATTTTTATTATATGCCTAACATGGTTTACACTTTCTTTTTTTTTCGTTTTTCTTTCTTACTTTTTTAGTTATGTATTGTATTACCTTTTGTTTCTTTTACATCAGTTACAGCAATGTATTTCAGGTGATTACTGAACTTCGTTGTTTGTTTTGTGTTGTTTTTCTCTTTTCCCCCATTACGGGGTTGGATCAAGGGCCTTTGTCCCCGCGACTGCTTTTACTGGAGTTCTATTGTCGTGGGACCTCGCCAAACATCTGCGCCACCCCGGAGGAGGGACGGTGGTCAGAGGGACGTCTGTGCGAGTCTTGGTGCCTTCCGCCCTGCCTCCTACTACCCGACGCTTTTCTTCTCTAGGGTCTTTAGGGTATAATCCTTACCATCCCACACACTTCTTCGGGGCACCACCGGGTCGGTCGGCTTAGGGGCGCAGCATCCGGACCCGGTACAGTCTTCCCAACCACCCACAGACATAGGAATTAATAGACGAGAAGATATGGGCGAGGGGTAAAATCAACTGTTGAAGAACGAAGGGAGTGAAGCTGACTGTGATTCGTCAATAAATCAATCTGACAGTAAATAGGCATCTCGCATTATAATATCACCATTTACTTCTTAAAAGTAAAATCTGCTTTGAATGAATAGACATTTTTACATGGGAGCGCAAATTACTCGCCACGTTATGAACAAATTTGCAAATCCAAATTCGGCAAAGTAAGGCAGCTTCTATTTTCAGAGTCGTAGTTAGTTTCAGAGTATTTAGTTAAGACAGTTTTATAAATGTTCATAATTTACTTCCCAGCAACCAACCTGCTTTGTGTTTCGCGTCCAGACGTTTCTCGATGTGATAGTAACAACTGATTCATATTATACGATGTGAATATGCTTAAAATAAAGTAAAATAATGCTTATATATGGAATGTAATACGACAATTGGGTTTATTCTCCTTTTTCACATCTATTTTTACCAGTTTTCATAGTACAAGTCAAAATTTTGCCGTGTTATTTAGTAAAATGAACCGATGATGCCTCGACCATAGTTCGCACAAGAATGATGACGTCACGTTTTCAAATTTCATTTGAGGCCATACGCGAGCCCAACTGGCTCAATGGAATCGGTATGGGGAGTGGGGATAATACGCTTTTAATCACTTAGGGCAGGTCTACTAATATTCATATGTCTATGCAACCACCACTAATTCCCCCCACTGAACTGCCTGCTGTGAGGGTGAACGCTGAACCACATTTCTTTTCTTTCTTTATCTTATGCTTACAAGTGATCTGTTACACGTCTTCTCTGTTCTGCTGTACTATTTTTTTTATAGTTTATATTTGTTGTTATTTACCTGAAAGCGCTCGCATACCGCACCCTAACACTGTATGCGGGGACATTGAAGGTTCTTAAATTCTTTTTCATATTATGTAGAATCGTTCACAAAAAGAATTAGATTCTTGCGAGAGCTCCGAAGGGGTGACCTTAAGTCACCTATACCGGGGTGGGACAGGGTGGGTGAATCTTCAAAGTACAGGGGCCCGACCCTCAGGCTCACGACTAAGGGTGGGCTGCCCCATCAGCGAGTGAAAAAACCCCACCACTGCTGTTGTGCCGGTTCGTGACCGGAGGGGACCCAGCAGCAGCGTTTGGGTCGCATTGGATGCCCTCTCCAGCCGGACTCTCCCAGCCTATCGCCTAGCACTGCAGTGGGTGGGCTAAAACCAAACGCTCATCACTCCTGGACAGCCTGAACCCCAGATTCCTACCCACCCCTCATACCTTTCCTTTCCAGACCTTCCTTTCACCTCATACCCTTACAAAAAAAAAAAAAAACCTAAAATCATGAATATACAAAATAAATTTAACATCAATACAGCGGCGAGTAGCTGGCGTCCCCGGTGCGGGCCAAAACTGTTGTTAAATTTTGCCAACATTCGCGGCCTGCACACAAATTTAAACTCTGTTCATCACCATCTTTTATCAAAACGTCCCAACCTTCTTTTCCTATCCGAAACTCAGATAGCCGAGCCGCCAGACTCCTCCTATCTGGACTGCCCGGGCTTTACCCTCGCAAGCAAGTTCCGACTCAAAGGAGGAGTCTGCCTCTATAGTCGAGCTGACGTCAACTGTGTACGGCTATTGAGTCTGGAAAACTCCAGATTCGACGTAATGTGGGTGCGCGTCAATCTTGCCAGTACGGCAAGATTCTACGCATGTTTATACCGCTCACCGAACCATAGCGAATTAGACACTTCCGAACTCTCCAAACATTTGAGCGATACTATTGATGATCTCTTGCCCCGCTACCCTTCGGCCGAGTTTATTTTTCTGGGGGACTTCAATGTTCATAACGAACCATGGTTGAAGTTCTCAGGCCCAACGGACTCGGCTGGCCGACAGGCGGAATCCTTTGCCATTTGCTACGGATTAGAGCAATTGGTTCAGGAGCCTACAAGGGTTCCTGATGTCCAGACTCACCGCTCCAATCTGTTAGACCTATTCTTAACTACTGTGCCACACGGTTATAAGATTGACGTCACAGCGCCTCTGGGATCATCCGACCACTGCCTAGTGGCTGAGGAGAAAAGTGTGGCACTATAAGTCAGCAGATTGGTTCGGTATGCGGGCCCATTTCAACGCTTTTCCGTGGTCAGCTGTTTGTTTTCAAACTTCGGACCCTTCAAGATGTGCCCAGGAGATTGGTGAAGTCATCAAATCGGCGATGGATGGCTTCATACAATCGACTACTAAAGAAACTGGTGTGGGCTCAAAGCCGTGGTTCAGTCGACAATGCTCCGATGCAGTTCGACGAAAAAACGCGGCTTACCGAGCCTACAACACATCTCGAACGCCCGAAAGCAGATCAGCATACAACAAATCGGCAAAGGAATGCAAGAGAATGATTAATAGGTCAAAATTCGAACACGACCTGCAGATCAGCAAAAAGCTGGCTGCCTGCCCGCATGGCAGCAGAGCATTCTGGTCGCTTGCGGGCTCAATAGGTCGGAATTTTTGCAAACCCAGTTTGCCACCTCTTACCAGACCTGACGGCTCACTAGCAAACACCGCCACCGAAAAGGCAAACCTATTAGGGAAAATGTTTGCGGAAAACTCGACCCTCGACGACGGAGGTGCTGTTCCGCCGTCGGTTCCTCACTGCGGCTTCTATATGAAAAAGCTGAAGATCCGGCATCGGGATGTACTCCACGTCATACGGGGGCTCGATGTTAACAAAGCTAGTGGACCTGATGGAATACCTGCCCTGGTATTGCAGAGGTGTGCTGCGGAAATAGTTCCAGTTTTGACAAAGCTCTTCAAAATGTCCCTGAAGTGTGGCACTGTGCCCTCTGGTTGGAAAAAAGCGGTCATTCACCCTATTCCCAAGAAAGGTGACCGCTCCAACCCGGCCAACTACCGCCCCATAGAGATCACATCAGTTCTGTCCAAAGTGATGGAACGTGTGATCAACGACAAACTGCTCACATACCTCGAGAAGAACAAAATTATCAACGACCGTCAATACGGATTCCGGCAGAACCGCTAGTGCGGTGATCTTCTCGCGTATGTGACACATGTTTGGGGGCGGTGCCTGGAACGTCACGGTGAGAACCAAACGGTCGCACTAGACATATCCAAGGCCTTCGACCTGGTCTGGCACCGAGGACTTGTCAACAAATTGCCTTCTTACGGACTTCCTGCATCCCTGTGTACATGGATTGCTGACTTTTTAAGGGATAGGTCGATTCAGGCGGTTGCTTGTTTCACCTCTTCCTCGCACTCCATAGATGCTGGCGTCCCACAGGGATCGGTTCTGTCTCCGACTTTGTTTTTGTTGCACATCAATGACCTTTTGACATGTGCAGCGATTCATTGTTACGCGGATGACAGTACAGTTCATGATAGCTTTTTGTTTGACAAGCCCCCAAAGGGCACACAAACTCTAACGGCTCGGAGGGCTTTGAAGCAGAGAATGGACGGTTATCTCGAGAGTATTTCCTCCTGGGGTAAAAATAATCTCGTCGAATTTAATGTTTCAAAGACCCAATCCTCTCTGATTACGTCTAAAAGGGATCCAAATGATAATCTAGTCTCCTTCAACGGAAGCAATCTTCCGAACAGGCCTTCCATTGATATGCTTGGTATAACTATAAGTGACCAGCTCAGGTACGGTGGCTCCATCGAAGCCAGAGTAATGTTGGCCTCACAGAAGCTGGGCGTACTGTACAAGGCCCGCAGATACTTTAATAATACACAACTGCTGACCCTGTACTGTGTCGTGTCCGGGACTACCTAGGAGCCACGCGTTGCTACAAATGTCACTTATATGGGCACATTAGTAAATCCTGTTCCCAGGAATCTATCACTTGCCGTCACTGTGCCCAACCTGGACACGAATTTGAGAACTGCCCCAAGAAAACAGCACCCGGTACCTGTGCAACATGTACCAAATTCAAAAAGCCGGCAAATCATCCCACTGGTGACAGATCCTGCCCAGCCCTACGGGCTGCAGTGGAGACTCAAGTAAAAATGACGGACTATGGCCTGTAACCCCCTTCTCCAAATAGGTCAGATCAACCTGCAGAGGTCCAGAGCCGCCACACTGGAGTCACTGCAGACAATGTCTGACCTAAAAATCGACATTTTGCTTATTCAGGAGCAATACACCTGGTTTGGTAAGACACCGATAAATCCACCAGGTCTGGTGCTCGAAGTAGGCACCTCTCCAGGGGCGGGTATCCTGGTTAACTCTTCTGTGATCAGCCCCCTCCTTCTGGTGGGACTGTCGAACGAGTACCAGACCTGCGTATCTATTAGATTTGGCGAAACTGAGATCTTCTTGATCTCAGTATACTTTAAGTATGGGAACCCGGTTGAACCGCATATCTTGAGCCTGACGCGTGCTCTTCACGCGCTTAAAGGTCGTAACATAGTTATAGGAGGAGACTTTAACGCTCGCTCCCCGATATGGTTCGATCATGCTGTAAGCTATAGGACGGAACGATCAGACGCCGTAGAAGATCTAATTGCGGCGCAAGGTCTTATTGTATTAAATGAGCCTAACTCACTATACACTTTTTTGAATACCCTCGGGGAGAGCAACATAGATCTAACTCTTTGCTCTGGATCTGTTGCGGCCAAGATATCGCATTGGAAGGTACATGAATGCGCAATAGCCTCCGATCACAGGCTCATTACCTTTACTGTGGGTGTAAAAAAGACCGGAACTCCGAGATCCTCCTGGAATTTCAAAACCACAATGGCGAATTGGGATAAATTTGGGGAGGCGCTACGCGACACTTTAAGGGGATTCTATGACGTAGCAGCAAGAGATCCGGAAAACTTGGGGAACTTTTTCAATGCAGCTGTAGTGTCAGCTGCAGAGTCCTCTTTGGGAAGAGCAAATCGAACGAGGTCTACAAGGAATCCTTGGTGGTCGCCTGAGCTGACTCTGCTGAAGGGAGCCTACAAGAAGGCCTACAGGGCCTTGGGCGCTACCAAACGAGGCAGCTTTACGGAGGAGGAGATCGCTGCTCGCATGGAGCGCCTCAGGGCTGCACGTAGAACCTTCAAGTTGGCAGTCCTCTCAGCAAAACGAGCTAATTGGCATAATTGGGTTAAAGATATAGGGAACGCCAACCCGTGGGAAATCCACAGCGCCGTTGAGAAATCCGGAAAAGGCTCTGAACGGTATCTTTCGAGTGTAATTTCAAATTTTGAGGGAAGGGACGTTGAGACAGTGGACGTGGAAACCACTCTCAATACACTTCTGGGAAAGTTAGTCCCATTAGACTCAGTAATTGGGGAAAGCGACCACCATAAACAGATAAGAAATCTGTCAAGGATTCCACCGAGAACCCTCTCCCAGGAGGATAAGATGCGAATAACTAGAGAAGAGATGGATACTATAATTAAGGGTTTGGGTCCTAAGAAGGCACCTGGGCATGACAGAATCAACGGTATAATCGTGAAGAAGGTATGGCTCTATGCCCAGGAGGAGTTCCTGCAGGTCATGGAGACGTGTTTGCGAAGAGGAATTTTCCCTTCGACATGGAAGAGGGGTATGCTCAAGATTATACCAAAGGGATCTGACAAACCACGCTCTGATGTCAAGGCGTACCGTCCGATAACACTGCTGCCGATAATGGGTAAGGTACTGGAAAAAATAATCAGAGAACGCCTGCGCCGAACACTCACCCCTCCCACCCCGTGTCAGTTCGGTTTTGTTCCCGGTAAATCTACAGAGCATGCCCTTATGCATGCGCTTGAATGGGTGAAGGTTCGACCTGAGAAGTATGTCGTGGGGATCTTTCTTGATATCACAGGTGCCTTCGATCATGCGTGGTGGCCGATGATGCTCAACAAACTCAAAAGTAGAAGCTGCCCTCCGTGGCTTTTTAAAATTTGCTCAGACTTTTTCAATAATAGAACCATAATCCTCACCTTTGGGGACTTTGTCATCGAACGTGAGGTGGACATGGGCTGCCCACAGGGATCAGTTCTGGCCCCTGAATTCTGGAACATAAAGTTTGATGACTCCTCCAGGTTACCCTTGCCTGCGGGATGCATCACGGTCGACTACGCTGATGACAAGTTTTTCTTGGTTGCGGGGAACAGTAGGAGAGAGCTTGAACGAAAGGCAGGTGAAGGTTTAAACATGATCCTCCAATGGGGAGAGAGAAATAGACTGAACTACGCTCCCCAAAAAACCATGGGTCTCCTGATGAAAGGTTTTCTCAGCAGAGAGAGAAACCCAATCATCAAAATGGGAGACTCCAAAATCAAGTTTGTAGAGACAGTAAAATATCTTGGAGTTACTCTAGATCGATCGTCCTCCTTCTTAGCCCACGTTACGAAAGTCTCCACTGAGGCCCAGGCCCTTTTTCTGAAGCTGAGGAGAATCTCCACTACGGAATGGGGATTGAGGACACCAGCGATCCGTCTCCTATACAGGGGGGTTTTTGTGGCGCAAGTCACTTATGCCGCCTGCGCCTGGGAACATCGTCTGGATAATGCCCTTATACTCTTGGCTCTCAAGAGGGGCCAGCGAACTCCCTTGTTGGCACTTTCTGGAGCCTATAGAACAGTCGCTTCGGACGCACTTCCAGTGTTGGCAGGTGTCCTGCCAATCGATCTAGAGATTAGGGAAGTGCTTACAAAGAAAAAGCTGACTAGGGGCTTCCCGGCCAACCACCTCGGTGTAATTATTTCACCAGGCGGTGCCGGGACCCTACCCAGTCGACTTAAACAAATGCGAGAGCTGTCACTCAAAGAGTGGCAATCTCGGTGGGATAGGTCGAATATGGGAAGATGGACCTTCTCCTTCTTCCCATCAATTAAACTCAGAATGGAAGGGGCTTTCATCAAACCAGACCACTATATGGTTCAACTGTTGTCCGGACATGGGGAATTCAGGGGGAGACTTCACAGACTCTCCCTGTCACCCCATCCCAACTGCGCCTGTGGCAATACGGACCAAACCGCCGAGCACATTCTGTGGCACTGCGAGATAATGACGGATGCGAGGGATGAATTACTGAGAGGCCTAGATGTAATCACGAGACCGGTTTGGAACGCCGATCTCGTTTCGAACAAGACAAATTTCGAATGTCTGAGGAAGTATGTTAAGTCATGGGTTGAGAGATGGCCAGCTTTGAGAGTCGCTGACTAGAGTAAAATCAATCATAACCTGGTGTACTTGCTCCTGACTTCCTTGACCATGATTTGTATACTCTTTTACACCCTCGCCAGATTTTGCTGATAATTTTTCTTCACCCAGCTCAGATGATAAACACCAGACCCAGGAGCAGCAGCTCCCATCTTTGTGGATACCTTGGAATGACAAATAATATTTTTTTTTTGCTATGGAAATTGTAGCTTCTACCAATTCTCCGTTCTTTCATACTTTTGTTTTATGTTTGCTTCATAATTTTCTTTATAGTTTCCTCACATTTCTCTTCTGATTTCTTTTCTTATATTTTGTTATTCAGGTTATACACGCATATAGAAGACACCTTTAGGGGCAACACGAGTCCGGGATGAAACTGAACATCAATGTTCTGTCAATGTCCATTTTCCCCACAAGGGGGTGGATAAACCTCGTCCCCTCATACAGCCAACGGACAGATCCCGGAAACAGGATATCCACAAACCTACCGCGCCTCCCCCGAGGATAGTAGCAGGTTTGAGGGATGGTCGGTCGACCTTAGGGGATCTTCCTCCCCGCCTCCGACGACTCGACGCATCTCTCCCTAGGGTCATCGGGTATCCACTCCCCCAGCTCCCAGTTACACTTTCTTCAGGGCACCACCGAGAAATCGGCTAAGGGGAGCGGTCCCCTGACTTCGTAACCGATCAACCCAATCACCAACTGACTCGCCTCGGGACCGCCGAGAAGAATGTGGATTATTCCTCTCCGGACCAGCACCAGATGTTTTTCGTTTATACTTTTGTTTTCTCTAAATTACTATGCACATACTATGTAGACAAACAGTCTACACCAGTTGTTTTTATTTTTGTATTTATTTTTCTCCCCTTCTACTAACATAGAAACAAAGGCAAGTACTCCACTAACAAACTAACATTGTACACAGTAAACACTCGCAGACTGCTTTCCTAAAAACGTATGCGGGGACATTCGAGGTTTAGCTTCGTTCTTATTAAATGTAGAGTCGTTCTTAACAAAAAAATAGCGTCCTTGCAAGAGCCCTGAAGGGGTAACCATAAGTTACCTATACCGGGGCGGGTAAGTGGTGGGATCCTCGAATGACCCTGTACAAATCGCAAGTGCGCCCTACTGTTGAATTTGGCAGCCATCTCTGGTCAGGAGCCCCTATATTTAGGGGCTCCTGACCAGAGATGGCTATTTTTCAGGCTCTATGGTACCAATCCATCTGAAAAGTTTTTATCTCGATAAGAATCATGGTCTGACCCGAAATCAGTCACAAAATCTGCAAAAAGTTGCATTTCTGGAAAAATCATTTGTATCAGACGTAATCGTGATACATAAGACTGTAGATAGGGCCGGTGATCTCAATCTGTGGAGGCGTAAGATGTCTTCCTTCAGTGGCGTGGAGGGGTAGAACGGGGCCGTCTCTGATGCCGTTGTAGCTGGTCCGAATGCTGTTTTCGCGTCCTTGATGCTGACTCCGGGTCTGGTCCGAAGGGGTAGGCAAGTCCGTGGTCCAGGGTGAAGCGGAGGTCAGAGTGAAAGAAGGCGAGTAGAAGCAGAAGTCGGAGCGAGGTAGAAGGCAGAGCAGAGAGAGAGGTGTTGAGCTGGTGGTGGTTTCTGGTTATCTGACGTTTTCAAGGGACTGTTCCCTGTTTTATAGGCCACCGGCGGCAGGCGCTGGCCGAGCGACGCTCAAACGGGCCAACTTTCTCTTTGATTCCGGGAATTGAAGCCCGTGTTTGTGGCGCGCTCGCGGCCCCGCCGCCGGTCTGGTTACCGCCTCTCGGCCGGTAATTTTGGGCCCGTGGCCGAACGTGACCACGGCCTCTCTTTGTTCAGGCACGGTCCTCAGAATCGCGCTTGTGGAACGTTCGGGCGGCAAACCACCTCGCACGCTATGACGGCGCACGGCCCTTTGCTTTGGGTCGCGGCCGAATGTTCCCTCTCGTATAAGCACGATTCTCATAACCGTGCCCGAATTAAATGCTATGCTAATTAAATGCTATTAATCCACCAGCTCTCTCGGTATACTTCTCTGCCCATGTCTCCTAGCCAAGCTCCGACGTTTCATTTATTGTTTACATATTATTTTTACATAGGGGTTCAGACATACATTTTATACATTTCTTTCATTTTATACAATTTAGGATTAGACAGATTGGTGTAGATTATAGATTGGCGACCGTGGCCGAGCCCGGAGCAGTACGTCCGTAACATCATTATTCTACTGGGTGCTAATTTGAGACTTGGGTTCGGACTTTAAAAGGCATTATTTCAGGCTCTATAGAACCAAACAGGCTGAAAATTTGTAATCGCGATAAGAATCATGGTCCGAGCCGAATTCAGTCACAAAATATGAATAAAAATGCTTTCTAGAAAAATTATCATTTTTATGGGCGCTAATTTGAAACTTGGGTTCGGACTTTAAAAACCATTTTTTTAGGTTCTATAGTACCGAACGGGCTGAAATTTCTTTATCACGATTAGAATCATGGTTTGAAATGAAGTCAGTCACAAAATCTGCAAAAAGTGGCATTTCTGGAAAAATCATTATTCTACTGGGCGCTACTTTGAGACTTGGGTTCGGACTTAAAAAGGCATTTTTTCAGGCTCTATGGTACGAAACAGGCTGAAATTTTGAAATGGAGATGGCTAATCTAAAGACTGCAGTCCGTTTGTTAAGATTGGGGAATCTATCAAACGGGCGGTCCGTTTGATAGATTCCCCAATCTTAACAAACGGACTGCAATCTTTAGAGCACAGGCGTCGTAGGTATGCTGTCCTTGTTCTATCGGTATTATAATGGAAGATGCTCTGAGGAACTAGCGTCATTGATCCCTTCGGCACCGGTGCGTAGTCGGGATACACGCCAAACGCGCGCCCAACATTTGTACACAGTTGACATTTTCAATTCGGCTGTGGAACGAACTGCCGGCCTCTGTGTTTCCACCCTCCTACAACATGGGACTCTTCAAGATCCATGTTCACTCCTTCCTCTCTACAAAAAGACCCTCCACACAGCATCCCCAAAGATGACATAGGCCCTGAGGGAAATTATTTTCTTCAGGGCCTCCTGTGTGGAGTTATATATAAAAAAAAAGAACCCAAGTCTCAAATAAGCGTCCACTATTATAATGATTTTTCCAGACATGCAACTTTTTGCAGATTTTGTGACTGATTTCAGTTCAGACCATGATTCTTATCGCGATAAATATATTTCAGCCCGTTTCGTACCATAGAACCTAAGAAAATGCTTTTTAAAGTCCGAACCCAAGTCTCAAATTAGCGCCCAGTAGAATAATGATTTTTCCTGAAATGCAACTTTTTGCAGATTTTGTGACTGATTTCGATTTGGACCATGATTCAAATCGCGATTTCAAAATTTCAGCCTGTTTCGTACCATAGAGCCTGAAAAAATGCCTTTTTAAGTCCGAACCCAAGTCTCAAAGTAGCGCCCAGTAGAATAATGATTTTTCCAGAAATGCCACTTTTTGCAGATTTTGTGACTGACTTCATTTCAAACCATGATTCTAATCGTGATAAAGAAATTTCAGCCCGTTCGGTACTATAGAGCCTAAAAAAATGGTTTTTATAGTCCGAACCCAAGTTTCAAATTAGCGCCCATAAAAATGATAATTTTTCTAGAAAGCATTTTTATTCATATTTTTTTCAGCCCGTTTGGTTCTATAGAGCCTGAAATAATGCCTTTTAAAGTCCGAACCCAAGTCTCAAATTAGCACCCAGTAGAATAATGATTTTTCCAGAAATGCAACTTTTTGCAGATTTTGTGACTGATTTCGGGTCAGACCATGATTCTTATCGAGATAAAAACTTTTCAGACGGATTGGTACCATAGAGCCTGAAAAAATGCTTTTTTAAAGATTTCATATGTTCTTTAATCCTTATTTCAAAGTTTCTCGAAGTTTTACCTATATAAAAGTAACCACAATCATTACAATTCAATTTATATATTCCAGTTTTTTTCATTTTTGAATCTCTATCTTATTATTTACTATGTAATTTTTAAGTTTGTTATTTGCATAAAATACAGGAAGAATTTCATTAGGTTCATTTTTTGTCAAGGAATTAGTAATTTTATTATTAAAATACATAATTTTCCTCCATGTTTTATTTTTCTCATCCTTTTCTACGGGATAGATGTATCATTTACGGAATTTATTTAATTGCTCATGAAACATGTTGGTATTTATAAACAATAAAAGTGGTATAAACTAAGCATTTTATTAATTTCAATTAAAATCGTGCCACAAAATAAGTTTGCTGTGTTAGAAGAGGTAATACATATCATAAAGATTTTTTGAATTTTGATTTATTGAAGAAATTCGGGACAGTCAATTTTGTAATGCAGTATTTTATGTTACATTATTAAATCTCATTCTTCTTTCTGAATGTTTCAATAGAGACATTTGATCCATGAGGTAATTGTTCTCATTTTTTTGCACAGGAATATGAAATTTATAGTTTATATACCTGAAGAACTTATGTTGAATCTTTTCAATGTTGTCAGAATGAATATTATAAAAGGTAGACCATAATGTGGAGCTATGCTCTAGTTGGCATCTGACAAAGAGTTTTATGTAATATCATAAATGTACCTTAATTATTGAAGTCTTCTTCAGCTCTCAAAACAAAGTCAAAAGTCTTAAGAGCCTTGTTGATAATATTATTAATGTGATATACGAAGGTTAGTTTGTGATCGAACATGATACGTAGGTCTATAATTTCACTAACCCAATTTAAATTCTTTTCATTGTAAAAATGAATGAACTGACATTTATTATGTTCAATGCTAGTTTATTGATAGAGGACCATCCAAAAAGATAAGCTTAAGTTAGTTTGTAATGTAATTCAATCATTAGTGTGATTAAACTTTTTATATAGTTTCATGTCATCGGCAAACAGTAGCACGTTTGTGTCAGTAAACACATCGACAATATCGTTTATAAATATTATAAACAACATGGGGCCTTAGATGGGGGCCTTGCAGCAATCCACTTGTAGCTATGAATTCGTATGATATGGCTCCATTTATTTTCACTCTAAGACTTATTTTGGGCAAATAACTAACAAACCATTTTAGTAAATTACCTTAAACGCCAAGTTTTGCTAATTTATTAAATAAAATTTTGTGGTAAATTAGCGAGTGTAGATTTATTTGGACAAAAGCCGTGTTAGTGAGGAGTTATAATTTTTTTAAATATAAAGTTTTCGAATATTAGTAAATTAGTCAGTGTAGATTTATTTAGACAAAAGCCATGTTAGTAGGGAGATATATTTTTTTTAATGTTTGTAGATATTTTATCAAGTTATATTTTTTCAAAAAGTTTAGGTATAGACGATTGTATACATATTGGTCCATAAATTGTAACATCAGATATGTTCAGACTAAGATTCGATGCGGATTTAGGAATTTAGTTACTAGGTATATCTTATTCATACATAGACTCAAAATAATCAGCGAATAAATTAATAAAATTTTGAATATTACATACAATTTTTCCGTAATGTTGGTAAATATATATAGTTCCAATACCGCTAAACAGATGTCGCTAAAGTGTGTAGATTCAATTTTGTATATTTAGTTTATGTACTTTTAAGATGTCTTCATAGGTGTCAGTAGTAATAACGTTTTACCTAGACATCATTTCGGGCGTTTGGGTGTTATACCCGAATAGTTACGAGTACCTACTACCGATGCTAACCGATCTACAGGGGAGAATCTCAGTACGAGTTATATACAGCCACGGAATAACTCAGAGCCTACTGTTTTCCAGTTTTTTAAATTTTAATATTTTAAATTTTACCAAAGCCACTATTTAAACATTGTACTTACAAAATATGTATAGTATAGTTAGATACTCATTGTGAAGATCTCATTAAAATATAACACAGCTATTGTGTAAAATCTACACACTTACTTTGTAATAGTGAAAAAATGTTAATTTCCTTAAAAATAATCAACGTTTAAAAAAAATATATGACTACCGCACAAGAGTCCCAACTACTCCCAACCGTCTGGAGCCAGCGAGGCTATGACATCCCCAAATAAATATATGACTACCGCACAAGAGTCCCAACTGCTCCCAACCGTCTGGAGCCAGCGAGGCTATGACATCCACAAATAAATATATGAGTACCGCACAAGAGTCCCAACTACTCCCAACTGTCTGGAGCCACCGAGGCTATGACATCCCCAAATAAATATATGACTACCGCACAAGAGTCCCAACTGCTCCCAACCGTCTGGAGCCAGCGAGGCTATGACATCCACAAATAAATATATGACTACCGCACAAGAGTCCCAACTACTCCCAACCGTCTGGAGCCAGCGAGGCTATGACATCCCCAAATAAATATATGACTACCGCACAAGAGTCCCAACTACTCCCAACCGTCTGGAGCCAGCGAGGCTATGACATCCCCAAATAAATATATGACTACCGCACAAGAGTCCCAACTGCTCCCAACCGTCTGGAGCCAGCGAGGCTATGACATCCCCAAATAAATATATGACTACCGCACAAGAGTCCCAACTACTCCCAACCGTCTGGAGCCAGCGAGGCTATGACATCCCCAAATAAATATATGACTACCGCACAAGAGTCCCAACTGCTCCCAACCGTCTGGAGCCAGCGAGGCTATGACATCCACAAATAAATATATGAGTACCGCACAAGAGTCCCAACTACTCCCAACTGTCTGGAGCCACCGAGGCTATGACATCCCCAAATAAATATATGACTACCGCACAAGAGTCCCAACTGCTCCCAACCGTCTGGAGCCAGCGAGGCTATGACATCCACAAATAAATATATGACTACCGCACAAGAGTCCCAACTACTCCCAACCGTCTGGAGCCAGCGAGGCTATGACATCCCCAAATAAATATATGACTACCGCACAAGAGTCCCAACTACTCCCAACCGTCTGGAGCCAGCGAGGCTATGACATCCCCAAATAAATATATGACTACCGCACAAGAGTCCCAACTACTCCCAACCGTCTGGAGCCACCGAGGCTATGACATCCCCAAATAAATATATGACTACCGCACAAGAGTCCCAACTACTCCCAACCGTCTGGAGCCACCGAGGCTATGACATCCCCAAATAAATATATGACTACCGCACAAGAGTCCCAACTGCTCCCAACCGTCTGGAGCCAGCGAGGCTATGACATCCACAAATAAATATATGACTACCGCACAAGAGTCCCAACTACTCCCAACCGTCTGGAGCCAGCGAGGCTATGACATCCCCAAATAAATATATGACTACCGCACAAGAGTCCCAACTGCTCCCAACCGTCTGGAGCCAGCGAGGCTATGACATCCCTAAATAAATATATGACTACCGCACAAGAGTCCCAACTGCTCCCAACCGTCTGGAGCCAGCGAGGCTATGACATCCACAAATAAATATATGACTACCGCACAAGAGTCCCAACTACTCCCAACCGTCTGGAGCCAGCGAGGCTATGACATCCCCAAATAAATATATGACTACCGCACAAGAGTCCCAACTGCTCCCAACCGTCTGGAGCCAGCGAGGCTATGACATCCCTAAATAAATATATGACTACCGCACAAGAGTCCCAACTGCTCCCAACCGTCTGGAGCCAGCGAGGCTATGACATCCACAAATAAATATATGACTACCGCACAAGAGTCCCAACTACTCCCAACCGTCTGGAGCCAGCGAGGCTATGACATCCCCAAATAAATATATGACTACCGCACAAGAGTCCCAACTGCTCCCAACCGTCTGGAGCCAGCGAGGCTATGACATCCACAAATAAATATATGACTACCGCACAAGAGTCCCAACTACTCCCAACCGTCTGGAGCCAGCGAGGCTATGACATCCCCAAATAAATATCTTGTTAGGCTTAAGGTTGTGTGGAAGGGATTGAGATGGGAAAAATAAAGGTGAAAAGGCTATTCAGATCTGGCCACCAAACTTGGCTGAAGCCATATCAAGCAACGTATCAATTCTGGATGGTGGTCTTACATCAAGGCGATACTCAAATAATCTTCCACTTTGAAACGTGCCACAAGTATACTATGTATTATTTTTAATCTATGTATTATTTTTAATGAGTGAAATAAGACAAATTATTCAAATAAAATTTAATGCGTACGCCGGGATTTGAACCCGCTACCTTCGGTTTGCTAGTCGAGAGTTTGACCCCTCGACCACGGAGGCCGTCAAATAATAAAGAAAATAAATAAAGTAAAAATTATTCATCTTTTGCAATTTTATTTATTTTTTTTTTTTAAAGACACACATTCCCGGGTTAGGAATAACCTGATAAGATTTGAAAATCTCCTACTACCACCACAGAAAGCTGAAAATGTTGCTTGTGTTGTGATGGAGGACTTAGCCAGCCGAGGAATCGAACACACTACGCCTGGGTGGGACCCAAACGCGATGTCAACTCGGCCAACGACCGGTCATAAAATATTTCACAATAATATATAATTTCCTTGCAACCGTTACCCGGTCAATATTGTAATAATAAATTGTAAATTCAACTCTCAAACCTCAAGTCATCAGTTCTATGACTTCGCCCGGAGACCAGTTGTTATTCGATAACATTTTCCAAAAGCAGTTACCTATTTTTTAATAAGGGAAGTATTTTACTAAGGTATCAGTAGAAGCCGAGTTGTAAGAATATTAATTTCCACGAATTAATGTACCTACCTGTTATATAATCTGCCCCCTACAATTTTCCAGAAAGGTTATTCCCGAAATACGAAAAAAACCTCATCTTGGATGTGAAAATCTAATTCAATGGAAGGGTTTCTTTGTGAACAGGTTATATTATTTCCTGAGGCATTGATGTACAGTAATTAATTAATAAAACGGGAAAAGTTCAACTGTAAAAAAGTGATGTAGGAACCTAATAGGCAGGTACTAATATTTATATTTTCAAAGTTTAAAAAAAACTGTGTTGTAGAAATGCGCACTTTAGGCGTGTCTGAAAGGATAAGGTCGTTCATATTGTGGTATGAATGAAGCAAAGATAATTCAGCATTATGTGAAAAATTTGTGTTGGCTTACAATTTTGGCCGTGGAATGGCAGTCCGAGCTAAGTTTACGAGAACCATATGTGATTTTTTAGAATTGATTTTCACAAATGTTTTCAATAATTTTGTAGAATTTCGCATTACAAATTCGATTGAGCTGGGTTGATTATATATATTTTTGAAGTTATTTCTCTAAACTGGTGGTCCTTGAAATGTTAAATAAAACTGTACGAGTGTAAGGGTATTATAATTGTTAATATTTTTATAGCTATTAGAGTCAAAATATAATATTTAATCATTGAAAATAAAATAAACATCTCTAAAAAAAACTGTGAAATAGACAACACTGGAAGAGATCCGGTTGAATTAGGCATCGATCAAAGGATATCTGCGTTGGCGAGGCATTGCTCTGATCACAGAGCTAATTCACGTTAAGACAATGAAGATAATGTTGGAAGTTCTCAGTCGAAGCATGATACAGTTAAAAATGACCGAATGGGATAGAGTCGGATTAGCTCAGTGGTCAGATCAAAGCCTCTAGTTTCATGTTTTTCATTCGAGAGTTGGTAATATTATTTCTGTGCAATACCTTTGCATGATGACGTCATCTCTGAGCCTGCCGCTTGAAAACCCTTCTGGATGGAAGAAGAGGGGTTCTTTCCCCTCACTCTAGAAGATAGGTGGAAACTTGAGTGGCCTTCGGCCGACGAGAAAAATACCCATCTCGTGCACGACTCCACTGAGAGACAGCCTGGACTCTAACCACCTTGTAAACTCTGGTTCGCCATCAGTAGGATGAGGACCTCCCACAGCCGCTGTACCCACATGTTGCATAGGTTGGGCCTTAAAGAGTTGGCGATGTGTGAATGCGGTTCGGTGCAGACCACTGAACATGTTGCCAAAGAATGACCGCTGCATTCATTCCTCGGCGGAATTGACGCGACGCGACGCGACGCCTGAGGCCCTAGATTAGATCTTTGACCTAGATGTTCCCTTCTGATCCCATCACTGTACGAAATAAGTACAATATTATCTTAAATGATTAAGTAATATGATTTGTTTCAAAATCATTATTCGGTTTTGCCTCACTACAAAATTTCTACATTCTGAAGAAAAATGTATGCGTCACTTTATAAAGTGAAAACAATCTTGGAAGAGTCCAAAAAACAGAAGAGAATGTTTGATATTGAATGAAATAGTAATTAGTGTGCGTTGGTACAGGGTTTTGTGAACGTCTATCTTATCTGACCACACCTGCGGCGAAATGGTGTTATGGTTGGATAGTTAGTTATTAAGTTAGAGGGAGGTGTTAATTTCCTTAGAATTACGAAGGTAATTCACGTGTAACGTTTGCCAGCGACAACGCAAAGGGAGGGTTAACACCTGGAACACGGATAAATGGCAAATAATTGAGCCTGGTTTGCGGTAAGACGCTAACTATTGCTGAACTCAAACATCTCATCGTGTGGATTTATACCACTTTTAGAATTGTACCTATATATTACAAGTAGTTTCATAAATCTGCGGATCATTCTGAAATGTTTTAACTGTATATTTTAGAAATTTTTTTGGCTTACTTTTATTTTTTATTAATTTATTTTATTATTTTGTACATATCTCGAAAATAATGTGACCTTACTGGGGTACCACATTCAAAGGCCATATTGTGTGTGAATTATAAATTAGGTCAAGCTGTTTTTCGGCTGTATTCAGCGGCGAGAGACCGGACTTGTAGATGGTGTTCAGCACGGGGAAGGCGTTTAGTCTTCCTGGTACTCCAGTGTGAAGTAAGAGAGCCGAAGGTATGGTCACCAGATTGTCTGGCAGATCATTATCAGCTCTACCAGACACTTACTACCCTTCTTCTTCTCCTCGAAGCTCCCTCACAATATACCACAATATTAGAGATGCCATAATTCTGCCTACTACATGACTCCGGCCCACTATATGAGTATCATTAATATCAGGTATTCACGTAATAATTTAATAAATAAATACATCGATCAGAAAGTCGTTCTATTGATCGACGGTTGTTACTCTTAACTTATACAAAGCAATAAAGAAACATTTTATCATCTAGGTTCGCCCCTAAATTGCAACTTTTTCTTGATATGATCGGAATCAAACACAATAAAAATCAATACGTAAATAACGAAGTTTTTTTACTAGAATACATCTATTATTTATGTACGGGACGTGTTTGCCTGTACAAGAAAAGACTGTAAATAATAAGCACCGGTACACATCAGCCCTCCACCTGGGTAATGATTTAAATAAAACACCGTGAGGTGTTCTATCCAAACCATCATTAAAGAAAGACGATTCAAATCAAAATACACATTTTAATTACAAGTATTGTACTGGTATACAGAACGTACAAAAGAGGTGTAGCTTATAAGTACTTCCTATTTTTTACAGCCAACCCAATTCACAAGAAATAGTTATATGTATTTCAATACAACTGGGTTTTAATACACAGGTAGAAAACTGAGACAATCGGAATTCTTTCAGCGATAATTTTAGATTGGAGCACATTGTGCATCATCGCGCCATACGATACAGCAAATGGCGCAGGCAACTGCTGCAGCAGTGGCCAGTTCTATTGGTACCCAGGAGGAATTGGAACAATTTAAAATATATATTT
The DNA here is from genome assembly GCA_026573805.1 of Hesperophylax magnus. NCBI lineage: Eukaryota > Metazoa > Arthropoda > Insecta > Trichoptera > Limnephilidae > Hesperophylax > Hesperophylax magnus. Next base: position 666,554 of record JAIUSX010000018.1, read on the forward strand.
ATATACAGAGTGTTAAGGGACGTACTTGACTAACTTTATCCAGTAATTGCTGACATTATTTGAGGTAAAAAATTTAAATAAAATTTTGGTCACTGGTGATATTTTTGATGTTTTTTTCCTTACTGGTAGCAGAAGTCAGGGACGCCCGAGGAAGACATGGCACGATCAAGTGAATCAGATACTCGAGTCGGGCCATTTCAAGAGTCAGAATAATATAAGAGTATGTGTGAGACGATGTATGAGTGTGGATGAGGCAAGAAGTGTGTGCCACTATGATTTTTTTTTGAACTGGTTCTATTACAGAATAACTCATTCTGGGAAAGACTTAAATAGTTATTTTTCTGTTTACTTCAAGTTCATTTATTATTTGGGTACTTATTAGCTTATCATAAAAAGTATATATTTAATTAGCCTTTCTAGGAATAAGTGACTCATTAACTTCCTTGAAGTGACTTTTAAAGAGAAACAGCGTTCTCTTTGAAAAGATGTATTTATTTGCTTCTTGAAATGTTTGCAAAGCGTACGGTAAGAAGCTTATATTATATTTCACTATTTCTTAGCTTCATTTCATAGATTATGTCTTTTTATTTTATAAAATTTTAAGCGCTACAGAGACGATCAGTTCCAATTATTGTCAACGGTTACGTCAATTTATAATACTGATGCGATTGACAATTATTATTGCTGTTTGATAGTTTACATAGTCAATGGACGCGATTGACCGCGGGAATGGTTTTAGATGGGAATGGTATTTTAGAGTGCTGGTACCTACCCTGACGTATGAAAGTGAGGCATATAAATGATGAAAATGAGCTGAATACTCTAGAAATGAGATCCCTATTATATGTGGTAAAACCATGTATCATCGTGTGGGAAATGTGGAGATTTGCAATGCAATGCTAATGTGAGCGAAATGATTTTAAAATGGACGCTTAAATGGTTTGGGCACCTCAACAAAATGAACAAGAAAAGAAAAATGAAAAATGTAAAGAGATAATAAATATGACGCGATTATGAATAGAAGTAGAAGTCGGGGACGCCCGAGAAATACATGTCACGATAAAATAAACCAAATACTTGAGTCAGAATAACACAAGATTATGTAAGAGAAGATGTTCGAATGTGAGCGAAGCAAGTAGTTTGCCAGTTTCGATATATTTGTTGGTCCATCACTATTTAGTGAGAATAAATATTATTAAATTAAAACATGGAAATCTGTGAAAAATAAATGAACGTCAGGGCAGTTAAACTAATTTTTGAAAGTGTTTTTCGTTCTCAGATTTTCGATTGAAACAAGAATTCTCAATATTTTTACAGTTATTTTGTCACTAGCGAAGAGGGCTGTGAAAACACAATTGGTGTTGTGTCTTACAATACTGAACACAAATAAGTCTAACACTCGATTTGCAATACGTAAAACTAAGGCATACGTTTATGAATAAATATATTATAATACCAAGAAATTAATCCACAACAAAGAAATATCGTTCCCCATTCAGAATACCGAACTGATTTGCCTTCGTGTTCCCAGCGGCTTTGGTTGATAAATCACTCGGGATTAATCAGATCGTAGGGCCTGGGGCCTGTAGAGTTATAAATCTAAGGGCCTCAAACATTCATACTTCTTCCTCCCTTAGATCTAGAAAGGGCAGTAGAGAATTGTTCTTTGTCAAGTCGCCAGGCCTCCCTTCATCGTGACACATTCAATGATCCCAAACGACTAAACAGATAACTCCTGGAGGTCTGATCAATACCAATTTAAAGGAAACTGATGTCGTTAATTCACACGACACATTGCGAGTTAATTTTTAATGGGACGTTAAAACTGATATCTGATATATCTATTTAAAACAAATATATTTTAACATGTTTCATCATTCGTAGTGTAATGTCCAACTGCCTAATAAATAGTAAAAACGAATGTATTATCAATATTATCTCCATATACAGTTAGTAATAAGTAATAACATAGATCATTATAAAAATGTATTAAATATTTGTACAGCGCCTTTAAAGTGATTTTGCACAAAAACGACGCTACACAAATCATCCAAATATTATTATTATCTCAGAACGCGTGTTTATAAAAATCCTAATAATTCCGCATTTTTGTCATTGTATATTATCGAGGCAAATGCAGGTGCATGAACACGTGTTCCGATATATTGGGAATTTACTAAAAGTTTATCAGGAAACGGCCTGAAATCATTTGAAGAGATTCTTGTAAAAGTAAGCCAGTTGTACGTCAGTTAGTTGAGTAATACATACATAAGTAATAACACGCTCACAATACGCTCATGTCGATTTATCACTTCAGTGTCGAGAGAGACAACTCGACGGGAGACAGTCGCGCTGAAGATAACCGCCCAGATTGTATTCCACCTATAATCCTCAAAAGATATGCAAGTTATTTTGTTCAACCTCTAAAACATATTTTTAACCTATCACTTCGCAAAAATATCTTTCCGGAAATGTGGAAACTAACGAAAGTAACGCCTATACATAAAAAAGGAAAAAAGTCAGAAATAGATAATTACAGACCTGTAGCTGTGTTGTCAGCACCCGCAAAACTTTTAGAAACCATAATTTATTCACAAATATATAACCAAACAAAACACGCACTCACCGAAAATCAGCACGGATTTCGTCCCACACTGTCACCTTCAACGAATCTTATGAATCTCATTACCTATATTAATAATTCATTTGAAAATTTTGTACCTGTTGATGTGATTTATACAGACTTCGAGAAAGCATTTGATAAAGTCGACCATGATATTTTATTAAAAAAATTAAGTAACATCGGATTCTCTCAGAATTTCCTCGCTTTTGTGGCTAGCTACTTACGCAATCGTCGTCAGTATGTCAGTTACGGACACCATATCTCTCACGAATACAAAACTAACTCCGGGATTCCCCAGGGATCGAATCTAGGACCCCTTCTCTTTCTCTTATTCATCAATGACATTGGCAACACTATAAACCACTCAAAATATCTCCTTTTTGCTGACGATATAAAACTTTTCAAAGCAATCAAAAGTTACATCGATTCCATTCTTCTGCAGAACGATCTTGATTCTCTTGTCAAATGGTCGGAACTGAACAACTTACCCTTCAGTATTCAGAAATGCAGTATCGTTACATTTACAAGGTCCAAAGATACATTCCTGTTCCCCTACCACATTAATAAACATGAATTAACACGTAAAAATGAGATTCGAGACATTGGCGTAATTTTTGAAGCAAATCTCTCTTTCAAATCACATATATCTGATATTGTCTCCCGTGCCAACAAAATGCTTGGATTTGTTCTCCGTAATTCAAGATCATTTACCAACGGAATCGCAATCCGAAGAACGTATGAAGCACTTGTTCGCAGTATCTTGGAATATAGCTCCATTATTTGGGCCCCTTCTGAGCAAAACCATATTCTCGAAATAGAAAAAGTACAAAAGAGATTCATGCGTTACCTATATATGAGGGAATATATGTACTACCCTTTCCTGTATCCATCCTTATTCTTAGCAGGAATGCTCGATCTTAATACATTAGAAGCCCGCCGAAAAATATTTTTAGGAAAACATTTTTTTAAGATAATCTCTGGAACTATACATAATCCACCTATTTTGAAAGAGATTAACTTATATGTTCCAGACAAGTATACTCGTGGAAGGTCTCATACCCTTTTTTATGCTCCAAAAGCGAGGACTTCTGCCTATCAGAACGCCCCAGTCAACAGAGCGACTGAACTGCTCAACGAGTCTGCATTGACCATCGACATTTTTAACGTAACCTACAGGCAGTTTAACAATTATCTTTTGACGTATGTCACAAAGTAGTGAAACTGACCTTTTTATGTGTTTTGCTATACTTTTTGTCTAATTTGTAATCTTCTCCATAATGTATTGGTGAATAACCGTTTTACGGAGAACATGGAAAAATAAATAAATAAATAAATAAATAAATAAATAAACCGCGTTCTATTGAATGATGTAATTAAACCAATGTCTTTGACAACTTTTTCCGCTGACACTCTAATCTTATTCAATGAATTAAATTTCTCAGGAAGCTTTCATTTGGTAAACTACGTGTATTCTTACATACGTGTCCATGAGTCTAGTTTTTGGACTGTTAATTCGTGGTGGAATTCCATTGTATTAGAATTGCTTAGGGCTTAATTGCCAAATATTGATAATTATTGTTATTAGGGTTCTCCATATATTTGGGTTATTACGTTTTCATTTCATACTTAAATAACAACACTGTTCTCCGAAGTAAAAGTCTCCTGCCCAAGTTTGTATAAATTCCGTAGCATAAGAATTTCAACTACCAGTCTGAAAATGTCGTAGTAGGATGAAACCGGTCCTTGTGAAAATAAATTAGTGTAAAAATGTGAAAAAGTTATATTCTAATACGTGTCCAGTTTAGGAACAGCCTCGTTAGAGTTAATTTGAAGTGGTTTATTTGATGTTTCGATCGCAGAATTTTAAACGTTCACTGAAAATATGTATTTAAATGCGTTTCCCATTTTTCCAACTATAAAAATTTCTGATAGAACATTGTATGATCTGTGTATCTTTATAATTTTACATAACAGTTAGTTACTAGTTACTTAGTCAGTAACGAGAAAGCTGATTTTAACGTCTAGCGATCGATTATTTTTTCAAATTTTATGTGAAAAATTTGCAACTTCGGACTCGGTTTACTCGAAAACGAAAGCTCAAATCACAAAAAAGTTATAATACAATATCGACTCCAAATCTGATATAGATTCACTAGTTTCTGGACACCGTGTAGCCATGTCACCGACATGTTTCAGAATGGAAGATACTCTCAATATAGCCCTATTGAAAGTCCAGCAATCGTGATTGAAACGTTCCTCAAATTATTTTTCGTCGAATTTTATGGCCAGGTATAAATACCACCTCTACTACTCTACCTTAAAAGGAAGCTACAAGCCAAAAATGTGTATATATCCTATATTGTTGGTAATAGGCATTAAAATCGCTTGACAAACGGAGTCTAGAAACGTTCGATTTCAAGCACAAAACTGGTTTTTATTTATTTTGTAAATAATTTTATAAGAATGTAAAAATTTAATCAAATGAAACTGTCACAGATAATCTTAGCTATAATACAGATTTTAAAAAAGTTGTTTCCTTTACTCGTTCATACAATTCTATTGAAAAAATATTTTTTTAGTATTTTACATTTATATTTTACACTGCGCAATTTATTTTTTTATTTGTGTTCTACTCAAGCGAAACGATAGCAAAAACCTTCAATTTATCTAAAGCATATTTTTTGGTATTTGTAATGTACACCAATTTGTTATAAAGATCAAAATAGTGATTTAACATTAAGCTTCGCCTTAAGCCTCACAACATATCCATATTAGGAACTAACAGCTCAAGACGGTTGTGAGAAATTGGGACTCTAGTGCGGTATTTAAATAAAAAATAGATAACATGGGTCTTTTTTCAATAACTCTTTTCTTAATCATCACCCCCACGCATTGTCGTAGATATATATGAAGGGTGAAGTTATGAATATTATCTACGAGAAGAACAATGTTTAACTCCGGATAGCTAACATTATAATTGTACCTAAATAAGTTGACCATTTGACTTTTTACGAACGTTTTTTGAATCCACGTTTTTTTTTAAATTAAATTTTATATATTTTTTGATGTAACAGAATAAAGAGTGATGAGGCTATAATTTAAACAACGCAAAAAGAAATAAACGTACCTTCGTTCAATTTTTAAGTACTAAATCACATATCTAAAATAGCGCTACTTCTTTGACGTAACTACACAATACACTCTTTTTCGCTCCTCAACTTAATTTCACCTTTCAAACTAAATATAGATCTTTAATCGAAAATAAATTGTCAATATATTTTTAGAGCAAATTAGACAAAACCATTAAAACAAACAAAAAAATATCGACTAAACACACAAACGCACGAGTTTAACGGCCACTAAGTTGACCTGTGACGAATTCACTCTCGGTAGAAGCATTCTAAAGATACGGGTAAATTTACATTTTATGCTCGTCATTTTGATTATCGTTGGTTATAAGAGCGAGGGTTACAAAAGAACACTCATATTTTTTCTTTTATTCGGTGTTTAGTTTTTTATGCACATCACTGTCGTAAGTAGTAACATGACATAATGGCTTCCGCACCCAGTTAACAGATGGCGCCACCTTTCCTTTCATACATTTACAGCCTGAAAAATCATATTTTAGACCAATTTTAAGGGCAGCCTTTGAGAAGACGCGTGTCATAACCTTTTTACACTTTTTGCGGTTAACCGAAACAAAAAGTTTTTCTAAAAAACAATGTCGACCTTACAATTAAAATACGGAAAGATAAAGTCAAATCCCACATCAAAATCAAATAATGTTGTTTCTATATATGACCAATTATTTTGAAACAATATGTACGCCGGTATTATTTGTGTTCTGAGATAGACATATTATAACTAATGTTTTAATAAATTTCCGGCAATTCGGGCGTGACCCGCCTCACTAGAAAATTTCTGTTATGAGGTTTGTGTGTTGTGTTTATGATTCGTGCATAAGTTTTTCTTTCTTTTCTAGTTTGTTTTTTTACGAACTCTCTTCCTGTGTTACTTTATCCAGTATTTTTTGGAAGCTGGATGATTTAGATTGTTTTATTTTAATTTCGACCGAAATAATATTAATTAATTTTGGTAGAAAGTGGTGTTGTGTCCTTTAAAAAAGTAAAATTCATAGAGGGTATTAATATTTTAAACGAGTAAATAGTTTTTCTGGTTGTTTTGAATCCGAAGAGTCCCTAATGAATGGAGGGGAAGTAGTTTTCAAGGGTAAGAAGGAAAATTGTGGATTATGTAGTTCCTCAAAAGAAAGAGCGGACTATAAATTTATATGTTTTTTTTGTATACAGAATCAAAACCAAGGGGAAAAACTTGTTTTGTTATTGAAAATACTAGAAAAATGCGCGAAACTAAGATTAATTTGAGAGCAAAATACATATGTACTTCAATAATCATATATATGATCCTCGTCATTTAAATGTAAATTTCCATCATCGAAGTCTCCATTAATGTCCTCAGGTTGCAAAGAAATTTTATCTTGAATTTGAATGTAGCCTGGTTTTTCTTCTTCAAATGAAATGGCAATAAATAATAATTTGACGCTATTCGTGACATGGCCGAGATATCGGAAAAAATCCTTTAAAAACATTCTAAAGATCAAAAAATTTGGGAACAGATCTTCAAAAGCAATTTCAAATTGCTTTTTAATAATATTTTTTTTCTGAATTATTTTAAAGGACTCTTATTATCTTTTGGTTTTGTGGATAATCCTACTGAAATGAGTTTGTGTAAGACTTTTGGTTGGCATAATCCCGCCACGCCCGAGGTAAAATACCTGCAAATATGTTTCTTTAGAAGAAAAAAACGTTTTTTCAAAGTTACGCTAATTATCTTTATTTTATTAATCCGATCAATGCCATAAATAAAGCACATGAATTGGAAATAAAATTTACATTTTACAAAACGAAAATCCATTAATTTCCGCAACTTCAACTCCCTTCAAACACGACGTTAAATTTTTGATCAAATCCTTTAATTTAATTTTGAATAATGGCCTGGACTCGTCTGACCAATTTTAAATCCAAACATCATCAATACCAACAAGACAAACCAGCCTTAGGAAAAATGCATTATTTTTCCCATATATGCGCAGCGTAACACACTATTTCATAATATCGACCTTTTTAACATAACCCATTGAAATATCGAACAGCACGATCACAAACTAATGTATGAGTATATGATGAATGGAGAGTATCTCCTATCCCCATTCTATCTTCCTATTGCTCCTTCTTTTTACCTTTCCTTTTAGTTTGTTTAAAGTAAAAATAATATCTCTAACCAACATCAGCATAAGAAACTGTATTGTTTGACTTCCTATGTATATGGAAAGATTTGAGATTAACACGGCGAAACGTATTATAGTGATTTATGTTTGGGGTACTATGCCGTATTGCGCTACCTTCTTCTTTAGCCAATGTCACACATCATGGCAGATGTGCAAACGAAGATTTTGGTGTTGCTTATGTATGTATTAATATATTTATCATCCTTTATTTATGTACACTTATGTACTTATGTGTTTATTTTTTTAACAAAAGCTGTTTGTTTCTCACGAATAGCAATTACCACGTTTAGTGACGATTGAAGGAAATGTCAGGTTCTTCACAAAAATTGAAACTCGTCCAATTCATTTTTTTTATAATTAATCCAAAAATGACAGTACCTTCCATATTAAAACCAACCGTTGTTGGTATATTAGTGAACAAAATTCTTTCAGTAGGCACTAAATTAATTCTTTCAAGTTTCCTCTGAAAAGCCAAAATATCCTCTCATTATGAATTTAAACGAGCGGCGCTACGTGACAGTGGAATGGTTCTGTTATAATATAGGGTGTTTGGGTGTTCCTTATTATTTTAATTAATTTTCCCCAGAAATACCTGTATATTAATTTATTTAATACACTGATAGCATAATTATTCCAACGCTGTTTAGTCGACACCTGTATGGTGTACGCATTTGACTTTTGTACTATTCTATCCACAACGTACAAGGATGGTAAGCATATTTATTAAATGTCCACTTTGTGGCAAATTTGAGTTACATAATTTTAATATTCGTTAATATATGTTTTTAATACTGTGACGCTACGTTCTAACCCACAGAAATTTACAATTGTTGCAATTTCAATACTGAAACTTTAGAAACACGACACAATGAGTTAAATGAGTTTTTTTTCAAATCTAGCTATTATGGACAATACGTGTACATTGTACCTTCGATGTGAAATCTGGGGAAAAATGTAATACATACAATCTTATACTGCACAAAAGTCAAAACTGTCATATTTTAATACACGAAAAATCAATGTTGAAAGTTTGATACATATGTAGATAATGAACAGTAATACAAATAAAATTACAATTTAGTGAGTAGAAATTTCCACAATGGCAAAACCTGTGCGTGGGTATTATAGTAATTTTTATCACAATTCTATGGTAGGAATAAAACTGAAAGGTGTACATTTTCTTCGAGATAAATAATATTAAATTAAGTTACAATAAAAGAAACAGTAAATGAATAGTAAACAAGAAAAATAACTTTAAATTTCACATTCCTTGTCAAATGAAATAAAATTGAACATAACCAGTGGGAATTTAAAACCAGACATAAATTGTATTTTTGAAAGAAATTTTACAAAAGTATATATTAAAATTGTTCTATTTATGCAATCAAAAACAAAACTGGTGTAAGTAAATACTACTACAGATGATGTATTTTAGCCAAGATTTGTTATATTGTTTAAATGTGTTTTTTTATAAAAAATGTATCAAATCTTAAAGGAAGTAATAAAAAATTGTAAATATTAATACAGAACAAAAGATTCATTGACAACAGAAAAAGTTTTTTTTAAAGTAAGTAATAAAAGAGACTCTCATTGTAGTAATAACTTATGTTTTAATAATTTAGTAGAATGTACATACCAATTGCTATATCTTTAAAATATCAACCAGTTTAAATAATATTTTTGAATAAAATAAAATAAAATACTTTTTGTTTTAAAACCACGAGTTTTTAATAATTTTTATAACCGACCGGTTTCACTTTACTCAAGCATCTTCTGAGTACAAATTATAACTATTATTACTAGTAATAACATTGTACCCTGAAGATGCTTAAGTAAAGCGAAACCGGTCGGTTATAAAAATTATTAAAAACTCGTGGTTTTAAAACAAAAAGTATTTTATTTTATTTTATTAAATATGTCAAACCACAAAGTGATTGCTTTCTACAATAATATTTTTTTAATTTTAAAATGTCTTAATATACTTAAAAACTATCCATGATAATTTTGGTTTGATTGAGGATTGAAGCTTTCTCCCCAGGAAGTGAAGTCAACAACTCTACCAACTAAGTCGACGATATATTTTATATCTCTAAATATGGAGAAATTATCTCAAATACAATAATATTTGTCTGTTGTTTCAAAATATGAAATGTGTTGCATTGCACTCCTCCTGCATACATTCTGGAATAAACAATTTTTAATTATTAATATATTATCAATGAAGTAAAAAAGTGGTTTGACATAAAATTAATTACACCAAATTAAAAAAAAAGCCTATTATAAACCATTTAGAAAACAAGAAACATTTAAAGAAATAATTATTATAATCCAATCTTGGACAAATAACTATAACATAACTGCAATATCAGGTGTTTACTGATAGAAAACAAAACCGAAATAAAATACCTACGCATTACAGAAGAAAAATGCCTAAAATGATCCACACACCTAAACATACTCAAATACAGAGTGAGGAAACTAACACACATCTTGTAATATTCTCATGATTTCGGTCTTTTTATTTGTTTAAAACAATATAACATTTTCTTCTCTCTTGGCTATGACCGATACTTCTTTTTTTTTCTAAGGCTTTGCATATGTGCTCGCAGGGATGGAAAATTCCTCCCCTACAACACATAAGCCTCCATGTAATTTGGACCCTTAATCTCTTTGATAACTTCAGAAAGCTACTTAGCTCTCTTGTACTGTATATCTTTATAGACATATGTACTTAACTAATTAATACGTTATTTACGATATTGAACGCAAATATTTTCGTATTTATATTGTAATTAAATTCCATCAAACGTTGTGTAATTTTTTGATTTATGATATAGGATTTTAATTACTTTCATTTTTGTGGTAACCCTTTTGATTCTGATCAAGGCGTTGAGTTTCAAAATTGAATTGGTCTTTCCATTGCAAGTCTAAATTTAAATGATTTCTCTGAATGAGCTTACTTTCCCTATGTAACTATTCTGATTCCCTGCACCCTAACAAAGTCGTAGTTAAACGCTGATAAAAGATATTATACATGTTTATTTGGACAGGTAATTAAATATAACTCAAATGGTTGATTGTTAGTAAATTTGATTTTGATTAACTATTGTGTCTGTTTGGCGCCACTCCTTTATGATCCTGCTGCTATAGGGTACATGTAAAATTTATTTAGTAGGTTAATGTAATTAGTTAATTGTATATTTGACGAACTCGGAATAGCCCTTTGCTTGCATAATTTGGCTCCTATCCTCCAGCAAGTAAACGAGATGATCGTGAGTCAACGAGAAATTCGCACAATCTTTTGACACGGTTCATTGATTGATACCTAAGTTATCGCGTCCCAATGAACCTTCCACGTCATCATGCACTGCCTTCAAGTCTTCCCTCGGGTCCCGAAACCTCCAAATTCCATCTCCTCCAAGGTCTACTATTTACTTAGGGCGAACCGGTTTCGTCCTATATACAATCATATACTCACGGTTGGTGTGGACTTACGGGTCGTGAATCCTCATTCCACGTTTAAAAGAGAATGCGAGAGTGGTCTACCGACCTAAATGCAAGCTGTATGCAGGTCCGCATTCTCCAGTAAACAGTACATACGAATAAATATATGTAAACATACAGTTTGGGAAAGGTTTATAACTTGCAATACGAGGCTAGCTACCTCGCATTCCAAGTTCGGATCTCGCGCCAAGAACTCTGCGAAGCTCTAGGTTTGGTAACCGAATAAATACGTAATAATAAGGTGATACTAATAAATACTAGTAAAATAAGATCTTATTGACAGTTTGTTTTGGAGAGCTATCGAACTCCAGGCTTTTTGTTTGGTTTTGACGTTTTTATTTAAGAGAATCGTCATCTCTATTTTGTTTGGTTAATGGTCTTGTTATAGGAGCGACCACTGCCTCCTATTTGATGAACTGTATTTTTCTTTCCCAGGATTCAACATTAAATTTAGTTCATCCTATCCCGTGATTTTTCAACTGTTTCATGTAATTGATTGCCACATAAGAGGGTACACGACTCTCAAATGTCTCAGGCAACTGATGGGATCTATGCGAACACTCCATCAATAATGTTCAAATGTTTCGTATAATATTTCTATATAAATCTTACTAACCCGTGATTTTCAATTGTCGATTGTGAATGGTAGGTATTTGTAGGCACGCATCTTCCAGCTATTTTAAGTAACTAATGAAACCTATGCGACTATCTAATCAATGATATTTAAATGTTTTATGTAATTATTCGATATAAATCTTGCTAACCCATGATTTTTCAATTGTAGATTGTGAATGATAGGTATTTGTGAATGACCCATATCGCTGCACATTGCACAGTGACATCCTGATGATTATCCTTATAACCCTGATAAATTATCTAGTTACGGCCAAGGTCGTTTTCAAACTATGCGGTTGGCCCAGATCTTCAGCGTCTCTATTTGTAAACAAATCGAATAATATAAACACCTTCTCTGACACACTAACCCAGATGTGAGATTGTTTATTTTAAAATTATCTCGCGCTCTCCTTGTGATTCAGTTACGTTACCCTTTATTGTGCATAGTTAATTAAAATATATTTTTTTTCTTTATTGAAGTTAAACTATTTATTTCATTTTCCGAAGTTAGTAAATTTACTAGAAGTTAGGTGAAAGTAAATATAAATATATATATATATAAGTACACATATCTCGATTGTCAAAATACGTTAAATAAGATTACATATATTAATAAATAAATATAAAATATATGATTCTACATAGTCTTGAATATTAATAAATACATATTTTCTTTTCAATAATATAGATATGTCCAAGAGTAGGTATTTTAAATCGTTACCATTCCGATGTTTTGATTAATAAATAAAATACATATATATAAATACATTACATATATATTTATTCTTTATATACAATATATTACTTTATTTTATATAAATAAATACATAATATACATATATTAATGTGTAATGCTTTGTTTTGTTGTTTTTTAATAATTTAATTGATATACCATAATCAGCTGTATCTCCTCACTCCTAGGTCCTGAAAATTATTTATAAAAGGAAAACTTACCCCCACCAAGATTTTTCCAGTTGGGTGCCACACAACAAAATCTAGTCGAAGAAAATCCTACCTAATTAATTGTATTTTTCAAATATTTTCAAAATTAATCTTTTCGACTATTTATTCCTATTTAATATTTTATTCTTGCTCGATTCATATAAATTAGCTGATATTTAAAATTCGTGATATAGATGTGCCGGAAAATTATAAATTATTTAGGTCGAACTATTTTTGTTGTTTTCACTCTTTGTTAATTTTTTTTTTATTTATATAAATTTATAAGAAAATTCATCCCGAATTGCGCAAACTTTTAAATATTTCGATTCTGAATAAATTAAATATCTGTTTAAAACTTTCTTCTAAATTTCACTGTTTTCACCAATATTTTAAAGTATCTACAATTATTTTTTTTCGAATTGTTACTTTTAGAACAAAGGTTTGAGCGTTTATTATTATTGAATCCTTTTTTTTTTTGTTTTTGTGTTTGATTGATGCAAAATTATAATCTATTTTTAAATATCAATCCGCGAACCCGTTCACTCTAGATTAACGATAAAACTCTCCATTAAATTCTAATGTTTTCACTTTGAATGAAATAATTATTTTTAAATTTTAATAATTCACTTTTAACACTTTTTGCACTATTCACTTTTAACACTTTTAAGCACTTCACACTTTACTTTTAAAGCACTGAGTTTAAACTGTATTTATTTTCACTGTTTGATTTAATTTAACTGACTTATTAAATTTCACTGACTCTAGCACTTGTACTTTTCACAAAATTTTCCTAAGTCCCAGGGACTTATTCAAAATTTAACACTTAAAGATTTTTCACTGTTAATCCTACCAAAGACGTAGTACTGCCACGTAACAACTTTTCGAATCCTCGGCGCGACTGTCTCCTGACTGATGTGTACCCTCTTTTATACCCCTCTCAGGTTCCAAAAGACGTATCTGAATTTCTCTTGATGCTTAATTCTATCTCCTATCAACTCGTTACCTTGAACATCCCTCTCACTAATATTGATTGTAAATCCATACGATCTTTTGTCGTCCAGCTCTGGGCGGCGGCCAGTTTTTATCTCATGACTCCAACTCGATAGGGTCCGAATCGGGTAAGCCTGCGTTCATCGCCCAAGCTTCCTTTGTTCTATGGTTCATACAAAATGTAGTTAAAATATCATGATTTTGCGTTCCTTTTTTTTCTCAATTCGCGATAGGTCCGTCCTCAGTAACATATATATAGATCTCAATTTTATGCATCTCATGCGAAAAATGATTAAATCCATGGCGAAATCTTTACTATGCATTTTTGAATTTCGATTTGTCTAAAATCTACTTAATTTTATTGTCACCTATATGAGCTTTTTCCATTTTCACCCGTACCTTCTCTCTTTATGTCGCAGATTTGAGTTTTTCCTTATTTTTGGATTTTCTTTTATTCGCGACGTTTTCCTGCACAATTTTCTTCTTTATCCTTATGTTATTGCTCATAACTCTGTAACTTATTATATTCCAAGCCGTATTTATTAATTTTACGGATAAATTAGAATTGTATCGCTTTTCTCCACTTGGATCATTCTTTATCACCGTTCTTTACCCTTTCTTTATTTTTTCCTCGCTTTTCCCGATGTGTGTGGTCTCCAGGAAAATTTCATACTTCATTTATTATTAATTAATATATATTTTTCCACACTTCCATGGGAGATATACCTTATTTGGCTCTGGGATATCTGTCACTTTTATTGCCTTACTCGATCTCCGCCCTATCTCCTATCTCTTACATACACGATTTCACATATATCATACGTCTGGACACCTGTTTACGTTTCAAATTTTGGTACTAGACTCGTAAATTTAATTTAATTTCAAACCTATTAATTTTAATATCTTTTGCTTTAAATAAATATCTCATAAGCTCCACGTTAAATTTTATTGGTCTTCTAATCGTTTATTACCTTAACGTAAATAAGAATCATGTTCGAATTTCGATTGTTTATCCTTTAAAATACACATGAGATCGTCAACCTTTTATCTTGTCTCATTTCTTCTGCAGTCTTGTGTAACTCTAATATCTATCTACCCTGATAATCATGTAAAATGCCTACGTTTCTTGAATTTAATCTATCGCTAAATGTTTAGTTTTATTGCCTTCCTATGGTACCCTATTTTCATGTGCCTAGGACCTTTGTAGCAGCTCAAAATCTCTGTATTTTCCTTCGCCCAGTCTCTCCACTGTTTCTAAAATGTCTATTTTAATGCGAGATTTTCATTCCCAAATTGATTTTCCAATATGTCCGCTTCATCTTAAATTGATAACGATTAATTTCTAATGTCCCTAACACTTTCGTTTCCCTTTATTACGATTTTCTATCGAACTTGTCACCCTACTTCTATCATAAATAATTGCACTACAGTTGAAAATTCTGCCAGTAATTTTCCTAGGTTTTTCCGCCTTCTCTTATACTATTACGTTCATAATTTTTCCATTGTATTTTCATGTGTGTGTTTTTCAACTTGTAAAATCTTCAAAGCACTCGATTTCAATGGTTCGCTATCACCTAAATGTCTCAGTTATTGTAAACATTTCCTAGAGTTTGTCGCCTTGAACGTCAGTGTTTATACCATAGTGCGTTCACCTCTAATTTTTGTGGGAACGGAAATGCAATTAATTATCTATTTTAATGTCGGGTCCAAGGTTCATTTCTTTGTCTTTCGTAGACACACGCCCTTCCGTTCACTGATTGGTCATTCAAAATTTTATAGCGTTTTTGTTTAGATCCAATTGGTTGACAAAATTCAATGTTTATTTTGAAGCCTAAACAGGGGGTTCCTAGTCGTTCCTAGACGATTTTAATGACCTCTGTGTTTATGCTATAGAATCTCGACATAATTCCAACTATTACAGGTGCCTACTGAAAAACAAACTGAATCAATTTTAACCTCAACAGATGTCGCTAGAATGACGGTTTTCATAAATAATTTGTATATTTTTAGCAGCTATGGTTTATCTGTTTTTCACTGTGATTTAAGCCTTTCATCACAGTTTTCAGATGTTTAAGACGTATACTAAATAAAGATTTACTCAGAATGACGTATTTTGACTTCTGCCAATCAATAATGCAATATTGCATTATTGATTGGGGTGCATGCAGGCGCTTTATATAGTACAAAAATTAATATTAAAAACAATTCTATTTAAACCATGTTATTCGTTATATATATATATATATATATATTATAAACTTATACATTTTCATTAAAACTTATGTTTACAGAATTGTCAGAAAACTAAATGCATTTTACTTCTCCCACGCAACGTTACAAATTTACAAAAAATAATATTCTAAATAAAAGTGCACCATTTAATAAATAATAAAAAAACTCTCAACTCCAAAATGCTAAAAAAAATAATAGGGCAATTCAACTAAAAATATCTAAGAGTAAACGTTTTTAACACATTACCAGAAAATATCCGAAAAATAAATAATAACGTAGATTTTAATTTTTTTTTAATCTCAAAAACACACTGAAAATATAAACCGAATACTTTAACTAATAAATAAAGAAACAACAAACATAAAACCACATTTCCCATACACATAAGCCAGCCCTTATTGTGGTGGTACATCTTATGTATAAAATTATGTGAAATGATTACTATATATGTGCATTGTAACATATTTTGTGTAACCGATGTAACATAATTTTTTTTTTAAATAAAAAGATTTTTAAAACATGTACGAATGTGTGCACGTGTAATCGAATGCATTGTCATCGACAACGAGTATATCTGCCGAATTTTAGCTCGATCGGATGTCGGGAGGTGGGTTAATTATGACATCTAATTATGGCATTCATTCACTCCCCAAAAAAAAGTGAAATACAAATGGATGTATGAAAAAAATAGACTTACCAACGGAGAAATTGATATTTTATATTACTTTCAAGATAAATAGAACCTGCAGAAGAGATGTATTGTGACAGGTGTGTAGAACTACCTCATGTAAACTCCGCAATAATACGCTAGTTAAAATGTTAGCACAAATAGAGAATAAACGAATAAACCGAAGCCAGCAGGGCTATGTCATCCCCAATTGGGGTAGGTTGTGTGAAGTTGGGAAGGATATAGTGTAGAAGTAGTTTGGAAAGTACGTAATCCATTACAAGAAAGCAATACGGCTGTTACTGCCACAACCCTTTCTTCAGATTAATCTATCTACGTCGGGTGGCTCTACGAGAATTCTGTTATCACTGATTTATGGCAGCATTTTTTAGTTTTGTTTTTGCTTTAACGACAGTGTTGACTTGTTGTGACGATATGGCTAGTGTAAGTTCTGAGTATTTTGAAACTGGAAACCTTAATAATTACTAATAGAAAAAAAAAAACAAAAATAATCACAGCGATAATTTAAAATTTTGAAGATTTTAAACTAATTAAATGAAGTAATAATAAAACAATGATGAAAAAGGCGATCGAAACTAACACAACTCACCACAGTTATATATCAGTACTAGTCTAACTGCTCCTAGCCGTCTGGAGCCAGTGAGACTATGGAATCCCCTATCGGAGATGGCATAGCCTCAAAGATATGGGTATTTATTTATTGGACAATTTGTATAGCGCCGCTTTTGTGAAATATCACATTCGGGGCATTTTACAGTTGATGCAGGTATTACACAAAAAATAAATATTACAAAAATAAAGTGAAGTCAAGTTAAGTAAAATGAAGTACAAGAACAGGTTATAAGAATATAGAAGATGGAGACTCTGCAGCAAGAATCCTAGATGGTGAAGAAACTGGACCAGCTGCTGCAGCGAGAGAATCCTCCGCGTCCACCAACAGTGCAAGCACGAGGTTCGCCATCCATTCAGGTATGTGTCTGCTGCTAATAAAGCGTTGACACAGTATCTTCACATAGATAAGAGACCTTGGCAGCACCGCTGTGACGTTCGGCGAGTCCATCATTCATCTCCATGTCATCCTGTTCCTGGTGATTGTTGAAGTGGTGCATTCTGCCAGCAATAAAAAGCGACGGTCGGGATAATAAATTACCCTGGGCTTAGCGAAACACTTGCAGTGCCTTCAGAATTTCCGAGAATTCCGTTGAAAACATCTGAGGTACATTTACCGATCGACCTACGTTCATGTTCATCGAATGTCGAATATTTTTTAGCAAAATTTCCGAATATTCACTTTTAACACACTGCACTTAAATCTCATTACTATTAAGTTTTAATAAATGTTTGTTAAGTTTATTGAAAATGTTGAATTTATAAATAATTTCAAAGGGATGTTGCCACATTTCCCTTGAAAATACTAAAAAAACACAGAGCGGTTGCAGGACGCGTTCTAGGACGCGTACGGCTGCCACGAAGGCTACAATATATCTGGATTTTCAGATATTGTTACCAAATGCAAGCAACGTTTCATTTCTGAATGGTGGTCTTACAGCAGGGCGATACTCAGAGAATATACCACACTGGAAGGTACCAAAATATACTTAAATAACACAAATTAATTAAGTAAGATTTATTTGCGCACGTAAGGATTTAAACCCGCGACCTCTGGATTCGTAGTCGAGAGGCTCACCCCTCAACCACGCAGGTGGTTAAACCTAACTCACCAAGTGTTACATTTACTAAAGATTTCAGAAAGTTAATTAATTATTAATTTGACAGCTTAAATTTGAAAGAGAGGATCGTGATATTTATTTTTATTCCGTTACGTGTATCGTTTTTCTGTGAAAAAAATTGGGGTGGTTTTAATTAAGCAGGCGATTACCTTCTGCCGCTTCTGTCAGATTTATTATTTTGATGAATGGTA
The DNA here is from genome assembly GCA_026573805.1 of Hesperophylax magnus. Taxonomy (NCBI): domain Eukaryota; kingdom Metazoa; phylum Arthropoda; class Insecta; order Trichoptera; family Limnephilidae; genus Hesperophylax; species Hesperophylax magnus. The sequence continues at coordinate 685,377 of JAIUSX010000018.1, forward strand.
TAATCAGTCACGCTGACAGGAGACGAACATAAATTAAAAAGTCATTTCGGATCACGGGCCACAGATCCTTTTTGACATCGTCATCGTAGTTTTTAAAAAAATCACCTTTCTCTTTAAATATTAGACATAAACTAAATATATTTAATATATGAATTAGTTAATCACACGGAAAAGAAAAAGATTGTGACAAAGCCACCTAAATTTGCTTAATTTAATTCTGGTTTGAATCTTTGCTTTAATTAATGAAAATAAAGTAAAGCAAGTAAAAAACTAAGAAAATGTATGATCTTCTGGAAATTTGTGCGGTACTCACATATTTCAACATCCGTGACCTTGAGAAAAAATGACCCGCCGAAAAATAACTGATAATTTATTGCAAAGCCGGCAGGGAAGCTTAATACGTGAAATAAAAAGTATTTTTAAAGCAATATTTAGCGCAAGCGATTCTGAACTGATTCTTCGTACAGTTTCTTTACACATAAGGGTTAAAATCGCTTAAAATTTTTTCATCGATCTCATTATCGTTGACACCGGTGTCCCATCCATAGTTAACAGGTCGAAGAATATGTTTTAACAAAACACTATTATAATTATACAATCTGGATGTGATCCCTCCAACAACATCAGCATCAACAATTTGGTCTCCCAATTCGGAGATTCATAATTATGGGATTGAATCCATACAAAGGAAACTAACCCGTGTAATTGCTTATCGTGAAGGTTTATCTGGTCAATTTGGAACATATAATGACCAAATTTTGCACTACAAACTACACTCACTGACGGTCAAACGTTAACTTTCTGACGTACTGCTCCTACACAAAATTATACATGCATCAGTTGATACACCAAAACATTTTATCCCAAATTAACATCAATATACCATCAAGAAAATCAACAAGGAGGATGAAAGACATTTTCTATATTAAAGCCTACCACACAAATATAGGATATTTTTCCCCTGTACCGCGAACATTATGAAATTATAACATTATACATGGCTCTAATAATGAAATATACATTTTTAATGACCAATTTAAACACTTCAAAAAAAACGTATTACCTTTAATCATATTAAGCTGATATTGTGATGAAGCCCTTTATTTAAAGAGAAACAACATTGTACCTACCTAATCAGTGTCTCACCAGGTGTGACAATAACAAATCGTTTACGAACATATTTGTATTTACCTTATACCAATTCTTATTTGATATTTACTTCTGCATATTTAGCTTATTCATTTTGTTACTATTTTTGTTATTATCATTTTGTTATTATTATGTATTTAAACATCTATGTATGTAAATTTTTGGCCACCATGCCTGTTTTATGTACTTACATAAAATAAAATAAAATAACAACATGGGTCATTAAATAACAAAGTTCGATTTTTTTACTATTAGTGAAGTTTCACAAATTCATTCGTTAAATATATAGCTAGTACATTTGTGGCACGTTCCAGAGTGCAGACAATCTCAGTATCGCTCTGATAACAGACCCAGAATTGAAACGTTACTTGAAATGGCTTTACCCTTGTTTGGTGACCAGATCTGAATAGCTAGGTACTTCTCATATTCCTATATTTTTCTCGTTCCCACAGCCTCCGAATATACTTTAATAATTGGGGATGCCATCGTCTCATCGGCTCCGGTTAGCAGGGAACAGTTGGAGGTCACATAAATTAATCCTTTCCTTAAAATAAAACACTCTACAAGATGACACAGGGCCCCAGGGAAATGGGTTCTCTTATGGTCTCCTTTGCTTAGTTATGATTATTTTTTTATTTGGTTTTTCAAATACCTTTTAGTATTTCACGGGGTGTATTAATTTCTCCTTCAAAACGATCAAAATATATTTTGTAAATTGCGTTAGAAATTTTAAATCACCAATCGGCGTTTAGGTAGTCTGTACCTACCGGAGGTTATTATCCCGTTTCCGCTTTAGCAGGAAGTCACGCCGAAGTTGCGGAACTTCCTCTCAGTGGGCAGTAGTCTAATACCGTCTAATGGACAGTATTACCAGGCTAACTGTGCACTCAAGATTTCATTAAAACAATAAACAATACGCTTTAAGGAAACGAGAGAACAATACACCTCTATAATAAGTGAATGTGTCTGGTTTATTGTTCGTAAGATATTCTAAATATATTGAGTAATTGGTATATTTAAACATCTAAATTGATTTTTAAAACAATTTCTCTCGTGGCCTATGTCATCTCTTGGGATACTGTTTAGAAGGTGTTTTTAAGGAAATGAATGGGAGGATATTTTGGATGGGAAACGGGGAGTGAGTGTATCCCGAAGTAAGGGATGAGTTTATAATCCATCCATCAGATCTCAGCTGGAGAAGTAAAGATGTCTCCCTCGACCGAGACCTGAATAATCTTCTCCCCATGAACCCGGATACCTTTTCAAGTTATAAAACGTAGCGAACCATATGGCACATATGGCAGAGGTGTTGGTTATCCAATTGAGTGGTTGCCGGGACGGCGGTACCCATACCCGCCTCTTAAATTGAAAAACCTATCACTATTCACAATATAAGTATTACTATTGTTTCGATAAAAGCATTTTTTTATTTTTTTTTATTACAAGATAATACATTACAAAATGATAACAAAGTAATAATGTATTATTCCCAATGAGTTTATAAAACTCATTTCGGGAAAGACAACATTAGAAAGGACAAGGCAAATAAATAAAATACATTAAAATAAATAAACGCAGATGTTATTATGGAGTTCCAGAGAAAGATTGTGTTAGTCAAAAATTCATTTAAAATTCATGTAAACGTTTGGTGACATTCTTGAGTAATTAATTAAAATTTCCTATAGTCAGTAAAACATTTTATGGTTATATTTCTAGTTTCAAAAAATATTTTTTCAAAGAACATTTAATTGTTGCATCAAAACATAAATATCTTTCCTGTGCAGGCCTTACTATGGGATTACTATTTACTATTTTTTTTTCTTTCCTTTATTCGTAAAATATATTTGTAAACAGTTTTTTACATGCTTTTCGACTACCACACTAGACACATGTCCGTATTAGGTATATCTGACTTCTTCTTCTTTCGTATGATGGGGGGGTCAGAGGGGACATCTAGGTCTGCGAGCCAGTCTAGGGCCTCAGGCGTCGCCATGTGGACCTTATCAATCCCGCCGGGGAATGAATGGAGCGGGCATTCGTTGACCACATGTTCGGTGGTTTGCACTGCACCACATTCACACATCGCCGACACTTTTTTTATTTTTTTTTTTTATTATCAATATAAAGTTTTTTTACAGTTTTTTTTTTTCGATGTCTGTCTCACTAGGATAAACCTGTGTCGAGACAGACGTATTTGATACATGAATTAATGTTTACATTTTTTTTTATATATAAAATATTTCATTACATTAAATGACATTGTGAAAAAGATAAAAAATAATAAATGATAAATTTGTTAATCAGCATCTAGTTGGAGTACATACTTATGTAGGGATTTTTATAAATTTTTTGATCATGGATCTGTCTTGGCTGATGATCCAAGACTTGATGTCTGTTTTATATTTCAGAAAAAATTCGTTCAGTCTAATGGCTAGTGGGAGAGCATTATATAGCCTTGTTGCAAAATATCTAAAATTTCTCTGGCCAAAAGTTGTTTTAGCGAAAGGGATTTGTAAGAAATTATGTCTTTAAGGCCCCATCTGTACAACGTGTGGGCACAGCGGCTATGGGAGCACCTTAACCTATTGATGGCGGACCAGGTTTTGCGAGGCAATGAGAACCCAGGCTGTCTCTCGGTGGGGTCCTATATGAGATGGGCATTTCCCACGTTGGCCGTTTGCCACTCAAGTTTTTACCTATTTTCTGGGGTGAGAAGTAATCGGAGGATCCTCTCTTCTTCCGCCCAGATGGGCTTTCGGGACTTCAAGCGGCATGCCGGGTGGGAGACGACATCTTCGTGCAAAGGTATTGCGCTTTTTTGCAGCGCCTTCTTGTATTTCCTCAGTGTTGCAATTTCTCGCCTGATGTTTGGCGGGGTTATGTTTGCAAGTACGGGGAGCCAAGGGACAGCAGTAGATTTTAAAGTCCCGCTGAGGATTCGCATTGTGGCATTATCTGAACGTCTACCATGGAAGTGTGGGCGCTAGCCCATACTGGAGCACAGTATTCAGCCGGTGAGAAAATTAGGGCAATGGATGCTGTTCTGAGCGTGTGGGCGTCGCATCCCCAGCTAGTTCCAGCTAGCTTATTAACTAAATTAAGCCTTGTCCTAGTTTTTTTACCCACTGTTTCCATGTGTTGCCGGTAGGTCAAGCTCCTGTCCAAAGTAACTCCAAGATATGGGGGGGTGGGGTTCATGGTAAATATTTTTTCCATCAAACTGAACACAGAGTTTGGCATCTGCTTTGGAATTGCTAAGATGGAAGGCTGTCGCAACTGTTTTCGACCCATTTGGCTTTAGTGGCCAATTGAGGAAATATTCTTCCATAGCCTTTAGGTCAGAATTGAGGATATCTTCTGCTGCTTTAAGGGTTTTGGCTTGAGTTGTGACCGCGATGTCATCTGCGTAAGCAAATTTTCTGCCTTCAGTGTGATGGAGGTCTCGAGTGTAAATGTTAAAAATTAATTATTGTTCGCTTAAAAATTAAATTAATAATAGTTCGATTTTTTATATCTGACTTAAATGAATTAATGAAAGACATAGGAACATGGACAAAACACTTGGTTCACAAAGAATGGAGGCGCTAGTTCCAAAATAAATAAATAAATACGGACGGCAAACCCTACAATATAACCTGCCCAAAATGTGAAATTTAAAGTGAAGTTCGTATATTTCTATACGGAGAAACTTACTGATATAAAATATTGTTAATTTATTAAAAATCTCTTCAAATTATTCGTCTTTCCTGTTTAGAATGGTACTGCAGGTCTTTAACAGTCATGACCTGCTATCACCCTTTTAACGGGATTTTAATAAATCGGTAATACATATTTTTCTCGGAAACGGAATTTGGCAGTGTGATTCTCATTACGAAGGAAAAGCGTCCATACGTATTCTTTAATCTTAGTTGAGTGAAATAAATAGGCAATCAGCGCGGAACTGTTTCGAAGGTTGATTGGATATTAATAGGTATTTTCCTTAAGGTTTTTTCTCGATGACACCAAGGAAGAAATAAGCTTCTCGTGTAGTGATATTCTTTTTCCGAATATTGACATTTTTCTTTCTACATTGTAATTATTTTTCCATCGAAATTAGGCCTTGTTCATAGCTGAATATAATATAACTATTATTTGGTTGTTGCAAACGTATATACATACTTCAGTAAAGAGAATAATACTAGACAAAGAAAAGAGGAAATGTGTAGTTTTGAGCTCTTCAATTAAAACAAACCAAACCATGAAAGGGTTTTTCATCGACTCAAGCTATAAAATTGAAGTAAAAAGTTAAAGTAATCATATCGCATCAACATATAATTTAATATGTTGGTAACAGATGAAATTGCGATACCTATTGTATTTTTCGTAAAATCACCCAAAATAATGCAGTCAATAAAATAAATTAAAATTAAAAAGCACTAATAAAGAATATTGATTTATAATAATAATATAATATAATCAAAGATAATATAATATAATATAATCAAAGATACAAATCAAATTGATGATTTATGTAGAAAATGTTTGGTTTTTCCGGAAACTATAGAACATAATATTATATCGGGATGTTCTATATTAGCGCCGTCAGAGTATACATTTAGGCATTATCAAGTTTTCAAAATAATTCACCAATGTTTGGTAATTAAACATAACTTGATTGACTGCCGTAATATAATACCATATTATGAATACGAACCAAATTAATTTTTAGAAAACAAACTTTAAAATATATTATGATAACACTATACTAACAGACCGAACGATCAGTCATAATAGACCCTATATAGTTTTACATGACAACATTAAAAAAATAATATCATTATATCATTGATGTCGCTATTCCAAATTCCTGTAATATTCAAAAATCTTTTAATGAAAAAATAAGAAAATACACAGATTTAGGAAATGAGATAAAAAGAATTTTGGCATTCTCAGACTATAAAAATATTACCATTTGTTATTTCGGCTACTGGCATTATACCTTGCTCTCTCATTAAAAATTTAGGCATATTAGACTATCAAAAAATGTATGTATAATAAATGTAATATTAAAATGCAAAAATCAGTCATTTTAAATACATGTTTAGGAAAGATTTTTTTAAATATTTATGTTGAGGGATCAATAGGATTTATAGGCACTGTTAGGAGTTCTACCAAGCCGAACCCTCTGATATGAAAATATCTGGAGTCGGTGAATTATTTTCCCATTTTATCTCTGGTGATTTGATGTGTTGTTCTTTATTTATTGTGTATTGTTTTGTATTTATTTTGCTTATATAATGCACTTGCATAATGTTGATTGACTAGATGATCATTTGTGGAAAAGTGTGTGGAAGGGTTTAGTTTTTCCTATGGGGAAGATTTAACCCGGACATAAAATCGGAAATATAAAAAAAAATAAAGTGCTATGCAAACTAAAGAAATCACACAATAAAGCAATCTATAAATAAATGCGGATCTCTCGAAATAAAACTCTAAAATATTATTCTTTCCTAAAATTGTAAACAAGGAGTATAATCAAATATTAGAATTTCCATAAGGGGTTCATAAAATCCTGTCAACCGTTCCGTCTTATAAAATTCCCTACCGTTTTTTTCTCTCGGTAGTTTTATTGTTTTTCACAAATAAAAGCTTCCATAAAGTCTGCAGGGGTAACTGGGGTAGCTCCTTAAATCTATCTTTAAGCCCTTAGGGCCATCAATGGGCACCTGAAATAAATTATTTATCGGTAAATGTAGGAAAATATCTAAATGGTGGGTCTGCAAAATTTTTGTTTTTTCTTACAATTCGGGAATGAATTCTCTTACGATTGTTTTTTTAGCACTTGGAAGAGGATTTTGGCTTTGGGTTTTGATGAATATTATTTTCAATTCCACGGAATGTTTATTATTCTTTGTAAATGAATAAACCTACTCATGATATTAATATCTCTTAAAAACATTGTGCACATTCTTAACAAATATGTTAGGTTAACCCTCGTCCAATTAATTCAGCGTGACATTTTTATAAAAAAAAATATTATTTAATATTTGTATTATTTACAATAAATATTTAAATGTAATGCAGTACTATAAAGTAAAAAAATAGCCTTTCCTCACCATAAAGAGAAAAGGTTCTTGTGTTAAGTGAGGGAATTCTATCTAAATTATTAAAAAAAACATATCAAGTAATTAATAAAAATATGTTATAAAAACGTAAGATTTATAAATAATTGATTTAAAGATTTTTCTAACAATAATAACAGATATTTAGCCTCTTATAGTAGTGTAAGATAACTTTTCAATTGTTGCTGAAATTCATAAATATATTCAATTTTTTTTAGATTTAAAGGAAGGTTGTTAAAGTTATACCTAGATAGAGATAGGTGAATTGAATTGGGGTTATCCGCCGCTCACCCGCCTTGGTATAAGTAACAGATGGTTACTCCCTCGGGGTTCTCGCAATGATATTTGTTATTGGTTAAACGACTATACATTTATTATAAAAATAATCTAGAGCCCCAATGTCCCTGCATAGTGGTTTGGCTGCAGGATGCCTACAATATACACCAAAACATAATTAACAGTATCAAAAATGTAAAAATTAAAATAAAATATGCCTAAAAATAATAATGGATCAACATTGAACAACGAAGATGTTTGAAGGTAGCCACGAGGTGAGATTTTTCCTCTGGCATACTTTTATCGTAGAAACAGGAGGAAAAGAAAAACATCCTAAAAAACATCATCCAGGAATTACGTTAAATATCAATCCATTTAACAATGTTCAAATAGAGTAGGGAAGACCTAACATCCCCAAGGAATAGTTCTATAGAGTCTTGGGAAGGAGCTAACCTCTGAAACCATCATGGTTCAAACCCCCATCAACTCCCAGGAGTGTCGTTAGAGGTTTGAACTGTTTAAGAACCTATTTACCTCGATATTTTAAATATATTGTTTAGTAGTCAATTCCTTTCTGCAGCAATTTTTTATCCACACCTATTAATACTAGGTATTACCCTTCAACAAAGTATTGAAAACATACATTAGACATAAGAAATCCGTTTGAGAATGGAACAGGTTCGAAAATAGAAAAAAAACTAGTTTAATACGCATTTAGCGAAACGCATTTTCACAAGCATGCAATGGCCACCCAACTGACTTCTAACGGAATACATAGAAGACGAGTAATTAATCGACTTATAACTACCAAACTGGACGATCTCAGCTGACTACGTTCCACTGCATCATAATTGTTTACTGTAATAAACTGAATTGACCTCTGAAACCAAACCGCATATCTACCTAAACATGACAACCAAAACTCTGACAACTACGAGTAACTTACCAATTATTGATTAACTAACCAACACGGAGAAGCAAATGGAACGTTACATAACTTCTGGAATGCATTCCTCCCTTAATCCACATTCAGAAACTTTCCTGGGATCTTTCTCAATTCATCTTTTCACTACTACTTGTTTATCGATTATTTTTCTGACACCCATATTTCCATCTGACCATATCATCTATACACACCATCTTTATCATGTTCTGGTTATAGGTCGATCAGTCATTTTACACGACTCGGGTCGATCGCGACCCATTGGCGAAGAGATCGAGTACTTTTGATCCGATACGTTACTAAAATAACGAATTTTTATATTTATGTTGTTGCTTATGTGTATAGTAAATGGAGGCCATATGTTAATTTTTTTTTTAGATATTATATACAATCTCAATATTAACCCTTGGAATGCCAGGAGTCAAATGCCAATCGCCGTAAACCGGCTAAAGCTATTTTCGTAATAACTTAAATATTTAAGTGCAAAATTATCTTTTTATAAATTAACTAGATAATTTATTTATATATTTATTAAAAAATATACACAATCATCTATCCTATGTACCTATATCTATCTTAGGATAGCTACTTATATTCAGAGAAAAAATTTCTCTCTCTACTGTTATAAAAAAATGACCTAATGAAGAATAACGAAAATATTCTTGAGTTTTATCGCAATTAGCACCTAAATAAGAGTTCTTATCAATACAAAAGTTCTCATGAGAAAACTTAAAAACCTTTGAAAATCTAAAATATAACATTTGATATGGAATTTTGCGAGGCGCCTTGCCTCAAATAAAATTCACAACTTTGCAAGTGACGAAGCGACAAGCTAGAATAATGTATATATTATTTCCTTACCAAGCTAATAGAATATATTTTGGAACGCTAGGAGCATTTCTTAATGTTCAAAATACCATGAAATCAAAAGTGCTGCAAGTGCTGTGACATACTAAAATCCACGGTGGATTTCTTGGCACAATATTAGCAATCTTCCCAACAGGCCTTCCATTGATATGGTTGGTGTAAATACTGTGACCTGCTCAGGCATGGGGGGACTCTATCGAAACCAGAGTTAAGTTAGCCTCTCAGCAGCTGGGCGTACTGTCACCTTTTGGCTTTTTAATTAACACTGGCATTGGCAATGGGAGCAGTGAACAACTTGATGTAATGTTCTCGCCTTTAATTAAAATGGTTTCCTTTTCATTAATTTGGTGGTGAGCGCGACCGAACAATTTATATTTATTCAGTAAGTAGGTCCACGGTTTATAAAAATACACCCCCACAACCTTCTTGCTTGTCTCGCATACCAATAAAGGGATATTATAATTGTAAGTATTTACAAAAATACATATTTTCCTCGAGAAAATTGCCTTCAACCCCTCACCTTTCGAATGAACACCGTTTGCAAACCTGAAAAATTTAAAATATACAGAATTATAAGTTTGTTAAAAAAAATGAAAAATTGTGTAATTTTGTTGATTATTTTATAGCTTATCTGAATTGGTTGAAGATGAAAAAATTTGGCTACCGTTTTTTTACCTCCAATTAGTCCAATTTGACCTTGAACGCTCTGACTCTGAACGACCGGAAACTACCGAATCCGGTCCCGTAATACGCATTTTATACGTTTCTTATTATTGTCAATCTCTTCTGAGAAAAAACCTTACGTGACAATATCTAAAGGTTTACATTCCTCACAAACTCTGGACTATATTAAGATTGTGCGGTTACTGTTCCTTAAGGCTGTATTCAATTAATTAGTCATGTTAATAATACTGTCGCAGAGTACTTAGTAATTTTTATGATTTTATTTGTATTCTACTCAAGCAAAACGAAGGGAGAACCTTCAATTTATATAAAGCATATTTTTATGTATTTATAATTTGCACAAATTTGTTATAAAGATTAATCAAAATAGTGATTTGGTATTAATCTTCGCCTTATTAAGAGTTTCAGATTCTGTATACGTTATTACTTACCTAAATAGACTAAATACATGTTTTTTGGATGGCTCGTATTAAAATGAGTTAATACCGAAATCGACAGTGATGCCATGTTGAAAATTCGTGGAGTATTTAGTGAAATTAATTACCATCAATACTATCATGTACCACATGGTTAGTCACGAAGGATTAAGACCGCGTTATTAGTATTCTATAGACGTGGACCGTCACTAAATTCAATCGCTTTAATTGCTAAATGGGAAGTCGGCTCTCCCGACCTAGCTGCAAGTTGATTCCCATCGCATCATGAAACCGTTAATAGCATAGCCATTCTCTTTTCACCCCATCCCATCCCAACTTAAAGGGAGGGAGAAAGGGTGGGTTAATGGATGTTCACTAAGGACCCGGATATGTCGGAGGAAGTGGCGGGAAACTTGGATTTGTGATACCCTTTTCAGATGCGAGCTTTCGGCGGATTCAGTTGTGATTTCGACATTCCACCATTTAAATGTTTCTTGGTGCTAAAAATTTATGTGAAACTGTTGTCATGCTGATAGCTTTCACATTATCTTTTTACAAAAATTATCGTTCTAATTTGCTAGTTTTCAACTCATTGAAGTTGATCCAAAATAAAGCAAATATCAAAAAGTGATTTTAGAATACGATTTTTTATTTAATTAACCCTCCCTAATTGAGAATGACTCGTGCTTAGGGAAGGAATAATTTATTTATTGTATTGATTCTCACATCCCTTGGTCAAATAATAACCATTTTTAATTGTAGGAAAAAAAGCAGTATGAAATGACGAAAATTCTGATCGTGATTATATGAAAAAACACTTTCGGAAAATTTGAATCATAGATTAAGAGCATTAGATAAAAAATAAAGGTACATGTAATTGAAAATGTCAGGGAGAAAAAATAGAGATCTTTTAGTAGATTATATACATGTAAATCTATTTATTTGATAGATTTGTGTATATTTCATTTTTTTTATTTTATTTCACAGCTTTTTTATTTAAAAATAATACAAAGATTATTTGCGGCACCTTCTGGAGTGATAAATACTTTTAGTGGCGCCTTTTTTTTTTTTTTGTATTAACTCCACACAGGAGGCCCTGAGGAAAATAATTTCCCTCAGGGCCTATGTCATCTTTGGGGATGCTGTGTGGAGGGTAGGAGGGAGGAAACACAGAGGCCGGCAGTTCGTTCCACAGCCGAGCTGTTGAACTTAAGAACGAATCGTAGAAGCGACCCGTTCTCATGTGACAAATGTCAACCGTGTACAAATGTTGGGCGCGCGTTTGGCGTGTATCCCGACTACGCACCGGTGCCGAAGGGATCAATGACGCTAGTTCCTCAGAGCATCTTCCATTGTAATACCGATAGAACAAGGACAGCATACCTACCTGACGCCTGTGCTCTAAAGATTGCAGTCCGTTTGTTAAGATTGGGGAATCTATCAAACGGACCGCCCGTTCTTGCACAGAGTCAAGGGTTTTTTTCAGGTATTTAGGGGCTCCGGACCAGAGATGGCTGCCAAATTCGACAGTAGGGCGCACTTGCGATTTGTACAGGGTCAGCAGTTGTGTACTATTAAAGTATCTGCGGGCCCTGTACAGTACGCCCAGCTTCTGAGAGGCCAGCTTTACTCTGGCTTCGATGGAGCCCCCATACCTGAGCTGGTCACTTATAGTTACACCAAGCATATCAATGGAAGGCCTGTTCGGAAGATTGCTTCCGTTGAAGGAGACTGGGTTATCATTTAGATCCCTTTTAGACGTAATCAGACAGGATTGGGTCTTTGAAACATTAAATTCGACGAGATTATTTTTACCCCAGGAGGAAATACTCTCGAGATAACCGTGCCTTGGTGAAAGATCACCACTCAGAATTCAAATACTGCTTGAAATTGCTTTAGCCGTGTTTGGTGACCAGATCTGAATAAACACATTTCTCTTTCCCTCTCATTCCCCCCTCACTTCATTCGGACTGCCATAGTCCCAATGTCTACAAATGGTTGATATTCTTGGAATTGTACTGGTGAGGGACAACTGTGTAAAATCAAAATTTTACATAAATGAATTATTTTTGTTTTGTAACATATAATAAAAATGAACATTTAATAAAAATAAACATTTAAAAAAATGATCATTTAATAAACATGAACATTTAATAAAAAATAACATTTAATAAAATTCAATATTTTATAAAAATAAACATTAAGCAAAATTAACGTTTAGTACCTAAAAATGAAAATGAAAAAATGAAAATGATAGTAGAAAAAAAAGGTGAATTTTGCCCCTTGCTTACGCAAAAATAAATAGCATTTAGCTTCAACTTAATAACTTTAACAAACAACTAGTTATATCCGGGGAGATGGTAAAAGATTCATTCGGGTTCAATTTTTCTTTATCAAAGTTAAGTTAAGGGTTGGGAAATGCGAATAAATTATTAAAATAACCAAAAAACCTTAAAAATATATTTTGTGCATGTTTACATCTCCCCTGACTGAAATAGTTGTGTCAATGACTAATTAAGTAAACAAATACATTTTATATTCTTAAATTTACCAAAAATAAACTCTTGATAAAAAGAAACATTTAATAAAGTAACTTTATTTGAAAAATAACATTTAATAAAAATGTGATATTCGAATTCCATCGGTACATATTATAATAAATATTTTATTTTTTTAGTTTGCACTTCGGCAAAAATGAACATTTAATAAAAATAATCCTTTAATAAAAAGAAATTAAATAATGAACATTTAATAAAATGTGATAACAGAATACCACTCTCTCCGGGCAGTTAGGACTTTCATTTTCCGTATATATGGTAATAATGATTTAACAACCCCGAAATAAAAATCCTACAGACTTTCTCACCAATGTGATAGTATACCACCCCCCCATATCCGTTACGCCCCTTAACCGACGGAAGTGAGATAAGCAAAAATGCCAGCACTTAAGAAGAGATTATAATCAGAGGGCGTTCTAGCAATGAATGAGGCCTTTGTAATTCACATACTTGGTCCACAGATCTGGGACATCTGAAGAGAAAGTCGATGAGATTTTTAGATGAATTCAACAAATATATTATTATTATATAATAGGGAAAAGACTTGTTAATTATTTACAAAGTCTTCAGTTACTATAGCTACACACCTATATTTCACTTGAAACTAATAAAAATAAAATAAAATAAGTGATTTATATATTTTTTAATGATTCTAACGGACACATAGAAATCCATGATTTACTTACTCTAATTGCCTTTCTTATACCAAACAGAACTACTCGATCCAAAATTCTATTTAATTATAACATAATATGATGACGGAATCATGAAGATACTCGCATTGTTCGTAGACTGCACGTATAACTTTCGCGGAAGTGGTAGGTAGATGTCTTAAGTGCACGAAAGTTAGTAACAGGAAAGCTACATCATACCTCTTCAATATAAACACTAATATCACAATTTTTTCTATTATTTCACTGATTCGTTTTATTTGTTTGAGCTAATCATTAGTTTACTTCATACGATAACAATTATCATAAAATATGTCAAAGTTCTTATGGTCGAATATAAATCATAAATAAGTTCTTACATTAGAACGAAATTTAACTTCAACTGATCGCCATCTTTGGAAGAATTCTTTCTTTTTCTAGATTATTTGTCTTATTTATTGAAATCGATTTAAATAAATTTAGTTATCAATAATGATATTGTTTTGATAGTGAATGTGCAAATGTGATTGCTGCAGACACATTAGTCTAGGGACATTTATATTTGTACATAAATTTATTTTATACTATACAAGAATGTACTTTAAATGTCCTGTTACTCGTTTAGCTATCATAATCATCGGCACAAACTAATCAACCATCTCAACGTTTTCCGACATAACCGATAACACAATATAATAATAAGAGCTATTCATTAAGACAAGCTTATGCTACATACGAAAAAATGACTTGATAGTGGCTCCCCAACACCAAGTAAACACCCGCTTTTCATCAAATCTGGGATGCGTGGTGCCAAAAACTAGAACCACATTCGCTCAACGACAATTCTGGTCTATCGCCCCTAAAATATACAACGCGTTGGACAGGGACATAAAATCAACTAATACTATATCCCTTTTTATTATACGTGTCCAAAACTGGATATTTGAAAGGGGACGAGCCTTTTTTAAAGAATACATGAGTTCCTAACTTTTAAACCATTATAATAAAATTAACCATGTATCTGTATATGTTTATATGTGAATACACATTACATTTGTGTGTGTTCATATATAGATGTGTATGAATGTATTTACGTATGCATCTATGTATGTCTATGTATGTATGTATATGTATATATATCTGAGCATATATATATGTGTATGTATGTATGTTTGCATGTATGAAAAACATATATTTTGTTTTATATTTTCCTTAAATATGTTTATTTTCTTTTTTTTCCTTCCATATTATGTTTTATTTTTTCTTACTACAACATATGGTTTTATTGTAATTTATAGCATTATGACTACCACAACACGGGCATTAGCCTAGTGTGGGAGTTATTAAGTACACAAAAATTGTAATTCATAAAACTCACTGAATAAATAAAAAAAAAAAAAAAAAATAAATAATAACACTTACCTCCAGCACAGGTACAATTATTGTTCCGTCGTATATTTTGAATGAATAATCTCACTGTACCCCTGTGTTTTTATGTCTGAAAATAATGTAAGACTGGGAAAAACAGTGTGTTTTGCATAAAACCTAAATATTTAAATTAAATTACATTACATTCAGTAAAAAAAACAACTTAGGATTTTTTTTTGTAAACAAAATTTATGAAAGCACAATTGTACCTGCGCTGCCTGTTAACTGTGAAAAAGCAACTCAATCGTCTATATATCGGGAACGGACGAAGATTTTTTAAAATTTACATTAAATATTTAACTAACAGGTGAAGAATTGTCACGACTTATTTACGACTTAAATTGCAAAAGTTACAATTGTGCCTATACTGCTATACAAGTTTTAAAGCAATCCATCCCAGGAGTCCACATTCTAGGTTAATAAATGTTGAGACAGTATAGAAAAAATATATGTATAGGTACTATGTTAATAATTAGATTCCACCCTTTGGATCACAATTTCCCGCAACAATATGATATTTTTTCTCAAATAAAGTGAAGTAAATCCCATCTGACGGGCACCACCGACACCATGTTAGAATGAAATACGTAACACGAAAGAGGGAATATTTCCATCGGCCGATTTTAGATTGATTCGCTCGATTCAAAGGGAACCAATCACAGTTGTGTTGATAATCGAATGTAGGCGATATTTCACTCTCAATATTTATTTGCGTGAATAATTTATGAAGTTTCGACGGGAGATACGCACTGGATCTACGTTGATTTTGATCAAATGGTTCTTTATTTGGTTAAAAATACTAAGGTATTTAGAAATACGGTATTTTTAAATCCTTTCACAAAAAGAATGATAACCTATTAAAAAATGGTTTCGTGTAAGATTAAAGTAAATGAAATTATCATTGTTTGGCATTGATGCCTCCATGGCCCAGTGGATATGCCCTTGGGTTTACATAATTTGATAGGGTTCACTTCTGGTTTAGTAGTTCATTTACATACAATTTTTATGTTTTTAAACATAATTTAAAATCGATTGTATTGTAGTAAATTTTAGTTTTGAAAGTGCATATGACGAATTGGTGGAGGATACAATGTAGGGTTTTTGAATTAACCTTCCTCTTCTGTGGAAATTGTTAAATATCTGATCACGAAATATGGCGTGATTTTTTGTATATTAGTAATTGCTCATTTGTTGTCTGTCAATCCAAATTATCTAGCAGCGACAAGTTCATTGTGAGTTATGGAGTTTTTTCCGTTTAACTACAAAACATTAAAAAGTCATAAGATGTTTGAAATATACTTTCTAAATGCCTATTCAAAATTGACAATGTTTCTAGTGACTTATCCAATTTTAGTTTTTTTAGTGAAATATAATGGAATGTGAAATTATTACAAACGAATCCAAAAATAGGGGCAAAGCCGTTGGATATAATTAATTTTGTAGAAAGAGAGAAAACACTTTATTTCCCCCAACCCTAACAAACAATGCAAAAGCGTTTCACTTTTCAAAAATGATTTTTTCAATAATATTTCATTTTCTCAATAGTTTTACCCTCCCTCAGAGGCAGTCCTAGATCCGCAGGGAAATATTGACCCACAACAGTTTGGTTGATAGGGTTACGTTACAGGACCAAATTACACTTGCTTACACGTGAATTTTACGTACCTACCAATATTTCTCTACCAGAATTACACATGAACAAGATAACATTGGAGCGTTACGCCTACTTTAATAATACATGTTAAAAAAATGTAACCTGATTAAACCTATAATCTAACCTAACCTAACCTAGTCTAGACTAATCTTAACCTTTGACGGTTTCCGTCGTCGAGGGGTAAGACACCTGACTAGCAATCCGTAGGTCGCGAGTTCACTAGCCGTCTTGCAAACGTAAATTTTGCATAATTAATTTGTGTTTTTTAAAATTACTTCACTTAAAATAATATATTTGTGGGACGTTCCAGAGTTGTGGATACTCTTAGTATCTCCCTGCTTGAAATTTCTTTATACGTGTTTGGTGTTAGCCAGGCATTCCTAAACCTTCATCTTCTTGTCTCCTTCCGCTCTCCACCATCTTCAGCCTCACCACTTAAACTCAATTGGGAATGCCGTAGTCTCACTGGCTTCAGACGGTTGGCATAAGTTGGAACTTTAGTGAGATATTTCCATACAAAAACTTGAAATAACTTTTTTTATGAAACAATTTTTTTTAAAAATGTTGTTTATATGGCGCGCACTTACAGCACTAGCGCAAATTCACACCCTCGAAATTGAAGAAACAACTGTTTTTGTGGGTGCAATTCTCTCCATGTGTAATTTAGTCCGCGTGCATATCTGTGCGTGTGTAATTCTGGCAGTGTAATATTGGTACGTGAAATTCACGCCTGCGTAATTTCGTCCTGACACTAGCTTGATAGCACCCTTGATGATAGACAAAGGGATAAAACAGATTTGATCCTGGGTCCCTTCGGAGGCTTCGGACTAGATAGATCCTTTCTGTAGATACGGCTGTACAAGGTATTGATACCAAGAGAATTGGAGAGGGGGAGAGGAAGGGTTAGGTTAGTCACGGAATAGAAATAACCGAAATAAGTCAGATGGGTTATCGGGGATTTTCTTTGGTAAAAATGGATGCGTGGACAACACCCGACTTTCTTTGAGGGAGATTTGGAGTTCAGATTCATTTGATGGGATTAGATTTATCGTCCATTTCTCGACAAAGTAAATAAGTGGGCCTGCTTTCTGTAAAAGAGATACATTTTTAATGGTATATTACTTACAAAAATAGTTTAATATTGTGATATATATTTTTTAATTCAAGTATTGCCTGTTATCTTCATATTATTATTTATCCAACGTAAAGTTTGTGTTGGTCTGGATACTCCCGATATAATCCCGATTAACGGCTAAAAGTATTATAGAGATTTGTTATTGGGGTGTTATGTCGTGTTGCGCTACCTCCTTCTTTAGCCAACGTTTCAGACAGCATTGCATCATTGTCCATCATCAGGGCAGATATGTATTTAAGGTTGTGATGAAATGTGTGCTAATGTATGAAGGTGTGATACCGTGTTGCCAGCTCCAACCCTTTAAGAGCTGACAGAAACGTATAATTTTAAAGTGGTTTTTCTGCTTTTATTTAGTTTTGGTGTAGCCGTCAATAACCGGATACCAAAAACTACCGAGCTTAGCTCCATCGTCTCTATTAATATTTACGGGATTTTTGTGAATTCCAATTGCCTCCGTAATCAGCCGTGCTCTATAAGTTTGAGCATTCTAGCATTTGATTGAAACCGGGCATTATTTTGGATTTGTTCCTGAAGTCCTGGGGAGACCCAGCTCTAAATTGCACATCTGCCCTGATGATGGTCACTGCAATACTGTCTGAAGCGTTGGCTAAAGAAGGAGGTAGCGCAACACGGCAAAATACCTCATAAACAAATCACTATAATACATTTATAGATATCCGTTCTTCTAGGTGCGTTTTAAAACATCATATATGTCTTCTACTACTCTTTAAAACATTTTTTTCAAAGCCTGAAATGGACTTAGATTCGGCGTTTAGCAAGGAAACAACTCGTTATTATTTTAACCAGGATACGCAATGTAGATTTTCTTTGATGTGTTTTATACCAGTAGTTAGAACCCGGAGATTAAAAAAATAATATTAGTTCTAGAATTCGACTGTGGTAGAAGTCTCAGAAATTAGATTTTAGTTTTGCGCTAGAATCTAAAATTAAGTTGAATAAAACTTTCTACTCAAGCGTAATAAAATAAATAAGGGAGAGGTTTTCTCAAAGAAACAAGAATGGAAGGTTTTTCTCAATAGCGAGCACTAGAACCTTTTATTGAAGGCGAGGGAGGAATATGAAAGATCATAGCTTTGTCTGAGAATCAGTAGTTTAGGAGTTAAATATTTTGCAGGCAGCGGTAGATTTGTCGGGTTCCTGGTTATCTGGGAGGATTGCTTCGAAATGATCGGCATTTTTATTCTGGGATACGAACAACTGGAATATTTAAGGGTAAACTTTTCATTGGTGTACTTCTAGTTTTAGATATTCCAGTTCTGAATTTTGTCTTAAGAAAACGCAAATCAAACGATTTTTATTCTGATCAAAAAGCGACTAGACCATTTTTAATAATTTTCGTTTTTTCGAACTGTAACTAAATCATGTATGTATTGTGCAGACCTTTTCACTAAGAACAGCTGGTTTAGCAAAGGAAAAAATCACTACTCACTGTGGGGACGGAATTGAACTTATCCGATCAGTCGAGAATTTCATCCATCGGAGTGTGGACTTACCAAATGGAGCCCTAATTGTAATAATAATGATAAAAAAATCAATGAATTATTTGCTGAAACTCATTTTGGGACCACGTTGTTACCACATGTGTGATTTTAATGAACTAATTCCGTGCATAATAATATAATCATTTTGCGTTTATTTTTGGAATAACTTAAAGAGTAAAACCTCAAATTGTAATATTTAATCAGTAAAGATAATATTAGCGATTCTCAAAGGAAATATTGAAGCAAAAAAATCAGTGAAAGATTCAAATCAAATCAAATCAAATCAAAAATTATTTATTGTAAAATAAAAATTACAAAAGGTGTAGCTTATGGGTAGACCCCATTTCTTCCAGCTAACCACATTTATTTAATTACAATGTTTATATAATATGTTTTGTACAATGTTTATACAGATAAAATAACAATATACCAATGAAAAAATAAAAAAATACAAATATATATA
The DNA here is from genome assembly GCA_026573805.1 of Hesperophylax magnus. Classification (NCBI taxonomy): domain Eukaryota; kingdom Metazoa; phylum Arthropoda; class Insecta; order Trichoptera; family Limnephilidae; genus Hesperophylax; species Hesperophylax magnus. Next base: position 705,203 of record JAIUSX010000018.1, read on the forward strand.
CCAATAAAAATAGGCGTTTCATTTACGTGAGGTATTCACTCAACGTGTAGTGACATTTATTAACAAGGAAAGTGTTTAGTAACGATTTGAATTTGTGTGTATCTTGTATTTGTTTAATGTTATGTGGAAGGTTGTTATATACTTTAATGGCCATGTAGTATGGTCCTTTTTGGAATATTGTTTTGTTTGCTTTTGGTATTAGTAAGTTTTCTGTGAGCCTTGTAGCGTATTTATGTGTCGAGTTTTTTAGTGGGAACTTGTCTGTAGATGATCGCACTAACATGCATAACTCCATAATATATATATCTGTGACTGTCAGAATTTTCAGATTTTTAAACATAGGTCTACATGAATCTAAACGATCAGAGTTTGTAATTTTTCTTATGCATCTCTTTTGTATGATGAAAACATCTTTAGCGTTTACCGAGTTTCCCCAAAAAATAATACCGTATTTTATTATTGAATATACATAACCATAGTATGCGGCTATTACTGATTCGGTGTTTAATATTTTTCTCAAGGTACCCAGAACATAAGAAAAACTACTGATTTTTGCTACAATTTTTGAGACATGTTCTTTCCAGTTTATGTTTGTATCTAATTCTATTCCCAGTAGTGAACAGGTTTGGGAAGGTTCGATTATATTATTATTAATGTTTACATTTATATTTATAGGTGTAGCTTGCACTGGACAAAATTTTAAAATTTGGGTTTTGTTTGTGTTGAGTGATAGATGTTGCGATAACAGCCAGTTTGCTATTAATTGGCAAGTCTCGTTAACTTGTTTGTTAAATTCGTCAACGTCTCCATTACATTCAAACAACAAAGCGGTGTCATCAGCAAACATTGAACATTCTGTGCCAGCAATTATTGGAAGTTCGTTTATATAGATAAGGAAGAGGAGAGGCCCAAGAATGCTTCCTTGTGGCACACCCTTGTTTATTGTTCTCCATTTGGATTCTACCATGTACTGGACCATTTTTTCATTGATATTTGAAATTTGAACTTTCTGCTGACGATTTTTTAAGTACGATTCAAACCATTTTAATGCTAAACCTCTAATACCCACATGTTCAAGTTTAATTAGAAGAAGCTCATGATCAACATTGTCGAATGCTTTTGAGAGGTCGAGAAAGATACCTACAGTTTTTTTACTAATATTAATATTTTCTAGAATTTTGTTCAAAAAATTGAATACTGCCTGTGTTGTTGAACGGCCTTTACGGAATCCAAATTGTTGTGGACATATTATCTCAAAGTTTTCGAGAAAGTTATAAATGCGATTGTACATGGCTCTTTCAAATATTTTTGAAAAGTTTGTTAATAAGGATATCGGTCTGTAGTTTGAGATTTCCTGTTTAGGACCCTTCTTATACAAAGGTACAATAATAGATTGTTTTAATTGTTCTGGGAAGGTTCCTGATTCAAAAGATTTGTTAATTAATATTTCCAACGGGTAACTTAACGCTTCGGCACATGCTTTTATAATTTTTATAGGCATTTTGTCAGTGCCGACACTGCTTTTATTTTTCAGTTTTACGATGATTTTAATAATTTCCTCCCTGTTTACAGGCGTTATAAAGAATGATCGCGACTGTTTGTTTTTGACTGTTTTGGCAGATTGTGGATGTAGAGATGTATTTTGTGGTGGTGGCGGTGGTGCAAAGAAAATGTTAAATTCATTTGCAATGTTTTTTGGTTCTGATACCAGGTTATCATTTATTTTAAGACAGATTTTTGGTTTACTTTTAGAATTAGAATTATTTGAGTTCTCTTTTATTATGTTCCACGATGTTTTGGTTTTATTTTGCGCGTTTTGAATTCGTTTACTATTGTAATTTCGTTTAGCTACCTGTTTCACTTTACTGAGAATTTTTTTGTATTGTTTGTAATTGTTTATGATTGTGAGGTCATTTGTGTTTTTTTGTTTCATGTACAGATGTCTTTTTTTTCTAATAGATATCTTAATACCAGTCGTTACCCAATTTATTTTGCGTTTTTGAGGAAATTTATACTGTTTAAAGGGGAAACAAAGCTTCATACCATTATTTATTTCATTAATGAAGTATTCGTAGCTGTCATTAATGGATTCAAAGGAATTCAGTGGTTCCCAACATATACACGATAAGTAATTGTTAAAAATGTTTGTGTTTTCTGTGTTAAATAATTGTTTTTTTGTATACCACGTTTGGTTTATATTATATTCTGTTTTTACGTGTATTAACTGTGCCATATGATCTGATACAGCTAATTCTGTGACTTCCCATGTGTAGGAGCTTTTTGATATATTTGTACCTATATGATCAATTATACTTTTTTTATTTCCTTGTATACGAGTAGGTTTATCAATAATCAAGCGTATGTTGTGAGATTTTAGTGTGTTTTTGAGTGAATCTGCGTTTTTGTTCTTGTAGCTTGTATCAATATTTAAATCACCGCAGAGTATTATTTGTTTTTTGTTGTTTTTGCAAATTTTGTTTAATAATAGTTCAAGTTGTTCAAAAAAAATATTTATATCAGAGTCATTATAGTAGACTGTACAAATTATCATTTTAAGTTTTGGAATTTCAATACCAACACATTCAAATACAAATTCTTTTGTTATTTGTTTAACAAATTCTAGTTCTTTAAATACAATGTTTTCGTTTAAGTAAATGGAGACACCTCCATGAATATGACTCTCTCGACAAAAAATTGAACCTAATTTATAACCATTAAAATTAATAGATGTCGTTTCATCCTTTTGTAGCCAGTGTTCGCTAACACAAAGTACATCGATATTTTTTTCATATAGAATATTTTCTAATTCTAACATTTTATTTCGAATGCATTGTACATTTTGATGCATTATATTGAAGGTGGATTTGATGTCGTCAAGTTTAGGAGTACGAGTATTATTCATAAAAAAATAGTTTGTTGTTCCGGGTAAGGTGAGTTCCTGTCATCTCGGGTTTGTGTAGGAATGGATGAATGAGTATATTTTGGGTTTTTTTCTGATGGATGTGGGTGCTCAAAATTGTAGACTGATATTTTATTGATCTCATTTTTTATATACGCCCTTGTTAAGCTCATCATTTTGATAATTGTATGGTTATTCATTTTTTCATAAAAAAATGGGCCCAGTAAATTTACAATAATTTTTGAATTCGAAGATGTGAGATGTAATCTCAGAATTCAGTTTATAGATGTTTAAATAGTTGTTTTTAGTAACTGGATGTATTAGGACATTAGTATGGGCTAGTTGTCGTAGAGTGTAGTACAAGTTGCTTAGAAAGTTTTTAGGGGATGTCTCATTTTCTCCGGCTATTAAAATTACAAAATCATTTTTGTTTAAATTCTTACTTTCTCTTATGATGTTTGCCGTGTACCAGTCTAGTGTTGCCCCAGGGTATATATAGCTGGAACAATCTACATCTTTAAAGTTTTTTTCCAGATTTCTTCTTATTTGGTGGCCTGCTTCTTCTCCAAAGATCCGTATTTTTATTTCTTTCCATTGAAGTTGTGCTGTTTTAATTCTGCGATGTGTGATGTGTCTTTTGATTCGGTCGCATATAGGAATTGAACGTAGAACCTCAACCTTGTCGGGGCTATGCTCATCCACTGAGCTAATTCGACCATATTCTCTTCGCTTATATTTAACTTTATCATCCCTCGACTAAGTACTACCAAAATTATCTTCTTTTTCTTAACGCATATTTATTAATGGCTGTTATCTTTGTATGGTTTGTCCAGAATTAAATGTAATCCAGAAAGTGTCTTTGATAAAAACATAAACTTTCTATCATGTGCAACATCTATCTGAGAGCTCAGACATCTGAGATCAGCGAGGCTGTGGTCCCATTCAAATTTTCGTTTGAAAATTGCTAATATTGTCTTAAATGATTTAAAATAATACTTTTTTATTTTTAAGTGACATAAAACAGGCAAGTTCATCATGTACAAGTGAAGCATTGTCTTTGTAATTTTCTCTCGGGTCATAATTGTTATCGACGATTAATAATTAATTTTGGAGTGTGCCACTATTTTGTTGATGGTACGTTTTGGCGTTCAAATAATGAATCGTGCAACCGATTAAAATCTGAAGATATTAAAATCTGGCTGATTTAAAATGATTCCACTTGAAAAGCTGGCGATTTTGATGATCTGGCTGTAACGAGGTTTGTAGACATCAATATATTTTATGTCAGTGATAGAGATTTTAAAAGAAAAACTTTGCGATTGCAGAAATAATCTTTTCCTGATTGACGCGATCTTCACCGCTCCCTCGGCATAACTTTCTTAATATCTGTCGTAATTTCTTCAATATATTAAATATATCATGTTTGGATTCGAAAATCTAAATGAAAAAAAAACTTTTACGCACTGAACTGAAATATTGTTTTGAATAATAGTTTTTTTTCCTTTTATATGCTTATACCATGGAACTTGCTTTATTCTATGGCAATAAATCGTTTTGCACAGCCACATCTCCGTCAAGGCAGTATTATCGGACATGGTATTTAATTTATTAAAATTTATTTAAATACAGCAAAAGAGTCCCAACCGTTCGGAGCCGGAGAGACTATGGCATTCCGATTTATATGGTGTGAGGCTGAAGGTAGTAGGGAAGGGAAGGAGATGGACATTTCAAGTAACTTTTGAACTCTGAATGATGGTCTTTCACCAGGGCGATATAAAGAGTATCCTCCACTCTGGAAGTATTAACTATTTTAAATATAATTTTTAAATAATCGATTGAGAAACAACAGTAATTAATCAAATAAAAAATACTTTAATTAAATCAAATTAATTACGACAAGATTTGAAACAGCATCCTTATGATTTCTATATTGACCGAATTACCTACATCTGCCCAAATTTTTTTTATTTATTTATTACCTACATCTGCCCAAAAAGTGATATACAAAAAGAAACTGTCTCACATTTGAGAATATTTCCGAAAATATTTCATGAGGGTTTATTTGCATAAAATATTTATTAATTTTCAAGGTGTCTCGAGGCCACAATAAGTAAAATACCGCATTGCCTAAGGTACACGATAAACCAGAAACAAATTCTTAAAATTTTCTAATGCCTTTAATTCCAGATTTCAGCTTTGTGGCGTCGAGACGGTGGCAAATAACTCAAAAGTAGCGTCGCGCGCGGCGTGTTAGTTAGGTATCAAATTATATTACGTTAATTTATTGTCTCATTCGCGCACCAAATAAATGGCTTTAACTAACAGCAGTTGTCTTGATTCATTTTAGCTTTAGTTAACATAAATAATTCATGGAAATGAATTGTTTGCCACATCAGAGCTTTATCAAAAAATACTTATATAATTTTTTTTAACGTGGATAACAATAATACTTTCCGCTCTTATTAAAGTTGAACCATTAAATATATGTTATTTAATTATAATACTGTGTCAAAAATGTATACAAATAAAATTTATGCAAAAGATTAATTATTGTTAAAACGATTCCTTCACTGAATACCAATTGTTTTATATTTAAATTGTTAGGCTAGTTGAAAGTTACAGTTTCTTTTATAAAATAAAATATTTTTTGAAAAACATAATAAGAATTTCATAACAATTTAAATCTTTTTAAAAAATAGTTGTAGAGTCAAAAAATCATTGGTAATTAAAGACAAACATCCTTAATATTTGACAAAATTATAGGTATGGGTACCTATTTACTTTTGATTAATAAACAAAATTTGTTAACATATAAATATTTTTTTCCAAAAATATGTAAAATATCTTATTGAGTTTCAGTTTGTTTTCTAATTTCAATAAAATATTTCCCTATTGAGTTTCAGTTTGTGTTCCAATTTCAGTAAAATATTGCCCTACTGAGCTTCACTTTGTGTTACAATTTCAATAAAAAAATTATCCTATTGAGTTTCAGTTTGTGTTACAATTTCAGTAAAAAATCACCCTATTGAGTTTTTAGTTTGTGTTCCAATTTCAATAAAAAATTACCCTATTGAGTTTCAGTTTGTGTTACAATTTCAGTAAAATATTACCCTATTGAGTTTTAGTTTGTGTTCCAATTTTAGTAAAAAAATTACCCTATTGAGTTTCAGTTTGTGTTCCAATTTCAGTAAAAAAATTACCCTATTGAGTTTCAGTTTGTGTTACAATTTCAATAAAAAAATACCCCATTGAGTTTCAGTTTATGTTCCAATTTCAGTAAAATATTACCCTATTGAGTTTCACTTTGTGTTACAATTTCAATAAAAAAATTACCCTATTGAGTTTCAGTTTGTGTTACAATTTCAGTAAAAAATTACCCTATTGAGTTTCAGTTTTTGTTACAATTTCAGTAAAAAATTACCCTATTGAGTTTCAGTTTGTGTTACAATTTCAGTAAAATATTACCCCATTGAGTTTTAGTTTGTGTTCCAATTTCAGTAAAAAAATTACCCTATTGAGTTTCAGTTTATGTTCCAATTTCAATATAAAATTACCCTATTGAGTTTCAGTTTGTGTTACAATTTCAGTAAAATATTACCCTATTGAGTTTTAGTTTGTGTTCCAATTTCAGTAAAAAAATTACCTTATTGAGTTTCAGTTTATGTTCCAATTTCAATAAAATATTACCCTATTGAGTTTAAGTTTGTGTTCCAATTTCAGTGACAATTTTTCGCTATTTCACATCGATGATAAAATATTATTTACTAATTGAGATTTCAATGTGTCGATGGCTTTGAGCAGTAAACGTATTGAACTTCGGTTTTTAAAATACTATTTTTTTAACACACCAATAAAAATTCTATTATGATTTTCTAGGTCGTCGCTATATTTCCATTCTCTATCATCTCGAGCCCCGAACCCTTTGAAAGGTCCATCGAAGACAACTTGAAGCATTCATTGCTTAAATATTTTCACGTCACATATTTCCTTAAAAAAAAATTGTATTTTCTCAAACTTTTAAATAAATTCTTCACATTATTGCTAACGAATGACTTATACATAGTTACATGTATCGGTACACAAAACATTGAGTTACTCACGAGTAAAAAAATCAACTGTCTGATGTCCGTTTTTAATGAAACTTTTATGAATATGAGAATATTATTCATGGAACTGCGAAAATAAAAAACATTTCCGGTCAGAACTTTGATTTCTGCTGCTATCTTTACTTTATGAAAATAATATATTACGGACTCATTCCTTAATACACAGAACGGATGACTTGGTAGAGCTATTGAAATTTAGGTAGGTATTTAATATTTTAACGATAAATAATTTCATAATAATACTATATATATATATATATATTGTTACGTAATACAGTCTCCCTATTGTTGAATAGAGCATGGTTGCCCCAACTTCCCCTCACCGCGTGTGTCAAACACGCCGCCAGATGGTCAAAATCACGTGCACAATAGCAGACCGTCGGCAGCAAGCAGCGCGCCCCCCCGTTCCCCGACCCGCGCTTGCTTCGCGGCGCCTCGCCAGTCTAGCTCCGGCCTCCGCGGTGGCAACAGGTTCTCTTGTATACGGACCGCAAACACTCGCAATGACTTGCATAATTACGCGAACAGACGGAATCTCGTGCCAGTTTCTTAATTAATCACTATCGAATTTACAATCATGTTTATTATTACGGTTCGGGCTAACTCAATGGAGTCCCGTTCCCGTGTAAAATCCCGAGTGCACTTCACCGCCTCAACTGACCCGCCGCCTGTGAGCGCGGGTACCTCTGGCTCAACATGATGCCCCATACCACATCGAGACGATTCGTAAGCTTTCAACCTTCCCCCTTTTCTTGTGTTCAATTCTCGTAAATTTCATGTAGAATCCACGCTTTATCTGGTCGTCATAAATTAGTAGAGAGAGTTAGTAGGGAGATCTATGTTAACCTGTATTTCTCGAGACATTTAATATACCTTGTGCCCTTACTTATGTGTTATTATTGTGATGTCCTTTTCCAACCTCCTGACCGATGGACGAGCTGCTGATCAAAGAACTGCCCACCCCTGATTGTACACGAGTCATCTGCTTTACCTTTCTATTGAGCTTAGCCAATGTTTAACCAGGTTCGAGTCCCGGTTTATCCATATGTTAGCACTGGCCCCTTCAACGTGGATTTTTTCTTTGGTCATTAGTAGTCCATCGGGAGGTCAAATTGGAAATAATCTTGAACTCTTTCACTGTGTTTTATGTCTTGCTTTGTATTAACAATTGAATAACTATGTTTTCTTCCAATAAATCATAGCTGTTCTACAAACCATCGCGTCAAATCTAAAACAACCGTGTCACATTAAAACTATTCTGTGTTAAATTACAAGTTCTACGAATCGTCACTCGACAAAATTTAATTACCGGTATTCTATCACAAGGTGCGCAACCAACATTCACTTCTTTTCGGACATCTCAAACATCACATAGTGATCTTTAACCATGAAGGTTTACTTTCCGAGTACAACTATTAGAGGAAACGAGCTACATTAAACTACAATTCAACAATTTCAAATCTTGTACATGATACAAAATAAATTCCTTGTTAGTGGAGCCATAAGCCAGCATCGTTCTGCAAAATTCATAGACAAGGAAAACTAACGCCCTTCTGTCATCTGATAATTTCGCTTTATATGTAATAAAGGTGGGTAGAGTATCCTTTTTGAAAGAAAAGTCTTGAAAGCCGACTTACCCTTTACATATAATTGAGATTCGCGATTGACGTAAATCCCCGACTCTCGGCCCTTCTCCGCCTCGAGCCTGTCGTGTCCAGGGAAAGGGATGCTTGCGTGTAAATAACCAAAAGCTGGTTCTGCCTAAATTCAAACAATTAGTCACGAATCACAAACAACCCTCCATTAATTGTTGAAAGAAAAAACAATACTTCCTCGAAATCTGTATTCGGAAATTTTTCGGAATTTTGAAATTTTTTTTTCGGAAATTTGGTTTTTTCGGAAATTTTTCAAAACGCACAATCTCAGGGACTTTTCCATCAAAATCCCAGGACAACCCCTGGCCGTTTTTTTTCAAAAATCAAGGACTTTGAAATTTTTTCGGAAAATTTTAATTTTTTCGGAAATCTGTTTTTTGGAAATTTTTTTTTTTCAAAACGCACATCTCAGGGACTTTTCCATCAAAATCCCAGGACAATCCCTGGCCGTTTTTTTTTTCGAATCAAAGACTTGGAAATTTTTCAAAAATTTCCTTCACTCATCTAGGACTTTGAAATTTTTCGAAAATTTTTTTCAAAACGCACAATCTCAGGGACTTTTCCACTAAAATTGCAAGGAGACCCCTGGCCGTTTTTTTTTTCAAATCAAAGACTTGGAAATTTTTCAAAAATTTCCTTCACTCATCTAGGACTTTGAAATTTTTTCGAAAATTTTTTTCAAAACGCACATCTCAGAAACTTTTCCATCAAAAACACAAGGAAACCGCTGGCCATTTTTTTTTTTTTTTTTCCATATTGGGACTTCAAAAAATTTTTCACAAAATTCTTCACCCATCATCACAAGCTCATCTTTTTTTGAAAAAACTCAGCCACAACACTCTGACAATTCTTTTTTTCTTTTCACAATGTCTAACTCAACTAGCCACAAAATGAATCCTCGAAACAACACCTTAGGCATAATAGCCAACATCTGCTCTCGAAGTACGCAAAGTTTAGAAAAGGAATTGAAAGACAGGAATATTTCTCCTTTCAACAAAACCAAAAACGTCCTGATCAAGTACGCAACATATTATAACAGGAAATATATTAGGAGACTGGAATTTCAACCCGGCAGTATAACAATCTCTGACACAAGCACACCTACTTGCACAGAAATTAAACCACCAATTACACCCGTCAAGGAAACCACAAAACCCTTCGATCTAACTGGATGGAAAATTAAGTACAACGGCAATACTAACGTAGAAGATTTCATCGACCGAATTGAAGAAACAGCCGCGATACGCAACATTCCTACTGAGATACTACACCGTAACTTCATAGATCTCATCTCGCACGAGCTACTCTCCTGGCATAGAATTCACAAGAAAAAAGTAAGCTCCTGGCCCGAACTCAAAGCTGCTCTCCTGAAAAGTTTCGCACCAAAAGAAACACAGCATAGGATTAAGTCTACTCTGTTTTCCATCAAACAATTCTCCAACGAAACAGTAGCACAATACGCCCAGAGAGCAGATCTTCTAAACATCAAACTGACAACTCCAGTCCCTGAAACAGAGCTAGTCCCTATCTTGACTGATGGCCTCCTAGCAAGATATGAGAACATAATAACCTCTCAAAAAATATCCTCAGTAGAACAACTCAAAGATGTCTGTCTTCTATTGGAAAACTATCAAGATAAAAGAAGAAACACCAAGACTTCTAACGAGCCCCTTCTACCAAGCCTCGCCTCTCGGTCATCCAATCAAATTAAACCAGAGTTTAACGAGAAGAAGTTTTGCACCTTTTGCAAAAGAACCGGACACTCACAATCATCTTGCTACAAAAAAGCTAAACTTTCGTATACCCAAGATAACAGGGGCCACCAAAAGCGCCCCCGCGACCATTCTCCTCAACATGACAACTTGAGGGAAATCTTCAAGAGATCAAGAAATAACCTTGAAAGATTACATCCTTCTAACAACTTAATTGCAAGACCACCTACAGATTTCTCTAAACCTCCGCCAAATTGGTCCAAGAGAACTCCAAAAAACTAAGACTCAACCCCTCGGAAGTTCATTCAATATCTAGGCCTACTGAATGGACCGAGTGGTTGAAACACATTGCATATTTCAAAGAGGCCTTACAACTTTCTACAGTGAGCTGCACTCAAGCTAAAGATGGTCGCCCATACGCGCAATTTTCTGTTAATGACGTCGTCTTCTCTGGACTACTGGATAGTGGAGCTTCAGTTAGCTGCCTCGGCGGTAACGCCCACATCCCCTTTGTCAACAATGGATTCACAATCAACAAACACCCCGCTTTCGTCACCACTGCAGACAACAACACTCAAAAAGTCACAGGAGCAATTGTCCTACCTGTCAAGTGTGGAAGTAAATCAATTCCAATAAATTTTCTAATTGTACCAACCATCACCCAGAAATTTATTCTTGGAGTTGATTTTTGGAAAGCATTCAACATTGCACCCCAGGTTTTCAACCCATGCAACAACACCACACCCACCACCTCAATCAACGAAATCCGTACAATAATTCCGTACGAGAACCTTCACCCACCACAGGCCGAACAACTGGAAAGCATGATCAAGAAATTTGAATCAATCTCGTTCGAAAAGTGTGGACTTGGTTTGACAAATTTAGTCAAACATCACATCAAGACAAATGGACCACCTATCAAACAAAGATACTACAATTTGGCTCCCCAGAAACTAAAACTGTTGGAGAAGGAACTCGATGATATGTTAAATATGGGCATCGTGGTTCCCAGCAGAAGCCCCTGGACCAACCCCACACTCTTGGTATCCAAAAAAGACGGTTCCGCCCGATTCTGCCTCGACAGTAGAAGACTTAATGCCTGCACTGAGGCTGACGCGTACCCACTTCCGCTTGTACACGCAATCCTGGATAAACTACGCAACGCAAAATTCATCTCTTCAATAGATCTGTCCAAAGCATTCTGGCAGATACCTTTGGATGAAGTTTCATGTGAAAAAACAGCATTTGTAGTGCCCGGCAGAGGAATGTTCCACTTTAAGAGACTCCCTTTCGGTTTAAAAAACAGCCCTGCTGAGCTACAAAGACTGATGGACAGACTGTTCGGCCCCGAATCCGACAATAATTTGTTCTGCTACCTGGACGACCTAATAATCATCAGCGACACGTTTGAAAAACACATCGCCACCCTAGAAAGAGTATTCCAACAACTCAAGTTTGCCGGATTAACAATCAACCTAAAGAAATCCGAATTTTGCAAATCACGCCTACGCTACCTCGGCTTTGTAATAGACGAAAAAGGTCTAAGGACCGACCCTGCCAAAGTCGAAGCTATGACAAACTTTCCCAGGCCAAAGAATGCTAAAGAAGTTAAAGGTTTCCTTGGTCTCGCCGGATACTACAGAAGATTCATAAGGGATTTCTCCACAATAGCGGCCCCCCTTAACAAAATTACCGGTACCCGTAAAGGTGTCAGTAACTTCGCTTGGTCTGCCGAAACTGAAAAGGCTTTCACCTCTCTAAAAACAGCACTGCAATCTGCACCGGTACTAAACTGTCCAGATTTCAATTTGCCTTTCACCCTGCATACAGACGCCTCCAATGTTGGAATCGGCGGAGTCCTAACACAAGAATTCCCCGACGGCGAACACCCAGTGGCATACTTCTCTCGTAGTCTAAACAAACACGAAAAAAACTATGGGATAACTGAAAAGGAACTACTCGCAGTCATGGACTCTATCCACCATTTCCGCGGCTATATCGAAGGCAGTAAGTTCTCAGTCATCACCGATCACAGTAGCCTAAAATGGTTGGTATCATTAAGCAACCCATCTGGTAGATTGGCCCGCTGGTCGTCTCGCCTATCACAATACACCTTTGATGTCATCCATCGTAAAGGCGCAGACAATATCGTCCCAGACGCCCTCTCAAGAATAGAACTCGCCACTCTGACCTCCGAAGAAGCAACACCAACTCCTACCACCAAAGACACTTGGTATTTAAAAACCTACGAGGAATGCAGGAACAACCCGCAAAAATTTCCCAACTTTATTATAAAAGAAGGTCGGTTATATCGTAACTGCAAACCACCACTGTCTATACTCGAGGACTATGCTTGGAAGTTAGTCATTCCCTCAGAGGACACACAAAAAATTATCATTGACAATCACAGCGCCCCCGGATCCATACACCCAGGAACTTTCAAAACCTATAAGAAGATAGCCTTAAGGTATTACTGGCCAGGCCTGTTTAAACAAGTTCGCAACTACATCTCTAAGTGCGACATTTGCAAAGCATACAAACATAGTACTGCACCCCCATCTGGTCTCATGAATAACCCCAAACGAGCAGACAGGCCATTACAATCATTCTCTATGGATCTCATCGGCCCTTTTCCCAGAAGCTACGCCGGAAACATGCATATACTTAGCATAGTGGATGTATTCACAAAGTTCTGTTGGATCTTCCCATTAAAAAGAGCCACAGCCTCTGCAATCATAAACTTGTTAGAAAAAAACATTTTTATTCCCTACGGCACTCCTCGCACCGTCATTTGCGACAATGGAAAACAATTCATAGCTCTGGAATTCAAGGAATTTCTGGCCAAATATGGCATAAAAGATATTTTCTATAATACCCTTTACACGCCTCAAAATAATACGGTAGAGCGTTACAACCAGACCATCAACACAGCTCTGGCAATCCTGGTTGACAAAGATCAACGAACATGGTGCAAAAATCTAGAAAAAATTCAAGCTGCACTAAACAATACAGTGAACCTCACTACTGGGTACACCCCTTTCTTCCTCAAACATGGTATGGAACAAATTGTTCATGGCTCCTTGCATTGGGACGCTAGCCTCCCATCATCTTTTCCTCCTTCTACTGATAACCCATCAGAGAATTATGCTCACCGTCTTGAGGAACTTTCCGCTATCTACAGCGAAGTCACAGATGCGTTGATACTTGCTCACAAAAAGAGTGCAAACAGATATAATTTACGCAGGAAACATGTTACCTTTAAGGAAAACGACATAGTTTGGAGACGCAACAACACACTCTCACAAGGTGCTCTGTATTTCTCTGCAAAACTAGCTCCTCGCTTTGTTAAAGCAAAAGTCCTGAGAAAAATCTCCGATGTAGTGTACACCCTATCGGATGCCTCTGGGAAACACATCGGCAACTATCACGTGAAAGATATTGTCAAACTAGGAAGTGTGGACACAACAGACACCACCTTCACTAGGTCACACTCACATAACTAACAAACTTTTGGCTCTACCTTTGTCCCACGAGACTTGGCCCTCGTGCAGACAAATAGCATGTCTTAATGCGTTAGTTTCATATAAAAACTCGCATTTTCGACCTCGGCAAGGTAACCTTTTTTTCTAAAACACAGAAGTGTCAACTGTGGTTTTAAATCATTTCTCACCAATACTTGTACTATTATGCTCTTTTGTATAAACCCTTTGTTATTTTTGTTTCTTTGTCACACCTCACCGTGTAATGTTTATAAATTGTACTAATATTTTGTACGTATCTTCTCTGGAACTGATATCATTCCAGTCAAGAGACTTTTTCCACTTCCCGAACAATTTATGCTCCCGGAGTCATGACCCTGGACATCATTTGTTAGTCATTACCATTCTGACACTTACGACACTAAATACATAACTATTTTTTGTCATAAATACCACAAAAGTCACGTACAACATTGTTTTGTAAATATTTTTTTTCTCTTTTGTTCTTCACATTGTTCTTTCACTTTGTTCTTCACATTGTTCTTTACATTGTTCTTTCACATTTGTTCTTCACATTTGTTCCAATGGGTTCCATCGTACATAAAACAATGGCCCCTTTGCAACATACACCCAATTGAGGTGAATATTCTACCCCTGTAACTTGTAATCATAATGCGTGTGTAAATTCCAGTTTGGTATCGTCATTTGATTCAAGTTTACATAGGTGTAACAAATAAAAAGTTACAATTACTTTGTTTTAAAGTTTTTTCAGTTTTTTCTAAAAAATTGAATGGCGCTCAACATTCCCATTTGCTCTAATTGGTTGTTTTTTCAGAATTTGATATTGACACGTCAATTCTGAAAAAGGTTGTTGTAAAGGAGAACAAACACCGATTTGTCCTCCTCATCAATAACATTGTATAATACATAACACCTTTCGGTCACATTGAGTTTGTAAAATCTTAAGATCTCAACTTCCTGACCCCAATTTGTTATATTATGTACTACTATTTTGACTTAAATAAGCATTAATTTGCCTTGTCAAATACACCGAGCCAGGTCACTCATATTAAGTCATCCTGTGTCTCTAGGTGCCTTTTGTATCAAATTTGTAACATAAAGTTCACAACATTCGTGTTTGTGGCAATTTTGGCAACACCAAGTGTGTTTCCTTGTTTTGTTTGGTCATTTTAAGTAAGTAAAACCCTAAAAGGTCTTAAATAAACCACTACAAACCTTTTTTGTAAGCAAAGAGTAAGTAAAACCGATAAGGTCTCTTTCGCTATATGTGTGTCTTGTTTAAGACATCCTTGTAGGCATATGTTTTGTATTATCGCCAACTTAAAGCATAAACCCAACCAAAGGTTATGCCATCACAACATTTTGTGAGCAAAGAGTTAGTAAAACCAAATAGGTCTCTTTTGCTATATTTGTGTCTTGTTTAAGACATCCTTGTTGGCATATGTCTTGTATTATTGCCAACTTAACGCATAAACCCAACCAAAGGTTATGCCATCGTCATTTTTTGATAATACCAATAGCCACTACAAGATTGTTTTGACATTGTGTATGTATTTTTTTCCGGTATTGAAATGGTACTTTTTTATTATTGAACGTTGATATGTTATTTTCATGATACATGAGAATGTTACAATATCCACCATGAGACGAGGGATCGTAATAAAATCTAACACTATACATGAGAATGTTATAACATCTACCATGATACGAGAAGTTCGTTATAATTACTTTTTTTACTGGCTTACATACACTGTGGCCAAAGAGATAATTTGTTCCATTAAATGGTTATAAGTATCTATGTTGTACCTTTCCTTTCAATACTAGGGTTCTTTCGTAATTCGTTCAATTTCTACATGAGACGTGAAGACGTTATAATACTTACCATGATTCGTGCGAACGATACAATATCTTGTTGTTGTTTTCTTTAAATAAGTTGACACTATGTACTTGTTCTACCGGACGTAGATCATTTTACCCTGACTTGTCACCCTTAATTGGGGCCCTTTTTCGTATAACTCATGACACTGAGGGAAATGTCTTTCACTGTAGTGAGAATTTTTTTGTTCTCTTCAAACAAACATGAAGCTGTGCATTCAGCAATTTTTTACGCTAACTGATACCTGTGGACTTCTTGTCAGCGGACCCAAGAACCATCCACTATCCATTGACCATGGACTAGCCATCAGCTTCACTGTTGGTTATGAGGTATCGTGTCGTGGGAGTTAATTGAGACAGTGACACAAAACCACCTAACTCGTTGTCTGGGAGACGAATAAGAAAAACTCCCAGGTTTGTGAAACTTGAGCAAGGGTCTGTCTTGTTCTCACAAACTGTAGAAGATTAAATACGACCCCTAATCTTTCACCAAATACACGTGAAAGATTAGATTGTTATTACTGTGTATTCTCCTTCACCTTTTCATCAAATTCATGCATATTTGTGTAAAGAGTTAGGAAATTTGCTGGTTGATATATTTCGTCCTCACATAGAGATCGAATTGGGAATTAGCTCAGTCACTATCAATTTTCGCTACTCAATCCTCCATCCTTCACCCTTCCATCAAACTCTTGTACATTTGTAAAAGTTAGGAAATCTGCTGGTTGACCACATTTCGTTCTCTGAAAGAGATCGAACGGAGAATCAGCTCCATCACCAGCAGACCTTCTCGCTCAACGCCATTTTTTTTTTTCATCCCTCATTATCCTTGAGGTTAATTTCATGAATCTGGAAGGTGTACCCTACGCACATAGCGTATCGTCTGTCTATAAGACAATCTTTATCCATGAAATTTGCTTCAAATCTCTCCTTTTCACCCCATACCTAGGTAATCAACACATTTCTTGTAATTTTGAAAGTCGTAAGTTGTTATCGCTCAAGCGCTAACACCGGCCATGGAAGGCCAACTTCTTTCAGAAACTTGGTGTTACTACTGTACAACCACCTACCTATACCTTGTATATCAAATAGGTAACCTCACGCCAGTCGTGATAGTTTTTTGTCTCCCCAATCTCGGGATACTCATGGTATAGTCAGCATATTGGATCTCTCTCTACTCTCTCTCTACTCTCTCTAACCAACGACGTTTTTTTGTCTTTTTGTCTTTTCTCTTGAACACAATTTGTTTCTCTCCAAACGTTTTGCATCATTGGTCTACTAGGCAGGTAAACTTCAAGAATTTTGGCTCTAATAATAACCTGTCCCTGGATTAAAAAGAAGACCAGCAGCCCTTCTCATCACCTGCAAGCTGAGCTTCTCTTCTTTGCCGCCTTCACTTCCATCACTCACATCTCTCCAATCTCTGCGTACCAAAAACACCCGACCGCACCCAAATTAGGTGTGAGTCGTGCGTGCAGTTGCAAATCAAGTTGTCTCATCATTCAAACCACATTCAAAAGAACCAACCTCAGAGCATGCCAGCTCAAGGTTAATTATGTTCCTGCAATCAACCACTTGCCGGTTGAGCAAATCAACCACTTGCCGTTGTGCAAATCAACCACTTGCCGTTGTGCAATCAACCACTTGCCGTTTGTGCAAATCAACTACTGGCAGTCGTACAAATCAACCACTTGCCATTTGTACAAACCAACCACTTGCCGATGCGCAAACTCAACATAATAACCATTACACGCATCAACCATCAATCAACTTATTGGTATTACTCCATGTTATTACCAACTCCATTTCACCTTGACAACCACTGCTCCACCGCATCAGCATAATGGAATTCACGCTGGTACAACAACAAAACCCGGATACTTCTGGCCCCCCGCATCACCATCTCTCAACCACAACCAAGAAGCACAGTTCAATTTCTATGGCCCTAGTGATACTTGAGTGCAATCTCAAATGGGTCAAGTTACAGTGAAAATGTAACTTTATAACTTCAGTGAAATTACGTCTACTTGGTACTCTACGAAAACACTACGCTCTTCAAACTTAGCTTACAGACCAATGAAATTTTAGAGTCCTTTTTGTTCTTTTCATCACTGCATAACCTTGCATGTTGTTCTTTTCATCACTGCATAACCTTGTATGTTGTTCTTTTCATCACTACATAACCTTGTATGTTTGTCTTTTCATCACTGCATAACCTTGTATGTTTGTCTTTTCATCACTGCATAACCTTGTATGTTGTCTTTTCATCATTGCATAACCATGTATTTTTTCTTTTTTTGTAAATCAACACTGTTTTCTTCTCTCTCTACTTACCTCACGACAAGATGAAGAGGATTTTTAGCGCCTAAAGCTTCATTACCACGTCGCCTTTTACTGGCGGAGGGGGAATGTGTTACGTAATACAGTCTCCCTATTGTTGAATAGAGCATGGTTGCCCCAACTTCCCCTCACCGCGTGTGTCAAACACGCCGCCAGATGGTCAAAATCACGTGCACAATAGCAGACCGTCGGCAGCAAGCAGCGCGCCCCCCCGTTCCCCGACCCGCGCTTGCTTCGCGGCGCCTCGCCAGTCTAGCTCCGGCCTCCGCGGTGGCAACAGGTTCTCTTGTATACGGACCGCAAACACTCGCAATGACTTGCATAATTACGCGAACAGACGGAATCTCGTGCCAGTTTCTTAATTAATCACTATCGAATTTACAATCATGTTTATTATTACGGTTCGGGCTAACTCAATGGAGTCCCGTTCCCGTGTAAAATCCCGAGTGCACTTCACCGCCTCAACTGACCCGCCGCCTGTGAGCGCGGGTACCTCTGGCTCAACATGATGCCCCATACCACATCGAGACGATTCGTAAGCTTTCAACCTTCCCCCTTTTCTTGTGTTCAATTCTCGTAAATTTCATGTAGAATCCACGCTTTATCTGGTCGTCATAAATTAGTAGAGAGAGTTAGTAGGGAGATCTATGTTAACCTGTATTTCTCGAGACATTTAATATACCTTGTGCCCTTACTTATGTGTTATTATTGTGATGTCCTTTTCCAACCTCCTGACCGATGGACGAGCTGCTGATCAAAGAACTGCCCACCCCTGATTGTACACGAGTCATCTGCTTTACCTTTCTATTGAGCTTAGCCAATGTTTAACCAGGTTCGAGTCCCGGTTTATCCATATGTTAGCAATATATAAGCAGTAGCAGTAGGAACACAGTAGCGTAGTGTGTTACGCATTTTTTAAGACTGCAGTAGCGTAGTGTGTTCCGCACTTTGCAAGGACCGCAGAAGCACAGTGTGATACGCATTTTGCTAGAACCGCAGAAGCGTAGTGTATTGCGCACTTTTCTAGGATCGCAGTAGCGTAGTGTTTTACGCATTTTATAACTGATTAAATAAATTCTCCGTCACAGCTTGAAAAAATATATTGACATGTGGTGAACTAGATTCTGAAAAGGTCGCTTAGGTGATTTAGATATTGTAGGGAGGATATTCAGTAAAGAGTGTCAATCTGTTAATGTCTGAATTATATTATAATAGTTTATTAAAGTTTTTCCTAATAGCGGTTGGTCAGCTCCAAAACAAAATTTAAAAATTTAAGCAGATGCATAAAATAATACGACATCATAATTAATAATATAATAGTTAGTTCGTTAGGTTGATTTGTGTTTTCAAGTACAAATCTTTACAAAATCAACCGGTAGGGAACAATTTTGTTTACTATCCATTTTAAAGTGGCTTTTATATTTGCCTCAGGATTAAACCTTCCTACACAGGAACTTGAGTCGACAACTCTATTAACCTCGCCAAATGCCGAACGGGTAGGATCGACATTTATTTCGTATATCAACTGCCGTAATACCTTCGGATTTCATAGAAATGCATATATGTCCGCGAATGTGTACGTGATTGCCACCAATAGAAAGAATTGACACCGACAACAAGTCTAACTGCCGAGTTTCAGTTCGATCAGAAGTCGGAAAGTGGGATAATTTCCGCTTCCAATATTAGCGTTCATTCATTACAGAAAACAATATTTATATATATATTTTTTTAAATTTATTTATTGATACTTTACAAATTGTAAAACATTATTTGGCCACGTGGGCCTCACTGCGTGCCTTACCTGTGCTGAGGCCCCAATTTTACAATTTAAAATATTCAATAATGAAAGACGATATGAAATAATAAATTCAAATAGACGAAAAAAATGTTACTATGAAACTTCTAAGGCATCAAATAGACGTAAAAAGGTTTTCTATGAAACTCCCATACTTCCAAGGCATCAAATAATTATTTAAAATGGGGTACCTTAGTAAGATCACATTATTTTCAACAGTTGTAAAAAATATTTAAAAAAATAGATACTTACTTAGAAATTCCACTACTTCAAAGGCATCAAATAGATGTAAAAAGGTTTACATTGAAACTCCCCTACTTCTAAGGCACTGAAATCTGCATACAAAACACTTAAAACCATTAAAATAAACCTTAAAATCATAAAGAAAACTGAGTAGGTACTTAACACTTACGCTTCAAAAATTTCACACCAACCGTAAAAGAATGATACTAATTTAAAACGGGTAGGCGGTAGGCACTGCTTATAATTTATGAATGTTTTCCTCTCAAGTAACGGCGCATGGTTGAGGATTCGGCAGTAAGTGCGATAAGTAATCCCTCGGGCCGCGGTACATATTACATGAAGCCGCTTTCAGGCTGTGGGATGGAGGCTTCTGGGGAATGTTTGACTACCCCCGAAGGCTGTAGACTCTGCGGTGTGGAGGAAACGGCAGTGGCGGAATTTTTATTTTATGATCCTCGTAAGAATCAACATAAAAGTCAACAATTTATTTGGTGTTAAGGTTAAACTTAAAGTAAGTTACGATAGCGTTAATTTAATTATTTTATGAATTTTTTTCTAGTTATGTTTTAAAATATTAAGACGAATATTATTTCTTTGCCCCCGTACATACAAAACATGAATAAATACTTTTGTCCGTATAAAAACTAAATTATTTCAAGTCGAGTTAAAAAATTGGGTTTTTCCAGTCAGATATTGGTAGAACTGTTGACTGGAGTAAAATGAATCAGATTGTGTTTGATGTTTATAAATGTTTAATTTTGTCATTCACTTGGGCGAGTCACATCGGGTATTATCGGTATACAATGGACGCCCTAAGTTTAAAACGTGTCTCGACCATGAAGGATCTTGGAATCATATTTGTTAGTAGGCTGACACTTCATGCTCATATTGAGACGGCGTGTAGCACTTTTGGATGCTGGAATGCTGGGTTTTGTTCTGCGAATTTTAAAGATACCCGAGTTCTCATAGTTTTATTTAATTCCTTAGTAAGCAATAGACATAAAAGTGGGTCGGTAATTTGGAGTCCACACCAGGTCAAGAATTCTCTCATGTTGGAGAGAGTTGAGAAGAAATTCTTGAGATTTTCCTACATGAGGTAGTATGGCTACTACCCGTGGCTCTATCCCACTGAATTTCTTTTGGGTATGCTCGGAATGAACTATCTACGGGTCAGGAGGGATGTGCGCATTGCTACACATTTCTTTAGACTGATTCGTGGATGGTTTGAAAACTCAGTCATCATGGAGAGCATTCATTTCTATGTTCCTGATGGTTATCTCCGTCACCGACAACATAGATTGTACTGTCTCCCGACCTCTAGGATTATATTACCAATGGTCATACCGGTGGAGAGAGCAATCTTGCTGTGGAACAGAATATATTTGGATATTAATATTTTCAGCATCAATGGATGGGTGAAGTGCGTGTATATGTGTGTGTTTATCGCCAGCTTACCTTCAGCAATAGTATCCACAGATTATCTGACTCCATAAATTAAAACAATTATTGAAACAATCGAACTTTTATTGTTCATTTAATGTTACAAGTTTTATCAGTAAATTTGTCGGAAATGTAGAGAAAAGAAATAAATGTCAACTATCAACTAGGCGCGCGAGATCTCGAATGAATTCAAAATGGTTTCATTGAACAGCTGACGGCACGAGGTAGAGTTGCCAACTTTCAAAGGTTGCCAGCGGCCAAAAAGAATATTGAAATAATATGCCAGTTCTTGTTCTCTACACCGTCTACTTTTATGTAAGAATTTTGAAATGCATTTAAAAACGAATTAAAATGAAAAATTTTGTAATGTTTTTAAAATTTATAAATAAATTGAATGCAAGTTTATCTTGTTCCTGTCGGTGCGTGTTACATTTCGAATCTCTATATATATATATATATATATATATATATATATATAGATCCTATCCATATAATAATCTATGTTCACAAAATATATTTAAAATAACTGTTTTTAAGATACGCAACAGATGTTAATGTAAAAAGGTTACTTAAAAAATATGGGGGGCATATAACATAGTCGTCGGTGGTCGAGATAAGTTTGACAACCTGTGAACTAGACACTATTCGAAAAACTACTATTTTCATAATTTTAAGCGGAAAATGTTGCTTGCGCAATACTAAAGGTCTTAACTAGTTGTTCACTCGGCTACTCCAACCGGTCTAACTAGCTGTTCACTCGGCTACTCTAACCGGTGTAACTAGCTGTTCGGTCGGCTACACTAACCGGTCTAACTAGCTGTTCGCTCGGCTACACTAACCGGTCTAAATAGCTGTTCACTCGGCTACTCCAACCGGTCTAACTAGCTGTTCACTCGGCTACTCTAACCGGTCTAACTAGCTGTTCGCTCGGCTACACTAACCGGTCTAACTAGCTGTTCGCTCGGCTACACTAACCGGTCTAAATAGCTGTTCACTCGGCTACTCTAACCGGTCTAAATATTTGGATTATTCTCCACGCCACGGGACTGGTTACGCCTTACATTGTTACGCCTCTGTTGTAGAGCCGCGGTTCCTAAAGTGTCTACCGCCTCAGCTCAAGGATTAAAATGATAATCATTTATTTGTCACCATACTTCATGCTTGGTAATTTGAGAAGCAATTTGCTGGGATTTAATGAAGTGGTTTTTGTAAGTGGTTGTTTTGAAGTTTCTTGTTTAAATATTATGTTAATTATTTTGAGTTTGGTGTAGTCCAAACAATTAAATTGAGGTTTTTGTCAGTGGTCTAGTAAATATTAAAAAATAACGATGGGCTATAAAAATAAATTAATGGATAATTAATAATACAACTCGGAGTTTGTTGTGCGGCTGGAGCGAGTTATGAGGGGTAATAAATGTATTTTATTTTTATTTATTACACAAATCCAATTCACGTCGTGTAATATAGGTACATTTTAATACTTTTATTTTCTCTTCCAATACTCATTATATACATATTTTTTACAGTTTTCTCTGAATTTTCTTAAGTAGATTTTTAATTCACTAGGAACTAAGCTTTTCATTTGGATTACTTTAAGCAGTAAGCGATTCTGTGATTTTGTTTGATCATTTTTTTAGTAAGATGTTTTTTTTCTGTGTTGTGTGATGTTTTTGGAAGTCTTCATTGTATTGTAGTTTGTTGGTAATTTATTATGTTTTCTTTTATACAAAAAAATAAATTTCTAAAAACATACTTTTTACAATAGCTCCACACAAGAGGCTATGATAAAAATAATTTCCCTAAGGGCCTATGTAATCTTTGACGATGCTGTATGAAGGGATACAAAGTTGAAAAAAATCTCCCTCAACTAGTCTTTCCAAATCATCACAGTAGCTGGGCAGACGCATCCACCGCCAAGACCTAGACAAACCGAACCCCATGAACCTGGGCATCCCTGCCAAGTATCCAAACGTAGCAAGCCACTTGGGGTGAACTATGGCAGAGGTATTGGTTCGGTTTACGGGGCAGCCATACCCGCCTCCAAAATTGAAAATGTACCGTTTATTAATTACACTTTGTTCTCTTGTTTCAGGTGAGACCTAAGCCTAATTACTGGTACTAAGTATTTGCAAGTAAGTGTCCAAGTTTTTGTAATTTGCATTATATTTCCTTAATGTTCATCATTATGGAGGCTTCGGTAATTTTCCAGTACTTGCCCAAATCCAATAAATTTATTTATCTACATTATATTAAAATAATGGGAAAGTAAGCTGGAATATTTCAAAAAAATGTCTTGTTTAATTTTAAAACGTTTCAATTGGATTCCTTAATAGCATCGAGAAAATAAAGAAGTTATTTTTGTCTCCATCAGAACTTTAGTCAATTTAGTTAACTCGTGATAATAACGACTAACATTCAGTTGGGTTCTACTGGTGTCCCGTCGCCAGTCTATTGTTAAAGTTTTTCTTGGGGAATGTTGGGTAATTAATTGATCAAAGGAGGGAGACCTATTTAACAAATTCGAATAAATTTGAGCCAGAGCTTTTACGAAAGAGATATTATTAAATAATTTGTAATACATTAATCATTTTTGTACCATCTTTGGTAGATGAGATGTCGAAAACCCACAAATATAATAATTCAAAATAACGAACTGGAGTGAAAAGTATTATGGCTTAAAAAACATACTTCCATTTAGACCAAGAAATGCTGATTCTTAATATATTAGTTTTATCATTATTATATATATAATAAAACATATAATATTTATACATAGAATTAAAAAATAAATAATCATTTAAAATGATAAAAACCGTGGAACACTCAAACGCCCTGTGATTGGTCGGACGATTGATTCTGACAGAACTTAACCGCTACTTGGAAAACCGCGTGTATTAAGAATGCTATCAATTTTGTGGTAAGTCGCGCTGCGTAGACTCTCACACAGGTCACTACAGTGGCTTAGCAATTTTTAAAAAGATAAATTTTTTGGAAATCTTGCTTAATAGTTTTTTTTTCAGTTTTCATAACAACTCGAATGGGATTGACCTTACTGTTAATCGACAAAACCCACGTCACGTGTATCCCGCCAGTTTTGGAAAATGCAAACTTTGAAAATTATTGAACAATAAAATTGAAATTTGTAAATAAAGTAAAAAAATACACTTGAACCATTCATAGTAAAAATATTGGCATTCAAGTTAGAAGGTGAACCATTCATAGTAACAATACTGGCATTCAAGTTAGAAGGGGAACCATTCATAGTAACAATACTGGCATTCAAGTTAGAAGGGGAACCATTCATAGTAACAATACTGGCATTCAATTAAATAAAATAAAGTAATAAAAATTGACCCTATTATACGGTCACTTAAAAATACCAAGGCCCCTAGAATAGACACATCGATGAAAATTATATAGGTTATTTGTTAAATTTATGTAGATATTTCGTTTTCGTAACATTTTATAGAACTCAATACTCATTTCTAATATGACCAGCCTTGTAAAAATCATGAAATATTATAAATTTTCGACAAATCAGTTCCAATTTTGAAAATGGCAATTTGAATAATTTTCTATTAGCAATATAAAATTATGGGGGGTAGGTACTTTATCGCTTATAAAAATTCTTCAAACAATCAGTTCAAATTTTGAAAATGAAGTTAAGAAAAATAAATAAGCAAATTTGAGTAAATTGAACAAGATTTGTATTTCTTTCGGTCATATTTAACTATATTATTCTTCGACTAAGAAGTACCAGTAGTATCTTCTTTGAAAGAAACAGGAAAGTGAATCCAACTTATCTTATCTAGAAGAAAATAAGGTCAGATTAGCTCAGTGGTAGAGCAGCGCCCCGGCAAGGCTAAGGTCCTGTGTTAAATTCCTAGATGCGTCCGTATCCTTTTCAAATTTGTGTTTGAGAAACGATAATATTGTCTTCAATGAGTAAATATTACAATTTGAGATGTTACTGCAAGTTATTCCAAAAATAAAATCCGCAAAGAAAACAAAGCTAACTTCTTGTCTATTCATAGAAGCCAGTCCCCTTGTTGTTCTCGAGCTAATGAGTAGGCAGGCCAAGTCTGTGTGCTTATTATTTCCTCGGAGCTTGTCTCCTAGCTTCCGTACAAGACACCTTTGCCTGCGGCCTTTGGTAATGTCAGATGCAAACGCTGCATTCTTTATCATCTACTTTCTTGTTTTTGGTAAAAGGTTTAGCGTTTCCACTGCAAGTCGTTGAATAATTTTGCAAATACCTACCAATTTCTCCTTTAGATTATGGTTATTATTAAAATGAAACTAATGAAATCATACCTAACTGCTTTATGATTCGTGCTTTCTAACATTTTGTCTTCGGGGATTAAAAACATAATCAACTATCTAATAGGCGTACTAATTTTGTCTTCAGGGATTAAGTTACACAAAACGCTTCTGATTAAAAACATAATCAACTATCTAATAGGCCTACTAATTTTGTCTTGAGGGATTAAGTTACACAATGCGCTGCTGATTCAAAAATTAATCAACCATCTAATATGCGTACTAATTTCGTCTTCAGGGATTAAGTTACACGATGCGCTTCTGATTAAAAACATAATCAACTATCTAATAGGCGTACTAATTTTTTCTTCAGGGATTAAGTTACACAATGCGCTGCTGATTCAAAACATAGTCAACCATCTAATAGGCGTACTAATTTTGTCTTCAGGGATTAAGTTACACAATGCGCTGATGATTAAAAACATAATCAACTATCTAATAGGCGTACTAATTTTTTCTTCAGGGATTAAGTTACACAATGCGCTGCTGATTCAAAACATAGTCAACCATCTAATAGGCGTACTAATTTTGTCTTCAGGGATTAAGTTACACAATGCGCTGATGATTTAAAACATGGTCAACCATCTAATAGGCGTACTAATTTTGTCTTCAGGGATTAAGTTACACAATGCGCTGATGATTTAAAACATGGTCAACCATCTAATAGGCGTACTAATTTTGTCTTCAGGGATTAAGTTACACAATGCGCTTCTGATTAAAAACATAATCAACTATCTAATAGGCGTACTAATTTCGGTTGCTTGTTTGTTTTGCGTAACGCTGGCTCAATTATCTCAAAATACTTAGAAATTTTCAAATTTGGATCTCTTCGTGGAAAGGATTTACACAAGCTAAAAGTAGGTGCCTACTTTTAGTATGTGATTTTACGAGGAAATTATAATCATCCTTTTTCAAAATTGGAATTAAAATATTTGTGCTTTTGAAGGGTCTGCGCTAGTATTACATAAAAGTCTCCATGTCAAATTCTTATTTTTTTAGAAAATACATCACGGTTAACTTGTAATATTTGTATTTTTTATTTGTATATTTTGATGAATTTCAGTATTCATTCTTTAAACTTCAAGTGTGGGATAACTACCATATGTTAACAACAATCAAATGATTTTGTTTTTGGACACTGCAGTCTGATTTGGCTTGTTTACAGATCGTGATTATTTTATCGCCCAATCAATCTTCTGACTCAAAATTCTACATGAATAATAATTTTCAACGACGAAGTGTGAGTCAATTAATTTTGTCAATCGTTGCAGAAATGATATCCCCCCGACCCGCACCACCCCTAGCGGTGACAGCGAAGGGATAGCCCAATTTAATTACTTTCTCAGAATTTGAAAATTTTAATTGGAAATAGTTTAAAGCGTAACTTTGGCTGGCAGGCCTCCAGTTTGGGGAAGATGAATCGACTTCAAAAATGTATGGATGAAATTTTTATAAATTACGCAATTTACTTTCTGGCAAAATATTGGGGTTGAGTGTTACATATTTGGCGCAGTGTTTTATGTACATATTTGGCAACGAAAAGTTTAAGCGATGTAAGTATGTACTGTTTTGGGTGTGAAACTTATAATTTTGATTTCAAAATACCTGGAAAAGCAGTAGACTTAAAATTAGTTTGAAATAAAATTTTAAAATTAAAAATTGAAAATAGTGGACAGAAGAGACATCTCTGGTCAGTTTTGTATAGATTTTGCTCTGCAGGTGAGTGATAATGAATTACAGTCATCTTTGCATTAATCAGATGGATTCATCCGAATTATATCGTTTGTCAAAAGAAGTTGATTTAAGACTAAGGGGGTAAAATATTTTTGTCTCAATAATGTGGCAGTACGTTTGGAATTACAATGTGCTAATTCATTATTATTCAAATTTCCATTCTCTTGAGAGCTGGTGGTGACAGATTATAACTTCATATTGCGAATGCAAATATTATTGTGCCGATCACCAGTCCGCTGCCGAATTTGAAGATTAAGGAGCTAAACTCATTGCGAGTGATATTTCTGGCGAGTCTTCTGTTTTTATGTAATTGGTGGCTGGATTATAAGTTGTTACTTCTCCTGCAGAGTGAATTTAATAATCAACCAATATTTTTCATAGGGAATTAATTTCCCTGGTGGTCTGTGTGACTACAAGCCAGATCATCACCAATACTAGTGCAAAATTGTACCTATTAACTCCCACCCATGTATTAAGTTCCTCTCTTCCTACAATGAGTTTTGTAACTCATCGGGATTGCTATAGCAAGAAATAAAAATAACAATAAAAAAAATGTTGTGGCCGTTTCCGTACACCCAAAGAAAGCTTAATTTTTCCATAGTTCTGAAAAAAAATTCAAATATCTTTCTAGAGGAATAGCTGCGACCTTTTTCACGCATAATTTTATTTTGACTATGAAGCAAAAATACCCAACCAAACTGAATTTATATTTTTTACAGTTATAATTATATTATTAATAGAAAATATCGCTCAAGGATCAGAGCCATTTCATAAACACATACCATTAAATAATTCAAATTTTCTAGATTTTATAATAATAATAATACCTAGATTAGTTGATTACAATGAATCTGACAACCAAAGCATTTTTTTATTAAATTTTTATAAGTGTATTACGCTCCTGAAATATCCATACAAACTGAAAATATCTAGTAATTATTGCTTATAATATTTTTTTATCCTTTGTGCTATGCATAAAAAACCTTGCCTTATAAACTTTAGTTTATCATTAAAAAATAAAAAATAATATTTTTTTACTCAAATGTGTTTCTGTACTATAAAAAGAAAGATTTCTTCTTGAAATTATTTTTTTTGGTTTGATAGATTTCTCTAGTAACAAATGAAGCGCATTTTCTTTCAAATAAGTATAGATATGTACTTTAATTACTCCCAACTCCGATGTTAATTTTAAATGTATTCTAATGCTCTAACAAATTATGTATATACGCAAGGCAGATGAATTCCCGTAGATCTAATTTCGTATACAAAACAAATCTGTTGCCCCAAGGGGTGGGTATAGATAATGGAATGCTACAAACACCATCTCCCCTCCTTGCACAGTGCACATCTTACTCCTTACTCCCACATTCAAATTCCTGCGACCTCATTCTAACTTCTAATCCTATCTAGTACATTACTGCAACAATTGGCGTGATCCGCTCCAAGCAGGCAAACTAAATTTAATTCTGGATACAAAAGGATTAATTTGGTAACATACAAAGTAATGCCAGATTTCAATTAAGCGCTCGGCAATTGCCGATTTGTCCAGATGGCCGAGTTTACACTCAGATCAAAAATAGTCTGAGATCCTTTTGTTCTGTCATTTTTTGCCTGAAGTACTGAGAAGGCTCAAAACACAACAAGCACACTTAAGGCAATTGAAATCCACAAAAAACCTTCAAATATTAACAGATATGACGGGTTAATCGTAATAGTTCTAGGTATCCGGTATTTAAGAAAATATATATTTGATGCAATAATATTAAATATTTAAAACATTTATCCATCGCCTCCCCCCTCCATTTTACAACGGCCCCCATTTTACAATGTAATAAAATTCAATAAAAGATAATATGTAATTATAATATATTTACATATATTATATTGAAATAAAAGAGTGTGTATTATAATGGTATTGTGTATTTCGTATTATTTTTATCTTTTTACGTTATAAAACGTTAGTTATATTTACGTATTAGACAAAACTAAACGCAGAAAACTACTTTAAGGGGATGAACGTTTGAAACACGGAATCGCTTATTCGCCCTTCATCACAATCTGCAAATCTGATCCGATGATGGACAGTGTAGCGCTGTCCGAAACGATGGCTAAAAAGGTGAAACGCAACACAGATGCAACTAACCAAAAAATAAATCACGATATTAATATGTTTTTAGGAATATCTCACGAATTTTCTCGAGGTGTTAACGAAACTAATTAGTAAGACGGAAAATGAATATTCAATTTTTATTGGAAGATCTTTTCTTTAATTTTTGGAGGTTATACCCGTTAGCATCATTGAAGAAGAAGATAATACTAACAAATCTAAATGAAACCAAAAAAAAAACAAGACGCAGAAAAAAATGACTTGTAATAATTAGGTTCCAATGGTCGGTTTCTGTTGAGAAGGTAATCTTTTTTTTTTTTCTGTGTCTTGTTCTGCTTTATGTTTCGTTTTGATTTGGTATTATTATTATCTTTTTCAATAAATATATTTAGGTCAACTCAAAAATTGCTGCGTTTATATTTTTAAAAGCGGCAGTTAAAGTTTACTCACTAAACTATAATTCACTATTAAACCTGGAAGTATTTATAAATGTATTTTCCACAAGTAAAAACACAATGCATGATTACTCAGATTAGCGAGTTCGCGCGTCGGGAGTAATAGGGTGAATTAATTGCCTAAATAATGGAATGCACAATGGCTTACCTTCCGTACCGTGTTATTGCGCGAGCACCTAGTAATACGCTGCTGTGAGTACTCAGAGTAGGTAGGTAGTAGGCAGAGGCTTCACGACATAACTTAGGTAGATGAAAAGCCAATATCCGATGATTTCAAATACCCGTCAAACATTATTATGTCGAAGGTTCCTCAATCTCTATAAAATCTGTGATAGTAGAGACACGAGACATGACGGCTCTTATATAAATAGATCATAGGGGTATCCAACAGATAGCGATATTAATATTACAAGACTACAAAATCTATTATAAATGGAAAATCAGCAGGCCACAAAAAATACTATTATACAGGGTTTTCCAATAAGAGGTGTTATTTTGAATAGCCCGTTATTTCGGTAAATGTTACTTTTGAAGCTGTCATTTTGTTTTTTTTTTTTATTTATTGTTTTTGTGTTTAATTCGTAGAACTCCATTGATTTTTTTTATAAATTTAATTTAGATTAAATTTGATAATATTATTATTAAGTTCTGCAAGTGTTTTAGTTTTTTATTATTGTGACAGCTGTTTCGGCTTACAAGGCCATTTTCAAACTGTGGTTAGTCCACATTGAGACGATGAACATGTGAACATATATTAACATATATGAACATAGATGAACATATACGATGTTATAATAATAAAAACACATCCTCAAAATTCGCAGAACATCTCTTGGTGAATAATCATACTCCACTTAACAACAAGGGTCCTAAACCATTGCATATAGAAAAAAAGGGCATTAGATTAAATTTACTTGAACAATTAGAAATCAATAAACGAACGAATGACGCAAATATAACACTAATTAATAAAGTACGGAAAATAATTTACTCACCACTTCTCAGTATTTTCACAAAACCCAAGCAGTATAATGCACCCAAATAATTCATAGCAATAAAGTCATTAGTAAATAATTAAAAACTCATTACCATTTACTGAGGGGAAAACATAGACTGGCTTAACCAACAATAGATCATGTCATCGGTTTAACCAGTAATAAATCAATGTATACACCTTCAAAATTTACATTTGAAATAGTATAAATACGTCGTCTCAATGTGGACCAACCACAGTTTGAAAATGGCCTTGTAAGCCGAAACAGCTGTCACAATAATAAAAAACTAAAACACTTGCAGAACTTAATAATAATATTACCAAATTTAATCTAAATTAAATTTATAAAAAAAAAAAAAAAAAAACTGTCATTTTGAGACATTTGACAAGTAGAAGCTACGTTATTTATAAAAATGGAACGATACACGCTTCAAAAACGCATTAAAATTATTAAAATTCACTTGAGTGAATCAAATGCAAATCATCTTGAGTGATGAGGCCCATTTCCACCTCGGTGACTTTGTCAACAAGCAAAATTGTCGCATCTGAGGCTCGGAAAACCCAAGAGTTATTGTTGAAAAGCGTCTTTATCCTCAACGTGTGATTGTTTGGGGCGGTTTATGATCCGGCGGAGTCATTGGACCTTACTTTTTTGAAAATGAGGCTGGAGCAACAGTTACGGTGAATGGATTGCGCTATTGAAAGAAGATCAATGATTTTTTATGGCCAAAATTGGATGGTATTAATCTGTACAACGTTTACTTTTAACTAGACGGCACTACGTGCCACACAAACAACGAAACCATTGATCTTTTACGATTGAATATCAAAATAACACCTCTTATTGGAAAACTCGTATTAACCATATTTCAATCTTTTTTGGAAGTTTGGACCCTAAATTTGATGTAAAAACTGATTTTATAGGAATATAAATTGAAAGGGACCTGAAATATTCGCTTTACTTTTGGAAAAAAATCACGTTATTTTTGAAGTTCAGGTTAGTTGCTCGAAGATCGCCTTATTCCCGTAAAAATGGAGAAATTAGCTAAATTTTCAGGTCCTCATAAATGTTTATATCGATTGTCCTACATTATTTATCAATAAAATATTTTCATTCTACAACCGATCTCTATATTATGGCGGTCATTGCTAAACAGTAAATTCGTCGCCAATATATTTTATACTCTACGAATCGTACTGCAACAGTTTTTTTTTATCTGTAAGAAGGGATTTTTTAAAGCGGGTCTCGAAGAAGCCCGAATTACATGTAGAAGGAAAAATAGATGCCGCGCACAAAAATGCACAAAAACGAGTCGAAGAACCTGCCCGTTCTCATGAAGCCAACATCAACTGTGAACGGGTCAACTGTGTCGCTTGTTATGTCGAGTTTCACTCTGGTAGCTCCTTAGAGCATGCTCCATTAAAATACCTATAAAACAGACTCAGCATACCTATCGCCTTCTTTTTCACAGAATCAAGTAGGTTTATCAAGTATTATGATACATGATTTTTTTTTATAATTGAGCTAGAATTCCCTCTCAAAACACAAGAGCCTTGTCTCTTTATAGTGAGGAATGATATTTTTTGTTTTACATTATAATACTGTACGATATGTAAACAATGTATATTTAATGAAAATATTAATTAATTTAAATTTACCTATATGTATATCTCCACCTTTCATCAACATTTAAGGTTGCGTAGTGAATATTAAATATATTCAATGAAATATTTACTTTGCTTCGTTCGTCTGGAGAGCATTATTTATGCTGGAACGTGCACTGCGATTCTAGAAATGGCTTAACTTCCTATAAATATTTATTTTAATAACAATTGGTTTGAATTGCGATGTTGTTCAAAGGATAACAATGTTTAACCATAGTGCTAAATTATTTTCATTCTACGCTATTATTGACTGAGCGCAGCAAAATATTGTTTAAATAATGTAACAAAAAAAAAACAAAAACAAAACATAAAATTTTGATATTTTCTTCTTTTCCAAAATATGTATGTAGGACTACAATATGCGACGAAATCACCAATTATTTAGTATATGTACGAATATCTCTTATTTTAATATTATTATTTAAATAAGTATGGTATACAAACATCATCTAAATGTATGTTTTAATACATTTTATTTAAAAATAATCCTTTTCTCCTTGTCTATTCTTTTTTCAGTATTTAGTTGTACAAAATTAGTATGTTAATTTATAAAAAAATTCCCTGTCCTAATGGGAATTCCTCCCAGTTGGACAGTCAGACCATATTCCAAATGTATATATCCTGTACTAAATAAATTAATAAAAAAACTTTGAATTTCGTCGTTCTGTAAATTTGATTGTTACGTCCCGGTTCCATTTGATGGCCAGTGGCCGTTTTAAGGATACAGTAAATATTCACATGTGATCGATGGTCAAATCGTCGTGTTTATTAATAAAGCATGTAGAAATTGTAATTGATTAAAAAATCTTGCTTTCAGCAGAAAATAAGATAAAATCAGAAAAATAGTTTCGCGAGGACTAATAACTGTTCACAGAACTACCAGTTAAGTTAAAAATACTAACCCCAGTGAGGCACAGGAGGCTTGAGGAAAATGATTTCCCTCAGGGCTTATGTCACCTTTGAAGATGCTCCAGGTCTGAGGTGGCTGCCAAATTCAACGGTTCCATAATAACTCCTCAAAATGACAACAAAAACTGGTTAAATAAGTTACAAGTGTAACCTATTTAACCTGGTTTTCGTTTCATCACTTTTCATAATTTTATAGCACTTTTTATAGGTGTGTTGAATTTTCATTTTGATCCGGTCACCAAATTCAACAGTGGGCGCACATATGATCTATACAGAATGTACAGGATCAGCAGTTGTATAGGTAGTGTTAAATATCCGCATTCCTCTTAGAATGCTTAGCTTCTAAGAGGAATGCGATATTATTTTAACGGCTACTATTGTCAAAGTCAAAGTGATATTGCATTCTGACTAACTATGAAAAACACATAATTATTAGACAACCGTTCATTATATTTTATTTATTTAAGTCGACAATCGCAGAACTGCGACATTCACACTCTCTCATCGCTACCTAGTATGTGACATCTTTTAAGATTTTTAATTTTACAGTAAAAAGCCTCTCCTTTGTACTTGGTATGTTAGTTCAATAAAATGGTCTGAATATATTCCCCACGCTTTTATAAATACAAGTAGCTACTTTATGTACCTACGTGCCGTTAAAACCACTCGGACGACGTAGTACAGTATTTGTCTTTAAACATCATAAACCGTTGAGTCAAGTTGTGCTTTATCTTTCTTTTACCAGCTGACACGTCCTCATGAAATTCGGTGTTTCTTATTTTTTAGCATGACATAAGAACTCAAATCATTCAATTCGCTAGAAAATTACCATACATACGTAAGACATGATGAATAGAATTTCAATTTTAATCGGACAAATTTTATGACTTCCATGATATTATATTATCTAGACTCGAGGGGTTAAAATATTCGGTGCACATCCAATTTACTTGAAATTCTACCTAACTCTCTTCAAGTCCTAATAGCACATGACATAAAGGCAGCGGTTCACGTTTCCGAAAGGTAATTTCCTTGTGTTCTTCTTTCGTTTCCTGTTAGATTTGAGATTCAAGAGTACAACATTCTGTAGGTATATATGATGCTTATGACACAGTACTTTGAGATAAATAATTGTGCCTTGGTTTGTTTTTACCAATGTCGTCACACATTTACGGTTAAGATGAGCAGAAGGCCCTGTAGGCGAGGGGGAGACTCTCGACAACGAACCCGGAGGTCACGGAATCAAATGCAGGCGGATTCCAGTAAATTATATTTAATTCATTGTGTCATTTCACGATTAATTATTTAAATATAATGTATAGTGTATTTGCGGCACGTTCCAGAGTGGAACATTCTCTAAGTATCGCCCTGGTAACCACCACGATTCTAGCTTTAAATGGCTTTAGACGTGTTTGGTTACTAGATCTAAATAGCCAGTAACTTCCTTACCTTTCTCTTTCTCACCTACTTCAATTACCTTCAGTCTCATGATACATCTCAATTAGGAATGCCCATCTCACTGTCTTCAGACGGGACACATTTGAGTTGTATTCAGATAGAATACAGCTCAGCTGTAGTGAAAATGCTTTTCTCATAAAATCTCAGCTGGTTCTACTGGAATACCTCGAGAAGTTAAATTTAAATAAAATATTTTAATTGTTTAATACTATTTTTATTAATCTTAAATATAAATAACTAACATTCGTAAAAAATTATATATTATTGCTACGAATTTGTCGGTAGTAATATATTTTTATTAAACAATAGGTTTTGCACTTTGCCAATCAATAATAGAATATGGAATTATTGCTTGGGGAGGAGCAACAAACTCGGCTATCAATTACATAGAAACCGCACAGAAAACGATCTTAAAGGTAATACTAAAAAAACATAGACTGACTGATACAGACCAAATATTCAACAGCTGTGACGTACTAGATATACGCCAATTATACGTTAAAATAAATTTCAACATACACAAAATAACACTAACAGACCAGTTAGACAAGCGTACAAAGAAAACATAAAAACTCCGACAGTAAATTCAATCTTTGGACAAAGACACTACCAATACCATGCAATAAAAGCTTTCAACAGTTTTAAACTTGAAATTAAAATTGAGGAAAATAAAAATAAATTCACACACAAAATTACAAAATGGATTAAAGAACAAAAAAGACAATATTACCAAAATTTCATAGCATAAAATAAAAATAAAACCTACACGTAACACACAAAACCAATATAAACACACATCACTTACAAACACACAAGATTATTTTCAATGTAGGTACTATTTTTTTTTTAGTTTTAAATATATTATTATGTATTTTTAATTTTAAATGTATAATTTTTCTCATTAAATGTATTATATAGTTTATATTTCATATTATAAAATGAAGGCTTCAGCACGGGCAAGCCACCCAAGCCACTACATTACTGGAAAACTTGAATTGTAAACATATTGTACCTAATAAAAATAAAAATAAAAATTAAAATTAAAATGTGAGCCTCGAGCAAGCCTCCGTAATGCGCGTCTTGTTTTGCCTTAACTAGACCCAAAGGTTTTGTTTTTAATTGTCGTTAACTGTCAATAGATGGAATGACAGGATAATAAATATTACTAGCAGATAAAAACCCGCTCCGCGGGTTTTTTTCTGCTAGGCCCTGCGGGCGGCACTTACTTGGAATTCGCCCATTTGAAGTGAGATTAACAACAGTTACATAATAGATAGATATCAGGTCATTCACAGAGAGAGGGTCATTATATATAGTTAAAACACGGAACAGGAAGGAGTTAATTAATAATAACATGCTAAATTTACGCATAATTAGACTGAAAGTTGTTTGAATAAATGAAATTTTACGTATTTGTGATCAATTATTTCAAATGAAACACTATTATTGACTACATGTCTACAACTGATATTATTAACTGTTATCGTACCTAATATAATTAGCTCATAGGAGACTTGCAGTGCTTAAATATGTGTTACAACCGTCAATGTCTATAAGTTGAATCAATATCGTTTAGTTTGTCACAATTAAAGATAGTTATAACAAAGTTGACTTAAATAATAGATTATTACATATTGATTAATTGTACCCGTGTTTATGAATAAAAGGAGGGTAATTGTGCGATGAGATTAGCAGGCGGTTTAATTAAAAGGTGTTAATTTTACTCCAACTTGTGGTAATTCTTTACCTACAACTGTTACTGTATCTAATAAAGTTTAAGGACGGGTTGTTTCGGAGAATCTGAACAATTCATTAAATTTCAACGTTCATTTTCAAGTTCTGTGAAAGATTTTTTCAAGTTCTGTTTTAATTTCAGTTTTGTCAAGTAACTAGCCTACAATGATATAAAAACAGAACTTGAATAAGTCTTTCACAGAACCCGAAAATGAACGTTGAAATTTGATGAATTGTTCAAATTCTCCGAAACAACCCGTCCTAAAGTTAGATTATATATTCACCTTCATCAGGAGAGTAAAAATCTATTTATATAAAGGTAGACCATTACAATATAGCACCCCTGAGGTGATATCTCACAAAAGCGGCGCTATGAAAATTGTCCAATTAATAAATAAATATAATTTTTACATTTTATTATGTACGTATGCATTGATATACAACGGAAATATATAAAATAATGTTATCCGATTAAACCTTATTTTATTAAAAAACAAATAACTTTTTTTAAATCACTTTATTATATACAACCAATACATGTTTCATGAACGAAGTATACACCGAAGTCAAAAATTAAATATAGATTACAATTGGAAAAAAGAAGTGGAAGGAGGGGGGGAGAGGTAAGAGTATGCTGGGTTTATAAGAATTAGGAATTTCAATATGGAATACCAGTTAAGTGGGAAAATATTTAAAAGATAGTTTATAAAAAAAATTCTTGTTAATTATATCTGCTTTTATAAACATGTTCTCTTATTTCTAAAATTTCTAAATTATTTATTTGCGATGCTTTATATCCTGTGTGAAGTATTTTAAGACCTGAAAAAAAATAGCATTTAACCATAAAACAATATATTCATAAGACAAATAACATTTAATAACGGTTATTCTAATAAATTGATAGTTGAAATACTAAATAAAAAATTAAACATATTCTCTTCAAACGGTATTTTTACCCTATTTCTTAAGATATAAATAAACAATCAGGATTAAAGCATCGCAAATAAATAATTTTTAAATTTTAGAAATTAGAAAACATGTCAATATAAAATCAGATATAATTAATAAGCAAAAAAAAAATTATAAATAATCATGAAAAATGCCATTGCAAAGTTTAAATAAACTTCCAGAAGAAATCTTCTTATGAAACGCTTAATGGTCAAGTATTTTTGCATATTTAAATATTCGCGCCAGTTATTTGGTTAGTTCTTACACCGCCAGAGGTGCGCTCTGTCGGCCAGCTATTGCCGCGGCCATATTGAATGAACGCGTGCTTTTTTCGTCAAACGTCAAACGTAATCACGTAATTGTGGATAATTTTCACTGTAATGTAATTAATCCAATGGATTATGAACTTTCTAAAACATATTTTCTTCGATATTATCCAAAACTGTATGAGCAGAAACGATATTTTTGAAGAAATATCGTATTACATGTGGCGATTCTTTTTCAGTACGAAATCGTGTCTTAATTTTTAATGTCTTATTTTTTTTTGTATCCAGTCGCCTGTAAACCGAAATGAACCTTACGGTTGCTTAAAATTGAGCGGCAGATTGGTATTTTTTGCCTGCAGACCCCCTATGCAGAATTTATCAGAATCACACAATTTTAATTTGACCAATCAGAAGGCTTACATCGTCCAGACGCAAGCGTATTAATACTATCAGATTATTATTATTATTATACGTATGAGTATTGTTGAAAACAAAGACGGATGATGTTCTAGCCACTTACTAGTACGAAAAGGACGGTTTAGTAATTTAGTTCGTGGTGATTATTTCGTAACGTTTCAGACGTACTATTATAATTTTTTTTTTTTTTTTAATTATATTTATTTAATAAAAAAATTTACAATGTGTGATATACATATATATATATATATATATATATATATATATATATATATTTCACTAGTAGTAAGATAAAAGATATTATGATATGATTAATATTGATTATTTATCAATGTTATCCCATAATAAGCAAT
The DNA here is from genome assembly GCA_026573805.1 of Hesperophylax magnus. Lineage (NCBI taxonomy): Eukaryota > Metazoa > Arthropoda > Insecta > Trichoptera > Limnephilidae > Hesperophylax > Hesperophylax magnus. The sequence goes on from JAIUSX010000018.1 coordinate 744,128, forward strand.
TGCTTGTGTGTTAAAGCGCCCTTGAGGTGTTTTTTGCACAAAAACGGCGCTATACAAGTCATCCAAGTATTATTATTTATTTATTATTATTATGGGATGAGGTATTATTTGTTTAGTTTCTTAGATTTTTATTTTATTTTTAAATTTTTGTTTTTGTTTTTCTTTTTTTTATTTAGTTTAGGTTTTCAGTATAATTTTTTTAATTGTGTTTTGAATTCTTTGAAACTATCATTTAGTGATCTTATATTTTCTGGCAATTTATTGAAGAAATTTGATCTTAAGTATTTGTAGTTTTGCTGACCCAAAGTTTTTTTACAAATCGGAATTGGCAACATGTATTTTTGCCTGAGATTTGCTGTGTTATTTAATGGTACGGTTTTGTTTAGGATGTCATCTTTGTAAACTTGTAAGGGTGCGTGATACAGGAAAAGAGTATTTAATTTTCTGACTTTAAATTCTTTGAAAATGAGTTCAGATGAATATAAAAATGATTTCTTTAATATTATTTTAATTATTAGTTTTTGCGCAATGTAAAGAGGTTGTGTGTGAGTTTTATAGGCGCCCCCCCCATTCTATTATACCATATTATATCATAATATATTCATAATATTATATATATTGATAACTTCAATTCTTGAAAAAAGCAACTTATTTTGGGATGATTTGATTTTATGGATTCTTTCGTAATCCTGTAACTAGCTAGGGCTTATAACTAAATCCTTTCATGTTTCTAACTAACTAGTACTGCGGTTCATTTGGACTTATTACTTTTACCATCAGATGGTTGTATTTCCAAGAGTGATTTTACGTTACATTAATATGTTTTATGAGGAATAAGTGTCAAATTAGTTGGTTTCAATTACGTTTAAACATGTTGATTTTGGAGTTGATAATCTGATTTTAGACGATGTAAGTACATTTTATAAATTACACAACCATTAAAAATATTAGTATCTTTACTGTCCATCGTTATAATACTTGCATATTTTTTACAATATTTTGGGATTGGTGCATCGTTGTAATAAGTCACATCACTCCATAATCTGACTTTGATCACTAACTAACTTTCCATTACGCCGTTTCTCCGCAGTGGTAGGCAGAGAACACGGACCGCCAAACAACTCTTTTCTTGGCGCACACTCCTTGCCTCATTCACATTCGTACATTGTCTCATACATACTGTACCGGACAGCAGATGGATGTACCTAATTAATTAAGGAAATATATATGTATCACATTTTGCGATGCCGAATCCTTTGAGGCCTATCACCAGACATGAATCATATGTCAAATGGGATTTAACCGTAATAATTCAAATTCGGTTATTTTTCTCGGTTCATTAATGCTCTCATACATCCTGCTTAGCGATAAGAATAATTGCTGCCCATCAACACGTAATAGTACACAACTGCTGAAGCCATGACATACTTCTCAAGAAACTCGAGAAAATTGGTATAATTGGTCCTGTTCTTAATCTATTCAAATCATATCTTAGCAACAGAAAGCAATTCGTTAGCATCAATAATCAAAATAGCAACCACCTACCAATAAACTACGGAGTTCTGCAAGGATCCATACTAGGACCACTTCTGTTCCAAATTTATATTAATGATATCTCCCAATTAGATTTAAACGGTGATATTTTTTTATATGCAGATGATACTGCAATTTTCTACTGGGGTAAAGATTTAAACATCTTACTAAAAAATGCACAGAGTGACTTAGACAAAATTAACAGTTGGCTCCAATCAAATATATTAACAATGAATGTTAAAAAAACAGGATACATGATTTTAAGCTCAATTCGTAAAATAATTCCTCCTCATGTACCCTTAAAAATTGAAAATAACAACCTGCAAATCCTGATACAGGAGAAATATCTTGGACTGTGCATTGATAAACACCTAACTTTTAAACAGCATATTCAAGATATTAAAGATAAAATCACCCCCTTAATTAGCGTATTCAGCCGGATATCATATCTGTTACCAAATAAAATTAAAAAAAGGTCTATATTATAGCCTCGTACACTCACATTTAAACTACTTGGTTGAAATCTGGGGAAATACATGTGAAACATATATAAACGAACTACAGGTAACACAAAACAAAGTAATCAAAAAGCTATTTCACTTCAAACCTAGAACATCAACAAAAAAAAAGTGCGTCCTACTGTCAAATTTGGCAGCCATCTCTGGTCCGGAGCCCCTAAATACCTGAAAAAAACCCTTGACTCTGTGCAAAAACGGGCGGTCCGTTTGATAGATTCCCCAATCTTAACAAACGGACTGCAATCTTTAGAGCACAGGCGTCAGGTAGGTATGCTGTCCTTGTTCTATCGGTATTACAATGGAAGATGCTCTGAGGAACTAGCTCCATTGATCCCTTCGGCACCGGTGCGTAGTCGGGATACACGCCAAACGCGCGCCCAACATTTGTACACGTTTGACACTTGTCACACGAGAACGGGTCGCTTCTACGATTCGTTCTTAAGTTCAACAGCTCGGCTGTGGAACGAACTGCCGGCCTCTATGTTTCCTCCCTCCTACAACATGGGACTCTTCAAGACCCATGTTCACTCCTTCCTCTCCTCAAAAAGACCCTCCACACAGCATCCCCAAATATGACATAGGCCCTCAGGGAAATTATTTTCTTCAGGGCCTCCTGTGTGGAGTTAATATAAAAATAAAAAAAAACACATGTAGAAAGTCTTGAATTTTAGACCGACAAATATTTAAAAAAACTGGCCCGATCAATCAGTTGTCCGACGACTTTCGTGAAGTTGAGCTTCATTGCAAATCTTTCCCCAAGGTACCCTCAAGAGGAAACCGGCATTTTACAGTCAATATGATTGGCGTAGGTGTTCAGTACACATATTCTTAACATGGCCCGACTCAAGCATCTGATTCACTTGATCGTCCCATGTCTTCCCCGACTTCTATTACAATGTTTTTTACTCCCCAACACTTTCCAACAGAAACGATAATTTAGTTTTCACCCCATTTTACAGCCAAATCTCATTAACTACCGTTGTATCCATCCATATCCATATATATGTATAATACAACTGGCAAAGTATATTTTGTATATTTGTGCTATGATAAAATATCGCTTTTTTATCATCCGCAATAAAAATAAATCCTCATTTTCAGAATAACTCATATTTTTTTGTCAAAAATAATACAGTCTAAGTACATTGACATTCATTCAAGGAGCAAAGTAAAGAAACGTACTTTGGCAGAATTCCAGAAATCTTTATTCATAAAGATACGTTTTCATTGAGCAGCAAATTTATTCCGCACTGAGGCGATCAAAAGGAGCTTTACGTTACGGTGAATAGCTACAAATATACATTACATTATGATACATACATATGGCTAAATCTGCCTAGCGACCAATAAGGTCCGATGTTTTTTATTTTTTATGTCCCAACTGCTCCCAGCCGTCCGGATCCAGTGAGACTACGGCATCTCCAATTGGGGTTGGTATGTTATGAGGCTGAAGGTAGTGGGGAAGGAAAGTCGATGGGAAAGTACCCAAACATTGCTAAAGCCATTTCAAGCAACGTTTCAACTCTGAATGGTAGTGTTACACCAGGGCGATACTGAGACCATTTTCCACTCTGGCAAATCGCTAATAAATCATTTATACACCGCTTATTACTTAATCACACATAAACACAGTTTTGATAAAAACACAATTATATTTTTTTGATTTGTTCTGTTTCATAGTTTATTCATTTAAAATAATATGTAGATAGTATATTTACTGCTATTTCCAGAGAAATAGGTCTTTCAGTATCACCATGGTTAAAGACGACCATTCAGAAATGAAACGTGAAGTGAAAAGGCTTTAGTCGTGTTTTGTGACCAGATCCGAATATAAATCATCTCCTCATTTCCTTCCCTTTCCCACTATCTTCAGTTTCACAAGATATCTACATCAATTGGGGATGCCATAGTCTCACTGTCTCCAGATGGTTGAGAGCAGTTGTACCCTTCTGCAGTTTTCAGATAAAGTAAAACCCCCTATTAGAAGTGAAGAAGAATAGGAAGTAAATGGTTATTGGAATGTTGGTCTATCCATTCTGATCCATTTGAATAATTGATTCTTTTTATTTTTGGTGGGTAGGAATCCAGGGTTCACTGTGTGAAGGAGTGGCGGACATTTGAATTCATCCATTTCACTGTGATGCAAGGAGATGGGTCGAGAGAGTTCTGCTTGAGAAGTATAAAGATCTAGCTCAACCGGTCTATTCAAATCCGGCCCGCCGTACAGTAGGTGGGCAAAGAATAAGGCAAGATCTAGACAATTCTCACCCCATGAACCCGGGCACCCCTGCTAAGTGACCAAACGTAGCGCATTGAAAGTGACCTATGGCAGAGGTTATTTATTCTAAAGGATGTAGAGAGTAACTTCTATAAAAAGGACGCCAGAGGTCGTTGTTCTTTTGTTCGTGTGTGTAAAATTTTCAATTTTTGCATGACTTTGAATGTAAATTGTAGAAACGCTATAAATTGTTAGAAAATGTAAGAAGTCATAACTGTTCAAAGAAAAACGAAGCCAAAGGCTGGTGAAATAATTGTTAAAGTTTGCTTGAAGAAATCTTCACAGAAATATGCAGCTGAATAAACGTTGGTTCTCCTTGGCAAAACGACATTCAGCGAGAATGAGTAATTTTTTAGCATTCAAAAGATTTTTCTCGTTTTGCTTGTCACTGCCATAGTATACTTCTCAGCATTTACATTCCTCACACTTTTTAGCATCATTAATTTCTCCGGAATTCAGCCTTCTGTTATTCTTTTTAATGAGTTTTATAATCTTACTAGCCAAACCCGTGAAAAATTACGGAGTGTTGCTATGGTAGGTTCTTTGAAGCTGAAAGTGTTTATACAATATTGGTGGACCCCGCAATGATATTGTCTTTCTCAGGCGTCTGCGACTGTATCCACCATCCACTACTGTATACCACAATACTACTGTTAAAAACTACATTAGATTGACTTTAATTCGACTCTGTATATCATTTCGGTACAAAGATATTGCGGTAAGTATTCCTCGGGCGTCCCTGACTTCTTCTACCATTCACGTGAATAAATAAAGACTCATGGCACTAATAAAAACCAACTATGAAATTTCAGCTATGTCGGTCGATTATTGGCTTATATTGATAGTTTGTCACTTTTTGTAAATTTTTATAAATTAAGAATAAGATTTGTTTCAGGATTGTTGCCTATCATTTATCAATATTATTTATTTGGTTATTTATTTTTTAACGAATAATTAGACGATCAGAATAATCATTCGAACAAAGACCATTAGTAAACTTTGATTCTGATATAGATTTGTTAATTTATGACGGATTTAGATTTGATAAAAAATTAAAATAAATACAATTTTTTAATGATAAATTAATGTTTATAAGACAAGATTTTTTTATGCAAAGCATAAAGGATAACAAATTATTATAAGCAATAATTACTCGCCTGAAATATCCATACAAATTGAAAATATCTCCCGAGTAAAAATAAATGCCGCCGACGGGAATTGAACCCGTGCCTTCTGATGTCCGGTCAGGTGATCTGGATCACTGAGCAACTTTTTTGGCGTAGCTCATAGTTGTACTTGGAGTAAAATAAAACGATTGATATCGAAAAATAAAACAAAAAAATTGTATTTTGTTGTTACTGTGTTGAAATATCGAGCTTCTGTTTCAATAAATCTTCAACATTTTAGCCTTTTCCCTGACTACTGCTATACTAAATCTCTTGGTTTTGTTTATTACGTTTTGAAACATCTTCCTTAATGTTTATTTGTGATGAAATACTGGATCTTTTCCATAAATTATTTTTATGTTGGGTTAACATCGTGCCGGCACATGTTGTATTGTTGAATTATTACTCGATGTTGGCAAATATTGAAATTAAAAAATGGGTTGAGATTAATGCATATCAAAAACACAATGATTAAAAATAATTTTACTATTGATTGCCATACGCGATACACATCACTTCTTACATATAAATACCATGGAAACGCTGTCACATTTCATTAATACAATGTTCAAAACTCGAGTAGGTAATTAAACAGAAGAATTAAAATGTGCACCTTCATGAGAACAAATACCGAATGCAATTTGAAAACAAAAACTTTTTATATGAAACAACAAAAAAGTGAGGACATTTTAACGTTTGTTATATATTTGTCTCATAAAATATTTGTATTTTGTATATTTTATCGCTGTCGGTAATAATAGTTACAGAAACGTAAGGTGAGTCATTTAAAAAAATATATATTTATTCATAAAAATACAATTTTAAAGCGTATTTAATTACCTTTTAAAAGCAGTTTTTTTACAATAAAAGATATAAATTTGTTTCAGAACACTATAATTTTAATTGGCCTCTACCGGTTACGGAAGCACCCTTCTTTCGTCAGGAGAATATTAAAACTAACCTATGATAAAAAATATTGACAGATATATACACATAAAATATAATTTAGGTGTTTGAGTGGGAGGTTAACAAAGGGGGACGGGTAATTGCGAGAATTCCGGCAATAACAGAGCGGTTTACTGCAATTACCCGTCCCCCTTTGTTAACCACCCACTCAAACACCTAAATTATATTTTATGTGTATATATCTGTCAATATTTTTTAACATAGGTTAGTTTTAATATTCTCCTGACGAAGGAAGGGTGCTTCCGAAACCGGTAGAGTGCAATTAAGGGCCCACTATTCGAATTTCATCCAATTTCCGACATACTTTCCTTAAAATTTTGAAGTTTTTAAGCTCTTAAAAAAATATATGTTATTCTTTAAGATAGTATCTATTTGTTCCAAAAGCCGAAACGGTAATTATTTGAAATTCCCTCGATAGAAATAAATCGCAAAGTATGCTCCGAAAAATATTATTAACACGTTTATTTCTGTTATTTTACAAGTTATATGTATGAAAAAAATCACAATGCTTCTTTTAATGCTACTCAATAGACCCCAAAAGTGATTTTTGCTATTTTTGAAATACGCCGTGATTTATTAAACATTTTCACAACTGTCGCTTACGCCTATTGCTTTTAAATCATATTTATTATAGCGCGCTCGCTCCGACTTGAAGATTAACCTATCTTCTTTGAAAAGTTCATTCGCCAACTCGAGGGCTTTGGGGGCAGACATGTCGTTCAACGTTCTATGATCTACAGACGTGCGATTACGTGCAAATATTTGAATCTATAAAGATAATTTTTACGCGTGTAAAGTTTATGAGTTAATAAATATTGTTTTTTCAAAGATGGGAAATACACGAAAGATATCCCGTATTTCAAAGAAAAAATGATATCTCATAAAATTATATCCTATCTAATAGGTGAGAAGAAAAAAATACAATTTTTGATTTATAAGCTTATATTTATTATAAACGATAATTTACTATAAAAATTAATAATTCATATTTTTATTTATGTATTGTGTAGTAAAAAGTTATAAAAATTATTATTTTATTTTTTTCAGAATACGATAAACGATAATTTATTATAAAAATTAATTATTATTTTTATTTATGTATTGTGTAGTAAAAAGTTATAAAAATTTTTATTTTATTTTTTTCAGAATACGTACTTTGGGAAATAAAACTAATTCCAAAACATTAGAAATTACAGGGCAAGTTCTTATTAATTCACAATGCAACGATGTCCGAAATATAATATAATATGTAATAATAATATACGGGCCATCTGTTTCAAATAACAATACTCGAACGTGGAATTCAGAATAATAATGAACATGCGAGCGAAAGAAGCTATTGAAAGTTCTGAAACTGTGGGGAATATAATTTAATAAAATTAAATACTTTTTTGTTTTAAAACCACGATATTTATTAATTTAAGAACCGACCGGTTTCGCTTTACTTAAGCATCATCAGGGTACAAATTAATACTAAACAAGAAGTACATAATGTGTGCATATATATAACAAAATATAGAGGGAGACAACATGATACAAATATAAGCAACACAAAGACGGTCATAAAATACATTAACATAAGTGCACAAGTAATGGAAAACCCGCTAGATAATTATGTAGACTAATGGGTTATACGAATAAATCGGGAGAAACAAAACATCAATAAAACCTCAATAATAACGGTTTTTCCGAATTCGCAAATCATTTGATCGATAGCTTGCCTTCCTGAATAAATCTAATTTTATTTAATCATTTACGGCCAAGATATTTTTGACAATGGTGTGTTTTTATCTTTCTGTATTCCAATCATTTAGCTTTGCTTCTAGGGTTGTGCCCCAGTATTGCTTTTTGGAGACTGTAAACGGATCTCTCGGCATTTAATGAAACTGCAGCAGAACAAAGGCTGTTGCTATATTGACGTTCATGGTATGTTTTGCTCAGATTGACGATAAGGTTTCCAGATCCGCATTTCGCTCGAAGCATGTTTAGGGTAATAAGTTTATAGTTTAGGGTTCTTTCACCGTATTTATGGGAACATTTCAGAACCACCAATCTTTCATTTTGAGTGAATCTTGTGTTTGTGATTAAATTATATTTGACGATTTAAACAAATAATATTTAGAGAAGTTAAAAATAAAATTGAAAGTTCACTGAAAGCTTAAAACTATTAAAAGTAGTAATTTCATAAAAATGTAAATAAATAGAGCCCCTTTCACATTTTAGAATGTAATTTTATGTTGCTTACATGTTTTATTACTCTTTATAATTATTGAATTGTTTAAATGAATAAATAAATAATTACAAAAAAGTCTTCTGATTTGTAAGTCCTCAGGAAGCACTAAGGATCTTTCTATCTATCTTTATAATATAATAAATTTGATGAGCATAAAAATGTAAACGTGTATATAATTTATATAAATGTACAAAAGTAGATATTACACGTGTATAAATATTATATTGCGCATATTATACAAGATGTCGGGGGTAAAGTGCACAAACTTCGGGAGGTGATTCTAATTGATAGTACAAGTAAAAAAGAAAAAAAAACTTTTTTTGGAATTCCAACGTTTTAAGATAGTTTTCGAGTAAAAAAGTTTAAAACCTTATTGATGTAAAAATATATTTATTGATTTTATAAAAGTTATAAATTACTTTTATAAAAGTGAGAATAGTATTTTAGTAAAGTAAAGTAATTTTTATACCTATACAAATAACTTTCGTAAATGTTTTTTGTAAAATTAAAAAAAAAAATAATTAATTAAATCCGTAATAAAACCCATATTTTGAGAACCATCTTCATTTCGACTTCCTTCTCATTTGGTCGGTGCATTATTACTCTAAGGTCGGTGCTAACTAAAAATGGTTCTGTTTTTCTAAAATTGCAATAGATGTCGGTAATTTAATTTCATAATCCCCAAAATTATTCCTAATACGAATTCAGACACCTCTGTCGGATTCTTTTAACACTAAATTTTGTAGGTGTTGCCCAAATCTAAATTCTTTACGCGGAAAGCGGGCCCTTAAAATAAAAGTGGTCTAAAACAACAAATTATGTGTAAATTATGACGAGCCACAAAGTAAATGCTTATTACAAATATGCAGTTTTTTTAATTTTCGGATACCTTGGATTTTATTGCAAAGCGTAAATACTCCGACCTTCTGTCAAATAATAGCAGAGGCACGAGGAGTTAACATAATGATAATTAAATTACATTACGTTCTGCATATTTACTTTTTAATAAATTTCAAGTGTCAGCATTTAAAGTAGATAGTACCTTGTTGTTCCGAGGGAACGATTTCGTGGCAATATACAAAAGCATGAGATTTGTCTTTAAAGTCATCATTGCGTATAAAAGTAGACAACGAATATAAATCTCCGTCGTTTCCTATTCCCATCGGCCTCGTTCCGAGCACTTGAAATAAAAATATTGACAAAGCTGTTTGGGAATCACCGGCCGCGCCGCGCCGCTGCGATGATTATGCCAATGGTTTGTTATTTGAGTGCCCCGAGAATGGAATTGTTTTCTGCCCAAATGATAACATTAATATCGCTGATTGCCTTCATTAGGGTGGAAACCGGCGAAGAAGCTACTCTTCAGGATGTTTCGGAAAACAGAATAACAGCTGATATATTATAATAATTACGCTTTTCGCGAGAATTACGCCGGTTTGCAAGACATGGCCGCACTTTTCTCAAATTACAAATTGCTTTGGCTTCGAAGTGCGGTTTTTCATAAACACACATATATCAAAGTCATGAAAGTGGCTGCCTGTTTTGAGAAATTGAACATGCTGTTAATGTAATTTACAATTATTATTATTTTTAAGTTGACTTCAATATTATTTCATTTTTAATTATTATTTTTTTTAAGATTTTAATAATATATAGAAGTCCCCTTAACTAGGAGATCCTGTGCTGAGGCGATTTAGTTTTGGATGGAGGCCTTAAAGCGACTTCTATGGTTCAATTTTAAGGTTTGGACAGTGTATTTCAGCAACTTCTGTACCTACGATATTTTTTTAAATGCTATTTCTGATAATTCCTTATAAGCCAAGATTTATTGGAGTATTAATTAATTTATTTGTGTGACCCGGTGCACAAGGGCACGTACGATAAATTCGACGTACGCGACGGTGCACCCGTTCACAGTAGATTTTGGCTTCATGAGAACGGGCCGCTTCATGTACTCATTTTTTTGTAAGAAATGAACATGTGTAAGTATGTAGAACGACCTACGGGCATCTATTTTTCCTCTTTCACAAAATTCGGGCCTCTTTAAGACCCGCAATAATAAATACCTTCCTTCAGCCCCTGCCTCAACCCGCCTCACAACGTTGCCGAGCCGGATGGATACATATTTCCCCTGCCTTTACTCTGTACAAACATATATATCGAAGAATGTATAAAAGCAATTGCTCTTCCATTAACCAAACTTTTAAATCTATCTTTATCCAGTGGAATTTTTCCCGATAAGTGGAAAATTAGTTATCTGACTCCGATTTTTAAAAAGTTTGATAAAATTGATGTTTGTAATTACAGACCTATATGTATTCAATTCACCATACTGAAACTCTTTGAAAGCCTGATACTTGACAAACTTTTTACACAAATAAAACCTGTAATATCACCTTACCAGCTTGGATTTATGCCAGGTAGAAGTACTCTTTCCAACTCAATTATTTATGAAAATTTTATATCCAAAGCTTTTAAAGAAAAAAACAAGTAGACTCTGTCTATACTGACTTTAAAGTAAAGCCTTTGATACAGTTTCCCACAAAATTCTCATTTGGAAATTAGGAAAGCTTGGTATACGTGGCAATATATTAGCCTGGTTTGAAAGCTATCTTTCTGGAAAACAAAAAATTGTTAGAATAAAATCCTCCCTGTCGGAAAAAATAAATGCAACAAGTGGAGTTTCACAGGGTTCACACCTTCGCCCAATCTTATTTATCTTGTTTATAAATGATATTACAAAAATATTTCACGGTGTATCTATGTATTTTTGCTGATGACCTCAATATTTATAGAACTATCCAAAATATTGACCATTGCAACATTCTTCAAGACAATATCAAAAAAATATTAATTTGGTGTAATGAAAATAGACTTTACTTAAATATCTCGAAATGTCAAATAGTTAGATTTTATCGAATACAAAATACAGTGATTTTTGATTACAACATTAATAACAATGCTCTTGAGACATTAACACAAATCAAAGACTTAGGCATCACTTTTCAATCAAATCTTTCATTTGTTAACCACAAAACAGAAATCTCTAATAAGGGCTTAAAAATTTTGGGATTTATAACTAGTCTAACCAGAAAATTGAACAATATAAAGTGTATTAAATTGTGTTATATTTTGCCTATGTAAGAAGTCAACTCGAGAACAATTCTCCTGTCTGGAACCCACATTATAATATACATGTTCAAGCTGCTGAAAGAATACAAAACAAATTCTAACGTTTTATAAATTTTGAAATGGGTATTCCAGCAATTATGTTGAACTACAACATTCTTTTAAATTATATGAACATGGTCAAATTGTCAGACAGAAGAGTTTTCACTGACTTGGTATTTCTATATAAAATTGTAAATGATTTAGTTGATAGTCTGGTATTGTTAGAATTGATAAGCTTTCGGATTCCACAACGTAATACTCGAAATCAGGATTTATTTCAGTGCAGAAATTCTGGGACTAACTACCATATGTATTCCTCTTTACCCAGAATACTAATGGAGGGAAACAATTATACCAAGTAAGTGGACATCGTCAATTAATCTTTAAACAAATATTGTTAATGAAGCAATTCAGTTATGAACAATAAATAAATATATATAAAGAACACAATTTTAAACTTTTTTCCACTTGTTTTTATTTGACCGTGACCGGTTTCAGCCTGTTAGGGCCATCTTCAGACTGGTACAATTTTTGTCTTAAACTAGGGTTTATATACATAGGCAAATTACATTGAGGGGAGGGGTTAACATAGTAGGTTGGTTTGAATTATGAGGGGTTTTTTCGTGAAACATGATATTTCCCAAATAAGTATTGTTATTAAAATCAAATGAATTTATCTGTAGAACTATGATAATTATGCCTATTAGGACTATCAATTTAAGGATTTACCCAACATAAAGTTATCGGTAATCTATTGTGTGGTTAGGAAAAAATATTTTAATGGATTTTATATAATTCAAATACATATTTATGATAGGTGACACACTGATTATAATGGATATAGCAACGGAGATTTAGCAACTGATTCTAATTTTGTGTTCATAACATTGTTGGAGTTTACTTTTTTAGTTAGGCGGGTTATCTCTATTCAGCTATTCGCAATTCAGCTCCTGCCTATAAATTAGCAAAATTTGGAAATAAAATCATCAAAAACACTCTCAATTTTAAATCAAAATATGGCATAATAAATTCCCTACAACTTATAGACCTCATCAAAGACATAGACATACCTAACAATGCCACTCTAGTTTCGTTTGATGTTGTTAGCCTATTCTCTAACATACCGACAAACGAATTAAAGATAATTATTAACAACTACATGGAAAAACGTAATACTAATTTGATAGAACGGAAAGAAATAACTGAAATACTAAATACATGTATAGAACAAAACTTCTTTAGATTTAATGATAATTTTTATATTCAATCTAATGGACTAGCCATGGGCAGCCCGATATCACCGGTGCTGGCCGAATTTTTCATGGATCACATGGAAGAACAGATAGAAAAATTAAAATCATTTAAAAAGGTTACCTTCTATCGTAGATACGTAGATGACATTTTAATTATCTGGACGGGAACTCACAGACAATTAGATAATTTTCTAAAAGAAATTAATAAAATCAACAAAGCCATCCAATTTACAATGGAAATGGGGGGAAATAAAATTAATTTTTTAGACATAGGTATTGAAATAATTAATAAAAAATTAGAATTCACAATTTACAGAAAACCAACATACAGCGACAACATTATACATAACACATCTAGACACCACATTTCTCACAAGTTATCAGTATTTAACTCACTCATTCACAGACTCTTACATATACCCCTGAATTGTATAAATTATAATAATGAACTAAATGTTATTAAAACCATAGCAAATAATAATGGATATAGTAGTGAACTTACTGATAGTTTATTAAAGAAAAAGAATAAAAAACTCACACTGGCAATCATATCACAAGGTCTTACAATCAACAATGAAAATGATGTCACAAAAAAACAATGGGTTAAAATACCGTATATTGGTGATATATCCACAAAAATATCTAGGATAACCAATAAAGACAATTGTAAAACAGCATTCTATAATGTAAATTCATTAGGTAAAATCCTAATAAATAATAAAGATAAAAGGGATAAAATGGAAAACTCAGGAGTTTACCAAATCAACTGTGCCAATTGCCCGTCTTACTATATAGGCCAAACGGGTAGATCATTCAAAACCCGCATAAAGGAACATTTTTCAAGCTGGGTAAATGACAAAGGTGAAATGTCGAATGTTGCGGCACACTTACTTGAGAATAAACACTCGTTTGACAAGGATAGAGATGTAAAATTTTTACATACCTGCGACAAAGGTCATAAATTAGATAGGCTAGAGTCATTAGAGATAACCCGCCTAACTAAAAAAGTAAACTCCAACAATGTTATGAACACAAAATTAGAATCAGTTGCTAAATCTCCGTTGCTATATCCATTATAATCAGTGTGTCACCTATCATAAATATGTATTTGAATTATATAAAATCCATTAAAATATTTTTTCCTAACCACACAATAGATTACCGATAACTTACTCGCTCCACATCGAAGGAGTACAGTCGCGTAATTTTGTGACAAGTAAATCAAGTAATATAGTTTACATTAATAACTCGCCCACCTGGGCGCTCCATTCCATCCAATATGGAAACTCAAGAAATTATTAAAAACATTAAAGATTTAATAAACAAGATCACTTCAGTGAAGGACTCAAAAATAAAATTAACACTGGAACAGAACATTATATCACTGGAAGAAAAAATTCAATATGAACTAATAAACCTACAAAAAAAGATTATAGAATTACAAGAAACTAATATTAAAAACAATCATCACTACGCACAGAAACTAGAAGAAATTCATAATAATAACAAAAGGACATATGCAAATGTATTAGGTGACAATAAAAACTTCGTGAATACAGGTGCACACATTCCAGAACAGAAGCACGCCATCATAATTACATCTAAAAACACCTTGAAGGCCGAAGATATAAAAATAAAAATTCAAAAAAACATTAATTTAACTAAAATAAAAGTTGGAGTGAATGGAGTAAAAAAAATCGGAGAACAAAAATTACTGATCTCATGTCAAAAAAAAGAAGATGCAGAAAAGTTAACCGAAGAAATTAATAAGGTAATTGGAAAAGAAATATTGGCCGAAGAAATTAAAAAAAAGAAACCGTGTTTAATGTTGAAAAGGCTGCAATGCCAATTGACTGAAGAGGAAATTATAGATGGGATTATACAACAAAATGAAGGATTAACCCAGGAAGACAAAAACAACATCAAGCTTATCAAGGAACTAAAAAACAAATACAATGAAGGAAAAGAAAACGACACCACTAACTACATTATTGAAACAACCGGTAAATTAAGAAAAACGCTACTAGAAAAAAACAAAATAAACATCAAATTCCAAAGAGTATACATAGAAGATTGTAACCCGCTTACTCAATGCTACCACTGCCTTAAGTTCGGCCACACAGCGCAAAGATGTCTCGCCAGGACGCAGCCCCCCATTTGCCCTCATTGCACAAAGGAGCACATTCTGTCTAAATGTGAAAATAAAGAACAACCTCCAACATGCAACAATTGCTGTGTTCAAAACAAAAGATTTAATATGAATTATTCTACAGAACACAGAGTTGATAGCATGAAATGTCTCTATCGGCAAAAAATGCTTCAACTAGCTAGAGAGCGCATCGACTATGAATAATACGGTAAATTTCATTTCTTTAAACTCTAATCTAAAACTTAAAAATGAATGATTTTTTGTGTAACGCATTAGATAAAAAAATATATATTGAAGAAAATTTATGTCAATCTATGAAAGATTTTAACTTAATTTGCTCTGAAAAAGGATTTACCCTATTTCATGTAAATATTAGAAGTTTAGAACGAAACATGGATGAATTAGTTATAACATTAAAAGAATTAAATTTTTTCCCGGGCCTGATTGTGTTAACAGAGACACACTCTGCAGGCGAAATCAATTACACTATTCCAGGCTACACATACCATGCGACAATAAACAAAATAAACAAAAACTCAGGTATCGGATTATTTATTTCTAACCAGTATAATGTTCTCAATATTAAAGAAATAATTAATGTTAGTAATGTTAACATATTAAATATAGAATTTAAAGACGTAAATAAATATTATAACATTATTGCTATTTATCGTACGCATACATCAATAATACCTCAATTTATAGATGAATTAAAAAATATTCTGTTAAATTTTAGAAATAAAAATACTATTATTGTTGGAGATATGAATTTAAATATTGCAAACGACTATTCTAGTAAAGATAAAGACACATATCTAAATATGTTAGCAGAACTCAATTATTTATCGTGCATAAATTCTTATACTAGAAATGTTAAAGGTCAACGCCCCTCATGCTTAGATCACATTTTTACAAATATTCCTGATATCCAAAATATAAAATCAGCTGTCATTCATACAACTATCACTGATCATTATTCATGTATTTTTAACTATAAATTAAGCAATCCAACTTTGCCATTATTTAAACAAAATAATTACTCAAAAAAAGTACTTAATATGGATACATTAAAACACCAATTAGAATCAGAAAATTGGAATAAATTATTACAATGTAATGATGTCAATATATGTTGTAAAATGTTTGAAGAAAAAATATCTAAATGCATAAATGACTCGACAAATAATAATATAATAACCAAATCCAAAGTGTCGAACTTGAAACCTATAAAACCATGGATTACTCATGGTTTAGTAGTATCTGTACGACATAAGCAAGCTCTTTACAAATTAACTACTCAACAACCAAATAATAAAAATTTACTAAATCATTTTAAAGCATATAAAAACAAACTTTCATACATTATAAAAAATACAAAACAAAAGTATTATAAACAAAAGTTGAATCAGGCTGAAAATGATAGTAAAAGAGTGTGGACAGTTATAAATGAAATAATTGACAAGAAAAAAAACAAGAATAACGACATCGCCACTATATTTCATGACAACATGAAAACATGTTGTAAAGAAAATCCCTCAAAAGCTGCAAACATATTTAACACCTTCTTTGCGAACGTAGGGGAAAATCTTGCCAATCTCATTCATACTGACCCAAATACAACATTTCCAGACTGTAGTATTGATACTGACAATAATATAGCAACATTCCAAGTCACCACAGAGAACGAAATAATATCAATTATAAACGGTATGCAAGGAGGTTCTGCCCCGGGTTTTGATGGAATAACAGTTAATATTTTAAAAAATATTAAAAATCAAATTTCTAAACCGTTAAAACACATAATAAATGTAAGTTTCCAAAGCGGAGTGTTTCCATCAATCTACAAACAAACTACCATTACTCCAATATTTAAATCTGGTAACCCAGAAGAAGTTAGCAATTACCGACCCATATCAGTAATCTCGAACATAGCAAAAATTTTTGAAAAAATAGTTAAAAAAAGGATAAACCAATTTGTAAAATGTAATAAATTAATTAATGAAAATCAGTTCGGTTTTATGGAAGGTAGAAGCACTCAGGATGCAATTGCAAAATTAACTAGTCTTGTTCATAATTCATTAGATAAATCATTAAAATGCATTGGAATTTTCATAGATCTAAAAAAAGCTTTTGATAGCATATCACACGACAAACTTATAAGTAAATTAAGAAATATTGGATTAAGTGGTACAGCTATAGAATGGATAAAAAGCTACCTTTTCAAACGCCCTCAAGTCGTAAAAATCAACGATGTACTTAGTCAACAAAAAACAAGTCACTTCGGCATACCTCAAGGTACAGTCCTGGGACCGTTACTGTTTATCATTTATGTAAATGACATATTCAATCAAAGATTAAATGGAAAAATAATATCTTATGCTGATGACACTGTCATAATAATTGAAGGTACTGATTGGAATAATGTTAATAACTTAGCAAATACTGATATTAATATACTGAAAAATTGGTTCGATAAAAACCTCCTCACATTAAATACTGAAAAAACAAAATGTATCCCATTCTCTATCAACAAATTTAAATTAATACCAGAAATAAAAATTATAATACATCAACTTAAATGTAACAGAACTAATTGCAATCAAGAATGTTCTATACTTAGTCTAACTTCTGAAATTAAATATCTTGGTATATATATAGATCAACATTTTAAATGGAAAAAACAAATTTGTGAACTTGTCAAAAGAATTAGAAAATGTATTTATATATTTATAAGACTTAGAAATATTCTTAGACTAGAAAACCTAAAAAGTGTGTATTATGCAATTGTACAATCTATATTACAATATGGTATTATTGGCTGGGGAGGAACTTATAACAATATATTAAATCCACTTAAAATAGTTCAAAGATTGATAATTAAAGTAATATTGAAAAAACCATCCAAATTTTCTACCGAGATTCTCTTTTCAGTATTCAATGTACCCACAATAGACAATATATATAAAAAATATTCAATTCTACAAATTTATAAAGAAATACAGTTAAATAACTTACAATTCAATTCATCAGCAAGATATCAAAAAACTATCAAAATCCCAAAACTCAATACAAAGCACACACAAAATACCTATCTCTATCTAGGTATAACATATTTTAACATCCTTCCATTATATCTAAAAAATATTGAAGATATCCAGGAATTTAAAATAAAATTAAAAAATTACCTAAAACTACTATAAAAGTCCATATGTTACTCTCATTATTATTTCCTTCAAATCATGAAACTGTATTATTGATAAATCTTGCCTATTTCTTACTTATCCCTTTGGTTTTGCAAATATATTATTTACTTACTTACATGATTCCATATAATTGAGCTAGGATTCACTCACCAAACACAAGAGCCTCGTCTCTTTATGGTGAGGAAAAGCTATTATTATTTACCTTTATAACACTGTATAATATGTATAAATTGTATATTTATTCTAAAAAACATACAAATATTAAATAAATAAAAAAAAAAAAAAAAAAAAAAAAAAAAAACTTTATGTTGGGTAAATCCTTAAATTGATAGTCCTAATAGGCATAATTATCATAGTTCTACAGATAAATTCATTTGATTTTAATAACAATACTTATTTGGGAAATATCATGTTTCACGAAAAAACCCCTCATAATTCAAACCAACCTACTATGTTAACCCCTCCCCTCAATGTAATTTGCCTATGTATATAAACCCTAGTTTAAGACAAAAATTGTACCAGTCTGAAGATGGCCCTAACAGGCTGAAACCGGTCACGGTCAAATAAAAACAAGTGGAAAAAAGTTTAAAATTGTGTTCTTTATATATATTTATAATGGAATTCCACCACGAAATAACAGTTTCAAATATTAAAATATTAAAAAGTGCAAACACAGCGACACTGAAGAGACTCTACAAAAAACTCATTCTTAAACGACGGATGGCTTCACAACATTTGTGGTTCAATCGAGAATGCAAAAAACGGGGTATAATACCTAAATACATCAACATCAAGACGAACACGGACAGCAAAGCAGCCAAACTTGCAGTTACCGCAGCCCACAGAACATGGACCACGCAGGAGATGAAAAAATGGTACAGCATTAGAGATAACGTTAATAATTATTTATATTATGTACACACTGCACTCACATCACAACTACACCCCGTAGAATTTGATTGTCTTTTTAATGATACTACCCTTATGGTTAACAATAAAATACACGCAACTTACCAAAGACAACTTAAAAAACTAACATATTGGACAGAAAAACAAGTCAAATCAAAACCTACGGAAAAGACAGTAAATTCACCCACCCTATTATTTTACGATAAGGTAGTAAATACAACCGATGTAGAATTTAATGATACCGAAATTAAAATGCTTGAAAAAGGTTTAAAATACTGCCCAAACTTACCACTTCAATTAAAAGATCTCGAGAATCTAGCTATAGACACAGATATAGCAACGTCAGACTATAGCAATAAATACCTATGCGCTAAAATAATTAAAAAAGCAACGACTGAGGGTAAATTTTCAAGCGAAGCACACACAATAAAATCATTAAAAAGTAAAATCAAACAAAACAACCTTATTATCTCAAAAGCAGATAAAGGGAATAGTACAGTAATCTTAAACAAATCAGATTACATAGAAAAAGTCCAAGATGTGCTGGACACTAGTAAAGTAACCCTATTGAAAAAGGACCCCACCTCGAAATTCGCATCTGATGTAAACTCAATCTTAAACTCTAGCAAAGTCCTTATTAAGAATAAATTCCATAAATATAGTCTATCTGTTATGAACCCCCAATGCCCACGCCTTTATGGACAACCTAAAGTACATAAAAATAACATGCCAGTAAGACCAGTAGTATCATACAATTCAGCTCCTGCCTATAAATTAGCAAAATTTGGAAATAAAATCATCAAAAACACTCTCAATTTTAAATCAAAATATGGCATAATAAATTCCCTACAACTTATAGACCTCATCAAAGATATAGACATACCTAACAATGCCACTCTAGTTTCGTTTGATGTTGTTAGCCTATTCTCTAACATACCGACAAACGAATTAAAGATAATTATTAACAACTACATGGAAAAACGTAATACTAATTTGATAGAACGGAAAGAAATAACTGAAATACTAAATACATGTATAGAACAAAACTTCTTTAGATTTAATGAAAATTTTTATATTCAATCTAATGGACTAGCCATGGGCAGCCCGATATCACCGGTGCTGGCCGAATTTTTCATGGATCACATGGAAGAACAGATAGAAAAATTAAAATCATTTAAAAAGGTTACCTTCTATCGTAGATACGTAGATGACATTTTAATTATCTGGACGGGAACTCACAGACAATTAGATAATTTTCTAAAAGAAATTAATAAAATCAACAAAGCCATCCAATTTACAATGGAAATGGGGGGAAATAAAATTAATTTTTTAGACATAGGTATTGAAATAATTAATAAAAAATTAGAATTCACAATTTACAGAAAACCAACATACAGCGACAACATTATACATAACACATCTAGACACCACATTTCTCACAAGCAGTATTTAACTCACTCATTCACAGACTCTTACATATACCCCTGAATTGTATAAATTATAATAATGAACTAAATGTTATTAAAACCATAGCAAATAATAATGGATATAGTAGTGAACTTACTGATAGTTTATTAAAGAAAAAGAATAAAAAACTCACACTGGCAATCATATCACAAGGTCTTACAATCAACAATGAAAATGATGTCACAAAAAAACAATGGGTTAAAATACCGTATATTGGTGATATATCCACAAAAATATCTAGGATAACCAATAAAGACAATTGTAAAACAGCATTCTATAATGTAAATTCATTAGGTAAAATCCTAATAAATAATAAAGATAAAAGGGATAAAATGGAAAACTCAGGAGTTTACCAAATCAACTGTGCCAATTGCCCGTCTTACTATATAGGCCAAACGGGTAGATCATTCAAAACCCGCATAAAGGAACATTTTTCAAGCTGGGTAAATGACAAAGGTGAAATGTCGAATGTTGCGGCACACTTACTTGAGAATAAACACTCGTTTGACAAGGATAGAGATGTAAAATTTTTACATACCTGCGACAAAGGTCATAAATTAGATAGGCTAGAGTCATTAGAGATAACCCGCCTAACTAAAAAAGTAAACTCCAACAATGTTATGAACACAAAATTAGAATCAGTTGCTAAATCTCCGTTGCTATATCCATTATAATCAGTGTGTCACCTATCATAAATATGTATTTGAATTATATAAAATCCATTAAAATATTTTTTCCTAACCACACAATAGATTACCGATAACTTTATGTTGGGTAAATCCTTAAATTGATAGTCCTAATAGGCATAATTATCATAGTTCTACAGATAAATTCATTTGATTTTAATAACAATACTTATTTGGGAAATATCATGTTTCACGAAAAAACCCCTCATAATTCAAACCAACCTACTATGTTAACCCCTCCCCTCAATGTAATTTGCCTATGTATATAAACCCTAGTTTAAGACAAAAATTGTACCAGTCTGAAGATGGCCCTAACAGGCTGAAACCGGTCACGGTCAAATAAAAACAAGTGGAAAAAAGTTTAAAATTGTGTTCTTTATATATATTTATAATGGAATTCCACCACGAAATAACAGTTTCAAATATTAAAATATTAACAATAAATAATGTATAATTCTTAATATTCTCATGTAAAGCCCCGAAAAAGGGCGTTAATAAATAAATATATATATAAATGCACATTTTTTTTTAATTCTCCGAATATCTTCATGGTTCTAATTTGATGATAAATGATTTTATTTGTTTGATTCTAGGTGGGAGTTTGTTGTATAAATTTACACTTACAGTTTCAGACCTTCTTTTTTCAAAGGTATTATTACACTGAGGTATATTTAAATTGCAGACAAGCAAAATTTTAGCTTGTCTTTTTGCTTTGTTCTGGTAATGGGGGCTTTAAAAGCTGAGACTGTAAAAATAAAAGAAATGTTAACTTTTAATTGAATCTTTTAAAGAAACTAAAGACAAAGTACCCATATGTAAGTTACCAGCTTTAGTAAACTACGAACCATTTAATTCTCCATTGAAAACGGTTGTTTTTTAATGTTTCTAACTACTTGTTTAGGTTAGAGACGATGACTATTTTTGCTTCCATAAAATATCCATGTACGTTTTGAAAACGTCGTTTTAAAGCAGAATTATTATTTCATACCAACGCAGACAATGAAATATCACATGATTCTTGACAAATCAGTTCCGAATTTTAAAACGAAAATTATAATTCCGCACGGAATCAGAAGCAATTTTGAAAATGACACTAAAATTCAAAGTAAATCTGAATTCATTGAACCAGAGGTACGCAGGACGCACAGACAACCGACATTCATTTTTAATAATGATGATGTTTTCTACGGATTGAGTTCATGGTTATAGCCATTGACATATCTAAGGTTTTAGCTAACATCATCACATCTGTGCTCCATTTCTGTTTGAATTTCGAAGTAACTATGGTTACCTTGTGCTGTTATTTGAAAAATGTTTTGAAAACATTACCATGCCATTCGACATTGTTAAAAATATTTTTTAATAAGAAGTTATTATTCGAAATTTTCACGAACATAAGTATTGTCGTTTTTTATTTGGGGGTATTATGCCGTGTTGTGCTACCTCCTTCTTTATCCAACGTTTCGAACAGCGTTACAGTGTTCATCATCAAGACAGATGTGTAAACGTTGGCTAAAGAAGGTGGTAGCGTAACACGGCATAGTACTCAAAAAACAAATCACTTAACTGAAAAATAGTATTCAAACTGGATGAAGCCGGAAAGATATTACTAACGAACCATAGTGAATTTATATATTTTGATGGCTGCATTACACTACAGCAACATAAAAATTGTTTCATCGTCTTTAAATTGAGATACTTTATCTTTTATTGTTTATTATACTCGAATATCGGTATCTTTTACCTTTATCATAATACAATATTTGATTGGAAAGCAAACACCTTCTTGGGAAACATTATTATAAATGAAATACGATAACTCAGATTCATTTCCACTGTTAATTAATACCTAGTTTGCTCAATGGTTTCATGATAACTCAACACAGTGACAATTCAACACACTTTTAAAAAGTGATATAAAGTCATTAGAAACGAAGAAAAAATAAATTTAACCTAACCTACTTAACCCAGTTAATAAAGTTTTTGTTTCATCACTTTCCATGATTTTATATAACTTTTTAAAGATGTGATGAATTATCATTGTGATGATTTATCCGGTCACCATTTAAAATAATGCTTCAAATCACTTATTTGTATTGTGAAGAACGCTTATCTCTCGTGGTCTAGGGGTTAAAGCTCTCGAATAGCAAGCCGGAGGTCGCGGATTCAAATGTAGGCGTGTGCAAGTAAATTTTGTTTTATTAATTTTGATATTTCACAATTTACTAATTTAAAAAAATATATAGGATATTTTCGGCACGTTTCAGAGTGGAATACACTCTCAGTATGGCCCTAGTGTAGGACCACCATTCAGAATTGAAAAGATGCTTGAAATGGCTTTGGCCGTGTTTGGGTCCAGATCTGAATAGCCAGGAACTTCCTCTTTCCTCTTCTCGATCTCCTTTCCCCCCCCACTACTTCCAGCCTCTTAACATACCCCAATCGGGGTGCCATAGACCCACTGGCTCCAGACGGTTGGGAGCAGCTGTCCTGGGAATTGAAATAAGATATATATTTTTATTCTTCCATTACTATACATTTTACAAAAATATCATTTCGCAAAAAAAAAACAAGTAAGTTATTAGGAAAATAATGTCAGCCAGCGCCGCGCTTGGTGGTCCGCTCGTCATTTTAGCTGGCACATTAAGTTTTTTTTTAATAATAAAACATTTTACATTACTTACCAACCAAGCACCAACAGCCGGAATCGGTACGTTTGATAAAATATATTATTACAGTAAAAATGCTACGAACGTTGATCAAGAAGAAAAAATACTACTAATAATATTGCTATTTTTTTAAGAATCTTTTCACTTTATTCGTATTCAGATTTAAAACGGAATTGCAGGCCCTTAACGAATGAATTGAGAGGTGTTCTGATAAACTTTTTGTAAAATCCCAATGTCGGAACATGTATTCATAAAAATCCTCTCATCATTTTTCTCCGTGCATACTTTCTTGTCTACGGAATCTAGATTTTTGGATCTGGAAGTCAGGTCATCTCATTCGAGTGACGTCGCACTTTTGTCTCGTACTTTAGGTATTCTAAAAATATACCCATCTCTCAAAAGTAGTTCCAGGTATTATTTTTAGAAATTTTTATTATCAAACAAGTGAGATATGTTACTTTAAGGTGTGTTACCATAATATATTTTTGGCTGAATTAATCAGTAGATGGAACATGCAAACATTCCTCCTAATCGTATTTTATTATTGCATATATTTTCTGGAAATGAGAA
The DNA here is from genome assembly GCA_026573805.1 of Hesperophylax magnus. NCBI lineage: Eukaryota > Metazoa > Arthropoda > Insecta > Trichoptera > Limnephilidae > Hesperophylax > Hesperophylax magnus. The sequence continues at coordinate 768,899 of JAIUSX010000018.1, forward strand.
CAGAAAGGTTTAGAAATTATAGAAATTTATGAAAGGACGTATATGAATTACGTTCATTAATGAAATCCAGTCCAACAAAGCCTTTAAATCATTAAATAAACTTATAATTTATATAATTAGTAAGAATTTTTAGTAAGTTTGAACATAAAGTGAATGTATGCTTAAAAAGTTGTGAGTATGTAAGGAGTTTTTATTAATATATTCCTAAGCAATAAAACAGGGGAAGGAGATGGGGAAGAGAAAGGTGAGGGAGTACTTGGCTATTCAGATGTGGTCACAAAACATGGCTAAAGCCATTTCGAGCAACTTTTCAATCTTGAATAGTGGGCTTATGCCAAGGTGATACTGAGAGTATCTCCCACTCTGGAACATGCCGCAAATATAATATATTATTTTTTAATAATAAATTGTGAAATAACACAAATTCATCAAATAAAGTTTACTTGCGGACGCCGGGATTTGAATCCACGACCTTCGGATTGCTAGTCGAAAGCCTTAACCCCCTTGGCCCCATCGACCAAACATATTATATATATATATATATATATATATGATACGTTAATCAATTGAAAATGCATCACTCTGTCAAGTCAAAGTGGAATATTTTAATGAAGTTAAAGATCTCCCCGCGGTACCTAACTACAAGCGCAGTCCGCTGAGTTATGCACTATGTAGTGCTGGTGATAGTGATAGTGTTAGTGGGGGGTTATAGAATACTATAGAGGGTAGCGGGTAGCGGGTAGCGGGTAGCGAGCCCCGGAGACACGAAAGTCAAACAATTAAGTCCAGATACTGGCGCAGTGGTCGACAAGATGAATGCAATCTGTCTGAGTGAAATTCACAGGAATAAGGGATGCATCTAACATCCATTATTTATTTTCATTTTTGTATTTTACTACCTAAGTAAAGTAGTGTTTTAACAGTCCTTCTCACTAAGGATTACTGTTCCAATGGGGACTGTATGTTGATGTATTAGTGTTACATTATGATTTCTTCGTCTTCATGTTTGTAGACCTCGGTTAAATTTTTGTAGATTTCCCTGTGTTAATTTTGTTAACTCTGGGTTGTGTTACTTCATTGTTTATTTTTACCACTAGAACCGGCTTCAAATGGCTACAAAATAATGCATAGTACGGTATATTATAATAGTAAATTCCACATCTTACTCCTGAATTCTAACTTGTGACCTCTAATTCGTATTTGAGGATCTTAAACCCTCGACCACGAAGGTATTTCAATTTTGGATAGGATTAATGTAAAAAAAATAGATACCACATAATTTCATTAAATTTTTGATCAGTCAGAGTTAGTTCATTACCAACTGAAAGCATGGAAAATTAGAAAAAGAGCATCCAAATAGTTTCATTTATGCAAATCAGAGTGAAGACGGTCCCCTTAAGCGCATTAAAGATTCTTCTAGAAAGACTCGCATCAGTAGTCAGTAGTACAAGCGCTCAACGTGATTGCTTTTCAAGCCTTGATCTTAGTCTGACCTTAGAAAAATCGACGATTCGAGTGCAGACTAAATGGGAAATGGCAATTCAAGCGGGGTTTAAATGGTGATTTGTGCAGCGAGAACGCTGCTTCGGTGTCGCCCAGTGAATTATTCCATCTAATCTCGAAGCGGTGTCCTTCAGTGGCCTCGATGTGACCGTGTCTAGTGTCCTTATTGGGTGCTTACTACTCGCTGGTTGCGATTCTAACAATATATTCAGTGGAGGGGTATTTCAATCTGTAGATTTCTTGTTGGTTGCCTTTCGTGAATCTACTCTTGTTCAGATCTTTGCCTTTTTGTTTGGAGGGAATGAAGCAAGAATGTCCTCATTGAATTGTGGGTTTATTTTAACTCAAACTAAGTGATTTTTAATAAGTAAAACTGACTTCAACGCCGCTTTCGTCAAGGCAGGCTTATTAAAAGAAAAATTGCCGAAGTAAATCATAAAATAAATTATGCGTTTTCTTTTCTGGTGGATAATTCATCTGCCTTAATACCATAATTACATCCACGTGCACGGTGTCCGGAAACTAGTGGTACAAGCGGGAAACTGGTTGATCTACAACATATTTTAAGTCGATTTTGTTACATAACTTTCGATCATTTAATCGATTCATTTGAAAATAAACCTATTTTTACGGGGTCAGATGTTTGAAATAAAGGGGATTGTTTGCTAAAGCGCTGGATTAAGTGACACACATTTGGTGTGAAAAATCAGAATTTGAACAAAAAGCTTTACGTCGTGCATGTATTTATTTCGTCAGGTTACTATTAATAGTTGGTAACTCTAACATTTTATATTTGGTAGATATCACTATCTATAAATGCTTCGAAATATTGACCCAGCTCCTAAAGAGTTCTCTGAGTGATGTAAACTTAGCAGTTTCTCTTTTATACCACCAGTTTCCGGACACCTTATATAGTGAACATGAATTTAGTTCTTATCGACGTATGCTAATGAAATCAATAAATTGTTCAATTAAAAAAAGATTGGCTGTCAGCAAAGATATTAGAAGAACGAGATGTGCTATGAGCAGTTCATACTGTGTGGAATTGTTTTGCCGAGTGTCGCCGGTTTTGTTCACCAATACTACTGCACACCTTCGCTTAAGCTAAGGTATCCGCACTAATACATAGAACAGATTTCTGTGCGTACACGTCCCGATACCGTTCAAAGTACCCTAATTAGGTAGTACTCCGCCTACGGTCCGGCGGCCAACATAGCATATCTCGTTCTTCTAATATCTTTGGCTGTCAGTAATCTAGCCACAGCACTTACTAGATTTTAAAATCATAATCTTACAACGCATTACCTTTATTATTTATTTATTTATTAACGGACAAATAGTCCATTAACAATATGATATATTTTACTAGTATAAGAAACAGAGATGGCAGCGAAAGGAGAGAATATATAAATGATGAGCAATGACAATATGCATGTAATATAAAAAGTACAGATGGAAGACAATACAAGACAATACAAGACAATTACAATTAAAATGCATGAAGGAGGTTAAAAGGGCTTTAAAAATGAGACATTACGTATCGACAGTCGAAATTCATTCAAGTTTACACCAAAAAAATCAATGCTTTGAGTGAGTTTACAAGTCTCGACATTCTGGACAAAGGAAAATGGTAACCATAATTAGTGGAATGCTAATTAATTATTTCGGAGTGTACGGGAAGGGACCTTGAACTGGATGAGCCGCAACAATCAGGTGTGTTAGTAATAATACTGTTGATAATTTTGAATATGCAAATCAGAGCGGAGTCCTTTCTACGTTTTTCCAAAGAAGAAATGTTTAAAGTTTGTCCAATTTCATCATATGAGTACTCGCCTCTTTCAAGTCCCAATCTCCAAGCAATTCCTCGTAGGAATCGATGCTGTACAGATTCGATGTGGTAAATGTGGAAAGCATAGAAAGGAGACCAAATGATACTAGCATATTCAAGGTGAGGGCGAACCAATGAGCAGTATAGAGTTTTAAGTGTACTGATATGTTTAAAATCAAAGGTTGTTCTATGAATGAAGCCGAGTAGTTTAAGTGATTTGTTTACGATGTTAGTAATGTGATCACGAAAAGAAAGTTTGCAGTATAGAGTGACCCCAAGGTACTTGATAAATGTGACAGTAGATAGACAAACAGAATTAAGTTTATAATCAAACTGAACAGGATTTTTGGTTCTATAAAAGGACAAAATTTTGCATTTATAAACTTATGATTGTTTTGCGAACTCACTGCCAGCGTCTACTTACGATTGTATTATAACTAGAAGTATATCAACTAACCAATTAATTAATCAACTAATTTTTAATGGCTCCTTGGTTTTATGCCTTGTAATAAATTACCCATAGCTTTAGTTAATTTATTACCTATTCTTGTGACCCTCGAAATTTAACAAAATCATTAGCTTATGACGTATTCACCAAAAAGGATGAAATTATCCAGTTCTTTATAACGACTATTCGTTGACGACTCGTAAGTAAGTAAGTACCTTTCAAATAATAAGTTAGAGGATGTGGTTATGCAGAAAGCGTCCAATCCATATTTTGTCAAAAACTAGTTTAACATATTTTCCTACAGATCAATACGAATTGTAATCACCCTAGCTACAAGTTCTATAGATTTTTGGCAATTCGTCATTTATCTTACTTAAATTAACGTTAAAAAAGTTATGTTTTTTATCATAGGTAAAATGATTTAAAATAATTGGTTTAATTTTGCATGTATTTTAATATTTTCTTACCTTTGTTTTAAAATTTTTATTTCTATCTCCTTTAAAAAATATTTTTATCAATGAGTTTAACCTTTATGTTTTGGTTTTACCATAACATGTCCTTTTCCCTCATGTTTTAATATTTTTTCTACAAAATATTATTTTGTTATTCTTACATAAATCATTTACGACTACCTTAATACGGGCACGAGCCCAGTATGGTAGTTGAGAAAATCATTTACGACTACCTTAATACGGGCACGAGCCCAGTATGGTAGTTGAGAAAATCATTTACGACTAACTTAATACGGGCACGAGCCCAGTATGGTAGTTGAGAAAATCATTTACGACTATCTTAATACGGGCACGAGCCCAGTATGGTAGTTGAGAAAATCATTTACGACTAACTTAATACGGGCACGAGCCCAGTATGGTAGTTGAGAAAATCATTTACGACTACCTTAATACGGGCACGAGCCCAGTATGGTAGTTGAGAAAATGATTAACGACTATCTTAATACGGGCACGAGCCCAGTATGGTAGTTGAGAAAATCATTTACGACTTCCTTAATACGGGCACGAGCCCAGTATGGTAGTTGAGAAAATCATTTACGACTACCTTAATACGGGCACGAGCCCAGTATGGTAGTTGAGAAAATCATTTACGACTACCTTAATACGGGCACGAGCCCAGTATGGTAGTTGAGAAAATGATTTACGACTATCTTAATACGGGCACGAGCCCAGTATGGTAGGTGAGAAAATCATTTACGACTAACTTAATACGGGCACGAGCCCAGTATGGTAGTTGAGAAAATCATTTACGACTACCTTAATACGGGCACGAGCCCAGTATGGTAGTTGAGAAAATGATTTACGACTATCTTAATACGGGCACGAGCCCAGTATGGTAGTTGAGAAAATCATTTACGACTACCTTAATACGGGCACGAGCCCAGTATGGTAGTTGAGAAAATGATTTACGACTATCTTAATACGGGCACGAGCCCAGTATGGTAGTTGATGAAATCATTTACGACTACCTTAATACGGGCACGAGCCCAGTATGGTAGTTGAGAAAATCATTTACGACTACCTTAATACGGGCACGAGCCCAGTATGGTAGTTGAGAAAATCACCAAAATTGTAATCATAAAATAACATTGCAAGTTATAAAATCACGCTCGGACAAAGAAATTAAATTTATTTCGCAACACAACTCCACAACATCCTTTCTCCAGAAACAAAACGAATAGTTGTAAGACAAGGTTTCATAGCACAAAGGATAACAAATTATTACTAGCAATAATTAGTCTCCTGAAATATCAATACAGATTTAAAATATCTCCCGAATAAAAATAAATGCCGCCAACGGGAATTGAACCCGTTCCCTCTGATGTCCGGTCAGGTGCTCTGAAACCACTGAGCTATGTCGGCTTATTTCCAACCCGCCAAATAATTCAATATGTACTAGTACCTCAATCAACAATGAATGCTTATTATATTTTTAAGACAATGTTTTAAGCAAGAATTATTGCTTATAATTATTCGTTATCCTTTATGTCATGCATACAACCTTGTCTTATAAACATTAGTTTATCATTAAAAAAATAATTCTTAGACTATAAGTTGTTCCTGATTTTATCGTTCATACTCATTTTATTATGTTACGTACACACTTACGGTCTTACTAAAAACGCCCTTATGTGAAAAGCTACTATTTGAAACGTAAAATAGAAACTGACATAAAATAGTTCATGGAAAGATACATAAGATGTAAGCATTGCTTATCAAGTCAAAGGGGGTAGTTTATCTGTTGTGTAAACATAAAATAATGATAATTAAATGTTCTATATTTTTCTTAATTCGGATATACAAATATTATTTCTGAAATTAGATAAAATTACCTTTTTAAATTATAAATTAATTCCAACATTTCGGAAACACCAAAATGTAAATAACCGAATTCTCCCAGCAACCCGACGATTTATTCTAATCATAAACAAATTTATATATAACATATATTATTTATATATACTGGACACCTACGCCAGTGATATCGACTGTAAAATGCCGATGTGCCTCTCGGTGGTACCTTGGGGAAGGATTTGCAACGAAACATAACTTCACGAAAGTCGTCCGGACAACTGACTGATGGGGCCAGTTGTTTGCGTATTTATTGGGTTAAAATTCAGCAGTTTCTAAACGTGTTAATGTGGAGCAATTATTCTTAAATCTAAACAGAAATATTATAATGCGTCATTCCCACAGTTTTGTCGTGCGAGTAATTCATCTTTGAGGTGGCGATATGACACGTGCACGGAGATTTAAAATCTTTTCAAGATGACTAATCGTGCGAGATAAGCCTCAAAGGATTCGGCATCGTAAAATGTGTGATAACAGATAAATGTTTATTTCCTTAATTATTTAGGTACATCCATCAGCTTTCCGGTACACACATAAACAAGTTAAATTAAATAAAACCAAATTTTCCCAATGAGTACTTACCTACTACTTACTACCCGGCTTAATCCAAGATATCACAAAATATTTAAATATATATTTTTAAATCATCTATCTCTTTTTTCAACAATTGAAATATGTGGAATTAATAACACCGATCCTTCCACTTCTTTTTTCAGATATGTTTCATTTAACGCGCCATTGGCCGCCAATCACGGCTTTTCAATGTGAAATGAAAAAGCACAGTCTTTATATAAAAATATCATGAAGTGTAGCAAAAAATTGCGCAATTTGTATAAGCCCCTATGTTTAAATTGTGAATTCAGAAACTATTTTCACAATTACATTCAAAATTAATATAAACACGAATTGTCTAAACGTAATAATAATACTCTTGATATAATTGTCCTTGTTTTATGATGACTGAAGAAACAGTGAAGATAAACCGCCTAGCAACAGTAGTTAGTACCTAATACACCCGGCCCTGCGAGGTGACGTTTATATATTGTGGCATTTTGCTCTAAATAATGCGAACAAATTTGTTGAAAGGAGTTAGTCTCGAGATTAATGGAAGAAAGAGCCTGCGTATGGAGGGCTGGGGACTGGGGATGCCACATTACTGGGATATTGTTAGGGCTGTCGCGAGATTTAAACCTACCCTGTGCGGAAATAAACGCCGCAAATAAAATTCACAAAAATAACAAATTGATCATTTAATGATTGGTCAAACATGAGGAGCACACATAATTACACGAAATAAAACATAACAGCTATTAAACGGACTTCCCAAAACTCTTATTTTTTTTCTGCAAACTTGCAACAAAAATATTTTATTTTATTAATGTACCTGCACAACGGGCAGGGGATAACATACAAAATTCCAAGGAAATACAAACCGTCCAATAACGGAGTCCAATAATACGTAAACCTAAAACAATAACAGGCTTACTAATAAATGTGGTGAATATTTTATACAATAGGTAAACAACCTTGTGTGTAAAAACCTTACTAATAGAAAATAACATTTAACAGCCATAAAATAATTCATGAAAACATATATACATTGTTTATATAGCCAAAGAGGGATGTTTATATGTTGTAAAAACATGACATTTACATGGAATTTCAGAATATTTTCAAGGTTTTTTAAATGTGAGATATATTTTTTGCTTTTGAAGATGTCGTGAAAACAATTGACATTTTTAGAAACTACAGAAAATTATATTTTAAAGTTTTAGATTAAGTATTAGTATATTTGAAACACACTTTAATATTCCCAAATTAATTATACTTCAAAAATAGAAAAAAAGTAGAAAATACGAAATTTTAAAAATACATTCCTTTTATTAAGGGAATCTGCAAGAAAACTATTTCATAGTTCTTTATCTCGTTTCCAGAAAAAAATTATAATAATAATTCCCGGGGAAAAAAATGTATTTTGGATTCATTGTTTATACAAACGCAATATAAAGGTTGATTTTTTTCATTGATATCGACCTAAAAATGCTTAAGGCATTTATGTTATTAAAAACGTCTCTTTCATGGAATCCTAATTAAATTCACGCGGTAACAGAGAATTAAAAAAATAACCTAACCTCACGCGTCAGTCTGTCAAATTGCTACATTGCCAGCTCTTTTGCTGCCCGTGTGCACCAAACACATTACCCAATACGATTCTGCGCCCCTGATTACATTAATACCGTGTTTCTGTAATTGTGGTTTTGGTATAACGCGTGACTGTATTACGACTGGATACAATCCAAACACCGTTCACATTTCTCTATTCTCTGTAAGAAGCGTGAAGCCATACAAATAAACAAAGTAAACCCATATTGTGCGCAACACAATAAATAACGAGGATGGGTTCAATGAATAAGAAAATAACAAACGGATTTTAGATACATTTTATGTTGGGCTATTCAGTGATATTTCGTCCCACATACTTACTCACTACGTACTTAGATTAACCTGTAGGTATACATATTTTTCTCGCAGTATATATGAGAGTGGGTAGATATGTATTTGCAAAGACTTATAAATAGAAAACCTATGTATTAAATATTAGTATGTCTGTATAGTATAATAATAACAATAGTAAGTGTTTAATATATATATATATTGTTTAACAAATTGATAAGATACCCTCACTGGGATCAGCAATTTGACAGACTGACGCGTGAGGTTAGGTTATTTTTTAAATTATCTGTTACCGCGTGAAATTAATAAGGATTCCATGAAAGATATGATTTTAATAACATAAATGCCTTAATCATTTGTAGGTCAATATCAATACAAAAAATCAACGTTTTATATTGCGTTTATATGAACAATGAATCCAAAATAGTTTTTTTCTCCGGGAATTATAATTTTTTTTTCTGTAAGCGAGATAAAGAGTGTCGAATAGTATTCTTGCAGATTCTCTTATAAAGGGAATGTGTTTACAATTTTTTTACAATTTTTGGAGTATAAATATTCTCATTTGGGAATATCAAAGTGTGCTTCATTTATACTAATACTCAATCTAAAAATTTAAAAGGTAAGTTTCTAAAAATGTTAATTGTTTTGTTTTAAATTTCACGTTTGTACAATAGATAAACAACTCTCTTTGGCTATAAAAACAAACTATAAATGTTTCCATGAATTTACATATGATTAAATTTTAGTAGTATAGATAATGTAATGAAATTATGAATATATTATTTAGTTTTTTTTTTTTTTTGGTAAACTAATGTTTAAGACAAGATTTTTTATGCATAGCACGAAGGGTAACAATTATTTTTATAAGCAATAATTATTAGCCTGAAACACTCATCCACATTGAAAAATCTCCTGATAAAAGATACAAAAGATATAGTCCCGTTGGCGTCATGTATCTTTTATCAGGAGATTTTTCAATGTGGATTCAGGCTAATAATTATTGCTTATAAAAATAATTGTTACCCTTTGTGCTATGCAAAAAAAATCTTGTCTTAAACATTAGTTTACCAAAAAAAAAAAAAATTAATATTTGACAAGTTCAAGTATCTTCACCACAAAAATGTAGACAATTTGTCTCGACGCCATCTAGTGAGAGAGTTAGCACTTACAATGCCTTTCTCATATAAAATAAAGTTGGTTGTTTTCAGGTGAAAAAATGTAATAAGCAGTCATTGTTAAATGAAACACTAGTATATATTGAATTATTTCGCGGATAAGAGATAAGCCGCCATAGCTCAGTGGTCAGAACTGTCGACCGGAAATCGAAAGGACACGGGTTCATGTCCCGTTGGCGTCATGTATCTTTTATCAGGAGATTTTTCAATGTGGATGAGTGTTTCAGGCTAATAATTATTTCTTATAAAAATAATATTATTTAGTGTTTTTATCTGAAATAACTGTAAATATTTATATTAGATGGTGTTTTTTGTTCAGTTGAGTAGTTTCAGTCTGTATTTGATGTCAGTATATTATCTATTTCTGATCTTCCCATGATTTGTACGCAGATTTTTATTTGAGATTTAAATGTTAAAATATTGTTGTGAGTTTTAAATGAAAGTGGGATTTTGTTGTGGACTTCAGTACCATAATGTAGGAAGCTTTTTTGACCAAATGTTGTATGTTGTAGTTTCTTGTTGGATATGGTTTTTCCTTTAGATCTATTTGTTAGTTTCTAATATGTGTGTGAGTTGTTATTTCTTGTGTTTTGTATTTATGCATGTAAAGGAGTACAGTTTTAGAGTAGTCATTTAAGTGACATAATGTTAAGTTTGTAGAAGATTTCGTAATAGTAGACCTCGCGTCCGAAAAATAGTGTTTCCAATTTTCTATTATAAATCATAATTGAAATTTCCCTGGAAATGACAAGATTTGTAAGTAGTACTTAAGTTATCAAAATACTTCCCTTACATAATTTTTTGCCATATAATATAAAATTTTATTTTAATTTTAATTTAAAATAAGGGAATGTGCAATTTGTCGAAAGAAACGTCAAAATTTCGATGACAATTTTTTAACACACTTTCGTCAAGCAGATACGTACAAGAGTCAAATTATTAGTAATCCGGTTAAAACGGGATTGCAGGCCGTTTCCAGATACTTTTTTTGTAAATTCATGAAATATCAGAATACATGTTAATGCAAGTGCATTTGTTTTTATAATATACGAAATATATTAGAATTTTCAAGAAACGTCACGGTGATAGTATTTTTATTTATGATTATTAGTATTTACTCAAACTTACTATTTTTCTATCTGCATAGTATTTTGCTAAAAGTTAACAGGAAACCTGTTAAATTATTTTTTGAGGCCTTCCATCCCGTTTTTAACCTTCTTATTAAATTAGCAATACTCGTTTTTCTCCGTGTAAATTTAAGTGGCATATTAAAAAAAAAATGAAATCCCGAGTGAGCCGCGGTTATAAAACCAGTTCACAGAAAAGTTATCATTATTAGTGTAGTCGCGTGAATGAACATGAAAAATTAAATAAAAGATCTAATTTATTTTATAAAAAAGTTAAAATAAAAATAATAAAAAAGATTGCATCGGCCGGGAATCGAACCCGGGCCGCCCGCGTGGCAGGCGAGCATTCTACCACTGAACCACCGATGCTTGTAGACTGATGCTAAATAATAAGTTCAGTTTACTTTGGAAGTGACTGCGTCACGATCAGTGAAAGTACTACTAATCTTCGCGGTAAGTTGACTTCAAATAACAAGAATTTCTTAGGTAACTACGACAGAGCTATACAATTAGAGGCGCTATTGCGTACTAATATTTCCGGATTTGGTAGTTTTAGTAAAAGCATTGTGGATCGTTATGTAAAAATGTGGGACCTATTTTTTCACTTCATGTCTCATCTAAATATAATACATCAATGGTACTCGTAACACTTAACTGTTTTTGAAAGTAATTGTTTTTTTTCTAGTATCGCGGTTTACAATTTTCATCTCAGCATTATCAATGCACTGTCATCACAATATTTTTGGAAAGCGAAACAGCTGTCAAGCGTAAAAATGACCATAAACTAATAACTGAAAATATCCTATTTTTTCAAATTGCTATTTTTATTTGAACTTAATTCGTTTCTGAGTCTATATGACCTTTAAACTGATAAGTAAATGATATAATTAATTTGATATCGTCAAACAACGCCAGCAGTCTAATGCCACAAGCGGACTGTTTTTTTATGTCTGATGTGTTTTATCAGGTGCCATCAGTTGGTCACTAAACATATAATTTGTTTGTTAAAAAAATCATTATGTGGATAAATTACATTTGCATCTCGATTTGTAACGAAAGATACCCAATGATGACCCGCTGAAAGATCACCTTTCATGATCGGAGTGTTGTGTTAAATTACTTTAGCCGTGTTTAGTGACCACGGTATCTAGCACGTTAGATTGATAAAACCTTATATCAATAAGACATATTACAAAATCCGTCATCTATAGTCAGTCAGGGATATTTGCGAGTACAGTCAGAATATGATTTTGACAATCGGTAGACAAAAGCCGCTTCTTTTAGCGCGGCCTCTGATGTGTCAGATAAGCTGTCAATGTGCAATTTTTTTTAGTTGTTATTCTTTTTATCGTTTGCGTAGCTGTCTGACGTATAAACATTTCAATTTATAGACAGATACGCCAGTGTTGCCATCACATAACGATTTCCTTTTATATTTCGTGTCGATATCGGTTCGGGTATCGAGGGCGCAATGTTGCTCGGGATATTGATTTAAAATCTTCGGATCGATCCGGTATTGTTAAGTTACCAATTCGATCGTACTAGACTACCAGATCAGAAGAGAGCAAATAGCCAGGTACTTCCCAACTATCTTCTTCCCCATCTCCTTCAGCCACAACGCGCCCAAATTAGAATGCAGTAGTCCCACTGGCTTTGTGGATTTTGGAAACTTGCGTGATACTCACACACACATATATATAATTTAAGATTTTCACGGCCAAAAAGTATTTTTGTTATTTGTTTTTGGGGTGTTATACCGTGTTGCGCTAACTCCTTCTTTAGCCAATGTTTCGGACAACGTTACAATGTCCATTATCAGGGCAAATGTGTAACACATCTATATACACATACATATATATATTAAGTTCAAACGTTCCCCTTTCGTAGTTACCCACTCTCATAAATTATATTTTTTCGCAGTCTGCACTCATGTAACTTATAAAACACTTCAACTACTGTTTTTATAAACTTCTGTCTTGGCTGTCAAAACTTCCCCAGTTGGCATGGCACAGCTAAAGCACTTTGAAATAAATCTTTTCCGTGAAAAAAAACGTTTCAGCGATTGTGTTTAGTTGAGTTCTTTCAAGTAAATCATTTTGCATAATACAACAAGCATTTGCTCGGACATTCGGGGATTTATAACGCTACTTCAGGAAGTTTCGCAACAAGCAGAGCACGTCCCTTTTGGTGGAGTGCTTTGATTCAGTTTTTCAGGAAGTTTATGACAGTAAAACATATAATACTTTGGTTACAACACTGATAAAACACATTATTATTTTGTTTACCTTAACTCCACACAGGAGGTCCTGAGGGGAGCTGTGTGGAAGGTCTATTTGCTGGAATACTGTGAAGAGCGTGTTGTAGGAGGGAAGAAACACAGAGGCCAAGAACGAGTCGTGGAAACGATTGCAAGTTGGGATCAATATATGTTTCCTTGTAATAATTTATTTGGGTTAAGGAGATTAAGTAATTACCGGGTGAAAAATGAGTATATATGAGTTCGTTTGTAGGTGTATATAACATTATATTTTAATTAATTATACAAATTTCATAATTTTTGATACACGTCAAAGTTTTATGCGACAAAAATGTTATAACATACAAAGCATTACATTTTTTTCGGAATCCCAACAGGATTATGGAATACATAATTTGGGCATATTAAGAGGCTGAAGGGAGTTATTCAGATTTCATCGATCTCCAAACAAGGCTAAAGCCATTTCAAGCAAGGTTTAGAATCTAATTAAATAAATTGTAGATAATTACCTTCATGACATATCAGCCTTCTTAAGGTTGTCCTTTCCGAACGTGGAAAAACCTGGAATGTTTCTGTTCAGAAAAATCATGTTTTTAATAGATTGAATAGTATTTTTTACCATGCTGTTTTTGGAAGTGTTATTTCAAAAGAACTTTAATACTTACTTTTATATATCTGAAAACTTTACTTATTCTCGTAATAAATAGTTTAAGTTAAACATTTTGACAACCGAAATTCGTAAGTTTAATTACCGCTCGTTGACAATGTTGCTGATCCTCCATTATTAATTTAGGTTAATTTTGGTCTTTTTAATTTAGGTCTATTTTGAGACAAAGCAGTGCCAGTTGAAGTAAATGAAAATGGTATTTATCGTATATGTTAACAGATGGAGTGTACAGCAAACTGTCCAAATTGCTATGAACGGGTCCAAATTAGAAGGATACACTATTTGTGAGAGAGTTCCTACTAGGGGTAGGCAGAGAGAACGGACCGCCAAACAACTCGGTCTTGGCATACTTTCCTTGCCTTATTCACATTCATACATCGTCTCATACATACTCTTCTGTTATTCTGACTCATGACATGGCCCGACTGAAGTATCTGATTCACTTGGTCGTGCCATGTCTTCGTCTGCTACCATTCACATTTGCATCGTATATTCTCCTTACACTTTTTTCTTCGCTCATTCGTTCTACATGCCCAAACCATCTAAGTGTCCATTTCTTGATCGTACACATCAGCCTTGCACTCTTTGCGGATCTCCATATTTTTCACACCATCATACATGGTTTTACCACACAATCGCCCCAGGGGCCTCATTTCTACATCATTCAGTCTACTTTCATCCTTTCTCTACCAGTTCCATGCCTCATTTCCGTACATAAGGGTAGGTACCTCACTCCATTGTGGACTGCTAGCGTCGGAAGGCAGATTCAGAATATCTATTTATGGTTGCAATTGAATATTACTGTCACCTTTAATAAAATTGACTTTCAGTATTCCTCTAGTTTAGTGAAACTTCCCCTCTCATCGCATTTATTTGAATTTCACTTTTGTATTCGGGAATCAATGAATGAAGGCAAATCTTGAAAGCGGAAATTAACCCACATTCCGACATCCGATCGAGCCGAAAGGCGACAGATAGACTTTTTGTCGATTACAATGCATTCTATCAACTGGATCAATAGTATCAATGGTGGCAATCACGCACAGATACACGCGGATATATACATAATTGTACATGTACATATTTTTTTTCTATAGTACATTTACATGTATTATAGAAAAAAGTGTTTTACTGGTTTATTTTTTTCCTTTTGTAACATATATTGTATTACACTGAGCTTCACATTACCCAGATTTAAATACTGTGTTCCACAGAATGAACCTAACGCCTCTCAAATGTTATCTGACCATTTGAATTATGACTCGCAAAAGTAAAGCTACGATTACACTAGACAATTTTTTTTTTGTATTTTTTTGATAATTAGAAAATTGGCTTTGTTAGGATTTTTTTCTATGAATGTCATATATCACGCTCAAGTTTCGCGGTATGAGCGTGGAACACGATGTACATGTACGAATTCATTCCAACACATTTTTACAGGCTAAATATTCAAAGCTAAGTGAGGTGTTACGAAGGCTGTCGCACAATACTAAAGATCGCTTAAAAAATTTACCTTTATCATTTTTTACAAAAGACAGCTATTTTATTATTTAAAAGCACAATACCACAAAAAAGTTAAATTTTTGCCTCCTAATGAGATCTTTTTGAATCGTAAAACCGAGATAAACGAGCGGAGGTATTTAATGATGTAATTGGTTATATGTATGAATGGATGTTCAGACACTATTACGGCATCATTTGCTTCCATTTGAACGAACCGATTGCCGCAGTGGGAGTTTTGCTCGCAGCACCCAGAGTTATTCGAGCTTAAAGCTCCCACAGTCTGCAGTCTGCAGTCCGCCCACGGACTATGAAGCTTTCAAGCTGAAATGCGTGATTCGTTGTATTCTGCTTTTCATTTAAGACTTTAATGATAGAAATTAATGCAGACGTTATTACTATGACTCGTATTTAGTCAGACCACTTTCATGTCGTTAGAGTAACATGTTTTAAATGTAAACACCGTACAGAAGACCCCCCTGTTTGGAGGCTAATTTATGAATCTTTTCAAATTATTGGTAGTTCCGGTGTAAAATGGGATTTCAGGCCTTATGAATGAATTAACAGCTTTCCTGAAAAACTTTTATTGCATTACAAATATACTATTACGATTTTGGAACATGTGTTCATGAAAATTCGAATATCTTCTCATTTCGTCATGATATATCAAATCAAAAGCAAGGCGATTTGCAGAAAACCTGTTAATTCATTAGTAAGGCTTGCAATCCCATTTTAACCGTTATAATTAATAATATAAAGAAATTCTTAATAAATGACAAATAGTCACTTTTCTCCGAGTGGTATCCCTAATTGATGAGCTGGGTAGAATGACAACCTATACGATGAAAATTGTAGTTGTATAGCACTTGAAACTTGTGACCAGTGTTCAAGCTTTTGTCTGTAGCTCCGTCTGTGTACAAGAATATTTACACAGCAAATGAACCAGGGATTAGACGGACACGGCTGGTGCAATTAAGCCTTAGTGTGAAGTTGAAATGAGTGGTGAGGGGAATTAGATTAGAAAAGGGGGATGTTGGGAAGTATTTAGTTCTTCTGGTATTTGGTCCGAATTGCACGCCGATTTTCGACCCGTTTCAGATTTTGATATAACTGCAATCAACTGATAAGCGTAAAAACACGACCTGTCAGACTAAGAAATCTTAGTTCCATGTTGCCAGCAGTCTTACAAATACATAGATGATTAAGGTCCCTAAAAGCAATACGTTGCCAACCAATTTGAAGGGGTGTTTTGACAGCTTAACTTGATCTTACCACAAAACGTCAATGTCAGATCGCTACAGCCGTTTATTAAACCGCACAGAACCAGGGCTGGTGGAGTTAAACGGCACCTGGCGCGAGTCAAATTTTGGCGCCCTTCAAAACCTATAGACGCATAGGTAGGTGATCTCTGTAATCGATAATATGATTTGACAACAGATGATTTGTAATTTGAGTAGCGCAGTTTTTAAGAAAAAATAATCCCAAGGGCGATGTGTTAGAACTATTATGTGTTAGGTATAATCAGCGCGTTGACAATTCGGCACCCGGAGTGGATTGCTTCAATTGCGCCCGAATAGGGCCGGCCCTGGAGCCAGCTTTCAAAAGCTCAACATATCCGTCACGTGACAAGATTCATTGTCTTATAATCTTTCAGGTTTCAGTTAACGCCACTTGACGGGAGAACATTGTACACTTACAAACACCCCACACGTCTTCTGATTTATAATTCAGCTTTTAATAGCGAAATAGAACACTCAGCGTTGGCCATGGCCTTACAAAAACAACCCTCTCAATTATTTTTTCAATTTTATGAATTGCTTCCAAACCAGAAACTATTTTTTTTAATCACCAACGCATAAATGGTGCTGATATAAATCAATCTATTAAAAGCACCTATCTACTTAGAATGATACACGAAAAAAATGAGTATTGCTGATTGAATCATCAATTATTGAATCTATTCAAATTATTGGTAATCCTGTTAAAAAAGGATTGCAGGCCTCTAACGAATGAATTAACATGTTTCCTGATAAATTTCGTATACATTATCAAGATGTCGGAACACGTATTCGAACAAGATTACCAATAGTTCGATATAAAAAAATAAAACAATATTAACCACTTTTTATTTAAAAAAAAATATTTAGTCACATCGTTATTATCTATAAGTGAAAGTATGTATATAATACATACTAATTTTAATTATTGATGAACTAGTTCAAAGATATTAGAAGAACGAGATGTGCTATGAGCAGTTCATACTGTGTGGAATTGCTTTGCCGAGTGTCGCCGGTTTTGTTCACGAATACTACTGCACACCTTCGCTTACGCTAAGGCATCGCTAAGGTATCCACACTAATACATAGAACAGATTTCTGTGCGTACACGTCCCGATACCGTTCAAAGTACCCTAATTAGTTAGTACTCCGCCTACGGTCCGGCGGCCGACATAGCATATCTCGTTCTTCTAATATCTTTGAACTAGTTGATGTGTACCCGGCGTTGCATGGGGACTTATAAATGGTTATCTCATAAGGATTAGCCAGCGTTGGCAATGTAAAAGCCCGAAAAAATATTTTTTACAACTTGATTATAAAAAATCAATATAATATGCATGTATTATATATAAACCTACGGAAGGATATCTCTAAATGAGCGAAAACCCTACTAAAGTCCATTGCGTAGTTTGGAAGAATAAGCGCACAAACAGACAGACGCAAAAAGCGACTTTGATTTAGCGATGGGTAAGTAAGTAATATGAAATATTGCAGAGTATTCAATAAACTACTGGTTTCACTTAACTAGGCGGGCAGATATACTTTAGCGGCCCGTTCATATTCACATTCTTTGAATGGCTATCCTTTTCACAAGCCGTGCTACATTATGTTTTGTTCGATTAGTATGCATATAACTTTTCACACAAAGGCGGCTCTAGGGGTCTGGAAGGGGAATTCACTTAAAAACAAACATATATATATATTTGTTGTGGAATAAATAACATAAAATCTTTAATTGATATTACAGTGAATTTGTAGGTACCATATCAAATCAACTCTAATTATACTTTACATATTGCCAAATATTATTTATAATTTTCATTAATACACACGCCAATCAGTATTTCGAAGCTTCGTATGGGCAGTAATTAATAACCTGCGATGAATTAGGAACACACTGTAATATTTATTTGGAAATCACTACAAAATGCATTTCCCTGCCTAAAGAGAAATTTGCAATATATTATGATTAATAAATCTCTTTTAGTAAAAATAATTGTGTCAAACAAAGAAAAAATGTTTTAAATCTAGCAATTTTTCAACTGACAAAATTATATTTTTCTTTTAATGTTGACATCAACTCATTTCGAAAAATATAATGAGCCTCACAAATTAAAACAACAGCAAAAGAATATTCCAAGCTATCCAAATAATATAAAAATAAAACGTTTTGTTTGCTGCTCGCAGTATTATTTAGCAGTTTTCAAATCAATTATGATCAGTGTTATTTTGCTAATGAAATAATTTAAAAAAAACACTTTGTTTTTACTACGATAATCTTTATTTAAAAAAATAAATTGTTTCGAGAACGATGTTCTCTTCATCAAGATATTAAATGTACTAAAAACTAAATTATCAAGTATAAAAATACAGGCGTGGGTAGAAATGGAAGTACTGGGGGGGGAGGTGGAAAGGGGAGGTACTTAGAACATCAAAGATAAAAATTACAATGGAAATATGTTTAGGATAGGGTTATTCACAAAATTAATTTGATTATTAATAATATTTAAATTTCTATAGACATTTTTCCTAATTTCTAATATTTTAAAAAGATCTAAGTTAAAACCACTAATGCACGGGACGTGTTTGTCTGTTCAAGAAAATAATGTAAATAATAAGCACCGATACACATCAGCCCTCCACCTGGGTAATGATTTAAATAATACACCGTGAGGTGTTCTATCCAAACCATCATAAAAGAAAGTCAATTCAAATCAAAATTCACATTTCAATTAGATGTGTTGTACTGGTATACAGAACGTACAAAGGGGTGTAGCTTATAGGTACTTCCTATTTCTTACAGCCAACCCAATTCACAAGAAATAGTTATATGTATTTTAATAAAACTGGGTTTTAATACACAGAAAGAAACTGAGACAGTCGGAATTCTTTCAGCGACAATTTCAGATTGGAGCACATTGTGCATCATCGCGCTATACGATACAGCAAATGGCGCAGGCAACTGCTGCGCAGTGGCCAGTTCAATTAGTAGCCAGCAGAAATTGGCCAGCCTTTAGGTGATCAACATTGGTGGTAAGCAGCATGAATTGGCCAGCCCTTTAGGTTGTCAGCATCAGTGGCTAATTCAGTCGGTAGCCAGGAAGAATTGGAGAGCCTCTAGGTTTTCAGCATCAGTGGCTAATTCAGTCGGTAGCCAGGAGGAATTGGCCAGCCTCTAGGCGATCAACAGCGGCGGCCAGTTCAGTCGGTAGCCTGAAGGAATTCAGCGGCGGCATGGTCATTTGATTATAAGGGCCGGCACACGGAGACGCCCTTTTATTGTAATGATGAAAGATGCGTCTGGCTCAGCTGATAGAGTGCCGGCAGTAAACAGCTCGTTGCAAATAGTTGTAATCAAAATTATTGTGCCGTGATGGAGGAACAGAAGCGAATACAGCTTTCAGTTGACACTCAGAAATTGTAAGAACAGATCGCGTTGTTACCGGCGTAGTTTCAAAACTTGAATCCTCCAATATTTTGTTTTAATGGGCTATTTATAATATTTCCTACTGTCGTTTGTGTGACGTTAGCTTGCAAAAATATGTTTACGTTTTCAAAATGCAGGTTTTCAATATTCATTTTTGCGGCTTGAATCGACTAGTAACAGATTATTATTGATGCATTTTTCAACTGATAAATATTATAATTTGGAAAAAGGGGTCATCAAACTTGTAGGTGTGAAACTTTAGCCGCAATTGATTTTAAATGCAATAAAATCATTTTTCATGTTCGATACAACTAACGTTAGTGTGTAAAATTTTTAAACCTACACACTACCCGCGCCTGTTTTTCTATCAACGCCTGTTTTTATATACTTGATAATTTAGTTTTTAGTACATTTAATGTCCTGATGAAGAGAAAATCGTTCTCGAAACATGTTGATTTATTAAAAATAAAGATAATCGTGGTAAAAACAAAGGTTTTTTTTATTATTTCATCAATAAAATGGTGCCACTTAGTGGATTTGCAAAATTTAAAGAAGTGTTATTTTGATTTGTATAATATGTTATAAATCTTATCTACAATTATTAATAAATAAATATTAATATCTAAATTATAATTTTGAGGGTCATTGTCCAATTGACCTTATGGTTCAGCCGCCCGTGGCATGTATTTTTATAATGTTATTGAATAGATACAGGGCCGGCCCTGTGCGGGCGCAATTGGAGTAGTACGATCCAGGCAAACATCTGGAAAGGATAAAGGTGTTTACGGTGTTTATCAACCTACGTTTGATTTCATCCCTCCCACTGCAGTGCAAGGTGATGGGTCGAGAGAGTCCTGCTGGAGGAGTAAAAAGATCTAAAAACCAGTCTCCAGTAGGTGAGCAGATACATCAACCGCCAAGACCTAGACATAGACAATCCTCACTTCACGAAGCCGGGCACCGCTGCTTAGTCACCAAACGTTGCAAACCACTAAGGAAAGCCTACGGCAGAGGTGCTGGTTATCCAATGAGTGCTTACCGAGGCAGCGGTACCCATTATCTCCTCCAAAATGCTAGAAGTTATGAGTGTCCTAATAAATTCGTAATAAATTCAAATAATATTTGTCTTTCATTTACTTCTTCAGGAAACCAAGCCGAGATTTAGCTTATGATTTAGACGACATGTGATGTAGTTTTAATCAACTTCATCACACTCCAATACATCGGTAATATCTTCACCGTGTTCGGTAGTTTACGTCGTTTACATGTGATTAAGAAATTCCCAGGTGGCAGAATTTTGATTGCGAGGACCCTCCTAGCGTATCCTGTATTAATGGAGGTAATGTATTGATAAATTGGAGCTTTAATCTTCCCGGTGATTACTCAGACCGGGTGATTGACACGTCTCGGCTCCCATTAATAGGAAATTAATGCCGTTAACAACGGTGGCAAATATTTGCGCTAAGAGCTCCATAAGCCTTTAAAATCATATAATATTTGATATACTTACGATTTAAAAAAAAAAATGTGAGAAACCGCACAAGAGTCCCAACTGCGACCAACCGTCTGGGGCCAGTGAGACTATGGTATCCACAATCAGCGTATGTTGAGAGTCTGAAGGTAGGTGAATGAAATCGGAAAGAAGAAAGTGGGAAGTATCAGGAATTTGTAAAATAACACAATTTAAGCAAATAAAATTTACTTGCGAACGCCGGGATTTGAACCTCGAGAGCCTTACCCCTCGACCACGGAGGCCGCCAGTAATAAAGAAATAATAATAAAAACATAATAATGTTGTTGATTGGAGAAAATAAACTTATTGAACAGTGTGTAGCATAACGAGGAATACCTGTGCCCTGAGAAAGCTCGTTCACATTTGAAACAGTCACCAAGCACGTGTTAGTTGTGTCTCTCTACTAAATGTTTACAGCCGCTAATAAACAAGCTGGCTTATTACTTCATCTCGGTATGACATTGAACATTCGCATTTTATTTTGTACCTTTTTTTGCACCGGCGACGAGCGTATTATGTTACTGTTTTACTTATTTTCGCTGGGTGACAGTTAATATTCTTTACCCCTTTGAAGCGGATTCAAAATCCAATGTAAAAAATGTGGTCTAAATATTGCTTTTAAAACTAATAATAATATAGGAACTAACCTCAAAAAGTCTAAAAGTAAAATCACTAAACCTAAAAATAGCGGCATTTATGAATTAAAATGCGACCATAAAGACTGTGATGCCGTTTATACTGGACAGACTGGGAGAGCCTTTTCAACTAGATTCAAAGAACATATGCGTTGCTATAAAAATAAACACTCGGCTAAACTCTATGGTAAAGTAATTTTTGCTGATTATGGCATTTAAAATACAACAAAATTAAAACTTTAAGGCGATGCCATACGTAGTAATGCAAAATCATGTGTTTTTGGTTTGTAAATTTGGTGGCTTAGAAATGTTTCAGATGCTTTAATTAAATACTGCGAGTAAAATACATCTTGGCCTTTGAAATAATCGAGTATTTTTTATTTAAGTCTTTTAATAAGCCCAGAAAAAAATAATGTATAGGCCTAAGAAAACTGCTTTAAAGTTCAAAATCTCCTACTTACGAACCCATTTTCGGTTATGATTTTATTGTATAATGTGGCAAATTAAGTTATTTATAAAATGATCGGCAAGCGGGAATTTAAACCTTATCGCTATCTACGCAAAGGTTGTTATTGATAGCGGCTCAATTTAAAATACTACACGACATAGTGCATTGCCTTAACACATTATTTTTTTAGGTTATTTCGAGAAAACCGTAGATAAAATTACTCAACCAATTTCTCAGATATATAAATAAAAAATAATAATAATAATAGAATACTAGCAGTTAAAAACCCGCTCCGCGGGTTTTTTTCTGCTAGGCCCTGCGGGCGGCACTTGGTTGGGCTTCGCCCAGTTTAAGTGATACTAACAACAGTTACATTTAATAGGTAGATATTAGGTCATTCACAGAGAGAGGGTGAGTATATATTGTTAAAAAACGGAACAGGAAGGCGTTTAGGCATAATAATAATGACAGTTGTTCAGGTAAAACTTTACCTTTCCCGAATAATTGCCTAAATGGCTAAAGGTAAATTAATATAGGTAAATATTCGGAATCGCTGGTCACGGAAAATAGGAAATATTTTTAAATAATACCTTCTGATTTACCTTAATTACTATAAAAGGAATCGAACAGCATTTGGGAAAATTTTAATTTTAGCTTTTTAATTTTTAATTACGTAAAATGAAAATTCGCTTTCGCTGTATGGGATGACAGCCTGAATAATTTCTGTTGATAACATTTTCTTTTGTCGGTATTCCTGAAATGAGCGGCTAGAGACAATTGAAAAACGTAAATTAAAAAAATATAATGTAATACAATATTCCGGCAAAATAGTGCCTACTTAGCACAAATGATTTATTTAACTATTATTTTATTTAACCTCACCTATAATAACCTAACCTAATCTATAATAATCCAGCCTAACCTATAATAATCCAACCTAACCTATGTCCTAACCTAACCTAAAATAATCCAACCTAACCTATAATAATCTAACCTTACCTAAGCTTACCTCACCTATAATAATCCAACCTAACCTAACCTATATCCTAACCTAACCTATAATAATCCAATCTAGCCTAACCTAACCTAACCGAACCAATCCTAACCTAACCTATCCTAACCTAACCTAACCTATACAAATCCAACCTAACCTATAATAACCCAACCTAACCTAACCCATAATAACCCAAACTAACGTTACCTAACCTAACATAACCTGACTTATCCTAACCCATAATAATCCAACTTAA
This sequence comes from Hesperophylax magnus, assembly GCA_026573805.1. Lineage (NCBI taxonomy): Eukaryota > Metazoa > Arthropoda > Insecta > Trichoptera > Limnephilidae > Hesperophylax > Hesperophylax magnus. The sequence goes on from JAIUSX010000018.1 coordinate 792,771, forward strand.
TCTAACCTTACCTATAAACTAACTTGAACTATACTAATCCAACCTAATCTAACCTAATCTAGCATAACCCAACCTAACCTATCCTAACCTATAATAACTTTTTTTTAAATATTTCCTTACTTGTAAAAGAAACCAAAATACCAAAATAATATTTGCATAGAGTAAATTATGGTAAAAATTCTAGACACTCATATCAGGAATACCAAAAAAAGAAAATGTCATCAATAGAAATTATTCCGGCTGTCATCCAATACAACGAAAGCAAATTTTTATTTTACGTGAATAATCACGTAAAACAAATAAAAAAGAATTAATTAATTAATAAATAATTAATTAATTAATTAATAATTAATAATTAATTAATTCACGTAATTAAAATGCTAAAATTCAAAAATTACCGAATGCATTCAGATTCCTTCTATATTAATTAAGGTAAATCCGAAGGTTTTACTTAAAAATAGGTATTTCGTATTATCCTTGTCCAGCGTTTCCGAATAATACCTTAATATATATTATATAAATATTTATACCTGGCAAAATGATTGTTTTATTATACATATAAGTACATGTCAGATTAGAGATTTGTTGGCTAATTTTACAATCAACGAAGCGTTTCTATCTTCCGATTGTCTTTCATGTTATTTTATTGGGTTGGCAGTGCCTATACTTTCGCGTATATCATATCGGTGTTCTGTCAAAATAATGCGAAATTATTATTTACGTAAATAATATTAAATATCAATATTTTTCAAAATCGTACATGCAAAGAGTTGTTGTTTATTGTCATTAAGTTGAATCAAATGTTTGTTTTAGAAACGATGCCATTGCAAAGTTTCTAAAACAAACATCTTTGACGCGGTGCGTATTACTGCGTATCGGCCATGTTGAATGAACGCGTGCTTTTTTCGTCAAACGTCAAACGTAATCACGTAATTGTGGATAATTTTCACTGTAATGTAATTAATCCAATGGATCATGAACTTTCTAAAACATATTTACTTCGATATTATCCAAAAATTGTATGAGCAGAAACGATATTTTTGAATAAATATCGTATTACATGTGGCGATTCTATTTTAGTATGAAATCGTTTCTTAATCTTTAACCACTGGAACGATTTCGGTCGAAAAATCGACCACTTTTATTTTTCTGCGATTGATATCGGTCCAAAAATGGACCGATTTTTCTACCATTCGTAAAATATTTATTGTAATTATTTAAAACGCTTCCTTGGCCAGCTACTTGTTTTATCGAATAGCTGATAATATATTCTCTTTGTCTATGAACTTATCCGTTGTCTTTGAAGTGATATTTAACGAGTTTTCGCGGTTTTATAAGGCGTCCTGTCAAAAAACAAAACCATAAATTTTTAACATTCACGAAATTTTGGACTCTTCCTAAAATGCCGTAAGTAATTAATTTATTGGGTTTTTAACGCATAATTATATATTTGTGTTATTGTGATTGACTTATCTATCTTTGAAATGCGTTTTTAATTAGTTTGTTTCTAATATATTGTTTTGGTTGAAGTTTTTGTGTAAGAATACGTCAACTGAAGACGTCATCTGTTTTTGATTTACAATAATGTCTTATATACTGCACTCGCGCATTTGAAATATAGATATTCCATCACAGTGATTCAAAACAAAGAGATATATATAAGTTTTATTTGAATTGGTTCATTATTAATACAGATATTTGTTAACCAATTATTTTAAGTCATATGTCAAAAAGTTGACTCTTTTTTACATGTAAAATGGTGTAAAGCCTTCGTCACACAATAAAAATTTAGTAATTTAGTTGTATAATTAATTAATTTCTTCACTTTTACCAAATTTGTGCAGAAACAAATGTCGTCCAGGGAAAGGGAGCACTCCACGACCCAATAATTATTTTCAAATTTTATATTAGTGCAATATTTAACAAAATTTAAACATTTAAGTACTTACATTAAGTGTTTTCAATTTAAAATATATAGAGTGGTGCTGACTGCAAGAGGAGGCAGAGGAAGAGGGAGAGGTGGGGTACGAGCTGGTGCCAGACTACCTGCACGTGGACGTCAACGCAGAGCTGCAATTGCAGCCTCGTCTGGAGTGTTAGTATTTTTTAATGTTTTTTTATGAAAGTACTTTGCTGTGGCCGTTGAACTCATCATATATTTGTATTTATTTAAACAGCGACCCTGCTTTGCTACTGGTGCGAGAGGATCGCGTCAAGGCCCTAAAGGCTGTTAGGGCCCTGCCTGCTTCCTTCCGGCTAGAGCTGGAAAGCCGAAAATTCAAGAAGCAGGCGGCGCGCATTTTGCTCCCTACCGCACCTCCAAGAAAAACTAAACAAAAGTAAGCAATCGTATTTAGATGCTTGATACAATATTATTGTTTTTTCCTGACAGCGTTCCACTCTTACAGTGATAGTTGGTAAGATCAGCGCTCTGTGCATTTGGCACATTCAGTGCATATTTTACAGAGTTCTAATTTTATTGTTTATTTACATACTGTACTTACTGTTTCACACGTGAATGAGAACAATTTATATGATTTATGTAAATGTTTTCAGAATTCCATCTCCGGAGAGAACAACGTGTCCCTTTTCACAAGGGACGCCTTCACCGTTGCCACGACCCGTACCACCACCGTGGATGTCCACTCCCGCACAGATCCAATCAACGGCTCCCAATGCACCAATTATGCCTATCCGTGCAGCATCTCCCGAGCCGTTACCTGGGACATCGCGGAGTGGGGAACTCTTCTCTCCGGAGGCCCGCTATCACAGCGAGCTGTGGGTGGACGTGCCATTCTACCAAGAATTATCGGCGTTTGGGAACGGTGAGTTTATTTTTTAAAATGTCATACCAGGGGCTCAATATAAAATCAATTATCTATATTTTATATTGATATCTTTAGCACAGTTTCACTGTTGGTATATTGGCAGGAAATAAGCATAGTACTTAAAAATTCCACATAACAAACATACAAAATGTATTGTTGTTATGACGTGGATGCATCATTACACATCTTTTTTTTTCTGTAACGGGTATTGCAGAGTGAGAAATAAGACATGCCGGAACTTCTTTGCGAGGATTACATTTGATTCACCGCTTCTAAACGGTGTAATACAGCATTTTTTTCTTAAATTGAAAAAACACTTTCGCTTCACGGGACTCATTGTGTCGAGCTTCCTAGTCAAAAGCGAGGCTGTATTGGTAGGTGGGTTTTGTAACCGGACAAATTATCATTAAAATAGGTCGCTTTACGTAGTTGGTCACTTTAAACGGATACGTTTTCCTACTAAAAGTTATGAAACCTTACTAGAGTTTACATTATCGTCACTTAAAACAGTAGACCGTTAAATGCAAAGTCATTATATCCAAATTCTACTGTAAATTTGTGTTTTCTTTTATTTCAGAGTCAGACATGGGCAGTAACGTGGACGAGGCAGCTGTACTAGAAGAGTCTGTACTTGGAAACCGTGAGTTATAAAACTAACTAACTTACCTTCACGCCATTTCGGTAGGCAGAGAGGATGAACCACCATGCAACTCGATCTTGGCACACACACTCTTTTCTTCATTCCATACCTACCTGACTGTGCTATTCTGACTCCTGACATAGCCCGCCTCAAGTATTTGATTAACTTTTTATTTATTTTTTTATATGAATACCTCACAAGAGCCTCATCTGGAGCCAGTGAGACTATGGCATCCTCAATCGGGGTATGTTGTGAGGCTGAAGGTAGCGGGGAGGGGAAGGAGGTGTGGAAGAGGGAGGTGGAAAAGTACCTGGCTATTCAGAACTGGTCACCAAACACGGCTAAAACCATTTCAAGCAACGTTTCAATTCTGAATGGGGTCTTACACCAGGGCGATACTATGGGTATCTTCCACTCTGGAACGTGCCGCAAATATAATATATATTATTTTAAATGAATTTTGTGTGAAAATAACACTAATTATTCAAATATAATTTATTTGATTTGATCCCGCGACCATCGTATTGCGAGTCATAAGCCGTACCAGAGGCAGTGGGTTATCGTAATATAGACACATTAAATTAATTTGGGTTTTCTGTTGTTTCAGAAATGGACAGATCGAGCGACGAGGATGACGAAGCGAGTGACGTCGACCACGAAGAGAGCGATGAGGATACCTTCTGCATGCCACCAATACCTTATCATAATATTATCAACGTTTCACCTAACTCCGCTATGGCCATAGACTTTAGTAGACAAGACCAGGTAGATAGTGAGGCAATGCGTTCGATTCTGCCGCCTGAAGGTTACTCTTTCGATTGGTCTAAAGATATCTTACGTTTTACTGGGATAAGGGAGACTTTCACAGGCACGCCGGGACCAACTTTCAATACCGACGAAATGGGCAAACCTGTGGATGCCTTTCTTAAAATCTTTGATGCAGATTTCGTTGAACTGATCGCGAGAGAGACCAACAGGTATGCAGATCAATGGATTGCGAAAAAACAATTTAAGCGTCATGCGCGTACCAATAAATGGGCTCCCACGAATAAAGAGGAAATGTATGTATTCTTGGCAATTTTAATGTATCAAGGTATTAGTCCCCTTCCTGTTGAAAAAGACTACTTCTATTCAAAAAAACTCACCGCCATGCCTTATTTCAGCCGAGCCATGGATTATAATCGTTTTCTTCTAATTAAAAAGTTCCTTCACTTCACCAACAATGAAAGTCTTTCTTCTGATGCACCATTATCTGTGCGAAGGTTACAAAAGATTCAACCCGTCTTGGACCACCTCTCAAATAAGTTTGAGACTTTATACCTGCCCGAGCAAGACATCTCTCTGGATGAATCCTTACTCTGCTATAAAGGCCGTTTGGGATTCGTCCAGATGATCAAAACCAAAGCGGCCAGTGCGGGTATAAAGTCTTACGAGCTTTGTGAGTCCAAGTCTGGCTATCTTTGGAAATTCCAAATTTATACGGGGAAGACCATTTCCAGACAGGCTGAATCGACAAATCCAGACCAGGAAGATATGACGGAAGACATAACGGAAGATATGACGGACGACATGACACAGGCCAACTTTTTGGGTGCTCACAATATCTGCCCAGTTGGGGCCACTGCAAAGATAGTATACGACCTGGCCAGCCCTCTGTTTAACAAGGGGTATACATTAATAATGGACAATTTTTATAATAGTCCATTATTGGCACGATGCCTCAAAAGAAATGGGATGGACTGCATGGGCACATTGCGGTTAAACCGAGAATTTGTGCCCTCTGCATTTAAGTCCCATCTCCGGTCCAAACTGAGGGAAGGTGAGGTTGTATACTCGAACTGCGGGGACCTCAATGTAATGGTTTGGTTGGACAAAAACCTGGTAAGTATGTTGTCCACCTACCATAAGGCAGAAATCGGGGCAGTTGAAAAGTTTGGTACCTGGACTTACAAACCTCAACTCGTACTAGACTATAACAAGGTAATGGGGGGGGTTGACCGAAAAGATCAGCTTTTGTCAGGCTTCCCCATTGAACGACAGCGAAACCTGGTCTGGTACAAGAAGCTTTTCAGGAGACTACTAAGCGTTTCGGTGCAGAATGCGTATATATTGTACGGCTCAAAGCTCCGCAAGGAAAATAAACGCATTTTGTACCGAAACTTCAGGAGTGAGGTTGCGGATGAACTCCTTCTGCTGTTCTGTCGTAGTCAAATTGACACGACTGTGCGGACCATTGGCCTAATAGCTGAAGGAAAGACTCTGCGACCTATCCTGAAAGGCAACCACTTCGTGGTCCGTAGCGGGAAAAAGGTGAAATGTGCCTGGTGCAACATAAATAACATTTTCAAAAGGACCCTTACAAAGTGTGATGTGTGTGATGTGGCATTATGCTATGATTGCATGAAGCCATATCACACTACAATATAGATTTGCTGAGGGTTTTTTTTTATTTCATTTTTTTCTTTTTTGGTTTTTTAGTTATGAAATTCTAATTTATAAATTTAATTAAATTTGTTTGAACATCAATTATGATGGCCTGGATGGCTGGACTTATAATCATTTCTTTCCGCATACTCACGTCTCATGTTATGTTGTCCTCAAAGGTTCTATATGATAAGGTTCGGTGGACATTTAATATGTATATTTCAATTCTGATCATTGAAATATGCATGTTAACAAATGCACAGGTTTTCTCATTTTTCCCTGTTTATTGTACACATTAAATAACTCGTTTTATTTTTATGTCTTAATTATATTTTGTCAATTTTTCTGTAAAGATGCTTATCCAGATCTAGTCACTGAACATAACTAAGCCAATTCAAGCAATGTTCAATTCTGAATGGTGGTCCCTCACCAGAGCGATACTCAGAATCTCACTCTATAGCGAGGCACAATGATATTATTATGTATTGATTTTCTTAAATTATGAATAAACCAATAAACTGAATACATTTTTATTATGACAAAAGGTGTAAACAATGTTTAAATCAATATACTGCTCTTTCATTGTAACCATACAACTGTAATATTGATTTTAAAGGATATTAGGGCTTAATAAATAAATCAATTATTGGTTCCATCAATTATTTTCCCTCCCCCATTTTTTTTCGATACCTTTGCGTTTAGATATAAAATTATCACTATGATTTTATTTGAAATTCTACGGTCATACAAAGGTTTGATATATATATACAAATTTATCATCATTTTACATATTCCGATTTACCCTATGTAGATTGACCTTAAGGTAGCTGTCAGAAGTGATTTTTGGTCAAATATTGGTGAATTTCATCAACTTTCAAAGTATCCCCCTGAAATATTGGCAATGTTTATATCTATGATATATATCTCACTTTAAGCCTTATTTCCTCGTTTTGCACGTAATATAAAAACATGGTTACAAATCTCCAGTTCTAATTTACAATTATTTAAAAAGTAGCACCATGATTTTGACATCGTGAAATAGGCTCTCTGTATAATTCATCAAATGAATAAAATAAAGCCAACACGGCGACTATGCTTATTAATAATTGTAGACAGTTAATGTATCTTCCTAACGTTATACCAGTTTTTGTGGTAAATTTATTATATAATATAATACAGTGATTTCAATTTTGACGCGTCACGCACTCAAATTTTACAAAATTATTTTCTGACCAAACTTTTGAAGAGATCTTAACATGCAAAAAAATATTTTTCTATTACATTCTTGCATCTGTGATTATCAAACAGGCCATAGAGAACATAAAAACGTAGAAAATATTCAATAAAGATTTTTAAAACTGCCACTGGCGGCAATTTCAAATCACAAAAACGCAAATTTCGCGCATTTATAAAGTTTAAGATTTTTTAATAATTTATCTATCAATTCTAAAAATATAGAATAATTATTAAAATATAGGTGAATTCATTGGCTGTATAGCACTATAATCAGTTTTATGTTTCCGTATTAAAATTCGGAGGTTTGATTTTTTTAATGTTGGCGGAAAATATTCAAAATCGTCGCCAAAAAACCGCGAGCAATCGGAGAAAAAAGTTTTTTGACGCGCGATCGTTCGAGTGGTTAAAGTCTTATTTAAACACAATTTGAATTTGACCAATCACAGGGCCTACACCGTCCAGACGCTGGAGTATTAATAATATCAGATTTTGATGTTTCAAAAATTTGAATAAAAATTAACCATAAATATATATATGATAAATAAATAATATCATAAATATAAATATGTAAACATTCACAATTACGTTTTTAATTGAATTTTTTTATTCATTTGAAGTGTTGTTAGAAATAGGTTAATAAAAATACAATAATGTAAGTAAATTTAATAGTATTAGTGAAAAATCCCACAAAGCCTGTGCGTGGATGTCAGAAATTTTTTTATCATATTTCTACAATTTAAGATTGTCCATAAAAAATATGTATTTTAGTCTTAGTTTTCTAGGAAAACATGTGTAAAACGGAGTTAAAAACAAAATAAATGGTTACAAAAAAATGTTAAAATTCAGTCTATAGGTAAAAATACATTATAGATGACGATTCTTATTTATTTATTTATTAACGGACATCGTCAAAATTACAAAATAATAACACGAATAAAGTAAAATTAAAAATACAGGAGTAGACAAAGGTACATGAAAGCAAAGACATTAGTAGATATAATATAAGAAAATAAAGTGACAAGTAGAATCAAGTCTAGAATACGCCGTGGGTCAAGACCACAGGACACTTATAATATTCCGTCACTTGTTTGGCGACTGGCAAAAATCATTCAGACTTTTCCCAAAAAAATTAAGGTTTTGACTTAAGTTGACCAGTCTACACATTCTGGACAATGGTGAATAATATCCATAATTTGTCGAATGATGGTTGAGGAAGAGCAGTTCATTATTTCTGAGTCTTTGCGAGGGGATATTGAAGGGAATTAGTTGCAGTAGAGTAGGTGAATCAATAATACCATTTATAATTTTGAAGAAGCAAATGAGGTCATTTCTTTCCCGACGGACTTCCAAAGGAGAGAGGCTTAGAGTTAGTTCAATTTCATCATATGAGTATTTGCCTTTTTCTAATCCTAGCCTCCTAGCAATCCCTCTTAAGAACCGATGTTGAACAGATTCAATGCGTCGAATGTGGACAGCATAAAAAGGAGACCAGATAACACAAGCATATTCAAGATGGGGGCGAACCAAGAAGCAGTAAAGAGTTCTAAGGGTATTAACGTTTTTGAAGTCCGAAGTGATTCTAGTGATGAAACCAAGTAGTTTGAGGGATTTATTAACGATTGCAGTTATATGATCCCGAAAAGAACGATAAATATATCCATTAAAACGTAAATTAAATAGTATGTGAATATTTATTAAAAACATTAGAAAAAATTACATTAGTTTTATGAATTTTTATATTCTCCTGTAAAGTTTTTCATTTTGCGGCTTGAAGGGTTTTACCAAACCACAGTCAAAATAAGTATGATATCTTATCAGTTTGCCCGAAGTAAGATCCATTTTTCCTTACTTCAAAACGAAATCTAACATTTTCTGTCGTAATTCTTTCTTGAATATATGATAATGAATTGCATTGACCTCCTTGGATTATACGTACAAAGCATATTAATGAATATCTATTTGTAAAGCGTAGTGTGTACCACTCCATGGGTACTTCCATACGGCAATGTATATATAACTAGCTCACGTGTAATCGGCGTTACTGGGGTTATCCTTAAGAGATAGACATACACCATCGCGGATTTTCGTAGGCCTTTTAAAGATATACAAATCCTTAGTTCGTTATTTTATAAGGTTTACCCAGCGTTAGTAATGTAAGCGTCAGAAAATATTTTTTTACATTTTGATTACAAAACAATTATATATTTAAACCTTTCGGTAGAAATTTTCCACATGATAGTGAAAAGACTATCAAAATCCGTTACGTAGTTTAGAAGAACTAAGCGCACACAGACAGACGTGAATAGTGACTTTGTTTTATACTTTTTAGAGATTCAATTCATTAGTGTTGATATTCGTACTCCACTATAATCTGCATATTTCACTTCCTCTGACAAGAATGAAAATAATAAAATAAGCTTACATTTCACCATACCAGCTTGCACTAAAATGTAAATTTGCAATTCTGAATTTATGAAGCACGTTCTTATGAATAATAAGTAGGTACTTACAATGACGTTCCGGTCATCACGAGAATGGCCGGTTTATGGTTATATTGGCCTGGCTCCAGAACTCCAGACAATTCTGTTAGTGTCAAACAGGGGCAGCTATAAACAGTGCATGAGCTGGTGCAAACAGCGGCCACTCCTAGTATTATTAGTAGTAGCGTAGACCCGTCAAAAATTATTTTAAAATGATTTTTAAAACTTAATAAGAGTTTTTTTTGGTTTTACTGAGGATTGTACCCTCCCTCTCGGGAACCGCAGTCAACCACACTAACAGCCTTGTCAGATGCCGTTCGGGTAGGACAGATATTTATTTTGTATATTATTAACTGGTATAGTATCATTCAATTTCAGAAAATCACTTATATGTACACCGTCTACGAGTCTATTTGCCGTTTTTCAGCTTGATCGGATGACAGGAAGTAGGTTAATATCCGCTTCTAAGAATTGCATTCATTCATTACGGAAATGAAATTGAAATGTGTTTTTTAAAAATTATTTGTTGCAGGATCATTGCCTTTCGAATGGTAAAAATTACCTTTGAAAAGTAAGCTTGAAAAAACTACGACCCAAATCGCACAAAAAATTAGAACCGCTGATGAAAAGTATAGCCATACAAAGAATATTGTCAAGTATGTCCACTGAACCTAGTTCAGTGAAAACATGTGCAATTTGTGCACTATTAGTAACGTGTCTTCGCAATGTTGTGTAAGCATCTGTCAAACATTAAAGCAAAATAAACACACATTTTGGAATTGAATTTTAGGAATTATTAATAAATAAAATTATATTGCCACCTACTTTACGCTTGAGCGTTATCAATTCCAAGATTGAAAATTAAATCATAATTTTTTTTGAATAATTTTACGTATTAAGAAGGAATATTATTAATTCATGCAGGAAAAGCAAATATGTAGACGTGAGTCAGTGTTGTATGTAAGTGGGTTGAATACATCGCTCCGACATGACACTTTTCAGGCGGGTCCGTCCATTACAGCATCTTCTTGCATAGCCTCTGGTGTTGCCTTTTGAGCGTTTTCACTCTGGATTTTTTATTACATGTACCTCCAAAGTACACCAGATGGAATATATTATTCCACAACAATAACTTCGTGTTCCATTCTGTTACGAAGAGAATACATAGTCTGGAAAATTAACTAATAGATTTCGCTGATATTTTCGATTTAAATTTTGAAACATTCAAAGTCAAATTAAATTAGTTCAGCACTTTTCAGGTAATGTAAATAACAAACAATCATAATTTATGCACATGCTTAACGGTCTAGAATATGTTTTAAATTTTTTATTAGTCCATATAAATTTCAAGGGTTCTTTAAAGTTAGTGTGGTAATAACTTAACACGTATATTGTATTTTATACTTCATTTATAAAATAATTTTAGTAACGTTCTAATGTTTTTTCTTTTCCATTTAATTTATAATTAACGTAAAAGCCCAGTAGAGAGCTAATAAATAAATAAATTTATGTTTATGCGGATTTTATGCGGAAGTGTTCACATTCTGTACTTATTTTTTTCATTTTAACTTTTTTTAGTAATAATCCATTTTTGTATTTGTTTAAGTTTTCATTAAACTTTTATATTTGTGGTTTGAATTCTGGTATTTTTCACGTCACAGGATTTTTTTTCTTTTAAAGAAAGACAAACATTCCCGGGTTACAAAAAACCTGACAATATTTGAAAATCTGCTACTACACTACCATAATACGGACATGTGTCTAGTGTAAGCGGAAAATGTTGCTTGGGTTGTGATAGAGGACTTAGCCAGCCGAGGAATTGAACACACGAGAGTGGAACCCAAACGGGATGTTAACTCAGCCACCAACCCAGGTATTCGTAGGTATTTGTACAAAACATAGTTATGTTAATGCAACTTTTTTTTACATATCGGAATCGGTAAATCATATATTTTTTTAAGAGTTTTTTTGGTTTTGGAAATGTGCAGTTTTATTTATTTATTTATTTATTAACGGACATCGTCCAAATTACAAAATAATAACACGAAAACAATAAAATGAAAAAATACAGGATTAGACAAAGGTACATGAAAGCAAAGACATAAGGCAGATATAATATAAGAAAATAAAGTGACAAGTCGAATCAAGTCAAGACTACGCCGTGGGTCAGGACCACGGGACACTTATAATATTCCGTCACTTGTTTAGAGACCGGCAAAAATCATTCAGACTTATTCCAAAGAAGTTAAGGTTTTGACTTGAGTTGACCAGTCTACACATTCTGGACAATGGTGAATAATATCCATAATTTGTCGACTGATAGTTGAGGAAGAGCAGTTCATTATTTCTGAGTCTTTGCGAGGGGATATTGAAGGGAATGAGTTGCAGTAGAGTAGGTGAATCAATAATACCATTTATAATTTTGAAGAAGCAAATGAGGTCATTTCTTTCCCGACGGACTTCCAAAGGAGAGAGGTTTAGAGTTAGTTCAATTTCATCATATGAGTATTTGCCTTTTTCTAATCCTAGCCTCCTAGCAATCCCTCTTAAGAACCGATGTTGAACAGATTCAATGCGTCGAATGTGGACAGCATAAAAAGGAGACCAGATTACAAAAGCATATTCAAGATGGGGGCGAACCAAAGAGCAGTAAAGAGTTCTAAGGGTATTTACGTTTTTGAAATCCGAAGTGATTCTAGTGATGAAACCAAGTAGTTTGAGGGATTTATTAACGATTTCATTTATGTGATCCCGAAAAGAAAGCTTGCTATCAAGAGAGATACCAAGGTCTTTAATAGATGTAACAGTTGCTAAGGAAATATTATTAAGTTTGTATTCGAAGACAATCGGTTTTTTTGATCTATAGAAGGACATAATTTTGCATTTATCGACATTTAGTTTGAAACAATTAATTTTACACCAATCATAGAAAGAGTCGATATCCGATTGGAAAAGAAGGCAGTCATCGTGATTTTTTATTATTTTTAGAATCTTATTGTCGTCCGCAAAAAGCCAAAAGCTTGTATGAGAGAAAATACTTATAATGTCGTTTATAAATAAGTTAAAAAGAAGCGGCGCTAGATGTGCTCCTTGAGGTACGCCGGACGTTACTTCAATAATACTAGACACAAGGTTGTTTAATTTAACTCGTTGTTTTCTATTGCTTAAGTAAGAATTAAAGAAGGATAGCAAGGGGTTTCTAATACCGATAGCATATATTGACAAGTTATATAACATTATAAAGTTATTTGTAAAGTTGCGTGGCATAGGAAAAGAGTAAGTAAACAAAGAATATGTTTATCAGTTCCATTAATACGAGTATTTATGAATACAGAGGCGTTGAAAATCTTTAAAAATGTAATAATTAATTACTTCTGTATCAAATTTGGAAGAGTAAGGATAGATGTTGGTTCTCTATTTACTCGTTAATGATGATAGCCGACCTCTCATGAGAGGGAACCAGAACAAGAAGAAAGAGCTCTTGATTGCACCACCAGTCTCGAAATAAATTTAGATATAATATAATACTGTACTATCGAATTTTGTTTTCTTTGAAAGAATCAATTATTATATATGTTTATTTTAGGAATAACTTAATGAGTAAAAACCTCAAATTGTAATTTTTAATTATTGAAGACAATATTAGCGATTGTTAAACGAAAATCGGAAAAATATACGGTCACATCTAGAACTTGAATCCAAGACCCTCGTCTTGCCGGGAAGCCGCTCTACCAATTGAGCTAATGGGACCCTATCTCCTTCGGTCATATTTAACAGTATCATACTTCGAAGAAGAACTAACAACTTTATCTTAGTTCTATCTGCATTCCGGCAAGACGAGGGTCTGGAGTTCAAGTTCTAGATGTGACCGTATCTTTTTTTGTGTCAAATCTTCGTTTAAGAATCGCTAATATTGTCTTCAATAATTAAATATTATTTATGTTTTATAATACAATCCCACTGACGATAAATTTACAAACAAAGTTTATCGTGCTCATGGTAAAATATTGAGGATTTATTAATGTAATAATTTATAAAAGAAATCAAATACGCCGGAAAAAAACTTTTGCCAGTCAATAATTTGATATTTGTTCGTGATAATAAATAATTTGCTTTTGTATGAAGGAAGAGAAAATCCAAATCGACTCGAAAACATATTTTATTTCCTGTTTACTTAGTATATATGACATTTGATTTAACTACCATTCAATTTCAGGTTTATTCAAAGTCTCTCATATAATCATAAAAATATTCCAAGGAAATCAAAGAAGGATTTGGACGGAATTAGGGTATTTGAGAGCAGAATCAGAATATAAATGGTTTCGAGTTATATTTCAAATTCGATTGTTCCAAGACGTCGCGATATCCCATTATAACATTTTGGAAAAGGGATATCACAGTTGTAGCAAACATATAAACTAAAATACTGTACTAATTGTTTTCCGAGACCCTTTAAATTGTCATTGTATCACGTCACCTCGTTGGACAGGGTTCAGACTTCACTCTACCCTTTTCCGAGATATGAAGTGTCAAAGTTTGATAAGACTATTTCTCATTATCTATTTATCGATTTATAATTTTGAGGTTAAATCTTGAGTAAAGGATTTAAGTTTAACACATTTCATATGAAAATATTTAAATATGACGTATACTTACCATTTCAGAACATACCTAAACGTGCAGATAGAACCAGGTGAAACCAGCTGGGGAATAATAATTAATTGCAGAAGGTTCTAACTACAATACTCTAATGCCACGTTCTAATGTTATATTTTCCTTTAAAATATATTAAACTACAATACTTTACACAATATTGAACCTCAAAATAAGAAAATGTTAAATGGATTATGCATACTTTGACACCTCAGAATATGGTAAGGCGAAGTTAGAACTCTGCCCAAATAAAGTAACGGACTACACTACGCTTCATCAAAACGATTAATTGTCAATTCAAACAAAATGGCAATTGCAAAAGGTTCAAACTAATGTTAGAATCGTGCAAAGTAAATGGAAACTATCAAAGCTTGATGTTAGAACTTTGTTATATAAGTATTTACGGAAACACAACACAGATGGCTCTGAAATATATTTTGGTTATGGAAATGAACAAAAAAAATGGTTTTGCATTCAAAGGACACAAAAAGTCTACTAAAGTGACGGTATGTTGATGGGATTATAAAACTTCGTTACGTCTAAAGCGAAGACAATTTAGATTTTAGATTGATAAATCGACAAAGCTAAAACCTTGTCAATTTTGTCGATAATACAACACTTAGCATTTAGATTGATTTACTCTAATCACGTCGGAGGTCTATTGTAATATTGATTAACAGGTAGGAGAGTAGGGGAGGGAGTGGGAGGGGGGGGGATCGAATCAGCATCTTTATGGAAGAAGAAATCTCTAGGTAAATATTGAATTACTTGGAGAAGAATTTATTCCGGTTTGAAAACCAATATTAGGCTTCGTTGAATTAAGGTATCGCCGAGTTTCTACGAAATTTTAAAATGGATAGTGGAAATGTTTTGGTATTTGTTGATGGTCATTTAAGATTTCGTAAAATATATAACAACTAACTAACTAACCAACTTACCAAGATGCCGTTTCTCCGCAGGGGTAGGCAGAGAGGATGAACCGCCAACAACGAGTTGTTCCCATTCATACATCACCTCGTAATTCTGGCTCTTAAGTTAACATGGCCGGTCCCAAGTCTTTGGTGCAATATCTTCCTCGGGTATCCCCAACTCCTTCTACAATTCAAATTCGTGTCAAAATATATTCTTCTTATACTGCTTTATTCTCTGATTTGCTCTATATGCCTAAACTATCCAAGCGTTCCTTTCTAAATCTTATGCATTGCTCTCATATCAGCCTTTCATACGATGATATTTGATTTTACGACACGTATGCCTTAGGGATCTCATTTCTAGAGCATTTAGTCTACTTTTATGCATCCTCTGCTAGTTCCATGCTTCATAAGGGTAGATAACAATACTCCATTGTGGACTGCTAGCTTTGCTTCCTTGGACATTTTAATAGCGCCAACGGCGTTCAGTCTACTATAATAATCATGAAAAGCTGAGAAAAAAATAGCCAACTTACCGACAGTACCTAATGTCTTTAAAAGTTGTTATTTTTATTTTGAATCCTCACAAGATTATGATTTTCCTCGAGGCCTATGTCATCTTTAGTGATACTGTGTGGAGAGTCATTCTGAGGAGAGGAGTGTTCTTTAAAAGATCCATGTTGTTGGACGGCGGAAATACAGACGCCGGAAAATCGTTCCTCAGCCGAGCTGTTGAACTCAAGAACGAGTCGTAGAAACTGTGAATGAATTAATATTTATATTTTATAATATTTTGAATAACCTTAACATGTGGCTAATTTCACAATAATAAACTTATAAGTTCCAACTAAAATCATCATTTTTATAAATGTAATAAACCATGATGGTGCATTTCTTCCAGTATTGATCCACACTTGAAGGGTGTATAATTAGATCTGAAGAATCTAGAAGAGATCAGTCCGGCAGTTATCCCAAGGTTAGTGGCTAGTGGCTAGTGATACCGCTTAGTGACGGTGGACTTAGTAGAAAATAAACTTATACATTCAGAAGACATTCATTACTCGAATTAGCAGCACACTATATAACGATATTATTTTTATTTGAAACCTTAAAACAGCGCCCCTGCCTTCCACACGTCACGGTTCGGCAGCGTTATGAGTTGGGTTAAGGTGATGTAGGAAGGGATTTATTGATACGGGTCTTGCAGACGCCTGGATTATATGAAGGAGGAAAAACAGATGCTGGTAGCTCGTTCAACATTCCAACCGTGTTACCCAAAAACGATTCGAAGAAACGGCCCGTTCTTCATAATGGTTTGTTGATTTTTGTATCAGTAATAAATTTATCACAAATTTGAAGTACTTATAAAAATAACTTTTTAGTATTTGAGGTACACATAAAGTATAAAATATCATGGGGGGCAGTTTTACCATTTTGCGACATACGTCAACAGATGGCTGCTAACTGCCTGTAAGTGACGTAGAAAATATCGACAGTCTACGTAGAATCGTTAAGCGGTTGAGTTGCTCTAGTGATTGGCACCTTCTGATGGACTGTAGTCCTCGCTTTCGGTGTATAAAAAGGTGCATGGGATCTCCCACAAGTATACTTGTTAGGCACATATAAGCTAACATCGTTCAATATAAGCGGATTGGGTATAATTCCATTCGCAACCATTGTTTTGAATAGCCTCGTATTTAGGTGTACTGCATAGCCACATCATTCAAATTTTAGTCCATTACAGATATTTGTCGTACCCATATTGTATTTGAGAATCAACGAATAAAATCAAACTATTAGTGTGTAGTTTGTCGAAAATAGATTGGAAGGAGTGAATTCTTTGACCAGTTAAGTATAATGAAACAATATTAAACATTACAAGTACCATAGACACTGACGTCAATGACAAGTACCTAGTTAAACATAACTAACTAACCATCCCGCCGTACCCGCAGGAGTAAGCACAGAGGACGGACCGCCAAATAACTCACAAATTGGCACACACTCCTTGCCTCATGAATATTCCATGCATCGTCTCATACATACTATTCGGTTATTCTCACTCTGGACATGGCCCGACTCAAGTATCTAGTTTACTTAATCGTGCCACGTTTTCCTTGGACGTCCCCGATTTCTTCTACCATTAAGATTCGCTTAATACAAATATTTCCTTACACTTATTTCTTGGTTCATTCGCTCTACATGCCCAAACCCTATAAGCTTCCCATTTTTAATCTTACTCACTACGCTTACATGCCTTCATTCCTTGCGAATCTCCACGTGTTTTACCATATGCATGTGGGATCTCATTTTTACAGCATTCAGTCTACTTTCATCCTTCCTCTACCAGTTCCATGCTTCTCTATCATACGTCAGGGTAGCTACCAAAACTTTATTGTGGACTGCTAGCTTAGTTTCTTTCGACATATTTTTGCTAGCGGCAATCGCGTTCAGTCCTCCATTAATGAAGTTTCTTGAATCTACTCTTATTTCAATATCTCTTGTAAACATAAAACTTAATGCAGCTAATGCTTATCTCTATTTATGAACAATGCCCAACCTCCGCTTTAGACGGCTATGTGAAACAGTGGATTTGTCTGCGAATCGCAGCGACATAAACAGCCTGATTTATACGAGTACTCAGTACATAGAATTGCCAGCGGCGACTAATCCCTACCCCATCCCTGATCTCTTATACTTAACCCACCTCCTCTATTGATCATATCTTTCTCATGTTATGTGGAGATATACAAAGAATTATAATAAGGCTATTGAAACTGAATTGGTTATAATCGGGAAATTTGTATTTTGTGTTCGTTAACAACAGCATTAAAAAGTTTCAACAGAAAGAATTTTTTTATTTATTCATTTTATTTCAAGTTTACAAATGTCTAACTAAATATTGCTTAAATACATACAGTACAACTTTTTTTTAAAAATTTATTACATTTTATTCCCACTAATATGGTCCCTACAAACCAGCTTGAATCTATCAATTTGTACAGACTTTATGGTTTCCGGAAACACATTATAATATTGCATTCCTTTGTAAAGTATTTTTCATGTTATATCCGTGAATGTCCTTGGTGTATGTGATTTTGTTTGACAGGTATTTTATATGCTTATATTGAACGTAATGACATTTGAAAAAAATGAACCCATAAAAAAAAAGTTTTTTTTAATAATTCATCTATTTTGATTTTTTTTTTGGTTTGACTTAGGATTGAATTAACTATTGCAAGCGTGATTGCCACCAAGATGATAGAATGCATTGTCATCGACAATAAGTTTATATATCGAGTTTTAGCTCGATAGGATGAGACAGGAAGAGTGTTAATTTCCACTTCCAAGGTTTGCTTTAATTCATTAAGAAAACAAAAGTGAATTTCAAATAGACGTATTTAATAAATAACTTTGTATAATACATTATTTCATCAAAATGATTGCCACGTTTGGAAACCGATGGTTTCTTAGTAATAATATAATAATAGTCCTACAAGTATAGACAAATAAGCACATATTAACCCATTTACGCCTGCCGTGCCCAAACGAGGACGCCTTCAAATCTACCCACCATTTTGTTATTAATGTGGTAAGTTTTGCTAACAGTGCATTATTGTAGAGGTGATTGATGTGTCTTACATTTTATATCAAACATTTTGGATAACACTATTTATAAAAAGTATTTTAGTATCATAAATAAAGTGAATCTCAGAGTTGCAGTGATTACCAAATGTAAGTATTTTTTTTTATATGTTTACTTTCGTAAATTCTTAATTGTTCTACATAATCTTATTGAACACTTTGTTTACTTTGGAATAAGAATTTGATAAAGTAAAATATATAATTTACTGAACTGTGAACTACTTTTTTTTTGTTGGTGTCCCCAAATAGGGACAGCGGGCACATAATGAGTAAAATATTCTTTTTTTTACAGAGTTTTGACTGCACATAAATATGTCGAAACGGCAATTTGAAGTAAGCGATAACTATCATGGACTCCAGGAGGCCCTTGATGCTATTATGGCAGAAGAGGACTCAGATGTTGAATTTGATATCGTTGCTATTCCCCCAGAACCAAGTTTCCTCACTGATGAAGAAGAAGGCGATGAAGACAATATTGTTACCAATGACATGCCAAGAGATATTCCTGGAAATATCGAAGTTTTTGTAAACAGAAACGAAGAAGATTGGGACAGTTCTGATGAAGAGCCTTTGTCAAATTCCGCTAGAAGGCAACGATGCAATGTTGGGCCCCGTTGGCGTAAATGCGAGCCTAGCTACGATCACATGCCTTTTGATGAGAATAATGTACAACAACGATGCGAAAACCTAATTACTGATCTCAAAGGTAAAAATCCTGTTTCAATTTTTAAGAAGATTTTTGATCAGGAAGTAATCGATATGATTCTTCAATATTCTGATTTGTATGCATCACAAAACAATAAACATGATATCAATATTACCGTTGGTGAGTTGAAAACATTTTTGGGCATTCTATCTCTATCTGGTTATCACACTTTGCCTCGCGAACGTCTATTTTGGTCTTTAGACGAGGACTGTAATGTACATGTTGTTTCTAAGGCAATGACGAGAAACAGATTTTTAGATATCAAAAAGTACCTACATTTCTGTGATAATACTGTAGCTGCTGAAACATCAGATAAAATGTTCAAGGTGCGAACCCTTGCTGAGGTTCTCATGAAGAAATTTATGCAATGGGGAGTGTTTCACACAAATCTGTCAATAGATGAATCCATGGTGAAATATTTTGGACGTCATCCATCGAAACAATTTATTCGAGGTATGCCTGTACGCTTCGGTTATAAAAAATGGATGCTCGCTAGTGCTGATGGCTACTGCTACAATTTTTATATTTATTGCGGTAAATCGCAAGTACCCACAAATGAGCCGTTGAGTACACGAGTTGTGAAAAACCTGTTGAACAAGCTAAACACAGATCCTAGAGACCATGTTGTGTTCTTCGATAATTTTTTCACTAGCTATGCATTGCTGCAAGATTTATGGGAATCTGGCTATCACGCTACAGGAACTGTACGTGAGGGTAGGACCAGCAAATGTCCTCTCACACCCGTCAAGGAGATGAAAAAGAAAAGTCGTGCTGACTTTGACTACCGGTTTGACACGGTCAATAAAATATTGTTTGTTCGCTGGCTGGATAACAGCGTTTGTACAATGGGAACAAACTACGATAATGTTCTTCCGTTGGGCAAAGTAAAGCGCTGGAGCTCAATCGAAAAGAAGAAAACCGATGTAAATATTCCTCAAGTATTTGTGAATTACAACAGAAGCATGGGCGGTGTCGATCAAGCCGATCAGTCGATTTCAACGTATCGAACTTCAATACGAGGCAAGAAGTGGTGGTGGGTGTTATTTACATACATGTTCGATCTATGCATTAGCAATACCTGGCGTCTACACACACTTAGTAATGACGTGAAGATGGACCAGCTACAATTTCGACGAACTATTGCTCGTTATTACTTGCGACAAAAAACTAATCAACGTTCTCACCCATCAGCCTCTGTAGTACTCAATTTACAGTTTGATGGTTTTGGCCACTTTCCGGAGAAGTTGACAAAACAGTTGCGATGCACTATTTGCCATAGTAAGGCACGTTGGGAGTGCAAAAAATGCAAAAAAACTTTGTGTATTGAAAAACCATGCTTCGAGAAATACCATACTGAATGAGCCCAGTGTCCCCATTTGAGCACGGCACTTTTTTTACTAGTAAATAAAAAAAAAATGATATTTTTTTTTGATTTTTGTTAAAAAACTCTATACCCTACTATATAAAATGGATTTATTCTTTTTCCTACGATTACTTTAGTCTTGGGCGTAAATGGGTTTAATAATATTTGGCTAATTTATATAGCGCCGTTTTTAATTGACAAAATGTTGCATTGAGCGGTGATTAATTGAATAATATTATAGAAAAATGATTATGTACAAAAAATAAAATTATTATCATATAGGTAATCATTATTCTAATGTAAACTTACTTCAAAAACTTACTTTAAGAACTTACTTCATAAATTAACACAACAAAATCAATAATTATCTAAGATGTCTAAATAAAATAAAAAAATGTATATATAAATATGTTTTTTTAAATAGTGTTTTTATTTTTATGTACTTATTTGTCAATACTTGTTTCCCCATATTTATAAAATTTTCATCACGTTTAACCCGACGAAGAAACCACTGGATTCCAAAGGTGTCGATTATTTTGCTTAAATGTGGTTAAGGTGGTTAAAAATAATTAAAGCAAGGTTACTTATGTTCATTGAATTAAAATGACGCCACAAAGTGAATTTGCGATTGTTGAAGAAACAATTATACAACCCGTTACAAAATTATTTATTTATTTATTTTATTGATACACGATTTAGAGAGAACATGTGGTTTTTTGTGATATTTCACCCTCCATGCTAGGGATGACCCTCTGTTATGGCGGGTGAATTTTACAGTTTGCGGACATAGAATCTATACATTACTATAATATAAAAAAAGAAAAATTAGAAAAATGATGTATAGCTAGTTTGGGTTGCAAGAAGAGGATGGAGAAGTAAGAGAATTATAAGAAGATGATAAATTTGAGAAATTATTAGTATATTATGTACATACTATATCGCTAAGTTAGGAAATAAAGATATATTATGTTTTGTCAGAAAGGTAATTAAATTGAAAGAGTAGAATGAATGGGTATTGTAGTTGTAATGTATTCCGTGTGTAAGGATCCATTTCGTAGTTTGTTTTTTAAAGGAATGGGGTTGACTGACGGTTTTTAGGTTTTCAGGGATAAGGTTAAAGATTTTAGGAGCTGGGAAGAAAAATTGTCTTTGAGCTGACGTGGTATGTAGTGAAAGTGCTTTGTAGTGACCGTTGGTTATTGTTCTGGTGGTGTAGTTGTGTTGTAAGAGAGTTTTGTTTTTAAATTTGAACAGGAAATGTATTAGCGAAAATTTAAGGTGGAGTTGTGGTATGTTTAAGACCTTATATTCTATGAGGAGTCGATAAAATACAAGGTTTTATATACATTATATACAAGGACAATCAAAAACATAACACAAGGAAGTGCAATAATTCAAATGACAAAAGAAAACATAAAAATAGCACAACAGCCTTTTTGACATTAGCTTTACACGGGAGACCCTAAGAAAAAAAATTCCCTAAAAGCCTATGCCAAATTTGGGGATTCTGTGTGTAGGGTCTTTTGACGAAAAGGAAGGAGAGGAAGTTCTAGAAAGTAAAAAGGTATAGTAAGGGGTGGGTGGGAATCTGAGGGGCCATTTGTCCGGGAGTGACGGAAGTTTGAACCCATCACTCCCGCTGCGGTGCAAGGCAGTGGTTCAAGAGAGTCCGGCAATAGAAGTCAAAAGACCAATCTCTCCTAGACAAACCTCACCCCATATACCCAGGCACCCCTGCTAGGTCACCAAACGTAGCGAATCGTTTGGGGTGACCAATTAAATGTGCAAATAACTCAAATAAAATAACTTGGAAACAAAGGGAAAACATTTCACAGAAACGTGGCTTGTTGTTTACACGAGGGACAGTGAAAGTATAAAGCATGCGATTTTAATCTTCTGTTTATTAAGAGCTTAAAATACTGTTTTTCATAACAAATTTAATTAATGCCCTTATGCGTCTTGCCTTCCATCGTGTTTTCATAATATGGTGACAGCGTCCTTTTCCACTTGGGAACATTTAATTTGTCGCATTTACACGTTAATCAAATGTCAGTATTGTAATAGCACAAAAAGATGCTTTATATCATGAACATTCTCTTAAAAATACTTAAAAAATATTTACATGGTGTCCGGGGGTAAAGTGCACAACTTTGGGAGGTGATTCTACCCAAGATTCTACTACAAGTAAAAAATACACATAACTTTTACGAAATTTCAACTATTTAAGGTAGTTTTCAGATAAAAAAGTTGAATAGTTTGTTTGAAAAAAAATATATATTCCATGGATTTTTGTTAGTGTAAAAAACCACTGAAAACATTTCGGTAATCGATAAAAATTTTTTCACGATTTGCTGTTACTAAAAGAATTGCCTCCAGCACAGTGGAGCAGTAATCCAGCTAACATTGAACGATTGCTTTTCCATCACTATTTTCGCTAAAGCTTCCACCGAAAGCAAACCTGTGTGATTATTTATGTTTATAAGGGCCGTCTGTTTCAACAGAATGCTAAATCGTGAGCTAAGTTAAAAATTTAACTGTCAGTTAAAGTAACAAGGATGTTAAATCGGACCGCGCGCTGTTTCAAGTGCCTTTATGCAAAAGTAACAGTAACTAGTGTGGCCAGTCTAAAAAGCAGAATATTCCTCGAAATTACGTGGAAAAACGCACGGCATTATTTTTTGGTACGGCCACACCGAAGATTAAATATGATCTCTGGTTAAGTGACTGTCAAAATACAGAAGTTTGTTGTGCGTCACTATAACCTCTTCTGACTTCTTGTTTGTTATTGTGTTCGAATTTTTTATTTCAGAATTTAATTTTTACTTACATGATGAAGATCGATTTATAGTTTTAGGAATAATTTCTTGAGAGTATTGGAGGGGCTAGTTTCCTTTGATTAATAATTCCAACCAAACTTTGTAAAAAAAGTTATATATTTATTACATAGTTTCTTTTCAATTATAATATGTATATTGAAACATTAAATACAGGGTTTAATATAATAATAAGTTTTATACCAAAGTTTATGAAAAAAGATATACTTTTATTACATTGTTTTGTTCCTAGAAAAATATTTCTGTGGGTATTTAAAAATAAATGACGACCTGTTATAATATATACGATATTACACGGAAAAATATAATTTACTTTCCAGTAGTCGTAATATCTCCCTCAATTTGATCCGTCACAAATTTTGCAAGCTCTTTCGACATGCGATACCGTGCCAAAAATTTGGAATCATCCCAAATGACCATATTATTAACACGGGGTCGAAATGTTTTTGGCTTTCGCTGTAAAACATATTGCATGACGAATTCATCTTCACTACTGTCATCTTCGATAATATTAATCATGATTAATAATCGTTTCGTAACAACACTCAGAAGAATCTTACGTATAGAACTGTCAAATATGTCAAAATGGCGGAGTAACTCGAGAATCGCGAATAACTCGCGAGTAACTCTCGGATTTCGGGAAGTTAAAACAAAAGTTAAAAGTGATGTAAAACCAGGAGTTAAATTGATTGAAAAACGCATTTTGGTGAAATTTAACTTTAGGATTTACTTTTATTCTTACTTTTACTATAGCTAGCGTTGAAACAGACGGCCCTAAGTGAACGTTTATTAATTTACTGTACAGACTTTGTGAAAAAAAAGGCAAGCTTTATGATTTTCGCGTGCATAAATTGACGGGTTGCCGGATGAAAGGTATATATACCTAATTTTTACGAGAATATGGATGATATAAGGTCTCATTTTTCTGACATTACTAAACGCAAATCAAAAAAGTTCCATACCTTCAATGTCGCTCCAGCAGTTGTTGTTACTTAAGGAAGTTTCTAGATCCGCTCATTGGTGGAATGGGTTACTTGTTACCTGCAAACTTCAACTAGTACGATATAGAAGAGGGAGGCGTGTCTTGCATTTAGTGATACCATTAACTTAAATCGAACGATATTAGTTGCAGAAATATCGATACCATTTTCCAAATAGTGACCAGGGCCGGTTCCACGACATATCGTGCCCGGTCCAGTGAGATCTGATTTAAAAACAATTTTACAAATTTTCATACTCTATTGATCAATACTATGACTTACACAAATATTTTATTATTATAATTACTTACGTGAAACAGTCTCTTATTTTATTATTAAAAAAAACAAATATTTTTTGAAATATTGAAATCTTGAAGGCAAACATAATGAAACAAAAAAAAACAAAAAATGTTATGGTTCTCTTAAATATTTCATATAAAAAATATTTAATAACTATTTAAGAAAAATTCCGGTTGGTACCTTCACTAAGTCGGTGGTTTCATTAAGGTTCACATTTTAATTCGTCTGTGGTTAACTTCTAGATTTGAATATAAAGCCTGGGCTTGTTTTCTTTCTAACACCATTTAGATCATATTTCTCACCATAACAGTAAGGAAGACACAACGTATTATGTGATACCATGCGAGTTGTTCCCAAAAGCGAGCATTGAGGGTTAAGTGGGATAGAAAAATAAACACTAAATGGTGATTATAAGGGTTGTTTTGAAATTAATTTCTACTCCAGATTACTCTACAATGAAAAATCAGTAATAGTTTAGATTTTTAAAATCTCATTTCATCAGAAATCAACATCATTATAAGCCACTGTACAATATTTTCTTTTTGACTTTTCTTCTCTAGTTATTAACAAGATTCTCAATTTCATTTGCAGCAAGTGAAGTATTTTTACCTAACTTTTAAGGATGATAACTCAGGAAGCTTAAGGAAGCACTCCCGTTCTAGATTCCTTAGGGACTACTGGATTTGTAGATAGGTTGTTCGTCCTTTAAAAAATTATGATTTTTTATCCTCGTCAAACTGTTTATTTTTTCAAAATTATGCAAAAAGCATTAATATGGGCAACACATATGCCCAGCATGGGGGTTGAAAAAATTCTCAATGACTGTAAGAAACAATGCACTGAATTGAGAAAAAAATACAATGATATTATTTAAGTACATAATTACTACTTCGTCCGAGTTTCAGCACCCTTATTTTTGGTAAAAATTTACTTAATTTAACAAATAATATTACAACTTTTCTAAATTTACTATCGGTCGATATTTCGAAACCCCATAACCAGTGAAAGAAAAGATGTTGCTGGAGGAAAAGAATCCTCATATTTTCCTGCCTCCAAATTAGTTATTATGCTATAAACATTATAGGAAGGTTCTTTATCGCTTGCCTGAATTCGTCAGACAACCTGTGCCAATTTTGAATAAAAAATTTAATTACAAAGCAAATTTGAGTTAATTGAACCAGATGTCACGCAAGACTAACGCAAAGTACGGACAACCAAAATTAGAATTTGATATTTTAATTTTTCTACATAATAATTTCTAAACAAAAGCAATGCTGTATTTTGACAGATGGATTGTTTGACAGGGTAACAAAAGTTAAGGGTGTAAGCCGCGGCGGCACAGGGGGTTAGACGAAGGTTTGAAATCGGACCAAGGTTAGAGAAACGCCTTCTGAAAATGATAAACAGGAGAGGAAGGGTTACGTGGAAATATTATTTTAATCAAAATAGCCCTTTCTGTAAATGAAACAACAATATTTTTTTAACAATAACAATTTTTCTGCGTTTCATAATGTTTTGATAAAAGCACCTAGATGGTTAAATTTTAACAATAAGTAAATGACAATATGTTTTCGTGAAATCACGAACAAATAATACATTATACGTTTTGAAATGAAGTAATTCAATCATAATTTGAATTTTGATATCACGTTATGATGGTTGGTTGTACTGGCTGTACGGTTGGAATCCAGATTTCACATTAAAATGTTTTATAAAGGGCCCATTGAATGTTCAAATTGGTTTTCGCTATTTTGCTGAGGAGCTTTGTTGTGTTATAGGCGCTATAGCTTAGAACGTAGATCATTGTTCTGAGTAAATATTTGCTTGCTTTTCTATGTAAGAGTAAGTTATAAATACCACGTCGCTGTTAGTCTCACGGTTGGGAGGGATTTGATTATATTGCGAGGTTATTTCATACACTATGCTTGATGTGTGGTGTACCTCTCTCTTATACTATTGAATAGATGATTGTACCACAGTATAAATTATATATTATGTTTTAAGCTGAACGCACGTGTGGGTAAAACTATTATAATAATTTAATGAATATCGAGGATTGGCCTTTGAGATCTCTGAATGTCTAACACGTACGATCGATAAAGCCCTATGTCAATACCATTTTAAAGAAATCCGTCACATATGGTTAGTTAGCGATATTTGCGAGCACTGTCAACAATATTCAATAGATATATACATTTTAACATTTTATGACAGTAGTCTGTCAGAAGTGGAAGGCAGTTGAATACCACTAATGATTAAAGGAGCTTAGACTTTGAATCTGGTGAAAAACATTTTAAATTTCACTGTAAAACCAGCTCGTAGAGTAGTGAGCTGGCAACACGGTATCGCACAGAAGTACTTAAACACACTTTTTACTACTATTAATTACACCTCTGCTCTGATGATGGACACTGTAACGTTGTCCAAAACGTTGGCTAAAGAAGGAATTAGCGCAACACGGCATAACACCCCAAAAACAAATAACAAAAATACTTTTGGCTGTGAAAATCTTAATCGTCTAAACGTGGTTATAACCACAGTTTGAAAATGGCCTTGATAGCCGAAACAGCTGTAACAATAACAAAAAACAATTTTAAAAAATTAAATAGAGTTGTACGATTAAAACACAAAAAACAATAAATATAAGTGTTTAAATTATTATATATTGTTATTTTCTTTTTATTTTAAGACCTTATTTTATTGTTCAATAAAAAATACCTCACCCTGACAAATTATGAATGTATAAGAATCCCCAATTTTATTTTAAATTTTACTTATTCCCTTCTTCTTTTCCTCATAAGATAACAAACGTAATGGTAAAATAAAAATACGCGGTAATGGTAATATTGCCAACCTTACTTTAGTAAGATTAACAGTGTATCGCTAATGAAATACTTGTTTTCATAACTAATAGTACATCCTTGTTTTGTGACTAATCAAAAATTAATTTAGGGGTGCCTTGGGAAGGAAAAATGATTACATGTCCCTTGTTTTTAAAAGGTTTTATCTAACACATACAATATAATTTAAATACATATTTTTTGTTCATGTGAGAGATACCGTTAAAAGTGTTAAAGATTACAAAAACGAGTAGTGACGTTTTTTAGAAAAAAAATGTTTTAAAGTTCCTACGGGAATGTTCTAATATGATTTTTAAATAATAAACAAATGAAACGGCTCAGCTCATTTCAAATCATATCTTGAAATGAGCTGAATTCGCAAAATATTTTACCTGTATTATATAGGTACTCACTACGTAGATCCCAATATATCTAAGTCTAAACAACATATAATATTCTTTATAAGTGCTTCTAAGAGAATTGAATCGTTACTTTTATCAGTGTTTCGATACCTTCGTAGACTAACCTCACCTCTGTTTAGGCGCCCACTTTCTTCTCGTTGCGGCACTCCCCCTTTTTGTTTTGCAAGTTCCCTCCCCCCGGCTGCGCTCCTGATCTCCCCAGGAGGGGAGGTGTAAACAGAAATTGACGAGTAGGGAGGGGAGACTGAACTAAAGGGGTTTTCCCGGGATTTAGCATCGATACCGCAGGAATTTAGGTGATACTAACAAAACTCGATTATTATAATTGATAATACAGGAGTACCTTCGGCCATATTGGATTCCCAGAGAGTGACATACTT
Organism: Hesperophylax magnus; assembly: GCA_026573805.1. Taxonomy (NCBI): domain Eukaryota; kingdom Metazoa; phylum Arthropoda; class Insecta; order Trichoptera; family Limnephilidae; genus Hesperophylax; species Hesperophylax magnus. The sequence goes on from JAIUSX010000018.1 coordinate 821,413, forward strand.
GCTTAGGCAAATAGTTTAACAAGATTTCTCCTGTAGGAAGCATTATGCAGTAAAGAGATAATATTTTATAGTAAACACCTTGTAAATTTTCTTTCTTCGGGAGCTGAAGTCAACTGTTATTAGTATCGTTAAACAATCAGACCAGAATTATCAAACCAGAAGTCGTAGCAACATTAAATATGAAAATTATTTGAAAATGCCATTGAGATAAAATATAAGTCAAATTAAAATGTTTTGAAAATACAAATGAATGGCCATAAATACATAAAATATTATTGTAATTACAGTGTTTTCACAATCCAAATGTAATAACGTAATGGGAATAAATAAAAAAAATCACAAAATTATAAGCAATAATTAGTCGCATGAAATATCAATACAAATTGAAAATATCTCCCGAGTAAAAATAAATGCCATTTTGCAACGGGAATTGAACCCGTGCCTTCTGATATCCAGTCAGGTGCTCTGAAACCACTGAGCTATGTCGGCTTATTTCCAACCCGCCAAATGATTCAATATGTACTAGTACCTCAAACAACAATTACTGCTTATTTTATTTTTTTCCCCTGTAAACAACCAACTTTATTTTTGTAGGAAAAGCTTTGTTAGTGCTAAATTTCGCACTAGATGGCGTCGAGACATATTATATCTACATTTGTTGTTGAAATATTTCAGGTGACTAATTATTGCTTTCAATTATTTTTTATCCTTTATGTATGCATAAAACCCTGTCTTATAAACATTAGTTTATCATTAAAAATAAAAATCATCATATAAATTAGAATATTTAAAAAGAAAAAGTTATTACAATAAATAAACACTTAATTATAATACTGTACATAAAAATATATTGTGAATAAATAATTTTAAAACATTTGATAAAGTTAATATATATTCAGAACCGAAACCCCTTAATAAAGTCAAAGGTGTAATTTCCTACGGGATGGGGAATGGGGAGCGTTAGATAACAATAATAGTATTCAGAAGATTTTTCAAGTGCTGTTAAATCATTCCAAATATAACATTGGATTTATACGCCTTATTATAATAAGGAACTTCGAAAATTTACAAAAAACTGAAGGGAAATAGGAGGGTGGGTGGTGTGCAAATTTTGAATACGGAACTGGCGCCACAATTCTGTGTTAGAGCGCATGCGCCGGCCTTCCTTCCCCTCTCCCCCAGGTACCACGTGATCATCCCCATAACTCGGCAACACAGAGCTACAACCCTCGGCGGCCACGTGACGCGGGGGTGCCTCGTTAGGTACTTCATCTAGTTGGACAACACGATGATTCACCGCGAGATCTTTTTTAGCCCAAATAATGAAAACAATCGATTAATTATATATAGAATCCTTAAAAGTCGTTCAATCATTGGATTGATGTGATCGTTATTTGAAAGGCCCTTATTGTGTGTTTAAAAAAAACTGTAAAATTGCTTCTTACAAAATCAAATAACAAAGAAACAATGAATAAAAATGAAACGGATGAAGTAAATTCCTAAAAGATTGATCAAAATAATACAGCTTTGTATCTAAAAATATATGTTTTATACAGGAGGTAAAGTGCAGATACTTTTGCAGGTGATTCTTAATGAAAATACAAGTAAAAAATGTAAAAAATTTTTTTTTTCTAAATTTTAACGATTCAAGGTAGTTTTCAGGTACAAAAGTTGAATTATTTGTTTGGAAAAAATAATATTCTTCTGTGGGAAAAAAAGGAATTTCGAAAAAAGTAGCTTTCCTTTATCTTCCGCCATCATGTAGAATGTAGATGATATATCGCTTTAAGTAAAAACATCATTGAACATATATTTTTTTAAATTCTTAGAATTTAATATTATTTTGACGTAATTAGCTTTCGACGAATTTTTAGGCATAATTATTAGTTATTTTTAATCAGTATTTAATAATTGCAGAATAAATAGCACAGATTTATGGAATATTAAAAAAAATCAGTTGTTAATTGCCTGTATTTTTAATATGTATAAATAAGTGTATCTGTAGCGGGCGGGTGGCGTGGATTTTGTTTTTAATCAAATCAACAATTTTGTTCCGAGGTTAACGATTTTTTGCACACTTGAACTTCAAACGAGAGGAAGGTTACTGTCTATATCAGATTTCTACAAACCACATCCATCGACTTGTCCTACCTTTGAACCTTTTTGATGAAATTTTGCGCACTCGAGTTTAAAATAAGAGGAAAATTACTGTTTTCTTTCGATTTTGAAAAACTCTGCGTAAACCCCAGGGAGCTTTTTCAGGGAGTTTTGAATAAAATCATATTTTATTCGATACGCAAAAAAAAAACAATATTATTTAAATTTCATACTAAAAACGGAATTCTCAATCGGATATCATTACTTATAACATGATACAGTAGTTCTTTTGTAATTTTCTTAAAGGAACTACTTAGAAAAACAGTATTTAAGGGATCATACCACTTTAGATGGCTGCACAATTAGGTATTTTTGGAATTTTTTGTATGGTTCCTATAATAAACAAAAAGCAATGTTATGTATGGGTAGATTTATATGAAACACAAAACCAAAAAGATTTGAGTTAAGTGTGATTATTACTATCCAAACTAGAATTTTTATTATTTTTTATTAAAGCTAAACATACTTTTACAAAACAAGGTTTCATGCAAAGTACAAAGGATAACAAATTATTATAATCAATAAGTATTAGCCGGAAACACAACTATAAATTGAAAAAATCTTACAATAAAAATCTTTCCCGTCGGCGGCATTTATATTTTCTCGAAGGGTTTTTTCATTTTATATTTGTGTTTATAATAATTATTGCGTTAAAATAACGAAATGGCGGCTGTTGAAAATAAAGTCTAAAAGAATAAGCTTATTTTGAGTGATATTAAAAAGTACCTAAAATCAAACATTTTAAATTATTGTAGTTCCAACACCAGCCATAAATAAACTCGAAAAAATAATATTTAGAACACTTTGATCTTTATGAAATTTATACACAATTTTTTTGAGGTGGTTCATTTTTGAAATTCATAAAAAAAATCAATTGTGATAAAGTGGGATGATATCTTAAAAGTGTACATCGATTTCCTTGATATATTGGTTCCTCCCCATAACATACAAGTAATAAGTTATGCGAGAGTGGGTGCTGTAGTATGAATTATTTAGGAGTATTCAGTCGGTTGGTGAAGACCAGAGGATAATACTCAACTGTCTGTAATATTACTCATACACGGCAGTTTTCATGTAACTGGCATTAAATACTAAATGCAGCTCAAAAGAGTTATTTAAAGTTTTTTTTTAATCCTGCAATTAATCTAACAATATATTAGTCTTCCAAAAATCCTCCCAACAGCTAAAAACAAAGAAGGATAACTAGTTTTATAGCAGACTTTATGATGTGATTAGGTCCCGTCCCCTTGTGGCCCGGAGAACCTTGACACAGTAAAAGTGGTGAGCCAATTCTTTCTCCATCAGCGGGACCCCCTATCATTCCCCGGCTTCTCTACATTTAAAACCGATGAAATTCCTCGCTCAGTTTAAATGGCGGAATTACGTGACTGAAAAATGAATTGGGTTTTGTGAAAATTCAACGGGCGTAATGGGAAAACACATTTCGTTAGCATTTATTTTAGAAAATACAAAACGATCGCGCGGTTTTTGATTAAGATAAGGTCCCACTTGAATCTGCTAAAAGCGGAACGACTTTTTCGAGTGAACGCGATAATACTCGTATATGGTACTTACATCTGTTTGTCTAAATAATTATATTGTACTAACGCAGACTCGTGAAATTTACGTGATAAGAAACAAAAATTTATGTAAAATACATTTATTTTTAACATAAGTATCTACTAAATTTTCTATATTATAATGTACTGGAAATATTCAAATTCGAATTCAAATTCAAATTCAAAAAAATATTATCTAGCTCATAGGTTACGTCCTATTTCTACCAGCTAACCCAACAAATATACATTCTATTACATAACCCAACAATTACATGTTAACAAATGTATGTAAATAATAAATAGAGGTACATATTTAATTTATGTAAAGTATTCATTTAAGGTGTAGTGACAATTGTTTAAAAGAAATGTTTTTAGTGATGATTTAAATTTAAGTGTGTCAGTTATTTGTTTGATGATACGTGGAAGGTTGTTATATACTTTCATGGCCATGTAGTGTGATCCTTTTTGTTTTGTTTGCTTTTGGTATTAATAAGTTTTTTGTGAACCTTGTAGCGTGTTTATGTGTTGAGTTTTTTTGTGGGAACTTCTCTGGGGATATCGAACTAACAGGCATAACTCCATTATATATATGTCCGTCACTGTCAGAAGTTTTAGATTTAAAAAAATTGGCCTTCATGAATCCCGGTGATCAGAGTTTGTAATTTTTCGTAGGCACCTCTTTTGGATGATAAAAACATCTTTGGCGTTTACTGAGTTTCCCCAAAAAACTATATGTATGTATAATAGTATGCGGTGATTACTGACTCGATGTTTAAGAATTATACCGCATAATTATATTCTAACATTAGATAATAGGTAAGTACCTACTTTATCGCCTGTCTGAATTTTTCCCACAACTGATTCTAATTTTCAAAATGACACTCAAATTCAAAGCATATTTGAGTCATTGAACGTGAATAATTTTACAGAGGATTATTTCACTTCACACTCTTACAAACGAAAATAACATGTATATATGTATTTTTTTAAATTTAAAGTTCTGCAAGTATTTTTTGTTTTTTGTTATTGTTACAGCTGCTTCGGCTTTCAAAGACATTTTCAAACTGTGGAGAGTTTGAAAGTGGCCTTAAAAGCCGTAACGATAACATATTGAGCTTTTGTGAGTCTTCCCCTGGTTGCTACCTTCCTCGATTGGGTCTAAGGATTAGGTGTAATTGTGATTTAATTAATACTGGTGATATATCGTACCTCATATTGGGGCATTTTAAAAATAATGTACGAGATTTCGTACTCTCTTCTTGTTAAGTTCTAATAAGGTATTAGTATTCACTTTATGTTTAACTGCTTACCAAATGACGTAAACACTTAAAAATACGTTATCAACCCAAAATGGGTAAACGTTCACCAAAATTTGACACCCTATTTTATACTAAAACGTTACCTATATATTTATGTTTACGTTTGTTAAATAAAGTACCTGACACCGTAAAGTTTGGTTTTTTCAAAAATTTCAGTTTTATTACATTTTGAATAGCATTTTAATCTTTAATTGATTAAATTAAATCGAGTCGAGTGAATTTGACTTCATTTTACATTTTAAAGTTCAAGATCCATTTTATCAGTTATAAATAGTTCTTTATTTGCGAGGCGGATTTACTATTTTATACATTCGCTTTTCGGTACACGTTTTTTTTGTGTTCTTTGTCGTTGAAGGGTAAAGTGTTAAGGGAGTCTGAATTTTTTTTTGGTAAAGAATATTTGGTGCCTTAGTATTCACTGTAGAACTTTTACACGGTGCTCAGAGGAATAATAAATGATACGATGCTATGTTCATAAAGTTTTAAACGTTTCTTATTCTGAAACATCTTCTTTCTTATTCTTATTCTGACATTCTAGAAAAATTTGATGATTTATCAGGTCTGTTTGATATTAAACAGTCGGGGATATTATTTCAATGCTCGCACAGACACGTGAAAAAACACGAAAAAAAAAAAAATATTGTTCGAGGAACGAACAAGGGTTGGGATAGCCGTACTTTAAAGGGCTATTCCACGCAGATAAAGCACGAATGAAGTCTATGGCTTGTGACAGGCGAATGCGAAAACACAATTCGTAAGGTTAATTCACAATCAACTTACCGGGTGGCGAATGAAATCTGCATCTCGAGACTCATCTGTCAGCACTGGAACGGTGATCGTGGTTCGTTAGCACTCGTTATTTTAAATTAAATTGCGATAAAATACGTATTAAGTGATTATTCCGATAAATAACCGGCGATGGTGTACACATTGGTTTTGACAGGACGAACGGTTTTGTGCGATTGTGTGGCTCCCTGCACTCTGTGGTTATGGCTGACATGTGTGAATTTAAACTGCACAGTTCAAATTCTGACCATACTATTGGTCAAAAGCAATCGGCGTGACGGAACAAATATCTTTTGAAAAAATGTAATGTTTTCCTCGGTTGTGATTAAGAACTACTGTCACTGAGCAATAAATGTTTCTAATAATATACTTTTGAATGTAGCTTCACTCGAGCGATTGATATCATATATATTTAATATTATTTCATTAATACAATTCTTTAAAATATTAATTTGGAAACATATGAAACTGCTAAGTGTGGTTTAAATCCAATAAATCCAACTAGATTTCACCGTTTATCCTATATTTTCTATAAATATGGCACATTATGGTAAGCGATCGCTCAAAACGTTTTTGGAAACTTGGCACAATATGCCAAAACTCGTTGGAGTGGATAACTTTGTAGTTTTCAATTATAAATAACTAAAACAATGTTTCTTTGAACAATTATATTTTTTTATACACGCCGACCTTTTCTAGAACAATCATTCCTTCCTCAGGGCAAAACATGCTAACTTAACATTACAAAACAATGGGTGAACAGAATATATTGATAAGTGTGGGGGGGGGTGCAGGCGTCACTAAGGATTAGCGAAGAGTGGGGGGGGAGGCGATGGACGGGACGACGGTTAAAGTAAACATGTCTAAGATGGGATGGACTAAAAGATATTGAAAATGGAATCATTGTTATTAAGGGATTTCTTAATTTCTAAGGCTTCTAAAGCCTCTAACGATTATTTTTTACTTTTTTGGAAATTAAAAAAAGAAGGCGTATAAAAAGTAACATGGTTCGTAAATAAATAGATATGTATTTAAGTACCTTCTTATAAATCTTGTGATCTAAAAGGAAATTTCATTTTTAATGTATTACGGTATAACGCAACGTTCGTTTTAATAAACTTGTTCATAGATGGCGTTAATTTAATTATTTTATTAAAATACGCTTTCTACAAGTTTTTATTTACAATACTAAGACGAATTATTTGTTTGCGCCCGTGAATACTTACGCAATATGAATATGAATATCAATCAACATTCATCTACCTACTTAGTGCAGTTAACACCTGTCAAAATAACTCCCGATTTTTATTTCAAAATTGAAGTCATTTAAAAATAAAAATAAAAAATTACACAAGTGAATAATCAAAGTTTAAAACACAAAAGTCTGAATTTCAAATAAATAATAATATTAATTCAAAAACTTTACTCAACCAAACCTAACGGTCTTTTAACAACTAATTTGTCAACACCATAGTGTTTAAAATAGTGCAAAAACTAAGCAAAAGTGAACAAAAACAGTGTTTCCCCACTGCGTCGAATTGCATCAAATCATATGCTGAAAAATTCAACATAAAAAACTGATACTATTAAATACCTAAATCATTCGTTATAATTTAAATAATTATTTGATTTATTATTATACACCATCTACAGACCAATGGACAAAGCGTAATCAGTCACCTACCGAGCAATATCTTTCAAAAACTAGAAGTAAGCCAATAGATGTCACTACAGTGTTAATTTAATAAAATTTAATATATAAAATTATCAATATCAAAGTCAAACCATCTTTGAAAATTGCCTCAAAAGGTGATATGGTTCAAAAATTTGAAAGCTTCAAAGAAAAATTATTACAAACAATGACTGATAGAATTGATCACCAACTGCAAAATTTTATAAATAAAGACATAAATAAAATATTTTTGGATATTAAAAACGATATACAAGACCTAGTTAAGAGCGTAGAATTCTGCTCGAGCAAAATTAATGATTTTGAAAAAGAAATTAAAAAACAAACGACCACAAAAAAAAGAAGCGAAGATTATGATTTAAGATTTTCACGGCCAAAAGTATTTTTGTTTTTGTTTTTGGGGCGTTATGACGTGTTGCGCTATCTCCTTCTTTAGCCAACGTTTCGGACAGCATTGCAGTGTCCATCATCAGGGCAGATGTGTTATTTTGACAACACCCCAAAAACAAATAACAAAAAAGAAGCGAAAATTGATGAATTGCAAAAAGAGGTTAAAAGCCTTAAACTTTTTTTTTTTTTATATATTCAATAATATTGTTATTGGGTTTATAAAAACAGTTTATTTTGAAACAAGTTCTGCTGTGTAATTATTATTACGCGTGACAGCTGTTTCGCCCTCTGAAGGCATTATCAAACTGTGGGTAGCCCACTTACAGACGATACATTTATATTAAACTGTTTTTATAAACCCAATAACAATATTATTGAATATATAAAAAAATAAAAGAATAAAATGGAGTTCTACAAATTAAACTTAATAACAATAAGAATAAAAAATAAATAAAAAAAATAAACCTTAAACTATCTAAAATCATATTCAACAGAGCGAGCTTGAAAATTCTATCGAAATACAAGGAATCGAAGTGAATATAAACAATAACGTACAAGAACCCATTGAACTACTGATTTCGGCCCTAGACTGCAGCGACCTATTAAAAAATAATTCTTTGATAAGATACTATAACAACACAGCCAATCATTTTTTTATCCACTTCAATTCAAAAGAAGTAAAGGAGTAGGTTATTAGACAAAAAAAGTAAAGGAATTCTAACCCCTAAAGAAATTAAATACTCGGAGTCAACGCAGAAAATCTTCATCAATGACAAGCTAACCCCACAAAATAAGCAGCTCCTGTGGTTGGCATTGTCGACAAAAGCTTTAGGATACAAATATGTATGGACGAAGGACGGAAAAAAATTGACTAAGAGAGAGTGACGACTCCCCTATAATACGAATCAAAGATGCAAACGACATATCATCACAGTAAATATGTACTGCCACAAGAGGAACAAATCTTATCACCTTGACTATTAATGTGTAATCGAATCATCGATACAATATTGTATATTTATGAGTGTTTATATTATATATATTGCGTATAGACGTTCACAAATAAATAATTCGTCTTAATAAACGCAGTTGGCGGTAACAAAAAATTGTCCAAAAAAGCGAAGCTAGCAGTCTACAATGGAGTGCTGGTACCTACCCTGATGTATGGAAGTGAGACATGGAACTGACAGAGAAAGGATGAAAGTCGAATGAATGCTGTAGAAATGAAAATTCCTGAAGCGTATGAGTGGTAAAACCACGTGTGAGAAATGTGGAGATCTGCAAACAGTGGAAGGTAAGCGTTATGAGTAAGATCAAGAAAGGGACGCTTAGATGGTTGGGCATCTAGAGCGAATGAGCGAAGAAAGGAGTGTAAGGAGAATACATGATGAAGCAGAAGTCGGGGACTTCCGAAGAAGACATGGCATGACCAAGTGAATCAAATAATAGAGTCGGGCCACGTCAATGTATGAATGTAAATGAGGCAAGGAGTGTGTGCCAAGATTTGGCGGTCCCTCCTCTCTGCCTATCCCTGCAGAGAAACGGCGTTATGGTTAGTTAATTAATCAGTCTTAATATTGTAAAGCATAACTTGAAAAAAGAGTATTTAATAAATTCCATCTATGAATATGTAGATTATAACGAACGTCGTGTTTAACCTTAAACAAGAAAAAGTTAGAAACTGTTCACAGAACTACTTTTTATGTTTAGTTTTTAAATAAATATGTTATCTATTTGAGGTCAACAATCTTCTACAACTTTTACCTTATTAGATCAAAGCTCTTTATCACGATGATAAGAAACTTTGACTATAAAACACTTAGGAATATAATCTTATAAAACTTCATGCGATTCTTCATAATCATAAAATAATATCAAATTCCGTCCGCTACATTCTTCATTGTTCACAATGAAGATTCGCCGCCAAGACGTGCGGATACTTTTGGCTCACCGTGTTCCCGCTCTATCTGATTCTGATAATGTCACTTACACACACCCGGTAGGTACCTAGGTCCACAAAGGGTCTGATCAGCTAGTTTTATGGGCCAACTAGTTATATGCTGATCTATGGCGCAGATAACTCTAGTACTAATATGCTTCCTTGGCGATCTATTCCGAGAGGTTTTATTTTATCAGAACTAGGTGAAGTTCCCAGCGTTGCCCGGGCTTTACGCACGAGTTTTTAGAAATCCGGTACAGGCAGTATTTTTTATTTAATTTTGATTTGATTTATATTGCATTTTATTTTGTGCCAAATTTCATCAAGAAGTATAAAATTCTTCTTTAAGGGGAGGGAAAAAAAGCATGGGTGGTTTTTGCACGTAAGCAGCGACATTCATCTACTTTTGAAGGTCAAGTATGCAAAGTTTCATCAAACTGGGAATAAAACTAACGGCCTTTTTAAATATTTTCTCTTATAAATATAAAATTTTAAGTAGGTACTTTTTCGCTTGTCTGAATTCTTCAACTAACCAGTTCCAATTTTTGAAAACGACACTTGAATTCAAAGAAAATTAGAGTTCATTGAACTAGATTTCCAGCAGGATAAACTAACGCATATCATTGTATATATTGTATAGCGTCCTTACAGCGCCCGTATAGCGCCCTTCGTGGCAGCCGCACGCGTCCTGACGTGTCCTTCAACCGCTTTGTGTTTTTTTTTTTGTATTTTCAAGGCAACATCCCTGTAAAATTATTTTTTTAAATTAACGTTAAAATTTTTTTTAATTATTTTTTTAACATAACACGGGCATGTGCCTAGCATGGTGGTCGAAAAATTCCTCAATGCATGTAACTAATAATTTTATAGAATAAAGAAACTTTAAAAAAAAAAAAAAATCAATCAAAATTTTAACTTAATAAAAATAAAAATAACAATCAGTTATTAGAACTTTATAATATGTGATTTGAGTGAAGTGTTTTAAAAGTGAATATTCGGAAATTTTGCTCAAAAATATTCGATATTCGAAATGAACGTCGATCGGTAAATGCACCCCAGATGTTTTCAACGGAATTCTCAGAAACTCTGAAGGCCCTGTCAAGTGTTTTGCTAAGCCCAAGGTATTTTACTATCCCGACCGTCGCTTTTCATTGCGGCAGAATGCACCACTTCAACAATTACCACGAACAGGATTACATGGAGATGAATGATGGACTTGCCGAACGTCACAGCAGTGCTGCCAGGGTCTCTTATCCATGTGAAGTGTCAGCGCTTTATTAGCAGCAAACAAATACCTGGACGGATGACGAACCTCGTACTGGCACTGTTGGTGAACGCGGTGGACTCTTTCGCTGCAGCAGCGTGTCCAGTTTCTTCTTTACCTAGGATTCTTGCTGCAGAGTCCCCAACTTCTATCTTTGTGTCACCGGTTCCTGTACTTCATTTTACTTAATTATTATTTTTTTGATAAACTAATGTTTTATGACAAGGTTTTTTTTATGCATAGCACAAAGGGTAACAATTATTTTACAAGCAATAATTATTCGCCTGAAACACTCATCCACATTGAAAAATCTCCTGATAAAAGATACATGACGCCAACGGGACTCGAACCCGTGTCCCTTCGATTTCCGGTCGACAGCTCTGACCACTGAGCTATGGCGGCTTATCTCTTATCCGCGAAATAATTCAATATATACTAGTGTTTCATTCAACAATTACTGCTTGTTATATTTTTTTCACCTGAAAACAACCACCAACAGTGCCAGCACGAGGTTCGTCATCCGTCCAGGTATGTGTCTGCTGCTAATTAAGCGCTGTCACAGTATCCTCACATAGATAATAAACCTTGGCAGCACCACTGTGACGTTCGACAAGTCCATCTCCTTGTACACAATAATATATTGTAACAATTTAAAACTTATTTTGATTTTTACCATTAGCGGTTTCAGCTTATTATAGCAATCTTCAGCCTATTCAGATACATAAGAATTGGGGTAGAGGGTGGGGATTCACGAGGACGGTATACAATGATTTGATTACAATTATATGGATTTACTCGTCTTAGTTGATATGTGCTGTTTTAAAGCTGAATTTACAATTATTTGGTTTTTGCCAACAGGCAATACTATAACTATTTTTTTAATGATAAACTAAACTAATAATAACTAACTAATGTTTATAAGACAAGGTTTTATGCATAGAACAAAAGATAACAAATAATTACAAGCAATAATTAGTCGCCTGAAATATCATTATAAATTGAAAATATCTCGCGAGTAAAAATAAATGGCGCCAACGGGAATTGAACCCGTACCTTCTGATGGAATTGAACCCGTACATCAGAAGGTACGGGTTCAATTCCCGTTGGCGGCATTTATTTTTACTCGTGAGATATTTTCAATTTGTATTGATATTTCAGGCGACTAATTATTGCTTATAATTATTTGTTATACTTTTACTATTTATTTAGGGAATACCTAACTTGAATGGTTTTAAAACAAACCATAGATTAAGGAATACTTGTACCAGTTTGAAGATGGCTATAAATAGCTGAAAACAGTACCACCACCACGAATTGTCAGTATCAAAAATAGATTTTTTTCTGTCATTTACCGCTTTCTTTATTTCAAAGTTTATGGAATAAAAGGAGATTAAATATTATCCGATAATTTCAATAAATTGAATTGACACATTTCATTTCATTTATAGGAATACCAATTTTTAAAATTAATAAAATGTAAAAAAAGTTTAGAACATTTTCGATTTGTGAGCAATTAAAGTTAAAATTAGGAGACCAAATGAATGAATTTAGTTACTAAATTAGTCATTTAACTACTTATTCTATTCAAGTTTCTGTGTACCCATCGCTGATTTTTTCGATCAGCTATTTCGGCGAAGAAGATTTATTTCTCTTCTTTTACAATAATATAAATACATTGTCTGTAAGTGGCCTAATCACAACTTGAAGGCGAAATGCGTAGTTATAGCAGAACTTGTTTCTATATAAATAAACTGGTTTTATTAATTTAATAGTAATACTGATGCAAAGATATTAGAAGAACGAGATGTGCTACCAGCAGTTCATACTGTGTGGAATTGCTTTGCCGAGTGTCGCCGGTTTTGTTCACCAATACTACTGCACACCTTCGCTTACGCTAAGGCATCGCTAAGGTATCCGCACTAATACATAGAACAGATTTCTGTGCGTACACGTCCCGATACCGTTCAAAGTACCCTAATTAGTTAGTACTCCGCCTACGGTCCGGCGGCCAACATAGCATATCTCGTTCTTCTAATATCTTTTTACTGATGGCATAAAAGATAAACATAAAATGGAGTTCCATAAATTAAACTTGATAATAATAGACACAGATGACAATTAACTTGACGAACATGAAAAACGAATGTCTGTTTATTCGGCTTCCTGCATCACAATGATTAATAAATTTAACGTGATTTTCTTGAGATGTTGCGTTTAATTTTACACACAGTTTTCCTGAAGTTATTTTCTTCGAGCTAATAGACCTGTTTCTGACACGTGTAATTAAACTGTTAACTAAAGAAGTCTGGAACTACTAGCAGTAGTACGGCTTCAGTAGATTCATTAACGGGAGTGATTTAATGTAAAAATAAGTAATTACTACGACGATCAGTGGCGATTCATATCGGGGGGTGACTGGGAGTTCATTCGGAAAGTAAAAAGGTATAAAGAAATTCCCTCAAATATATGTGAGGGAAAGCTTTTTGGAATGTCCCGGTACTGCAGTGCCACTGAGATGTTCGAAGAAGGGCGCTTTCCCGGATTCCTAGCCCTAATCAGAAAACGGATGAACAGCTACAGAACGCGACTAGCCAAGTGCTAGTGATGCAACGCTATTATGATGACAGCACCCTACTTCTGGCAGGGTCTCATTTACAAGCTACAGAACGCGACTAGCTATGAGCCACAACGCCCTTGTGATGGCAGCACCTCACTTCTGGCAGGGTTCCATTTACAAGCGATATAACCAATTCCTGATATCATTGATGTCTAAAAGTTTATCTTTTTTATAATTTTCTTGATTTTTATTAATTGTTGTATTCATTATATTCTTTTTCTTTTCTATACTACAATATTTTTATTTTTACTTTATATTCTATGTATTATATTGAACTGTGGGACTGCACCACCCTCCCTGAGATCTGGAATAAACAAGATAAAATATGTATGTCGAAAAAGTCCTGTGTTGGTCTTTTCCATAAATATTAAATACATTTTCCCCAAGACGTGTTTATCATTTGATATATAATGTTAAATCCCGAAATACTCATTTAAGCCATTTCCTGTATTCCAATCAAGCTAAAACACGACAAATAGACTTCTTGTCGACGACAATGCATTCAATTAACTTATAGTAGATAAAACGCGTACACGAGGACATTTATCAAAATTTCGATGAAATTACAGCAGTTAATATACGCAATAAATCAATACAATCGGGATTTAGCAAGGTAGGTAGAGTTGTTGACTCCAGTTCTTGGGTAGGAAGGTTCAATAGATGTACTAAATATAAACTTTTTAATTATTATTTTTTTGGTAAACTAATGTTTAAGACAAGATTTTTTATGCATAAAAATGTAACAAGCAGTAATTGTTGAATGAAACACTAGTATATATTGAATTATTTCGCGGATAAGAGATAAGCCGCCATAGCTCAGTGGTCAGAGCTGTCGACCGGAAATCGAAGGGACACGGGTTCGAGTCCCGTTGGCGTCATGTATCTTTTATCAGGAGATTTTTCAATGTGGATGAGTGTTTCAGGCGAATAATTATTGCTTGTAAAATAATTGTTTTCATTTTACTTAACTTAACTTCACTTTATTTTTGTAATATTTATATTTTTTGTAATACCTGCATCAACTGTAAAGCGCCCCTGAGGTGATATCTCACCAATATATCTAGTCCTATAAATAAATAAATATCACTGGCAACCACTGATTTATTTAGTCAATGCTGACAACCGAAATAATAGTATGTATGATTATGAATGCTGGTATCCCACTGAAAAAATACTGAGAGTAAGTATCTTTCACTGTAATCTATTATTTCATCAAACATAGTAGATACTTATTTCGGTTGTGGGGTTGTCTGTGATTGATTGTAACTTGTAACTCTGGTTTAATTAACTCTTGAACACGGATTTTTCCTTGAATTCGAGTGTAATTTTCAAAATTGGTACTGATTTTGTGAAGAATTCAGACAAGAGATTTTCTTTTATTTCATTCACATTACATTACCATCTTTGGGGATGCTGTGTGGTGGTTTTTACCAAGGAAAGGTAGGAAAAAAGATCTGGGAAGGAAAAGTTATGAGGCGTGCTAGGAATCTGGGAATCAGTATGTCCAGGAGTGACGGACGTTTGAATTCATCCCTTTCACTGCGGTGCAGAAACATGTGTCGAGAATTCATACATCATTTGTTGAAAAAATATTCATAAAGAGTTTGCTTCTGTAAATATTTTATCGTGAATATATTTCTTGATCATTCTGGAGCAATTCGGTCAGTGGCTGAATAGGTATCGCATCTGGGTTCTACCCAGGCGTCTTCAGTTCAATTCCTCGGCAGACCAAGTCCTCCAAAACGATGCAAGCAACATTATTGTTAGGTTATTCTTAACCCGGGAATGTTTGTTTTCTTAAAAAAATATATTTATATATATATATATATATATATATATATATATATATATATATATATATATATATATATATATATATATATATAATAATTGTCCTACTTCTGATGTTTTCTTTACATAACCTTCCAGCTTCACAAATCCTAGAACTATAATATCTCGTGGATTTTCACAAGTTGCACTAGTACTAATACAAATAGTCATCCCTACTTGATAACGTAACCTATCCCAGTGGCGCAATTATTATCGCTGTCAGATTTTGCAACCGTTTGAGGTCGAGAACTTTTTGGGAATCGTGCCAGGTCAGTCATGTATTTTAATGGGGCGAAATTCTATGTTCTCTAGATTTTATATTATTTATTTATGGACATTATGACTTTGATTGGGTGTACTTGTATCTACAACATATTAAATTAAAACTTTTAAAAAATATATTAAGAAACCCTTGACTCTGTGCAGAAGCGGGAGGTCAGTTTGATAGATTCCCCCTTTTTAACATGAATGTGATTACCCATTTATTGATATTGATGCCCAGAATAATGAAAATGATTGTCCAAGTGTTAAAATTGATTCCCAGAATAATGACAGTGATTGCCTACTTTAGTGATACCATAAAACCATTAATAAAACGTGAAAATGGTAAACACTGAATTAGTTTATTATCAATAACGATAGGTAAAATAAACACAAAATCTTATTTGACGTTTGAAAAACGTAGCTGTTTCTGCCGATATGTCTAATAGAGACATCTGTTAAGATTTCGGTGAAATATTTACATAGGTTAGTGAGAAAAGAACAATCAAAGCGAGGGTAGGTAGTCACTAGTTGCAGGCAATCATCCTCTATTTTACCCTACCTGCTTAAATTATTAATTTTAAATTGTAGTATGAGTACATTAATTGTGTTTGTGTTTAATTCGTAGAACTTCATTTAATTTTTTATAAATTTTGTGTAAATTGAATTTCATGGTGTTATTGTTAAGTTCTGCAAATATTTTAGTTTTTATTATTGTTATAGCTGTTTCGGTAATCATGGCCATTTTCAAACTACGGTTAGGCCAAGTTGAGACTACTTTTTTGTACGATTCTATTTACCCCCGACCGATTTTAATAAAACCGATTGACTGAGAAATTAATTTGAATAGAATCTCTATTCAAATAATTTTCGTTACTTTATTAATTATTGTTGTATAAGGATTATTACAATTTTTCAAGTAAATTTGTAATTCCTTCCTTAATTTTTTTAGATGTTTTTTTTATCTCGTCTATCTTACCTCAATTAATTAAAGCCTGATAAATTATTCTAAAAGGGATTGCCATACTTCTACTGTCCTCGGGTAGATAAGACTTTTATACGGTATCATAATACCTAACAATTCAAATGCTGTTATGTTAGTTCGGTTAGAGTAGTCAAATACCCTATAACGTTAATAGTTCGTCTCAATATTAGTACCCAGTATTACTAGAAATTAACTCCAGTAAAATATTGGCAATTTAAACAACTCTGGCCGCTAGAGGCGCTAATGTAGCATAGCGTAGCCTTGACGTCCTTTTCAATGGGGGCAATTTATTAATTTGGTACTACTTGGTAGCGGTGTTTGCGCTTCCTAATTTGTATTTTAATCGATATTGATTTTTTTTAAGAACATGTAAATTATTCCAAAAAGGTGATTAAGTGTGTAAAGTTTACGGCTGTAATAATTACAAATAACAAAAACACTTCAAGCCGTTTTTCAGGGTGCAAAAACGTTGACCGGTTAGTTATATTGCGGAGATTGAATTGATAATACATAATTAATTACAATAATAATAAATACCCTATCAGATTATTAAGCCTTCATTACAGCATCGTATTAATGAAACTAATTATTATATTTGTATATAAAACTTTTTTTGCCTTTCTAAACCATCAAACAGCAGTAATGACATTTGTAGGTTACCTATGTTTTTTCGATTTCTATAAATTATCATAGTAAAATAAAATAAAAAAAATTTACATAAAATCTAGTAAAATATATTAAATAAAAATAAGACACACAACTCATGCCGCTGGGAGGAACTAGTGTAGCATGTTGCCATCATGTATAGGAAATGTCAGGAGTTGAAAGTTTTATTAATATTATAGGGTATTTAGTGCGGGGTACGACTGCGTTTTTTTGGCGTTGAATTGTATAAAATTTTATAATTTTGTACTATTGGTCCAGATGATTCCAAATGTGTTAAAACCTTACTGTACAAGGTGGCGCAAGTCCTTATTCAATTTTCTATGGCAGTCATTTTTTATTACATGCTAATAATTATTTTTACACAGTAATTCCGGGTCCTTAAAGAGAATTTACAGCGATCCACGGTTAGTCGCCGTGTACTCTCCTTCTGTTTACTTGACAAATAATGTCAAAGTCGTGATGGTATGATAGGGTGATGACTTTTACGCAATGGGATCATAAAAAATACCTTCCGTTCCACCTTTTATTATAAACCTGGCTCAGACTCGTGGAAAATCACGTGATGTTATAATTTTATTGTAGGATTTGTGAAGCTGAAAGTATTTATAAAAATCATTATCAAAAATGTTATTATTTTTTAATGATAAAATAATGTTCATAAGACAAGGTTTTTTATGCATAACAGAAAGGATAACAAATTATTAAAATCAATAATTACTCCCCTGAAATATCCATACAAATTGAAAATATCTCACTAGTAAAATTAAATGCCGCCGATGGGAATTGAACCCCCACCTTCTGATATCCGGTCAGGTGCTCTGGACCACTGAGCTACGTCGGATTTTTCCCAACCCGCCAAATAATTCAACATGTACTAGGACTTCAATCAAAAATTACTGCTTATTATATTTTTTCACCTGTTTGTCAAATGTTACTATGTTTTAATGATAAAAATAATCTTGGTAAAAACCAAATGTTAACAGTAATTATTGATTAAAGTACTAGTACATATTGTTTTATTTGGCTGGTTGGAAATAACCGTAGCTCAGTGGTTCAGAGCACGTGACCGGACATCAGAAGGTGCAGGTTCAATTTCCGCCGGCGGCATTTATTTTTACTCGGGAGATATTTTCAATTTTTATGGATATTTCAGGCGAGTAATTATTGCTTTTAATAAACACATTATTAGAGATATGATCAAAAATTTACCTTTCGAATGAAAACCGAAAGTAAGCTTTATTAAAATAAAATAATTTTGAGAACTACCTACTGTGTCACTTGGTCAGTTGCAATTTTGAAAATTAAAAGTTCATTGACCGTCAATATTTCCGCGCATTACATTACTTTACGCAGGAATATTTCACATCACGTACATCATCATAGGCAGCTGAAATTAGTTTTTTTTTAAATCCATTGATTTTTATTGTTTTGTTGCCATTCTATTTTTGTGTTTTACTTTGATAAAAACCAAGTATTAAATATCGGAACTCTATTTTTACACTCTTCGTTTTGAGACCACTGCTATCCGTAGTTACCAATTATTCTGGAAATTATATTAATTATATATTTCATTATAACTTACCTATTATTGAAGATGTTTGGTCTATATTTTCAGGGCATTCAGTTAACGTGTTCGACATGCATGAACACTTTCAACACCAAAATTCCCAAAGGCTTTTAGTCCATCACTTGTCCAGCGCGCAAAGCACGCACAGTAGGTACTTATATAATCCACCAACTTCTAATATTAACTAAAAGCAATTAGTGTTTCGTTTCCATAATTATGTGTTATTTCAATACTAAACTGACACCCACTCAATTAATATTGCCAAGGCTAAAAATATACATTTCTAGTTAGGGGTAAAATTAATTCTACCACAAATTACGTAGGCATCATTATGGTATTTAATCTATTCCAAAAATAGCTATTCATTTTCTTTACATAAATAAATTACTTAATCGTTAATGGTGAGAACAAATATAAACTGTTCTTCTACGAAATAGGCTACGGTATGTTCTGCAAAACTCTTCAACATTTGCTTCCTCTCCCCACTCACTCCAGCGCTACAACATCTACTACTTAGACAGCAAATTAATGTTTAATAAGCACTTCGAATAATAATTAACAAAATCCACAAGATGCTAGGCTCATATTGAGAGTAAGTAAAGTTTTTAAAAGTGCTAAGACTCCAAAAATGTGGTTTGATTCATCCATCAGGAGTGCACTGGAGTATTTTTCTCCAATATGGAATCCTCCATATAAGGTATACATAGATTTAGAAATAATAAATACGTTAACATTACAAAAAGACGTTGACATACGTTGTCAATTCTATTGTTTCTACACAATCTCCTGAATTGCCACCCGTCATTGATTTAAATGTTCAACGCTTCTTTATATAGAAGCCAACAGCACTAGTGCAGCGAATAACTCACCAAACTTGAGCTTTCACGAAGTATAGCCATCACGTAAAATTACTACACTTGAGAATGACATTTTTCATGATTTTTTTCTAATGTACAAAACAAATTCATAATTTTTTTTTTCATGAAATAAATTATTTTAAAACTACTTACACTTAATTTTTCAGTAAACTCTTATCAGCCAATTATAATTCGTGAGATGGTAACTTTTGATTTGAAAATTTTCCTTTATTGAGTTTAAATTTTAGCATCCATTGCAAAAATTTAGTGTATTTAAATGAAACCAACAAAACTGCTAAAACATCAGTTAATAATTACAGTAATTAATGCGAAATGTGATTGATGAACACTTTCAAGCCGACAAATACTCCAATTAACTTTACAGAGTTTGCGTTGATAAATTCATGTCGATTAATGACTCTGTAATTTCATTTCCGATTCATCATTTTTTGATCGAACGTTCGCGCAATTCCAATAGACATAAATAAATTATTAACACATAATTAATTAACACTTCTGGCTGACGTGTACCCGGCGTTGCTCGAGGTTGTGAAAGGTTTTGAGGTTGTAAATTCTAGTGTACCGGAAAATTTGCATTTTTAAGGTGGAAATAAGATTACTGTAACGAATTAAAAAGTTTCCAGGCGTCCTTGACTTCTTCTAGTATTCATTTCCATATCATAGATTCTCCTAAAAAGCTCTTTCTTTGTTCATTACGTACGCCTCATTTTATCACACATGAGTCTTTTGTTAAAAGGTTAGGACTAGGTGAACAAAAGGTAGATTCTTCATTGTAAATAAAGCACCTTTTAGAAGTTGAATTATATCGATTTTTTGTTATGTTTTTCAAAGCTTACATTGCTACCGACATTCTGATAAAATTACTCAACCAACGGACAGCAAATATAATAATTACTTTGTGTCTATTAAGCTAGAAATATCGAGGAAAAGTGAAGTTCTCTAATTAAATTCATACCTTGAATAACCTATTTTCACTGCCCGTAGAGAAGGGATAAAACAACAATTCATTATTTGCTTACTACTCAACTAGCGCCATCTATGTTCTAAATTAGTTAATCTATGTTGATTTTATAATTGGTTTGAAACTCAGAGCTTTCTAACATCTTTGATTTATTTAATCATGCCATGTCTTTTTTTACCATTCACTTCACGTAGTATTGTGAAATCCACGAAGTTACTGTTGAAAAATTACCTTATATCTACTCCGTACCTGACATATTTTTTCTCGGTCTTACTCGGTCGTTACAGACATTTTATACTAATCAAACAACTCTCTAATCACTTCTGGCACTAATAAGAACAAACTTTGAAATTTTTAGCGAAACGGACCTCAGTTTTAGAGTCTATGTCTAGTCTATTAATTATACATATACAGTATATCCGGCGGTAAAGTACACCAACATCGGGTGGTTCTAGTAGGTAGGAGTAAAAAAGATTTAAAAAAATCTTTTTCCGAACTTTTTCCCATGCAAAAAGACATACCTACTAAAAATACTTGAATGAGGACAGTACCCGATAAATTCTCTGTAAGCTTGCCGAGAACGATGTGGCAACGTTTTGAAACGAAAAGTAAACAATAACATTAGGTCGAGGGTTTGAAGTTTACAATTATGCGACAATCCGTATGTTTTATTTATTTATTAATGTGTTAGCTCACATCGTCGTGTGTACTAATAATTTTAGAAACAAATAAAAAAAAAATTGGCAAACAGTGGATCATAAAATATTTAAATGTAAGTACGTAGTATATGTCAAAATATATATATGAGGAAAACATGTTTTCTCAATTCCTCTTTAAATTTAACCATCTTCTCAATCTCAGTAACTTCCTTCGGGATTTTGTTATACAGTTGGACGGCCTGGCACACGAGAGATGTCTGAAAAAAAAAACAAATTCAAAAGAGAACTGTACTAAAATTAACAAAATAGAATAACACTTTGAACGATAAAATTATTTATATTAATCACTTATTAATGCCACTGCTTTTGACTAATTTAAGGAATTTTAAAAATTTCAACTTTCATAGTGTATTTAAATCATGTAGCCTGTAAACCTAATAATAATAATAATAATATAATGCACTTGCATAGTGTTGATTGACTAGATGATCATTTGTGGAAAAGTGAGTGGAAGGGTTGTGATGAAAGGCTTAAATCACAGTGAAAAACAGATAAACAATAGCTGCTAAAAATATGCAAATTATTTATGAAAACGGACATGCTAACGACATCTGGCGGAGAAAGAATTGATCCAGCTTGCTTGCAGTAGACACCTGTAATAGTTGGAATTATGTCGAGATTCTATAGCATAAACACAGAGGTCATTAGAATCGTCTAGGAACGACTAGGAACCCCCTGTCTAGGCCTAAAAACAAATATTTAAGGTTGTCGACCAATTAGATCTGGACGAGAGCTATAAAAATTTTGAATAACCAATCAGTGAACGGAGAGGCGTGCATCAACTACAGACAAAGGATTGAACCTTGGACCCGACATTAAAATAGATAATTAATTGCATTTCCGTTCCCACAAAAATTAGAGGTGAACGCACTATGGTATAAACACTGACGTTCAAGGCGACAAACTCTAGGAAATGTTTACAATAACTGAGACATTTAGGTGATAGCGAACCATTGACATCGAGGGCTTTTGGCCTTTCATGTTGGAAAAACACACACACGAAAATGCAATGAAAAAAACTATAAACGTGATAGTATAAAAAAGGACGGGTAAAACGAAAGAAAGTTGCTGGCAGAATTTTCAACTATAGTGCAATTATTTATGATAGAGATAGGGTGTCAAGTTCGATAAAAATCGTACTAAAGGAAAACGAAAGTGTTAGGAACATTAGAAACTAATCGTTATCAATTTAAGATGAAGCGGACATATTGGAAAATCAATTTGGGAATGAAAATCTCGCATTAAAATAGACATTTTAGAAATAGTGGAGCGACTGAACGGAGTGATAATACAGAGATTTTGAGCTACCACAAAGGTCCTAGGAATATGATAATAGAGTACCAAAGGAAGGCCATAAAACTAAACATATAGCGATAGATTAGATTCAGGAAAAGTAGACATTTTACATAATTATCAGGGTAGATAGATATTAGAGTTACACAAGATTACAGAGGGATCGAAACAAGATAAAAGGTTGACGATCTCATGTGTATTCTGAAGGATAAACAATCGAAATTCGAACATGATTCTTATTTACGTTAAGGTAATAAACGATTAGAAGACCAATAAAATTTAACGCGGAGCTTATGGAATATTTATTTAAAGCAAAAGATATTAAAATTAATAGGTTGGAAATTAAATTAAATTTACGACTGTAGTACATAAATTCGAGACGTAAACAGGTGTCCAGACATATAATTTATGTGAAATCTTGTATGACAAAGATGGAGGATGGGGCGGAGATTGGGTCAGGCAATAAAAGTGACAGATATCCCAGAGCCAAATTAGGTATATCTCCCACAGAAGTGTGGAAAAATATATATAAATTAATAATAAATGAAGTATGAAATTTTCCTGGAGACCACACACATCGGGAAAAGTGAGAAAAAGATAAAAGGAAGGGTAAAGAACGGAGATAAGGAATGATCCAAGTGGAGAAAAGCGATACAATTCTAATTTATCCGTGAAATAAATAAATACGACTTGGAGAATAAGTAAGAATAATTAAGTAGAATTTAGACAAATCGAAATTCAAAAATGCGTAGTAAAGATTTCGACATGGATTTAAACAATTTTCGCACGAGATGCATAAAATTGAGATCTATATATATGTTATTGGGGACGGACCTATCGCGAATTGAGGAAAAAAAGGAACGCAAAATCATGAGATTTTAACTACATTTTGTATGAACAGAGGACAAAGGGAGCTTGGGCGATTAACGCAGACTTACCCGATTCGGACCCTATCAAGTTAGCGACGTGAGATAAAAATTAACCGCCACCCAAAGCCGGACGACAAAAGATCGTATGGATGTACAATCAATATTAGTGAGAGGGGTGTTCAAGGTTACGAGTTGATAGGAGATAGAATCGATTATCAAAGGAAATTCAGATACGTCTTTTGGAACCTGAGAGGGGTATAAAAGAGGGTACAAATCAGTCAGGAGACAGTCGCGCCGAGGATTCGAAAAGTTGTTACGTGGCAGTACTACGTCTTTGGTAGGATTAACAGTGAAAAATCTTTAAGTGTTAAATTTTGAATTAGTCCCTGGGACTTAGGAAAATTTTGTGAAAAGTACAAGTGCTAGAGTCAGTGAAATTTAATAAGTCAGTTAAATTAAATCAAACAGTGAAAATAAATACAGTTTAAACTCAGTGCTTTAAAAGTAAAGTGTGAAGTGCCTAAAAGTGTTAAAAGTGAATAGTGCAAAAAGTGTTAAAAGTGAATTATTAAAGTTTAAAAATAATTATTTCATTCAAAGTGAAAACATTAGAATTTAATGGAGAGTTTTATCGTTGATCTAGAGTGAACGGGTTCGCGGATTGATATTTAAAAATAGATTATAATTTTGCATCAATCAAACACAAAAACAAAAAAAAGGATTCAATAATAATAAACGCTCAAACCTTTGTTCTAAAAGTAGCAATTCGAAAAAAAAATAATTGTAGATACTTTAAAATATTGGTGAAAACAGTGAAATTTAGAAGAAAGTTTTAAACAGATATTTAATTTATTCAGAATCGAAATATTTAAAAGTTTGCGCAATTCGGGATGAATTTTCTTATAAATTTATATAAATAAAAAAAAAAATTAAAAAGAGTGAAAACAACAAAAGTAGTTCGACCTAAATAATTTATAATTTTCCGGCACATCTATATCACAATTTAAATATCAGCTAATTTATATGAATCAAGCAAGAATAAAAATTAAATAGGAATAAATAGTCGAAAAGATTTATTTTGAAATTGGTTGGAAAAATACAGTTAATTAGGTAGAATTTTCTTCGGCAAGGTTGTTGTGTAGAACCCAATCGGAAAAACCTTGGTGGGGTGAGTTTTCCTTTTATAAATAATTTTCAGGCCCTTGGAGTGCGGAGATACAGCTGATTATGGTATCCCAATTAAATCATTAAAACAACAAAAGGAATTACGCATTAAAATATGTGTATTGTGTATTTATATATATATGTATATTTATAAATATAAAATAATATATTGTATATAAGGAATATATATATGAGTAATGTATTTATATATATGTATTTTATTTATTAATCGAAGCATCGAAATGGTAGCGATTTTAAATACCTACCTATGGACATATCTACTTTATTGAAAAAGAAAATATGTATTTATTAATATTCAAGACTGTGTAGAATCATATATTTTATATTTATTTATTAATATATGTAATCTTATTTAACGTATTTTGACAATCGAGATATGTGTACTTATATATATATTTATATTTATTTTTCACCTAACTTCTAGTAAATTTACTAAATTCGGGTAATGAAGTAAATAGTTTAACTTCAATAAAGGAATTAAAAATATTTTAAATTGACTATGCACAATAGAGGGTAACGAAACTGAATCATAGGGAGATGTAGAAATATTTCTTAAATAAACAATCTCACATCTGGGTTAGTGGGTCAGATGAGATGTTTATACTATTCGATTTGTTGATAAACAAAGCATACACTGAAGAATTGGGTCAGTCAACTGCATAGTTTGAAAACGACCTTGGCCGTAACTAGATAATGTATTAGAGTTATAAGGATAATCATCAGGATGTCATTGTGCAATGTGCAGCGATTTGGGTCATTCACAAATGCCTATTGTTCGCAAACGACGATTGAAAAATCACGGGTTAGCCAGTTTATATCAAAATATTACATGAAACATTTGAATACCATTGATTAGATAGTCGCATAGATTTTTATTAGTTACTTGAAACAGCTGGGAGCCGCGTGTTTACAATTACCTACCATTCACAATCTACAATTGAAAAATCACGGGTTAGTAAGATTTATATCGAATAATTATACAAAACATTTGAATGTTATTGATTGGGTGCTCATACAAAACCCCATCAGTTGCCTGAGACATTTGAGAGTCGAGTACTCTCTAATGCGGCAATCAACTACTTGAAACAATTGAGAAATCACGGGATAGGATGAACAAAAATTAATGTTGAACCCTGGAGGTAAAATTTAAAACAAATACAGTTCATCAAATAGGAGGCAGTGGTCGCTCCTATAACAAGACCATTAACCAAACCAAATAGAGATGACGATTCTCTTAAATAAAAACGTCAAAACCAAACAAAAAGCCTGGAGTTCGATAGCTCTCCAAAACAAACTATCAAATAAGATCTTATTTTACTAGTATCTATTAGTATAACCTTATTCTTACGTATTTATTCGGTAACCAAACTTAGAGTTTCGCAGAACTCTTTGTGCGAGATCCGAGCTTGGGATGCGAGGTAAATAGCCTTGTATTGCAAGTTATAAACCCTTCCCAAAAACGTATGTATACATATATATTTTCTTATGTACTGTTTACTGGAGAATGCGGACCTGCATACAGCTTGCATTTAGGTCGGTAGACCACTCTCGCATTCTCTTTTAAACGTGGAATGAGGATTCACGACCCGTAAGTCCACACCAACCGTGAGTATATGATTGTATATGGGACGAAACCGGTTCGCCCTAAGTAAATAGTAGACCTTAGAGGAGATGGAATTTGGAGGTTTCGGGACCCGAGGGGAAACTTGAAGGCAGTGCATAATGACGTGGAAGGCTTTTTGGGACGCGATAACTTAGGTATCAATCAAAGAGCCGTTTCAAAAGATTGTGCGAATTTCTCGTTGACTCACGATCATCTCGTTTACTTGCTGGAGGATAGGAGCCAAATTTTGCAAGCAAAGGGCTATTCCGAGTTCGTCAAATATACATTTAACTAATTACATTAACCTACTAAATAAATCTTACATGTACCTTATAGTAGCAGAATCATAAAGGAGTGGCGCCAAACAGACAAGAGTTAATCAAAATCAAACTTACTAACAATTAACCATTTGAGTTATATTTAATTACCTGTCCAAATAAACATGTATAATATCTTTTATCAGCGTTTAACTACGACTTTGTTAGGGTGTAGGAAATCAGAATAGTTACAATAGGAAAGCTAGCTCATTCAGAGAAATCATTTAAGTCCAGGTTTGCAATGGAAAGACCAAGTAAATTTTGAAACTCAACGCCTCGATCAGAACCAAGAGGGTTACCACAAAAATGAAAGTAATTAAAATCCTATATCATAAATCAAAAAATTACACAACGTTTGATGGAATTTAATTACAATATAAATACGAAAATATTTGCGTTCAATTTCGTAAATAACGTATTAATTAGTTAAGTACATATGTCTATAAAGATATACAGTACAAGAGGGCTTTAAGTAGCTTTCTGAAGTTATCAAAGAAATTAAGGGTCCAATTTTCATGGAGGCTTATGTGTTGTAGGGGAGGAATTTTCCATCCCTGCGAACACATATGCAAAGCCTTAGGAAAAAAAAGAAGTATCGATCATAGCCAAGAGAGAAGAAAATTTTATATTGTTTAATAAAATAAAAAGCAAGACCGAAACATGAGAATATTACAGTGTTTAGTTTTTCCTATGGGGAAGATTTAACCCGGACAAAAAAATCGGAAGCAAGTAAATATAATAATAATAATGTTTATTTCAGCTGGACAGAGCGGTGTGTGCAATGCTCTGCCTGCCATAAAAGTTTACATTTAAGTTAATACATATAAATAAAATGAATAAAGAAATAAATAAAAATAATCAATACATTGAAACAAACCATTATATTTACCAAGCCATAAAAAACTACAATAATCTCCCTTCCGAATTGCGCTATATTACGAATCAACAAGAACAAATAAATAAAATCAAACTTTTTTTCCAAAAAAATTTATAGTAAAAAAATTATTATAGTAAAAAATTTAAAGTAAAAAGATATATAAGATATATACTAAAAAAATATATATATATTATTATATATAGTTTACATTTAAGAATCTAAGTAAGAATCGTGGCTCCCTTATCAGGCACAAGAGCTCCTCTTAAGTTATACATGACCAATTATGAACCTAAATATTATATTTTGCAAAATATGTATGTATTAATGTAACCCATATGATCTATATTAAAATAATAAAAAATAAAAAATTGATGAGCACATTAGGACTTTATGGTGGATGTCTGACTAATATACTCGTACTGTCTATACTAATGAATGTCTGACCATGGCTTCAGCCAGGCATTGTCACAGTAATTAAAATTATTCACAAATAAATACAATGTCAAAAGTAAGTCTGTAAAAACACGCACTGAATAAAGATGTAATTAAACACTGACGGAACGATAGCGCTCGGGCGCGGGACGGTAGATTTAGCAAGAGCGAAGTAATAATGCCAGACCCACACGGCGGACCATTTTTACGTTTTTACCTGAATAGTACCCCTAAAAGTTGGAATCTCGATAAATGTCATGTTTTTTACTTGTAATATCTCGTGG
Organism: Hesperophylax magnus; assembly: GCA_026573805.1. Lineage (NCBI taxonomy): Eukaryota > Metazoa > Arthropoda > Insecta > Trichoptera > Limnephilidae > Hesperophylax > Hesperophylax magnus. The sequence goes on from JAIUSX010000018.1 coordinate 849,861, forward strand.
AATCACCTCCCAAAGTTATTGCTCGGTACCCGACACCATATACATAATTTATTTTAATATATATAAAAAATATAATTCAATTTTTTTATTTAATATCAGAGAACTATGAACGGTGGTCTTACAACAGGGTGATACTTAAAGTATCTTCCACTCTGGAACGTGCCGCAAATATACTATGTGATATTTTAAATTAGTAAATATTTATAGCTTAACCATAGTAAACACATAAAACATACATTATGTCAACGTGTAGCTGGATTGATAACATGAACGCGGCCGGGTTCCCACTATGCCGGACCGGCAGATCTGCCGGAAACCGGACACCGCACAAGAGTGTTCACATTACACCGGAGCCGGAGAGATAAAGGGAGGACATCGCTTCAGGATTCGAAAGAAAAGCCAACTTTCCTCACTGTTTTGGAGCAGTAGATGGCAAACATATTAGAATTTTGAAACCAGCCGAGAGTGGTTCTATGTTCTTTAATTACAAGGAATATTATTCTTTTGTATTAATGGAAGTTGTTGATTCAGAGTACCGATTTATTTTTATTAGTGTGGGCTCATATGGCAAGGAATGCGATTCTACTATATTAAAGGATAGTAAATTTTGGCAAAAGATCAATGATGGTACTTTAAATGTACCGAAGCCTAGACCGCTTCATGAAAACTTGCACGAGGAATTACCGTTTAAACTAATAATAATAATAATATTTGGCTGATTTATATAGCGCCGTTTTCGTGAGAAATCACCTCAAGGGCGCTGTACAAATATATTTCTTAAATAGTTAATACTAGAACTACTGACTTATCTCTAAGACTTATATCTAGTGACTTACGACTAAGGCCTATAACTACTATATTAACGACATATATACGAGTATTTACATATTTAGCAACTTACAACTAAAATTAATATTAACAATCTAATCTTACTAACGCCAGAAGAAGAAGGAAGTTCTATTTTACTAGGTTGTTTTTTATTGTTAGCTGGATATATATGTTAAATGAATGAAATTAATGAATAAAATCAATCGTCAATCTTAAACGCATTTAGATGATTCATCTGCCAACAATTAAACCGATTGACTTGTTATGTTCCCGCTGATATTGTCCATTATCCATTGGTAGGCAAGTCAATAGAAAAAATGAATGAACGGAATCGCTAGATAAACTGCTCGTTTAAATCTTTTTATCAGTATTCAAATGTGTACCTCCATACGGACGTAGGAGATTAAAGCCTTCAGACACCTATTTTCATAAATCCGTCATTCTATCCAAATATTTCTTTTTTTCATTTTTTTTATACTGTAATTGTTACATTATCTAGCGATTCCGTTCATTCAATTTTTCTATTGACTTGCCTACCAATGGATAATGGACAATATCAGCGGGAACATAACAAGTCAATCGGTTTAATTGTTGGCAGATGAATCATCTAAATGCGTTTAAGATTGACGATTGATTTTATTCATTAATTTCATTCATTTAACATATATATCCAGCTAACAATAAAAAACAACCTAGTAAAATAGAACTTCCTTCTTCTTCTGGCGTTAGTAAGATTAGATTGTTAATATTAATTTTAGTTGTAAGTTGCTAAATATGTAAATACTCGTATATATGTCGTTAATATAGTAGTTATAGGCCTTAGTCGTAAGTCACTAGATATAAGTCTTAGAGATAAGTCAGTAGTTCTAGTATTAACTATTTAAGAAATATATTTGTACAGCGCCCTTGAGGTGATTTCTCACGAAAACGGCGCTATATAAATCAGCCAAATATTATTATTATTATTAGTTTAAACGGTAATTCCTCGTGCAAGTTTTCATGAAGCGGTCTAGGCTTCGGTACATTTAAAGTACCATCATTGATCTTTTGCCAAAATTTACTATCCTTTAATATAGTAGAATCGCATTCCTTGCCATATGAGCCCACACTAATAAAAATAAATCGGTACTCTGAATCAACAACTTCCATTAATACAAAAGAATAATATTCCTTGTAATTAAAGAACATAGAACCACTCTCGGCTGGTTTCAAAATTCTAATATGTTTGCCATCTACTGCTCCAAAACAGTGAGGAAAGTTGGCTTTTCTTTCGAATCCTGAAGCGATGTCCTCCCTTTATCTCTCCGGCTCCGGTGTAATGTGAACACTCTTGTGCGGTGTCCGGTTTCCGGCAGATCTGCCGGTCCGGCATAGTGGGAACCCGGCGAACACGTCTACTTTCTTCAAAGAATGCGAGCCGATGACGGGAGGGGAGCCCGGAGCACGGGCGAGGCGAGCGGGGACAGCCGGATACCGGCACAAATTCGTTCACACTACTCCGGTCCGGTGGTTTTACCGGCACTTTCGCAGTGACAAAACGCTCGGTAAAAATGCCGGGCTCGGCAAAAATGCCGGACCCGGGATAATGTGAATAGCTACATATAAATTGTACAGCCACTAGCCCTTCCGGCAGTTTTACCGGCCTGGCAGATCTGCCGGTCCGGCATAGTGGGAACCAGGCCTTTACGGTCTTCCTAATGCTAATTTTATAAATGTAATAATGCTCGAAAGTGTTCGAAAACAACAAATAAATTAATGGTGATTAATTGAACTTTAGCCCAGAAATAATTAATTGAGAATTGAGATATTCTAGGAAATGCAGACATATCAGCGCCCTTGAGGTGTTTTTGCACAAAAACGGCGCTATACAAGTCATCCAAGTATTATTATTATTATTGGCGAAATGTGTTAATACCGGAAACTTTCCCCAATACTCCTCTTGCCTAAGAGTCACCCTTCTGGCATCCAATCCTAACATATGTATTACTATTGGCTGAGTAATGGATATACATATCCTTCTGATTCCCAATATGGAATGGTATATTGAACAACGGTATAATAATTTATTCTAATATCTATTTACGTCTATCTATCTACACATATATACTACACACATATATATATATATATATATATATATATATATATATATATATATATATATATATTTATCCCCTCTCGTACTATGTTGATCTCGCGCGACGGTACGCCAGGTATATGTTGATCCGCTGGCATTTGTTGATCCACCCCGGATATGTTGATCCATTACCCAAGCTGGCATACATATGTAAATCCCTACAGATCAACTTGTGTCATCGAGATTTAGCTGTAAGCCACGCCCATTTTTCGGTCGCATATACATTTTACACGATTTATTTTGTTGATCTATATATTTCTGACAAACTTGACGGCTTGCATGCGTTGTAACTTAACCGCCAATTTCGCGCGCTTTGTTGTACTTTTTAGATCCTGTTAGTACATCCATATTCTATGAAAATGACTTTATACTTACAGAGGATAGACTGCCTCACGAGTATTTACATTGAAATGGAACTTTCGCAAACGTCAAATCCATCCTTAAAAAATCTTTTGAACTTGATTAAACAAAAATTGTAAATTTAATACATCATTTACTACGTTTCGTGACTTAGCAGGGGTGCCCGGGTTCATGGGGTGAGGTTTGTCTGGGTCATTTTATAAGAGAAATTTTGAACTTTGATTGAATAAAATTTTATTTTAATGTATCTTTTACCATCTCTCCCGACGTAAGTTTCTTGTAATGATTAAGTTGAAACAAAGCGTAATATCCATAATATGTGCCTATTAAAATTGCGGTGATTAGATTGGTGAGAACTAAATTTCACAAATTTTAAATTATGATTGCTAAAAAATCTATTCTAATTTGTTTATTACTAAACATGGCTAAAGTCATTTCAAGCTAAGATTCCAACCAACGATGTTTTAGTATATGTTCGTCAATCAACAGGAGCCATAATGTCTGTACATCAGAGCCCTCGAGAACTATTACAATTATGTGTACCGCCGCCCCGGGAACCATTTATTAGATAACCAACACCCCTACCATAGGTCACCGCCAACGTTTAGCGAGATTGTTGTTTATTTCTTATATTTTTTACACATATCAGATCCACACAGGAGGCCCTGAGGAAAATCGTAACCCTCAGGGCCTATGTCATCTTTGTGAATGCTGTGTTGGGGGAATTTTGAAGGAAAGGAAGGAGAGTGAGTTCTGGGAAGTAAATAGGTTTGATGGGTGGGTAGCAATCTGGGGTTCAGTGTGTTTGAGTGATATACATAAGAATCCAACTCTCCTACTGCGTTGCAAGGCGATGCTAACGATTTTTTTAAATCCTAATAAAAAGTGATAATCTATAAAAGATGGGTGAATTCATTGGTTATAGTATAGATCATTTTGTATGTCTCCATATTCGAATTCGGAGGTATGACTTTTTTATGTGACACATCTCACAAGAGTGCCCCTGTCTTTACACGTTAAATACAGAGAAACTATGTCGCCACCCAGTTGGGCAGCGTTATGGGGCGGGTTAAGGTAGGGTCTGTAGGAATGAATTTATTAATGCGGGTCTTAAAGAGGCCCGGATTATATGGAGGAGGAAAAACAGATGCCGATAGCTCGTTCCACATGCGAGCCGACTTACAATAAAACGAGTTGGAGAAACGACCCGTTCATATATAGATAACGTCAACATTACTGTGAACCTGTGTTCCGCTCGTGTCCATCGAGTATCACGCACGTGCACGGTGCACCGGGGATCAATGCTGCTAGCTTATTTTAACAGGCTCTTATAAAATACCTGTAGAATAGACACAGCATACGCACATTTCGTCATACATGATTTTACTGCACATATGCCTCAGGGATTTCATTTCTACAGTATTCAGTCTACTTTCAGCCTTCTTCTGCCAATCCCATGCCTCATTTCCATATATTAGGGTAGGTACCAGCACTCCATTGTGGACTGCTAGCTTCGCTTCTTTGGACAGTTTTTAGTTAGCTCCAACCGCGTCCAATCATCCATTAATTACCCATTATAACCAAGAACCCGGCCTCCCCTACTAAGTCACGAAGCGTAATCAGGAGAGATGGTAAAAGATACAGGTTCAAAATTTCCTAGATAACATTATTCCTTTTGCCGCCATTTTGGATTTTTATGGTCGAAAGGTATCCCTCAACCAGTTTCTTTTTCGATCCGGCCCGCCACGCAGTAGATGGGCAAACGCATCCGCCGCCAGCACTTAGACAAACCTCACCCTATGAACCCGTGTACCCCTGCAAATTTATGATTTTTTTATGGATTTGTTTTTGCGAAATTTTCGTTTCAATCTAAATACGCATACATTTCTTATAAACAATTCAAGCAACACACGTAATTTTGATTTGAAACGGTACCATCTCACAGTCATTTCATGCGATATTCGACTCTAGAGACTAATACTTTGAGTTCAATATCACAAAAGATTACGGAATCACATAAAACCTTGTGATGAACAGTCCACCGATTGCCCCCTTGATTGGTTCATTTAGTAAAACCATATATAGGGACACAGATCAACTTTGTCTAATAACTTCTTACCTGGATCAACATACTACGGGAATAGATCAATATATATGAGATCAACAAAATCTTTTGAACTTGATTAAACAAAAATGTAACTTTAATGCATCATTTACTACGTTTCGTGACTTAGCAGGGGTGCCCGGGTTCATGGGGTGAGATTTGTCTAAGTCATTTTATAAGAGAAATTTTGAACATTGATTGAATCAAATTTTATTTTAATGCATCTTTTACCATCTCTCCCGACGTAAGTTTCTTGTAATGATTAAGTTGAAACAAAGCGTAATATCCATAATATGTGCCTATTAAAATTGCGGCGATTAGATTGGTGAGAATTTAATTTTTCAAATTTTAAATTGAAATTGCTGAAAATTTTATTCCAATTTGTTTTTTACTAAACATGGCTAAAGTCATTTCAAGCACCGATTCCAACCAACGATGTTTTAGTATATGTTCGTCAATCAACAGGAGCCATAATGTCTGTACATCAGAGCCCTCGAGAATTATTGCAATTATGTGTACCGCCGCCCCGGGAGCCATTTATTAGATAACCAATACCCCTACCATTAGTCACCGCCAACGATTTAGCGAGATAGTTGTTTATTTTTTGTATTTTTTTACATCGTCTCCACACAGGAGGCCCTAAGGAAAATCGTAACCCTCAAGGCCTATGTCATCTTTGTGAATGCTGTGTTGGGGGTATTTTGAAAGAAAGGAAGGACAGTGAGTTCTGGGAAGGAAATAGGTATGGATGGGTGGGTAGTAATCTGGGGGTCAGTGTGTTCGAGTGATAAACATAAGAATCCAACTCTCCTACTGCGTTGCAAGGCGATGCGTTGAAAGAGGATTAATCGATCCGGCCCACCACGCATTTGGTAGGCAAGCGCATCCGCCGCCAAGAATCGAACAAACCTCACCCCATAAACCCGGGCACTCCTGCTAAGTCACCAAACATATCAAACTACTCGAGGTGGCTCTCGACTAGCAATCCGAAGGTCGCGGGTTCAAATAATTTTTATTAAAATTAATTTGCACTATTTTACAATTAGCGTTTGGTTATATCTGAATAGCCAGGTACTCTCCCACCTTCCTCCTTGTCATCTCCTTTGAGGTCTCCTTTGAGGATGCCATAGTCTCACTGGCTCCAGACGGAAGTTTTTGTAAGTCTCCATATTCAAATTCGGCGGTATGATTTTTTTATGTGACACCTCTCACTAGAGCGCCCCTGTCTTTACACGTTAAATACAAAGAAACTATGTCGCCAACCGGTTGGGCAGCGTTATGAGGCGGGTTAAGGTAGGGGCTGTAGGAATGAATTTATTAATGCTGGTCTTAAAGAGGCGCGAATTATATGAAGGAGGAAAAACAGATGCTGATAGCTCGTTCCACATGCGAGCCGACTTACGGTAAAACGAGTCGGAGAAACGACCCGTTCTTATATAGATAACATCAACTTTACTGTGAACCTGTGTTCCGCTCGTGTCCATCGAGTATCACGCACGTGCACGGTGCACCGGGGATCAATGCTGCTAGCTTATTTTAACAGGCTCTTATAAAATACCTGTAGAATAGACACAGCATACGCACATTTCGTCATACATGATTTTACCGCACATATGCCTAAGGGATCTCATCTCTACAGTATTCTGTCTACTTTCAGCCTTCTTCTGCCAATTCCATGCCTCATTTCCATTTATTAGGGTAGGTACCAGCACTCCATTGTGGACTGCTAGCTTCGCTTCTTTGGACAGTTTTTAGTTAGCTCCAACCGCGTCCAATCATCCATTAATTACCCATTATTATCAAGAACCCGGCCTCCCCTACTAAGTCACGAAGCGTAATCAGGAGAGATGGTAAAAGATACAGGTTCAAAATTTCCTACATAACATTATTCCTTTTGCCGCCATTTTGGATTTTTATGGTCAAAAGGTATCCCTCAACCAGTTTCTTTCGATCCGGCCCGCCACGCAGTAGATGCGCAAACGCATCCGCCGCCAGCACTTAGACAAACCTCACCCTATGAACCCGTGTACCCCTGCTAAGTTATGATTTTTTTATGGATTTGATTTTTGCGAAAGTTTCGTTTCAATCTAAATACGCATACATTTCTTATAAACAATTCAAGCAACAAACAGTCGAATGAACACGTCATTTTTATTTGAAACGGTACCATCTCACACTCATTTCATGCGATATTCGACTCTAGAGACTAATACTTTGAGTTCAATATCACAAAAGATTACGGAATCAGATAAAACCTTGTGATGAACAGTCCACCGATTGCCCCCTTGATTGGTTCATTTAGTATAACCATATATATAGGGACACAGATCAACTTTGTCTAATAACTTCTTACCTGGATCAACATACTACGGGAATAGATCAATATATATGAGATCAACATAAGTATGCCAATTTGGGTAGATCAACATAAATTATGCATCCGATTTCCATACAAAATTTGAAAATTTTATGAACAGTACATCAAATGGTTTTTCTGGCAAACTGGCAACATTGATAATTGTACCACTGTTGTCAATTCATTCAGATGTATTCCATAATTGCTAAGTTATATGGTGTTAAAGGTGGATCAACTTAGTCTAACAACTTCTTACTGGATCAACTTACTACGGGAAGAGGTCAATATATATATATATATATATATATATATTAAGTGAAACCGCAAAAGGTTTTTTTTTACGTGAATACCATGAAAGAGTCCATACTGCTACCAACCGTCTGGAGCCAGTGAGACTAAAGTATTCCCAATTGGGTATGTTGTCAGGCTGTAGAGATGGGGAGGGGAAGAAAATGGGTAGATGAAGGTGGGGAAGTACCTGTCTATTCAGATCTCACCATACACGGCCAAAGCCATTTCAAGCAATGTTTCAATTCAGAAATATGGCCTTACACCAGGGTTATGCTGAGAGTATCCTCCGCTCTGGAACGTTCCGCAAATATAATATGCATTGTTTTAAATGACTAAATTTTAAAATAATACCAATTAACTATATAAAATTTACTGGAGGGACTTCAACCCGAGAACTCTTGCTTGCTAGAGAACTCTTGCTTTACCCCTCGACCAGGGGAGGCCGTCAAATATATATTATAAATCTATGTAATATAATATTTATATTAATTTAATTATATATTAGTACTATCACGGTATGATGAGAAAAAAAAATTAAACCTTAATTTTGTAAAATAAAATAAAACAAAATTTTGGCATTTTTTTGCCTACCTAAATCAAAACTTCGGCCTGTGAAGAGGGAACATCAACATTATCACCATCTGCGTAAGGAGTGCATGATTTAGATTGAATTTTACCAATTTTAAACACTTCGTTTGATTTTACCTAAAAAAAATAGTATTTCAGACTAATTTCAAAAATACATCCTTTTAGATACTTTCATTAGTCGGGTTAGAGGAAATTTTGAAAATTTCTTTCTTGGAATTAGAAATATTGAACGAAATCGAATTTTGGCTCAATTACGTCAATGCGGGAGAGCTTCCGAAAATTTTAAAATTTGATGAAATTGCATTTTTGTGAAATTTAATCAATTTTTTTAACCAATTTTTATTGCACTAAACACACAAAAATAAATTGAAAAATGATAAAAATAGGAGATAAACATTTATAATCTGCGTTAACTACTATATTTTGGTCAAAATTGTGAGGAAAACACAAGATTACGCAATAAATGAAAATTCTAGAAAAGATTAATGAAATACTTTAAACAGAAAGACGTCGCACTTCATGCGCTGTCGGAAAACCTAAAGTCTGCCCCAATTGGAAAGTTCAAGATATTGTGTAGGAGCCACATCAAGCAAGAAAAAATATACTATATGTAACAATTAATTAGTAATTTGTAACCTTAAATGTACAAATTACTAAAATAAAATTAATAAATAAAAATGCATTCGTAATTTATGTTACTGGTACGACTGCAGTTTTTCAGAGTTGTTCCGGGCAGCAGCCTGCGGTGAAGGAAGATCATCCTTCATGTTTTCAAGCTTTCAAATTACGACAAGTGTTTTGAGGTGGGCAACCTTGGCCTTGGAAAATATTTTATTTATTTATTAATTAACGCCCTTTTTCGGGGCTTTTCCATATGAATAATAAGAAATATACATTATTTATTGTACATAACTGAATTGCTTCATTAACAACATTTTATATTTGTTTAAAGATTGAAGATGTCCACTGACTTGGTATAATTGTTTTCCTTATGTATTATGGGCAAAAAATACATATGGTAGTTAGTCTCAGAATTTCGGAGATAATATCTCTGGAAAGAGCCTTATGTTAAGTTTTTCTAGAGTCCATTGTATTAAAAGTTGAAGAGATTTATCTCGTAAAATGAGAGAACCACGTGTTTACATTACGTATTAGATTGTTTTTTACTAACGTTTTAAACAGTCGATCATTTTTATAGCACCGCTTTTCGGAATAACTGCATGATTGTCGCGATTTTTTTGATGCTCTAACAGGCAGTGAGGAGGAGAAGAACATGTTTAACGTACTAAAAATATAGAGTTTTTCAGATCTGACCACTAACTAACTAATCATCACGTGTGCGGGCAGGGGTAGGCAGTATGACAGAGCGCCGCACAACTCTGTCTCAGTAAACACTCCTCGCTGCATTCACATTCATCTATTGTTCCGTACATACTTTTCTGTTATTCTCACTCTTGAAATGACCCACTCAAGATTTGAGCACTTGATCGTGCCATGTCTTCCATGGGCGTCCCCGACACCTTCCACATATATTTACTTTATTCTCCTTTTCGTTCATCCATCTACATTCCTGACAGCCTTGCACTCTTTGCGGATCTCCACATTTCTCACAACATCATACATGGTTTTAACACACATACGCCTCAGGGATCTCATTTCTACAGCATTCAGTCTACTTTAATCCTTTCTCTGCCAGTTCCATGCCTCACTTCCATACACCAGGGTAGGTACCAGGACTCCATTGTGGACTGCTAGCTTCGCTTTTGTGGACAATAAGTTACCTGCATTTACCATTCTTTCAATATCTCACATCTCATCCACCTGCTCAAAGTATTCTTCATTCAAAACTATATTGCACTCTGTTTTCGTACTCTCTCTCTCTCTCTCTTTTTCAAACACCATTACTTTAGACTTACTTACATTCAACATTAACTCATTTTTCATACATATTTTGTTCATCTGGCCACGAGAGACTGTAGATATGTATGTATAAAAAATTTCACCACCAAACGTATTATTGTGATAATTATTTGGATTATTATGCCGTGTTGCGCTTCCAGTGTTACAGGACACTGAAACGTTGACTAAAGAAGGAGAAGCGCAACTGGTATAGTAATCCAAAAATTAATCACGATGTTATTTGACAGCTTTCAAAAAAAAATATTAATTTACAAAAAAAGTCTGAGTTATACCCAACTGGGGTATGTTAGTCATCAGACTAAAGAGAGTGGAGACGAGATGGATAAATGTAAGAGTGAAGTAAGGAAGGACCTGGCTTGTATGATTCGAGATTATATTATAGTGATTTATTTTTGGGGTATTATGCCGTGTGCGCTACCTCCTTCTTTAGTCAACGTTTCGGACAGCATTGCAGCAGTGTCGTTCATCAGGGCAGATGTGTATCTGAGAATGAGTAATCAGTAATGTAATGTAAGTATGAGTAATCAGATTACACATCTGCCCTGATGATGGACCAGTACCTGGCTGTTCAATTCTGGTCACTAAACATAATTAAGTCATTTCAAGAATCGCGCAACGTTTCGATTCTGAATTGAGCTATTTTACCCGTGCAATATCGAGTTCTACTTCTTGGCCATAAAAATAAGATTTTGTTAACGAATGTATGTAGCTTAGCTACATAAGATCCATCTGTAGGTACATATTGTACGACGAGCCTTACGGAAACGTCATTATGAATAATACGTCGTAATGTAGCAAATCTGATGTAGCCCATTTGAAGCTGTGATTTCTCTCCATTAATAAGCAATAATCTCACATCATCCACCCCAGGAACGCAATCATATCACAACCATCAATGGTTGGGGTTATTGCCGAAGGCACTGAGTGAAGTGGTTGGTGGAATATATTCCTAAAAGTGAGGGGAATATTAAACATACTAAATTTGTTTTTTGAGTTGTAGAGGAATTCACATTTTTGAAGATATCTCGATGAAATTTATGATAAAAAAATGTTGGATGCCAATCGTTTTTTTTAAAGAATCTATTCATTTTTTTATTGCATATTAGCAACTCTCGTAAGATAAATGTGATATAGAAAAAGAAGATAATGTTGCTTGTTCTTAGTAGGAAGAATAGGTACAGTTAAATATGGGGTCGGATTAGCTTAGTGGTAGAGCAAAGCCTTAGCAAGATGGGACCGAATCCTTTTGATTTTTCGTTTGAGAGTTATTAATATTATTATCTTGAATAATTCAGTATCCCAATTTGAGGTTTTGCTCAACTTTTTGTTCCATTATAAAAGTATTGAATTTATTAATTAATACACGTTCATTATTAGGACCGACATTTATTTCGTATATTAACTACTTTAATTTCATCCAATTTCATAGAAATGTGTGATTGCAACAAAAAGTTGAAAAAAAGCATTGTCATCAACAACGAGTCCATCTGCCGGGTTTCAGCACGATCGGATGTTGGGAAGTGGTTTCAAGATCTGCATTCATTCCTATCTTATCACGTAATGTGTAATTTATATGATAAGTAATGTGTAATTTTTAAAGCCCTTTAAACCTTCTTTATGCATTATAATTTTAATTGTCTTGTAATACTGGTCTTTTTTTTATTTTTCATTGGCAATTTTTTCAATACATACAGGTACATTTATAATTATACAAAACATAAGACAGTAACAAAAAATCCTACAAAGGCGAAGCCTGTGCGTGGGCATTATAAGTTATGTATTCAAAACAGTGGTGGTTACATTATCTATGGTTTAAATGAAAAAATAAATATGAATAAAGAAAAATATATACATATAGCACGTATAGTTAGATTAATATGATTTTACTTGAGTTTTTGCGAATTTAATAAAAAACAGTTTAAAAGAAGTTTACTTTCTTTTTAAGTATAGATGGTAATGGCATATTTTAGGTATCATATTCGTAGTACAAATTATAGTAAAAAAATCTCTCACTTCAAGATACTTTTACCCAGCTTTTGACATTTATTTTATACGAGTTTAGGTTTAGGCACATCTTGATGGAACTTGACAAGGAATTAAACAATTTTGAGCCTATTCTATCTGTACTTCTTATATTTTATGTATATTGTCATTACTCATCATTTATATATGCTCTCCTTTCTCTGCCGATTCTATTTCTTATACTAGTAAAAAATATTTTAATGTTTATGGACTATGTCCGTAAATAAATAAATAAATCATTATCTTATTAACCTCATCATTCTGACAATATCCCATGTATTTAAAAAAATTGGTTGCAAATAAATGCGCTGAGAAAAGTAAATGTGTCACATCAAGCCCAACTTTTTCAGATATAACTCGTAACGACGCACAGTGGGCCAGCGCTCAAGGGAGGGCGGTTATAGCATGTTGACGTTGTGATAAACATTGAAATCATATGCTATTGTATTTTAAAATGCGTTTTGATGATAAATACTTAATAAAAACAATTAGTTTGTTAACTATATATACATATATGGCTTTATTAATTATTTAAAACTCTAAAATATGTGTAAAATTGATTGTGGTTGATTTTATAAAGAGTTTATGTATTTTGAATGGTTGGTGAATGCTAATAATATAATTATGTGTATATTTTAAGACTTTCTATTTAAATGTATTACATGATCACAATAAAGTCCCGTTAAACTGCTAGATAGCTGTTTTTCCATAGGGTTTTTCCACCTTTATTGCTAGAGGACTTAAATTTCAAATAGTTTTGTACTAGCATTATTATCTGTTTTCAATGACTAATTACTAATGGGAATAACCCTTATTATTATTAAATTGTGTTATTCCCTTAATAATTTATATTGTTGCTTAATTTTATTTTCCAGGTATAAATTTATATTAATAATTAATGTGATATTTGCAAATGCAGTAGATATACTTATTGTCTAATTTCTTAAATAATGGTTTATTGATATTTTTGGAATTATTCAGTGCGTAAACTAATAACTAATTACTTAAATAATTTTCAAGTACTATGCATCGAGTGTTTATTGCAATTGTGCAGGAATTTATGGTAATAGAGATGTTTAATTTGGTAATGATAAAATAATTGATAAAATTAAGAGATTTTGCTTTAAATTGTAATCGTTTATTCATCTAGAATTAAGGGTCAACCTTTTATAGACAGACGTGTTATTTACATAGATTTTTATCGGTTTATAACTTTTTATGGCAACTTAACATTCATGAGACAAATCAAAGAAGGGTAGAAAATATAAAATATGTAGTTAAGTCCAGTATAAACACGCTAACCTTCTACGTTTTGATCGTTTGCTACAGTCCTCAAAGTTCTTCCTGTGTCGAGCACTCGAAGAGAACGCCTCTTGACGCTGTTCTTGAACACCCTCTATCTCTGTAAGTCGTGTGACTCCCGAAAGTTCGCATTTTTCTGTCACATTCAACCAATCAGAATATTTAGTAACTAGTTTTCGAGCGGATACTCTTCTTCCAAAATACAACAAACCTCTTGCATATGTAAGGAATACGCTGTTGCAAGCCAGAAATGTTTCTATTTTCGATATCGGGCAAGGTTCCAGTCACCAGGTGTAAAACGTGGCAAGCTTTTTCTGCATCACTTCCAGCATTGGTCAACCAAATGTTAAACAAGTGCATCCGCGTAAAGAAGCACTTCTTGTAAAAGGGACCTAAAATAAAATTTTAAAAGTTATCACAAAACTATATGTACATATGATTTTTACGTAGAACGTCGTAAACGTCGCGGCGCTTGGATGACGCGTCCATAAACCGATTACCAACCATACGTATGTTTTTTCGTAGACCGTAACGTCTACGACGGTTTACGAACGGCGTAGATGACCCATAATTAAGAACAGAGCATGAATGTGCAGTAAAAAAAAAGTATCTCATAAACTGCTAATTCTAAAGAACATTTTTCATTAAATAACACTAGTGGAATCGTGTGGTAAAGTAGTTAAAAGTTTATGGAAACACAAATACAAATTTAAATATAACCAAGAAATTTATACGCGCATAGCAGGCGTATAATTCAAAAGCCTATCTATTTATAAATTTAAAATATTATAAAAATATTTTAACATACCTTCAACTTGAAATTCCATTGTAAAACAACACTCACAAATAAAAAATTACAACAAATTTGCAACGGCAAACACGGTGACTAATAAGGGCTCTGATAATAGTAATTTAGCACTTCCAGCAATCAGATCACTTTCGAAGCCGAAATAATAATAAAATCTTTGGCAAACCGGGATTGTATTTATACATGCAGTTAGTTTGGTAATTAAGTCTTACGTACAATAAAAACCTTATAATGAGGTCATCAATATTTTATGGCTATGACCTACCGAGGGACCACTGTGCGACGCCTCTATTAGAATAAACACATGTTTGAATTCGGAAGAATGTTGTCTTTATCAACATTGAGCACACTGCTTAGATGAAGTACCTCAGCCTCATCATTGATCCATACCTCAGATTAAATCTTCAAACTCAAATAATTGCAAACAAAATAAGAAAAATCATGACCTTTTTCAGAACGATACGAAACTTTCCCGACTTATAACATGTGAAACTGTTTTATTTTGCAGTCTGTCAATCTAGTATTGAGTATGGTATCATAGCACGGGGAGGTGGCACTTCATCTGCACTAGACACAATCATAAGGGCACATCAAACACTCAAACTTGAACATTAATATTAGGAATGTGTTTCACGTTCGGTAGGCACGCGCAAAAATGATCCTCACACATCTGAATACAAAAATACGTAAATGCTATGAAAAAAAGATTAAATACTCCACCAAATTTCTACGCAGGGTCCTGCAGCTTCGACCCGTTGGACGGCGGGCTTAGTTTGACTCCACCGGAATATCTTAGAGTTAAACGTTGAAACAGCTGTCACAAGAATAAAAACTAAAATACTTACTGAACTTAATAACATTATTGAATTAGAACTGAAACTAAAATCAATTCAGTTCTACGAATTAAACACAATGTCCCACTCGCTACTAAAACAATCATATTTATCAAGAATGCAATGAGAACCACCCTCCTTCAATTCCTCGTCAGGTAGTGATATTATTGTCTAGTCATACAGAGAACAGATAAAAGATCCCTTGTGTTAGTTGATTTATAAATTAATTATTTTTTATCACAATTTGCGATAGATTTGTCAAATTTCGTTTAGAAAAAAAGTGATTTTTAGGCATTTTTTCTATTTCAATTTATCCTTCCAAAATAATCTGATATTCTGACCATTGAGAGAAATGTTATTTGTTAGGGTTCGGTTGGTTTGATATGTCGTGCCTTCGGGGAAATGGTAGCTACGTGAAAGTTTGTCTGAATGTGTTTGTGAAATGTGGTGCGAACGGTTTACACCTGGGGCTATATTTACGTGAGGACCCCTGTGCGGATCTGTGGGGTCAAATAAATATAGTAGAAATGTGTTATTAATCATAATTGTCGGGGGTTTTCCAAACCGACTGTCACTTTTTTAACGTCAGTTGTGTTTTTTTATTTTGAGAATTTCAATTTAACGTGTCATATTGAATTTGAAGTGATGTCGAGTTGACGTTTAATAATTGGTATATGTTTTGTCATTTAACATTCGTTTTATTTAATGTATCCCTTTTCAGTAATAGTTTTCACTGAAAATCATTTATTAAATATTTTTTGGATCTTGTTTCCTCGACAGCCATATTTTTGAAGAAATATACCGATAGAAGTGTGCTGTAGGCAAGCATTTATTTTTATTTTGTTTTGGTCATTTGTACATCGAAGTTTACAAATGTTTAATTTATTATTAATTACATACATCCCTTACAACATTTTTATTATTCATTGCATTTTCTTCCTATCGATATGGGTCCTACAATTCAGTATGAATATATCAATAAATGCAGACTTTATGGTTTTTGGCAGCGCATTAAAATATTGCATTCCTTTATACAGCTATTTTGTGTATTTCCTCTGTCCTTTTTTCGTAGCCTAATTTCGTTGCACGTTCGTGTATTATATTTGTGAATGTCCTTGTGGTATATAATTTGGTTTAAAAAGTATTTTTGTTATAGGTCGTTTATTATTGTATGTATTCTGTTTCAACGGTAGCCAATTTACATCCTTTACCATTTTAGTTACTATTGAAAATCTATTTCGCCTAAGTATTACTCTCACTGGAGAATTTTAAGTAGTAAAAATGTGGTGCAATAATGTGAGTGAGTTTTTGTTCTGTAATTCTGTTATGAATTTTATGTAATTCTGTTACGAATTTTATGTAATTCTGTTATGAATTTTATTTACATTTTGATATTTAATTTTATCGATATATTTCTGTTCTGCCGATTGTGTTCATTTACTAATGCCATAAGGAAATATATAATTGGTTGTGTTTTTGGTTCACATAAAATTGTTAAAAATATAATATTCGTTGGTTGATTTCCCAAAGTTTAGTAATTAAAAAGAATAAACAAAAAAATAAAACATAATAGAAATAAGATTGTGTAAGTTTAAAATTATATCAGAGCTGTTTGAGAGATTTTCATGCTTCAGATTTTTTCAAATTCAAAACAGATTTTTTTGCTTTGCTCTGTTTCACCGATTTTATACAAATCATTAAATTTCAAAGCTAACAATATTCAACTCCTAATCCACTTCTCTTATTTTCCAAGTACTGTGAAACAACTGGCCCGTGATGAAATAAAAAAACAGAACTATCGCAAAACATGAATTATAACTTAAATTCTATTTAAAGCGGTCATTCACCCTATTCCCAAGAAAGGTGACCGCTCCAACCCGGCCAACTACCGCCTCATAGCGATCACATCAGTTCTGTCCAAAGTGATGGAACGTGTGATCAACGACAAACTGCTCACATACCTCGATAAGAACAAAATTATCAACGACCGTCAATACGGATTCCGGCGGAACCGCACGTGCGGTGATCTTCTCGCGTATGTGACGCATGTTTGGGGGCGGTGCCTGGAACGTCACGGTGAGACCCAAACGGTCGCACTAGACATATCCAAGGCCTTTGACCGGGTCTGGCACCGAGGACTTGTCAACAAATTGCATTCTTACGGACTTCCCGCATCCCTGTGTACGTAGATTGCTGACTTTTTAAGGGATAGGTCGATTCAGGCGGTTGCTGACGGTTTCACCTCTTCCTCGCACTCCATAAATGCTGGCGTCCCACAGGGATCGGTTCTGTCTCCGACTTTGTTTTTGTTGCACATCAATGACCTTTTGACATGTGCACCGATTCATTGTTACGCGGATGACAGTACAGTTCATGATTGCTTTTTGTTTGACAAGCCCCCAAAGGGCACACAAACTCCAACGGCTCGGAGGGCTTTGAAGCAGAGAATGGACGGTTATCTCGAGAGTATTTCCTCCTGGGGTAAAAATAATCTCGTCGAATTTAATGTTTCAAAGACCCAATCCTGTCTGATTACGTCTAAAAGGGATCCAAATGATAATCTAGTCTCCTTCAACGGAAGCAATCTTCCGAACAGGCCTTCCATTGATATGCTTGGTATAACTATAAGTGACCAGCTCAGGTACGGGGGCTCCATCGAAGTCCGAGTAAAGTTGGCCTCTCAGAAGCTGGGCGTACTGTACAGGGCCCGCAGATACTTTAATAATACACAACTGCTGACCCTGTACAAATCGCAAGTGCGGCCTACTGTCGAATTCGGCAGCCATCTCTGGTCCGGAGCCCCTAAATACCTGAAAATAACCCTAGACTCTGTGCAAAAACGGGCGGTCCGTTTGATAGATTCCCCAATCTTAACAAACGGACTGCAATCTTTAGAGCACAGGCGTCAGGTAGGTATGCTGTCCTTGTTCTAACGGTATTACAATGGAAGATGCTCTGAGGAACTAGCGTCATTGATCCCTTCGGCACCGGTGCGTAGTCGGGATACACGCCAAACGCGTGCCCAACATTTGTACACAGTTGACACTTGTCACATGAGAACGGGTCGCTTCTACGATTCGTTCTTAAGTTCAACAGCTCGGCTGTGGAACAAACTGCCGGCCTCTGTGTTTCCTCCCTCCTACAACATGGGACTCTTCAAGACCCTTGTTCACTCCTTCCTCTCCACAAAATACCCTCCACACAGCATCCCCAAAGATGACATAGGCCCTGAGGGAAATTATTTTCTTCAGGGCCTCCTGCGTAGAGATAATATAAAAAAAAGAAACAACCCGGCCTTAATCTCTTTAGTAGAAAAAGCTAATGACGACATAGTCTGTTGGTGGAGATAAATAAATTAAGCTTTTTGTTTGTTTGTCAAGCGCAACTTCGGAATAATAAATTCTTTCACAAGAAACGGAATATCGCTTTAAAAGGCACGTCCTCAGAATTACCTCTCAGTTATAAGCTGGGCTTTACAAGCTTTAAGCTTACAAAACTAATATTGAAAATTCAAAAATTAAAAAGACTTTCCAGACTTGTAAGACAGGATGAAAAATTGGCAGGATCTATTAGCTCGATGAAAGCTGGGTATTTAAAAGTTTACTTGTTCGAGATGTCCTTCGCGAGTTACGGTCACGGTTGTCGTCATTTTCTGATCAGATTTACAGTAAGGACTTCACATCTATTTTTTTCATCTTGGAAAACTTTACCCAGTAGGCTTTTTTACAGTAGTTCGTGGAACAATGAAAATTACTTTAACCGATTTAATTTGACAGAGCCGATGAGATTGAAGCTTTTAAATCAATAATTTCTAGGACAATAATTGATTGGATTAAATTTCCGATCTTTGGGTGAATTAGTAATCGAGTTAGAAGCTTATTGGGTCAGTATAAAAGGGCGGATATAATAATTGATGTGATCATTAGACGGTATTTAGCTTGATGGATACCCAAAGTTATTTGGTGTCCTTTCGTTTTATATTATTATTGATACTGTTTAAAATATATACTTTAGACCAATGATACTCAATTTTTTTCTTCTGCGGGCCACATTCATATGTTTGTAAAGCTACGCGGGCCGCAACACTATACTGGTATGACAAAAATATCATGAAACCCACCACCCCCGTTTTTTTGGAAAACCATTTGTTTGAATAACCATCAGTGTTGCCAACGGATCTTGGCCTAATGTCGCCGTTTTTCAAACATTCAGTAGCCAATGTAGCCGAATTTCAGTTGCAGTAATTCTAATGAACTCACATAAATTCTGTCCACATATTCCCCACAAATATTCTACGTGAGCTTGATTCCCCCTTTTATTATTCGAAATTCACACTGAAAACTAAATGGCAGAAAACACATGCGACTTTATTATTATATTGACACTGAAAGAAAAAAGGGCGTAGGCGATGATTTAATCAAAAATGAGCAAAACATACAGTTTTGATCGTACAAAATTGAAATTAAAATTGTATTTACTAATTTTTTAATACATTGTCGTTTACGCCCTTTTGACTTTCCGGCATCGATATAGTCCCACCCAGGCGTCGTACGTTCAATTTATCGACTGGCTAAGTCCTCCATCATAACACAAGCAACATTTTCCGCTTACTGTGGTGGTAGTAGAAGATTTTCAAATATTGTAATGTTTCTTGAAATCCCAGAATGTCTGTCGTTATTTAAAAAAAATAACAGTTACAATCCATACTCAATGTAATATTGTAATAAAATATTTGATTCAAGATATTATCAGTACGATAGTTTACAGATTAAATACTTAGTGCCACTTAATACGATGATTGACAAAATTAATAATGTTCTCTACAGCTATTCACAATTCCCCTGCAAAGTCACATTTTGAATAAATTTGAAATTATTTTATCTTCAACCAAAAATAAAATAAAATTGTCTAAATTTGAACATAATAAATTCATAACAAAATATAGGAGTTTATTTGTATTCATAACAAGCGTATTATTTATATTCCGCGATAATGAGGTTTCGTTCAGCGCATTACATGTTTATTATTTCCTCTGGTTATTTCCCTTTGCGGTGAACTTCCGGTAGGAGAATCTCCGCTTCCGGAGGGCGATAAGGTTGCGCCGGCGGCGGCGGAAGGAGGAAGGCTGTTATTGCGTACTTTCAGCACTTTGCATGGACCTGGATACTGAAATCTGGGGATGGGGACCTCTGGCAATCATTTTTCTTTTCTGTTGTTGGGTAAGATACAAAAGTGGAAAGTTATTTGTGGGACAAATTGAGATTGTCCCAAATGTGACAATAAGTATTTTTTAAATATTCATTTCCAATAAGTATTTATAAAATTTAATTACAAAAAAAAATCATCTAATGTCCTTTTTAAATAATATTTTTGACGTGTTAAGAAGTTTGGACACGACTATTTATGGACAAAAAGATCTTTATACTATTTTTCCGCTTTGTTATTAATTACAGGACCGGTTTCACCTTATGATGGCCATCCTTAGATTGGTCATTACTAGAAAAACAGAAAATTATAAAGGTGTTTTGCCACGAAAGGTTTCAAAATTATAAAAAAACATGAAATGTCTTTCCTTATTTGTCTTAAGGTTATTGTCAAACAGATATAGCCAATGATACATTGGAACAATTTTGTTTTTACTTTAACCGTTAATGGTTTCAGCAATATTCTAGCTAGTAGAATTATTCCTCTAACTATAATTTATGTACCCAATAAGGTCAGGGGTGGTAAACAATGAATTTATTACAATTCTGAATTTGGCTATTACCAACAGGCACAATTACCAGGTTACAGGTTGATGGATTAATTTACAATTTCTTTAGAGAACACTCTACTTGAATTGTTTACAGTTGTGAGGCAGATGTCTATTTCTATTATTATTATATTCTTGTCAATATGGAATTTTTTATTGATATTTGTGTACTGTAAATTAATTAAAGTAAATAAATTATAAAATAAAACAAATAAACAAATATTATTATTTTTAACTTCTTTATAGTAAATAAACCAATATAGACTTTATAAACAATTTTTTTAGTATTTTTATCTAATATCTGAATATTAATGCCTGTTCACTTTTAACGTCTTCCAAAGTAAAAGTAGAGATCTACTCATATTGAATCGAGTTGGGAGGCTGCGGGCACTATTCAGAAATACAGACACACATTCTTTTAGCAGGATTTTTCTTTACTTTACGTGTAAGCGTCCTTATGACTGGATGTTCTTGAAGGACAATCATTAAAAATATAAATTTTTACCAAGCTACACGGAGAAAAATGGGTGTGGCTGACTTATTGGAATCCTGTTCAAACAAGATAGCAATCTATATCCTGATAAAATAGTAGTCCATTCAGAATATATCGGAACACGATGTGTTTTTCCTGAAAAAATATAACGATGAAATGCGAATATATGTATGAACACGTGTTTTACCGTCCACATAACACATTAGCGTTTTACTGATAATTTGCTAGGAAATCTGTCAATTCATTCGTTAAAGGCCTGCAGTTACATTTTCAACAGGAATACGAATAAATTGACCAGATTTTTAATAAATTAGAATTATTTTGTATCGGTAAGTTTTCTCCCATTACAAATAATATCACCGTGTTGGAAATATTGCTACAAAAGAATGAAAATAAGCCTCGAATAAATCTGGTCATTTCATATAATATCTTGATATATTTTGAAGGTTCTATTTGGCGCCCCATCGACAGCTAATCTCGGCCTTCCATTACGATATGAAAATGCCAATTTTGGTGAATTTTCCCATATTAAATTCCACAAGATAAACCTTATGTCGAAAGAAAAAATTAAGAAAGGAAAGCAAAAACATTGGCCTTGAAAATATGAAAAATATATTTTTATGGCGTGAACTTTGGAAAAAGATTAATGTTTTAATACATATTAGGTTTCTTGTGAAATGTTATTAAAACACTTTTGATTTAAAAGACAATTATAATATCTACACTTGATATGATTTGATATTTTCAATTTACAGGGTGTTCGGGTGTAAAGTGCATAAACTTCTGTTGGTCATTCTACACGATGCTAGAAGTAAAAAAAATACTTTTTTTGAAATTAAAATTTTTCGTCTGTTAAAAAAATATTTTTCCGTTTAAGAATATTATTTCTCCATAAACTACCTTAAAACTTGAAATTTATAAAAAAGTTAGTTATCTTTAATACTTGTACTATTTTTTTATCATGTAGAAATTACCTACCGAGGTTTGTGAATACCCCCGGACACCTGTAGTGTATAGGTACAAATATTAAATCAACATTAAACTTTTTTTTTATGTAGGGATGCCCCTGTGTGTGGGTGAAGTTAAGGGAATGGAACTGTATTGGTCAAGAATATACGAATGTTTACTGTTTGTACTATACGACTGTTTGTTTCCTAAATAATAAAAAAATAAAATAAATATACTAAGATAAATTTATTGTTTTCATTGTAATAGCGCTCTATGGTAAATACGTTAGTTTTTCTTGTAACATCACTATAACTGTAATTTTCACAACAAACGAAGCTAACAAATCAGTAAAAAAACTTTTTATGGGTTTAAAAAGTTTATCAATTATTTTACAAGCAATAATTATTCGCCTGAAACACTCATCCACATTGAAAAGTCTCCTGATAAAAGATACATGACGCCAACGGGACTCGAACCCGTGTCCCTTCGATTTCCGGTCGACAGCTCTGACCACTGAGCTATGGCGGCTTATCTCTTATCCGCGAAATAATTCAATATATACTAGTGTTTCATTCAACAATTACTGCTTGTTACATTTTTATGCATAAAAAATCTTGTCTTAAACATTAGTTTACCAAAAAAATAATAATTAAAAAGTTTATATTTAGTACATCTATTGAACCTTCCTACCCAAGAACTGGAGTCAACAACTCTACCTACCTTGCTAAATCCCGATTGTATTGATTTATTGCGTATATTAACTGCTGTAATTTCATCGAAATTTTGATAAATGTCCTCGTGTACGCGTTTTATCTACTATAAGTTAATTGAATGCATTGTCGTCGACAAGAAGTCTATTTGTCGTGTTTTAGCTTGATTGGAATACAGGAAATGGCTTAAATGAGTATTTCGGGATTTAACATTATATATCAAATGATAAACACGTCTTGGGGAAAATGTATTTAATATTTATGGAAAAGACCAACACAGGACTTTTTCGACAAACATATGTTATCTTGTTTATTCCAGATCTCAGGGAGGGTGGTGCAGTCCCACAAGTTCAATATAATACATAGAATATAAAGTAAAAATAAAAATATTGTAGTATAGAAAAGAAAAAGAATATAATGAATACAACAATTAATAAAATTCAAGAAAATTATAAAAAAGATAAACTTTTAGACATCAATGATATCAGGAATTGGTTATATCGCTTGTAAATGGAACCCTGCCAGAAGTGAAGTGCTGCCATCACAAGGGAGTGGTGGCTCGTAGCTAGTCGCGTTCTGTAGCTTGTAAATGAGACCCTGCCAGAAGTAGGGTGCTGTCATCATAATAGCATTGCATCACTAGCACTTGGCTAGTCGCGTTCTGTAGCTGGTCATCCGTTTTCTGATTAGGGCTAGGAATTCGGGAAAGCGCCCTTCTTCGAACATCTCAGTGGCACTGCAGTACCGGGACATTCCAAAAAGCTTTCCCTCACATATATTTGAGGGAATTTCTTTATACCTTTTTACTTTCCGAATGAACTCCCAGTCACGCCCCGATATAAATCGCCACTGATTGTTGTAGTAATTACTTATTTTTACAATAAATCACTTCCGTTAATGAATCTACTGAAGCCGTACTACTGCTAGTAGTTCCAGACTTCTTTAGTTAACAGTTTAATTACACGTGTCATAAACAGGTCTATTAACTCGAAGCAAATAACTTCAGGAAAACTGTGTGTAAAATTATACGCAAAATCTCAAGAAAGTCACGTTAAGTTTATTAATCATTGTGATGCAGGAAGCCGAATAAACAGACAGTCGTTTTTCATGTTCTCAAGTTAATTGTCATCTGTGTCTATTGTTTTCAAGTTTAATTTATGGAACTCCATTTTATGTTTATCTTTTATCAGTATTAAATTATTAAACTATTAAATTAATAAACAGTTTATTTATATATAAACAAGTTCTGCTATTACTACGCGCGACAGCTGTTTCGCCTTCAAGCTGTGGTTAGGCCACTTACAGACATATATTTATATTGTTAAAAGAAAGGAAAAAAATCTTCTTCACCGAAATAGCTGATCGAAAAAATCAGCGGTGGGTACACAAAAACTTGAATAGAATAACTAGTTAAATGACTAATTTAAGAACTAAATTCTTTCATTTGGTCTCCTAATTTTAACTTTAATTGCTCACAAACCGAAAAAAAATACAGTGTGTGGCAAGCCTACGCACGACGGAAGTGAAACTTTTATTATTCTTCTCTCTCTCTTTTCATTTCATTCTCTCTTTTTTTCTGTCTATTGACATATTTATAAGTAGCATATGATAAAAAAAATTAAAAGTTATAAAAATATGGGATTCGAACCCGGGTCCTGCATAACGAGTGTCGAACGCTCTGCCTCTAGACCGCGAGGAGAGATATTTTGCGCGACGCGGCGTTATCGGCCTTGATTAGTAATTTTAATGATTCAAAATAAAAATAATCAATCAAAATACCGAGCGACTCTACCGGCTCGATTTGTAAGCTATATTTCGACCAAAATATCATATATTATATTTCACAATTAATTAATTTAAATAATATATAGTATATTTGCGGCACATTCCAGAGTGGAAGATACTCTCAGTATCGCCCTGGTGTAAGACCACCATTCAGAATTGAAACGTTGCTTGAAATGGCTTTAGCCGTGTTTGGTGACCAGATCTGAATAGCCAGGTACTTCTCCACCTTCCTCTTCCCATCTCCCTCCCCTCCCCAATACCCTCAGCCACACAACATACCCCAATTGGGGATGCCATAGTCTCACTGGCTCCAGACGGGAGCAGTTGGGACTCTTGTGCGGTATTACTGTAAAAAAAATATATATATACCTAGGTACCGTAAATTAAAGTAAAGGTAAATTAACAAATTTATGTAATTTTTTAGTATATTATTACAAATCGTTGATAAATAAAAATAATTAATCAAAATACCGAGCGACTCTACCGGCTAGATTGGTAAGCTATATTTCGACCAAAATATCATATGGATACCGTAAAGTAAATTAAATTTAAATTAACAAATTTATCTAATTTTTTACTACATTATTAAAAAAAAAAATAAAAGTTATAAAAATATGGGATTCGAACCCGGGTCCTGCATAACGAGTGTCGAACGCTCTGCCTCTAGACCGCGGTTATTACGTATTCGACCAAAATATCATATAGTCAAAATATCTAAAAGTCTTTTATCACTTTTAAAAAAAGCATTTTATCACTTTAAAAAAAATTATTATTAAAAAAATCACAAAAAGAAAAAAAATAGTTTAAGCGGGGATCGAACCTCGGTTCTTCACGACGAGAGTCGCGCGCTCTGCCTCTAGACCGCGAAGCTGAGTTTGGAGAGCGACCTAAAAAAGGTATATAAT
The DNA here is from genome assembly GCA_026573805.1 of Hesperophylax magnus. Lineage (NCBI taxonomy): Eukaryota > Metazoa > Arthropoda > Insecta > Trichoptera > Limnephilidae > Hesperophylax > Hesperophylax magnus. Next base: position 876,003 of record JAIUSX010000018.1, read on the forward strand.
ATTGGCTAGGCTCCTATTCGACGGCCGGCATAGTCCAGTGGTAACGCATTGGACTGCCATTCCGAAGGTCGCGGGTTCGAACCCGGCGTGCGCAAATAAATTTTATTTGATTAATTTGTGTTATTTCACAATTAATTAATTAAAATAATATATAGTATATTTGCGGCACGTTCCAGAGTGGAAGATACTACCAGTATCGCCCTGGTGTAAGACCACCATTCAGAATTGAAATGTTGCTCCAAATGGCTTTAGCCGTGTTTAGTGACTAGATCTGAATAGCCAGGTACTTCCTCACCTTCCTCTTTCCCTTCTCCACTTACCTTCAGCCTCACAACATCCCCCAATTGGGGATGCCATAGTCTCACTGGCTCCAGACGGGAGCAGTTGGAACTCTTGTGAGGTATTTACTATAAAAAAAAAAAAAAAAAAAAAAAAAAAAAAAAAAAAAAAAAAAAAAAAAAAAAAAAAGCGAAATGATCACGGTTTTTCATGACGATCATGAGTTGGTTTTACTCCTGTCCTCGAAATTGCATAACGCGCGTAAAGAAGTTTCACTTCAATATTCTAAAATATTTTTCACAATATATCAATTTTAAAAATTGGTATTCCTATAAATGAAATGAATTGTGTAAATTCAATTTATTGAAATTATCGGAAAGGCGAAAAATATTTGATCTCCTTTTATTCCATAAACTTTGAAATAACGAAAGCGGTAAATGACAGAAAAAAATCTATTTTTGATACTGACAATTCGTGGTGGAATTCCATTTCAATGATGCAATTAAATTATTTGTAATAATTTTCCAGTTATTTTAATTTTTGACCATTACTGTTTTCAGCTAGTTATAGCCATCTTCAAACTGGTACAAGTATTCCTTAATCAATGGTTTGTTTTAAAACCATTCACGTAAGGTATTCCCTAAGTAAACTGTAAAAGTATTACAAATAATAATAAGCAATAATTAGTCGCCTGAAATATCAATACAAATTGAAAATATCTCCCGAGTAAAAATAAATGCCGCGAACGGGAATTGAACCCGTACCTTCTGATGTACGGGTTCAATTCCATCAGAATGTACGGGTTCAATTCCCGTTGGCGCCATTTATTTTTACTCGCGAGATAATTTCAATTTATAATGATATTTCAGGCGACTAATTATTGCTTGTAATTATTTGTTATCTTTTGTGCTATGCATAAAACCTTGTCTTATAAACATTAGTTTATCATTAAAAAAATAGTTATAGTATTGCCTGTTGGCAAAAACCAAAAAATTGGAAATTCAGCTTTAAAACAGCACATATCAACTTAGACGAGTAAATCCATATAATTATAATCAAATCATTGTATACCGTCCTCGTGAATCTGTGATCTATCTGAATAGGCTGAAGATTGCTATAATAAGCTGAAACCGCTAGTGGTAAAAATCTAAAAAAGTTTTAAATTTGTTACAATATATTATTGTGTACAAGGAGATGGACTTGCCGAACGTCCAAGTGGTGCTGCCAAGGTTTATTATCTATGTGAGGATACTGTGACAGCGCTTAATTAGCAGCACACACGTACCTGGACGGATGACGAACCTCGTGCTGGCACTGTTGGTGGGCGCGGTGCACTCTTTCTCTGCAGCAGCTGGTCCAGTTTCCTCCCCACCTGGGATTCTTGCTGCAGAGTCTCCATCATCTATCTTCGTCGAATGTCACAGCGGTGCTGCCAAGGTCTGGAATCCATGAGAGGACATTGTGTCAGCGCTCTATTAGCAGCAGACACATACCTGGACGGATGACGAACCTCGTGCCGGCACTTTTGGTGGACGCGGTGCACTTTCTCGCTGCAGCAGCTGGTCCAGTTTCCTCACCACTTAGGATTCTTGCAGCAGATTCTCCATCTTTGTGTCACCTGTTTCTGTAGGTACTTCATTTTATTTAACTTTCAATTTCAATTTGTAATATTTATATTTTTTTTTTGTAATATCTGCATTAACTGTAAAGCGCCCCTGAGGTGATATCTCACAAAAGCGGCGCTATACAAATCATCCAATAAATAAATAAATATTAAAAAAAAATCAATGGTTCTGCCACTGAGAGATCCGTTGTAACCTCTTGCCTAATACATCAATTGTTTATGAACCAGACGGAGAATCTGTAACTGGTTTCCCCATAAACTAAAGTAATACATGATAGGTAAAACTTTAACTTTATGTCTCTTCCCCTTCTCTGGTGTGTTATCTTTTCCGCATTTGTTGACAACATTAAACATTTTGAATACTGTCACAAAAGTTACTTTAAATTTCTTTTCAAATTTATAAATAACCATGCAGAATTTTCCCCATTGGCCACAATTACAATCAATATTAATCACCATCTACTAAGAAACCCGAAACTTTCCATATTCCTTTAAAAAGAACCAACTTAACCCTTTCCCAACCTCTTGAACGAATTTGTCGACTGTAACATTATAACATCAACGGAATGGCAAGATACCGGATATATTTAGCGATATATCACAGAGCTTCACTAAATTTCTCGAATCTCTTGCTTTCGCTTGACCCAAACTTATTTGTCTCTAGTTTTTATTGTTGTTGGTTAACATATATATATTGTTATATTAGCTGGTTTTCATTATTTGTTATTTAATGTTTATTTTTCATGCCTACCCCTGCCTGTTTGTGCAAATTATAAATAATTTTAAAAAATTCACTTCACGTTTCCACTTTTTACTAGTTTCATTATATTAATTTTACAAATTCGCAAAACACCAAAGGGTATTTAAAATAATTTATTCATTTAAAGAATTTTCACCAGTCTTGCGTAGTAATAATATTATTAATTAACGATTACATAAGATGAATTAGATTTTGGAATTATGTTAATCCTGCTTAGATGAGATAGGTTAATATTAATATGTAAATACACGTACACGAACAATGGATCAACGTGAATTAGCATTCAAGGGGCGTAAAGGAAAGTTTATGAACATAGGTTATGGTGTGTAATCCTTATCAGTGTATTATGTTACCATTCTGTGTCTGCGATCCCGGGAAAGGGAGCAACTCGGTGTATGAGTGTCGAAGCACACTGTAGTTGAATTTATAGGCATATATAATGACACGCTTCCTTTATGTGACATGAGCAATTTTCCAAAATAATTTTAATATTTTAATCGGTTGAGATTTGCGAAAATTCTCAGATACTCAGTACCTACACATACACAATTCAGAATGAATAAATGTTTGAAAGGACAACAACAACGCCCAATAACCAGAAGAGAATATCCAGGCACTAGTCAACCCCAACCCAGGAAGAGGAGGTAAAAATATTCATTTGATTCACTCTAGTTTTGAAACCCACGGCCCTGAGCCAAAGAGCTTACTGCTTTTGACTTTTAAATTTTAACACCAACAAGTTATTATGAATCCCATAATTGTTTAAATTTTGTTTCTACCCATATTTTTAATTGTTCATTCTTCACGAAATTCTTCATTTAGAATCATTAATTCTATTCCGGCGTTTCACTAGGGACCTCTCGGGACCTTCCGCTGTAAGGGCGTGTGCTCTAATAAAGTATGTAAATAAATACATCCGGCATTGAGTCCACAAGCCATGAAACTTTAAAGTGTGAATTTCAGGCGATGCACTTTGACGTATAATATCTAGAATCAAACTAAATTAAGTACTCCTTACGCAGATAGCTATAAGGTTGAAATTCCCGCTTAACCCCGGCCGACTTGTTTTGATTTATGCAAGAAAAGACATATCCGGGTTTGTAAGTGTGAGATTTTGGACTTCAGAACATTTTTACAGGCATTATACTTTTTTCTAAGCTTCTAAAAAGTCTTTAATGTTTGATTATAGCAATGATTCGACTCGCTGTATAATTTGAGAGCTTATGATCACAGGGGCCTATCTTCAAAAACTGGGGTTTAGAGTTAAACTTGGTTTCGGTAATACCACAAACATATATATATATATTTCTTCAAATTTTGCAAATTCACTTTGTGGCACCATTTTATAAATAAAATAATTAAAACACTTTGTTTTTACCACGATATTCTTTATTTTTTATACAAAGTCAACATGTTTCGAGAACGATGTTCTCTTCATCAGGACAATTATTGTACTAAAAACTAAATTGTCAAGTATATAGAGACAGGTGTGGGTAGAAAAGGAAGTAGTGTGTGGGGGGGGGGGTGGAGGGGAGGGGTGAGAGGTGGAAAGGGGAGGCGCTTAGAAGATCAAAGACAAAAAATTACAATGGAAATATGTTTAAGACAGGGTTATTCACAAAATTAATTTGATTATTAATAATATTTAAATTTCTATTGACATTTTTCCTAATTTCTAATATTTCTAAAAGGTCTAACTGAAAACCACGAGGATTAAGAAACATTTGAGAGAAAAGAGGATTAAGGAACATTTGAGATGTCTAAATAGCAATAGCAATAATTATTCGGAATTTGCTAACCATCTAATTAAATTCAACCATTCATTTGACATAAATACTGGTTTTAAAATTTTACACACGAATGTTAGTAATCGGATCCTTCAAGATGTGCCCAGGAGATTGGTGAAGTCATCAAATCGGCGATGGATGGCTTCATACAATCGACTACTAAAGAAACTGGTGTGGGCTCAAAGCCGTGGTTCAGTCGACAATGCTCCGAAGCAGTTCGACGAAAAAACGCGGCTTACCGAGCCTACAACACATCTCGAACGCCCGAAAGCAGATCAGCATACAACAAATCGGCAAAGGAATGCAAGAGAATCATTAATAGGTCAAAATTCGAACACGACCTGCAGATCAGCAAAAAGCTGGCTGCCTGCCCGCATGGCAGCAGAGCATTCTGGTCGCTTGCGGGCTCAATAGGTCGGAATTTTTGCAAACCCAGTTTGCCACCTCTTACCAGACCTGACGGCTCACTAGCAAACACCGCCACCGAAAAGGCTAACCTATTAGGGAAAATGTTTGCGGAAAACTCGACCCTCGACGACGGAGGTGCTGTTCCGCCGTCGGTTCCTCACTGCGGCTTCTATATGAAAAAGCTGAGGATCCGGCATCGGGATGTACTCCACGTCATACGGGGGCTCGAGGTTAACAAAGCTAGTGGACCTGATGGAATACCTGCCCTGGTATTGCAGAGGTGTGCTGCGGAAATAGTTCCAGTTTTGACAAAGCTCTTCAAAATGTCCCTGAAGTGTGGCACTGCGCCCTCTGGTTGGAAAAAAGCGGTCATTCACCCTATTCCCAAGAAAGGTGACCGCTCCAACCCGGCCAACTACCGCCCCATAGAGATCACATCAGTTTTGTCCAAAATGATGGAACGTGTGATCAACGACAAACTGCTCACATACCTCGAGAAGAACAAAATTATCAACGACCTTCAATACGGATTCCAGCGGAACCGCTCGTGCGGTGATCTTCTCGCGTATGTGACGCATGTTTGGGGGCGGTGCCTGGAACGTCACGGTGAGACCCAAACGGTCGCACTAGACATATCCAAGGCCTTTGACCGGGTCTGGCACCGAGGACTTGTCAACAAATTGCATTCTTACGGACTTCCCGCATCCCTGTGTACGTGGATTGCTGACTTTTTAAGGGATAGGTCGATTCAGGCGGTTGCTGACGATTTCACCTCTTCCTCGCACTCCATAAATGCTGGCGTCCCACAGGGATCGGTTCTGTCTCCGACTTTGTTTTTGTTGCACATCAATGACCTTTTGACATGTGCACCGATTCATTGTTACGCGGATGACAGTACAGTTCATGATTGCTTTTTGTTTGACAAGCCCCCAAAGGGCACATAAACTCCAATGGCTCGGAGGGCTTTGAAGCAGAGAATGGACGGTTATTTCGAGAGTATTTCCTCCTGGGGTAAAAATAATCTCGTCGAATTTAATGTTTCAAAGACCCAATCCTGTCTGATTACGTCTAAAAGGGATCCAAATGATAATCTAGTCTCCTTCAACGGAAGCAATCTTCCGAACAGGCCTTCCATTGATATGCTTGGTATAACTATACGTGACCAGCTCAGGTACGGGGGCTCCATCGAAGCCAGAGTAAAGTTGGCCTCTCAGAAGCTGGGCGTACTGTACAGGGCCCGCAGATACTTTAATAATACACAACTGCTGACCCTGTACAAATCGCAAGTGCGCCCTACTGTCGAATTTGGCAGCCATCTCTGGTCCGGAGCCCCTAAATACCTGAAAAAAACCCGGCGGCATTTATTTTTACTCGCGAGATATTTTCAATTTTTATTGATATTTCAGGTGACTAATTATTGCCTATAATTATTTGTTTAACATTTTTCTTAGTGACACGAAGCTCCATCTCGTACACATAGTCGTTTAAGAGATAAAGTTGAATAAAGCATGCACTTGGACATACAGTTTGGCATATGAGCATTCCAATATTTATTTGCGTTTATCTCAAAACTATGTTTTTGTAGATAGGCCCCTGTGATCCTTAACTCCCGAATTAAAGTTTTAACAATATTTATAGACGATTAAATATTTAAACCAAAGGCAAACGATTTTGTATTACTTCGTATTATAAGTCTCTAACACTTTTAATCAAAATTAATTATAACTTAACATCCTCAAATCTTTGCTAAATTAACCGTGAAGGTTTCAACAAAAGACAATACTCGGTAATAATTGAAAAATGTATCAAGCATTTCCGTTCCACTTCTAGAGTTTTAATTTGTAAAGTGTTTTCAGCAAAACAAGATTGTCTCGAGCTAATTAGCCTTCATGACGATTCCCGTTAAAAATAAAATTACCATTATCACAGATCACCCTGGAGATCAGTGGCGGTGGAGTTGGAAAAAATTTCCCAAGATTGCCCAGGACTGTGAAAGACGTTCAAGGAATGTACCCAAGGCTTAAAAATATTTTTTCCCACAAGTCCCAACGTAATGGTGAAATTTCAAGGAACTTCGGAATGCTTTAGAGGTATTTTATGTGCAGTATATTTATTATTTTTAAGTTGTCTTAGAAATAAATGCCATTGTAGAAACTAAATAAAATTATTTTTCAGATGTTTTGTATTTGAAATAATAATCGTAGATATTTAAATCCAAGTAATGGAATTATAATATTGAACATGAAAAAACGTTCGAATTATCAAATAATTCTATATTTGAAAAAAAACATTATTTTTGTGTAGGGAATTAGTAAGAAAAAAATTACTTCACTTTTTACGACTTTATACAATAAAAAAGAAAAATACATATACTTTTTGGATTTTATTCATGGAATCAAGTATAAATATTTTATACTTGAGAAGAATAATTATTTCTCTTTCCAATGAAAACACATCACATATAATAAAAAGATAATTTATATAAAATATGATAAAATACACTTTTATAATGAATGGAAAGCCCAGCCAGATCTGTCTTTCAGAGGCTTTGGATGTCCTTTAGAGGATGATTATGTTTGTGGTTAGTAATGTCCTGCCGAGGATTGAGGTGTTGAAGAGACATCTCGAAAAATCCTCACTTGCGCGCTAGGTCGTGCGCATTGAGAAATGCATTAATGGACTCTGATAGTCTATTCGCGTTTATGATCGACCGAATTGCTTAAATCGATAGTAAATTCTAGTCGCCCTAGTCGAATAATAGAAAAATACATATTGTAGCTCTGCAAATGTTAATTGCTTGTATGTTTTAAAGAATTCATTCAATCACAGCTTCGACTACTATTTTCACTTCAGTGTGTTTCGGGAATATCTGGTGGGGTCCGTCCCCATTTCCCACCATGAAAAACCGCAACTAACTACTCTATAATACCTACTCTCCACCAAAGGAGTGTAGAAATAGTGGCATCATCCACTATAATTTTTTGTAACACTTTATCAACCATTTTCCATAATAATCACCCTGAATGCTGAGCGACCTCCTTCGTTTCTTGCCTCATTTACCCAAGAAAGGTTTAGTCAAATTACTCCGAAACATGCATATAAATTTAGTTTGGACAGCATCTTAATGGGCAATCAGGATATCTTGCATTTGTCATAGCCGCAATCTCACGCAATTTATTAGCACGTAAAATTCAGACGAAATGATATATAAACGGTTTTTGAGGAGAACAAACGTAATTTAACCTTATTCAAAAATTGGTTGAGTTTTTTGCTTGTATTTTTATTAATGTGAACACTGCACAAAATTTGCAGCTTCTCGTAGCCAGTTGGACTACGGCATCCCCAATTGGGGTATGTTGTGAGCATTAGCGTGCATTGCTCTTAGATAATACATATAAATTATAAATGAAAATGGCCGTATTATTATGACGGCCACATAACCATATTATTATTGAACGCCTCCGTAGACGAGGGCTTGCGCATGCAATTGCTTTTTATTTAAATTTTGATTTAAATTTTAATTTAAATGTAAATTTTAATTTTAATTTAAATTAAAAAAAAAATGTTAATTTTGATTGAAATTTGAATTTGAATTAAATTTTAATTTTAATTTTAATTTTAATTTTAATTTTAATTTTAATTTTAATTTTAATTTTAATTTTAATTTTAATTTTAATTTTAATTTTAATTTTAATTTTAATTTTAATTTTAATTTTAATTTTAATTTTAATTTTAATTTTAATTTTAATTTTAATTTTAATTTTAATTTTAATTTTAATTTTAATTTTAATTTTAATTTTAATTTTAATTTTAATTTTAATTTTAATTTTAATTTTAATTTTAATTTTAATTTTAATTTTAATTTTAATTTTAATTTTAATTTTAATTTTAATTTTAATTTTAATTTTAATTTTAATTTTAATTTTAATTTTAATTTTAATTTTAATTTTAATTTTAATTTTAATTTTAATTTTAATTTTAATTTTAATTTTAATTTTAATTTTAATTTTAATTTTAATTTTAATTTTAATTTTAATTTTAATTTTAATTTTAATTTTAATTTTAATTTTAATTTTAATTTTAATTTTAATTTTAATTTTAATTTTAATTTTAATTTTAATTTTAATTTTAATTTTAATTTTAATTTTAATTTTAATTTTAATTTTAATTTTAATTTTAATTTTAATTTTAATTTTAATTTTAATTTTAATTTTAATTTTAATTTTAATTTTAATTTTAATTTTAATTTTAATTTTAATTTTAATTTTAATTTTAATTTTAATTTTAATTTTAATTTTAATTTTAATTTTAATTTTAATTTTAATTTTAATTTTAATTTTAATTTTAATTTTAATTTTAATTTTAATTTTAATTTTAATTTTAATTTTAATTTTAATTTTAATTTTAATTTTAATTTTAATTTTAATTTTAATTTTAATTTTAATTTTAATTTTAATTTTAATTTTAATTTTAATTTTAATTTTAATTTTAATTTTAATTTTAATTTTAATTTTAATTTTAATTTTAATTTTAATTTTAATTTCAATTTCAATTTTAATTTTAATTTTAATTTTAATTTATTATTTTTAGTATTTTTTATATTTTGATAGAAAGCAGTCACTTTGTGGTTTGACATATTAATGAAAATAAAACAATTACTTTGATTATAACCACGAAATTTTATTTATTTAATTTGTTATGACCGACCGGTTTCGCTTAGCACAAAGGTCTTCGTCTTTGGTTGTTTTTAAGTAGTAGAGCATGCTTTTTCCTATAAAATAGATAATTTTAATGTCAGCGAGAGATCATCTATTTGGTCGTCGCAGGCTAAGAAATTGGGGTCGCCCCTCAGTCCACTTCTTGCAGAAATATTCATGGATTACATTGAAAAACAAATTTTAAATTCAATCTTTAGCAAACACATCATTTACTATGTTCGTTATGTTGACGATATTTTAGTCTGTTGGAAAGGTAACAACAGACAATTAGATCTTTTTGTCACATTTGCTAACTCCATCAACCGTAAAATCTACTTTACGGTTGAAAGAGAGTGTAATAATAAAATTAATTTTTTAGACCTAACAATCGGTAGAGAAAATAATAAACATACTTTTGAAATTTTCCGTAAGCCTACGTTTACAGATACAACCATTAATTATAAATCTTTACACCCATGGTCATATAAATTATCTGCCTACCACTCAATGGTACATAGGCTTAATAACATCCCACTCGACAAGAAAGCATACGAGAAGGAAAAAAATACAATCCTAACTATTGCTAAAAATAATGGCTTCAAGGGTAGAGACATTGAAAAAATAATTAATAATAACAAACACAAAAATAACCTTAAATTAATTTACCCAGCGACTAATAATAAGACGAATAATAAATTCGGGTGTTTAGAATTCATCGGACAGACATCTAATAAAATGGCCAAAGTCCTCAAAAAGTGTGGCTTAGATATTGCATTCCGCACAAATAACAACTTAGGATCATCTCTTAAAAACTCAAAAAGTAAGGTACTCAAATTACAAAATAGTGGCATTTATAAACTCCAGTGTGACGAATGCAACGCTGTTTATGTTGGACAAACGGGCCGGTCCTTTAACACTAGGTTCAAAGAACATATAAGATCTTTTAAAAATATAATAAAATGCAATCTCAATTTGCTAAACATCTCCTAGATGAAAATCACTCATAATAAACCAAATCCGTTACACGTACAAAATAAAGGCCGTAAACTGAATCTTTTAGAGCAGTTAGAAATTAACAAAAACTCTTATAATCCGAAAGCTATTCTACTTAATGAACAAACAAATATAATTCGTTCATCCCTACTAGAAATCTTCAAACCTAGTGCAAATATGAGTGCACTATGAAGTACTTAATTATGCTATTAAAATAACCCTATGAGTCATCGTTTGGGAATAACTAACATAAAGACATTCAGTCAAATTTAAACATTACACTAATTGGGGAAACTTTACTGGGGTATTAACCATTAATAAGTTCTAATATTTTACTCAGAAATCAATTAAGAAATCAGTAATTGAAATGAAAATACCTACCTAGAAATAATATAAATGTATCGTCTGTAAGTGGGCTACCCACAGTTTGATAATGCCTTCAGAGGGCGAAACAGCTGTCACGCGTAATAATAATTACACAGCAGAACTTGTTTAAAAATAAACTGTTTTCATAAACCCAATAACAATATTATTGAATATATAAAAAATAAAAAAATAAAATGGAGTTCTACAAATTAAACCTAATAACAATAAATAAATCAAATGCTTGTTTTATTTGTAAATGCGTATTTAAACAGAAGTTTTACGTAAATAATTACCGTTGTTTGAATAAATGAAATTGTACGTATTTGTAGATCGCTCTTATGCGCTCTGTCGGCCAATAGGGAAACTACTCCAGCAGCCGGTAAAAGAGGGATTGACATTTTTAAGGAACCTTAGAATGTTTGATTCTTGACAGACGTCAAATATATAAAACGTAATTGTGAAGAATTTTTACTGTAATGTAATTAATCCAATGGCTATAACTTTCTAAAACATATTTTCTTCGATATTATCCAAAAATTATATGAGCAGAAACGATGCTTTTGAAGAAATCTGGCGATCCTATGAAATCGGGTCTTAATTTTCAAGTTAGCGGAATTTACCCGAAACAGACAATTTTAATTCGACCAATCAGAGGGCCCAGACCGTCCAGACGCTAGCGTAATAATATTATAGATATTGTGCAAGGAGATAGTGAACCTATATTCGACCAAGGCCACATAACTAGTTGAAGAGAGAAATGCCTGCAAGCACATTATTACGGAAGTAAATACTGTGCCTTCTGTGTTTTCTGTCGACGCCATGTCCGTCTTTCCATACATTTTAATTTTCAGATTGAAAGAGTTTTGAAACTCGGGCAAAGCCAATAAAGTAAAACTAGTAATGCACTGAAGACATAAACCGATAGACGTGTGTTATGGGCGTGTCTGGTATGCCGATCCTACTTCAGGTGAAAATGATCAAACGTCTTCAAATTTCTAAAGCTTTCTCAAACAGATACATAATTTGAAGGGCTTGTTCGGAACCTAGGAATCGAAAAAGTTTTCTAAAACAGATAAATAATTTGAAAGGCTTGTTCGGAATCGCGGAATCGAAAAAGCTTTCTCAAACAGATAAATAATTTGAAAGGCTTGTTTGGAACCTAGGAATCGAAAAATCTTTCTCAAACAGATAAATAATTTTAAAGGCTTGTTCGGAATCAAGGAATTGAAAAAGTTTTCTCAAACAGATAAATAATTTGAAAGGCGCCTTTGGAACCTGGGAGTCGAAAGACCTTATTGACCACCTTCTGCAAAACGTTCATTTCCACTGTCCAGTACGTAACTAATAAAAAACTAACTACACACAACATTCACTTTTAAGAAGGACATGCACAAAATACAATAATATGTTTTCAGACGCCGATATTTTCCATCTGTCCTTAGTTCAGTTTTCTTAACGCGTATTGAAGAAAATTAAATCCCATTATTAATTACGAATCCTCTACGCCTGCTGTGTGTAAAATATCCTAGTTATTTTCTCATTACCATTATGTTGTTTTTATGTTTTTTTCTGTATAAAACATAAATTTTATGTGGAAAATTTACTGGTTCATGCAAACATGTAAAATGTAATTATTTAAATAAAATATGAATAACTGTTTGTTTCCCCAATAAATGAAATTAAAAATTAAATATTAAAAGTAAATTTGTGACAGTAATTTACGTTGGTCCCAGTTTGAAATTTGACATTGTGATGATTTATCCGTTCACCCACCAAAACATGACAATATTATTAATTTGAAGGCGTTTTTAAATAAATTGAATTAATATTGTTTAGTATATAGTATACCAGGTACACATATTAAGCAGAAGCCAACAACCCTAATGCAGCAAATAACTCACCAATTATACGCGCTTTCACAGCGTATACCCACTAGTGCAGCAAATAACTCACCAATTACAAGCACGATCACAACATATACCCACTAGTGCAGCAAATAACTCACCAATTACAAGCACGATCACAACATATACCCACTAGTGCAGCAAATAACTCACCAATTACAAGCACGATCACAACATATACCCACTAGTGCAGCAAATAACTACACATTTTCCATGACTCCTTGCTAACAAACAAAACTAAATCATTATAATTACTAAACCTTATCTATAGTCAATTACGGCTATTTTAATAATTCATATCGACATTCAAAAGTAAATATTAAGAACAATTCACATACCAGATGAAATTCAAAAAAAAGTCAAGAGAAAGACCGTAAGTAAGAATTAAATTTCAAATCAATATTCCCAGCGGTTTTCAAAATTGTTGTCACTTCGATTACACTTGCAAGACGCTCCCAGCAATTTTCCTTTCACTGTCCTGCTATTCGCACATTATGCTTTTAAAATAATAATTAGATTTTCTTAAACTTCAACGTTGTCGTCAACATGACTCTTTTCCTTAACCCATTTTTGTATAGTTCTACCAGGAGTACAGAAATAGGAGTGGGTGGTGGAACAGTAGGGGGCGGGTAAGGGGTGGGACTAGCTTCGTCAGCTGTTTCTCGAGCCATTGTGGAGTAAAGTTGGAGGTATCTACACACACCTGCTAAGGCTTCCCGGTTGCTATTGGCTACTTAGTAGGCGACGATATTGCCATTATAACTCTGAAATATCAAAATTTTACATTATGTGATATCAGATCTCTTTTTGTCGATCAGTTTTTTAGATGATAGAGTTGGTTCATGAATACTTAAGAACACAGGAAATGAGGTAATACTACGAGTATTAACGCCTGAATTGGCATTATTTTTAACGTAAATGGTGCTATATAAATCATAAAAGGGTAGTTATGACTTGCCTTAGGAAACGATCCTAAGGAAAATAATTACTACCCTTTAAAAAAAAAACATTGTCAGAGGCACACAGTAAAAAATATTATTTTCGATATTCTGTTCGCTAGAACTGAGTGATTTTAAAAACTTATATTATTAATATTATGCTGATTTATATATAACACTTAGCTAACTTTTCTGACAGAAGAAAGTTTGATAAAGAATTGTCATTGAGATAGTGACGTTTCTTTGGACCAATTGTATAATTCCTTATTTGGTATTTTAAAAAAAGTTATGTAATTTTTTTAAGGTTTACAATTAGGTACCTTGGTATTAAATTGCCTTTCCACTTACTAATGTGATGATTCCAGATCGAATTTTTTTTGGACGTGAGGTACAATCAACTGTTCACGGAACTACTAATTTAGTTTCACCAGGATCGTGTATGAATTAATTATTCCAAAATTAATAAAATGACAAATCAAATATAAATATTATTTTTTTGACAGACCTTGCCCAATTGCCCTGGAAATTGATTTTTTTACTGTGAACTAAAAAAAACATCGCTTTGTATGCAGCTTCAGTTTGTTTTCATTTCATTTCAAATAATAAAGATAGGATTATATCAGAGTTATATTTGATGAAAAACTAGACTTTTAATACTAAACAACAGTATGAAAACATTAGGATATTTACTAAGGAACTATTAAAAACTTTAATTCACTCCCCGCGAAGAAAATTATATTTGTCCCATTAGTTTGTAGCCAATTCGAGTATTATTCAGTTATTTGATCACCTCACCACACAATTCACATTGAAAAATAATTAAAGAATTCAGCTAAAGTTTTTACGATTTATTAATTTTAAGTTAAATATCCCCTTTACCAAATTACCTACCATTTTTATTAAATATCATACTCTTGAGGATCAGCGTAGGATAAGCGATATGCTTCTTCAAAATTGTCAATTCAGAACTCGACTCTTACGAACTTCTGAGTCTGGTCAAATTACTCGACACGCTAGACATAAGGACGTATTACAATGACACCATTCACAAACAAATTATGAGGCAAACTAACCAATTCTCACCGAAACAGTTTAGTAAATGAATTGTTATTTAAATATTCGATGTTTATAACATACTTCAACATTTTATTGATGTCAAGATATTATTTCTGATAATTTCGGTAATGTAAAAATTTATTTTTTTCTACCGTTGTTTATAACCCTTACGTACATTTTTTTTTACCCAATGTAAAAGCCCCGAGGGCGTATAATAAGATAAGATAAAATAAATTCCGTGTCTATAGGTGTACATTAAAGAATTAACTTTAAAATGGTTTCCAGTTTTAAACAGTTATACTAATTTCATGATTCTGGAGAACGAATTGAATTTGGTGAAGGTAATTAAAATAAATTATGGTAGTTATTAATATCCATGTATTATGTAATAAAGTAAATAAAGCACTTCGTTAGAGTGTTTTCTACATAAGTCTTCAATTTCCTGTGGCAGCACACATTAGGGCTCAAATAGGATTATTAAGGATAATATTCTTCTCATTATAAAACATGTGCTGATCTAAATCTGAAAACATTTCTCATTTCCGATCCCTTCATATATATTTCAGCAAACCGGGGAATTTTAGATTGCTCACCGTGCTTCAAAAATTACCAAGACAGTTTCTTCAAAGCGTTCATACAGTCCATTCAATAGTCTGAGGTTTTTTTTAAAATCAATAAGTCGTTCAAAGATTTTTGATATTTAGGGAGAACGCTATCAATACAAGGAAATGCCATGTATGTTATAACGGTAGTTCATTGGAAGGTAGTTACCATGAAAAACCAGCCGCTTAATTTCGATGCCGATTCAAGCAACGTATCGTTTCGGAATTCCGATCTCTCTCCAGCGCGATTCTGGAACGTATCAGGAATACACTACTTATAAAGCATTTTATTTTATGTCAATTAAATGGAAATAACACATTTTACTGAAATATAAATAATTTGCGCACGCGCGCCGGGAACAAAAGTCAAATATCGCAACCGCTCAAAAGATATATTGGATATAATTTGTCACATTTGTCATTAAATAAATTTTTGGTATTTTTTATCGAGTTACATTGATTTTCCTTGTTTCCTATGGAGAGACTTAACGTTAGGCATACAAAAAATGCAAAATACCCCACAAATTTAATCAGTTAGATGAAATTTTTCCATTTGTTAAGAAAATTATTGATGGTTTAAAGAACTTATTTGTTTTCGTGAAATATTTATCATAATAAACTTAATTTTATAATAAAACTTCTCATTAAAAAACGAACAATGCCTTCGGCAGACGGCTGAGGTTGTACTGACTTACAGAGTGGAATGAATATGATGTGGTACCTGCTTTGCTAGCTTACCCCCTCACACAGCTTTGGTAAAAGTATGGTTTCAACTGTAATAATAATAACATGGCATTTATATAGCGCAGTTTAGTGTCATTTCAATTCAATTGCGCTTAACTACAACAAACTTAAAAACGGTAATTCAGTATTAGTGGTAATGCTCTTAAAATTATTCCTACAGTGTGCCTTACCCAATACAGAGCTAATATTATAACACTAAATATACTGTTAATACAAAGTGATGACAAAACTTAGAATAACAATAACAGCAGGACAGGACAAAACAAGAATATTATAACTAAGACATTAAATAAAACAGGAGGCAGTTTGTCCTCAGAAATGAGAATCTTCTGAGCAGACATTTTGAAAAGGTACAATAAGGAAGCAACCGAAACCAAACAATTACCCGAAGTTTTAGAATACGGCTTATTATAAAATATTGAAAAGAAGTTAAGATTTATAAATGACAAGGTTTTTTATAATTTTGTTTTTAAAGGCCGTTTAAATCTTCCAACGTGCAAGGAATGATATCTTCATGTTCAAAAAGACAGTTTTAATCTGGCTCTTTTATTGTTTTTTTTCATCGTATGCTCTTTTGTAGGTTTTGTACGAAAATAAAAAAAAACTAAATAATTTATTTTGTTTTTTAAACAAACAGCTATTATTCATAGAGACAAGTTGTTCGATTTTCGCAACAGCTCATCGTAAAAATCATTGTGTCTCCCTTACCGACATAGTTAGAAATATGAAATAAATGGTGTAAGTTAGAAAAAAATACGAAGCTTTACATTCAAATATAAAAGTTAACCACAGAATAACCAAAATGTAGACCTCTTTAAAATCAAAGGTTCCGACTGCAAATTGAGAACAAATTATGAAACTTTTTTATTGATTATTTCTATATTAAACGACAAAAACTGAGATGGCAGTAGTGTTTAAATCATTTCTCGAATAAAACTTAAAACAAATATTTTATTCGTCATAATTAATTTTAATTAAAAAATTAATGATTATTTCTAATAATAAAATATGAACTTGCAACTGAAAAATTTGCAACTGTTTTTTAATATCACAATTTATTTGAATATTATTGAGAAACACAAATAAATACAATTTCTCCAACTTTCTGACTGCATCTTTAAGAAATGTAAAAGTCAATACACCAGAAGCTAGTGAAGAGTTTAGGCCTATATTTAAAAAGATACGTGGAGGATGGTTATTTTAGGATTTTAACTCCCCTGCTGGCAATGGGAGGGTTAAACCAGGGGTTGTCAGTGTGTCAACAGGGTGTTCACTGAGTGTTTGAGGCTGCATAAAGCAAAGTTCTTTCATTTCAAAATCCCGTTACTGTGCACGAAAGGTACTCCACTCGCGAACCTCATTTTTCCTCTCTCATCCCTCATCCTCATCTCGTCATTCTAAACGATGAAACTCTTGCCCCATTACAGTGGAACTGAATGACGACGAGCATTATTCTGAATTAATTAAACAAATTTTCTAAATGTGGTGCTGTGTTTTCGGTGATTGTATAAAAATTTTAATATTTTAGTTTGTTAAATTATTTATAATAAAAACACATAAATTTGTTTTTGACCACGATAGTTTTATTTTCACTCTACCGGTTTCGGAAGATCCCTTCCTTCGTCAGGAGAATATTTAAAACTAATCTACTACACAAAATATTGACACATAAATACAAAAATGTTAAGTGTTTGAGGGAGATGTCGACAAAGTGGAAGGTGTAATTACGGGAATTCCAGGAAGAACAGAGCGGTTAACTGGAAATATGTCAAGAATAGGACTATAAGACAGATTAATTTGGTTATTTATTATACTGGAGTTATTATTGATGGATTTTCTGATTTCAAGTGCTTCTAAATTATCTAATTTTTTGCCTTTATTACTACGGTGAAGAATTTTAACCCCTGTATCTTTATTAAAAGTATGATCGGTGGAAATGAGATGATTGGCAAACTCCGAAAAATTATTGTTATTTAAACATCTTAAATGTTCGGTGATTTTAATATTTATATTTCTAGTTGTCTTACCTATGTAGAACGATTGACAATCATTGCAACATAGTTGGTAAATGCCTGAGTGGCTAAATTTGTGATCTTTATCTTTAGTATTTTTAAGTAATTTTCCCAAGTTGTTATCAGTATAGAATGCGGGTTTAATGTGGGTAGGCAAATTTTTTGTACTAAGTGAAGAAAAATTGGATATTGTATAAGATTTTACGCCATTGACAGGGATTTATGATTTTATTATTAGTTTCAGGTGTACCAAATAAAAATGTATTCGTCGAAATGAGTTTAAGTTTCTTATTCAGGATTTTATCAATTAAATGTGTCGAGTAACCATTATTTAGAGCAATTTGTTTTATTTTTGACAGTTCAATTTCGAAATTAACAGCTGATAGTGGGATTTTTACTAAGCGGTGTACCATTGAATGATAGGCAGAATGTTTGTGTGATATCGGGTGGTTTGACGTGTTATGTATAGTTATATCCGTGAATGTCGGTTTACGATAGATGTTAAATTCAATTGTATTATTTATTGAAGTTAGTGTTAAATCTAGAAAATTAATCGATGCATTACTGCCTACCTCTACAGTGAATTGAATTTTTTTATGAAATGAATTTATAAGAAGAAGGAATTTAGTTAGTTGCCGCTCTGTTCCCGTCCAGATACAAAAAATATCGTCTACATATCGTTTCCAAGTGAGAACATTATTTAAGAGTGATGACTTACAATTAAAAATCTTAAATATTCTCCTGACGAAGGAAGGGTGTGATGACTTACAATTAAAAATCTTAAATATTCTCCTGACGAAGGAAGGGATCTTCCGAAACCGGTAGAGTGAAAATAAAACTATCGTGGTCAAAAACAAATTTATGTGTTTTTATTATAAATTATGATGAGCCACAAAGTGAATGCTTTTTACAATTATGTTAAATTATTATTTGTATTTTTTAATACTGGAACAACTGCTCCCAACTGCCTGGAGCTAGTGGAACTATGATATATGCAAATGGGGTATGTTGTGATGATGGAGGGAGTGGGAAAGAGAAAGAGGAAGGCAGAGAAGTACCTAACTATGCAGATTTGATCACCAAATAGGTTAAAACCATGAAATAATACGATCGATGGTCTTTCACAATGGCAATATTGAGTGCATCTACTTTTATTTATTTATAATGTTAAGTTGTGTTGACATTTATGTCGCATAGTAAATATGTAACAGCGTCTGATTTTAGGGAAATGCGGATATGTCTGCGTATATGTAAATAAATTCCGATAGAATTCATTGTCATCGACGCTTAGTCAATCTTCCAAGTTGAAGCTAAATCGGATTTGGAAAATGGGTTAATTTCCGCTTCCATAATTTGCAAGATGTGACATTACCACATTCTGATAATACCCCTGAAAGCCAAAACAGCTTCCACAATAATAAGAGAGGGGAAAATAAAAACACATTTGCATATAATGCCACTCTCAATGTGGCATTACCACATTCTGATAACACCCCTGAACGCCAAAACAGCTTTCACAATAATATGGAAGTGGAAAATAAAAACACATTTGCATATAATGCCACTCTTAATGTGGCATTACAACATTATGACAATACCCCTTGAACGCCAAAACAGCTTTCACAATAATATGGGAGGGAAAAATAAAAACACATTAGCATATAATGCCACTCTAAATGTGGCATTACCACATATAATAATACCCCTGAACGCCAAAACAGCTTTTACAATAATATGGGAGGGGAAAATAAAAACACATTTGCATATAATGTGGCATTACAATATTCTGACAATACCCCTGAACACCAAAACAGCTTTCATAATAATATGGAAGTGGAAAATGAAAACACATTTGCATATAATGCCACTTTAAATGTGGCATTACAACATTATGACAACACCCCTGAACGCCAAAACAGATTTCAAAATAATATGGGAGGGAAAAATAAAAACACATTTGCATATAATGCCACTCTAAATGTGGCATTACAACATATAATAATAAAAAAACAGCTTTTACAATAATATGGCAGTGGAAAATGAAAACACATTTGCACTCTCATTTCATTTTCTCACTCTCATTTGCCACTCTCATTGTGGCATTACCACATATACGTCATATACCCCTGAACGCCAAAACAGCTGTCACAATAATACAAAACTAAAATACTTGCAGAACTTGTTAATGGTAAAATTTGGTTTCCATGTTTAAAATTTAAACCATTTATTTTTCGTATTCGTAATAATATGTGATTTACATAACATAATGAAATAAAACTTCCATCTAAACGAAAACCGAAGGCGTGTAATCAAATTTATCTCCTTTCTAACTACTGTAAAGGAAAAATAGATTTCTACGCATATTATAATATGCCCTAGTGGATACCAAGGATTTTGAAATCTAGCGTATTTGAAAATACAATGAATAAGGTTTGAAATAAGTGAAGTGTCAATTTTCTCCGAAATCCGACCTAGTTTGACATTTGGTATTGAGCTTATATTAATATAATTAATTCCATTCTTTGGTAATCAAAGGTCAGGATGTTATTCATCTCGTTGAAAAAAATATTTATTTTTGTTTATAAAACAGAAAAGGAATATAAATGTTTATCTTACAACAACTTTGACGAAGTTTATTCCTCTTGAACATTCAGAAGGCCCGAAGCTCCTGTGTAGTACAGACCAAATGTAATTACCATGGTAACGACTGAAAACGGCACGACCCACCCGACACAGTGAGACCCGACTACGCGGGATGTACTAGCCCTTCAAAACTGCACTGTCTGTTTTGATGAACCCTAGACATTACTATTTGTAACAATTTCCAGAGATTTTATGGTGATTACATCTGAATAGCCAGGTACTCCCTAACCTTCCTTTTCTCATCTCCTTTCCCTTTCCACCCCCTCCAACCTAACAAAATATGCCGATCGGGAATGCTACAGTTCCATTGGCTTCGAGCGGTTGAAGGGTACATTTGAGCGGTATTTATTATATACTGAGGCAGCGTAGCCATATCGCAGGAGCAGTTATGAAAAATACTATAATTGACTTAGAGTCGCGAAATGTTTTCATTTGACCATTTTTAAGATGGTGTCCTTTTTAACCAAGTAGTAAAGATCCTTTTTCATATGTTCATAACGTGGCGTTCAAACTGCCTGAAGATATTTTGTAAAAAAGAATTATAGTCATTGAGTTTTTTTTTACACAGACTTTGACAGATTTTAAATTTAAAAAAGGTAGGTAGATGAAATTAATAGTTTTTTATTAAGTTGATAGGTATTTGTGTACCACTATCTAATTACAAATGTTTACATTTAAGAGGAAATTCTGGTTTTGATTTATTAAATAAGAAAAGAAAAAACAACCCATAAAAACAAAGTTTTTTCTCTAATACATCATTTTTACTAATATTTGAAAAGTCGGGACCAATCGAAAGTAGGACCGACATTTATTTCATTTACTAAGTACTGTAATTTCATTAAATTTCAGAGAAATGTATATACGTTGACAGAATGCATTGTCATCGGTAACAAGTCTTTCCGCCGAGTTTCAGGTCGATCGGATGTGGGAAAGTGGATTAATTTCAAGTTCAATTTCAATTGGCTAAGATTTCCAAGATTTGAATTCATTCAATCGCGAAAACAAAATCTAAATTCAAAAAGATTTTTTTTTTGATTATTGAAGACAATATTAGCAATTCCTAAACGAATATTTGAAACAGAAAAATCAGAAAAATATACGGTCACATCTAGGACTCGAACCCAGGACAGTCCAAGATGTGACCGTATCTTTTCCGATTTTTCTGTTTCAAATATTTGTTTGGGAATTGCTAACATTGTCTTCAATAATTAAATATTACAAATTTGAGGTTTTACTCACTAAGTTATTCCAAAAATCAAATAGATGTAATTAAAAATAGAGCAATCCTACTTTGGAAGCTAGAGAAGCTAGGTCTGCTGTTCACAAAATTACTAGAATAATAATTTAATTAAAAAATATTTGACAGTTCTGTGAAATTTACTTTATATATTAAAATAAATTTAAATTTACAACGGTACACGTTACAATTAAAACCACCCTAATGAGTTTGAAAATATATGTTTATCGTGATTGTTACTTTTACTCTTGTTAAAAAAGATATTTTTAGAATGTTTTTCAATATTTTTTTGCTTAACGTAATGTCGTAACACTATCGTCCCAGCAAGTAAAGTAAGCTGGCTGTAATAAGTGCATTATACTCTAGATATACCTCAATGTCTTCCATATTCAATATCCAATGCAAACTAGATGCCTCCATCTTCTGCGCAAAACACATACGTAACACAGATTATAAGTTACCTGATAATATTGTAACAGAAGCAGGGCTGCGACAGAACTAAATATCGATCCATTTTTGTATGTTCACCAAGCATTAAGAAGAATTCAAACAATCTCAAAGATATTTGAAGCATTAAAATTGTGTTTATTACAGAGAATTAAAAACCTTTCAAAAATTTAGTACTTGAGCGCAAACTTTTCACTTTTTGCGTTAGCAAATTAGGAATTTATTTGGTCGACTGATCTGAGAAAAAGGCAACAGAAGATTCTTTCGAAGTTTTAATTAAGGTTTTATTCATTTAAGATAAAACGGTCTCTTTTGTCTTTATTTTATCTTACTATTGATATAATTTTTTAGGCTCTAAATTCAAAATAATTACATTGCTTACCTATAGTATTTAGCTACCTTTATTTGAAATTTCTTTTTCCGCATTTGTTCAATATTATAGTACCAAACTGCCTGAAGATATTTTGTAAAAAAGAATTATAGTCATTGAGTTTCTTTTTATGATGAATTTATCAGGTAAATACAAAGTTAAATACCTACTTTCAAGAATATTAAATTTATAATTAAATAAGAACCTTTAAAATATATATTTTTTAAATTGATTGGAAAATAATCCTTACCTAATTTATTATATATTGAACGACAGATTTGTCATACATTGACAGTAAAAGATTTATAATTTTATCCTTTTTGTCATTTGTGATAATAAAACAAGTGTAAGGTTATAGAGAGTTAATAAATATATCTACTTTTTAGAAATTTCATTAAATGGCATCATTCCATCTGCCAAAGTTTTCAGCCACCCATAAGCCGTGGCCTTCCAAGAGGAAAGGTATATCAATTGAGTTATCAACTTTATTAAAACTAAGGACGGGTTGTTTCGGAGAATCTGAACAATTCATCAAATTTCAACGTTCATTTTCAAGTTCTGTGAAAGATTTTTTCAAGTTCTGTTTTTATTTCAGTTTTGTCAAGTAACTAGTCTACAATGATATAAAAACAGAACTTGAAAAAGTCTTTCACAGAACCCGAAAATGAACGTTGAAATTTGATGAATTGTTCAAATTCTCCGAAACAACCCGTCCTAAGTATTGCAAGATTTGAATAACATCAGACCTGGTTTCCAGGCTAAATCTATTCGTTGCCTCAAGTAAGAAAGATAAGTTCCATGCCTCCACACATAGATATACCTGGAGAATTTTTTCCGGATTTTAAGAATTTAAAATACGCGAGCTTTTTACTGTATATGAAAGCTCCTAAAACATAAATCACTATAAAGCTTTACTCCTTACAAAATAATATTATATTATTAATTAGGCACACCAGGATAAGCAACAAATAATGTAAGTTGAAGTTCCACGAACGTTACTTAATTGAACGTTTTCATCAAATTAGGACTTTGATTGCCTTCCGAAATTTCATTCAATAATGTCAAAGAGCGTTTCCTTTAAGGTAGTTCGATAACGGTGAATTCTCTGAGTTGGCTCACTCGTATTAGTTGTACTGGCATGGGTTCTTTAGCTGTGTTGCATTAACTCCTTGGATTTATTATAATTATACTTCCCATGTGAAATTAACATTAATATTCCTGTCAACAAACCGACAGTTGGAAGATGGAAACTAATTTTCTTGTTTACTTAATAAATACATATAATGTAGAAAGTTGGTATGCTTTCACAAAATGTTACAATATTTTCAGGAATAAAATCATTCGTCAAAAAATATCCGATGACCATTTGTAACTAAAATCAAAGAAAAGAAATACGATTTGATTGAAAATTTATAACCATAAGTTACATTATTATTTTAGCTTTATGGAAAGCTTTGTTGAAGTGCGCTACGTTAAAGAAATCTGGTCTTATGTACGAAACTAGCAATAGGTATGTAACTTTTAGTTATTTAGTCAAATTTTATCAAGTACACACTTTTTATCGAATCGTTTTGTTTGTAACACACATTTTCGTCAAAAGCGATGAAAAACAATATGCTGTGCAACTCAATTACAACTGCTGTCGTGACGAAATTACACAGGCGTCATTTCCATTTTTGGTAAGTTAAAATTATAGAATTTTATGCTAAACAGGTTGTGTTAGGTTTTTAAATAAAAACCAGTAGGTGTAATTCTCTCCACGTTCAATTTCGTCCGTGTGTAATTTCAGCAGTGTTATATTAGTACAGAAACTATTTTTTTTGTTATTTCGACACTTTACCCTATGATATACAACTATGATATTATCATTGACTAAAATAACTACGCAAGGTAGGTATGTTGATAATTTAAGGTAGATAATATTGCAAATTTTCTTATGAATGCTGACACCAAAATTCTAAATAAGCATGCAGGTATAATTACCACTTGGCTACAATTGAAATTAATTGCAATCACTACCTTTTAATAAGTGACGAAACTTTCCATGTTCCTTTACAAAGAACCAACTTAACCTTCTCCCAACCTTTTGTGCGAATGTGTCGATTACATAACATCTAAAGTTGCAGTGGCAGGATTCCGGATGTATTTGCATTAGCCCCCAGATCTTTACAATATTTCACGAACCTCTTGTTTTCACTTGACTTCACTTGAACCAAATATTATTTTCTCTTTTTTTTGTACTTATTGTTTTATTTTTAGGTTTTGTTTTACACCGTTAAAAAATCGAAAGGTTGGTATTTATTCTTTGTTAGTTCTTTCATTTTTTAAATGTTAACTCCTTTATCTGATGGGTAATTTTTTTAAATAAATAATTTGTTTATAACACTGTGCTTTACATACTAAGAAATAGTATAGTATTATTTATCTGCCTTGACGTTGGCACGGTTGTGTCAAAACTAGTTTACAGTAAAAACGTATTTAATTTTTTTTAATCTGTACCGATTTCAAATATTTCGTAGCCAATTGGTGACACTATTATGATTCTTTATTATATGGTTTTGGGGACCCTGGCGGGCGGGCCGCGCGCGCTGTGCCGAGCGCCTGTTCTCCTGCCTAGCGCCCCATGCCGGCGTCGAACAGTTACCAGCGACGCCCGCTATCGACGGAGCTCCGTCGCGACGCCGCTCTACGGCTGAGCGCTGAGCGCTGTGCGGCTCAACTTTACTTTGACTTCGGATTAGTTTGTCGTTGTTTTCGTTGTCGACGCGGCTCGTCGTGCTGCTTCACTAGGTTTTTTTTATAAATTTGTGTATGAAATGTGTGATTTTAGTGAGTACTTGTGTTATAGAAGAAGTTGACGAAGTCTTAAATGTGATAATTGTAAATTGAAAGTGTTAGATAAGAATGATAAACATATTAATTTTTTCAAGCTCAATTTAAAAGTAAAAATTAGTTTGCCAAAAGATATATGTATATTATTTTTATAAGCAATAATTGTTCGCCTGAAACACTCATCCACATTGAAAAAATCTCCTGATAAAAAATACATGACGCCAACGGGACTCGAACCCGTGTCCATTCGATTTCCGGCCGAAAGCTATTTAAAGCTATTTCCCGTTGGCGTCATGTATTTTTTATCAGGAGATTTTTTCAATGTGGATGAGTGTTTCAGGCGAACAATTATTGCTTATAAAAATAATTGTTATCCTTTGTGCTATGCATAAATAAAATCTTGTCTTAAAAACATTAATTTATCAAAAAAATAATATATATGTATATATTAAAATCAAATTGATATTTTAAGATTTTTCTAAAAAATAATTTTAAAACTTTTTAGATATGTTAGAAATAATGTGAAAACAAAAAACAAAATATAACTCAATTTACACAATTTAAACGTAAATTACGAATACGAATATTAAAACATAATACGAAAATGTTATTTCATTAAAGATTTTGTGTGATAGTGTATTTTTAAAAAATATAGTTGTTTTTGTAAATTTGTGTTCCAGTGAAACCAAACCAAGAGCTTATTTTCATTAGGTTTTTTCATTACATTTTTTTTTTAAATTTCGTGAATGAGCTGTTTTTATTTTGTAGATGTTGAATTAATTCTAAGAGTCAGAGAGCAATAGTTCTGTGAAGTGTTTTCAAATACAAAATCAATGAGTTTAATGTGCTGTGGAAAATAAATAAAGTTTATTGTGTTAGAAGCAATTTGGAATAATGGTGGATCCGGAAAAAATTCCCCTCATCAGGATTGAAGTAAGTTGAATTAATGCGTAAATGAGTAGACACTACTAAGTAATAATTATTTTTTTTTAAATATATAATGTGTAGAAATAATTTCAAATCATCAATACAGGTACCAAATCGATGTTCAAAAAAACTTTCAACGGAAAATCAAGATTATTCTCACAGTAAAATATTTAAAAAAAAAATTTTTTTTTGAAATATTTTGTGTTGAAAAAAACTTTCAACACAAAAATCAAGATTATTCTCACAGTAATATATAGACAGTGATACTAAAATAAAATGGAATTGTAACACTTCACAAGTATAAAGAGCGTACTTACTTTGAATGTGGGGTAAATTCTATCAGCGAAAATTGTTGAAAATCTAGTTGTTCAAATATGATTTTTGAAAGTGATATTATTTATCAATTCGTTGACGAGAATTATTTTTGGTTGTTGGTAGTATCAACAAAGCAGAGTACTTATTGATTACATTGAAGATTATAACTTTTATATTAATATTACATATAGATGTTTGAATTATTTATGTACCGCCATTTTCGTGGAGAATTCACCTCAAGGATGCTTTACAACTTAATTTATTTATTTCTTCATATGAAGCGGTTACTTTGTGATGTGACATTATAATTTAAAATTAAACAATAACTTTGTAAACATCACTTATAGGTAAATACTTAATGCCGACCGGGTTTCGCTACAACACGTAGCCTCATCAGGGCAGTATAATACTAACAATCTAAAAATTTTAAAAATAAACATGTGTGGATTTCACAGTAAGTGGACAGTCTGAGCTACAGTGGAAGAGGTAGGGATATGTGGGAGATTGAGGGGCGAGTGTTCTTTGTCAATAGGGAACAATCTGAGTATAGGGCTTTTATTAAGGTTTATTTGTCATCTCATCGCCGACATATTTATGGACAATCTAGAGAATAACATTTTTAACTGTAAATCGCCATTATTAAGGAATTTGTTAGTGTGGAAGAGATATGTCGATGATGTTTTCTGTATTTGGACAGGTACTGAGCGCCAACTTGATTCCTTCCTAAAACTAATAAACTCTTTTCATACAAAAATTAAATTCACAATAGAAATAGGAACTAATTCTAGCTTAAACTTTTTAGATCTCACCCTATCAATCATTAACAATAAAATAGAATTTAAAATCTATCGTAAACCCACTTACACTGATACAACTATTAATAATTCATCTAACCATCCCATCTCCCACAAACATTCTGCTTTCCATTCCATGATCCATAGATTAGTTACCGTCCCGTTATCAAATTCCAACTTCTTATTAGAATTAGCGACGATTAAACAAATCGCGATTAATAATGGCTATAATGCAAATATGGTCAATAACATCCTAAATAAGAAATTAAAAAGATTATCGACAAGTAAATTTTTATTTAACAGCTCCCCTCATAATAATAATAAATCAACTAATAATAATCAACCTCAACAATGGCGTAGAATTTTGTACATCGATGATTTCTCTCAAAAAAGCATAAAAAACCTCCCACCAGATATCAAACCAGCTTTTTACACTAACAATAGTATAAGTAAATTTTTGATGAACGTTAAGGACAAAGAACATCCGTTAAATCACTCAGGTATTTACTCACTGCAATGTAGTGACTGTCCCGCGTTTTATATAGGCAAAACAGCGCGTAATATCAAAACACGAGTCAAAGAACACCTAAGATGTTTATCCAGCAATGGGTTCTCCGAATTTGCAAACCACCTCATAGAAACCAACCATACGTTCGACAAAAATACTGGCGTCAGTCTATTACATAAAAACGGAATAGGTCTTAGGTTAGATAACTTAGAAGCGCTAGAGTTAAGGAAAGCCAAAAACGTCAATAGCAAAGTCATCAACAACCAAATAAACCTTAATAAAAGCCCTATACTCAGATTGTTCCCTATTGACAAAGAACACTCGCCCCTCAATCTCCCACATATCCCTACCTCTTCCACTGTAGCTCAGACTGTCCACTTACTGTGAAATCCACACATGTTTATTTTTAAAATTTTTAGATTGTTAGTATTATACTGCCCTGATGAGGCTACGTGTTGTAGCGAAACCCGGTCGGCATTAAGTATTTACCTATAAGTGATGTTTACAAAGTTATTGTTTAATTTTAAATTAATTTATTTAACCTGTAACTTATCACTTAGACTAAACTTATAACTACTGACAAAGATTTATAACTACTGAATCACAAATTAAAATTTATACATTTATGGTCATATTTTGAGTACAAACATATAAATTACAAAGATTGACTACGTAATATTTCACTATTAAAATTAATACATCGTGATTATTTGTTATCTTACAAGTCACACTGTCTGGAATTTCTAGGTTATGTAACTATTTTCAGCTCACTAAATCTCAAAATAATAATGAGCGTTGTAATTTAAATTATCATATTTTTAAAATGTTCAATAAAATTTTTCGTAAGAATAGTGTTGAAACTCAGTCAAAATGGGTGGTTAAGTGTGCACCCAGCTAACAGAATCTAAAATAATGTCAAATCGATTTATTTTTAAACGAAGATATTTTTTAAAATTATTTTTAATTGAAATATTTATTTTTAATAACTCTTAAAGGTTATACCCGTGAATCTAATTTCATCGAAGGAGAATATAACACTAATAAATATAAATGAATCACGAAAAAAAACAAGTCACAGGAAAAATAAAAATGTAACGGAATCAACTGGGAATCGAAGCCAGGATCTTTGCCTTACCGGGACAATGCCTCAGTCAACTCGGCCACATTATTACAAAATAATTAAAAATATGATTTTATGGGTTAATCAGTTAAAGGTTAATTTTAATATGAGATTAGTATATAATTAGTATAATATTAGGTTTCAATAGCCGAGTTGGTTGGGGCGTTGTTCCCGTCAGGCAGAGATTCTGGTTTCGGTTGCCTTTTTATTTTTTCGTGTCTTGTTCTGTATCACTTTTTGGTTCAGATATATTATGATTTTTTTCTTCTTCAAATAAGATTTTTATTTTCGTTATCTTTTAGCTGCTCTTCAGTTGGAATATTAATATAAATATAGGGTTGGAGATATTGGAGTTCACGTCTTTTAGAAATGAGAAGTATAATAATGTAATAAAAATAATGACTGGTAATGGACCAAGATCTAAATAATTTATAATAAATCAGAGACAGGCTGGAGGGTGGGGGTGGGGGTAGGGGTGGGTAAAGTTAATAACGTAACGATAAAGTCATACTTGATATGTATTTGGCACAGGATTCCGCATGTAAGGCTTCATTTAATTCGTAATTTAAATATTTTCGTCAGCGCACTCACGTGTTGCGAACTGACCATCATCATACGGTGGTTATTGGTTTGTATTTTATTCATCATGGATATTTTGCTGCTGTTATATTAAAAAAAAACTCCATTTAGAAGCTTGATATTTGCAAAATCTTCTTAAATCTTCAATAGCCTACTGGATATTCTAATCGTTTTCTCTTATCTTGAGTTGTTTGGTAAATAGATTTTGAGTAAATAGGCTCATTTTCAGTTTTCACTAGAAGGAACTTTCCAGAAGGATTTTTACTGTTCAATCCCAATTTTAAACTATCACAATCAGGTTTTATATTACTTTCCGTTTAATCTTCAGACTTAATGAATGTTTCCAATAATTTATCTTTGGATCCTTGGTCAACAGATCTGCGAAAGGAAATACACAAATATATATTCATTAAAATTTACATTTTTTATTACTATGGAAACAAAATATTTTGTTTATGATGGTATCAGACTGAGGTTGTCTATAAACATAATGTCTTTAATTAATCACGAAATGCAGATTTAAAAAAAAATAGTTGGACAGCTATTGTGAAATTAAGTATTAAATACGGGTTGTGTCGGAGAATTTGAACAATTCTTCAAATTTAAAAGTCTATTTTCAAGTTCTGTGAAAGATTTTTTCAAGTTCTGTTATTATTTCAGTTCTGTCAAGCAACTAGCCGGTAATGATATAATAACACAACTTGAATGGGACTTTCACATAACCCAAAAATTGAAATTTGATGAATTGTTCAAATTCTGCGAAACAACCCATCCTAAGAGCATGCTCCTTTTCTTTGAACAAATTCAAATATAAAGGAACATCAACAGAATTAAGAGGAGGCTGCAAGCCGAAAATGTATATATTCTTGGTATATCGTATATTGTAGGTAATAGGCATTAAAATCGCTTAACAAACAAAGTCTAGAAACGTTCGATTTCAAGCAAAAAACTGGTTTTTACTTATTTTGTAAATAGCTTTATAAGAAAGCAAAAAAGTTAATCAAGTGAAACTATCACAGATAATCTTAGGTATAAAACTGTATTTTTTAAAAGTTGTTTTCTTTATGCCTTGATACATTTCTATTGAAAAAAAATTTTTTTTAGTAGTTTGCATTTATATTTTTTTTGTTGAGTAATTTATTTTTTATTTGTATTATACTCAAGCAAAGCGATAGGAAAACCTTCAATTTAACTAAAACATATTGTTTGGTTTTCATAATGTACACCAATTCGCTATACAGATTAATCAAAATAGTGATTTGGCATTAAGCTTCGCCTCAATTGGATGGTTTGTATATTTTTTACGCTCCTCTGCATTGAAAGTTGTGGTTTCCAAAAGTTCCTGAAAAAGAAACATAATTTGTTTTTACGATTATTATAGTCTAAAACTTATATTCATACAATAAAAAAATATTACCCTAAGCTTGCAATAAAATAACGTATTATTATAATTGTTTATACCTATCGAAAAATACAAGTTACTATTTATAAATACATAAACAGTACTATAAATGTTATGTTACGAATTACAGCTAGACATGGTTAACTCTGCAGGGGGCAAGAAGAAGAACTAAATATGCCATGTTTTTGGTTATTCGGCTAATAAAGCCAGTGACGTTGACTGTTTTTTGTTTTATTTTCTAATGTACATTTTTTACTTAAATTTTGTTTACTTTGCCACCAGTTTTGACACAACCGTGTAAAATATCTAGAAATTGTTACATAGTTAATGCCCAAGAAATACAAAAAACGTTGACTGTTAATAGCTGATTTTTTTAGGGGTACCTTATGTAAGGATTTTCAAATAACAAAAACTTCATAAAAGTTTTCAGACAACTGACTGATTGGGTCGGTTGCTTCCCTAATTATTATCTCCAAAAAGGAATGCATGGAGAGACAAAGACTTTGTTCAAACTGAGTCATAGCACCGAAAATTAATTACACAAGTCCCAAAGTTTTTTCGTGCAAATATGTTAACCTTGCAAAAACTATTAGATGTACGGTGATTAGAACCTTATCAAATATGTGTCATAGTAGAAATATTTGAGAATAGATAAAAAAAATATATTCCAATTATAACACATTCGAGTCGAGGGGCAGGTTCAAATCCCGGCCTGCGTATGTAAATTTTATTTAATTTATTTGTGTTATTTCACAATTTATTCATTAAAAATAATATATAATAAGATTCCAGTGTCGCCCTTATATAAAAACACCATTTAGAATTGAAACGTAGCTTGAAATGGCTATTACCGTGTTTGGTGACAAGAATTGAATAGGCTGGTACTTCCCCACATTCCTCTACCCTGTTTCATTCCTTTTCCAACTACCTTCAGCCTCACGACATACCCCAATTGGGGATGCCAGCATCACTGGCTCCAGATGATTGGGAGCAATTGGGACTCTTGCGTTGTAAAAATGTTATAACTTCTTTTTCGTATGGTGTAGGAGAGTTATAGAATTTATTCATCGAGATTACGATATCGATATCCTTCAGCGATGTAATCTGTAATCTGTACGTTTCCACATGCATACATTTCAGAATCCTGATGGCCCTATTTGTGCATCATGAACGCATAGTAATTATCACCGCACGTCTTTCAAGGGAAGGCGATTGCCTAAAACCTGGCAGTTTAATACTTTCAAAAACAATTGACTTATTTTCTACGTCCTAGATCTGACACTTGCCATGAGAGTGTTGTGACTAAAACAGACC
The DNA here is from genome assembly GCA_026573805.1 of Hesperophylax magnus. Lineage (NCBI taxonomy): Eukaryota > Metazoa > Arthropoda > Insecta > Trichoptera > Limnephilidae > Hesperophylax > Hesperophylax magnus. The sequence continues at coordinate 908,661 of JAIUSX010000018.1, forward strand.
ATCAGTCTAACTATGTATATTTTAACAAAACAGTATTATTGGCTAATTTTTTACATTGCTAATTATGTAAACTATCACTTCAGGGGTACTTTACGATACCAGAGAACATAAATATATACTTAAATTGACCTCAAAAACGAACAGCCAGTTGACTTAGAATAAACGAGGCATAGTGAAATAAAAGCTAATTGGAATTTACATATTCAGAGTGGCGGACTGTAACAGGGTTTGGACTTGTGGTATAAAGTGTTAGAAATTTAGAAATAAAACAATAAGAGACCTGGAATATTTTAATTTACACAACACTGGAATAATTTTCGGTTTTGTCGACTAGGTTCTTAACTTGCTTATTATCTTTTTATTATGGATATGACATTTGAAAAGGACGAGTTTTTAAAGTTAATGATATGATTGTAAGTTTGTTTTCCTAAAAAACGTGTTTTGTTATTTTTTTAGACAACTTGTTCTACATTAGCTCCATACAGGAGAATTATATTTACAGGGTATTTTAAAGAAATAAATGATTTTGGGAAGGAAAAGTTCTTAAAGGCGGGTAGTGGGTAGGAATCTGGGTATCAGTATGTCTAGGAGTGACATACGTATGAACCCATGTGGGCGTAATTTCGTAAGAAGAAAATTCTCCGTAGAATATCATTCGCATTTTTAATTATTGTATTATTAGTAAAAGTTCATACGAAAAATTAAACTACGATGAAATACAGAAAAATATGACGCAAAATTCGGTTTCGTGAAACGAACAATGATCACCAGAGAAAATCTTGCTATAGTAGTAGAATAGAAGTAGTAGATAGTAGATGCTATATTTTGGAATTAGAGCTAATTTTTCCGCTTCCACAGATACTTAATATAAATCTGTTCAAATTATTCCTTTTTCTGTTAAAAACGGGACTATAGGCATATATCGAATGATTTGACAAATTTCAGAACAAACTACCAGTAAAGCACAAATATGTTATGTGGAAATCAGAAAACGCATTTTTCAGAATAATAATATTTTCGCATCTCTTTCATTACATTTATTCGGACAAGGACACTTGGATGAACACATGTTCAGATATATTCTGAATTACAAATATTTTATTAGGAAATGGTATTTTAACAGTATCTTGACAAAAAAGCCGTACTCCTTTTCTTCATGTACGATTGAATGATTCGTTTCTTTCCCATGATTCGTGATCAAGTATGCATATATATATATAGAAGGAGGATTTCAAATATTGTTTTTTTAATACTATCAAGTTAAATTTGTGGAACTCAATTGTAATTTTTGACATAGTTTGATAATCCCTTGAGAGGGCGAAACAGCTCTCACGCATAATTATAATCACACAGCAGAACTTGTTTCATAATAAACTGTTTTTTTGTAAATTTGATAGTAATACTATTTAATAAATTAAAAAAAAACAAAAAAATTGTCAGGTTGTTCATCTTTGTGCACTTATTATCTTTTTCATAATGTTTATTGAAAAATTGTTACCTTAGCAAACATACTTTTCGAATGTAAAATATTGTTTTTTTTTTTTTTACCACATATCGTGTGATATAAACATAATTCTATTGGTATTTTCTAGTACTAAGAAAGTTGTATAACGTTCGAATATCTCTGCTGCGCTGGTAAGAAAAATATTTACACAGCGTTGTTTGATTTGGAAGAGTTCATCTACTGTAATCTATGTTACATTTTTCAATAATATGTAAGATGTTTCCGTGCTCCATTGTGACTGTTCCTGTGCTTTTAGACCTGCTACCCTTCGGCCCTTCAGGTCTTCCAGGCGGCAAGGCGTAAGGAGCGAAGAATGAGAAAAATCTATTGAATTCTTCGAAAGCATTGTAGTGGAAGAGCGCGCCTTATAAATCAAAGAAGATTGTCGCATTGCTAAAAATGTCGTTGGGGCGTAACTAGGGACTTGCTTAAATAGTTGGTTATTAATTTTTGTGATTTTTTTAATACAAACTGCCAAGAAATGCTATTTATTAGTCATTTGTTTCAGTGTTGGGTCAATAACCAAGACAATGGTTTTAATTTGTCCACCATTTGGGAACCATTAATTGGATAACTATTAGATAACCTCTGCCTTAAATCACCCTGCGTGGTTCACTATGTTTGATGACTTAGTAGAAGAGCCCGGGTTCTTGGGGTGAGGTTTGTTCGGGTCTTGGGGGCGGATGCGTCTGCCCACCAACTACGTGGCGGGTTGAATCGGGAGAGGCCTGTTGAGAAAGACACTTTAACATCTCCAGCCGGACTCTTTTGACCCATTGCCTTGCACTTCAGTGGGAGGGATTCAAACGTCCGTCACTACTGGATACACTGACCATCGGATTCCAACCCACACCTCATACCCTTTCATAAGAAATTTCTCTCCTTTCTTTCTAAAAAAGGCCCTCAGTATAGCATCCCCAAAGATGACATATGCACTGAGGAAAAATATCCGTCTTCTGTGTGGAGTTAAGGTAAAAAAAAGCGTAAGAGAACAAATCCGAGTCACTAGGTGATCCTTCCTTACCTTTTCTTCCCATTGAATCTTCCATTTACTAAATACCTTCAGTCTAGCATCTAAATTCCTAAAAAATAGCAATTCTTCTAACATTGAAAATCCCTAAAAATACTCATTTCTAATATATCACGTTTTAAGATCATGCGGTTCTGCAGCATCAAAACGTTTCTACTCAATCTTCATACACTTGAGAATTAGCCTGGCATACCCCAGAAACCTCTCCTTCTCCTTAACAGTACTCGAAATGCTACAACATGGCTTGGTATTGAAATAGAACTGGAAAGAAAGAAAAATCTTGAAGCCATATATTCTCAGAATCGTGCCTTGTATTTCGCGGCTTCTACTTGTGATGAAACTAGAAATTACATTCACATTTATTTATGAAAAACAGATATTTTAAAAAGGTTACTTCGTCAAAAAATAGGTAAATCGCACGCATTCTTTGGACATCAGACTCTAACAATAAAGGTTTTATTGGATAAATTATTCGCCTGTTTGTATAATTTACTATCAGTTTTATATAAACGCCTGCCCGCTCCACACGCTCTTCTTTCATATCCAAAGTGAATCAATGCAACACAAACTACAAGCTGCAAGCATTGTTCTGGAAACAATAAAAATTGTTTCCAGAACAGACTATGTAATAATAACAATAACATAATATCAAAAGTGGAAATTTTTGCGAGCTGTTTAAATAGTATAAAAATCCATAAAATAGTGTTTTTCTGATATAATCACGTTCGAGTCGTTCTTCTTATTTTATAAGAAAATAATTCAGTGTTGAACTGGACTTGTGGTGCACTGTTTCCTTTTGGTGATAGTTCTGGTGGGTTCTTCTGGTATAGATTTAGCGGATGATCTTGGAGTATTGTAGTGATGGGGAACCTAGAATCATAATATAGTGTGGGTACAATAATTACTGCTTATTGTCGCACTACTGGTATGAGTTACTTCGAGGAAGCTTACGGTAAAAAGACATAAAACTAAATCAGACGTACCAATTTATACGTGTCATAATAATCATACACGAATGTCTCTTTCATAGATTTAGACACGCGTTCATCGCGTTAGTTTGGTTTTTTTTTACACTAGGAGTAAGTCTTAACTTGGTTGTATTTTTCGTATAATGTTAAAATTGAACAACTAAATGTTGATTTCCAAAGATGAATCAATAAAATTTTTGTATGCAAATAAAAAAAATTACAAAAAATGCAACTTTGGATGGGCGAGAGCAATGAATAATCTTAAAAACTGGATACATTTTTATAAAACCTGTAGTCAAAAGATTTTATGCATTTTTAGGACATTTTCCTGACTTATTTATGCATTCATTAAATGTGATAGCCACTTGTTATGGCAGTAAATATACAAATTTTTCGCCTTAATTCGGGAACTCGAAAGAAAATCTTCCTAATAAAAAAATAAAAATAAAAGATCCGGTTGCATCATAAAAGGGAGAGGTACAAAAGCCAGTTCAACTGGCCTATTCCTGAACAAACAACCGTAACTCCAGAAGTATAGCCTATAAAGTGGGTGTCGGGCAAAAAAACAAGTATGACATTACATTATTTAGATAAAGGTGGGGTGGTGTGCTTGGAGGAGGAGGATATAATAGGGGTTGTGATTACTGTGGCCTTTTTTCGGATTTATAACCAGCGAGTGGAAAACGCGTATTCCAGATAATAACTCGGGGTTATGGAAGCATGGAAAATAAGATTAAGAAGGAAATCCCAAATTCATTTTAAACGAATTTAACTTTACTCTAAAATCGGAAACATTTGGACTTTCAGTAAATAACTGGCAAAAAAGCTAGGGTAAACAAAAATTTTATGGTTTACATGTATATGAAGATATAAATAAACCAGTTTCAGCGCACGCTGCACGCGCCCTACACGAGGCGCTGTACCGAACTCAAGAAGGCAGTGCCCATTAATACGCTACCTGCTTAATTTTATTATATCAATATTACATTTCTCAAAAAGGCTGATGCGGTAGCCAGTTGGCTACTTACGTTAGTATAATTGTTCACCATTGTACCAAGTCGAAATTATAAAGGAACCCATACAGCCTGTCCGGGGGTAAAGTGCATTAACTTTGGGAGGTGATGGTAGAACTAAAAAAAATAAATGACTTTTACGAAATTTCGTTATTTTATTTTCCAAAACAAGTTATTTTTGACAGAAGAATACCATTTTTCTCCATACAAATAATTCAATTTTTTTACCTGTAAACTGCCTTAAAACGTTGATATTTATAAAAAAGTTGTCTAAGTTATTGACTTATCACATAGAATCACCTCCTTAAGTTTGTGGACGTCACCTTTGGACATCCTGTATATAAAAACGTAAGGCTCACGTCGCATTATCTTGGATAAATTAAATTATAACTAAATATTGAAGACAATATTAGTGATTTCTAAACGAAAATCTTAAACAGAAAAATCAGAAAAGGAAACGGTCACATCTGGGACTCGAACCCAGGACCCTTGTCTTTCCGGGACAGTGTTCTACCAACTGAGGTTATTACTTATTATTATTTTTATTCTTACTCCTGGGTTCGAGTCCCAGATGTGACCGTTTCCTTTTCTGATTTTTCTGTTTCAGATTTTCGTTTAGAAATCACTAATAATGTCTTCAATATTTAAATATTATAATTTGAGGTTTTACTTAATAAAATTATTCCGAAAAATAAATAAATGATAACTAATTGAAACATTTTTTATTATAACTTTTATATTTTTATTTTTATTATAATTTGATGTACATAATAATTATATTAAATATATTTGTTAGCAAATCATTTACTTCACGAAAAACAAGAACATTTCTTTTTTATGGTGAGGACAAGCTGTTATTATTTTTCTTTATATTTACTTTGTGTAATATGCAGTATTGAATTGTATATTTATTGTAAAAATACGTATAAAATAAATAAAAAAAAAATATAAAGAAATTCAATTTTTATCTAGCGCTTGCATAGTAAACCACAGTAAACAGCACCCGTAAAAAATCACGGAATTTAATATTTGTAGGATTTGTGAAGTTAAAATGACGAACAGAAATGCACCTTTTATTTTATACACAATGAGTAAGCATCTAAAATTACGACATCTGTCAAAAATTTAAACAAAAGGAGTAATATTTCAAATTTCTTACGGGGTAGTTAATTAATTAAGATAAAATATTTTTTCTACCTTCTTCATCGCTTGTTTGAATCGTTTCCGCAATCAATTCCAATTTTGAATACCAAAGCTGGTATTCATATCTGGAGTTAATAAACAAAATTATTATTTTAATTATATAATACGCATACGCAGCTGCTTCATCTATCAAAATATCGTCAAACTGCCAAAAGGCGTACCGCTGAAAGCTCCGTTGCAAATTTATATAATCTGAGAAATAGTGGTGACAACGCAGTAACATAATTTATGTCTGAAATATCACCATCGCATGTATCGAAGTCATTTGATCGGAGCAGTAACATTGTGGAAAGTATGGATATGATTCAGATAAAATCAATGGGTTTGTAGTGGTACGCAACTACTTCATTCGAACGAAATTCTAGAAGCGTCGATTTTTCCAAACAAGCTTCTTGGATGTTCTTTTATTTATTTGTTTGGAAAATTCTACATAGCAACCAAATTGTTCCAGAAGCTTCTTCACCTTTTAAAAGCGACAGCGTGAAGAATCTAGTCAGTCATCAATCCACCATCAATTAACAAGGTGCTCAACGAGTGATAATCCGCGCACCTCACTTGCGCGAAGGACATTCTTCCCGGCTCTGCTCATGGATTCTATCGGGATATCATCATAGCGCTTTGGCCCAGATCGCCGTCCCTGGCCAACGCTACATGGATTACAGCGCCCTGGTTCCAGCGTCTCTGACCAGCGCTTCATCCACTCACCATGACCACCACGAGGACACGCAGCATCCTCACTGGTCTACTCAGTTCCCGTTCAACCGCCTACAAGGTCCACCGCACCTTCGGCCTTCCCGTCAGCACTGGAGTACAGATTGCCAAGATCGCCAGTGCCTGACAGACAACGAGTCCGGTCACCAGCGCCCGGCGTCGACTCACAGACCCGCGCTTGACCTGCCATCACCGCCTGCATCCGGAGAATACTACATCTATCCTACGTCATCTCATCACGGCTACCTGACTCACAAATAAACACTCTGAACTTCACGACACATCTTTCATTCCGTGCCTTCCTCAATAGATCCCCAAAGGTTGAATTGAACCCAGATATCTGACGTCTGGAGGTCACAGCCGCGGAATGCGTCTCACGGAAACCAATTTACTTCAAGCCATTGGACTCATTCAAGTTTAGGAAAAAACTCCTTCTCTGTGATATAATTGGGGAGTGGTTTATTCATTAAATATATTGACATTGATATCAACTGAAGTTCCGTTCATGGTGAAACCTCAAAAAAAAAGATTTTAAGAAAAGTAATAAATTTATGGGTAATTTTATCTAAACATACTGATTTCGGTGCGTGAATTGAAAATTAAATAAATTATAAAACCAGCGATACAGTGGGTTGGTATTAACATTATAACAGTATAATTGACCATTCTTCATTTGAAATAGGTATTTGTTTTGTTTAAATATTTCACAGATGTGAATATACGTTAATGAAAAAATGCGCGTCGTTTGACAGCCAACCAGGTTTCACTTATCTCAAGCCAGTTAGGGTTATTTTATTAACCAATCATAATTACATATTGGAGTCACATAAATATATAAAATAAAATAAAGCAATAAGAAAAAGTGACAAATACAGAAGAATTGGTGACAAAAAGAGATGCAAACAGAAAAGAAAGAGATAAATTATTATAGCAGGGGTAACTAAGGGGAGAAAAATAAATAAAATGGGTCTATCATTTAAATAGATTTGATTATTAATTATGTTGGCATTATTATTGACAGCTCTTTTAACTTTTAGAGCTTCTAAATTGTATAACCTTATTCCAATGCATTATTATTATACATCGTAGATGTTTATTTATTCTAACATATGTTTACGTTCCGAACGGTTTTTTTTATACACAAGTATCTTTTTGCAATGGTCTAGAATAATTGGGTACGTACACTACACAAGTAGCTATTATTTAGCACTAATTAGCAGTCACTTGTTAAAAACATTTATACGAAACTTTTGTTTTTTTTATTTTTTATATATTCAATAATATTATTGGGTTTATAAAAACAGTTTATTTTTAAACAAGTTCTGCTGTGTAATTATTATTACGCGTGACAGCTGTTTCGCCTTCTGAAGGCATTATCAAACTGTGGGTAGCCCACTTATAGACGATACATTTATATTATTTCTAGGTAGGTATTTTAATTACAATTACTGATTTCTTAATTGATTTCTGAGTAAAATATTAGAAATTATTAATGGTTTTTACCCCAGTAAAGTTTAAACTTTACACTAATTGGGGAACACTTTACACAGCAGAACTTGTTTAAAAATAAACTGTTTTTATAAACCCAATAATAATATTATTGAATATATAAAAAATAAAAAAATAAAATGGAGTTCTACAAATTAAACTTAATAACAATAAATAAAGAAACTTTTATTCTTATTTAAAAAAACATGTGTGAATACTTTTTGATATTGCTTTTACATATTATATTATTTATTTATTAAATACTAAAATATTAACCAACTGGGAAGATTTCCCGTTTCATGACGAAATTCGTATAGCCTACCTACCGCTATTATGATGCTAGTATTATAATATGTGATTAAATCTAGTAAAGTTGTTATCGAAATTGTACTTTTGTGCCGTAGATTCTCCATTGAACAACAAGGGTAAATTATTAGCGAAAAGATATAAACTGCTTAATACACTTAACCCAAAGGATTTATGAACATCAGATCGTTACAAATTAACCAATAACATGTTAATATAAACAAGCAGATACCATGAACGCTTTATGTAAATATATATAGATCAACAGAAAACTATGCTAGATTCTGAATAGAAAACAGTAAAAGTACACGAAGACCCTACAAGGGTAAATCCTTCCCCGGGGAGAAACGGAAACCCAACCCCAAGGGCTTGTTTTGTTTAACAAATGAGCATTCATAAATAATAAATATATACATCCCAGAGATGGTTAAAGAATAAAGGTATCCAAGTTTACACAACATAAACACATCGTCATCTTGGTTGGACAAGGTTCTAACTGACATTATTTTTAAAAATGACCTTTGAATGCAAAACCATTTCTGTAACCAAAATATTTTTCAGAGCCATGTGTGTTGTATATCTGTAGAAATATGTAATAGATTTATTTTAATTTACAAGGTTCTTACATCATTTTGAACCTTTTGCAATTGCCATTTGGTTTGTATCTGACAGGAAATCGTTGTCGCGAGGATTAATGTAGCTCGTCACTTTGGTTAGATAGGGTTCTAACTCCGCCTTACCATGTTCTGAGGTATCTAGGTTGGCAAAGAGGAATTCTTATAATCTGTTTAATAATTTTGATTTTGAGGTTCAATCTTGTGTTAATGGTATTATGGAAATGTAGTTAGAACTAGAACCTTTTACAATGAATTATTATGCCCTAGCTGTTTGCAGATGATTTTATCAGCACGTTATACTCTAAAATGGCAAGTATACGTCATATTAAAATATTAAACTAAAATACTTCACGTAAGATTCAACCCCTAAATTAGAAATTGGTAAATAGTTTATTAAAAAACGACATAAAGTGAAGTTAGAACCATGTCACCAAATTGACAATTTTTTAATAAATAAATGAATGTTTTTCTGTCTTGATATTTTATCGTTAAGTGGGCCGCAATATATTTTTCTTATGTGTATATATTACTTAGATGAGGTTGTATTGTATCTCTATTATTTAAACGTCCCCTCTTTTGTCTTATTTTTTCTAACTTAGCTGTGTATCTTTTTATCTGTTTTAGTTATTTATTTGAACCGCGCGTAATTACTCTACAATATACTATATAAAACCTGTTCTATTCAAGTAATTTAATTTCAACGTGAAGTTGGTACAAAACATTAACTTATTTTTAAAATTAATGTTTGCTTGTTCCTCGCTGCCATGCTAGGACTATTTCTGCGTTTAATACTTACAATTGTGACAAACAAAAGTAAGTACATTGATGGATAAGATAGCGATCAAGATGAAATAAATACAAGTCAATGTTTGTAGCAAAGTAAAATCCATTTTATAATTTAAAAAAATTCTTTATTATTTATTCTTCTTCTCATATTTGGGTAGGTGTAGCTGGGTGATTTTTAAATACGTCTATTTGAATATCATTTTTGTTTTGGTAATGAATGAATGCAAATCTTGAAAGCTGAAATTGACGCACTTCCCGACACCCTATCGAACTGAAACTCGGCAGACAGACTCTCTGTCGATGACAATGAATTCTATCAACTTTTGGAGGTAATCACGGATATATACACGTTTCTCTGAAATCTATGACATTACGGCAGATAACATACTTAACCCTAGATAACTGATCGCTCGTCGAGGCGACGACGCGCTACTAGGCGAAATTCGAAATCACCTACTTCCCCCCGCTCGCCGACCTTGACTCTTTCATTACCTTCCTAATTTGAGTAAACAGTGCAGCACGTGACGCGATTGCGGCCACACGCATACTAGGACGTGCCCTATGACCATCTCGTCGTCCGTTGGACGAAAGTTTAGTTATAACAACAATATTTATTGTTAATGTTGGCGAATCTTCTACAATAGAAGCTCCGGTTCCATCCACGTCAGAAGAAAAGTCAATAGAAAAGTCGCACATTTAAAATAAATAAAAAAATAAGATAGGTTTATCTAAAAAGACGCTGCCTAGATTGCAATCTTGCGATCATACATAAAGATAGTTGCCAATAAAAATGTGCGGTGAAAAAATGAAGACAGTGTTGGTAGTTTTTATTCGAAGTATGATACAGTTAAAAGTGACCGAGGGGGATAGGGTCCCATAAGCTCAGTGGTAGAGCGATGCCCCGGCAAGGCAACGTCCTAGGTTCGAGTCCTAGATGAGACCGTATCCTTTTCTGATTTTTCTGTTTCAGATTTTTGTTTTGAAATCGCTAATATTGTCTTCAATATTTAAATATTACAATTTGAGTTTTTACTCAATGAAGTTATTCCAAAAAATAAATTAAAATATGATGTATTTAGCGCATTTAAAATTCTCAAAAAAGAATTGCAAACTGAACAAAATTAATGAAAGTACCTACTGAAGGTGCTTTTATCGAATACTAAAAATGTCACTTATATTCCTGACATCAAATATTCTACATATTTTTTTGTATCGTGTAGTTGTAAATTATTTTCTGAAAATCGAGCATTTACTATATTTTGAAAAGTTGCGTCTGTTAGTACAGACATTTTTTCTAGTAGACCATACGACAAACAGAAATAGTAATTTTGAATATTGCCCCAAATACGTACAATTTCGGTAAATAACATGCAAAATTCACGCATTCGTAAATGTTAAGATTATAAAATAAATAAATAATATGTGTATATTAATTTATTGGCTTTAAACCACAGTACGTAGTTAATAATATTTCACAGGTCTGATTTTTTAATGAGCGCGACCGAATCCAAAACCGAATGCCCGTAAAATTGAATGTCTCGAGCGGAGGCTAAATTTACATATTAAAACACTGATTTCCAAAAATCTGGCAATTAATAAAACAGCTCCAATTATCTTGTGTTGTGCATCACTGTCATATCACCAACAAAATATATGTGTCCATACTTACGTCGGAAGGTACCAGGAACATCTAAAAAATAAACGTTAAAAGTACTCAAGGTACAGACAATTTTTTTTACTTCGACATGAAAACACTTCTAGTCCTAATGTTTGGTGAATAAATATGCTTAGAATCATCAAGATATAACGTCATTTTCTACTATTTTTATGTGACTTAAAATTGTGGCCGGGTGTTCACGTTTGTTCCTCCGGAAATTATATTCATACAGAATCCCTGAAAGGCTGAAACGAACTATCATCTGGCTCTGCTCAGATTGAGGTTAAAAAACAACCGGCGTTTTTTCTAGCCTTTGGTAGTCATTGGAGACCATTTGTGATACCCTTTACCGTGTGAGTAGGTTATTTTTTTCTGTCTGATTGCGGCTTCAGTTGTTGGGAGTTCACGTAAGTACTTTTTGAAACTACTCGAAACAATTCTAAGTGTTATTCAGTTGAAACTTTGAGAAACAATCTGAATAGATGAAAATTCTTATTGAGATTTCAAGACTTTTTTAAAAGAAAAACATATAAAGTATTGATATTTGGAGAAACCATTATTTGAATACCTTGTTTTTTAAAGGTTAACATATTTTTCGTTTGAAATATTAATATTTTTCTTTGTGGTTTTCACGTTAAATTAAATATTGTTTACCCAAAATTATTCCCATTCAGATCAATAACGATGTTCCTCCTTTAAGAATTCTTCCCTGGAAATTATCCCAAGGTTGAAAGAACAATGGTGGAAAACTGTGGTTTTTATTTGCCGACAAATCGTCTTTTCTTCTCTGATTTTGATGCCAAAATTATTGTCATGAATTTACTTTCATAGTAAATTTTGATGATTTATGTTCAATTACGCCTATTATTTTTTTGCAAGAAACTCACAATCAGAATGTAACTGGGTTAATTGAATAATGCCATCAGTAATAAGTCCAATTTTGTACAACCACGAATATTGAATTAAGTAAACAAATTAAAAACGGTAAAAAATATATAATCCTACTCAAACATCACCACAAATATTCACCACAACTAGAAAGTAGCTAGTTATTATTTAATTTCATTGGAAGTAAACATCCTTGATAGTTGAGTTCCTTTGTCTGTCTCTCGCAGTTTCCAGAATTTATAACTTCGAAAACAACCCGATTATAACACCTCCAAACTACGTTACTATTGCCAGCACGTGGAGTGAGGAGCATGTACCCAATATCATTCTGGTGAAAGGTGTTTTTACCCCATCGTGACGTATTTCATGTGTCTTTTCGGAAATGAAAAAGTTTTTATCCACAGAAAAAAAGGTATTATTCGTTATTTTGAGGCGAAATCTAATCTCACGTAATAACACTGGTATGTACAAAATGAACGACCAATCGGAATATTTCTGAGAAATTTCCTGTTTACGTCTTGCTATGTTTTCATTGATTTGTCTGATTGTCGTGTTTTTCTCAAAATGTTCTGTCTTCTGTTTAAATCTAGCACTCGTATTTCTATTTTGGAATGATAATGGGAGAATTCTATGATAAAATTAAAACACTTCCCTATCATTGTGTTGTAGTGCGAAAATATATTGAATAATATGGTCACAATGGCAGAGGTTAAATCCTTGCGTCTGGACACGGAGAGCAAGCATTCAAACTCGATTAAAATGTAATGAAATTTTCATATGTAGATTAGAAGTAAATTTAAAGTGAGTCTAGATTTTAGTTAGAACAATAACAAAACAACAAAAAAAGTGTCACAAAATTTTTTTGAGTGCAAATCACATTTCTGGGAGATTCTGGAAGGGTCTACGTCAGATTTGGTAATTTGGATTAAATATCAATAATATGGGTCATTAATTTTAAAGCTGTAAACATAATAAATGTTTTATTATCTTCCTTTTTCGTAACAAATAAAAATAATGACATCCTCACCGAGATCTCTCGTGCTGAGGGTTTCATTGACAAGCATATTATGCTATTAAATCATTTAAAAATAAAATTTGCGTATAAAATAGAGACCTAGGTTAGGTTTAGTTACAAGTTAGTTAGGTTTTTCAGTAGTTTTTGATTGGGTGATAATTATTGGTTTCAAAATCCTCTTTCACTGTAACAATACTAGGACTGAGCATTTCAAACACTCGCTTGTACTCGGAAATATGTACGACCGATAGGTACAAGAAGGCTATAATATCATGTATTTTCAATCACAATGAATTAAATATAAGTACACTAATACTTGTTTATTTTATTTTGTTTGTACTACTTTTATATCCTTCTAGACCTTGAATTAATCTATAACTCTCTGTCAATATTAAAATAATAAATAATTAATTTACAAATGCGTGACTGTGTTCCTGGCGTAAAATAGCAGTCACGATCAAATATCTAAAATCGTCAACTTCCTACGCTTAGAACGCTTCCTGTAAAATTTTGAGCACAAAACATCGAAACTACGATATTTTCATCACATGAAATTTTATTTGTTATGTATCTTTACTTTTTCATAATATTACGAAATTTAAATGCGGTGTTTAGTTTTGTTTACGTGTTGTATTAATCCCACTAAGAAGTTGTGTGCGGGTGGTATTATAGGTGTAGACTTCCCGTGAATACCAACTATTCCGAGCTACCAGCTGACTTCTGCCTTCTGCCTCGGGACACTAGGGAGTCCCCTCACGTGCCTGCCCGCCCTGCTTGACAGTACAGCGGGTGATTAAACAACTTCCTCGCCTGCGAGTAATAAGGTGGAATTTTCTTAAATTAGGCGTATGGAGTACGGAAGAACGTGAAAGGTCGCACTTTGAGGAATTCAGTAGTTTAAATTTTCACGTTTGGAACAACTTATATTATGAGATATGGACGTTAATCAACCGTTGGAATATGATACGTTAGTTGTTTGAATAAACTGTTGATATACACGGTTTTCGCATAATAATGATTTTGTAATATTATTGTAAAAATCAAGATATAATGAACAGATGCACTGTGGACATGCTGAGTCTGCTGATTGCCTTCCCTAATGCACAGATGCAATGTGGTCATGCCGAATCTGCCGATATCTTATTTAATGAACAGATGCACCTTTTTAAACTCAGCGAACCTTTCTTCGAAAGAAAATTTAATTAAAATGTATTTAGTTTTTTATGGAACAGCCGCGGTCTGCGCACCCCTGGGTTAAATGAACAAAGAGAAGGTTGAAAGTTAGGCCAAGCAAACTCCACGTAACTACTTTTTTACTTAGTTGGTCTTTTTACATTGGCGAAGTATTCATGACTAAGTTGGGAGACAACTTAGAAAGACCCTTAAGCGATATAATACATTTCACATTACAAAAATACCTGAACCACTATCGTATTCAGTAGAGTTATATCACGTCTTTTGACACTCGACGCTAGACGACATTTTTAGTTCAATTATCATCAGTCTGCCGGTAGCTGTACACAATGAATTGTTTTGGATGCTCCACTTGTGACAGTGCGATGAGATTTTATCTAAAAGAGTTTAAATATGTGTTTTAAGTACCTACTTCTGAAGGAAAAAAATTCATTAATTAAATTAAATTAATGGTCTGATGTTGATGGTTTCAGTGGATAATTCAAAGTGTGATTGTTTTGAATTTAAACAAAAACAGTTGAGTATGGTTACGATAACGTAGAAGCAATCAATGTAATTTAGGAGGCGAGTATGGGTACCGCCGTACCGGGAATCATTTAATGGATAACCGAAACCCTTGCCGAAGGTCATAATGAGTGGTTCGCTAAGTTTGGTGACTTAGCAGGGGTACCCGGGCTCATAAGGTGAGGTTTGTCTAGGTCTTGGAGGCGGATGCGTTTGCCCACCTTCTGCGTGGCCTTGAGACTGGTTGAGGAAGACCTTTTTACCCCTCAAACCGGACTCTCTCGACCCATCGTCTTGCATCCCAGGGGAAGGGATGGATTAAAACGTCTGTCACTCCTGGATACATTGACCCCTCGTACCTTTTTCCTTCCCAGAACATAATCTCCATCCTTTCCATAAATAGACCTGCCACACAGCATCCTCAAAGATGACATTGGTCCTGAGGGAAATAATATTCCTTAAGGCCTCCTGTGTGGAGTAAGTCTTAAAAAAGAACACTCTTTGTAATTTTCTTGAAATCGTTAAATGATAATTATTACAAAATAAATGTCACTGAATGTATTTTTATATAGAGTAGTTATATTATAAAAATTAAAATATTTGGTTTGTGATGACCGATTTAAATAGTCCCAAAAATGTATTCTAGGAGTACGTAATCCCAAAAGGATTTCATTAAAAATAATAAACGTTATTAAAAATTTGAAAATGTTTTTTCAGGAAAAAACCCTTTGTTTTTGACCATATTTCTGCTCGTGTGGGTGACTAAGTGGGTTTTAAATTAATAATAATATGACTTGACATTTACAGAGTTTATATTTTGCGTAACGCACGTCCCAATGTGGCCTATTTGGAAAAAGAAAACAAGTCAATATTTTTAAATCGTTGTCTTATTTCGATACGCTTATATTATTTGCACGAAAACGTGAAAAAAGTGAAAAACAACGTGCCAGTATATGATCAAAACAACTGTAAAATTCAATAAAATAACTGGTTGATGTTGTCGTCAATATCAACGTTGTTTATGTAAAAAGAAATATGGCAACTTATTATGCAGTTGGCAATTGAGCGATCGATGTCTTTTTCTATGGCTTCGGGCGATATACACAGAAACAAATATCTCAAATACAAGTTATCAAAATAGAGCGTTAAGGAATATACATCATCTACCATAGGATACACAAGTCAAAGATATATATTTACAGACACAATTATATCATTTTACGATTCTGCCAAAGTATAACATCACAACTGCCACTCTACAAACAATTCAACACTCCTCACACATCAAAACCAAACCAGCCTTTAATTCCGACATTCACCAGCACAAAACACGATCACAAAATTAAATACACCTATCGTCATATATTTACACGACTAAATTTGGAATTAACTCCTTTCAATACATCGCATATACGTAATACAACATATCATCTAGTAACCTAAAACTTCCAGTAACAAACAAAAAAATATTGGCAAAAGCTCTTAAAAGATATTTCCTCAACAGCTTTATTTACCAGTGAGACAACTTTTCTTTGGAACTCTCTAACTTCTGTTTATTTTCCTTAATATATTTTATGAAATATTGTTCACTTTTCATCGAACTCCTCTCTCTTGATTTTTATAATTCTGTATTTCCCGAAAAATATATAATTAAACTCCTTGGGAATAATGTATAATAAATGTTATTGATAATATGATTATGTAATTTATTATCATAGATAAATATGTCCACTGGAGCGCCCAAGATATTTATGATAAAATGCGTTGAGCACTGGAGATTTTCGTACATTTGGTTTTGAATTGAATTAAAAAAACGAAACCTCCAAATATTGATAGCAAAACATATAACAGTTTTTTATGATTACTTTATTCAGTTGTTTTTTTGGTGACCGGATAAATCATCTCAATGATAATTCATAAAATAAAATACTTTTTGTTTTAAAACCACGAGTATTTAATAATTTTAGAACCGACCGGTTTCGCTTTACTCAAGCATCTTCAGGGTACAAATTATTACTAGACAAGAAGTACAAAGCGTGAGCTTATATATATAAAAAAAATTTGAAGGAGACAACATGATATAAATATAACAAACACAGAGAAATCATACAATACATTTACACAAGTACAAAAGACATGGAAAAAATCGAAAGATAATTATGTAGACTAATGGATTATAATAATATATCTGGAGAATCAAAGCATCAACTGACATGGTGACAAGGAGAACTTGGACATTTTTTAAGGGTTTATTGGAAATAAACCTAATATTGGACTACTTGATATGTCTAATTCAAGGCTGCCCAAACCCAGGCCCGCGGACCACAATGTGGCCCGCGAACGAATTATAAGTGGTCCGCGTGAACCATTTTCAAAAAACCCGCCAATCCGCCAATTTGAAAAAGTGTCGCGGGTCCGCGGTAAAACAAAGAATGCAGCTTGCGCGCGGTCACCAGTGTTGCCAACGACGGCGATTTATCGCTATTTAGGCTACTCAGAACGAGAATCAGCGACAAAAAAATCTAACCTGTTAACTGTCTAACTTACTTTTTAAACAAAAATACACCGGTTTTTGATATATCAGCGAAGTTCCGTAACAACCCCCCCCATGGATTTAAAATATTTTGTGGGGAGCACTCATTTTGAATTTTTTTTGTGGGGGAATTATGTTTTATAGAAATTCTCTAACAACCCCCTCCCCCATGGAAATAGGAACCGTCAGGTATTCAGTGGCCCGCCAGTGATTCAAAATCGTCAATTTCGCCCAACTGTTAAAAAGGTTGGGCAGCCTTGGTCTAATTGATTATTAAGAATAGGACTTTTGGTTTGTACAGCTTTTTTATTTCCACTGGAAATAAAAAAAAAACATCGTGAGGTAATTTGAGCGTTTCTTGTTGTTTTCTTTCACTTTTAATGATTTTAATGATCGCACCGTGATTTACGGAACGTGTTCGCTGAGAGACCGCGACACATGTAAATGATAAATATTGTTTTAGGCCTATAAATATATCTGTTTTTCGTAATTAATCTTAAATTCATATGTTTTATATGAAAAAAAATTTAAATTTACAAATGCGCTTAATTGGTCTGATTATTTTCAAAAATAGTTTAGAATGGTATTACAGTTAATTTTGCCGAAATTAAAAAAATATATATTGCAAAATGAAAGTACGGTATTCTTTTTTTCTAACAATATTTAAATCATATTTTCCACCGTAATACAAAACGAGATACATAAATTTTATATAACCGTGTTAGGCTGGAAGATATATCTCCCAAAAAGAATCTATGGTGGTTTGTTTACTGTGAAGAATATCTCCCAAAATTGCCAAAGAGGTTAAATTCCGTAAAAAATGCATATCATTGAAAAGAATCCACACGTAATACATACACATTATAATCAAACATAATATATCAGTCTGTACAATTAAGTATAGTACCTCCACACAACGAAGAACACAGCCTTTGCCATTTGTAGGTGGTACCTTCATTAACTCGCACCGTGTCTCAGGATAACTAGCACAATCCAACATTTGTTGTAAAACGCAATCAGTGGATTCGTTCCGTAGGTCGCTGGGTCCAGGGTGAGCGGGTCGAGTTGAAACAGAGCACAGTCGGTTTGTGGAAACGGCATCTCAATATCTCTCTATCTTCCATTCGAATGATTGCTTTTTGAAGTGGAAGGTGGTTGTGTTAGATTTAGTTCTGTGATACGGGATATTTATTATTGCAGGAATATTGAACATTTTAGGCGACTACCGCGCTTAGTTATTATATTATAGTTCGAGGGTTCAGAAGGAGGGTTAGAGACTTCACATAATGGTAGAAGTAAAAAAGATCAAATATTCTTGTCAAAACTACATCTTTTCTTACCCACACACTTTTTTAAATATTAGAATATTTATTTTTTTAGAATTTTTAAATTTGAAAACTAAGAGAGTTGTAATTTCAAAAAAAAAAAATTTTTTTACTTTTTCATAAATCTTAAATTCTTTTCATTATTTTATAATAAGCCATATTCTAAAACTCACGGCAGTCGTTGGGTTTCGGTTGCCTCCTTATTGTACCTTTTTAAAATGTCTGCTCAGAAGATTCTCATTTCTGAGCACAAACTGCCTCCTGTTTTATATTATGTTTTAGTTTTAATATTCTTGTTTTGTCCTATCCTGCTGTTTTCTCATCACTTTGTATAAACAGTATATTTAGTGTTATAATATTAGATCTGTATTAGGTAAGCCAAACTGTAGGAATAATTTTAATAACATGACCACTAATACTGAATTACCGTTAAGTTTGTTATAGTTAAGCGCACTTTAAGTGAAATGACACTAAACTGCGCCATATAAATGCCATGTTATTATTATTACTATTAATTTATAGTTAATGTTGTCTAGTGAGAAGTTTTAATAATAATAATTACCGCACGAAAGATTATATTATTTTTTGAATTTTTTTATCAAAATTCATAAAATTATAGTACGATTTATAGTTTGTATCGTTCCACAGTCTCAAAATATTACGTTGATTTCCGACTAATTAATAAATACGTAGCTTTCGCTTTGGATAAAATGGTTAATATTTCGGTAATATCCAAACAATGTGAATTATAGAATAATGCTTTATGTTGCGTACAATATTCTGCCTCATTTATCTACTATATTGCATACACAACTTTATGTTGCGTACAATATTCTGCCTCATTTATCTACTATATTGCATACACAACTTTATGTTGCGTACAATATTCTGCCTCATTTATCTACTATATTGCATACACAACTTTATGTTGCGTACAATATTCTGCCTTATTTATCTACTATATTTCATACACAACTTTATGTTGCGTACAATATTCTGCCTCATTTATCTACTATATTGCATGCACAACTTTATGTTGCATACAATATTCTGCCTCATTTATCTACCAAATTGCATACACAACTTTATGTTGCATACAATATTCTGCCTCATTTATCTACCAAATTGCATACACAACTTTATGTTGCATACAATATTCTGCCTCATTTATCTACCAAATTGCATACACAGCTTTATGTTGCCTACAATATTGAAAGCCGAAACAGATGTCACAATTTTGAAAAAACTGAAATTCTAGCAGAACTCAATAATTACATAATTTAATATGATTACATTAAATTTAAAAACATTAAAATCCATGAATTAAACTATAAAACAATTGATTAAAAAATGTACATAAGACGCATGAGTTGGTTTTTTATAGTAAATTATTAAATTGTTTTTAATTAGTAAAAACCTTAATAATATTTTTAAACTTCTATTCTATTTTTAAAGTCTAAAAACACAACGTTACAGCTCTTGAAAGCTCAGATTATCTCCTAAATAACATTAAAGAGATCATTAGAGAAATCTCTAGAAACAGTGTATTCTAACAAACTAAATTAATTCGTTCCTGCAGCGGACAATTCCGGGGAAACGCTGTCCAGTACTACCTACGTGGTGACCGGACATGCCTAACCAACCGCACTTCCCCCCATTTCCCCTAGAACATACCCTACCACAGGGTCCCTAGGATTGGTTAGGTGTAGTAGCCTGGAGTTGGGGGAGCTGGTGTTGGTGGGACAGTTGTTTACGCAATCATTGTGCACCGTTTCAAACTGTAAATTGAAACGTGACGCCCTCTGAAAGAGACGTTAGTGATTTGCACTATTTGACGAAATGCCGTCAATGTTGATTGAGAAATAAATCATTTTTATTTGCTTAAAGTGGAAAAAACTTAAATGTGTGTATTATATTACCAACTAGCTTCATCACACGAGTGCGTCCAAGGTTTCAAAACTTTATTTTGATTTCAACGAATGGAAAACTTGGATCAAGCAATATTTCGGGTCTTCCACAACTCTTAATAAATTATGTATTCGCGAAACATATAACTTACCATTCACAATGTCACCTTTTCAAACCTACCTTACACTCCACATTATAAAAAACCATGTTAACTCCATCACACGGAGAAAAAATAATATTTAAATGATTTTTTTTAAACTTTGTTTTAAACCACTTTGGTGAGTGCGACCGTTTTCGGTTGCACTCAACCTTCTTAAGAACTATGGAAATATATTCTGATATAACTCAAATAAAGTAATTTAAAACAGTAAAAAAAAATCGTTAACATAATCTCAATCCAAAAAGTGTTTACTTTCTTCAGTAAAATGAGTATTCCTAATTTATGAAGAATCTCTTCAAATTATTGGAAATATGGTTAAAAACGGGATTGCAGGTATTTAGCGAATGAATTAACAAGTTTCCCGAGAAACTTTTAGTGCATTTTATATACATTAACACGATGTTCGACAACGTGTTCCCACATCGAAATAATGTATTCGAAATGTAATAACAGTTTATAAGGAAACCCGTTAATTCATTTGTTAAGGCCTGCAATTGCGTTTTTACCGGATTACCAATAATGTGAAAAGATTCTTAATGAATTAGCAATACTCATTTTTCTTCGTGCAATAAACTATGTAACCGTGTATAATACTATAATAAAGTACTGATATAACAAACAAAAACTAAAATATGAAGATATATTTTATAACTAAGTCTCTAACAAAGCTGGGTAGACAAACTCTTCAGTGCTATAAGCTAGTACCCGTTTGTAAATGATATTTTGAATACGTTTAAACTTAAATTTTATCATGTACATATGCGATGAAATATTTTGTTGCAGGAATTTTACTACCCCGAGTGCCATTGGTTTCATCTCCTTAACAGCTTACAAATTATGTAGTTTGTTTTATGAAATATTTATATAAAATCTACTTCGACCGCTAGCACCATACACCAGATAGAAAGGCTATTAAAATATCATAATATTCACTGAACAAATTGTTCCTAGAAGTGTGATATTATTTTATGTATATGTATAATTAATTGGCGATAACTGCTTTGGAAGCTGTAAAGATCACAGTGCTATTTACAGCTGTGGCGACTTCTACGCTTAAGAAAGGCCAATGAGTTTGTAAATCTTTGAACAAATTCACCCAGACAAAATCAAAACCCAATTACATTTGATTTTTTCTTCAGTGTCAATACTATTAGCTATGAGAAAAGTGTTTGTTTGCAAATCATGTTAAAATCTCCAATTATAACAGAAAATAATATTTCGTATTTTGATATAATTATATTAAAACCCGACGTGTCTATTATTGCAAAATACAATCATAATCACTGTTTGTGAATAAACCCAAAACATTTTAAGATACTATTTAGGTTTCATCGAATCAGTAATCGCACCATCTCTTTACCGTTCCGCCCCTTTTCCTGAGAGAGGGAGGCTTTAGAGTACCAACAAAACACCACCCGCGTTACCTTCAAAGTAACAAGTGCAAGCTTATGTAAGTCTGAATTGTAAGGGATACATGAATTACAAACACTTACACGGGTGGCAATAATTTATTAAGCACGAGCGGGTGTTTTGTTTGATTTTGTATTTGATGTTTTTGAAATCGTCAATATTGTATTTTCCGTCAAGTCATCGATGAATATCGTATTTGCAATGTCCACGGCAGAAATCCTGTCAGTATTGCCGGTACTTCAATGGAAGATGATCCGAGAAACTAGCATCACAGCTACTAGGATCTTTTCGGTACCGGTGAATAGTAGAGAAAGATGACAAACACGCATCCAACATTTATTCATGGTTGACATTTTTCACATCAGACCAGGTCGTTTCTACGATTCGTTCTTGAGTGCAACAGCTCGACTATAGAACAATTTGCCGGCCTTCTCGAGACCCATGTTCATTACATCCTCTTCTCAAAAACACCCTCCACACAGCATCCCCAAAGATAACATGGGCCCCGAGGGCAATTGTGTTCAGTGGTTATGTAAAAAAAAATTCTTCCCAACCTTTCTCTTCCCACCTCCTTTCCCTCCCTGCCTCCCGTCAGTCTCACGATATGATCAGACTAGTTGAGAATGCCATAATCCCACTTTATGCGGACAGTGGGAAGGAGTTGGATTTTTGCGGAATTTACATAAAATATTAATTAAGTTTACTATGTATAAATATACAAAGAGACCTGACATTCTTCAACCGGTGATTCTTGACATTATTTGGAATTAAAAACGGAAATAAAATTTTGTCTTCGGTGACAATTTTTTCAAAAATTAATAAAAAAATTATATATTTATCTTTCACAATGTCGTTAACTGGTCAATCAGCTGGGTAACCAACGAGTCCCCCCGCATTCCGCCTCAAATTTCACTGTTTTAATTTTTTGTTAAAGTCACTGTTGTACATTTTCCCCAACAATTTCAACAAATCCCCATCACATGGCACCCTGTAACTCAAATTGCCATCGAATTATGTACTGTCGTAAAATAGCCTGAATTCCATTAAGTTTGAGGGGCTAAAAAGTTTCCCATTCACTCCTCCTCGTTCTGAAACCCTGGCAGAAGTTCTGCGACCATCGGCAAAGATAGCCTGAAAGCTTTCCAGTGTTCTTGATCAATTAATTTATATTCGGATTCTTCAAAACAAACCGAAAAATGATACAATGATATTTGCTGTTTTTGTGTCTAGGTACAAAATAGTAATCTATTTTTCATTCGAGAACGGTTTAAAGTGTTAAAATAGCAGAGAGATATATAATTAGAAGCGCTATTGCGTACTTATATCTCGTCAAAACGTGAACCAGGAGAACGCGATAATCAGGGCTCGGCAGTTTTAGTTACGTTAGTTCAAAAGCTTATAAATGCAAGCCATTCTGGACCACCAAATGCATTATTTAGAATTTTACATGGAAATATTAATTAAGTGACAATTCTTCCGTCCGACAATTTAAACATATTTACATCATTCAAAATAAAGTTTCAGACAAATATTTACTAAATATATTGAATTAAACTAAGATAGTAGTCAATTGGCCATTTTATGAATAATTTATGAAGAGATTACAGAAGCGATTATATAGCTGTAATTCTGAATTCTGACGGAAGAACCAAACACGAAACGCGCATGCGTCGGACCGCTAAATGCGAGGTTGCCAGTCTATTCAAGCACAGTTGTTTTTATTAATATATTTTTGAAACAGAACTTATACTGTATAGTCTTTATTCAATGTGTAACTAAAAGACCGTAAGGCTGAATATGTTCAAAGACAAACAGATAACGCGTGTGTTATGTGCAGTACGGTCAACTTTCCACATTTACCGTCGTTATAACGCTCGTATAATTTTTAAATTATAATGCGATGGAAACTTCTAAAAAAGAGTGATTATTACTTAATTGCTTTACTTCCACTTCATAGTTTTTCTGAAACAGTAAATAAAAGTTGTGTGTGGATAATTTTGCAAAAACCACAAAAGGTTAATAAAGCTTGCTTAATTAAACAAATTTTAGAAAGTTTTAACACGAATTCTACGCGTGACTTAATGCAGATAATGCAACATGTGGAATGCCCGCGAAGTTCACATTATTTATCTAAAAAGTGAACCGCATAAAATTAACAACTAGTTCAAGCTCATTAAATAATCAAAGTTAACGAACCATTATAAAAAAAAATCTATTTTTGGAGCTGTGGAATTTGCTGTAGAAGTATTTTGTGTAAAAAAAAGTAATGAGATGCGGAGTCAAATTAAGTCAACATAATGTAGTTTTTTAACAATAAAAATGTGGATTTCATGATACTACGTACATGAAATTAATGGTAGAAAAAGTCGATCATAACCGAGGAGAACATGAAGCAAATAATTATTTTGGGTAAAATGAGACGTAAGGGATGAACAATTAAAGAGGTAAAAGGAGAATGTTTGTCTTGTAAATGACTGGTTGTAGAAGTCGAGGACGCCCGAACAACACATGTGCAACAGATACTTATTACAATTATTAAATTACTCCAAACCATTTACGCGTCCCAGCTAGACAGTGTTAAATAAAACACGACTAAAATATAGCAAAAATCTATCGACATCTCGGTTAAGTAGCATTTTAAGACACTGTTATTTTTGTCACACATATAGCATGAGAAAATAGAAGTAGGTGTGTTTTTTGTAATTTTGCGGGAATCGATGGAAATTCATATTTTTTTTATTTTATATTATAGAAACAAACAATACATGATTTACAGATTCATACAGGAATTAGGTACTTCATGTTGGTACATGTTTCCTTGTAATGTCTGCCAAGTCGTATATTTATTCCTTAATTACCAGGTGACGTGTGTAGTATATGTGTGTAATGTATGTCTGAGTTTTTGTGTGTATGTGTTTGTGTGTGTGTATCTGTATTTATGTGCATTGAACAGTTTATATTATTGAAATGAAAAATGTCAATGTTTGAGTTTAGACAAATGTTATTTATAGTATGAAGAACTCGGTTAATTGTCGAATTATATGCTGCATTTGTTTAATAATTATGCTTGTGGAATAGCACTGTATGTCGTGAACGTCTCAAATATAAATATACTTATATTTTCAACTCTGCATCTGAATATAGAATATCTTTAAAAAAATCATATAACATTTTTTTAGATCTTAAAAACAAGTGTCCAAAGGAAGTATGTTACATCTCGGTAGACATTCGAAATGCCTGGTCTTAAATACAAGTGTCCAAAGGAAGTATGTTACATCTCGGTAGACATTCGAAATGCCTGGTCTTAAATACAAATGTCCAAAGTAAGTATGTTACACGTCGGTAGACATTCGAAATGCCTGGTCTTAAATACAAATGTCCAAAGGAAGTATGTTACACGTCGGTAGACATTCAAAATGCCTGGTCTTAAATAAGATGGTTCTTCTGATAGCATTTTCAGAACATATTCAAGTCACTTCACCAAGGATTACCTATATTATAAATATTACAGAGTTTTGATATCAAGCGCTTCTTGCATTGCATGGTTATAATGACGATATTTAGATGGCGCATACCCCCATATAACAAAGGGTGAAGCAAAAAAATGCTAGCTGAGATGTGTAAATCAGCCCCATGAATATTGGGTTTGGTCATACACAATTCAAAAATGTTGAATTTTGTCATACACAATTCAAAAGTGTTGGGTTTTGTCATACACAATTCAAAAATGTTGGGTTTTGTTAACCACAATTCAAAAATGTTGGGTTCTGTCATATACAATTCAAAAATGTTGGGTTTTGTCGTATACGAGTACAATTCAAACATGTTGGGTTTTGTCATACACAATTCAAAGGAGTTGACCACCAACCTCTTTGTTATAAGGCTGCATTACTTAAGCTTAGTGCGTAGCATTCTCCAGAGTGGATCCCAGGTATGGGAGCCAGAGTAAACTGTCTATGTACTGATGGTCAAGAAAATACAAAATATTCCTCCACATGAGAGAATTATTCGATTTTTACCCATGTCTATTTCCTACAGCATTTATCTCGGTCATTCTGGTATCTGCAGTTCTTAGTTCCAGGTGGGATGTCGCAATACTTCTAATGGCTTATAAGTTTCTGACGGGTGCATCATCAACACCAGACATTCTGGCTAAAATAGGTTTCTACGTCCCGTATAATTTCACGCGAGGCCGCCAACACGAGCTTTCCAGGTACAGAACAAACTTACCAATGCTGAGCCGCTGGGGATACCTACTAGGTAAATTTATGCACGGATTATTATTTAAACTATGTGTACCTACATGTAACCTTTTTAATCTTAATCGTCTTACTAATTAGATTCTTACACGCCCGTTCAACGTTGGTTCGATAAAGCCGGCCTTGAGCCTGGTTGGAACTAAAAAAACGCCCTGATAATAAGTTTTTTTTTTACTATTCTGACCTTACCTTACACCTGGTTTATAAGTAAAGGGGGTATATATTTACTATGGCTAACTATCTTTTTTATTGATTTTGCAATGTATTGTGATTGCAAAAATAAATAAATACATAAAAGAAGGAAAAAAAACATATTGCTTTCGGTTTAAAATGAGTTACAACTTGAATAATTAAATAAGTCCACATACACTGTACGTAAGAACTCCGTCATAAAAAAATAATAAATCCATCAAAAAGAGATCAGCCGCCTGTTTTATACAGATAGTCGATTTAATTTCGCAGTAATCCGACGACTGTTTCATAAAAAAACATTAAATTTTAATTTAAAAAGCTGAAAACAAATTTTAAAAATTTCAATCCACTTTTAAATAAATTTAAGGCTCAACCTATAATAAAAATATTAATTTTATACCCTTTTTAAAATTAATCCTTCCCCCATGTACAGACGCAAATGAAAAATATTTTTGGGGTATGCAAATTTCAGTACGGATTAGAAGCAGGATTTATGAATTATTTGTCGTGGACACTGGACAAGGCAGAACGATATGATGGCGAAACGTGGTCTATTTGGAAAACCCGGGAATTTCATATAACATAAAAGTACACAAGGATTGAGAGTTTTGGAAGTTTAGTGGAAGGGGATTTTTTAATAATTTAATTTAGAATGTAGGTTTGTAGATTTAGGGTAAGGATATTTCATGCGGTAGAATTACTGATACAATGAATTTATATCCATACAGATAATGTAACTTTTTTTGTAAATAATTTTACAGTAAGCCGCCTGTGGCTTGTCCGGCATCGACCGGGACTTCAGCGTATAATTTATAAGACACTAGCTAACGCGCACCCGGCGATGCTCGGGGAATTGTGAATAATACTAATAAGTATTTTATTATCTTTTTTTGTAGCAAATGGATACAATGATATCCTCAATGGGATCTCCTGCGCTGAGGATTTTTGGTAAATCTTGGATTGGTTTGGGGTAACGTCTTGAGGTTATGAAATCTAGTGTTCCTGTCAACTGGTTGCATTTTAAAATTAGAAATACTATTATTATAAGTATTTGTTTCACTTGATCGTGCCATGTCTTCCTTGGGCGTCCATGACTTCTTTAATCATTCACTTCCAAGTGATATATTGTCCTCATACCCCTTTCTTGGTTCATCACGTAAACCTCATTTTACAACAATTAAAAAAAACTACAATATATCTTCTATTATTCGACTCCATATCTCGAATAAAAATAATAAATGTGATATTGATTCTTAAAATTAACATATTCATTTAAGAATTTCAAGAGATTTCAACATTAATCATTTTCTTCTCATTCCATACAATCATTATAAGGTTTCATGAAAGCAAATACAAACATAATACTAATAATATCGTTCTTTGCAAACTTATCCAATAATAAAAACTAAGCCACCGAGAGCACCAAATGTCATAAGAAGATTCTACTACTAACATAACAGTTAAACTAACTGATCCCTAAACAGCAGATATCAATAAATCGGTATTGATGGACGATATTCATTTAATAGCCTGAATCTCGCAGGAGGCAAACATTAAGCTGCACGAGCCATTAAACTTTTTAATGCTCACTGCTTTCTATCGAGTTATTGAGGTCATCCTGGAGGTGCTTTCTATGGGAGATTTTCGGAACACATCCCTGCCTCTGTGATCAGGGTTAAATCTATTATCTAAAAAATTCTCCAATCCCCCGTATATGCGCGCAATATAACACGCAATTTAACAATATCGATATTCTTAATAATACTCTTGTGAAATACCGAAACGAAGTCAAGCGTACAACCACAAATGTTAATTAAATTAATGCACATTTATAGAAAAGGTACAACATGAGCATCTCCTGTCCCCATCCCATTTTCCTCTGCCTCTTGCCCTTTCCTATTCCTTCTTCCTTCTAATATATTTATATGATTTTTTTTATTTCTTTTTTGTTTATTTCATTTTCAGTTAATGGTTATAACCAGTTACAATTTTGTATTATATCACATTAACCAACATTAGCATAAGAAACTATTTTGGCTTACCTCATATTTAACCTCTTGTATAACTAATCCTGTATAAAATTGCTGTTTGTTTCTTACAATAAATAAATAAATCTTTCTGCATTTATCGGATAACCTATGAAATTTCAGAATTTAATACATTTTTTACATTAATCCTCCACAGGATGCCCCGTCATATTTGTCGATGCTGTGTGGAGGGTCCTTTTCAGGAGAGGAAGAAGTATCTTAAAGGGATCCATGTTGTAGGAGGGAGGAATCACAGAAGCTGGTAAATTGCTCCATAATCGAGCTGTTGTACTCATGAACGAATCGTAGGAATAACCTGTTCTCATGTGACAAATGACAAGCGTGTATAAGTATACTATTCACCGGTACCGACGGGGTCAATAATGGAGCATCTTTCATTTAAATACCGATAGAAAAAGACAGCATTCCTACCCGACGCCAACGCCTGTGCTCTTAAGATCGCAAACCGCAAGGCAAGAGAATATGTCAAATGGACCGTGACCTATTTGAAGTTGTGATGTTTTATGTATTTGACTTCTTTATAAAAATAGCTTCTTTTTCATGTTTACCGCACACAGTATGAAATATTAATTACCTACCCATGTACACAAAAACATATATCATTAACCTTTTAGAGGCCCAGTATTAATCGAAAGTAATGCTCACGCCTGTGTTGTGGTTTGCAAAATAACAAGACTACAAGTCAACACTAAAACCATTTCAATTATATAACTCTTAGTTAAAGAATAAAGTCGAGTGTCGGAAGTATTCCTAATTACATACAAACGTTTGCCTTCAGAAGTTTACGTAGAATAAGAGCTACTCGTTCTAAAACCCTCTTTAGTTGTAACAATTCTAAGACTGAACATTTCAAACACTCGCTTGTACCTAGATTACATGAAATTAGTAATAGGTACGCAGATGTAGCGGATCTGTTTAACTGCACAGAAGCTAGGCACAAAAAGGCTTTAATATCATATCTTTTCAATCATGACCAATAAAATGTAAGTCTACTCATACTTACGTAAAAAGTCAAAAAAATATGTATATAAAATGAACTGCCTGTGGCAACTGAGGAAACTTGGGTCAATAATAATATTCAATACAGTGAACCAACAGCTTGATTGGCACTTACCTACTCTCAACCAAAACCTAATAATAAATGCATACATTTTATCTATTGTAATATATTATATCATGTATCTATACTATCATATATTTCAATCAATACTAATCTAACATAGTCTACCTATAAGTTTTGCATGTACTTGTATCTCTAATTTTTTATATCCATCTACACTATCTAGAGTTTCTGTTAATTGTATATTTTCTGATGTCACTGTTTATAATTTACTGTATATGGTATATTTTATACCGTTGATATTAAAATAAATAAATATAGGTACTTAGTTTTTTATTTGTTTACTAGCTGTACCTAGCCACGCGTTGTTGTGGCTCAGTCTTTCTGTGCAGATAGACAAACAATAGTGAGTGTTGCTTTTACGTCCAACAAATGACGTTTAAAAAAGCATGTTTGTCAAATAGATGGCGCTGTTTTTGAAAAAACATGTTTTTGCCTGTCACGGGTGACATCTATATTATACAGATGTATAAAAATATACGCGTATTCAAAAGCAACGTTGTGTCATAATTTCAAAGCAATCAGTGGAGAACTTTCGGAGATTTAAGATTTTGAAAAAATTAACATTAACATTTTTATTTATCGAGATGATTCGTTACAAAGGCAGTATTTTTTTTTTTTTTACTTCGGTGTTTTATCTTTCTAAAAGAGGTTAAACCGATAAATTGGTTACAACGATACCCTTTTTGTAACTCGGTGAGTAATAAATGTTTTCCTTTAGGAAGTACAAATGTGTGGCAAAATAAATTTATTGGTACTACCTTGATTTTGTTTACCTCGACGTTTTTTTTCAGGTTGTTAGCAGTTAGTAAATAAGATAAGGGTTTTAAAACAAACTCTCTTGTTTGGTCTATCAGATTAGTAAGTAAAATTTTCAAGTGAAACAGTATTTTTACGCGAGTTCTGCAAAGAGTCCCAACTGCTACCAACCATCTTGAGCCAGTGAGAGTATGGCATCCCCAATTGAGGCGTGGAGATTCAAAACCCGTTTTGGAAATTTCTGCTACACTCACAAAAAAGTATTGAAAATAAATCATTTTCGCTTAATATCAATAGAATAACTATGTTGATTTTTAGCATGAAAGATATATTCAAGATAAGTTTTTAGATTCTCACGGCCAAAAGCATTTTTGTTGTTTGTTTTTGGGGTGTTATGCCGTGTTGCGCTAACTCCTTCTTTAGCCGACGTTTCGGACAGCGTTGCAGTGTCCATCATCAGGGCAGATCCGGTAGATCCGAAACGTCGGCTAAAGAAGGAGTTAGCGCAACACGGCATAACACCCCAAAAACAAACAACAAAAATATATTCAAGATGTTCTAAATGGTTTATCGTTACTATATCCAGATTTCTTATAAATTCCATAGAGGGTTTCGCAACTCCACGACTCAATTGTGGTATTTTGTGTGTTGTGGGGTATGATGGTGGTGGGGAGAGCAAGGAGATGGATAGAGGAAGGAGGAGAAATACCTGGCTATTCATATCTGGTTACCAAACACGGCTAAAAATATTTCAAGCAACGTTTCGATTCCGTATCGCGGTCTTTCACCAGGGCGATGTCGAAAGTATCTACCACTGTGAATAACTTGCACGCCGGGATTGAAGCCGCGACCTCCGGATTGCTGGTTGAGAGTCTTACACTTCGACCACCTAATCTCTGTAGTTTCAATGTGTATTATTTTTAATTTATTTTAAACATTTATTTTGTTCCGATGAAATTGTGACAGCGAAGAAACTATTCGGCGTAGTGTGTTTAAACAAAAGTTTTGAAAAGCTAACCAAATTGCTTCTTCAAACAACTCACCCCACATCCTTCGGGATGATACTTGTAGGTACTGAGAAAACATTACAACATCTAATTATCAAAACATGTCCTACCTGGCTATCAGTCATAAGGCTTTGGAAAAAGACCGGTGCGGGTCTTTGAAGTAGTGTAAGATTGTTGGTCATCCTCGTTTTGCTGTCCCAGCAACAATGGAAAGCTTTGAAAGCTCAATTCTAATACCTCTTTGAGGACATTCACAATGGGAACTATAGTATGTAGGTGTACAGTATTCAATAGGCAGGTAGATTCGTTCCAATCCTCCTCCCCCTCCCACCCAAACCTCCAGGCATCTAGGGGCGGAAATAAAAAGCCACACATAACGATTATGACACGAACCATTAGACATTAAAGCCCTTTCTTTTGCAGTAAGAAAACCCACATAGAAATGCTGGATTTGATTTGATTACTAAGTCGTAGTGCTTCCTACGTTTTTCCTTCTTTATATTTATCTCTTCTTATATTTCTATTAAATGTCGATTTCTACAAAACAGAAAATAAATCCACTCGAACAAGGCAAACAAAACTAAAAGCTCAATTCATTATTTTAAATTAACTCAATTTAGGAGTTATTTATTTCTAATTATTACTCATTTACTTCTGTATATATTTAAATGTGTATTAATTTCAGCATGAAATATTCACAACCACCTTCAATAATGGAAAAAATCTCTTATAAATGAAAGTAAATTATAATTGCTAACCCCTCGAACCTGGATAAATAATATCATGCCAGTTTGAGATTCAATTTCAAATAGATTCGCCATTTTTTAACATATCTTAAAATGAAATCAGATGTCAGACCCTTTCAAATTTTGAGCACATGTATTTCGACAAATGCATTATAAAGGCGATTAGAACGTTATTTTTTCTTCTTTTTATATTTAAACAAAAAAACTAGATATATCCCGTCACGCGTTGATGTGACTCAGTCTGTCTGTGCAGAAACAATAGTGCGTGTTGCTTTTACGTCCAACACATGAGCAGTTTTTCAAAACAGCATATTTGTCCAACAGATGGCGCTGTTATCAAAAAAAGCATGTTTTACCTGTCACAAGTGACATCCATATGATATAGGTATATAGAAACACATGCGTATTAAAATGCATCATCAGGTAAAAATTTCAATGCAATCGGTGAAGAACTTTCGAAGATTATTATATTTTTATTATGAAAAAATGTCGAATCTTGAACAGACAAGTTGGCGGTTTTAAAAGTTTTTTTTAAAAATTATATATATTTTTTTTTTTTATTTTTTTTTTATTTAACAATTTTTTTATATAAGATAATGTGTCCTTACTGGGGTACCCCGTTCTAAGGACACATTATACATGGTTGTGTGTTTGAAATAGTATAAGTACATATGTTAAAATACTATATAGAAAATTAAAAAACAATATTTAGAGAAAAATAAAACATAATACAAGCTTTAGTCTTTGTTGGGTTGCAAAATTATATCTATATTCATGCTTCCCTTATCCATAATCCATTTCTTAATGTTTCTTTTGAAGTCAGTTATCTTTTTAATGTTTTTTTTTATTTCAAAAGGGAGGACATTAAATAATTTTATAGAATAATACTGCATATTTCTTTGTCCAAAAGTTGTTTTAGTTCTAGGTTGGTTTAACATACGTTGTAATGTGGATCTTGTGAGTCTGTCTGAGTTTGTCTGTGTAAAGTTGTCCTGGTTTTTGAATGCGTAAATTAGTATATCTTTTGCGTATAATTGTTTTGGTGTCATTACATTCAGTGTTTTAAAAACATAGTCGGTAGGAGTTCTGATAGGGATCCTAAGTATAATTTTTAGAATTGCCTTTTGTGTTATGAGGACTGGTTTTATAGTGGAATCGCATGAGCTTCCCCATCCGATAAGACCATATTGTAGTTGAGATTGGGCTAGTGCGTAGTAAATTTGAATTAGTTGTTCTTTATCTAAAATGTTTCTTATTGTTTTGAAGAAATAAGTTAGTTTTTTTTTAATTTGTTGCTCACATTTTCTATTTGGGAGTTCCAATTTAAGTTTTGATCAATAATTATCCCAAGGTTTTTTATTGTTTGAATTTCAATCAATTTTGGGCAGTTGCAAGGAATTTCATGGTTCGCGGTTAAACAGTTTTTATGATTTTTATGTTTAGGTTTGAATTGACATTATCTGTCTGTTTGTTGTAAATTTTGAATTTAATATATTTAGTTTTTGTATCATTTAATGTTAGTGAATTTGTATCAAGCCATTGTTTTACCTGATTCATCCCTTCTTCAGCTTTTACAAATACAGTCTCCCACGACTTTCCATGGAAGAGAAGAACTGTGTCATCTGCGAAACTAATTACTGAGCCGTGACAGTTTAGATTACATAGATCATTTATATATATCAGGAATAAAATCGGCCCTAAGACACTGCCTTGTGGAACTCCGTATTGAATTGGTATCGGTTGACTTGATTCATTTTTAATCCTGACTAGCTGTGACCTTTCTGACATGTAACTTTGAAAGAGATTCAGTTCACGACCTACGATTCCAATCTTTTTGAGTTTTTCTAGAAGATATGTATGATCAATTGTATCGAAAGCTTTACATAGATCTAAAAATATTCCGATACACTTATTACCATTATCGAGACTATGTTTTATACTTTTTACAATAGAGGCGATGGCATCGGAAGTTCCCATATTTTTTCTAAAGCCGTATTGATTTTCAGATAGTATGCGGTTTGTTTCAAGATATTGGGTGAGCTGTTTCTTAATATTGTTATCGGTCTATAGATACTTATATCCGCTTTATTTCCGGCTTTAAAGATTGGTATAACAGAACCCAATTTAAGCGATGCAGGAAAGATACCATCCTTGATACATCTGTTCACAAGGTAGAGAAGTGGTTGGATTAGTTCATCTCTAGTTGATTTAATTATTCTCATTGAAATGCCATCTGATCCGGAAGTGAGTGTTAGTTTCAATGAATCTATAATGATTTTAATGTCATCTGCCGTAACTGTATTTAATTTAAAGGTGATATTATTATTAAGTGCGTTGTTATTCTCATTAGCAGTACGAAGAGATTTAATGATTTTTTTAGGCAAATTAGAACCGACATTGGAGAAATATTCATTTACAAATTGGACTATTTCCCTTGGATGTTCTTTCATATTTAATTTTTGATTTGGTGTATCCAGTTCGGAAATATCACTGTTTGTATTGTTGTTAGTATATGTCATCTCCCTAATAATTTTCCAGACAAGTTTAGGGTCGTTATTACAGTCTAGAATCAGACTTTTATAATAGTTACCTCTGGCATATTTCAGAAGTTTGGAACACATATTTCTATAATGTTTATAAAGATTTAGTAATGAAAGATCAAGTGGGTTTTTTTTAGTTTTCAAGTGTAATTTGTCTCTAATTCTTATACTTTTTAGAAGTCCTTGAGTAATCCAAGGTTTTTTTATTTTACGTTTGTGTGAAGTCTGTGTTGTGAATGATTCTGAACATTTATGAATATTTGTTTGAACAATGTTTTTAAACGAGTGCCAGCAATCTTGAAAATCTTTAATTTTAAGCATATATTGTATATATAGGAGCATATAATGTTATGATGCAGGGCTAGATTCCTTTTGTTTTAGTATTTTATTCATTAATTTGTTCTGCATCATCACATTTATCCTCGCCGATTCTCTAACCTAGTTAGGAACTGGGCGATTGTCGCTGGTATTGTTTTTGGTTAAATTTTGCGTATGGTCGCTGAGAGCGACATCTGAACCGGGCGGAAAGAGGAAACCACTTCTTGTCTGGACGGTCAACGGGTGGGTTCGTGGACTGTACAGATGATGGTCGCAGTGCTTTTCGTTTTTGAATAATTAATTGTACGGAATGTAATTCCCTTTTTTGTCGCCGATGAGTGCGATTTTGCTTACGGGCACGGCGGTAAACGTTTTGTGACCGAAAAATAACCATTCCCAAAGTGGGTAATAGTGATTTCGCTGGACGGAAGTTGTTACGGACGAACCACGCGACCGGCGTTATACGAATGAACGGGAATCCGTAAAGTAACGGTCAATCCTGCGTAGGATTGGATCATACGCAATTAATATTTCGTGCCATGCATGGCTGTCAAGCGGGAACTTCGTTCTTCTTGATTTTTGGAGTTTGAATCCCGACATCGCACGTGTTCGAAGGGACGAGACAGAACCCATTTGTATGGGTTGCAGCATCCCCAGGAACGGCTACGCGCTTATAGATAGCTGGAGTTTATGGATGTGGCCAGGAGGAGTATATCCACCTTTCCAGAAGACGGATCACGCTTCTACGGAGTTACGTCAGCCGCCGAATGGGTGTGCGGGACGTTCCGTCGCTTCTCCCATCAAGAAAAGCAGTGTTCGGCATTAGAAAACGCGATGTTCGGCTCCCGTAGTTTAGATACAGATAGCTAAAAACTGGTCGGTCTTTGGGGTAAGTCAAAATTATATAATTCTGTTAATCTGTTGAGCTAGGGCTCATCATCAAAATGTCCAAAAGGTTTCCAATACATGTAATATCAATCCATGCACCGCCTTTTATTTATGTACATTGAGATACCATCCTAAAAAAACTATCATGATACTGACACACGACCTGGTTGCGAACTTTCACCCCTGAGTTTATTTGTGCATAAACATTCTAGGAATTTGTTACTGCCTAGATTGGCGCGTTCTAATTGAACAAAGTTTATGTAACAAAATATGTGTACCTATAACTAATAGTGAAGTATGGTAGAGAACATACTCCTCTGTTTTATGATCTTCTGAGACCAAATCCTACTTAACAATATATAGGAGCATATATTGTAAACTTTTGAATGCAAAGAAAAAGCTTAGTTTTTTTCTTTCTAAATCTGTTTATATTATTATGTCATAGAAAATGAGATAAGAGGCGTTTCGTGAGGACGTGTCATTTGGTGATGGCTATTTATAGCACTGCTCATGTTACTAGGATACTACTCATGGTACTAGGATACTACTCATGGTACTAGGATGAGTTGCTAGTTCTGTTGGAGTTTGAGTGAAATGGACGAGGTGTAGATTCCAATCTGTGAAGGCATCATACAATCTAAAAGTACAAAAGTGTTTGATAAAAGAATCTTCCTTTCATAATAGCCTTGCATTAAAAAAAATCATATTTTTATGTGTACGTATTTTTTGGTTTATTATACTTTTCAAGCCTGTGACAAAATCTTCCATCTGAGTTCAACAGCTTATTAACGACAGACTAACGTTTAACACATTAACAAAAACAGTTTCACCTTTAATTTTGCAATTTCATTGTTAATAAACGCAGGTAAGTTTTGAAGTTTGACTGGAACGTTGTTAAAATAACACGGTTGCATGTGAAGTGATGTTAGCGTGTTTTCCATTATTTTTCTTATTTCACATGTTATATCTTACACTAACTCCACTGAGGAAAATCGTTTCTATCGGAACATGGACTGTCATCTTTGGGGATGCTGTCTGGAGGGTTTTGTTTAAGGAAAGGAAAGAGAAGTTCTGTAAAGGAAACAGAAATGAGGGGTGGGTAAGAATCTAATGTAAGGTAAGGGATATGCATCCGCAGCCCAGACCCGGACAAACGAACTTGGGCACCCCTACTAAGTCATCAAATGTAGCGATACATTTAGGGTGATCTATGGCAGAGGCGTTGGCTATCTAAAAAAATGGTTCCCGGGCCGCGGTGCTCGTACCCGCATCCCAAATTTTATACGCATTTTGTAAAAATCAGATAAAAATCGAATAATCCAATTATGGTAAAAACTTCCTTCAATATTTGGAACAGAAAATGGTGTGGACCATTATTTTGTTACTTTTTGACCAATGATCCATTATTCACCTTAATCATCAGCTACTGAGTACTAGTCTTTCTTTTTCTTTATGTCTCTAGCCGATTTAAAGCCAGCAGTTCTCTTCAAATCACGATCTCCTCAACTAAAGACGACAAAGGCTTTCCTACCAAATGATGTTTGAAATCCAACAGTCTTACATTAGTCATGCTATGTACGTGACCTGCAATGTTCCACTAGAGTGCGAAGATTATGATTAGGGTTTGCAAATCCCGCGGGAATGCGGCATAGAATTTAAAATCCCATTGGATCCCGTTATTGAGAGGGATGAATTAATGAATCGAAATAATGCAAATATTGCATTTTTTATTATTTGGTGTCAATTAATTATTAACTTTGATACTAGTATATGACACGTTGGAAAGGTAATTTAGTTAGACATTTGAGAGTACTTTTGGTATCAATCATCTCTGGTACTAGAGTACGATACCCTTAGTATCGCCCTGATGTAAGACCACCATTCATTGTGGAAACGTTGTTTTAAATGGCTTTGGTCGTGTTTGATGACCAGATCTGAATAGTTAGACACTCCCCCACCTTCCTCTACCCCATTTCCTTCCCATTCGCCCTACCTTCAGCCTCACGACATACCCAAATTGGGGATGCCATAGTCTCACTGGATCCAGACGATTTGAGCAGTTGGGATTCTTGTACTGTATCACATAAAAAAATAAATAAAAAAGGAAACGTAAGTTAATTAATATTTTAAGAAGACTTTGATAAAAAATATGAACGTAAAAACTTTTGCATTGCATTCTGGCGTACGCGAACCACGTGATTTGTCATCGCAAGCATAAGGAAATCATGCAATTTTTTAATGTAAATTTATTAATTTTTTAATCCCGCAAATTCTCGAAACGTTGGCTAAAGAAGGAGTTAGCGCAACACGGCATAACACCCCAAAAACAAATAACAAAAATACTTTTGGCCGTGAAAATCTTAAATCATATCTGCATATGAATGTGCGTAAATCCGCTAGATCAAGTATTGCTACAATCTCGTGGGATTACGGGACGCGGGATTGCGGGTAGCGGGATTGAAAGCCCTAATTGTGACTGAAATGTCCGCTAACTTTGTCTTACATCTAATGCACTCATTAGTATTTTCATCTCGCTCAAAGACCCTTACATTTACACTTTGTTTTAACACTATTTAAGTAAGTGCATGCTTACATTCCAAACGTGAGTGCAGTACGAGAAATTTACTTTCATTCTAATCCTTTCTTTAGTCTGTGCTCCTGGTTGAAGTTTAATTTATATTCGTATAGAAACCATAAATGTAGTGGTTTTATGAGCGCCTAATAAACTAGCTTTACGACCTTCCATATATTGAAATAATATTTTCCCAATCTCTGTTTGAGCTTATAACAAACACATTTTGATTTAAAGTTTTTCCGTAAAAGTTTTTATTGCTTTTCCCTTTATTTGGACATTGTTAGTGGAGTAAGTGAGAATCATTGTACCATGAATCAGATTGTTGGGCTTACGAAGTGTTTTTACTGTCTGGAAATGGAAATAAAATATTTAGTTTGTTCTCAAGACTTCTTATATGAAGGCATTTTTCTTTCACTTCTTTTGTACAAGCAGTTGCAATACTTAGAGAGTTTTCGTCTGTGACAAGTAATCGAGGAAAAAAAATTTTTTCGAGAAAATTGAATAATAACTCACCCAACCTAACGCACTAACTAGGTTCAAATTGAAGAACTTTCTACATTATTTGTTACTCTACAAAATCTTCCAAGAAAATTTGTAATATCTTAAGGAAACACCACAAAGTTGGTAAAGAGCTGTTCATATAAACAGCGCTGTATAAAACGTGTTTTCCCTTGAAGTGTTAGGTATATTGCCCGAAGCCTTAAAAGATGGCATCGATCGTTCAAGCGCATATTGCAATAGCTTGTCACACCTGATGTACCTAGAGCTAAAGAATGTAAGAGCGGGTATCTACTTGATATTATGTTGGAATAGCTTCTCACAACTGATTTACCTAGAGCTAAAGAATGTAAGAGCGAGTATCTACGTGATATTATGTTGGAATAGCTTCTTACAACTGATTTACCTAGAGCTAAAGAATGTAAGAGCGAGTATCTACTTGATATTATGTTGGAATAGCTTCTCACAACTGATTTACCTACAGCTAAAGAATGTAAGAGCGAGTATCTATTTGATATTATGTTGGAATAGCTTCTTACAACTGATTTAC
This sequence comes from Hesperophylax magnus, assembly GCA_026573805.1. Taxonomy (NCBI): domain Eukaryota; kingdom Metazoa; phylum Arthropoda; class Insecta; order Trichoptera; family Limnephilidae; genus Hesperophylax; species Hesperophylax magnus. Next base: position 948,381 of record JAIUSX010000018.1, read on the forward strand.
CTAGAGCTTAAGAATGTAAGAGCGAGTATCTACTTGATATTATGTTGGAATAGCTTCTCACAACTGATTTACCTAGAGCTAAAGAATGGAAGAGCTGGTATCCACTTGAGATTATGTTGCAATAGCTTCTCACACCATATGTACCTAGAGAATGTACGAGCTTGTATTCACTTGACATTATGTTGCAATAGCTTCTCACACTTGATGTACCTAGAACTAAAGAATATACGAGGTGGTATCCACTTGATATTATGTTGCAATAGCTTCTCACACCATATGTACCTAGAGAATGTACGAGCTTGTATTCACTTGACATTATGTTGCAATAGCTTCTCACACTTGATGTACCTAGAACTAAAGAATATACGAGGTGGTATCCACTTGATATTATGTTGCAATAGCTTCTCACACTTGATGTACCTAGAGCTAAAGAATTTACGGACTGGTATCCACTTGATATGATGTTACAATAGCTTCTCAAACCCAATGTACCTAGAGCTAAAGATTGAATGAGCCGGTAGCTACTTGATGTTATGTTGCAATAGCTTCTCACACCTGATGTACCTGGAGCTAAATAATGTACGAGCTGGTATCTACCTGATATTGTGTTGCGTTAGGCTCGTTATCCATTTAATTTAGAAAAAACTTTATTTACATGAAAGTAAGTGTTTGAACGATTGGCCGTCTAATTATTTTACGCTGCTCATATTTATTTATTTATTTAACCCAACTGCGTTTATGCATCCATAGTTTGTTCTCATGACATTGTGGTTAACGTCAACCATTTACGAACTCGCGTTTAGCATATCTTTTGACTCATCTATTGAAACTAGCACATAAAAACCCGCTGCCACGAGTTTCTTTGCTGCTAGGCCCTGTAGGCTGCTTTTTCATGTCCTTCGCCCAATTTAGTAAAGTTCATTTATAGTGTAGTTAATAATAATAATAGAAACATAATATTAAATAGTGCAGTTCTGGGTTATTTCATCTTATGTGCGCTTTACTTAAAAGTTAAAAATACTAATTCAGAATTCAATGGTTATGTTCTTAAGATTTCCCCTACAGTGCGCCTTACCTAATACAGCTCAAATAATTTAATACAAAAATGTACAGTATATGGTAATGAATTAGCCAAAAATGTACTTATCACATAGGTACCTATTCAGATTTCTATTAAAATAAAAACCATTTGTGAATGCCTAAGTAATATAAGTGGGTCGTACAACTTTCAACATTTTTTTCTTTGGATGAATGAAGCCAATTTCTACTAAGTAACAAACACTCATTATTTAGAAATTTCTCTCCTCTAATCTTCTCTGTAGCAATTTTTAACAAAATCGGTTTGAGAGCCCTAAAATTTGAAGTTGTGTGAAGTTTGGAATTAATTAAAATATGGAATGTTTTCTTGCAGAAAAATTGGTAAATGGGAAAAAATGTCGGAAAATTGTATAAAAGTTTTTGAAACTGAGAAATTTCAAATTTCTTTCTTGACATTTACTCTTCGGGGATACTTATGCTTTTAAACTGTGTAGTCATTATGATTATAATACTATTCAAAACGAAAACAGAATTTTCCCCTGTCATACATAGATGATATTGTTGTCTATGATATGCTTGATGAAGTAAAATAATAATGAAGAGTTTAAGATTTCTTAAATGACAGCAACCGTAGTCATACAAATATCTTTACAATCTAGATTTTACTCCAATAAAAAGTAAAGGTGGTAAATCTCGTCTATGGTCAGTCTGAATTAAAAGTAGGCACAGGTTCAAGTACCTGGTTTAGTGTTTCACTTAAAAGAAGTTCGCTCGTCTTAGTTGGTCATAAGTTATAAGGTTACATCGAGTAGTTATGTCAATGGAAAGCCTGTAGAACATAAACTTTGTAAATTACTTTATGACTTATTATTGTAAGCTAACAGGGACCTGAAAACTTTGTTTTATTTTTCGGTGAAATTCCCATTATTTTTGGAGTAATGTTTTTGGGAAATCGGCCTATTTTGGCCTATCGGGTTTTCAGCGTCAGTTGTGTTACCAAATTTACAACAAAGGTGATGTTATGTTCCATTTTTGGTATTTGCTGCAAAAAAGTGACAAATCTACCTAACGTTTCTTTTTTAAAATCTAATAAACAATGACATATCAAGATTTAACTTTTCAAAGAAATATTTAGAAATCATTAACTTTCTTTGAAGTACGTGAATATCGTAAATAATCGCATTTTTACAATTGAATTTTTTTTTGAAGATTTTTTAAAGTAGGATTATCCAAATGTTCAACATCTCATCTTATCATCTAGCTGAAATCCTGCATATAGACTCGTTATCGATAACAATGCAATCTAAAAAAATTGGTGGCAATCATGCATATACGCGGACATATATGCATTTTTCAGAAATTGGATAACATTACAGCAGTTAATATACGAAATAAATGTCGGTCCTACTCAAGCAATATTTGGCTCAGTTGTTAGCGCGGCTGACTGCAGTCCCTGGGTAAGAGGAAAGATCAATCCGCCTTCAAACAAAAACATTTTATTATTAAAATCATCTATTTATAAAAAATAATTTCCGTCATGGATTCATTTTTGGTGCTGCCATTGGGAGGGTCTTTTTAAGGAGAGGAAAGGGATCTTAAAGCGACCTATCAAACGAAACAATCTATGGCACAATTCAATATGCAACTAATAATAATGAATGGAGAAATACTACCATTTTAAAAAGCGTAGTTGGGAGTTAAGTAGGCAGTTTACAGGAAAGAATCATTAAATAGCCTACTTATTATGGTAATTTAACGGGGCATCTAGTTTTTCTTGTCGCTTCTTTTGTGATAAATGATATTTGAGTTTCAAATTAGAAGGGACTATGGTACACCATCGCATGGAGGAAAATGGAATTTATTACCTCCATTTATTTTTAGCCTCGGAAATGAAAGTTTTTAAATTACGCACAGTAAAGTCAGTTACTGTTTTTTGTGCTCAACATTTGTCTTAACATTTGGTGCAATGCAGTTTTAATAAAATTGCTTTTCAGGTTTTCCGCTTTCACCATTTAAATTTGATCCACCACTCAGTTGAATAAAGTGTAGTCCTAATTCAATTTTATCACCAATAGACACAACACAGGCGTCTTTTTGTCAGCTTAAGGAAACCAGCATGGTGAACAATGACACATGCCAAACGCGCGCCCAACATTTGTACGCTATAGGCCATTTGTCACGTGAGAACAAGTCGGTTCTACGACTCGTTATTGTGTTTAACAGCTCACGGAGAACTGCTAATTTACTAAGAATCTCTTCAAATTATTCGTAATTCCAGTTTAATTATTCTTGATTGCAGGTCTTATGAATGTATGAACAGGTTTCCTAATGAACTTTCAGTAAATTACGAATAAATTATCACATGTCCTTGAAATTCCGAATATATTTTCGCATTCCGTCATTATGTATTCGACGCCTTTTTCCTATCTATTACAACATTCTATCTCTTTTTCTTCTAAACCCAGGTTCAGCTGCCCTTTCTTTAAATAAGAATAAATCCCCAAATATAAAAAAAGGCTTGTTTGAAAATTTTAATTGGCGTTCAAGGCCATTTTCACAGCCAAAACCAGTTTAATAATGGCATTGAAAGCCGAAACAGCTTTCATTATAATAAAAACTTTAACATTTGCAGCATTTAATAATAACACTATTAATTTATATTTACTTTAAATAAAAATAAATGAATTAAAAGGATTTCTACGAAAGAAAACATGAAACTGCAAGAAATAAATCTAGGTAGCTTGTGAATAATTGAAAACTGCCCGAGAAGTTGTGAAATAAAGAGAAAAATCAATCATTTATGTACCTACCATTTTAATATAATAATACTTATTCGTTATTAAAATTCCAAAGGGAAACGAATTGACCGTTTTCATATAAATTGTAGTCACTGTGTTTTAGCTTAGTATCAGAAAGATCCAAAATGTTTTGGCACAGATTTCAGTCTGCATTTTTCAGTGCAACTTGCATCACATTCATAATTCAGCGTGACATAATGTTCGACCCAATGACCAAACAAAATACCCTAAGAGAAAACTTGACATACCAATAAAACATTCTGTCCAAAAATATATTTATAACAAGAAGGCTGTACTTCAATAATATTTACCGTCCAATGTTCTTTAAACAAATAAAGAGAATTGGTATTTTAAAATGTGAATTTTCCATGTATATAAATATGAACTTTTCTTTGTTTGTCCATAGAAGGTACGGAATCAAAACTACTGGACCAATTAAGCTGTAAATTTCAACGTTTGTTCTTATTAGTATCAGGAGTGTTTGGAGAGTAGTTTGAATGGTAAGAGAAGTTGCTGACGCCCAAGGAAGACTTAACAAATTATCTCTGTACTGGAATGGGATACGAAGTTAAATAAAAATTTGATAAAATGCATACACGATAGAGTAGTAACAATGTGATATACAGTTGTAAACGGTTGAAAAGGTAGATGCTAGAGGAACATATGGCACGATCAAGCAAAACAAAAATTTATAAAAGTAAACTTTTTAAATTTTTTAGAATAATATTATTTCCACCATAAAAATAGACCCAGTTTTCAGTTACACTAGAATTCATAACCTCAAAACTTTACACCAAATCATTCATAACTCCGAGCAACGCCGGGTACACGTCAGCTAATTTTAAATAAATAAAAATATCTAGTCAAGCAGACAGATACAAAACGTTACAGTTTTATTTTTATTTCTTGCTAGAGAAATCCCGATAAGTTACAAAACTAATTTAAACCTGTCAGAATTTATAACATTGACTCTTTACCTACATTGTGTCTTAAAGCATTAAGACGATACAAGACTCTACTAACAGGGTTTAACTTGAGGCTCACATTTTAATTAATTCCAACGAATTCGTAACGATAATATATATTTTAGAGCGATCCCTATGAATGTAAGTTAAGATTAATAAAAGACAGTACCTTACCATCAAAATATTTTTTTGTAAAACGCTTTTAATGTTTTATAAAACGTTTTTTTTTCAAATATAAAATTAGCGGTAAACACTAGTTTTATTTGTCTAGGTGATGAATTTGTAACTTCCCGAAGGATCCCTCTAGAAACATCTGAGATTTTAGAAAAAAAAATTTACCCCACAGAAAGATCAATTTTCTAGGCCTGCTAGGGCAAAATCAACCGTCCATTACGCCGGGCCGCTCACAAAATATAGTTTTTACGCGACTACATCACTAATGTCGTTAAGATTCTCACTTTATTTTAGAGATTTGATATTGAAAATTCAACCGTGGGTCTGTCCAATACACCAGGGCCGCGCATCGCACTTTCCTGTGCATGGCTTTTTCACTTACATCTTTAAGATGTCGACGTTATTTTAGGGTATTGTGTCGTCTTAAGCAAAGTTGATTTGCAAAGAAACATTATGCAGCGGTTAAGCATGAAAACTTGCGCTTAATTTTATGACTCTCTTTTGTCTTTCTACTGCTCAAGAAAGTTGAACACTTTTGACACTCCGCAGTAGTTACTTTAGTGTGGTCCGGGTCCGGGGTTGAGTAAAGTTGTATTGAGTTGAGTCTGGCAGAGATAAATTTAATTAAACTGACCCCATTCAGGGTGGATTAGATGGGAACACCCTGATTGGATTTAAGCTCAGTTTTAAAATCTAATCTGAATTTGGTTTAACGTCTGAAATTTTTGCAATGGTTTATGATCTGAACGGTTAACCATTCAGGCCTCTGGCATATTGACCTTTATATTTCTCAAAGACGCTGTCAGAAGGTTAGAGAATTGGTGTGCATCCCCACTTTCCAAAAAAACGAATAAATTGAATTTTGGAATGGAACGTATCCGAAACATTAAAAACTGTTTTTGAAGTTTGATGAAATCAAATTTAATTATTAGAAATAAACACATAATTTTTTTAACACAATATTTGAAGGCAAACATAAAAAAGTTTTAAAAATGGCTCGCTTGATGTTTTTTTGTTTGAATACTGAACTAAAATTAATGATTACCAAAATAATACATTTTTTAGACAAATGTGTTATGAAAATTAGTGTTACCTCACTTTTTTGTCGTTTCATATAAAAATGTTTAATAAAAAATAAACAAATTTTCATAATTTTTTCTTGACGTGAGATTTAGTTACTCTGTGATAAATTCCATATTTGAATATAAAGCTTGGTGTTTTTTCTTTTTCACACCATACTGATCATATTTCAAATTATGACAGTAAAAGAGACAGCAAGATTTCTATGAGATTGTACGGGTAATAGCGGTTATGGTAATAGTGGTTGGTTGCACGAAACCGAATAAATTAGCCTGAGGTCCTAAATAATTTTTGGGTGAAGTTTGAATATCGGCAATCATTTCTAATCGTTTTATCATTATGTACACCGCGGTCCGTAGTGAAAAATCTCTCACAGCTCTCAATCATTATCCCTTTCTCAAAATTAAATAGATAAAATTGATAAAACTTTTTTAATGTCGAAATTCGTCCTTAAGCAGTAAATCAATTTCAATGTCCTTTCTGGGGGCAAGTTATCAATAGGTTTTATGTAAATAATTGGTGATTGGTTAGTTTTATTTCAAATCAAAATAGACGTGCGTGTACTGCTTTACATAACATGATTTCTGTTTTAATGTTGCGGTGGGTTTTATTTTTCCGTATGTTGCGTTAATTATTTTCCTTTAAATATTATATAAGCTAGTTTTTTTTGTTTTTTACATTAACTCCATACACGAGGCTATGCGGAAAATAATTTCCCTCGGAGGCTACGTCGTATGTAGATATACTATGTGGAGGCCCTTTTTGAAGAGAGGAAGGATTGAAAAGTTTTGTAGGCGGGAGGAAACACAGAAACCCATGAAAAGGTTTAAAAGTCAAGTTGTTGAACTCAAGAAAAAGTTGTAGAAACGACATGTTCTCATGAGACACGTAACATCAACCGTGTAAAAAATGTTGATAAATATGAATATTGCAAATTTTTTGAAAATCTCTTCAAATTTTAAATAATGCGGTTAAAAATCTGACCGTTTTCCTGTTCCTCGTTTAGGCCTTTAACGAATGAATTAACAGGTTTCCTGATAAACTTTCAGTTAATTTTGAATATATTTCAGAGCATGTAGCATGTATTTGAACATATTCACACTCTACGCATGCGTTTGAACCCGTTATCTACAGATTCGTAGCCGAGAATTGTAACCATTTAACCACGGAGACCATAATTCAGTCAACTGTAACCCTTTCCAAGCGTGATCCATGTCTCACTGCCAAGAAATGTTTTTAAATAAATTAATTTAATTATTGAACAAAGACAGTTTATTAAGAGCCAATTAATTTCATAATTCTTTCAAACAAACTATTGCCTTTGTGTATTGGATTATAATACCTACCCAATGTAATGGCTTGGAGTATCATTTTTCTTGATTGTTTTAACTTTGCTTTGTTTAAAGTTCGTGAAAAGTTTAAGGACATCATTATGGCTGACAAAAAACGTGTGTTTCAATTATCATTTGTCTCGTTTATTAAATAAAAAAACTGGTGTAACCTTTAGTGACATTTTGACAAATACTGATGTGAAAAAAATTGTTTGGTTAAAGTTTCGTACAGGGCTACGATTTTGTTCAAAGGGTTTGCCGAGAGCCGCGAAAATAATAAATATTCCTTTGTTCGGTTGTGAAAAGAGAAACCAACATTTTTCACCATTATCAAATAAAAAGATTTTATTTCGGTAGGTACCGAATGTTATGTTGTTATTGGATTTCAAAATATTTTTTTTAGTATTAAGGGTCATGTTTAGAGTACAAATAATAAATATAGGTAAAATGTATAATAGGTCACTGGCATGCTTTTTAAAGACTTATTTGTCAAAATTTATAATGAAAAATCGTTTAGATAGATGTTTCTACAAAGATTACGAAAACTGTTATTAAAAAAATTGAAAGTTATGGTCGTTTTTATAATGAAATAAAAAATACTATTATATAGCTCGTGACGTCATTACATGAAAATGTATAGTGACCGATTTTCTTGAATTTGCTTTTATAAAATTCCTTACAATATTTTTTACCTCCAAAATGAAACGATGTTATTTTGAAATCAGTGTTTATTTTTTATTATTTAGTTATTTTCCGATTTTCTCTTAATTAAAAGTAATTTTAAATATAATGATTCAGTATGGTTGGATAATCACGTCAATTGTAGCACAAAATACCCAATCAGTTAAAATTCATAGAAATTCCACACAATTGGCGACCCTGTTCCGGGATTTTTCATACCAATTACGTCCAGTAGGATTTAAAAAAAAATGGTTCTACTTTGTAGATTGAAATTTTCAAACAATCGCCATGGTTTCAAAAATACGATTAAAATATATATGCATTTAAATTTTTGGCTGAGCCGGAAAAAAATATTTCAAAAATGAGATGGATGTAGCCTATTATGTACTATAATACTCAGTAACTCTTCACCACTTTGGAAAATTTTCCTTGTGCAGTGATGATGACTAAAATCACTGCTAGATGGTTTTTAATTGAAATATTAACTAATCTTGTGAATTTTTGGATAATATTTACTATAGCATGTTAGGTAGACTTCCATTCCCGGGAAAGTATTATACTTTTAAATAAGACCGGACTTCCGATCTTGTCGCTTTATTTCCGAGTTCCGGAGCAAAAATTCTAAATTTGAACATCCGACACATCTGTTCCGCTGCACGGCGGGCATACTGACGTTTTGTAGCTGAATATTATATTATATATTACGAGGTTTTGTGTGACGACAGAAGCGGGAATAGCGTTGAATCTGCATATAAATTATAATTTCTCGAGCTAAGAGGGTTTTCCTTGATCTATTTTTTCTGGATATTGGTGGAACTAAGGTTCTGATGAATTTCACATAACTTGCGTAATAATGTGGGTTGTTTGTAGGATAAGTCAGTAATATACTAATGTTAAGTCGTCTTTTTAAGACTGAATTAGACCAATTAATGTAAAATACTTTTAAATAGATTCCGTATTGACTAAGAAAATTATTTAATCTTTTCAATTTTATGAAAACTTCCATTTTTATTTGAACTTTAAAATCATTTGATAATATCGGGTGTGATTTGAGCTTTTAAGGATTATTATAGAAATATTATTAAAAAAATATTATTTAATTATTTCGACCCGTATTTATTGTTATGTTCAAAATGCTAATAATTAATTCATCAGTTTCGACTAATAATAAAATGTACATTTGTTATTGGAATGTATTTCTGTGAGTGTACACGTAAAACAAAACGGGATGTAATCTACAGATTGCTGTACAAAAAGTCAAGAATCTTTCCGTTTAAATTTATTGAGAAACGAAGCATATTTATTTAGTAAAACTAAATACCGTGGGAAGTGATTAATTTTTCCAAGTTAGAAATTGTTGAAAATTTTCTGGCCACGTATTTAAATTTTCTTTGCGTTTCTGGGTAACAAATCGTTTCACTTATAATATTATAATTAATATGCAATGAAAAGTAGGTTTTTACATAACATTATAAGTTGGAAATATTTAATTGTTCTTTTATGGCAAAGGCCTTGGAATACCTAACGAATGTAAAACGTGGTATAATTCTGATGCGCAATTTTTTTTAAACAAAGTACTTAAGTAAAAATAATTATGTTGTAACATTTTATACTTAATATATATTAAGCCTTTCCTCATCAAAAGTCGATTCAATAAGATGCAATAAAATCCAAATAAATGGAACATTTTTGTACTTATCTGAAAATTATAATCTGTTTTTGAAAGGTAATGAAATATGCATTCAAATTGTATTATTAGAAAAGAACATATAATTCATGAAATGTTAATATTATGAATTTGAGCATAAAAAGTTTAAAATATGGCTCATCCTACGTTTTTTCGTCTGAACACTGAACTAAAATTATTGATAAGACATTATTTTTAAAACATAAAACATTATTTTTCATACAGATGTATTGTCGTAATCTCACTTTCATCGTTTCATTTAAAAATAATAAAAAAGTAAAAAAAATAAGATTTTCAAATATTTCTCTCAATTTTCGCATGGAACTTTGGTTTCATAGAGTACATTTCAATTCCTCTATGGTTAACTTATTGATTTTAATATTTAAAAAAGTGATGTTTTTGTTTTTTTAAAACAAGAAAGATCATATCTCTCACCATGAGAGTAAGGGAGACCCACCAATTCTATAAGAATTGTTCCCAAAAGTGAGCGGAACAGTTTAATTCCGTTATTTCTACGAATTTATCGGTTTATCTCTGGACTGAGGGAGAATATGCTATAAGCTGTAACGTACTTATGAATAAGAACTTGTATTTTAAAACATAAATGTCCGATTCTGTAAGACAGATACATAAATAAGACGAACTCTCCCAATGCGACAGTATAAGCCTGATCCAGAAGAGAAGCCTCGCGGTAAAACACTGTCAAGAGGCCTAAGCGCAGATAATAAATGTTTAGACCTTTCAAGGACTATACATTATCTGCAAATAACGCGAACCTTGTGTTATCCATCGCACAAAAAGTTATTTATGTCAATCCCTCTTTCTTTATCTATCCTCTATTTTTATTTAAATAATATTTTATGCGGTGGGCCTGAACCTGTTATTTCGGTTTCAACTTGTCAGCATTAATTTTTCAATTGAATTTTGGTTGGGGTTGTCGTCGTCATGAAAAAGCAAATCTAAAGCAATCTGACTCTTTTTTATAGATTTTTTTTTGGCAAATTTTGACCAACTTCATATTTTTTTCATGCTTAACAGATATTCGGAAATGTGTTTTTTTCTGATCATGTAAATACAAGTTTTTGTTTACTGTGCAAGGCCTTGCTAGTCTGTGCGAGTGTATTATTAAGGTAATTTAACTACAGTTGAAATTAATATTTAATAGCTTAGAAAATCTTGAGGTTATTGATATCTCACAAATAAGAACTGTTTTATTTAACCGGTTATTTTTACCGACTAAACACAGCGATGTCCTGTTTTAACTCAACCGTTTGGCATTTCATCATTTGTTTGTTTGTTGATTTTGAATTCATTTTATTATTCAAGCAAAGCTTAACTTTGACTAGATTGCTAAATTTGACAATAGTTCAGTAAAAAATCTTTTTTCAAATGTAAAATCTTCGTGATTATTTTGGAGTATCTTATTAGAATTTTTTTAAATATCTTAAAAGGTATCTACCTGCCTGGAAAACGTTTGAGAAAAGGATTTATCAAATGGACCATACGTTTCTGCACAGAATCAAGGGTATCCTCAAGTATCAATAACAGGCTCAATGGACTCCAGACCAGAGATGGCTGCCAAAGTAGACAGTGGGGCACACTGACGGAGGGTCTGCAGTACTCGACAGTTTGATATTATTAAAGTATTTGCGGACCCTGTCCAGTACGCCTAGCTTCTGAAATTTCTTAAATCGATTCTTACAGCGTGCCAAGCAGCGCTTGAAACTAATGTTGATCTTACGATCTGTAATATATCGACTTTAATAAATTATCGGAAAGCAATTGAATTGACGGGCAATCTATCAGCCAAGCCAGGACAAGCCAAGCTGCCACACTGCGTGCCCACTGAGATTTTTTTATATACTAGAGAGGAGACTTCTTGTTCTTTAGATTAAGGTTCCGAGAACAATTGATAAAAAATACACTAGATGATTTTATAAGGAGTTAATAGATGGGCTGTCTTGGAGTAAATCATGTCGTTAAGGGGAAATTTATCAAACCTTGTCATTTTCATCGAATGATAATCTTTAATAACACATTTTAAACACTAGAACGACCGGTTACTACTCTATGCCTGTAAATACCGACGGTAATATTGACGGCTGATCACAACTGAGTGTAATTTTTGGTATAATATAAAACAATAATTAATGAAATGTTCTTACTTCATTTAATTCGGTACACATTTGGTAGAATATAATCTACGCAAACACAAACAAAACGAATATTCGAAATATTTAAATACGTGCGCAGAAATCAAGATGAAATAGAATACTAATAACTAATAAAGACAGTGACCAATCAACATACAGATCGAGATCAAATAATATGAGATTTCGAAAGAAAGAGAGAGAGACACATAATATCGGGCAGCCATCAAAATAGCTTCTACAGTCTTTCTAGTGTTTTAACAGGCCATGACAGCCAAGTACTTTTAAAGGGGTATCAAAACCAAACTTTAAACTTATTTAGAAATCTTATGTTTGAAGAAGTTACATAAAACTTTTTCAAAGTTACAAACCTATCACTATTTATAGGTCTAAACCATTTACACTTCTTTCATTAAACCTCAACCCTTTCAATACCAGATTTCTTCCTGTGGAACATCGAAAAAAATAATATTTCTGGATTTTGTGAAACGAATGGCTCCGTGTAGCTTGAGTACCGCTTGAGAAGGATATTCCTCATCCTCATGGCACTTTTTTTCTGGTAGGTTGCAATCTTTAGTCCACCGACAAGTACCGTAAATATAATGCCACATCCCGTTCTTTTTTTTTGTAATATTTATGCATTTTGTACTGCAAATTAATATTAAAAAAATGTATATAGTTGATAGGTTATTGATTATACTGTGACAGGTTTATTTTTTTCTAATAAAACTAACCATTTGAGGCCTAAAAATTATAAAAATAAAATTTAAAAGAAGCTAAATCAGCAAGAAAAAGAATATTATGAACGAAAATTTTTCAAATAATAATTTAAGGTATCATAAAATATCAAATTTATATGTGGAAACAAAAGTGCGGTACTGAAAGGGTTAACAATATATAATTTAGTTTATATTATAAATCAACATTTTGCATTAAAGTTTGTTGATGTTACCGCTAAATTGAAAATGATATAACAGTTTTTTTTTATGCGCGTCCTGCGTAAAACCATCTGGAGCCAAGAAGACTATGGCATCCCCAATTGAAGTTTGTTGTGAGGCTGAAGGTACTGGGGAGGGGAGGGAGGTTGGTAAGAGGAAGGTGGGGAAGTGCATTACTATTCAGATCTGGTAACCAAACACAGTTAAAGCCATTTCAAGCATCGTTTCGATTCTGAGTGACGGTCTTTCATCAGGGCGATACTGAAAGTATAATTTATTTTGGAACGTTCAGAAAATATACCATACCTACATATTGCGAAATAACAAAAAATAATCAAATAATATTTCCTTACGCACACCGAAATTTAAACTCGCCAATAATTAACGTAGCCAATAATAATTACCACTTCAAAATTAAGGCAATGTAACCACTTAAGCACTTAGATATGGAAATTGCTTCAACACCTCTGTCGAATTTTAAATATGAGTTGTTATAACCTCCAAAAGTCGAAATTACACACAAATGTCGGTTAAAAAACATTTTCTTTAATATCACTTAAAATTTTAAACCTCACTTTTCTAAACTTTATTTAACTGAAACTCTAAGTCTTAATTAACAATACCTCTAATTTATAAAACTTAATTGAAATTACCTATTGAACAACCTTTAAAATATTTTCATGCGTTAGTTGAGATGAATTACTTCCAGTAATTTGTTACATTTTAAACAAATTAATGGCACAAGCTGGAATTTCAGCAATAACAATAAAGTACAAAGTACAAACAATATTTCAAATATTCTCATAACAGAAAATAAATTAAGCCATCCATTTCTGTAAATTTGCATTTATGTTTTATAAAAGCAATGATTTATTTATTTATTGAAATCGACAGTTCACGTAAAGCAGTTTATGCAAACAAAAAATACAACAGGAAAAACCAAATAATGTTGTATTTTGTTTGAATTTGTAAAATGTTAAAATGATTGTAATAGTAATGCGGTTGATTAGTGGCAAATTTATTATGATTATGAGAAAGGTCAAAACATTTCCTTACTAAATCATCAATTAAACTAAAAGGCTGTTATAATGAACGCAGAATTAATGTATTTTCTCTTTCGTTAACTAACCGGCCGCAAAGATAAGTTATCGTCAAACAAATTTAATTCAAATCGTAAATCTAAACTATGTGATGGAATGGCTTTATTTGAAAGCACCCAAACTCCTGAACAGAATATACTAAGACGTGCTGATCTAGACCTAGTCTAGTCTATACCATTATGATAGAAAACTGTTGTCGCCTATTTATACAGGGTGTCCGGGGGTAAAGTGCACTAACTTCAGGAGGTAATTATACATGGGAGGAAAAAAGATAAATAACTTTTACAATACCTAACATACCTACTAAAAATCCTTTGTGTGGAGTTCAAACCTACCCAATAAATTCATGATAAATTTTGCTGTGAGCTCGTCGTGGAAACGTTGTATATTTATAATTGTCTCGTATCCATGGAAACCATTCCAAAATCCATAACATATCTGAGCTCATTGAAAGAGAGTTACAATCACTGACAGACAGACCCACGACCGAAATTAGTATATTTGATGATTAAGAGGTTAGGTGCAATGAAAATATTATATCGTTTCTAACCGCGTCACATTAACGTTCGCATCGACTTCACCTACGTAAGATGCAGGGTCAGACCTTTCCACCCCCAGTCACGCACCTGAAAAAAAGGGATCAGAAAACAGTTATTTCTTAATTCTTAAAGCGTTTCAGTAGAAATATGGAAAAATGCGCCTAATTTGGGCACGCGAACACGCCTACAGCATATTTTTATTGCAGAATCTCTTCAGTGGCCAAAACTATTATTCTACGGTTGTCCAAATTGTCAGACTAATAAAATATGACCTCTTTTTCTTCAACGGATAAGGATTACCTCAGGTCTCCCAAATGACATTAAAAATGTTTTTTTGAAGATAAAAAAGCGTTTTATTTATTAAGGTTTAGGGAAAACAAAAAATATACTTAGATAGATTTTATATTCGTGTCACGTGACCGGGTGCTTATTGTGGTCATCTAAGTAAAACATCTACTTCTTTGTGGATGAACTATTACTCTTACTGATATTTTACTCGTACATTTAGAATTGTTTGCACTTGTGCACGTGTCTTTGTTATATCATTAGTGTGTGAATAAAGCTTCATTTTCTAAAAGGGTATATTTTTCAAGGAACGGTTATGCGACCTTTTCGTACAAATTTAAATTGTGGTTTTGAACCCCCTAACAACAATTTACAATTTGGGAGGGGCGGGTATGGTTACCGATGACCCAGTAACCATTTATTGGTAAACCAACACCCCAGCCATAGTTCAACCCAAGTAGCTTGCTATGTTTGGTGACTTAGCAGGGGTGCCCAGGTTCATGGGGTGAGTTTTGTCTGGGCCGAATCAGGAGAGACTGGTTGAGGGAGACATCTATCGACTGATCGCCTTGCACCCCTGGGTGGATTCTAATACCTTTTCCCTTCCCTTTTTCCCTAACCATCCCTTATATCTTTTCCCTTCCAGAACTTCCTCTCTTTCCTTTCTATTACAAGGCATGGGAAAATCTTTTTTCCGCGGGGCCTCCTGTGTGGAGCTAATGTTGAGGCCAAAATACCCGTAGCTCAGTAGAGATAAAAATGCCTTTGCCTTGCAAAAGGTTGTCTAAAAGATATTTTGATTTTATATCATAAAGCTGGAAAACAAATTAAAATTTTGTATGAAAGGTGCCAAAAAATTTTTTTTTTGAAAATAATTTCTCAACGGTTGATTGGTTTGATAACGAAGTTGTCAAACATAAACTAAAAGAAGATAATTTTTTATTTTATTTTTTTTCTAAATGTAATATATAACGAGTTACAGTGGCGGAATTCTTTTTTTTTTAAATCATGAAAATCGTTATTTTCATTATTTTATGTGTTTTTTTCTTACTATTCAGTACATTTTATGTGATTATTTCTGCTATTCAGTACAAAATTATGATAATTTTATGAACCTGTCTCCACACCAACATGAGGCAAAGTGAAAATGGTGTTGTTTTTATACTTAGACTTCATTAATGTGGGTGTAAAAAAGCTTGGCAGTTCTATTGTATTGGATTCTGTAATAGAGAACGGAGATGAAGGAAGACATGTAATCAATAGCAGCCCGTATTCTCAAGAGCACAGACATTGAGGACGAAGATGTCAACAACTGCCGACCCCGACCGTGATAGGAAAGTAATAACATAACTAACTAATCGATGGCTACATAATAATACAGGACACGGCTTCAGGAGTTTAATCTCTGCTTGCGAAACTGGAACATATATGTGGATTAGATATACTATGGATACCACCATACTCTACTTTATGTTGGTGTAGAAATGAGTTCACAAAATTATCATAATTATATAATGAATTGCCAGAAAAACAAAATAAATTTACGATTTGCCTAATACGTATTGAAAAGACCCAGGAGTGAACCTTCTTTTCCTCAAAATAACGAAATTTTTCTCATGGCCTCTTGTGCAGAGTTATTTTAAAAAAGCTAAGGGGGTCGAAAAACTGTTTTGTAAATATTGCACGTGTTAGGTATTTTTTTTGGAAACCAGTTAAGAATTTGGGCAACACTACTAAACTTATACGATATCTAATCGAATCTGGATTATGTAAATTCGCCTTTTTCTCTTACAATTTAAATAATTCCGCAATCCGATCAGCTATAAATTCAAAATGGAGAAAGGCGATATAGAACTAAGCCGATAGTCTGAGATGGGTATTTAAAATAGGTACAAGCATGTAAAAAATAGTCATCTGATTTTTTTACCGTAATTGAATTGAGTGATGGGCCCAGCCCGTTGAATAAGCATTTCGAATATTTTTATATCTATACATTATGAAGAAGGAGTGTGTATTACCTATTCTGTCCTCGCATACACGCACAAAAACCTGACAGCCTTTTCCTGGAAACCGACTGAAGTAACAATAAATCGAAGTAAAAGGCAATCAAATTCTATAATACCTGAAAACCAACATTACGCCAAAAAAACGTGTTACTTATTTCCACGTAAAATCAAACCAAATAAATTACCTGGAAAAATATTACAGTGATGAACTTTCAGGGTGTTGCGCTACCTCCTTATTTACCCAAGGATGCGGACAGCATTACAATGTCCATCGTCAGGAAAGATGTGTAATGTGTACCCACACTCCTTCAATGTATATTACACATCCGCCCTGATGAGAATATTTCACACAAATATTTAGTTAACTACGTTAAGTCACTGCTTGACGATTATGAACACGGATTAAGAACCCTATGGTATCGATTCTCCAATCCCGCCAAAAGTACATACATTGCTCAACATTCTTATTATTGAGTCTCTTCGAAGGTACCTACATGCTTATATATGCCAAAAGTCAAAAGTCGTTTGACCCACTCATTGTTCGAGTGGAATAAATTCGTTGAGAATCGAGGCCGAAATGTCAATAACATTTAACTTCCAATGCATCTCAGATAACTCTGGACAAGAGTGACCAGGTTGATGTTGCTTATTTTGACCTGGAAAAAGTATTCTAAATGGTTGACACCGACATTCTCTTAAAAAACAGTTTATTTTAATAAGTGTTGCAGTTCTCTCGAATTCGTAGTTTTTCTGGAGTTTCTCAGAGGTCTATCCTTGGACCGCTTTTGTTTCAGCTATTCATTAACGACATTGGTTCAGTCATCATTCATTCGCACTATTTACTTTTGAAGATGACTTGAAACTGTACCGTTAAATTAAAAACCTCCTTGGCTGCGTTCTTCTACAACCTGATATCAACCGTGTTTCAAGCTGGTCCAAAATAAATGGCCTCAACTTCAGTACACCTAAACGTGACTTTTGGGTGTAAGAGATTGCTAATATTTAAAATAATGGTATTCTTGATGTTGTATTCCATAACATTTTTTTTTTCTAAAATTCGGTTTGTTGTATGGAGATTTTTAGGAAATCAAAACTTTAACTGAAATTACCTGAAAATCTTAACAGCATCAAAAATGTCAAATTAGTCAAACTTAGCACCCTATCACACTCAAAAGTCACAAGCCGCCACTGCACCTAAGTGCATTATCGTCTCGCACACAAGATCAGAATACAAGTATCCGTATGTTATTGATTATAAAATTAGTAAAATTATTTTCCAATTCTTAAACCAAATCAAAGATCTTGCGGTTATTTATGATGGTAAACAAACTTTTTACCAACGCATGAAAAAAGGCCATATGGAACTGAGCTTTTATGTAGAATTATATTCGATTTATAATTTAGTTGGCAGAACATTTAAGCTTATTGGCATCTTAATTAGAAATTTGTATTATTTTTACAACGTACAAACGCTGAGGATATTGTATAACACACTAGTCTTGAGTGTATTGGATTATTGGTATCAAATTCAATCATTTGGACCCCTCGCGAAGTTACGTACATTTTGGGCATTGAAAGAGTTCACAAGAAATATTATTATTTTTATTTTTGCGTCTCTACGGATATTACTCCTGGCTATACCCATTTACTTATATCCCAGGAATGACTAATTATCACTCCTTAGAGACACGTAGAGGAATTGCTCTGATTAAATATTTTTATAAATCTTAAAAAACGGTTAAATATCCAACAATATGATTCTGGCTCAAATAAATTTCTTTGTAAGAATTAAGACTCTGAATCTCGAGAACTGTTGGCACCTAGCATCGTGCTACCTACCTTCTATCCTTTGTAAAATTATTGTGGCCTATCTACCCAACTCCCCTCTCCTCTCCTATGCCGAAGTTAGTTGAGTTAAAATATTCGTCCTGTCAACATCGTTTGATTACGGAGCCCCCTTTATCGACCGTGTCGAAAATCAAAGCCATCGTGAGCTCGCGCATTGCGAAATTTATGAATTGTTGTGAACCAGCGCAAAGAAGGATTGAAAACCGTGGAAGAATAGAAAAGGGTAAGTCGGCATTCCGAACTTTTCCAATCCTATTATTCCGCGTTGCGACGGTGCGTTTCCGTCCCCAACATTGGTCATTCGAGCCTGATAATTTATATTAATTGAAAAAATTGTGGTTAATTTAATTATTTCAAGGTTAAATTGTTCATAAAAGTTGATCTATGTGTAAAATTTGCGTCAGCCGTGCTGTTAGCGAAAATTGCCTGTAGGTAGTAAAAAATACTTAACTGGTGACAAATTTGTTAATATTTAAAATAAATTGTTGTATTCACTCGGCATTTTTGTGCAGATTAATTTCTCAATACAATGGCTGAGAAAAAAGTACTTTTGTTGCAATCCCGACGTGAGCGAATAGTATCTCGTATTCGTATCACGCAAGAGCTCATAGCGAGCACTTATGATGATAGTAAGAAAAAAGATACGTTTCTTGCTAGATGTGAACAGTTAAAAGATTGGTTACAAGAATTTGAATCAGTTCAAAACGAGATTGAGGAACAATTACTGTCATTAGACAAGATTACAGAAATGTCAGAACTAGGAAACATTGCGAATAATGTTGATTCAATGTATTTCGAGATCATGCAAATGAAAAGCGTTATCACTAGTAATAATGAAAATTCAATTCCTAAAACGGCAAATAATTCGGTGATTCGTGCACCAGTGATAAAGCTGCCCACTTTTGATAGTAACATTAAAAGTTGGTGCTCATTTCATTCATTATTTAAAAGTCTTATACATGACAGCAATGCATATACTAATGTAGAAAAATACCATTATCTTTTATCAGTTATTACAGGGCCGACACTGGCACTTATACAATCATTGCCTCTTATCGAAGAGAATTATGACATTGCCTGGAATATTCTGGTAAATCAATACCAAAATTCTAGAATTCTTTTCACGCATTATGTTGATGAAATTCTTAATTTCAAAATATTACAAAACGAGTCTGCGTCAGGTATAGCGCGGTTACTCAGTACGTTTCAAGAGAATTGCGCCGCTATATAGGCGATGAAGATAGAAAATATCTTTGATAAATTTGTTGGTCATATTATGATACGATCGATGGATCTGACAACTAAACGTCAATTTGAATCCAAATTGCCCGGTGAAGAGATTCCAGAATTGGATTCAATTTTCGAGTTTCTGAGAAATCAAACGCGTATTTTAGAAATGTTATCTCCACATACTACAAAAGAGAAAAAAAGGTTTGTTTAAAACGTTGTTATCTGCCAATAAGAATGATAATAACCTTCATTGTCCATTATGTAAAGGTGCACATTTTCTTTACAAATGTGCATCTTTTACATCTTTAAGTCCCCATCAAAGGAGGGACAAAATTAAAACTTTAAACCGTTGTTTCAATTGTTTGAAACAGCACCATGTAGATTGTGTATCAAAATTTACATGCCAGGTTTGTAATAAAAAACACCATTCAATGTTGCACATTGCCGCCGAACCATCGGGCGAAAATGAACTTAATAATTCAAGTGCAACCCTGGCCGCAACAGCGATTCCGAGCGTTTCTACCGTTTTGTTAGGAACTGTACAACTTGAGGTCCAAAATCAATATAATGATTATATACCTATCCGCGCCGTCGTGGATTGTGGGAGTCAAGTCTCTCTGATTACGGAAAGATGTGCCCAGCTCTTGGGTTTGTCAATTAAAAAACATCGTATTTCACTGAACGGTTTAGGAAATTCTAGTATAAATTCTTGTCATGGAAAAACCAAATGTTTTATAAAACCTCGAAATAAAAAAGGGCCTATTCTTCTATGTCAAACTATCGTGATTACAGAAATCACTTCTAATCATCAGTCATATGATTTACCATCGAGTGGAACGTCACAATTTAAAAATTTAAAATTAGCTGATGAATCATATTACATGTCGGGCAAAATAGACCTTTTGTTAGGAGCTGACGTATACTTGGATATATTTAATAGTGGCCATGAAATAATTCACGGCTCTCCATGTGCTGTAAACAGTGTATTCGGTTACATTATAATGGGGAAGATGGAAAATTCGTCATTTCAAACGCCTTCGTATTTATGGCTTTTCGCACACGAAGATACTTACAAGGTACGTGACAGCGATGCAACCACAAGTGGCCTACTGATATACTACTTTTTAAAGGTGGCTTCAGTACACAACTCTACTCGAATTATACGGAACTTGATCATTTCTTAACCTAAAGCCATAGAGATAATACGATGTCAAGTGACTCAAGCGATGAAGACAATATTGTTCTTCTTTATATTTATCATTGGCATAAAAAACGAAAATTTTGGTAGCACCCACAAAAATAAATTGATATCAATTGTAGGACATTCGTCGCCGCCAAGAAACTACATGAGAATGAAGTCAAATTGATTTTTTTGTCCAATCTCAATTCAAACCTTCTCCGCTAAATCCTGTCTACGTATTCCGGATAACTATTGTTACACATATGGATATTTTCCCATGTCCAGAAAAAAAAGTTACATTCAAATCATTTTCGGACACCATTTCTCTCAATTTAGTAGTATATGTGTATGTTACCAGCGTAGCGTGCTACTAGCACTGTCAGTAGTAGCGTGCAGCTGACTGCAAGACTAGCAAAATAGTATGGCGGATATTCACGAGCGACGCGTATGCTACGCGCACACAACTTGTAAATATCTCCGTGTACGAATGGCCTAACTCATAACACAGACCATTGCTTCGTGTTTCATTTGAGAGTATGTTTGTATTTTTTCTGTCGAAACTGCAATGTAGATTTTGTACAGTTTACGAGTTATTAAAATCAAAAATAAAAGTCTGTACCAGAAACACGCTTGTTTTCCACCGAAAAAACTAATAACAGGGAAATAATGCACCATAAACCGCCCTCCGCCAAATGTGGAAAGTAAGTGTAGAGAGATTGGTGTTTGATCTGTTTCTGAAAAAATAAAACAGCATTTTGTATCGCTAATGAAAATATATTTCTGCCAAAAAAACTGCACCGTTGATACTATGCATTGTTTGGTTTTGAATGTGAGAATATGCTCAGTTCCTACCGGGATGCTATTTATCCAGTTCCTATTCTTACGTTTTCCTAACCATCACCTTGTTGGAAAAGTATTTGAAATTTGCAACAATGTATCTATAAAACTCATCCGGGTAGTGGTGATTTGGTCTGAACAAAGATCATTAATAAAAACATAGATGAAATATTAAAACAATTTTAAACTTTTTCCGACTTATTTTATTTTTTGACTGTTACCGGTTTCAGCTTATTAAAACCATCTTTAGACTGGTACAAATATTCTTTAAACTATGGTTTATAAACAAAACATTTGGAGAAGGGGGATTAGCAGGGGTGGTATGGTAGTACCAATAGGCATAATTACCTCGGATTCATATATTAATTTTATATTTATTTAGGGATTACTTTTCTTAGATTGTTTTCACCCATTTACTGTTGCGAGGCAAGGTTCTTTTGGTATTAAAATATTCTTGGGGACATGGGAATATTGATGTTTTCTTTCAAATATTTTGTGTATAAACCATAGTTTCTCTAAATAGTATAAAACAAAGTCACTATCCGTGACTGTCTGTTTGTGCGCTTATTTCTTCTAAACTATGCAACAGAGTTTCATAGGGTTTCCACTATCTTTTAGAGAATTTCTTCTGAAAGGTTTAAATATAGAATACATGGATATTATATTTATTGAAATTAGAGAAAAATCGAGCAACGCCGGGTATACTTCAGCTAGTACGGAATAATTGTCCTTGTCTGAATAGGGCTATGATAAGCTGAAGTTGTTTTAACATTGAAATTCCAGCGCGAATTCTCGGTATCAAAAATAAAAAAATATGAAGTAGGTACTTAGATTTTTCTTGTTTCCAGATCGTGAGTATACTGCCAAGACTAATAAAATTTATTAAGCCCTTATATCAGAATTCTCATTAATTTTCATGTAAAATCTGATGTATGACAGTACAAGTCAACCACCACGACTTTACTGGTCTTGTAGGTCCAGCAAGTGTGGTTCGATCGTAAAGGGAAGCATAAAAACGTCCCAAACGACGGATCATTTCCTCATTTTAGGGGAAAAAACTGTTTTATGGGTAAGTCCTCCCGTCGTATTTACAACCCAAGATATCAGCCTTGTTGGATATCGATATTCTAGAAAAAAAACTTTTATAAAACTACATTCTCGTTTCGTAGATTGAAGGAAGTTACGGCGTATACATTATACGCATCAGGTATTTGGGATATGTTTTTTTAATGAACGTCGTTCTGTAGAATGAACGAGCGCAACAAATGATGGAAGGAATGATGTTCAGCAGAGAATTTGAATTTTACAGCGCTGGTGTATGCTCTGCTGCGCGTCTATGTTTAAACTGTTTTGCGTTTGAAAAAAAAAACTCATTTTCTCGTATTACGAATAACCTCTGACAGACAGTATTTGAATTTCTTATACTGTGATAATTTACTAAAAAAACTTTGAGACTTCTAGAAATTATAACACTAGGGTTGAGGAGCACAGTAATAATTAGAAACCG
Organism: Hesperophylax magnus; assembly: GCA_026573805.1. Lineage (NCBI taxonomy): Eukaryota > Metazoa > Arthropoda > Insecta > Trichoptera > Limnephilidae > Hesperophylax > Hesperophylax magnus. The sequence continues at coordinate 971,755 of JAIUSX010000018.1, forward strand.
GATTATATGCATTTGCATATTTGCATATGCAAATGCATATTTAGACCCTTTTCAGCGGTAGTTGCATATTTTAGCAAATAATTTGAGATCTTGCATATTTACGCTTGATATCGTTCAGATGCCTGACATAGCGACACTATAGACGTCAGATAGCAAGGCGCGCGGCCAGCGAAGCTGAGCAAAGAACTGATAACTGATCTTACTGATCGCTACGGCCGGCGGCCAGAGCGGGGGGGAACCTCTCTCATCTTCGCCTGCGCTCGCGCCTACTCGGCTTAATTCGGCTAATTGCCGAAAACAATTCATTCATTCGTATGAGGGGTGTTTGGTATATTTTTATGGTAATTCAGTGAATTGCGAATTTTGTTTTTGACTGGTCGCACGCGCTGTTCTTTAGAGTTTCGTCTAGTGTTTTGTTTGTTTGCACGAAGTTGTACATTGTGAAAGTGAACCATGCCCCCTGATAAAAAAGTGCCCATACGTGGATAGCTGAATATCCTGGAATATTTACATACGACGGAAAAGTTTTATACTGCCGAGTTTGCGAGAAAAACATTTCTAGCACAAAAAAGTTCCAAATAGACCAGCATGTCAAAACCAGTGTTCATATCGCAGGAGTGCAGAAGAAGGGCCCACGACAACAAGTTTTTACAGTGGCAAGTAGCAGTAACAGAGAAGTAACCTCCAAAGGTAAACAACAAAATCACTTTAGCATGGATCTATGTGAAGCATTTCTTGCAAGCAATATCCCTCTATATAAACTGACAAATCCTGCCTTGAAGGATTTTCTCAGAAAATATTGCATAAATCAAAATATACCGGATGAATCTACTTTAAGTAAAAATTACATACCATCAATTTATCTTCATGTGCTGGAAGAAATACGCAATGAACTCAAGGATAACATCATATGGATTTCAGCTGACGAAACCACCGACACTTGCGGCCGTTACATTGCAAATTTGATTGTTGGTGCATTAAAACTTGAACCTTCACCTTCCTATTTGGTGGCCTGCAGAGAACTTGAAAAGGCAAATCATTCTACGATCGCCAGATTTGTGAATGAGGGTATATAAAATATATTTCCTGAATCTTCTGCTGATGAAAATGTGTATGTGTTGCTCTCAGATGCTGCCCCCTATATGATCAAAGCCCTCCAAGTATTTTATCCCAATTTGATTCATGTGACGTGTTTTGCTCACGGAATTCACAGACTCGCCGAAGAAGTGAGATCCACGTTTGCGAATGTAAATAACCTGATTTCATCAGCAAAGAAAGTGTTTCTTAAGGCGCCTGCTCGTATAAAGGCCTACAAAGAAAAACTGCCAAATATCCCTTTACCTCCTGAGCCAGTAATAACACGTTGGGGTACATGGATCGAAGCTGCGATGTTTTACCATGAACATTTTGAAGCCATCATGGGTGTTATCAATGACTTCGATAGTGCAGAGGCTTTGGCAGTTTTATAGTGCAAAGAATCGTTTGACGACGCCAGTATTAAAAAAACCTAGCTATGATTACCACTCATTTCGCCTACATACCTGCAAGAATAAAAACGCTTGAAACTCATGGATTGGCGTTGAATGCATCTATTCAGGTCATGAAGGAAATTTGCCTTATGAATTCCTCGTTGCCAAAGCTATTCCCGAGTAAACTCAAAGAAAAATTTGAAAACATACTGAAATTTACTTTAAAGGTTAATTCTAAATTTTATTGTTAAATACATTTTATAATTGATATTTTCGAAAATATAATTGTTATCCTTGAGAACTAATAGCTTACTAAAATAAAAAAATATGTAAAAATACGACTTCCTGTATTATTTCATGTTGCATATTTTGACCCTTTTTATGGATTTTCGTGCATATTTTAGCTATTTTTATTGCATATTTGCATGCATATTTTGGGCTATTTTTGTTGCATATAATCCGGTCTCTAATAATAATTATTATTCTGAATTTGCCAACCACATTTTGGAAACAAATCATTCCTTTGATATAAATAAATATACTTTCGCTTTGATACCTTTGAAATTTTTACTGTGGTTATTTATATATTTTAGTCACTGTTCGATTATTTTATGTTGAGTTATAAAAGTTTTTGATTTTTGCATAATTGTGACAGTTTATATAAAATGTCGCTAAATACATAAATACATATTTTATGGTTTTATATGTATTAACTAATTAATCACCTCTGATTATACATATATTTTTCTCTATGTACCTATTTGTCTAATTCGTTAATTTCCACTGTCCTGGCGAATAAGCCATCGGCTTTTAAACATTTAGCATATTATTAATTAAAAATAAGTAATATATATATATATATATATATATATATATATATATATATATATATATATATATATATATATATATACATTGTGATATAAAAACAACTTTGCTTGTTCTATGATGGAAGATTGAACTAGTGACTCCTTACGCGGCTTCAGACCATTCAATGTATGCTTACTTGTATAAACTATCCATTATCTTTCTTATTAAAACTATCTAGTAAACAAAGTGAGACTCTTCAACGCCCAGGTTTGTTCGTTTTTCATTTTATTATAAAGTCAAACTATTTCTTATAGAGGGACAAATCACATTTAGAAGATAAATTCTAATCAAATCCTTGTAATATTGCATCACCAATCATAAAACTTGATATTTCTTTCCTAAACATGTACCCACAATCATTAAAAGATCATTAATTATTTAAAAAAAACCTTTATTAAATAATTTCATCTCCAATAACACATTGCGTCTGCGTGCAGAACTGCATCTAAATTTCTCTAATAAACAGCTTTAATCTCAAGTGACATTCTGGCTTCTCTGCATTAACATAAAATAGGTAATAATAACATTTTAATTCATCGGTCAAATGCATTTTACAATAAAAATATTATATATAAATGAAATAATTTAAAAAAAATAATATTCTACACGTTTCAAAGCCAATGGCTGCTTCCTTAGTAAATAAGTAAATATAGACAATTTGTATTTAAATATTATTATGACGGCCGGCATAGTCCAGTGGTAACGCATTGGACTGCCATTCCGAAGGTCGCGGGTTCGAACCCGGCGTGCGCAAATAAATTTTATTTGATTAATTTGTGTTATTTCACAATTAATTAATTAAAATAATATATAGTATATTTGCGGCACGTTCCAGAGTGGAAGATACTACCAGTATCTCCCTGGTGTAAGACCACCATTCAGAATTGAAACGTTGCTCCAAATGGCTTTAGCCGTGTTTAGTGACTAGATCTGAATAGCCAGGTACTTCCCCACCTTCCTCTTTCCCTTCCCCACTTACCTTCAGCCTCACAACATCCCCCAATTGGGGATGCCATAGTCTCACTGGCTCCAGACGGGAGCAGTTGGGACTCTTGTGAGGTATTCACTATAAAAAAAATAAAAAAAGTATATAATTTACATATTATAGTTTAGTTTTATTGATCGACAAGCAGTGAATGCAACCTGTGTAAGTTATTATAATAGATTTTCTTGTCTATAATAAGATAGATAAATAGTAATAAGATAAATAGATAGTAATAAGATACGAGTAGATAGATAGATAAATAGTAATAAGATAGATAGATAGTAATAAGATAAAGCATTGTTAAAAATTTTTTTGACAGCGCCCTTTGTGTTTCGCTAAAAGGCGCTATATAAATCCGCCATATAATATTATTATTTCTTGATTAATTACAAATATATTACAAAAATAACCAACTTTGTTTGCACCACTATTTTTAATTACAATTATAAATCAAATCAAATAAATTTAAAAGCCGAGGTTTCTTCTTCTAATACAAACTACACAAATTAATTGATAAATGAACAAATTTTTTTAATATATTTTGATGATTAAACCCATCAATGTAATACATCATTGAAGATGAAGATAATACTAAAAAATCTAAGCGAAACATGAAATAGAACAAGACAAGATCTGGGAATCGAACGCAGGATCTTTGTCTTACCGAGACAACGTCTTTAACCACTCGACCATTGGGACCTAATTATTAGACGTTATTTTTGTCGATCTCATATTTAAAATTCAGAATTAACAATATCATCTTGCAACTAATTTAAATAGGATGTTTATCCGACACATCATTTAGGTTATAAACCAATTCTTTATAATTATTTTTTTCATTGATTAATTTACCAATTCATTGATAATTAATGAATGCATTTACTATCTAATAAATTAATAATCATTATTATTTTAAGGCAAGCCTTCCGGTGTGCAAGAGTCTTGTTTTAGAAATGTGGTAATACTGAAGTCGGTGTATAGTGTAATAGCCGAACCGTTGAGAACACCAACCATCAAAGTGGTTTGTTTTCACGCTGCCAAAGCCAATACTACATATTAACAGGGCCTCTCGCGCGAAGTTAAAATTTTAACAAATTAAAAATAATTTTTGTTAGAAAAATTATTAAATTTCAGTAAAAATACATATTGGGTATTCAAACAAGAAATCAGCTGATCTCGTATACTGTGACATCCTGGCTACAATCATTTCTTATTGTTGAGTTCTATTGTTCTCAGTAATCTTTTACGGACCACGCCTCTTGCCTCTTTCGAGGCGCCCTTTCTGAGCCTGCCTGCCATTATTCGATAATATTATACAGCCTCCGGTAAAAACGCCGTTCAAAATAATATTTTCACTCTGATGAGAAGAATAGGTAGATTCTACATAATACAACCTCTATCTCTGTTATGTAGTTGTGTGGTCCTGGTGCGAGTATTTGACTTGAATTATTTTCAACTTAATTTTAAACGTGAAATATCTTGTCAAAAACGATTACCACATTTTTAGTTATTTTTTTTCTCAAACGTAGAATAATTGAGAAAAATCGATATTTCGAAAGATACTTCGGTTTTGTTTAGGGAATTTGTAAGAAAGTTGTAACTTCATTTTTTATCTCGTTGATACAATAAAAAATAAGAAAGAAATTTGAAAATTAAGCCGAAAGTTACGGTAGTGGCGCGAAATATGAATTATCCACTACGGATATTTTAGGATTTTCTTCTTGGCAATCTTCATAAATATTTGTGGCAAACTGTAAAGAATTGTAATTTATCTTTCTAAGGTCAAAATAGTTATGTATTTCCTCATGATAGATAAAAAAGATAAAAATACTAGTATAAAAAATGGTCGTTCGGTAATATATGTCCCTAAAAACGCTGGAGGGGTTAAAGATTACGCATGTAGTATTTTTAGCTATCCATACCTTTAATGTAGTTTCCACCATTATTGCGCCCCTGAGGTAATATTTACTCAAGCATTCAGAAGAAGGTGGGGGAGAGGAAGATAAGGATGTACCTGGCTATTCAGATCTAGTCACCATATGCGCTTCTTAGGACGGGTTGTTTCACAGAATCTAAACAAATCATTTAATTTAAAAGTTGAAATTCAAGTTGCGTGAAAGTTCTATTCAAGTTATGTTATTATTTCATCAGGGCCCAGTTGTTTAAGATTATTTAGATAATAACAGAACTTGAATATTGTCTTTCAAATTTGATTAATTTTTCAAATTCTATTAAACAACCCGTCCTTAGAATATCTTCCATTTAGGTACTTGCCGCAAATATAATATATACGTTTATTAAATTAAAAGATTTGTCACAAAACAAATTAATTAAAATATATATATTTATTTAAAATTTAAGCCCGCAACCTCCGCACGTATTTTATACAGAAAATAAATCAAATGATTAATAAGATAACCTAGTCTGCATTATTTTCCCGACGGGAAGAAATTCAATTTGTATTGTAAATATAAAAATACTTTGAAATAACCTTAACCCCATTCAAATACATTAGTTCTTTAAAAGCACGGAAACCATTCCTTAAATAATAGTGCTCACTGTTCTTATCGTTGTGGATATTTCCACCCTAATAAATCATAACTGCGGGAATTGCAAGACAATCTCATTTCTTCTCATTCTGACCTCCTCCCTCTTGGAAACTAAAACTCTTCTTTTCTTTCGAAACATTTATTGAAAAATTCATTTAACTTTCTCCCAAGTTGAATCCTGCTGAATGATCTCTTTGATTGAGCAAATTTGAATGTTTCCATCTGTTTGCTGAATATTGGATGGACGCCGCATTAGTGCAATGAATTAATGAAGTATAAATTATTGCCACTGAATGGGAATTTTTACATAAATAACATCATTATTAAAATATTGTAGCAATACCAAGTATTAGGATTATATTTTTTCAAGAAACTGTTTTGGGTTGAATAAACGCTAACGTATTTTCAGAGAGATAATAAAGATATTCTTTTCAGATACGGTATTTTAATAACATAGTTATATTAAAACTAGCAGAGAAAAGATAAAAATAGACTTATTTCTTAGTATTGCTTACTAGAATTAATGCGAATGAAGCAAGCAATGTGTAAATAGACAAATATTTGTGACGGTCCATGTCACTCTCTCTACTGTGAGAATACAGTTCGACGAGTTCCTTAGTCCTATCGAGAAACACATAATACACGTTTATAATTACTTTTCTTTAATTAACAAGATTTTATTAAAAATGGTTCGATTCCACTCCAATTCGCAATCTCCCAGCAATAAATACAACCTGATTAAAGATTTCTATTAGTGATATTGCTTTTGCCAACTATAAATAACTCTTTCTTTCCAAGACCCGAGTACTTTACTGTCTAGAGGAGTTTCCCCGCCGAAGGAAATAAGGGGTAGGTTAGGCAGCTCCGGATTATTAAAGGGAAGGTTATGTTGGATGGGTGGTTTTATCGTGATTAAGTGAGGTTAGGTTTATTTAAGCCTAGGAAGGGACATTCTGTGTTATGGTTATTGTTATAACGTCGTAATGGGATGATATCATGGATTTAGACAACACTAGAAATCCTTATTTGAGTTATAGAGAAACCCCAGCAATTTTTTTTCTGCTTGTGTGAAAAAAATGTTAATGCAATATTTGTGTTCAATTTATGACACCCTTTGATATTTTTATATTTGTCGGTGTTTCCTGATTGTTTTTTGTTTATCTGAGTAGAGAGGTATTATCTTCATTTCCTTATTTCGCTATTGATAATAATATTTTATTTTTTTTGATGAAACGGTGAATCTATTTATTATTATTTTTATAACAGATTGAAAGTGCTTAGAAAAAAACTTGACCTTGGGTAGTTTTTATGTCATTTAGGTGCATCTCTTTTGGAATATCGGTTGTGTTTTTATATTTGCTTTTTGCAAATTTCCAGAAATCATTCGGGTTAGCTTTTAAATTTTGTTTGATTAAGTCTAAATGCTTATGATAACAAACTCTAACTCTAATAGTTGTCTTATTGTCTTTAGTTTCCTGTAAATATTATAGGCAACCACCCCCATTTTACCACCCTTTGAATCAGAATTTTCTACTTATTCATAATTTTTTATGCACACGACATTTAAAGTAAGATGAAAATCGCTATCTACATCTGATTAATTCTTTATATAAATCCATAGTTGAATTCTGAGATTAGTGAATTTTTACACATTTGACATTTAAAACAAGAAAAAGCTGTTCATGTCATGTGAAAAACCAGACCCGTCCCCCTTTTCTACCCTTTCAAACAGAATACCCACCCCGAAAAGCTAGGGAAGCAACATCGCTTACCGCTAAAAGCAAATTCGAAAGATTATTACCACTTTAAAATCAACATGACAATACTTATCGTTAATATTGCTCATTTCCACAACATTGGGATAAGCTATGAGGCTGAAAAAACAAAAAACTGGTATTTGCACGCATTATAATATTAAAATGTGGTGCTCAGGTGCTCTTTATAGGGTTAAATAAAATCAAGAACAATAATATTTATTCACCAATTGACACGTGATTTTTATGTCTTAATGCAGCGTCCTTCATGGCAGCCGGATGCGTCCTCTAACGCGTTCCCAACCGTTTTGTGTTTTTTTTAGTATTTTCAAGGGATTCAATGAGGCAACATCCCTTTTTCAATCAACATTTTAAATACACTTAACAACCAGTAATAAAAACTTTATTGTAATGTGATTGGAGTGCAGTTTGTTAAAAGTGAAGAATGGAAAATTTTGTAAAAAATATATGAAATTCGCTCGCGATGAACTTGGGACACCAGATGTACTGTATGCCAGATGTTTTCAATGGAATTCTCGGAAACTCTGAAGGCCGTAGCAAGTGTTTCACTAAGCCCAGGTTAGTTTATTATCCCGACCGTCGCTTTTTATTGCGGGCAGAATGCACCACTTCAACAATCACGAGATGATGAATGAAGGACTCGCCGAACGTCACAGCGATGCTGCCAAAGTCTGTTATATATGTGAGGATATTTTGTCAGTGCTTAGTTAGAAAGCAGACACATACGTCGAAGCAGACGCAGACGCAGACGAACCTCATGCTGGCACTGTTGGTGGACGCGGTGGACTCTTTCGCTGCAGAAGCAGGTCCAGTTTCCTCACCACCTAGGATTCTTGCTGCAGAGTCTCCATCTTCTATCTTTGTGTCACTTGTTCCTGTACTTCATTTTACTTAACTTAACTTCACTTTATTTTTGTAATATTTATATTTTTTGTAATACCTGCATCAACTGGAAAGCGTACCTGAGGTGATATCTCACAAAAGCGGCGCTATACAAATTGTCCAATAAATAAATCTGTTTTCTGTCTACATATAATATAAAGGAGAGTAACTGTGACCTGTGTGTATCTTCTATTTAATTATATAAAGTAGAGTGTATGTGCCCGTAGCGGGCAGCCGTGTAGATTGGATACAGTTTTATTCCGAAACTGATGAAATTTTGGACACTTTAAAACATAATGAAGGTCACTGTCATATGAGATTTCGATAAACTCTGAGTAAAGTCCGGGCAACGCCGGGAATTTAGCTAGTCGCGTATAAAAGTACATTACATTTTAATGTGTAGTATTTGACTCTATAAAAACTCCATGGTGTGTTAGTCTGGTGAACATATACATAGCAAAATAGCCTTTTTTTAAAACTTTGGGGATAAATAATACATGAACCTTGTGAACATTATTTCAAAAGTTACTGGACAAGGGAGTCTGTGTAACATTTACCATGAAGATAATTATTTAATGTGACGTTATTTGGGATCAGGTCATTAAAAAAACTTCGAAAACCAGCAACTCTATAATGCGTATTTCCTGGTATATCTCAAAATCTATTTAAGGCGGTAATATTATTTATTAACGCCATAATCACTAATCGCGTTAAAGGTTATTGACCTTTAGCCTGATTTTCAATACACATATAACCTAAAACACACATAAAATTAAATTAATGTTGGAATTCTAGTTGAATATGGCTTTTTCAATGAATTTATAATACCCGAAGACTAGACCAGTCTAGAGATGCCTATTGTGAGGTGAAACTAGTCCGGTCATAAATAAAAAAGTATAAGTAAGCTACAAAGGTGTTTTAATCCACAAAAAGACGTATTTATAAAATTATTGTACTAGCAGCTCTGCGAAAAGTAGACCTTGGGTCAAAAAAATAACTTTTTTAAATTAATAAGCCATTTTACTTTTTTATAACTTTCAAATAAAGAATAATACAATTTATCCAAAGAAATTTCACATCTCAATGGCAATTCTTTTTCAAACACCTTTCAGGCACGTACTATATGGTACACCATAATATTAGTAAATAAACAGACGACTTCACATTTGAAAAACGAATCTTTACTGAACCATAAGAAAAGTAAGTTAGTCATCTAGTCCAATTAGGGAATGCAATCCCGCAAGAAAATGTCAATCCAGGTATTTGCGGAACTGAACAATCTTAGTCCCGCTGGATCCAAGTATCTGCGGGATCCAGCAGAGTGGACTTAGATATCTAATCAATCGTATAATAAAGACCTAATACCTCGATCTACCAACCTTGTTTTTAGAGTTTTTAATTTATACCGGATTGCCGGCACTGAAACTGAAATTGAACTGAAACTTAAATTAAAATAATAACGTTCACACGATAAACAATATTATTGTACAATGAGCATCATAAGTTTAATTAAACATTATTTTGGAAATAGCTTCGTAAAAAAGTTAAAGTATTAATTTTGTCATCTGATAAACGGCTTCTGATATTGGACACAAGGTAGCCAGCGGCTGAAAAAGCTCGTTCAGCTTCCACGCTGGTTGGCACAATAATCATTAGCGCATTGTAAGTGAATTGCAGGTATGTGCCTTTTAATCCACCGGACTCGAAGTAATTCAGAGTAAGTGAGGGTAAATCTGTAGTTGCTCTCTATCAGCTTTAAAAGATCTTGAATAACCATTATTTTAGTGTCTTGCCGTAATTCATAACCATTAATTTGATAGAATTAGACGATGTTGGTAAGTTAAAACCCCCGGCTTTAAAAATATCTCGCAAATCCGACGAGGTACAGAAAACTCGGAATGGTAAACCATCTTTAGACACCATTCGCGATACCCTCTTTTCGACGGTATTGTTTTCGCTTGAAAAATGGTCAGTGATTTTATTTTATTTTTATTATTATTTTATTTTTTATTTTATTGATTTATTGTGAAAAACAGTATAATCCATTTACATTTCACAAATAACAGTTTATAATAAGTAAGTACATACATTTATTTGCATGGGTAAGTACATCAATACTATCTGATTAACCAGATTTGTTAAATAGTATGCTTATTGCCGTCTTAAATTCTCTTTGGTTCAAATTGAAAATGTCAATCACCGAAGAAATGTGATTTAACAAAGTAGTTATTCTCCCCAAAGGCATGATCATTGGGAGGGTTGGTCCTGCCCCTTGGAAAAATAAATAATCTGTGCTGTCTAGCTCTGATGAAATTATCAGGGACATAAAAAGAAATTCGTTCCAGAATATCTGGATTGCAAATGTGCCCATTTAGCAGCTTGTGCGCCACTAACACCATTGCAATATTTCTCTTATTTGTTGATGGTTGAGGTTCACAATGAGGCGATGTGGAAGAACTGGACGTCGATGCAATTGTAGAAGCTTCTCTGTAATCCCGCCAGTCCAGCGGGTATCCCGCAAAATTTTCGACCGAGATTAATCCCGCAAAATGTCTGCGGGATCTCGGTATTTCGGGATCCCGATATACCGGGATTGCATTCCCTAAGTCCAATGAATAGAGAAAATATTAATGAACTAGTCAAAGTAACGTTTACTTGAATAATAAGTGGATACATTGAAGGAGGCCAATCACTTTCCCAATAACGGAATAAGGAAGCTGATTGTTTACCTCTCAATGACTTTAGACCCTCAAATAAACTGGATCCAGCAGATTGCACAAATGTACAGACCGACAAAATGCAAAACGGTTGCGTTAAAACAGGATTTCACTACGCTCATTCAAAAAGAAACAGCGCCGGCGGATTAATAATTTAAAAAATTTAAATCAAAAATTTCTACTTTAGGGTACTCACGTTTGTAAAGCAAACACCATCTCTTGTGACAAAAATGTCCATCACCCAAAGATGACATGAAAAGATCAAGAAAAACTACGCGTCTTCAAACGACATACATAGATAGACTGCTGGCCATGTTAAACAATTACAATGAACATGTGAAGGTTTGAAGCAAAAGTATTAATAATTATAATAGTAATACAGACAATGACAATGTGATAAATTGGAGATCGGATATTCACTCGATTTATTTAAATTTACGATTTTCTGATCAGAAATTTTCAAGTTGTGCTTGTTCCGGATAAATAAAATATGAAAAGGGAAAGAAAAACAAATTCGCAGCGGTAATATTTAAATAAGGGTCGGGACAATAGATTTTCTTCCTACCCTCTTAACGTCTAAACGATTGAATTACTGACATGTGGCTCAATCTTTATACGGTTTGCGACTCTGCAAAATTAGTTTTTCAAAAAATATAAGACCTTCTCATAAATTGTGTTTTTAAAGAAAGGTTTTTATTATTTCTCCTTTTTTATTCGACGAAGTTCAAGGGTTTCAACTGAAGCAGGGTAGAATTTGGGAAATTTCGATTTTTTCAAATAAAAGTCCTTTACAAACATGATCGACTTTTAGATAGTTCAGGCTTTCGGAAGTTTAGATTTCTTCAAACCAACACTTCCAATTTTGAAAATTATGACACATAAATTCAACTTAAATCGATGAGTAACAGACAATTATAATAAAATTAAAGTCATTATCATAGATTATAATTATTTTAAGTTCCAATTGTAAAATTATAAGTTACAATTATATAAATATAATAGTTTCAATTATAAGTTACAATTATTATGAGTCATAATTTTATTTTTATAAAATACATTATTTTTATGTATAATTATTATTAGCTTCAATTATCATGAGTTCCAATTATTATAATTAGTATTCACTTGTGCATTTTGTTCCCCTTAGGTGGAAGAGCCCGATCGTACCCTCCCGGTGGGCGGTAGCGGGGGTGGCGACCAGTCCGGTCCGGGCGGCTCCTCGGAGGACGCGGGCGGCACGGGATCGCAGGGACACTCGCTGGCCACCTCAAGAGATGATGATGATGACTCTAGCAACAACGCAAGCTCCGATGGCAAGAGTCCTGGACAGAGGTGAGACAGATACACTCATGATTGATTCACTTCACTGGATTCCCCTTGCAATTTAAACCAATCCTTCAGTGGACTAACTACCTGGTTTTTAGAATCGCAGAAAGAAAGCATTCCACTTATGCACATAGATATGGAAGTTTTATTTTTAAATAAATCTCATCTCATTTTCTACTCCTGTCCTACTAGGATCGAATACCCATCGCTTTACAAGGCGCCTTCGTGGGTCCAAATAGATAACTTACAACATCTGATTGATAGGCTTAACTGACGACGATTTTAATATCTATTTTCCGAGCTTGATTTCGCTAATTAGACGTGTCGATAGCCAAGAAGATGATAACGACATAATTTAGAAAATTCCGTACGATAGCAATACTGGCGGGTAATGTCGATGAATCGGCATTTCTGAACGTCAACTGCAGTCATTGTAAAGATCGATTATTTTCGATTTACACTGTTTTTTTTTACTAAGATAATATCATAATAATATTAAATACACTCACTTAAACATACAATGGCAAAAAGGGAATTAATTAATCAACGAGGTATTTACCCATAACTCTATTATATTCTGAATAACTGTCCAAATTCCGTTTCCCCGAACTCGGATGGATTCAATTGGTCGCGCACACGATGTCATTCATTTATAAAAGCTTCGTTAGTCTGCCTCCGTTCATGCCAGTCATTTTACGTAACGAACGACATTTTTTGAAAGAGTATATTAACAGTTAACCGATCTATCTGACAACTGACTATCTAAATTATGCTGTTTTATCTACCGACTGTCGGAAGATTTTACATCAACTGTTGACCATGTTTGCACATACCGCCTTACTCCACCTAAGTATCATCGATGACTCCATTTTAAGGCAGAGGTCTTCACACAGTGGAAGTCGTTTTGTTTTTTTGTTAATTTCTTTTTCTTTATTATTATTTAAGTCAAACCGTACTTTCACAAGGTTGGAAAAAAACTCATTTTTATTACTCATTTAAAATATTTATTTTAAGTTTTGTATATTAAATCATTATCCAAAACAAGTAAAACCAACAACCTTGAATAAATTGAAAATTAGCTACTTAGTTTGAATGAGGGAAAACCATGAAAAAAGATTAAGACAAAATGAAAAACAAAAACTTATATTATCTTTTGGTGAAAAGTTTGAATGCTTTAAAACACATTAATTCCGAAGACCAAATATTGTTTACAAGTTATTGAAAGTTTGGAAGGCCTCTATTACTTCTTGGAACAAAAAGAGGTTCGTTTTGTCTTTATATGTTACTTGAAATAATATAATGCATTATATTAAAAAAACTCATACAGCAACGCTAATAACGTTCATGTACCAATAATGGAATTAGATAGAAGATATAATATGCACATACTTAAATGTTTTTTTTCAGTTAAGTACTACCAACAAACTGTGAATTAATGGCACTAACGATAATTATCACTAATTCGCTATCTTTCTTAAATATTATTATGAAACCATCATAGCACATAAAAGAGAGTTGTTCTTCAATGACCCACAATTTTAGGATGCGTCGAGGAAGCTCCAGACGATCATCCACGACAATGGCTCCATGCTCTTCCAGAGTAACTTCTCCGCTGAAGGAGAAACTGCTGGAAGAAGTCGCCGATGATGAAGAGAATCCAATAAAGAGTTATGGAACTGGAAATGTCCAGACGCCAAGAACTGGGAGACGGCAATCTGGAAGCCAGAACTGGAGTAATGTCAGAGCGGTCATGGCGTATTATTGCTCGCTGAGGAAGATTAAAAGGTTCGAGACGCAAGCGGGAGGTTTCGAAATAATGGAATATGCCGAAAACTGCAGTAGATATAGATTTTTAAAGTTTTCAATTCAGAAACAAATCTGACATTCTGTACGTTGTTTAACTACAGTTCTAAACCGTGTTGCGCTTCTTCACTATTTTTGAGTAAAATTTTGTTCAGCCTTGCATCATCTGTCATCTCGTTTCCATGGTGTCTGCTCCGTTGATAACTACAGGGTTATCCGAAATTTGGCTCTGGCGTTAGCGCAACACGGATTAATAACACAATATTCAAACAACATTATACAGAGTCGTAACAATCATAAATCAGATGTTGCAAAGTTGTAGTTAATCATAAATACGACTTATCGCATGCTTAAAAACCAATAACGTTATCTCTGTTTTATATTTTTCATTCCTACTTTCAGCAATAGTTGAATAATCTTATCAATTTGGTAGGCGGGAATGGGTACCGCCGCCCTGGGAACCATTTATTGGATGACCAACACCTCTGCCACAGGTCACCCCAAGTGGTTCGCTACGTTTGGTGACTTAGCAGGGGTGCCCGGGTTCATGGGTTAAGGTTTGCCCGGGTCTTGGTGGCGGGTGCGTCGGCCCACCTTCTGCGTGGCGGGCCGGTTGGGAGATGCTGGTTGAGGGAGACCCTTTACAACCGGTTACCGCTGTCCGGGCCGCTCGATAGTACAGGGGCCCGACCCTCAGGCTCACGACTAAGGGTGGGCTGCCCCATCAGCGAGTGAAAAAACCCCGCCACTGCTGTTGTGCCGGTTCGTGACCGGAGGGGACCCAGCAGCAGCGTTTGGGGCGCATTGGATGCCCTCTCCAGCCGGACTCTCCCAGCCTATCGCCTAGCACCGCAGTGGGTGGGCTGGAACCAAACGCTCATCACTCCTGGACAGCCTGAACCCCAGATTCCTACCCACCCCTCATACCTTTCCTTTCCAGACCTTTCCTTTCACCTCCTACCCTTACAAAAAAAAAAAAAAAAAAAATTAAATTCATGAATATACAACACAACAATTTTAACATCATTACAGCGGCGAGTAGCAGGCGTCCCCGGTGCGGGCCAAAACTGTTGGTAAATTTTGCCAACATTCGCGGCCTGCACACTAATTTAAATTCCGTCCATCACCATCTTTTGTCCCAACGTCCCAACCTTCTTTTCCTATCCGAAACTCAGATAGCCGAGCCGCCAGACTCCTCCTATCTGGACTGCCCGGGATTTACCCTCGCAAGCAAATTCCGACTGAAAGGAGGAGTCTGCCTCTATAGTCGAGCTGACGTCAACTGTGTGCGACTATTGAGTCTGGAAAACTCCAGATTCGACGTAATGTGGGTGCGCGTCAATCTTGCCAGTACGGCAAGATTCTACGCATGTCTATACCGCTCACCGAACCATAGCGAATCAGACACTTCCGAGCTCTTCAAACATTTGAGCGATACTATTGATGATCTCTTGCCCCGCTACCCTTCGGCCGAGTTTGTTGTTCTGGGGGACTTCAACGTTCATAACGAACCATGGTTGAAGTTCTCAGGCCCAACGGACTCGGCTGGCCGACAGGCGGAATCCTTTGCCATTTGCTACGGATTAGAGCAATTGGTTCAGGAGCCTACAAGGGTTCCTGATGTCCAGACTCACCGCTCCAATCTGTTAGACCTATTCTTAACTACTGTGCCACACGGTTATAAGATTGACGTCACAGCGCCTCTGGGATCATCTGACCACTGCCTAGTGACGACATCAATCCCCGTTAGCCTCAGACCAACCAATGAGAGGCTGAGGAGAAAAGTGTGGCACTATAGGTCAGCAGATTGGTTCGGTATGCGGGCCCATTTCAATGCTTTTCCGTGGTCAGCTGTTTGTTTTCGGACTTCGGACCCTTCAAGATGTGCCCAGGAGATTGGTGAAGTCATCAAATCGGCGATGGATGGCTTCATACAATCGACTACTAAAGAAACTGGCGTGGGCTCAAAGCCGTGGTTCAGTCGACAATGCTCCGAAGCAGTTCGACGAAAAAACGCGGCTTACCGAGCCTACAACACATCTCGAACGCCCGAAAGCAGATCAGCATACAACAAATCGGCAAAGGAATGCAAGAGAATCATCAATAGATCAAAATTCGAACACGACCTGCAGATCAGCAAAAAGCTGGCTGCCTGCCCGCATGGCAGCAGAGCATTCTGGTCGCTTGCGGGCTCAATAGGTCGAAATTTTTGCAAACCCAGTTTGCCACCTCTTACCAGACCTGACGGCTCACTAGCAAACACCGCCACCGAAAAGGCAAACCTTTTAGGGAAAATGTTTGCGGAAAACTCGACCCTCGACGACGGGGGTGCTGTTCCGCCGTCGGTTCCTCACTGCGGCTTCTTTATGAAAAAGCTGAGGATCCGGCATCGGGATGTACTCCACGTCATACGGGGGCTCGATGTTAACAAAGCTAGTGGACCTGATGGAATACCTGCCCTGGTATTGCAGAAGTGTGCTGCGGAAATAGTTCCAGTTTTGACAAAGCTCTTCAAAATGTCCCTGAAGTGTGGCACTGTGCCCTCTGGTTGGAAAAAAGCGGTAATTCACCCTATTCCCAAGAAAGGTGACCGCTCCAACCCGGCCAACTACCGCCCCATAGCGATCACATCAGTTCTGTCCAAAGTGATGGAACGTGTGATCAACGACAAACTGCTCACATACCTCGAGAAGAACAAAATTATCAACGACCGTCAATACGGATTCCGGCGGAACCGCTCGTGCGGTGATCTTCTCGCGTATGTGACGCATGTTTGGGGGCGGTGCCTGGAACGTCACGGTGAGACCCAAACGGTCGCACTAGACATATCCAAGGCCTTTGACCGGGTCTGGCACCGAGGACTTGTCAACAAATTGCATTCTTACGGACTTCCCGCATCCCTGTGTACGTGGATTGCTGACTTTTTAAGGGATAGGTCGATTCAGGCGGTTGCTGACGGTTTCACCTCTTCCTCGCACTCCATAAATGCTGGCGTCCCACAGGGATCGGTTCTGTCTCCGACTTTGTTTTTGTTGCACATCAATGACCTTTTGACATGTGCACCGATTCATTGTTACGCGGATGACAGTACAGTTCATGATAGCTTTTTGTTTGACAAGCCCCCAAAGGGCACACAAACTCCAACGGCTCGGAGGGCTTTGAAGCAGAGAATGGACGGTTATCTCGAGAGTATTTCCTCCTGGGGTAAAAATAATCTCGTCGAATTTAATGTTTCAAAGACCCAATCCTGTCTGATTACGTCTAAAAGGGATCCAAATGATAATCTAGTCTCCTTCAACGGAAGCAATCTTCCGAACAGGCCTTCCATTGATATGCTTGGTGTAACTATAAGTGACCAGCTCAGGTACGGGGGCTCCATCGAAGCCAGAGTAAAGTTGGCCTCTCAGAAGCTGGGCGTACTGTACAGGGCCCGCAGATACTTTAATAGTACACAACTGCTCACCCTGTACAAATCGCAAGTGCGCCCTACTGTCGAATTTGGCAGCCATCTCTGGTCTGGAGCCCCAAAATACCTGAAAAAAACCCTTCACTCTGTGCAGAAACGGGCGGTCCGTTTGATAGATTCCCCAATCTTAACAAACGGACTGCAATCTTTAGAGCACAGGCGTCAGGTAGGTATGCTGTCCTTGTTCTATCGGTATTACAATGGAAGATGCTCTGAGGAACTAGCGTCATTGATCCCTTCGGCACCGGTGCGTAGTCGGGATACACGCCAAACGCGCGCCCAACATTTGTACACAGTTGACACTTGTCACATGAGAACGGGTCGCTTCTACGATTCGTTCTTAAGTTCAACAGCTCGGCTGTGGAACGAACTGCCGGCCTCTGTGTTTCCTCCCTCCTACAACATGGGACTCTTCAAGACCCATGTTCACTCCTTCCTCTCCACAAAAAGACCCTCCACACAGCATCCCCAAAGATGACATAGGCCCTGAGGGAAATTATTTTCTTCAGGGCCTCCTGTGTGGAGTAAATATAAAAAAAAAAAAAAAAAAAAAAAAATCCTAAAATAAAATCCGAGAAAGAGTTGTTAGAACAGAGTTTTCAAAATGTCGTTGAAACAAGTACTGTTAAATCTGTTTGTGTACATCATTAGTCTGTGTACTTTAAACATGAATAAAAGTTCATGATTGTAACTATTTTTAAACTCCAAACTTTTTTACTTGTATTACACTAGAATTAACAAGCAAATAAAATGAGCTCTTAACAGAAAACTTCTAAAGAAATGAGTTTTTCCTAGCATATTCCAGTAGAGAAACCTCCGGCTCTGTCGCATTCTTCCTACTATGCTCCGTGTGATGGTTGTCTGGACTAGGGCCCCATATCGGGTCTGATATCTTGGCCTGCTGTGTGTTTCTAATGGCCTGGCCAAATCTACCTTAACCTATTCTCCTCATCTAGCTAGTGAACGGGAATGGCGCTTGGGTGTTTACGACTAGTGGATTTCTTGACTCTAGAACGGCTCAAAAAATCCTAATGACATATTTTGATTCCAAAAGCATCTAATTTGAATTTTGTTTTCGAAATTTATAAAAGGAGACCATACAGATTATTTCAGTGATATACACATGTGTGTTTTCGAAAGTGTAGTTGATAGGATTCCAAAATTTACAATTTTTTCTAAAATTTTCAGTTCAATAAGTTGTTCCAAGATTTTTAATTTGAGAATACAATTTCGATTTCAAAATAAGTGACATAGATGTTTGAATTGATTTTGATGCACTTTAAGATTTATTTTACAATTAATGTACATATAATATGTTTCTAAGATTTCTTGTTTCAAACGATTAAAAATGAAATATATTCAGTTTTGAATTTTGCTAAATTGTTATTTACAGGTTGTTCTGAGCTAGTTACTGTTGGGATTTTTTGTGTCGTCTTTAATCTTTTCATACTGAATTTTCGTCATTGGTGTGTACGTTTCTTTTGTAATGATCATTTATTTATACTGCGATGTGTGTTCTTAATTTTTCTAGATCAGACGTGGTTCTTAGAATGTTATAATTTTCTAATTCTCTTTCTTATAGCAACTGTTTTCATCTACCATACTGTGTTTAATGAAACGTTTCTTCTCGTTCCCTTTATAGACTTTTAACTAGATTTCTAAAAGCCATTAGTTATTAGATACATCTGTTACAAACTTAAATCTTTATATTTTTACTTTTCCGTTTAGCTAAAGACTTAAAAATAAAATAAAAATTGCCAGCTCAATTTTTATTCTTTCTTTTTAACAGTAAATTTTCTGAAGGCTTTATCAGTAGTCACTGAATAAAGAGGCTGGTACATTTAAATATTATTATTAGAATTTGATAACATTTCAAGTAGCTTTGTAAATATTTTCTTCTTTCGAGACATTTTTAGAATTTATTTTGTCTAGAAGAAACAAAAAATAGTTTGTTATTTCTTTCTATAAACTTTCTTAAGCATGGAAAGTATTTGTGCAAGGTTTATAAAGGGATGCACGATGTGTTTATGACTTGTTTTTGTCCATATTTATGTTAGAAAACTAAGGCTAAATCTTAGATTTACGTGATATTATGTGAATTCATCCATTGTCCAAGAACCAGCAGTGATTTAGGAGGCCCGACGCTAAAGAAAGTGGATATCAAATAACTCGACGGTTTCATAAAGTTTGAGAAAAATGAATAAATTTTGCATTTTAAATTAAGTAAGTACATTGTTTTTACATGCGGAGCCACACCAAGCTCCCTCGACCTGATAAGTAAATATTATCTTTAAAAATTGTCAAATATCCATTAGCGGGTAGAATTTTATATATTATTGTCCTTAGCGATCTAATAGAGAAGATCTATCACAACAATGCATTCATAAAACATAATATTTTCGATAATTATTTTTAACAAACTGCCCGTAATATTTACGTGTAAGTCCAGTGCACAAACAAGTAGACAATTGGTAAAGATGGTGATCAGATCATCATTCAACGTAAAACTATGCTGGCGGAAGAATGATACTATAATACTGCTTGCTTGGTAGAATACAAAAAAATATATAACAATTTTTCGTATTTTTGCACTTGATCCAAGATATAATAAGAATCTTAAGAGAATGCTGATTCGTAAAATGTAATATCAATTAAGCCCTCGAAAACCGTTCAGACTCGAGCTCAAATTATGAAGAGGGAGTTCTTTGATAAACGTCTGAATATAGATTTGACTTTGAGATGCTATCGCGTAGTGGGAACTGTCTCTGGTCCTTGGCTGATAGAGTGGAAGGCATGCGCACATTCAACTCTGTCGAAAGCATATTTAAACACCGCTGCTTTATATTTTATAATTACTCACACACGACACACTATTAACAATTCGGTTTCTAAGAAAGTGTTTCCCAATCTAGTGCACCAACAAAACAAAAGACCTAAGTCTACCTGCGTAGAAAGATCTTGCCACAAACTCACTCCGAATCACTCTTGCACCCTCTCATGTTTGATTGGCTCAGCGATTTTAATAACATTTTTGTGATTTGGCTAGGACCAAGTCAAACCAGCGCTGGATGAAGCTTCGCACCACGGTCCAACTGAGTTCCGCAATTTCCACCATACAGAAGAAGCCACCGCTCAAGAGGGAGGACTCCTTCCTCAAGAGATTTTCAACCAGGCAGATTCCAGAGACGCAAGAAACTGTGAGTATAAAAACAGTAAATTCCCTAGTAAGCATTCCTACAATTAATGTAGTGGTAATTATAAGTAATGATTGTCCGCTCTTGAAAGATTTGACTATGATTGATTTTAAAAATTTTATGTGACACCTCATAGGAGCGCCCATATTTGTACGGTATAGGGGCAGCTATGTCGCCACCCGGTTGGGCAGCGTTGTGAAGCGGTTAAGGCAGGGCTTTAGGAAGAGATTTATTAAGGCGGGTCTTGAAGGGGGCCGGATTACATGATGGAGGAAATACAGATGCCTGTAACTCGTTCCACATACGAGCCAAAATCTTCCACAAAAACGAGTCGAATGAGCGGCCCGTTCTCATAAAGCCGACATCAACAGTGAACAGGTATTCCGCTCGTTTACATCGAGTTTCACGCACGTGCACCGGTGCACCGGGGATCAAATAGTATATTACCCATACACATTAAAAAAAAATAACAAAAAATATAGTTAAATATACGGTGATTGCCAACTTGTCCATAGTGATTGACAGGGATCGCCCGCTTTAGCGATTTAATAAAATCGTTAAAAACAACCTGAAGACGGTACACACTCATTTATTTTTTTGCATTATTAATCAAATTAAGACAATACAAGAAATATCTGCAAAATTATAAAAACTTCGATACACTTCACAAAAACTTTGCTTTTCAACAATTTGGTTTTTTCTGCCGATATTGCAGTTTGTCAATTTACATTGAACTAATACAGATATCTCTTAATATTTCCGTCAAATATTTACTTACGTTAGTGAGAAAATAGCCATCACAGTAAGGGTGGGCAATCATAGTCTAGTTTACCCAAACATAATATGGCACCAATCAATCTGTAATTTAAAGGGTTCGATTCTTGGATGATCATTTGGAAACTAAATCACAGGTGGCGGTAGTGGTAGATAAATTAAATTAATAATCTTTCGGAATTCTAATGCCGATTTTCGCTACGTTTATAAAACCAAAGACTTTGCACAGAAAAGTCTCACAAGTTCCCAAAATAGCTGCGCTGAAAACCGTAGTGAACATTACTTTTCTGTGCAGGGTCTCCGCTTTTTGACGATTCTTTACTGTTAACGAGAGAATGGGACGACGTGCTTAGATTTTCATTCAAAGTCTTGAATTATTGCTCAGCAATCATTAAACTAAAATGTTTTTCCTTTTTTTTGTTTTCTCGGGAAATGGCATAAAAAATAGTTGAATAACATGGAATCCAGACATCCAATCCAGCTGAATCTCAGATTCGTTGTCGATATAATTTTGTAAGCATTCTATCAACTTTTGATGGCACTCACGCACACACGCATTTCACTGAAATTAGATGTTATTGTAAACATTTACAGCAGTTAATATACGAAATAAATCACGGTATCTTCCAATTGGATTTTGGCTAAAGTGATATATGATATAATGCTCATTCACAGCATTTAAGAACCAGTTCCCGAGGAGAAAGGTTCAATCCTGTAAAACAAAAAAAAAACATATTTTTAGATACATCTATAAAAATATGTATTATAGTAAAAAAACTTTGGTTTTGACTGGTTGATTTTATTTTATTTATTTAATTCTTTTTTCGTAGTCAGGGTTTAGGTATTTCACCATCCTCTTGATAAGCACTATTCATACGATAACTTATTATTTTAGATTTTCGATTAATTTATTTTCAAAGTCCGAGCTTACTAATCGGTTTTCGAACGTATGAAAATTGTATATCTGATTTTTATCGTATGAATAGTGCCAAAGATATTAGAAGAACGAGATATGCTATGTTGGCCGTCGGACCGTAGGCGGAGTACTACCTAATTAGGGTACTTTGAATACTGTCGGGACGTGTACGCACGGAAATCAGTTCTATGTATTAGTGCGGATACCTTAGCGTAAGTGAAGGTGTGCAGTAGTATTGGTGAAAAAAACCGGCGACACTGGGCAAAACAATTCCTCACAGTATGAACTGCTCATAGCACATCTCGTTCTTCTAATATCTTTGAATAGTGCTTATCAAGAGGATGGTGAAATACCTAAACCGATATTTCAGCACTATTCATACGATACAAATCAGATATATCGTATGAATAGTGCTGAAATAATGCTTTGCCATAAGTCAATCCAAGAGGATCTTTACGTTTGGCAACTTAGCAGGGGAGCCCGGATGGGGTGTGGTATGTCCAGTTCTTGGCAGCGAATGTGTCCGCCCACCAACTGTGTGGCCGGCCAGATCGGGAGAAGCCAGTTGAGGGAGACCCTTTGACATCTCCAGCCGGCAGCCTCCCACCACAGTGGTAATGTCACAAGTCAAGATGACACGGGCCCTGGGGATTTTTTTTGTCCTCAGTGCCTCCTGTCTAGAGATAATTTAAAAAAAAAATCGCGTTTTTCTCTGGGTTACGTCGTTTCACAAAACCCGGTAAGTGGTTAGGGATTATTTATATGGAACCCCTTTGAGTCACGTACTTTACATTATTGAATCAAAAAGCGGTACTGAGTATTTGGTTGTAGATATATTTTATGCAGAAATTTCTCATTGAAAATTATTTTGATTTGTAATTTATTCTACGTAACGTACAAAACAAACCACTCTGAGTGGTTACGAGCTATTTATATGAATACACTTTGAGATATTTTCTGGAATGCTGACATTTTGAGATTCTTCGCTTTATTGAATCAGAAAGCTTTACTCAGAATTCAGTTTCAGATATTCAAATAGAATTTTTGAAGATCTGCGTCTCATTACAGCAATATTTGTTAGCATGTGAAATATTAATGAAAGATTTTATTCATCTGTCTTGATATATATTTTTTTAATCTATCGCACAAGAATCCCAATCGTCTGGAGCCAGTGAGGCTAAGGAATCCCCAATTGGGATAAGTTGTGAAGCTGAAGATAGTGGGGATGGGAAGGAAGTGGGGAAGTGGGGGTGGGGGAGAACCTGGATTTTCCAATCTGATTATCAAAACACGGCCAAAGTCATTTCAAGTAACGTTACAATTTTTAATGAGTATCTTCCATGTTACCATAATATATTATTTTTAGTGAATTAATTATGAAACGAAACAAATAAATTATATTAAATTTCTGGCACACTGGAATTTGACGACCAATTCCACGACCACGACCAATTCCACGACCTCCGGATTCGTAATCCGTCATCATCTGTTTAATTATGATATCCCGATGTCAAATTCACTGTATTAAATATTATATACTGCCCAATAATATGGGGCCGTTAAAAAAATACAGAAATAATTTTTGGTTTTACGCCCAGCCAGGCTTTTACATGCACTTTAAAGTAAAAATATATCAATAGTAGCCCCATACTGGTTGCCCAGATCATGCATCCTATTACTCAGTGAGTGTGTCAGTTGGTTGTGTATGTATTGCAGAAGAATGTTATATTTTGTCTCTTATTCCTAGTCGTCAGACGAAATTTAATAGTGGCAACGATGGCAGGACTGTAAATTAAGTTATTAATGACTTTGTGTAACACAACTAGGTCTGACATAATTACCCAGTCAGACAGTATTATTAGATGAAATTGATTCATAAAATTTCCAATTGATTATATTAATTATGAATTGAATTACACTATTAGTAAATTGTAAAACTTGCTAAATATGTCCTCATACTATTTATAACTAAGCCACGACACTCTGAGGAGGCGAAGTTGATGCGAATACGATTGCGAAATGTTTTCAAGCGTTATAAAGCGAAGTGACACTAAACGGCAACGCTGTCCCACGTACCTACCGCCAGCTAATGCTCCGCAATTTTCAGGAACCTGTTTCTGTTCAAGACAGATTGATGGTAACTTTGAGGTACGAAATACTTATTGATGGTAATTTTGGACACAATAATGATTGATGATGTCTTCTAGGTATAAAATACTGATTGGTAGTGTGTTTGAGGTACGAAATACTGATTGATGGTGACTTTGAGGTACAAAATACTTATTGATGGTGACTTTGGGGTACGCAATTCTGATTGATGATGTCTTCGAGGTATGAAATAATTATTGATGGTGTCTTTGAGGTATGAAATACTGATTGATGGTGACTTTAGGGTAAAAACTACTGATTAATGATGACTTTGAAAGACGAGGTACCTTACCGCATCGCACCCCTTTTCATATATTATTTGTCTTGAAGGAGTTTCCAAGTTTGCGATGACCATTTGATATTTTCGCGCCGCGTCGCGTTCACATCGACTTTGCCTACATGAAACGCAACGTTAGTATTTCTTGTATTATTTGCCGCCGAGCTAATAAATCTAAATGGCATATTTAAATCTCGGGCCTCAGATCCCACTGATCCCACTACTCTGAATCTAAGCCATGAGCTTAATCGTCGAGCAGTAAATCTGTTATTCTTATTTAAACCTTAGTGAAGTGTAACAGTGAACAGTAAAGACGCGCTCGTTATGCGTTTCTTGTCTATGACAAAACTTGAAGCAAGTACTGGGTGCACCAACTAATAATCTTAAGAGCTTCTTCTTTTCATCCTTCTAATATTCAATCTTATTTCATACAGTCTCAACCTTCCCAAACTATATACATACTACGATGGTACATACCCCGTATCAGATAAACGTGGGGGTAACAGCAAGCTTCATAAATAATAGTGAAAATACGTTTGAAAAACGATGAGACTATTATTTAACACTAGCTGAAAGTACCCGTAATTGCCCGAGGTTTTCAAAAATTAAATTTTTAAAAATTAAATGAAAACAGAAATTTACCCATTACTCTGAACGTCAAGCATGCTAAATTTCATCAAGAAGAATAAATAATCTGCTTTAAGTATCGCCGATTGAAAAAAATGAAAAGAGATACAATTATTATTGTAGTGATTTCCTTTTGATAGATTCTCCTATCTTAACTAACTGAGACGTGGGAACGGGTGAGAATGTTATACTTGTTCGACCGGTATTTCATTGGAAGATGTTATTATACTAGCGTCATTGATGCCTTTGGCACCGGCGGAAAGTACGCCAGAAGCTCGCCGATAATTGCACATATTAGACATTTGTCGCATTAGAACAGGTTGTTTCTACGACTCATTTTTGAGTTCAACAGTTCGGCTGTGGAGTGAATTGCCCGCCTCTGTATTTTATTCCCATTACAGAAGGTTCATTCTTTCCTCTCCTCATAAAGACATTCCGCACAGCATCCCCAAGCTAAGCTGTATTTAGTGACCAGAACTATATAGCTAAATATGCTTACCATCCTTTACCACCTCCATATTCTCCATCCAAAATTCCTAGTCACACAAAAATATTGCCAAAATGGGGTTGCCACGATCGTATATTTTACGATCTCATGGAGTCATTCATAAACGTCAAACGTCAAACGGCCACGTAAAATGACGTCCCTGACTTCTGCTACCGACTTCTGTCTTTAATTATAATTAATGATATTTCGTTTAACTTTGTTTATCCAACCTGGAACGGAAACAACTATTGATCACGTAATCTATGGATCATGTAGACGATTAATTTTAATCTTAAGATCTTTATTAGTTCACCTCCATCGATAAATAATCCAGTTATGTTGCATAATGAATGACATTATTTAAAAAAATGTGCATATTGGCAGATGACACCTTGGTAGCCGCGCTAAAAGTGGCGGCTTCTCTCTATCGATTATCGGAATCATATGCTTACCGTGCTCGCAAATATCGCTGACCAAAGAAGTCGGATTTTGTCAATATGGTATTATCGATCAACTGTGTTAGATTACCCAGGCAGTTAAGACTGTACCTATTGTGCCACAAAAAAAAAGATACATTTTATTGAAGCTGTCTGTTGACTGCTATATTCCTAATAATGCAGCCTTTCAGTGGGCTTTGGGGTGGATTTCCTTAGCTGTCATTTTATAGTTTTTCCTTTATACTTCACCGGCTTTATGCTGCATTTGCCGTACGAATAGGGAATGGCCTGGAATGTGGGGCGCGCTCGTAAATCCGAATTATTTATTTTATTGTGTTCATGCATATAGATTGATAAAAGGGTCATTTACTGGAATCTTACTGGCTTAGCAATTTCTCCTTATTTTTTCGTTTTGAAGAAAACATATAATGTATTTAAACTATGTTTTATATAGAAAAGGGGCGTTTTTTCCAGGTATTGGATTTCTAACTTTATTACATTTTTTAAAATTTAATGCAATTGAATGCTTATTAATAATGGTTTTTATTAAAACACAATACTAATTATTGAGTACAGATGGGTAGAATAATAGAAGAGTATGTATGTGACGATTTATGAATGTGAATGAGGCAAGGAGCGTATGCCAATACCAAGTTGTTTGAGGGTCCGTCCTCTCTGCCTACTCCTGCGAGGAAACGGCTTGATGGTTAGTTAATTAGTTAGTTAGTTAGATTCATGAAAAATTAAAGGATATTATGATTGTAAGATTGATGTTAGTTAAATTATATTATATTCTGTGGCTTGACTACAGTTAACTTATATACTTATCATTGTATATTATGTAAAAGCTGTTTGTTTCTTACAAATAAATATCATAAAAATGAAAAAAAAATGTGGCTCCTGAAATGCAAAATATGACATTAATTTTACCCTAACAAAAATACGCATATCAAATAAAGAATTAAAGTGATTTTCTGATAAAAAATAATATTATATTAAATATAGTCATGTACTTTTTCGCTTGCTAAATTCTTGACACATCAGTTCCAATTTTGAAAATGACAATTAAAAGAAAAACAAATTTGAGTTCATTGAAGGGAAAAATTCCCAGATCAGACCGAATCTTTTTCTGATTTTCTGTTTCAAATGTTCGTTTAAAAAATCGTGAATATTATCTTCAATAATTAAAAAAAATATTTTTTAAATTGTGCGTGTTTAAACTAGAGTTATAGCTTAACGTGAGCAGAATTCCCAAAGAACGAGAGAAGCATTTAAATTTGTCCTTCTGGCAGTGATCGAGGACTGAAAGAAAAACTTAGGAGTTTGTGAAATGTGGGATACAGGAGATTATCCCGGGTCACGAGTAACGACAAACGAGCAGGTGTAAAAGGAACTGAATAAAAAAACAATGTTCCAGAAAGATTACTTATGAACTTGAGCAACAGGTGATTTTTGCAAAATTTGGTCATGAATAGAAGTATGGTAGGCCGGTGAAATAAACGATGTATTGTGTTTTCGTAGTTTAGGAATATTTATATATTTTTAAGCAATAATTATTAGCCTGAAATACCTGACACCTATTTATATCGAAAAAAATTGCCGAGAAAAAATATATTCTGCCGATGGGAATTGAACCCGCAGCCTTCTGAGTGCCGGTCAGGTGCTCTACCAATTGCGCTACGTCGGCTTATTCAAAACCCGCCAAATTATTCAATATGTAATGGTATTTTTTTTCATTCAATAGTTATTGCTTATTAGAGTTTTTTCTAAGTGATATAGGTAGGTACCGATTGTATCGCTTGTCTGAATATTATTCATCAAAAAATCGACTCCAATTTTGAAAATGATACTTAAATTATCACAAAATTTTGAGTTTATTGAACGTGAGTAATTTACAGAAGAAATAACGCACATCACAGACAACCCAAATCAGATTTTTTTATGAGACAAGATAAATAATACAGGTTACAAAAATATGAACCATAACTCAATAATATTATTTTCCAATCCGTAGCAAGATATGGTATAGCGGGATGGGGTGGTTGTGCTGAATCTATTACAAATCCAGTTGTTACAGTACAAAAATTAATTTTGAGAATTATATTAAAATATCCCAACCTACCAACTCCTCAAACGAACTATTGGCTAAAATTAGTCTTTAACATATTCGGCAGTTATTTACTATTATATGCACATGGGAAAATAACATGCTGGTGTCTCCACAGCATCAAGCAACCTGGGATGCGTGCTAACTAAAACAAGAACCACATTCACTCAACACAATTCTGGTTCATTGCTCCTATGATATACAATCCATTGAACACCGATATAAAGTCAAATAATTTCTATATCCCCTTTTTCTGACCGTGTTCAATATTAGCTATTTTTTTTATTTTGGTACAATATTTTACATTTCATAGTACAATCCAGTAATACTGGCCTCACTATGTGGCATACCCGTGCTGAGGTCTCCATTTTATCATACAAAAAAATATAGATAATACATTTAAAGAAAAAATGTATAATGTTGAACACATATTGAAAATATATATAATTTGAAAGGGGAATAGCTTTCTTTAAAGAATAACTAGTTAACTAATAACTAGTTCTAGTTCCTAACACTGTTTAAAAAAGTTTTCACTATAATTTTATTTATATTTTTTTATCACTAAATTCAAATGTGACCATAATTTAGTACATTTCTAGATAAGTACGTTAAACTGTGTTAAAAGGAAAAAAAATCACATAAAATAATTGGTATAATTTTGCTTTTTTTCCGACTTTATGTCCGGGTTAAATCATCCACAAATGAACATCTAGTCAATCCACATTATGCAAGTGCATTATATAAGCAAAATAAACACAAAACAATACAAGAACAACACGTCAACTCACCAGAGATCAAATGGGAAAATAATTCACCGACTCCAGATATTTTCATATCAGAGGGTTCGGCTCGGTAGAACTCCTAACAGGGCCTATAAATCCTACTGATCCCTCAACATAAATATTTTAAAAATTGTTCGTAATCATACATGTATTTAATATGACTTATTATATAAATGTTTAAATTCTTTGACAGATCTAATAATATATCTAAAATTATATCTAATCTAATATTTTGATTTTTATTTATATTTTCTTTAAAATGTCTTTTATTAATTAGTTTAATTTTTATTTTTATTTCTAATATGGTTTCTACAATATGCTTTTTTTAATTTTTAATTCTACCATCACATGTCCTTTTCCCTAATGTTTTATTATTATACCCACATAGGCCCTGAGGGAAATTATTTTCTTCAGGGCCTCCTGTGTGGAGTTAATATAAAAAATAAAAAAAATAAAAAAAATCTTCTACAAAATATTATTTTGTTATTCTTTCACAAATCATGTACGACTACCGTAATACGGGCACGAGCCCAGTATGGTAGTTGAGAAAATCACCCAAACCGTAACATTTTAATTTTATAAAATAAATACAAAAGAAAGGCCAGTTAAATTAGTTTAGATTTTATTTATTTACTAGTTGACGTTCTCCCGGCGCTGCTGGACTTTCTTTAATTTCCATAGATATGTAGTGGTACGCCACTACTTGATTCTATAGATATGTAGTGGTACGCCACTACTTGATTCTGTAGATATGTAGTGGTACGCCACTACTTGATTCGAACGTCATTTTAGAAGTTTCGATTTTCTTCCAAACAAGCTTCTTGGATGTTCTTTTATTCTTTTTAATTTTTTTTGGCAATATCTACATAGCAACCAAAATGTTCGAGAATCTTCTTCACCTTATAAAAGTGACAGCATGAAGGAACTCGTCAGTTTTCCCCCCCTCCAGGTACCTGCGCACTTTAGACAACGAGAAAAAAAGCTCCTAACAAGAGACTTTGCACCTCGGAAAAAAAAAAATTCCATTAGATAAAAAAAAACTCGTCAGTCAGTAAGCCATCAGTCGTTCAACAATTAGCAAGACTTCGTGAGTGACAACCCGCGCCCCTCAGCTGCGCGCGGGACGATAACACCCGGCTTTGCAAGGTTCTGTCCTGGCGTCCTGGCCCCGGTCATCATCCATGGCCAGCGCTACACCGGATCACAGCGCCCTGGTTCCAACACATCTGACCAGCGCTACATCCACGCATCTAGACCACGCGGCATCCTCACCGGTCTATGCCATCTCCCGCACAACCGCCGACCAGGTCCACCGCACCTTTCGGCTACCCTGTTCAGCACTGGAGCACCCGGAAGACCCACGGTCTTCACTAGTTCCTGACAGTCAACTCATATACGGCAACCTGACTCAATAAAACACTGTGACCTTCACAACATCTTTCATTTCTTGCCTCCTCACCAGATCTCCAAAGATATAATGTGCATGTATTATATATTTATATAAACGTTCCGGAAGAAATTCTTGTCAAAATGATTGTAGTTTAGAATAACTTAGCGCACAAACAGACAGACGTGGATAGCGATTTTATTTTTTATTTATTTAGTGTAATACAGATAGAGATGTTATCCCACACAAATGTTTAAACTGGTTTAAGCCAGAGGGAATGTGGCATCTACAGTTGGAGTATGAATGTTGTCCTCCGCTATGGAATAAGGTTAAAAATATAATACCCGATGTAATATTTTAATTTAATCCCCTTATATTCGTGACTTAAAATAAATTAGATTTCAGAACGCCCTTTACCGTATAGATATCCATATAAAAAAATAATTGAATCATTTCTGTAGCGCCATTTTTTTTTTTGTGAAAAAACACCTCAAAAACGCTGTCGCTGTATACATAAACTACAAGCCATTTTTTGTTTGTGGTGCCACCGTAATTTGACAATGCCGCTGCAAATTGAAAGCTTTTTGCGTAGATTAATGGACGCGCTTGACGTTACGTACTTTATCTGTAATTCTGTTAAATTTTATGAGTTTTGGTATTAAATATCATCAAATTTAAGCTCATAAAATACACGTCACTGTCATTTATTTCAGAATGCTTTACGAGAAAACCACGCAATTAAAAGTTTAAATCTCGCTCCCGTTAAGTGATGGAATTACAGAAATCTACATACTTTACACAGGAGATGTCAGAATACAAATAATATATCATTCTGGATATCGTGAATTTCGAAATTTGATTTGAGGATCTTTGAAATAGAAAATATAAAAAAAAGTAATATACAGTAATTCCACTACACACGCACTAGTAACGTTTTCCACTTATTAATCATCACCCTGATGAGCTTTGGTATGATTTTTATATTATGTATGATTTAGTGTGCGTAGGCGAAGAGAAATAGGTTATGTGGAAGTAAATCCCGGAACGATTGTTGCGGAGTAATACATTTTACTAAGTAGCTCGATGAGGTACTTTAAATTTAAAGTTCATTAGGTGCAGGAGCTCACAACAGTCTAGTTCGAAGTGAATAATTATTTTTCAAGAAATTTAAGTCAGCTATTTTTTTCTCTTTTCAGGGACATGTATTTTACGTTTACTTAGTATTAATTTATTTATTAAGACATACACAGTACAATAAGATACAGTTAAGGATATTTTTCGTTATTACATAGTTGTAGTACCTATTACGTATGTCCATAAAATATCATTACGTAATTTTGCCTGCGATTGTTATAAAAGGAAGTGTGTAGAGAGAAATAAATGAATTGAAATCAAGAATTATAATAAGCTCACGAATTGTAATTGACCGTTAATACATAGAAGTTTTGAAAAATGATGTGAAAATATTTTTGAAATATGTCATGCCAGGAAATTTAATAAGTTAGTTTTGTATGTTTGAAAGGAATCATGAAAGATGTCTAAATGTAGTAATTTTTCGTAATGGGTGTATGTTGTGATTGCGCGAGAAATTACTGAGATATTTGCTGCGTTGGTATTGTTGGCTTCAATATAAAAAAGTGTAGTGTGCCTGGTACGCCTCGTTGGAACATTTAAACCAATGACGGATAGAAATTCGGGACTATCTATTTTATTATTTAGCAGATTATGTAGAAACAACAAGTCTGAAAATGTGCGTCTTTTTTGTAAAATTAACATATTATTTGTAGTTTTGTTGTATTTCTTGAGTAAATGTTTCGAAAAATTATTATATATACTTTCTACTAAATCTATGTATTCCTTATATTGAGAATTCCATATTGTGGAAGCATACTCCAGTGGACTTCTGACCAATGAACAAAACAATATTTCTAGAGTCTTAGCGCTTTTGAAAACTTTGCATATTCTTAATAAGAAACCTAGCATTCTGTAGTATGAATGTGTATTATTAGTATGTATCTATATATTATAAATTATAACAGAATTATAAGAAATTCAATTAAATTCAGTAAAATTAAGACACGGGAAGGTTGTATTTCCTTTTTTTAAAGGTGTAACAATAAGTTTGTTGATACATTTGTGCTTTCAGACACAAATAAAGTAGAATTATCGTGATACCCATCTCGTTTCTGATTGCAAAGGGCACTAATTGAAACATGCATTGCAAAAAACAAGGAATTTCGCTTTGAAACGCAGCGCTGTTCGCGTTGCCAAGTGCAAGCATCCCATGCCTTTGATCAGGGAATTACACGTTATGTTTTTGTTTCGTGGGAAGCTTTTTCACAGAGTTTTACCAACACCCGCTTCAAAATTCACACACTGTGTAATTTTCCATTTTCGTTATAGGGAATTTGATGAATTTATTATTTATAAGAAAATTAAATGTAGAATGAAGAAACTTTCCACTCCAAATTTCGGGCAAAGCCGAGTATTACCGGAGGATTGTTCCATTTAAAACAATTATTTCTAAAATAAATGTTTAGAAATCCTCTCTAAAAAATGATTCATTTTGGATTTTTGTATTTTATGAGAATAATTTAAATGTATTTCATTTTTAAAGAATTTATAGAGTGCTTTTATTTTTCTACAAAATATTTAAGTAAAAGCCAAAGGGAAAAAATGTTATGTAACAAAATCTCTTTTAAATAAATAATTTTATATTTAAGATAAGAATTTAATTAAGCTTCAAATAATTTCTAATTAAATTTAGGACATTGAAAACGTTTTGTATTTAGATAATAAATAACAAAGTGTCAACAATAATATTTGTAACACATTATTTCCAGTGAGTTTAATAAAACTCATTTCGGGAAAGACAACATTACACAATTAAAAATGAATTATTGTTTCATAAGAAAACGAATTTAAAAGGGAGTTCAGTGAAAAATGTACATGGATGTTTAATCAGACTAAACACACTTAACACGGTTAATTGAAAAACTTTGTCATAAATACATTAAGTAAGATATACAGAAGTTACGGAGTTCTAGACCAAATAGGTCACTGGTTAATAAAACTGCTGAGGAAAGATCTTTTGCCAATATTTTTCATATTTGTTACTGGAAGTTTTAAGTTACTAGCTAATGCGTTTTATTACGTATATGCGATGTATTGTAAGGAGTTAATTCGAAATTTATTCAAGTGACTAGATGACGATGAGTATATTTTATTTTGTGATCGTATTTTGTGATGGTGTATGTCGGAATTAAAGGTTGGTTTAGTGTTGCTGTGTGAGGAGTGTTAAATTATTTGTAGAATGGCAGTTGTGATATTATTTTTTGTCAGAATCGTAAAATGATGTATTTGTATCTGTGAGTGATCTTGTAGTGATATGTATCAAACGTGAGATGCTATAAGTATTATATTACGTACATTTTTATATCTGCTGAAATCTAAATAAAACATGAGATATGACATCATTGGTAAATAAATAAATAAATAAATTGTTTATTCCAGGATGTTTGGAGGTGAGTGCAATCACACACATCCCATAGAGGGTATAAGTACAGATAATATTTACATAATAAGAAAATTAGATTAAAAATAAAATAAAAATTAAAAATGAGATTAAAGCAGAGAAGCACGGGAATCTATCGGATCTAAGATTGTGGGAGCAAGTATCTTTCTCCAATGGTCTTCAATGCTCGATCCTGAAGTCAGACGGGATTCTATGATAATAGTATTTCCGGACTGGTTTATCCTTCCCCTCAGTCCTGCAATCCTGGTTCTTGAAAGAGCTGTAAATCCTGGAACTCGCCCTTCTGTAAACATAGAGGAGGCACTGCAGTGCCTGGGAAGTCCGAACATCAGTCAATATGCGTTATTATATTGCACCTGAAGCCTTTCCATTGTTCTATTTTTGGGTAAAGCATTTATTTTAAATTGTTGAAATGAGACATCATACGAGATAATGATATTTATAAATATCATTCGAGTTATTATCACGAACCACTACCGTCCCACACTGGATTTAAAATATGTATTTTTTTTCTAAAATTAAAGTTAACGACCTGCAGAATGCTTTACTCAGAATAGACGCACCATTAAACGTAGCATTAAGTAAATGTTGCGTACCAGAGCAGGAGCGGCGAGCCCAAGAGACCTTACTTATGATTATTAAATAACGAGCGTTTTACACATCTTCATGTTTGCTGAACGTTAATAAAGTCTTAATTGAAAAACTCATAATTTCCAGGAAAAAAATTTCTAATTTATTAAACACATTAAGCGATTATAATTTGTATTTGATACCTCGTTCCAAAAATCATAAGAAAATAGGTAGCAATACATTCACTTAATAAAATATCATAAATTTTAAGCTTAACATCCCTTTAGAACACATAAATTAATTTGTCGTTAATGAATCTTTTAAATATTCCAAGATTAGAAAAAAAGAAGAAAAATAAACGACCTAATCTTTTTATTAAAATTAATGAACTCTAAATTCGATTGTTGTGAACTCCTGCATTTAATAAATCTACACATACATACACGAACAACTAGGCAAATATCAACATTGTACATACATAAATCTCATTCCAACTATAGTTTTCATTCTCCAGTACAACGTTTACACAGTCGTGGTAACAACTTAAACAATATAAATATATTTGACAATAATTTGAACTTGGCAAACTTTAAACGGAGTATGTGCAAACTGTTCTACCTGCTTTGTAAACTATTGTTATCAACTAATTTTATACCTTCTTATTATCATTATCGTTGATTTAGAGGATTTTGGCAGATTTTCTATCTTTTGTCTCACTTATTTGTATTCTATCGTACCTTTATTTTTTAAACTCTTATATTTTATGTGACCTATATTTTATTAACTTTGATATTTTTTTATGTAACCTTTACTCATTTAACACTGATGTTTTTTTGTGTAATCTGTATAACTAAAAAAAATAGGATGCACATTATTATATGCAAAAGCCCTATGGGCGTTTAAATAAAATAAATAAAATAATTTGGGAATCGAAATTTACATTGCTCCTAGATAAATTACTCTCGTTAAAACCAGATTCACGTTTCCAAATACCTTCCGCATTTTGGACATGTTTTGGGCGGACCAATCGTTGGTAATGTTTCTGCGAGCAAAGGATTTAGTGGAACTTGTCACAAATTAATGTGTTTTACTGTTGATGTTTTTAATTTTTAAACTCGACTTTTGTATCTTTAGAGGAGTTATCTACTGATAGCAATAAATCATATGGTTGTAAGAACAAAAAATTTATCTGAAATTCTACGCAACAATAGCTGTGTAAATTACGCGACACTATCACCGATCGAAATATATTTCTAATACAAACCATCATTGTATCATTTTTATTAATACTTATAAATTATGTTGGACAAATTTTTAATTTCCCACTAAAATCGATTTGGGTTCAAGAGATACAGATGTTTTCTCATTTTAAAGATATTTAAAAAATACGCTCTCGACAATTTGGATTTCAATATAGTTAA
The DNA here is from genome assembly GCA_026573805.1 of Hesperophylax magnus. NCBI lineage: Eukaryota > Metazoa > Arthropoda > Insecta > Trichoptera > Limnephilidae > Hesperophylax > Hesperophylax magnus. The sequence continues at coordinate 1,008,259 of JAIUSX010000018.1, forward strand.
TTTAAAATTAGTATACGCAAATTAAACATTTACCGTCTTAATAAGATTCCACTAATAAAATAATCTAGAGCCGGATTTAAGCCTGGTTTAAGACCGTTTTAACCAAACAAATGCCATGGTAATAAGTCAAGTTTTCCACTGTGTTGACCTTACGCGCCGCGTAATAGTAATTTTTCCATGGCTTTTGCAATTGTTATTACAAATATAGCTCTCTTTTTAATTTACTACAGCAAAAATATTTTTATAATCTGTTTTTCTATACTTTCGGCTGGTAAAGTTATATTGTTATCATACTCTTATATCTAATTTAACATACATACACGCATGTTAATGACTGTATGCATGTACGAACATACTTGATTTATGTAAATTTATGTATCAGGACATTTGAATTAATAAATAAAAAAATATATTCAGACTACTATAATAGGGCATGTGTAAGTTTTTAATAACTTTGTACGATTATATATAAATAAATTAAGAAAAAAAATACCACCAGGCAATTATTAGCTTACTTTTTATGCAACTTCGAAAGTATTTAAAATGTACGTAAGGAAATGTTGAATAAATAAAGGTGGGGTGACATAGGCAGGAAAAAGTCGAGAATTGCAGCGTCATGAATTAGTCTCTCCGCGGTCGGAAAATGAAATCTTTCAAGCTTCTCTCTCGCCCCTCCACTATGTCTTCATTCTTCCCTCTTGTGGTGGCATCTAAAAATAAACGTTTTCGCCCGGCCCCTACTGCAATACGAATTTACAATACAAATGTACGTTTCATTGCATAACATTGAAGAGTCTTCTCAACCAAAGTAGGCTTAAATAAAGCGCACGCTGAATTCAATGAAACTGCTAGAATTATTCAACTTAACTTAATTGTACGTTTTGAAAAATAGAGGCATCTTCATCAAAATGCTGAGTTTTTGGGTAAATTGTTTTATCACAGTTTTACCCCGGGAAACTTGCGAAGTTTTAACTGGAGACATCTGTTATAACTGGAGACAGATGTTGAGGAGTGTTGAAAAGTATCACATTTCTCAATCAACCACTATTCATTTTAAATACGGAAATAAATACTACTTTTTTTTCTTTTTTTATGTAAACATCGCAAAAGAGTCTCAAATACTGTCAACCGTCTGACTAGAGCAAGTGAAACTATGGCATCCTCAACTAGGGTATATTGTGAGGTTGAAGATAGCGGGAAGGAAAAAGAGATGGGAGAGAGGAAGGTGGGGAAGGATCTGGCTATTCAGATCGGATGCAGTTAGGTCGTAGCTTGACAACCGAAATCATATTCAAATACAATTTCAATGTTTTGTTGTTTATTAATACTTCCTCTTTCAAAAATCCTACGATTCTTACAATATCTTGCGATTTTTCGAGTCTGCGATCGTCGATAATACATATATGTTAAAAATGTGGTATGTTGTATTGATTTGGGCATTTGATGTGACACGTGACGCGTGATCAAACGATCTAATATCCGTATTTTGCAGGTAGAAGACACGGGGTCGGAGGGCGGCGGCAACGGGCCCAACGGCAGCGGGAGCGGGCATCCGCGTCGCCGCCGCCGCGCGCCCCGCCCCCCGCGCAGCGTCGTCAACCCCGACGAGAACTTCTTCTTCTACTGGCTGTGGCTGCTCACAGGCTGCGTGCTCTACAACCTCTGGACGCTCATCGTGCGCCAGAGCTTCCCCGAGCTGCAGGTAACTAACCAGTGCTTAAAACATGCTGAAAACTTGTGCCTAAATAATAAAAATGAATGACAATTTTTTTACAGATAGTAAAAAATTTTCATCAACACACAATCATAAAAATTATATGCAGCCTTCTTACACTAGCTCCACACAAGAAACTCTGATGACTCCCTGTTAACCTTCATCAGTGGCCGTCATTTTTAAAAATACCTTATGTAAGGTCTTTTAAGGAAATGATCGAGGCTCTTAGAAGGAAAAAAATTAGGGGTAGTTAGGAATTAGGAGATCAGTGTGTCCAGGAGTGACATACATTTGAATCCATTCCTCACACGGCAAAGCAAGTTAATGGAATGAGAGAGTCCTGGTGTAAAGATTAGAAGATTTCCCTCGACTAGTCTCCCGATCAACGTAGTGGGTTGACAGACGCACCCGGGAAAATCTCACCCCATAAAACCGGGAACTCTTGCTGCATCACCAGACATTCTTGACTTTTTCCATGGACCAATGCACGACATTTGTAACTATACATACATTTTTGCAATAATATTTTTAAAGAATTATACTATATTCACCTAGGTAGGTACTTTTTAATAGAAAAACTGAGAGCAGTTGCCATAGAAACATGAGGTTGTGCACCGAGAGATACATCTTTCCTATCATTTATGCTTTATGCTGCAGGGTCCGTGATTTATTTAAGTTAATCTCTGGTACAATACACAATCCGCCTATGTTGAAAGAGGTTAACTTTTATGTCCCTAACAATTATACTCGAGGGAGATCCCATGCACTCTTACATGCTCCGAAAGCGAGGACTTCTGCCTATCAGAACGCGTCAATAAACAGAGCGACTCAACTGCTTAACGATTCTGCATTAGCCGTCGATATTTTCAATGTCACCTACAGACAATTCAGTAACTATCTTTTAACACATGTCACAAAATAGTAAAACTGCCTCTGTAAACTTTTTAATTTGTAATCTTCTCCATGATATATTGGTGTATAACCGTTTTATGGAGAACATGAAAAAATAAATAAATAAATTTAATAATTGTAAAGGTACATTAGCTCCACACTTGTGGCCCTGACAAAAATAATTTTAATGTCGTATTTGGGGATACCGTGGATTGTGGATGGTCCTTTTAGGGAAGAAAAAAGAGAAAAAGAAGGGTTGGTATGAATCTGGTGGTCAGAGTGTTCAGGAGTACGGACGTATGATTCCATCCCTTCTACTGCGACACAGGGCGATGTTCCGAGGGATGCTCTAACAATAACTGTTCTCCTCCTCTGATACTGGATTACACCGTTATACTGTGTTTAATTTACCAATTTTATTTACCTATCGAAATAAATGTTTATAAATCCAAATGTATAAAGCAGACCAGCGCAGAACCTAGAAAAATCGCCGAATATCACAATTATCAGAATCATTGCCCTAGAAAATAAGTAATTTACCTTTCGAATGGTAGAAAACGTACATCATGAAAAAAAATTCAATGACGATTTATTTATAAAATCGAACAAAAATATGGCACCGCATAGAAAGGGTCAGATTTAAAGAATAAGGATATAAACGTATGTCCACCGGCCTAGTTGAGTTGTTTTGTTAGCACGTTGTCTCAGTAACGTATCTTCACTCTATTCATTTATCTAAACATTTGAACAAATTAAACACGAATTTTATTAAAATACTAGCCCTACTCAGCCTCGCGTTGCTGTGACTAAGTCTGTCTGTGTAGATAGACGAACACTAGCGCGTGTTGCTTTTGAGTCAAACAGATGGCGTTGTTTAAAAAAAAAACATCTTTTTACCTGTGACATGTGACATTTATATAATATGGGTATGTAAAAAACACACGCGTATTCGAATGCAATGAAGTGTCAAAATTTCAAAGCAATCGGTGAAGCACATTTAGATTTTTATTTATATAGATAATATTATATAGTATTATATAATACATATAAAAAGATTATTATAATGTTTCGAGTTTTTTTCAATCAACAAAAAACTATTTCCCCAAACAATCCAGAATAAGAATTAATAACGGTGATCGAAAATGATAGAACAGATAATTATTCAAAACTATTTAATTTCATAAATTGACAATAGAATGCGGCTATAAAAATTCCCTATCGAATTCGACAATCAAATAGCAATTTCGCCATTCTGCACAATCTAGTTTAAAGTTCCATCAAAATCACCTAATTTATGTTCTATTCGAACCAATTGATTGCATTCGGAGCACAATTCCGCTATCCGATCAACTTTAAAAATGTAATAAAACGTTTTCTTGTTATAATATCCAGAGCAATTTCAGCGATCGTAACACAAATTCAATATTATCAATTTTAGCCAACCGATACTATTCTAACCTAATACAGGCTTAACCTTGCCACGATAGTACAATTTAAAATTAAATTTTATTTCAATATTCTTGTTTCATTTATGAACCCTTTATCACATGTCTTAAGCATTAATAGGGAACAGTAAAAGGTGGAGTCCTTTTAAATGACTTTTAAAAAAAAAAACAATTTTAATTTTTTTCGTTTCTAGTTAAGTTTGTTTTTTTTCTTGAAAAGAAAGACACACATTCCTGAGTTACGAATATAAACCTGATAATATTTGTAAATCTCCTACTACCTCACAGTAAGCGGAAAATGTTGCTTGTGTTGTGATGGAGCGATTGCGATGTCAACTCAGCCACCGTTCAGCCAAGTTCATTCCTTAATTTTTTTTTTTTTATGTATTTTAGTAATTTGTTCATCCAAATTTCAAAATTTTTATAACCTGCATACACACATTATTACATTTTTTTATTAATATGGCACCAGCTTGAATTTAGCAGTTGTTTCAAACTTTATAGTTTCCTAAACTGTTTTGTGAGTGCTTTGTCTTTTTTGGAAGCCTAATTTCCTGCCACGTTTTGTGGTCTGTGAATGTCCTTGTTTTATATAATGTAATTTGCAAAGTATTTTAATAACAGGTTTTTAATTTTTTTATGCATAAATATCATCACGTTTAAGAACAGCATCTGTTAGCCAATTTAGTGACTTTAACATTATAGTTATTTTTGAAATTCTATTTATCGTGAGTATTCTCATTGCATTGAAGAATTTTCATTTTATTTTATTCTCTGTCTATATAAGAAAAAATATCGTTGAGCAGTAGTTAAAAATAGAATTCTGCCTACCTCGTTATGGGTTTTCCGCAGCTTTTTCCCGGTAATAACATGCAAAATATAATGTGGAATGTATTTGTCTGGGATCTATCCTATTGATGAAAGCTGAAATGAAACTTAAGCGAAACGTTTAATGTCAATTACTAATGCGTTTACGCAATTTGCAATTGAAGTGCGATTGACAGAGCTTCAATCGACCCTTCAATATTTTAGCCCCAACCGCTTTATGGACGTCAGCAGCAACAGAGATGTACTTAAAGTCAGTGTGCGTAGACAGTGATACATTTTTGATTTTACTTTTCATAACTCTGGACCCTTGCGGTATAATGTAATTTGTAATCAAACAAAATCTCATTCCGCAATGAAGCTGAATTCCAAAGGGAGCAAAATTATTAACGATTGTTAATTACTGCTTTTGCTTGAGCTCAAACAAAATTTCCATATTTTCCCCGCTAATAGGAAGTCGTAAATGTCAATCGCTTTAATTGACTGAGTGAACGATAATTTAGCAATAAGTTATCAAACAAATCAAATCAAATCGGGGTTCTGTAGAAGACCGAGTAAATCTAGCTTCCAAGAAACTGAGCGTCTGGTATAGGGCTATCAGATTCTTTAATAGTAATCAAGTATGCCCAACAATTGAATTTGACAGCCACCTCTGGGCTGGAGCTCCACAATACTTATAAATCTCTTGATACTGTGCAAAGGATGGCGGTCCATTTGTTTGTCAATCCATTATTAATAGACCGATTACCATATCTAATGCACAGACAAAATTTGGGCATGCTGAGTCTGTTCTACATGTATTTTAATGGAACCTGCATTATTAAGCAAAAACTTTTCTTTAATGACTGTAAAATTTCAAATTTTCATATTAAATAATTGAAAATAATATTAGCGACGAAAAACTGAATTGGTCCTGAGTTTATTTTCTGTTTCAATTATTCGTTGTAAATCATATAACATGTATTTTACTTCTGTATCCAATACACAATTAAGACGTCTATGTTAGACCAATAATATATCGAACATATCAAAGGTATGAATGTACCAAAATCAATAAATCGTAAACAATGCCATCAGAAAGTATAAAATTAACAGAAACTCTAGAAAGTTATAAAAGTAAGAGATACAAGTGCATGAAGAATATAAGTAAACTTAGATTAAATTAATATTGAGTCAAAAGATACGTTATTATAGCCTTCTTGCACCTAGATTCTGATCAGTTAAATAGATCCGCCACATCTGCATATCTATTACTAACTTCATATTTTAATTTAGGTTTAAGCGAGTCTTAGAAATAATCACTCTTGGTATTGTTACTTACAAATATGATTTTAGAAGTTTAGTAAATCCATGATGTCTATACTACCATTTACAATTTTGAACAAAAATAATATTTTTTGTTAAAAGTATGAAACAACAGTTCTTTTTATTGGTCTGATTCCTATATTCACGAAAACCACGTTTATTTAAAATCGATTCTTACTGAATAGCAATTTTCACAGATAATTTAGTTCGCCTGAAGCCTTTTTTTATGCGCAATTTTCGGTGAATTTGAGTAATATTTACCAGTTTACGGCTTCTTCAGAATATGAATGTAGCCATAGCCATAATACAGGACATAGACGGTTCCGAATTTAATAATAAGAATATTCTGACTGTAATCCGCAATGTAAATTATTTAAGGGAAGTTGAACATTTTTGTGAATATTTGCGCGTTTAAATTGTTATTTAAATTTGAATCACTGTGAAAGTAGGCCGTATAATGTTTGGTGTCTATTAAATCTACCATCTGCAATTTTTTGTATTTACATAAACCAATAAGTGTTTTATATCCTATGTGATTAAGTATCCTGTAAAAACCTAACGGTATTATTTCTGTCACTGGTAGCTATGAATCCGGAGATCATGTGCTCAAATACCGGCACCCTAATATTTAAGGCAGATTCCTGGGCGGAAAATACTCTGTATTGTCATGGTGAGAGACCACAATTCAGAATTGAAACATTGTGTGGTGACAAGATCTGAATGTAGCCAGGTACTTCCACAGCTTCCACTCCCCATCTCCCTATCTCCTTACCCCCTTCCCCTCCCACTGCCTTTCGCCTCATGACATACCCCTATTAGGGATGCCATAGTCTCACTGGCTCCAGACTGTTGGACGCAGTTAGGACTCTTGTACGATATTAACATTGAAAAAATAATTATAATTATTTATTTATTTATTTTATTGAAACATGATTTAGAGAGTACATGTGGTTTTTTGTGATATTTCACCCTCCATGCTAGGGTTAACCCTGTATTATGGCGGGTGAATTTTACAGTTTGGGGACATAGAATCTATACATTACTATAATATAAAAAAGAAAAATGATGTATAGCTAGTTTGGGTTGCAAGAAGAGGATGGAGAAGTTAGAGAATTATAAGAAGATGAAAAATTTGAGAAATTATTAGTAAATAGATCACACTAATTATTTGTGTACAAACCATACCGCCAAGTTAGGGAATAAGGATATATTTTGTTTTGTCTGAAAGGTGATTAAATTGATAGAGTGTAGAATGAATGGGTATTGTAGTTGTAATGTATTCCGTGTGTAAGGATAAATTTCGTAATTTGTTTTTTAAAGGAATGGGGTTGACTCACGGTTTTTAGGTTTTCAGGGATAAGGTTAAAAATTTTAGGAGCTGGGAAGAAAAATTGTCTTTGTGCTGACGTGGTATGTAGTGAAGGTAGTTTATAATAGTCTTCATATTATTATGGTCTTCACTATCAATCAATAATTGCCATTTATTACAAGTAATAACAATACTGCACTATTAGTACATTAACTAATAAAAACGACATTTTCAATAATCTTTAGAATATTCTCCATCCTGTCGAAAGATCGCTTACACCAGTCTAGGTTAACCTTTATGTGCAGTTTCGATTTATCTCGCGAGCTCTAAGTTGCAACGTACTCGTGACAATGCAACCGTGCGACCTCTTTCCCAAGTGCTACGACCTACGACTCTGCGAGGTATTATAATTCGTAGCGGCGCTTAACGGCCGTAGCAAACGCGCGACGCAGCCAACCGGTACCCTAGTCATAGTCAACTAACAATGACTATGACTGCACGAAGGTCGGAATCGAAATTTTAACTGGTCAAAAATATCTATTAAAAATATTGTGATTTTGTTTAACGTTTTATTGTGTTGACAAGTTTCGACAACATAATATGAAGATCCTAAAATATTTCATACCCCGCTTTGTCGAGGGAGTTTAAGTTTTCAAGAAAAGTGTTTCAGTTTAATCCAACTGAGCTTTCCAGTAATTTATTTGACATTTTAATAGGAGAAACAATTTTTCTTTGTAGGTTGAAATAGTCCCCAAAAGCTTTCTTCTGAATTTGTTTTGGTTAAAAGGATTCGAATAATATTTATATCTCTATTTCACAAGGTATAAACATTTTTTTTCTTAATATTATTTTAATTTTATTTGGGAAAATACAGTTTACAAAAAAATACACGTTTATCATTTTAAAATATTTACAAAGAATAATAATAATCAAAGAAAAACATATGTTATATCGACCGGTGGACTTAAAGGTAAAACATATGTATGTGATAGATGAAGTAAAATTAAACCATATAAAAAATTAAACATAAATCAAAAAGCAGTTCTGAATCATCTGATAGTATTAATACGCTAGCGTCTGGCCGGTTTCGGCCCTCTGATTGGTCGAATTCAAATCTTATGTTTAGGGTAAATTCCGCATAGACTTTGCGTAAAATATCGCGCATTCGTTCCTTGAAAATGTCAATCCCTCTTTTACCGGCCGCTGGAGTAGTTTCCCCATAGGCCGACAGAGCGCACCTCTGACAGCATAGTAGCGAATAATTTCATTTGAAATAATCTATAACAAATACTTACAATTTCATCTATTCAAACTACCAAACTATTGTTTTAATACGCATTTAAAAATAAAACAAACATTTGATTCAACTTAATGACAATAAACAACAACTCTTTGCATTTACGATTTTAAAACATATTGATATTTAACATTCAATTCGTGTCAAAGCGTAGCTTGAAGTGTCTTTCAAGCCTTACAGCATATGTTTATTTATTCAATATCACTGGTATAAATATACGATAAAAAATAATTGAATGTAACTAAAAAAACTAGTGCGGCATTTGATCATAAAGTATACCCAAATCGGGTATGTCACAATCCCACTGGCTCCAGATAGTTGAAAAACATATATGTAAGCTATTTACAATGCTTAAATGAATGCAATAAGCGGCCAGTTGTCGGTGAAGTAGTTTAAGTCCTGCATTTCTGGAAACACATTCAACTTTGATTTGCGATAATTGACTCTCTGCTTATCATTACATAAAGATTTTAAGTTTTGACCATTTTCAAAATCGTACATTGTCCAGATAAATTATCGATTGAGACCATTGTGCAGTGCAGCCAACCAACGGTCTTTCGACCGCTGGAGCTACGACTCTATAAGTACTGAGTTGTGACTCCTTTAAAGTCACGAGCGTTCACTCCCAGCCTTTTCACACAATTCCATTTTAATATGCAGATCAGACAGATATACTGGAGCCTGTAGCCAGTATCGTCTGTACCTTGTAGCAGGTAGCGACTTTACTGAATATTAATGATATTGTGAATGTTTATTCATGTTATGTTAAATCGATGAAATTTATTGCAAGTACAAATCGATGTTTTTGCATAACTTATGACGCTTAGTTCGTGGAAGTTCGAGTGTAAGATGTGACTTTCGATTTTTAAGTAAATTATAAAGTTAGATATATATAATTCTTATCGTTCTAGTATCAAGCCAGATTTGGTCCCGATGAAATCTCCTAAGGCCAGTAAAATCATTTGATAAATTTATTAATTTATTTAATAAAAAATGTAAATGTTAGTTTATTCAAAATATTAAATCTTCGAAATTTCAAAATCACAGCGTTTTTATATACATATATTAAATAGATGTCACCTGACACAATTAAAAAAAAACTGCGCCATCTGTTGGACACACAAGAAACACGTGATATTGTTTTTTTTCTATCTTCACAGACTGACTGAGCCACAGTATAACCACTGATACATTTGATTTGTAAATTAATTATGATAACTGATTTTTTTCAATTCCTTCTCTATCAATTTCTGTCTTCATATCCTCGCAAATCCTTACTTCGCATATGGTTTTTCCATTTTACCAGATCTCTACATCGCGACTTGATTGATGATACCCAAAAATATGGATGCGGTGGTTCCACCGGCTTCAATCATCAACAACGTGAAAAAAATTAATAATAATGAAAACATAGTTTTTAACATTAAAAATGAAACATTGTATAAAATATTAATGTGCCAAACTGTAAGTAATATTAGAATTGAATACACATCCTCGTACCTTCGAAGAATTAATAATTGAAATAATGACCCTTTCAGTTGGTACCCAACCATTCTACAAGATGCTCCTTAAAATTGTTTCATTTCATGAAAAAAACTCAAATTGTACAAAAAATCGCACCTTGAACACGGTCGTTCAAGCGAAATAGCTTCATTAAATTTTTTCAGCATTCACAAATCTATTCCGAGGTGCGGTCTCTTATTGGACACCGTGTAGAAAACTTATACACTGTAAACCGTATACAGGGTGCCTCGAAACAGCAGTTTCAGTAAATTACTGCAGCCAATTTCATTTTGCTTTCATTGAAAGTAACCTTAGAGGCTCCAAATCACCCCCTGCTGTAGCGGTGGTAGTACTTGGTGGTTTTATGTTTCTGTCGAGGAGGTGGTTCGTACTTTCTGTATTAAGAATATTTTTAATCTGTTCACCGAGAAGAAATCAATTTCGAAAACTAACAAATGTGGCGAAAATGATGTCAATCTTTATATTTAATGCGCGTGATGTGAATATACCAACATTTATATGATGACCTACCAAGAAGTCTATGGTTTAATATATTATAATAATGTTTTTTTCACATACACAATTAAAAAACAGTGGAAAGAGTTGAAGTATCTGCACAGCTCGTTAGTTACTTAATAACTTTAAAAAAATTCCATAAAAGAAAAACATATTTTTGCTTATTTAAATAGAATGATTACCTAAATAAATTCATTAATTACAATATTACATAGTTAAATTATTTTTTTCGGTGACCGGATAAATCATCACAATGATAATTCATCACATCTTTAAAAAGTCATGGAAAGTGATGAAACTAAAACTTTATTAACTGGGTTAAGTAGGTTAGGTTAGGTTAAAAAAAATAATTTCATAGATTCTTATGACTTTATATAATTTTTTAAAAGTGTGTTGAATGGTCACTGTGTTGAGTTTTCATGGAACCATTTTTTTCATTTCATTTTAAAGGCTTTTTTTAATATACTTCTTCATTTTTCCGTTTTTTATATCGTATGGATGGCAATTATATAAACTGCCCCCTCGTAGCCAAAGGATTGCTTGCCATATAGTGTATTCATGGTGTGCATGTTATCATATTGTCGTTTTTTAAATGTGAACACCGCACAATAGTCCCAACTGCCCCCAACTGTCTGGAGCCAGTGACTCTATGTCTTCCCCAATTAGTGTACGATGTGAGGCTGATGGTATTGGGGAGAGAAAGGAGATGTGGAAGAGGAAGGTTGGGAAGTACCCGGCTATTCAGATCTGGTCACCAAACACGGCTAAAGCCATTTCAAGCATCTTCCACTCTGATAGTATCTTCCACTCTGGAACAGGTCGTGTAAAGAATATCCGGTACTTGTGACGTTTTGATGAATTAAATTATTTATTTTGTAAATTGGGACACATATTTTATAAATTCATATAGTTTTCTTTGGCTGAAAATAGTGCCAAAATTTTCCACGACAATAAACAAAATTCACACATCGGCAGGATCTGAAAAACCGCGACCTTTCGCATCAACATCGAATGCGTACACCATTACGCCACAAATACCATCAAATAAACAACATAAAATTGTTTTTGACAAGAATACATTATATTCGATCACTTATCGGTAAATAAAATCGTGGAACCTTTTTCAGAAAAAATCAGAGAAGCTCCATGCAAACAATGAACACTGAACGTGTTGCGATTGCCTACTTTACTGGAAGCCAATTTTGAAAATGAAACAAAACAAGGGATGACAGGGCTGAGATCCCTATTGATTCACGACACTGAGGAGATAAGCCGATGGAAATATGTTGTGGGCGTGTCTGTGCGCCCAAAAAAGCACAATTTTCCTGACTTATCCGGTGAAATGAAATGCTCGAGTCAGCCGTTGGCGCTAGTGAAGCTGGGGGACATACCAGCTGTCAATCATTGTTTAATACTATGCAGCGACGGAAATTTTTTACAAAAAATTATTAATAATTTACCATAATTAAAATGCCTCAAAGTTGTATTATGGATTTGTGCACCTCGAGAGAACGTCTGAAAATAGTTTTGTAAGTTGAGAAAAAAGTGAATTAATAGAAGGTAATTTCAAATAAACATTTTGTTCTGTCAGACTATAGAATAAGGAATAACACTAGAAGTGCTTCTCGTACAAATTTGAATGGAAGCAAATGTTGCGTTATTCTTTGTTTTATGCATCGGACTATGTAAGTCAGATATTATATACTACCACCATTTTTACCAAACATTTTTTTAAATTTCTATAAATCCAATGACGTTACTAACTTATGGACATTTCTGTTAAAAATGATGTCTCTTAGATGTGTTCAATAAGCGCAGTATTTTATTTTTATTTTTGGCATTTCAAAATTTCTGTACGATTAATCGTTGACCCTATACTACATGAGAAAAAACAAAAAAAAATATGTATATATATATATATATTTACCTGCGATGTTATCTTCACGTGGCGCGGTTGACCTGAAGAAAATGGTTTATTTTTGACCATTCAGAAATGTCAATTAGTAAGATTTTCCAAAACTCATTATAACATCTGACATGAATGTACATTATATAATATTAAAATAATACGAGAATCACAAATTCGTGACTTGGGTGTAATATTCTATGGAAACTTGACATTCCTTTAACACATGAATTATATAACTAATAAGGCTTTAAAGATGCTTGGCTTCCTTTACAGAACTTTGAATGATTTTAAGTCCTTAGATTGTATAAGAACCCTCTATATTTCATCAGTCAGAAGTTAGGTGGAATATAATTCACCTATTTGATCCACTTTGCAAAGTTAAAGTTCTATCGCCCTAATGTTCACTCTCACAATATAAAAAAAAGATAAGCACAAGTTTCTTAGGTACGTAAATTTCAATTGATAACGTTATTCATGTCAGTCTGATGAACCAATTGCGTCTAATAACACTATCTGACAGGATAATTATTTCATACCTGGTGGTTGTGTTGCGTAGAGTTATTAACTGAATTGAGAGTCCTGCCATCGTTGTCACTATTTAATTCCATGTGCCGTCTAGGAAAATAAGACAAAATGTAACATTCTTCTGCAATACATACACAATCAACTATCAGATACACTCACTAATCAATAGAATGCATGTTCTAGGCAACAAGTTTGGGGGTACTATTGATATATTTGTTGACTCCATTTATAGAATCAAGCGTAATCTATACCAGTTCAATCCTACAAATTATAGTATCGTTGGTAATGTAGTTATAGTGATTTTCTTATATGTAGTATTGTTTTAGTTTCTACATTATTTTATGTAACTGTCACATGTTTTACTAATATTGTTCCATATTCAGTTTATCAGTTTACTGTTATATCATGTTTAAAATGTTTTTTGTATAATTTTTGAAAGCTCACAAGGTACATATATACTGTTCTTGAAATCCATTTAAAAACACGGCTGGGTATAAAACCAAAAAAAATGAATAAAATGAATAATATACTCAAAAATGCCCAATAAAATAAATGATTTGTCGTGTCTTGTTTTTGGCGATAAAGCAGTTTAAATACTACATATTACCGACTTATCGTAATATTATAAAGTACCATTTGAGGGTAAAAAACTATTTATTATTCTTGACTAACGGAAAAAGTGTTTCGATTTGAAAAAGTTGAAATATTAGGAAAGTAAGTAGAAAAAATTGTGTTAAAAAAATTATATTCTTCTCGTAAGCCATCAGCAAATAATAATATAAATTTATGAAACATGTCAGCAAGATGTCTATAAGCTTGTAATATCATTCTTTAAATCCTTAACTCCTCAGGATTCTTACTATCTTCACAGGTAAAGTGGAATACTTCTGAACGATTCCAAAACTAAAAACACGCTAAAAATAAAATACGCTTACAAATAAAAATATTATTTTTGATATATTGCATTTTTAATACGGACATAAACAATAGTAAAAATGTCTTAACTTACGTTTTTATTTACTAAAATTACTTAGTACAAAACATATAATTTAAAACACACGCACTTTGTTAGACAAATTTGTTCATTGCCTTAATTTTTTGTCGTTCCATAAAAAAATAATTAATAAAAAAATCAAGAAATTTCGTTATTTTTTTTTTAATTGCGTTCGGAACCTTCTGTTTCATAAAAGTGAAATTTGTAGATTTAATATGAAACTTGTTGTTTTTTCTTCCTAACACTATTTGAATGGTATTAATATTTGAAATACAACGATTTCTAGGAGACCATATGAATTGTTCCCAAAAGCGAACAAATAAGCTTGAAGGGTTAAATAAATTCATTATAAACCGCAGTACATAGCTGCCATGTCATTAAAATGACTTCTAACCACACAAGCGCCATCCGATTCTAGCTACATGCTATTGGTCAAACATTTTCAATTTCTTCCTTGAACATAAATCATTTTAATTGTACTGGTCTTGGATTGAATTATCTTTATAAGGTAAATATGCGACAAGTATTTTCCGTGAAATCGGTTTAGATTACACTTCTATGAATTATCTGATCAGTGGATGACGGCATCCGATATAATCAAATCAGGGAGGGGAAAAAACTTGTAAAATCTCTGGGCTGCTCTACTTGTGACAGGCTGTGACAGTAAAAGCTAGTTCTGTCATATTTATTGATGGTTATTCGATAGAATCCTCGTATTTTATCGCGTAAATAACGTTTCGAACAGCGTTACAGCATGTGTGGCAGGACATCTACCCTGATGATGAACGGTGTAACACTGTCCGAAATGTTGGCTACAGAAGGAGTTAGTTAGCCCAACATAGCATAATACCAGAAAAATAAATCATTATAATTCTTTCGAATGTCATGATTTTGGAAGCGTTGTGTAAAATCATGAAATATTAACAATCACGACTAATACATTTTTATTCGTTTCTTTGAACTTCCGTAAAAAATATTTTGGGGAAAAACTATCGTGGTTTTTCCATGTTGGATGAACTTCATGGAGAGGAAATTATAATATTATGTATTTTGAATATATATTACTAAAAGCAGCGACTTTTGTCTACTGTCTGCCGAAATCATATTCTGACCGTGCTCACAAATATCGTATTGACATTACTACTTTATCGATCGTCCCTGATAAACCTCCTGTGTCATATTAAATTCGCTATAATTAAGCAAGGTACTGTGTGACGTATCTAGTTTGGACTAACATTTATCATCCAACTATTTTTGTCCTTGTATTGAATTTTCCTAACGGAGGTTGGCTATCATCACCTACGCATTCTACAGTCTGGAAAACTGTACGTGCATAATGCAAGTACAGTTGCAGGTTGCATACAACATATATGCAAACTAGTGACTTGCATATGCAACTTGCATAATGCATGTTGAATTAATCACGTAGGTACATACATTTTGAAGCCATGAGATGTAACGCATGTCAAGTCTTCCCAACGGATTTTAACCTACAATGTACAATAGTTAATTGTAGAAACGAAATTTTTATTTCATTACGTAGGTCTAGAACAATGTATTTTTTAAAATAAAGATACATATTCCTGGGTTACGAATAACCTTACAATATTATGAAATCTACGATCGTAGAGGACTTAGTCAGCCGAGGAATTTAACTTGCGATGCCTGGGTGGGAACTAGACGCTATACCAATTCAGATAATTACCGATCGCATTCCTAATATTACAAGCGTTTTTTCTTTTAAATACGTTTCTCTTTCGGAACCCCATATTTGAGAAAACCTACTTTTTTACGTGTCAGTGCTTTGTTTAGTGTCAAACCGAAGAATGGATAAAATACAACAAAGAACCATTTACATTGTTCTTCAATTTATTTTAAAAGCTTTATAATAAAACTATCAATCCAACAGCGCATTTTGAATTCAGGTTTCAAATCGGAAACATTCATGAGATTCGATTCAAATATACATCACGTGTTAGATGTCGCAAACTTCCTGAAATAACCTTCTAAAAGCTGTACGAACAACAACAGAGACTCCCCAGTCTCATATATCTATAACTATAATATCAGGTTTGGAGTAAGCGCATACCTACCCACTCAGTACGCGTAAAATAGTAGGGGGTGGAAATGAAACCTATTTCTTCAGCACTATTAATCTTATGGGGGGTGGGAAGTGAAGATAGGCAGACTTGAGTCACTGGGCTTTCGTGATAGTAAATTTCAGGTTCTGTTAGTAGAGTAATGAATTGTGTGTACGTGTTCGTGCAGAGTTGTGGAATAAATGATAATATGTGACGTAATCACCAGCTATCCATAATTTATTTAGCGAGGTCGGTTTGGGTGCCGCTACCCCGGGAACCATTGCTTGAATAACCTCTGCATTCAGTCACCCCAAGTGGTTCGCTACGTTTGATTACTTAGCAAAGGTGTCCGGGTTCATGGGGTTTGTTTAAGTTGTGGGGGAAAATGTATCTACCCACCTACCGGGATCGGGAGATACTAGGAGAGACTTTGACCTCTACAGAAGGAATCTTTCGATCCACCGCCTTGCATTGCAGTGGGAGAGATGGATTCGTACGTCTTCATTTTGACGTAGCGAAAACTCTCAAACTGTGAGATCTGGCGTCCTCAAAAGAATTCTGCTTTTGTGCCCATTGCCAAGGCCGATAAAACTACTTTCAGTTCGCTATGTTATTTAAATCGTGAACTATGGAAACGTTCGTTTAACTTAATTTACACACAGGAAAAAATAAAGTGACCATGTTTATGTCATATTTTTCAAATATTCCATAAGAATTCAAACAACTCGAACACAGGTTTAACTATAAGTCATTTGGATCGAGATCGATAAGCACAACGGGTAACCAACTAACTCCTTTTTAATATAATTTATTCTTAGTAAAAAGTTCAGTTCTAGTCTTGCTCGACCGATACCTTACCACTAATTTATCACCAAGCTTCTATTACATATTCGACTTAATATTTATGTTCAAAATTATAAATAGTAGTGTAGACAGCCCTGATTAAATTAACCTCATTGAATTTCACATACCTACGAGAACTGAGCATTTCAAACACCCGCTTGTATCTTGATTATATGAAATTAGTAATAGATACGTAGTGTGGAAGATCTATTTAAACAATATTTATTTTATTCTTAGTGTAATTGTACTTTTAAATTATATTTTGTATGTTCTCGTATATCCTTCTTTTATGTCTTTCTGGAAATTGTATTAATTTTATATTTTCTGTCGTCGTTTTACGTTCAAATGCCACAGTTAATTGTTATTTAAAAACATGTATTTCTAACATTTGACGATGCTGGTGTACTGTGACATGCAATTATTGTTTATGGTATATTTATACCGTGGATAACAAAAGTAATTAAAGTTTAAATCAATTTAAAAAATCAATCCATTTGTTTTGCTTTAAGATTACATTCACACTGCAGATTGCACTCAATGCACATGCCCCAATTCCTATAGCTGCATTTCCCTTGCAATTCTGGCACGACAATGCAATCCGTGACATTGATGTAAAGTCTCTCTATGCCGTGCTTTCTGTGTATACGGCATCTTCGTGAAATTAAGGCCGTTCACCTTGAACCTACCATTTATAAGATTTTATTGACGGCATCCTGGGGGAGTGCTGGTACATGCCCTGATTTATGGCATTGAGCCATGGAACTAGGAATAATGAAAGTAGACTAAATAACTGTAGAAATGAGATCATTGGGGCACGTGCGTGGTAAAAATCTTGGGTATCAAAATTAATTTCAAATTGAAGATTAAAAATGAACGTTTAGATGATTTGGTCATGTAGAGCAAATAAACGTAATGGGTAAGGAGTGTAATGATAATATATGACGCGGTTGTGAATGATAGAAGAAGTCAAGGATGCTCGAGGAAGGCACGATCAAGTGAACCAAGCATGAGTTATTATCAATTAGGAAGGTATTAATTAACAGCATGAAACATATACATGCTATACATTTACCCATATGCAGATCATTTTAAATAACATACCTACTGTTGTACACCGTTATCGGACGGTTTATATATACACTCTGTAATTTTCTTCATTTTAACCCTCTATCTGCTGTACACTTACTGATTAAATTACTTATATCAAAATGCATTATTTGTTATCACTCTGTTTATTGCTTCTAGCAAATCTGTATAAATAAAATATGCGTTAAAAATCTTTCATCTGGGAAATGATTCACCGATTGCTTTGAAACTTTGACACAACGTTGCATTAGAATACGCGTGTTTTTATACACCAATATTCTAAAGATTTCCCCCTCGACAGATAAAATATGTTTTTTTCTAAAACTGCGCCATCTATTGGACGTAAAAGCAACACGCGCTACTGTTTCTCTATCTGCACAGACATACTAAGTGGTGGGGTTTAGGTAGTGTTAAATTTATTTTCTTTTTTTCAGAATTTATGTCCGTGTTAAATCTTCCCCCATAGGAAAAACTAAACTCTTCCACACACTTTTCCACAAATGATCATCTAGTCAATCAACATTATGCAAGTGCATTATATAAACAAAATAAATACAAAACAATACATCTCATTTCCTAAATCTGTGTATTTTCTTATTTGATCATTAACAGATTTTTGAAAATTATTATTATTATATGTATTTGTTTTATTTTATTTATTTGTATATGCATATAATTAAAGGCAGACAGAGTATTGCACTCATATTGCAATATACATACAATATTGCGCTCTGTTAAGCTGAAATAAACAAACATCATTATTATTAATTTCTAGCAAGCTGTATAACACTCGAATGGAAAACCTCGGCGATGCTAGTACTTAGCTGTAAGAGCGATGACTGGCATTATAATTTGAAGATGATTAATGAAATCTAGAAGATGTTTTGTGGTCTTCAATTTAATGATGATTGATGTAATGGCATCAGAAACAAATTATAAAGCTTAAGCTAAAAAGCCCACCGCGCTATTTTGTCAAAAAATCAATCGCTCAATCGACATCTTTGTATGTATTTTCTTTATCAAATTATTGCGCGTGTATGTACGCGATGTGCGTGCGTATGTTTGCGCGAGTACCAGCAAAAGTTGGTAACATGCAACGTCATCGACAACGAGTTTATCTGCCAAGTTTCAGCTCGATCATATGTCGGGAAGTGGGTAAATTTGCATTTCTGAGACTCCATTCATTTTTTTATGTATTAATTAATTCAAGAAAAAAATAGAAATCATTGAAATTGCCTCCCGGCGCAGCGCGTGCCCCACATTGAAAAACACTGATCTAGAATGAAATAATAAAATAGTTTCAAATTGTTTTTCCACCTTATTTATTTTTTAACGTTACCGGTAACAATTATTCCTTAAAGTAACTTACTAATGGAGAGGAAGGACCGTCAAACAACTCGGTCTTGACACGCACTCCTTGCCTCAATCACATTCATACATCGTCTTATAGATACTCGACCACGATTAAATTGATAACTTAACAAAATTGAATAGATCGGCTAAAATTCCTTCGATTTTATGTTGGCATCCCTAGCATGGTTGCGCTGTCGATATCCGTACCGATATTGATTGAAATAAATAAGAAATTGTTATACGATGGCAACACTGGCGGATCTGTCTATGAATCGACACTCATAAACGTCAAACGTCAACGTCAAACGGCTTTCTAAAAATTTGAATTAATTGACAATGTTGAATTGAAATACAAAGTGAGTTAATTAGTTAATTAGGTCTTTAATAATAAATAACTAACCAGTGATAGGCAGAGAGGATGGACCGCAAAAAAACTCGGTCTTGACACACATTTCTTTCCTCATTCACTTTCATACATCGTCTCATAGATACTCTTTTATTATTCTGACTCTTGAAATGGCCCGACTCATGTTTCTGATTCACTAGATCATGCCATGTCTTTAAACTTTGGTTTATATACTCGTATTCAGCATTTGGGGAGAGGGGTAACAGAGGTGGTGTACCATGATTTTATTAAAATTATGTGGTTTTCCATATCTTCGTAGCTATGTCGTGTTTCAGATCTGAATTTCAAATTATTTGGTTATTACCTGCAGGAATAATTACCTCAGTCTTAAAAATTGATTCCCAATTTAGAGAATACCTTACTTGAATTGTTTTCACTCTTTATAGTTGGCAAGCCGGCGTCTATTCCTATTATTATTATATTATTCGTAATAAAGGGTTTTTGAGTGATATTTGCATCATATTAGACTTTAAAATGATATTTTAAGGTTGCCATAATAAGCTGCAATCGGTAATGGTTAAAAATACAAAAAGTTTAAAAGTATTTCAATATATCAATGGAATTGATATATTGGGTCGCCGGGTGACGTAGCTGACAACCGTTTTACCGGACATAAGCGTTTTCTATGTCATAATGTAATGTAGCCAGTAGGAACCGTTTTGAAAGATTCGGTTTTTGATCGATTTTTTAAATATCTCATTGTCAGTATCAAAAATAGAAATATTAAAGACTGATCTAGAACAGTATATAATTTTGGTATTTAGTATTATTAGATATTAGAATAACGTTGCGGTACTTGTACAGTGACATTTAGTCTAAAGCCGGGAGCGTTTGTTTATTTAGCACAGTCTGCTAGGAGACGGGAAGAGAGCGAACACTGTTTGCCTTCGGCTCGAGGAAATTATGCATGAGATGGTACGTTGAAATACAGTTGTGATTTTATGGATTCACATTCTAATTCTGAGAAAGTTTAGCCCATTGCGTTTTATTTACTATGGAATCATACAATTTTAGCAACTGCGATAGATTTATAAAACAAATTACATTAGCTCCACACAGAAAAAAAAATCCTTAGAACCCTTAGGCTCATATAACATATTATATTTGGTGATGCTGTGTATAGGGAAAGAAAGGCAAGGATGTTCTGGGAAAGACAGAGGTATGAGGGATGGGTAGGAATCTGAGGGTCAGTATCTCCGGGAGTTACGTGATTCATACGTCATCCATCCCTTCTACTGGGTTGGAAGGCGATGGGTCAAGGTGGAGAGGTCAAAAGGTCTCACCTGGAAGTAGGTTTGCATCCGTCGCCAAGACAAACCTCACACAATTAACGCGGTTATCTCCGCTAAGTCATCAAACGCAAATCACTTGGGGTAACCTATGGCAGGGGTGTTGGCTATCCAATAACTGGTTCCCGGGGCGGCGGTACCCATACCCGCCTCCTAAATTGATTGGCTTATTTAAAAAATAAATATATTGGTATTCACTCATATCTACATATGAAAGATAACATTTAACTTTCCATATTTCATTAAATATTTAATTTTTTGAAGAAAAATTCTAAGGATAATTAAATGCTTTTTTTACAAATCTTTAATTTATTTATTTATTAACCTTCTATTGTGCTTTTACAATAATATTATATAATGAATTGAAAGCAACAGTAAAATATAAATAAAAAGATTTAAAATAAATGAAATACAATTATTACGCTAACTGAAGAACTTTTAATTAAAACCATCATTACGAATAACAAATTCAAATATAAAAAGACAATATGAATACTTAAGCTGCCAAAGCATATGCATAGATCATTAACACCTAAGTTTCAAAAGAATATGCATAGATCATGATAACTCGTTATTTACATTTACTTGAAGTGTTGAATTAATTTGTCTCTAAATTCATTTATGTTATACTGTTTTTTTTCAAGTAAATTTATAATCTTATTGTAAAAGCCCAATAGGGCATTAAGGGCCCACTATTCGAATTTCATCCAATTTCCGACATACTTTCCTTAAAATTTTGAAGTTTTTAAGCTCTTAAAAAAATATATGTTATTCTTTAAGATAGTATCTATTTGTTCCAAAAGCCGAAACGGTAATTATTTGAAATTCCCTCGATAGAAATAAATCGCAAAGTATGCTCCGAAAAATATTATTAACACGTTTATTTCTGTTATTTTACAAGTTATATGTATGAAAAAAATCACAATGCTTCTTTTAATGCTACTCAATAGACCCCATAAGTAATTTTTGCTATTTTTGAAATACGCCGTGATTTATTAAACATTTTCACAACTGTCGCTTACGCCTATTGCTTTTAAATCATATTTATTATAGCGCGCTCGCTCCGACTTGCAGATTAAACTATCTTTCTTTGAGAAGTTCATTCGCCAACTCGAGGGCTTTGGGGGCAGACGTGTCGTTCATCGTTCTATGATCTACAGACGTGCGATTACGTGCAAATATTTGAATTTATAAAGATAATTTTTACGCGTGTAAAGTTTATGAGTTAATAAATATTGTTTTTTCAAAGATGGGAAATACACGAAAGATATCCCGTATTTCAAAGAAAAAATGTTATCTCATAAAATTATATCCTATCTAATAGGTGAGAAGAAAAAAATACAATTTTTGATTTATAAGCTTATATTTATTATAAACGATAATTTACTATAAAAATTAATAATTCATATTTTTATTTATGTATTGTGTAGTAAAAAGTTATTATTTTTTTTTCAGAATAGGTACTTTGGGAAATAAAACTAATTCCAATGCATTAGAAATTACGGGGTAAATTTTTATTAATTTAATTTTCTTGTTGTCTTGTCTCTTTTCTTGTTCCTATACGATCGTGATTTATTTGCGAATTAACTTTCTACGTACACAAATACACACGTCACTTTACATCTGCTCCTTAGAGTAATATTACTCTAAGATCTGCTCTAATGATTCACAATGCAACGATGTCCGAAATATAATATAATATGTAATAATAATATGGGCCACCTGTTTCAAATAACAATACTCGAACTTGGAATCCAGAAAAATAATGAACGGGCCAGCGAAAAAAGCTATCGAAAGTTCTGAAACTGTGGGGAATATAATTAAATAAAATAAAATACTTTTTTGTTTTAAAACCACGATATTTATTAATTTAAGAACCGACCGGTTTCGCTTTACTTAAGCATCATCAGGGTACAAATTAATACTAAACAAAAAGTACATAATGTGTGCATATATATAACAAAATATAGAGGGAGACAACATGATACAAATATAAGCAACACAAAGACGGTCATAAAATACATTAACATAAGTGCACAAGTAATGGAAAAACCGCTAGATAATTATGTAGACTAATGGGTTATACGAATAAATCGGGAGAAACAAAACATCAACTGGCAAGGTGGTAAGGAGGTAAGGAGAACTGGGAATTTTTTATGGGTTTATTGGAAACAGACTTAATATTGGACTACTTGATATGTCTAATTGATTATTAAGTATCTGACTTTTGGTTTTTACAGCTTTTTTAATTTCTAGTGCCTCTAAATTGTTTAGTCTGTTACCATGCCCGTTTTTATGTAAGATGTTAGCACCGGTTCTATGACAGAATGTATGATCTTTATCGATCAAATGATTTGCAAATTCGGAAAAACCGTTATTATTGAGGTTTTATTGATGTTTTGTTTTTCCCGATTTATTCGTATAACCCATTAGTCTACATAATTATCTAGCGGTTTTCCATTACTTGTACACTTATGTTAATGTATTTTATGACCGTCTTTGTGTTGCTTATATTTGTATCATGTTGTCTCCCTCTATAATATATTTGTATCATGTTGTCTCCCTCTATAATATATTTGTATCATGTTGTCTCCCTCTATATTTTGTTATATATATGCACACATTATGTACTTCTTGTTTAGTATTAATTTGTACCCTGATGATGCTTAAGTAAAGCGAAACCGGTCGGTTCTTAAATTAATAAATATCGTGGTTTTAAAACAAAAAAGTATTTTATTTTATTAAATATGTCAAACCACAAAGTGATTGCTTTCTACAATAATATAATTTAGTTCAGTGATGTTATTTTTTATGTCGGAAGGAGGCCCTGAAGAAAATAATTTCTCTCAGAGCCTGTGTCATCTTTGAGAATGCTGTATAGAGGGTCTTTTTTGAGGAGGAGGGAGTGAACCTGTCCTGAATGTCAACTGTACAATTTCTTCCCAGAATTAACTTTATTGTACGTTTTTTGACTAACCGTACCTTGGTGTTCTATTTTCAATAAACTCTTTAATTATGTTTCAGATGTGAAATCTATACTCTGCTACAGAATGTTTTGCCCAAGTCTTGTAAAGATGCAAAGGCACGGACGTAACAATAAAATCATTTGAGCCCTTTACTGTTATTTAAAAGGTCACTTGAAGTGCAGTTATAATCAATGATTTTATTTTTTTTCTAGCTTCCACGAATAATTTGAAAAGGCATTATCTAAGGATTATACTCTTAAGGAGAATATAGAAAATGTAGAAAGGTGAAACGGATTTAAGATTTTCGATGAAATTATTGTGTTGTGAAATATTTATTTTGTTATTTATTACTTTATTTTTTTTTACAGTTTTACCGTACGCGGCCTTGTTGTAGAGTGGTATATCTAACTGTCATGGAAAGTTTTTTTCTGAGCTTTAAGAGAAAGGTTTCTTAAAGATACTGGAGTTATTCTAGGGCTATGTTAGATTTTTAACATCGATCACCGTAATGCTTGCCTTCCTGAATAAATCTAATTTTATTTAATCATTTACGGCCAAGATGTTTTTGACAATGGTGTGTTTTTATCTTTCTGTATTCCAATCATTTAGCTTGGCTTCTAGGGTTGTGCCCCAGTATTGCTTTTTGGAGACTGTAAACGGATCTCTCGGCATTTAATGAAACTGCAGCAGAACAAAGGCTGTTGCTATATTGACGTTCATGGTATGTTTTGCTCAGATTGACGATAAGGTTTCCAGATCCGCATTTCGCTCGAAGCATGTTTAGGGCAATAAGTTCATAGTTTAGGGTTCTTTCACCGTATTTATGGGAACATTTCAGAACCACCAATCTTTCATTTTGAGTGAATCTTGTGTTTGTGATTAAATTATATTTGACAATTTAAACAAATAATATTTAGAGAAGTTAAAAATAAAATTGAAAGTTCACTGAAAGCTTAAACTATTAAAAGTAGTAATTTCATAAAAATGTAAATAAATAGAGCCCCTTTCACATTTTAGAATGTAATTTTATGTTGCTTACATGTTTTATTACTCTTTATAATTATTGAATTGTTTAAATGAATAAATAAATAATTACAAAAAAGTCTTCTGATTTGTAAGTCCTCAGGAAGCACTAAGGATCTTTCTATCTATCTTTATAATATAATAAATTTGATGAGCATAAAAATGTAAACGTGTATATAATTTATATAAATGTACAAAAGTAGATATTACACTTGTATAAATATTATATTGCGCATATTATACAAGATGTCGGGGGTAAAGTGCACAAACTTCGGGAGGTGATTCTAATTGATAGTACAAGTAAAAAAGAAAAAAAAACTTTTTTTGGAATTCCAACGTTTTAAGATAGTTTTCGAGTAAAAAAGTTTAAAACCTTATTGATGTAAAAATATATTTATTGATTTTATAAAAGTTATAAATTACTTTTATAAAAGTGAGAATAGTATTTTAGTAAAGTAAAGTAATTTTTATACCTATACAAATAACTTTCGTAAATGTTTTTTGTAAAATTAAAAAAAAAAATTTAATTAAATCCGTAATAAAACCCATATTTTGAGAACCATCTTCATATCGACTTCGTTCTCATTTGGTCGGTGCATTATTACTCTAAGGTCGGTGCTAACTAAAAATGGTTCTGTTTTTCTAAAATTGCAATAGATGTCGGTAATTTAATTTCATAATCCCCAAAATTATTCCTAATACGAATTTAGACACCTCTGTCGGATTCTTTTAACACTAAATTTTGTAGGTGTTGCCCAAATCTAAATTCTTTACGCGGAAAGCGGGCCCTTAATAAATAAATACAAAAATGACACCTAGGTGGGAAACCCGTCAACTTGGACCACTCGGCCACCAACAGGTCGGTCGATTAAACATCTAAAAATCTCTATTAATAGGAATCTGCATGCCATATACTCTATACTCGGATGTTATAAATTGATAACATAGTTCAAGTTATATCTTTAAAATGTGTGTGATATTTCTGTTTAATGGAATGTATGTATCGCATAGGCCATAGACTAATAACATCAATGACGTTTCGTCAAAATCTTTATACAAAACTGAAAAACACATTTAATTAAACAAACGTGATACAAAGGTTTTTGTCACTTCCCTTTCTTTGTTTTATATTAAAAATAATATGTCAATGCTTGGCGGTTTTTGGTTTTAAAGAATTATTTAAAATTATGCTGGAGTGTCCATGGTAAACTTTTAAATGCAAAGAAAAGCTTGGTGTTCTCTCTTTAGTTCATATAAAGTATGAGTGGTCATCATTGGAAAGGTTATTTAATTTTATTAGGATTAGTCATTTGGTGACAGATATAGCACTACGTGGCCCGATTGGTTGAATAATTATCATTCACAAACTAAGTTTTCCAAAATATGAAAAATCCTTCGGTCCATCTTATCGATAGTCCGTGTTAACAGACCGATAATATCTAATGCACAAACGCAATGTGGGCGTGCATGTTTTACAGGTATTTTAATGCAGCCTACTCTATGGATCTATCAGCATTGATTAACGGTGCATGCATGTTGATGTTGGCTTCATGAGAACGGGTCGTTTCTTCAACATGATTAGGTGTAAGTTGGTTCGTATGTGGTACGAGCTCCGCCTTCATATAATCCGGGCCTTTTCAAGACCCGCAAGTTGATGTATATATCTCCGATCTCGGTAGTCCACGCTTGATTGACTTATTATGTTTAAATGTTCCGCAACACGCGATTCATTAAATGTGACATGTTACGCGACAATTTACGAAATTCCACAGTCTAGAATCACCTGACCTTTTTAATTCCGCTTATTCCACAATACCCGACCTATTTCAATTCCACTGTTCCGCGACATATCTGACCTATTTCATTCAACTGTTCCGCGATAACCCCGACCTATATAATTTCCCTCGCAGTTCCTCTCCACCCCTATGCTCACATGCAATGCTTTTTAATGAAGCTATCGGATCCCAATTCTCCCTCTCCATCCACGTGGAGCGTAGAGCCTACAGCTGGAACGTTTGGTACCCACCCCTTGCTTCCCCACTCTTGCTACTCCTCTGGCAATGACAATAACAGAGCCTTATTTGGGTATATTTAATTTACTGACGACACATTTAAAATATGTGATTATTGTTGGAGCACATTTGTCGTGCCAATTATCTTATTGCTGACTAAGAACGAAGTTTTTTATTCGAGTACCGCACAAGTCCTAACTGCTCCCAACTGTCTAGAGCCAGTGATACTTTGATATCCCCAATTTGGGCATATTGTGAGGCTAAAGGTACTGGGGAGGAAAATATGGGATAGAGGAATATGGAAAATATCTGGCTACAAGGCTAAAGTTATTTTAATCAACTTTTCGTTTCTAAATGGTGGTCTTTCACCAGGGTAACACAGAAAGTTTCTGAAACTCTAGAACGTGCAGCAAATATAAAATAAATTATTTTTGATTAATAAACTTTAAAATTTAATTGGGCAAGCCGGGATTTGAACCCGCGAACTCTGGATTGCCTTGGATAATAATCACTCAACCACCGTCAAAGTTAATAGAAACATATATTATTCATTATTAGTGTGTTTGCTTATTTATTTCTTAAATTTAAAGTAAATCCAATTTGACAGTTGTTTCGGCGTTCAAAGCCATTATCAAAAATAAATAAAAAATTCAGTATAGTGTACTCTAAAATTGTTTTATTAAGAACTGTTATTAATTGGTGCTAATTATTTAAAATCATTCCAACAAATCAGCACCACCTATATCAAAAACATTTTTGGCTTATAATCTTCTTGTGCACGAAGCCCTTTGTTAGAAAAATAGGTTTTAAATAAATTAAGAAAAAAAGAATTTTAAAATCAATTTTCTAAATAAGTATTAAATAAATATTATTACACTACATGATAATAAATACTTTTTTTTGTGCTAATACTTTTAATATAATTAGGCCTGCTGTTACGTCATACAGTACCATTTAACTATATACCATTACATTGAAGTTTTTTTATTTTCAAAAAAATACATGTAGGTTTTTTATTTAAATTTTTAGCTTCAAAAAATGTTTATTTTATCGCTTTTGAAGTGAGCCGAACGCTGCAGTGAGTTGCATTGGCTGCCGTATCTAAACACGCGGATATATTTCCATCGTCTGAACGTAGCCGTAGTTTAAATCAACATCACCGTATGCTCTCCAAAAACAAATTATGTTTGTTGAAAAGTTCAAAGTAAGGAGAAAACAGTTTTTTTTTTTATTATGATGAAACTTTGCATGCGTGCAACTTTAGACAGTGGGGTGAATGCAGGAGGTTAATTGAATAGAAATTTAACTGCGGTGGTTGCTAGTGAAACGTTGTCAAATAAATCAATACTAGCAGTCCATAATGGAAGTCTGATCTCAACTCTGATGTGTGGTGTGCAGCCATCAAAGGAAGAACAACGTTAAGTAGAGTGCAAATGAAATCCTTATGGCTTAAGGCTCTTCTTCCACAGGGATACTGAAGTATCCGATACTGATGTTGTGTACTCACGTCGCAAACAACTAGTCGCGCACAGTCTGTAAACGTCTCTCTCAAAACAAACAGGGATGACTGAGGGTGGATCAGTTGAGGTGGTGAATTCTTCCATCATGTTGGAGAAGGTTCAGAATAAATTTCTTAAATTTATTTACTCGAAGAAGAATGGCTGCCACCGGTGACTCTATCCTGCTGACTTTCTCTTGGGTATGCCTGGAATTGACCACTTTTGTATCAGAAGGAATGTGTACGTAATAACATTATTTCTCAGTCCGATTCGAGCCGCGGTCAACAGTGGTTGTGTGTAACTATTGCTCAGTGCCGTTCGCCCGTTCCTGTGCCGCATTCAGATAAGAGATTATTGTTACATTTTATTTTATTTTGTTTATCGTATACCTATTTGTTTGCATTCCTGCTTACGGCTAATCCGTTTTTGTTTGTACAGTCAATGTAATAGACTGCGTATTATTTTTTCAGTTTAATTTTTAAAAGTTAAGTTTTTTTTATATAATGGAGGAAGATGAAGATAGGCCTCCCGACCCAGTGTCGATATTGGATTTTTCTGATTCGGAATCTAATACGAGCCAGATTTCTATTGCGCTCCCATCTCGTAAACGACGACCATCGCTTAGCCTTCACATTCCATCGAAAGTTAAATCTATACCGCCGATTCAACAAACCTCGACCTCTAACGACCTTAACACTAATAGTAACATCCAGCCAAGTACTTTAACTAGCGATAATGCAAAAATTACTGACTTACTTTATCCTGCTTCAGCTTCCGGTCCATTTATCGTTAGTGTTCAGAGAACTGAACAGGGAAAACCTATTCATCCTTTGGATTTTGGAAAATTCGTATTTGACTCAAAAAATAATAACCTTGGTATTGTTAACGGTTCAATTAAACCGGAAGGGCGATATAAATTATCTATCGAGTTTAACACTGCCGCTTCCGCAAATGGATTTGTAAAAAAAAATTGACTCGCTCTCAAATCATAAATATAAATCGTTCATCCCTACATTTAACCTTTCGAGAATGGGTTTTGTGTGAGGAATTCCCGCGGATATCCCAGAGGCTGAAATTGTTGATGCTTTGAATAATTCTCACGGAACCCCAAAAGTATTAAAAGCACGTCGACTGAACTACAAGGATTCTACTGATGGAAACACGATCTGGAAACCTTCCCAGTCTGTTGTTGTTACATTTGAGGGACAATCCCTACCGTCTCGTGTGTTAATTTATTATACCTCGCTTCCCGTCGAAGTTTATAAATTTCCAACAATTCAATGTTTCAATTGCTGCCGGTTCGGACATTCGAAATCCGTATGCCACTCCCCCCCACGTTGTTACTATTGCGGAGAAGGTCACCCATTTGATCAATGTCCGAAATCTTCCAATGATCCCATTTGCATTAACTGTTCGGGTGCACATATCAGTCTAGCCTGTCCGGAATTAACAAGACAGAAGAACATAAAACATAAAATGGCTACCGACAACATTTCGTACTTCCAGGCCTCAAAGTTAATCTCTCCTGCGAAAAAATCATTCGCAGAGATGACATCGTCCTCAGCTCCTTTCCAAACAACCACCTTTTTAAATTCAACGTCATCTTCTCATAGAGAAACCATTCTCAAGCCAGTCAAACCTCACCCAAAATATACACCTTACCTTGATAAAAAACAATTGAATAATATTTTGGCCAGCCCGAATGGGAATGCCAAATCCCAGACGCCCAATGGGTGTGCCATTAATGGTAATACTTCCCCTCCTGCTCTCCCCGAAATAATGAATAATAATACTTTTATACAAACTTTAATAACCCTTTTAATTTCTATCCTTACAAATAACAATACTGTAACGTCCAACGCTGCCGATTACATTAAATCTTTACTATCTTGCCTCCCCAATGGCTTCGAAACTGAACAAAATTCTTCAGTGGAATAGTAGAAGCCTCTTAGCTAACAAATCTGACCTAATTCAATTACTCGACGAACACGACGTTTCAGTAGCCGCCATTTCTGAAACGTGGTTAAAACCCTCCTTTCACTTAAGAATTCCAGGTTATTATTGTCTCAGACACGACAGACCGGATGGTAAAGGCGGCACGGCTCTTATAATCCATAATTCTATCCCGTTTAAACAAATTAATATTCATACTCCCTCCGACGATATCCAGATAATAGCAGCTGTCTTATCTGATATCACAATATTGTCAATATATATTCCTCCCTCTACGACTTTTATTGAAAATGAATGGGCACCAATCTTAACCCAGATTTGTTCCCCTTATATGATGCTTGGAGATTTTAATGCACATTCCCCTTCTTGGGGTAGCGAAATAACAAATCGTTCTGGCCGCAATCTTTTAGATTTTATTGATACCCATAACCTATGTTTTTTAAATGACGGATCTCCAACCAGATTCACCCCCCCTCATCAACGGAAAAGTGCTGTTAATATATCTCTTTGTTCGTATTCGTTAGCATCTAAATGCTCTTGGGACATCCTAAACGATCCCCTCTCTAGTGACCATTTCCCAATTATAATCCGCTTCCACCATCAATTCAACACTTATTCCCCCCCAGTTAAAAATAATCTCAAATTTAGAACGAAAGATGCGAATTGGAGCACTTTCTCTTCTGAACTAGATAACCTTATTAATTTAACAAAATCGTCCCCGGGAGACATCAGAATGCAATGTGAGACGTTTACTTCTATGGTTATAAATGCAGCAGAAAAATCCATCCCGAAACGCAATGCGAACATTAAAATTAAACACTCTACTCCGTAGTGAGACGAGGAATGCACTCGCTCCGTCAACTCTCGAAAAAAAGCAATTTCCTCTTTTCGTAAGTGTATGTCACTAGAAAATTTTTTATCAGTTAAAAAAGCCCAGGCAGAAACCAAACGAATTTTGAAAAATAAGAAGCGCGCTGGATGGCGGAAGTTCTGTGAGAACCTGTCTCCGGAAACTCCCCAGTCTTCAGTTTGGTCTAGCTTAAAAAAATTTGGATCATCGTATTCTCCGCCGAGAATCAAACATATATCAGAAGAAATTCTTATGGGATTTGCGGATAAAATAGCCCCCCCCATCAGTTGCCGGATATGAAGAAATGCCTTCTATTAAGCCGTATCCATCTCACTCTAACTGGCTAGATGCTCCTTTCTCCATTAATGAGATGAAACGAGTGATAAGAGCCCTTTCTGACTCTGCTCCGGGTCCCGATGGAATATTTTATAGTTTCATTAAATCATTTTCTGATATGGCGGTTGAATATTTCTTATCTCTTATTAATAATATGTTTGAAACAGGACTAATTCCGGATGATTGGAAAACTCAAAAAATCATTCTCATTTTGAAACCTGGAAAAAATACATCTGAAATTTCGTCTTATCGGCCTATTGCTCTTTCATCATGTTTGATGAAAGTAGCGGAGCGTTTGATAAAAAACAGACTAGAGTGGTTTGTTGAAAGTCAGGATATTATCTCACCAAATCAGTATGGTTTTCGGAAAAAGAAATCTACAATGGATAATTTAAGTTTGTTCACAACTGATATCCGAGTTTCTCAATCCCTAAATTCTTATACATTGGCCACATTCCTTGACCTTTCATCAGCTTACGATGACGTTTTACTGAATGTTTTGAAAGAAAAGCTAATTAAAAAACAAATCCCCCTGAAATTAGTCCAATTTATTATTAATTTGCTCACAGATAGGTCTATTATTATTGAGTCTTCCTCTAAATGCTTAAGGCGCAAACTATGGAGAGGTTTACCCCAGGGTTCTGTTATCAGTCCTCTGTTGTTTAATATTTATATAAGCGACCTAGACTCAGTAATTCCTTTTTCTATCAAGCGACTTTACTTTGCGGATGATATCCTTATATATTTGTTACATAAAAATATCATTCTTGCAGCTAAGGAAATGAATTTGGTTCTACAATATATTAAAAACTGGTTGTCAATAAATGGGATGAATCTGGCGGCATCTAAAACAAGGGTCGTGGTTTTCACGCGCAAAAGAAAAATTCCCCACTTCTCAATCTCTTTTGATAATGTGCCTCTAAAAACCGCTACTCAAATCAAATTCCTTGGTCTTCTTTTGAACCATAAATTATCCTGGCTTCCACAAGTTCAGATAATTTCTACAAAGTGTGAAAAGGGACTTAATATGACGCGAGCAGTTTCCAGAGTATGGTGGGGATCTCATCCTACCACTCTTAAATTAATGTATAACTCCCTAGTTCGAAGCCACTTGGATTATGGCACATTCCTTTTTGACCCCCTCCCTAAATATTTAGATAAGAAAATGGAAAGAATTCAATCAAAAGCCCTCAGAATGATTATTGGAGCTATGAAGTCTTCTCCAATTAATGCGCTTCAGGTGGAATGTGGGGAGCCTCCATTATATTTCAGAAGGCAGTTCCTTGCCAATAAATATATTTTCAAGGCTTTATCGTTATCACATCATCCTATTAAACAAAGTCTTAATCGGTTAAGTGTTAATTTGAATTCTAACAAAAGATTGAGAGAAAAAAATGTTTTCCTCTCCTAATTAAAAGTTTTCATCTGTATAATTCTCTGTCATCTTCCCTCCAATATCTTCAAGAAGTTCCCAATCTCCCTATATACGCTGCCTATATGACGGCCGGCATAGTCCAGTGGTAACGCATTGGACTGCCATTCCGAAGGTCGCGGGTTCGAACCCGGCGTGCGCAAATAAATTTTATTTGATTAATTTGTGTTATTTCACAATTAATTAATTAAAATAATATATGGTATATATGGTATATTTGCGGCACGTTCCAGAGTGGAAGATACTACCAGTATCGCCCTGGTGTAAGACCACCATTCAGAATTGAAACGTTGCTCCAAATGGCTTTAGCCGTGTTTAGTGACTAGATCTGAATAGCCAGGTACTTCCCCACCTTCCTCTTTCCCTTCCCCACTTACCTTAACATCCCCCAATTGGGGATGCCATAGTCTCACTGGCTCCAGACGGGAGCAGTTGGGACTCTTGTGAGGTATTCACTATAAAAAAAAAACATACAATATTCCATTTAAGGCAATCACTTTTATGCCGAACACAATAACATCAGACTTTCGGAAGAATATTTTATCTTCCCCAAATAAATTTCAAAATGTGGATGACTGTTTTAAAAGCATTGTGGCTTCAAAATTCCCTGGATTTTCCATCCTTTACACAGATGGTTCCAAATTTGAAAATAAAAATTGTGGAGCATCGATATATAGTCCAGAATTCAACATCAATCTCACTTATAAATTACCGAAAGAAGTTTCCATATTTACAGCTGAATGCTTTGCAATTGAACAAGCGCTAAATCAAATCCAGGTTCTCAACATTCATCGAGCCTTACTATGTACTGATTCGCTAAGTGCTCTAACTAAAATTATGTCAAATATTCGGGAAGACAATACTATATGTAAAATAAAAAATCTTCTCAATTCTCTAAGTGAATCTGGGTTTGAGACGATATTGGCCTGGGTCCCTGCCCATTTGGGTATCGAGGGTAATGAGATGGCCGATTTTCTCGCCAAATCTGGTTCAGATTCCGGAACTATCCCACTAAATTTTAGAATTCCTATCTCCGATGTCTTCCCGATTCTTAAATCCAACATGACTCGTGCCTGGGAAGAAAATTGGGCAGTCTCCAAAATAAGAACTGGATCTTTCTATGCTGGAATTCAAAACCATATCCCTGCTAAGCCATGGTTTCACGGTAAAAAACTTTCAAAACGATTCATTTCATGTATTTCGAGAATGAGAATTGGTCACTGCTCAATTGCATCTCACTTGGCTAGAATTAGAGTTTTGGATGATCCGGTCTGCCAGTGCGGTGTGGAAGAGGAAACCCTCGACCACGTTTTCTTTAACTGTAAAAACCATTCATCTTTCAAGAACA
Source organism: Hesperophylax magnus (assembly GCA_026573805.1). Lineage (NCBI taxonomy): Eukaryota > Metazoa > Arthropoda > Insecta > Trichoptera > Limnephilidae > Hesperophylax > Hesperophylax magnus. The sequence continues at coordinate 1,042,969 of JAIUSX010000018.1, forward strand.
TATACCGCCGGCTTATTAAAATCACACACCAGTCCCCCCTTAAAATTTCATACCTTTTATCTCTTAACAATTCTCGTGTTTATACAGCTTTATGTAAGTTTATTAACCTGAATGAATTCAACATTTAATTTGTTTTAGTGATCTAAATGAGTCCAATATTTATTTTTTTTTATTATTTTCCCAATAGATTAACCGAATTTTTTTATCCACTTTAACTGTTACCGGCACAAAGCACTCTTTTCAGGGTGAAATGCCTAAAACCAAAAAAAAAAACAAAAACATTATTTCTTCAGACTGATTCCTGGACCTTGCAAAAAATCAGCTATCATGCTATATTCCCGATAGTTATCACAATCTGTGTTATCTCCCGGCCTGCAGCACTAAAGTGCCAATGGTAAATACTGTGGGGAGAGTTATCGTGTTGTTAAGTGGAATCACTTACAATTTTTAAATATTAAGCATAGATAAATCCGGGTTTAAACGTCAAGCTTTATTGCTGATCCCATAAAATCTGCTTTTTATATTATTTCTATTTGTTTTTTCATCCATTTTTCTCTCTTTAGTCTACATGCTAGGTATGTACACAGTTTATTTTTGTTACCACAATATCTTTTAAAATGCACTAAAAGTTTGTAAAATATTATGGTGTTTTATAAAATAACATATATATTTTTTATCTAAAATAAAACAATAGCTTATAAATTAGTATACACCACCGTTATAAAAGTGTTTTATCTAAAAGTATTTGCTTCATATGAACAAATATTTAATCCCTGAGAAAAAAAAACCATCAGGGCTTATGTCATATTTAGGGATGCTGAGTGGAGGGTCTTTTTGTGGAAAGAAAGGAGAGGAAGTTCTGGGAAGGAAAATGTAATGTGATGAGGGGTGGGTAGGAATCTGGGGGTCAATGTGTCAAAGAGTTACGGACGTATAAATTCATCCCTTCCACTGTGGTGGAAGGCGATGGGTCGAGAGAGTCCGGCTGGAGAGGTCAAAAGGTTTTTCCCGATTTGGCCCGTCATGAAGTCATGAAGCCAGGACCTAGACAAACCTCATCCCATGAAACCGAGCACCTCATTATTAGACGTAGCGAACCACTTGGGGTGACCTATGACAAGGGTGTTGCTTATCCAATAAGTGGTTCCCGGGGAGGCGGTACCCATACCCGTCTCCAAAATTAGGTTTGTAACCGCAAATATTTTCTTCAGTGACTGAATATTACAATTTGAGATTTTATTCATTGTAAAATAAATAATTGAATTAAATCATAGTAATCAAGTACTTGCTAGTCTTGTCCCTATAATCCCTGTATAATCTATAATACGGTACAGAGCAGTGTTCAATTTCGATGACAACTATCCCAAAAGGCTCGTTGTCCCAACAAAACCCCACCACATTGGAAACCACCCATTCATTAGGCTTAATCAATTTGCATAAATTACTAGGCGCGGGTGTCTGTTATTTTACCACTGCGATGCATTCATGTGATGCTGCCGCGTACAATATATATGTATATCTATACTCCATCAACTGCTGCATTTGCGTGACTTGATGTGAGGAGAATGCTCACTGCAGATATTACACAAATGCACATAGCCTCGTTCAAACTATACCTGGGAGGGAAGGACGATCTTCATTTGTCATTCCGGAAATGGAACGAATATTTGAGAAGGAAAATAAATCAATTCTTACGAGATGCAGCTTGGTATAATGTTACTTACCTAGAAAATATACTGTTTTGTTGAGTTAATTTTATATATAATCTGGGTAAAAAATAATTTAATTTGTGTGGCCTTGAGAGGTAAGGTAAGAGGTAAGGCTCTCGAGTAGCAAGCCCAAGAGGTCGATTGTTCGAATCCAGGAGTGCAAAATTAAAATAGTTTATTTTGTGTTATTTCATAAAATAATATAAAGTATAATTGCGGCACGTTCTAAAGTGGAAGGTCCTCTCAGTATCACCCTGGTGTAAGACCACCTTTCAGAATTGAAAATTTGCTTGAAATGGATTTGGCAGTGTTAGGTGACTATATTTGAAAAGCCAAGTACTTACCCATCTTCCTCTTCTCCATCTCCTTCCCCTCCCCACTACTCTTGTACTTTTTTTTACTGTTTTTCATAAAAATGAAAATAAATCTCTTTGTATCACTATGTAATCAAAATAATGTTTCGAAGTTTATGAATACGAAGTGATTATTTTTTATTTAATTAAAATGACGCCACAAATTGAATTTGCGATTATTGAAGAAAACCATCATATGAAAACCAACTGGTTTCGGTTCAACCTGAACCTTCCTCAATGTTCTAATATATGTTATTCAAATCTGTTCAAAATTTGGTTTCTCTATAAATCGAATTGTTTATTTAGTTGAAGAATTAGGAAGAAAATAAAGGTCCTAAATGGGGGTCAGAGCGAAGAAAAAATTTCAGTCATTGCAAGAATCTTGCATATGAACCGTTCAATTAGTTATTAGGTATAATGGATCGATTAATGGTACTTTTTGTTATTTTGATAATATTGTTTCAAAAATCTTTTTTATTTTATTTTGAAAGCAACATTTCCGGTTTACAAATAATCTCAGAATGTTGAAAATCCATTCACTTCCATCATTATACATAATTACAACTACAGGGTGATTACCAATGACTTCCACGCTACCAACCAATTGATCGTGATGTTTCAAATAATGTTATTTTCACTTCAATTTTTTTTCGTCTGCAGCGCTTTTCCCTACACGTGAAGGAATATATACTGGGAAAGTGAACATAAGAATGTGAACCTCTGTTTCAGACCATATTAATTCGTATTTCCATCAAATAATGATATCTTATATCCATTGCATTCAATCTATTCTCTTATTCCATCAAATTTATGCGCCATTGCAATATGTCAAGGGTTACATAACCGCAATATATAGACTAAATTCCCAATAATACAGGATGATTGAAGCAATGCGGGTCGGCTGAAGAATGGAGCAATGCGGGACCGCTTGGAGTTTGAGGAGATACTGGAACGGAATTAGGTACGGAACTAACCCAGAATTGACATGATGATTATAAACGATATGGAAATTTAATATCGATGCATGATTGGATATGTTGAGATGGTTGCTCCGGTTCTTGTGAAATGTTTCTATTGATCTGGAAAAGCCACTCACTAGCAGGAGATTGAACAATTTCGTGCCTTATTATTTCAGTTTAGACTTATAGTATAGTAGGCATGATAATCTACATTCTCTCGTGTCTAGGATGAACGAAGTATGCATGAAGAATGAGTTAATGATGAATGTAAGTAAGTCTAAAGTAATGGTGTTTGAAAGAGAGAGTACGAAAACAGTGTGCAATATAGCTGTGAATGAGGAATACTTGGAGCAGGTGGATGAGTTTGTGTATTTAGGAAGTATGTTTACGAGAGATGGGAAGGCTGACAGAGATATTGAAAGAAGGGTAAATGCAGGTAAATCCATTATTGGAGGACTGAACGCAGTTGGCGCTAACAAAAAATTGTTCAAAAAAGCGAAGTTAGCAGTCAACAATGAAGTGCTGGTACCTACCCTAATTTATGGAAGTGAGGCATGGAACTGGCAAAAAATGGGTGAAAGTAGATTAAATGATGTTGAGATCCCTGCGTATGTGTGGTTAAACCATGTATGATCGTCTGAGGAATGTGGAGATCCGCAAAGAGTGCAAGGCTAATGTAAGCGTAATGAGTAAGATTAAGAAAGGAACGCTTAGATGATTTGGGCATATAGAGCGAATGAGCGAAGAAAGGAGTGTAAGAAGGATATATGATGCAAATGCGAATGGTAGCAGAAGTCGGGGACGCCCGAGGAAGACATGGCACGATCAAGTGAATCAGATACTCGAGTCGGGCCATGTCAAGAGTCAGAATAATAGAAGAGTATGTATGAGACGATGTATGAATGTGAATGAGGCAAGGAGCGTGTGCCAAGACCGAGTTGTTTGGCGGTCCGTCCTCTCTGCATACCCCTGCGGGGAAACGGCGTGATGGTTAGTTAGTTAGTTATTTCAGTTTTATGCTATGTATAAAGGAAATAAAATCAAATGTTTTGCGTTGTTTGCGAAGTGATAACGTTGACATAAAAGGTATATTTTATTTTGTTTCATTAATTTAACAGAGCGCTGTCTATGTCAATACGTAACGCAATCGCGCTATTTCACCAACTCGACTGAGTGCAGTTTTCACTGAATTTATAAAAGAATAGCTGAAGTCCCGGCGTTGCCCGGGCTTTGCAAAGAGACCAGCAAGAATCAGATAGTGACCTCCCTCTTGTTTTGAAAGTCAAATGCAAAGGCAAAATGTCATCAACCTCGGAATAAAACTGTAGATGTTAATACAAATCAAATCCACGGCGCCCGTCCGTCAACCGCCCTCCAGCCGCCCGCCTACCACAAACAACAAACTTTATATGTTAGATAGTTATAAGAATACTAATTTCAGTTGAATGTTTGTCAATAAATCTGGTTCAATGACTTTTAGAACTCGGATTTGCTTTTAATTTAAGTGTTATTTTCAAAATTAGAACTCGTGGTATGAAGGTTCAGATATCAAATTAATTTCTTAACAATATTGTATCAATGGATTTAACTTCCGATAATCTTATAGCAATATCTCGAGCACGCTTGCGCCGACGATGCCCGAACCGATATTGACACGAAATATAATAGATAATCGTTATACAATGGCACGATCACTCGTGACGAGTGGCACGATCACTGGTGACGAGTGGCACGATCACTGGTGACGAGTGGCACGATCACTGCTGACGAGTGGCACGATCACTGGTGACGAGTGGCACGATCACTGATGACGGGTTTTTTCAATATCGTATTGATATAGAGTTTTATCATTGGATGCATAAAACATATTATCTACTCTTGCAAATAATAATTTTTAATTTTTACTTTATACTAAATTTTCACTCCGAAAGTATCATATCATCTGATCCTAGAAACAGCACTGAATTTAATTCATTTAACCATCCGATAACTTATTAGTTATGATGTCATTTCTGATCTATGCTAATTTAATTATAAATCGTTTCAAGTAATTGACACTTCACATTTGAAGGAGAAAGAGAAGAAGAGAAAAAAAGAAAAAGAAAATAATATATAGGGTAAACCCCCTTTTTACGGAAGCCCTGAGGACAAAAAATCTATCAGGGCCTATGTCATCTCTGGCGATGCTGTGTGGAAGGTTTTTTAGAGAAAGGAAAGCGAAAAAGTTATGGAAAGAAAAAAAGTATGAGAGGTGGGTAGGAATTGATGGGTCGAGAGAGTCTGGCTGGGGAGGTCAATAGGTCTCCCTCAACCAATCTCTCCTGATCCGACCGGCCACGTAGTAGGTAGGCAAACGCATCCACCGCCAAAAACTAGACAAATCTCTTTCGGCGAACCCGGTCGCCCCTGCTAAGTCACCAAATGTAGCTAACCACTTAGGGTGACCTGTGGCAAGAGGGTTCGTTATCCAATAAATGGTTCCGGAACAGTGATACCCATACCCACCTTCTAAATGAATGGGACAAACAACTCTACTTCTCTACTTTGTGCTCAAAAAGGCCGTGAATTATTCACCATTATGCCTGTCGAAGAAAGTAGGTACCATTAGTACGATTTTCTGGAAATGTTAAAACCGGAGTAATGACGCAAAAAAGGCTAAATCCATCCCTTTACCAGAGACCAAGGAAAACACATTGGTTTGTGTAATTCATGCCTCGGTTGGCAAAATTAATGATTCATTATTTTCTGTTTACTGATGCAAAAGAAACTGCTATTGGGTGATCACAATGCAATTGTTTTGAAAATAATATTTTAACGGTCTCACTAATAAAAATCACTTCACAACCGTTAAACGTTATTTTTGTTACACATGACAAAGACTGTAAACTTTTTATTTACTAGTAAAAATTTATAACAACATTTAATTTTTCAGACTTCCGCGCATGCGCTACTTTTACGCATGCGCGCCATGCCCGTCAGTTTCACAGCGAATGACTTTGTTTATTTGTCATGTGTGTTTAGAATCATGTTTTAATATTATTAATGTCTATTCTAATTACCAATTTAATATTATTTTAAAATAATTCAATATATTTACTATTATTTGTGTTATCTTTCGTTAGTTATAATCCATTAATAATATTATATTGTGTAGTTTATAGTTTCATTTTATCGGAAAAAAACGAGGTTAATACTTACTTATTATTTTTTTATTGACTTTTACCGCGTGAATTTAATAAAACTTTCATAAAAATTATGTTGTTTAATATCATAAATGCCTTAAGCATGTGTAGGCAAATAAAAAGTTTAAAAAAATCAACATTTATATTGATGACAAAATGGATCCAAAATGTCTGATTTTTCGGTTATTCTCTGGGAATTTTTATTATAATTTTTAATCGTTTTTAATTGTATGAATGAGGTAAAAAATGAAGTGACAGTTAGGTATATTGGGAAAACTTTATATACTGTATAAGGAGTGTGTTCTTTAAATTTTTTCGATGTTTTGATTAAAAATAAAAAAAACGTTTCAATTAGAAGGGTTTCACAAAAAATAAAATAAAAATAAATTTTTCACGACGTTTTTTAGAAAGACAGTGAGTGTGTTGTTTATTTATTTTCTACGTGACTATTCAGTGTTTTTCCCATTCTATTGGCTGCTACTTCACTCTCCTAATTTGCTGAAATTAACGTCCTTAAATAAAATATTGGTTTAAAAATTGTATTTTAATTTATATTTTTCTGAAACTGCGTAACTTTCTATCATTGGAAAATTTAACTTCAGTCTACGTCGCATTAGTACAATCGAATCTCCAATACGGTGTAACCAGTTGGGGGTCCGCATACAAAACTAATCTCCTGCCTATTGAAATTGTACAACGTCTGATTGTTAAAATAATATTGAAAAAACCGAGAGATTATCCAACTCAACTTATATTTGAAGAATTTAAAGTACGAAAATTTAATGATCTTATCCGAAAAACATAATAATTCAAATAATAAAAGAAAAACAAAATCACAGTTTTTCAACTGAAAGACGTACTCGCCAAAACATATATTTCCAATACAAAAATGTAACACCTCATTTGCACAACATCATTACACATTTCTAGGCAAAAAATACTTTAATAACCTACCTGATAATATCAGAAAAATCGAAGACGACAAAACCCTACTCAAAGCGATCAAAGAACATTTCAATGTAAAAATCAAAATAACGAAATTCGTCAATTAAATAATGTAACGTTATAAATCGTTAAATTGTACATTGTTGATATACACTTATATTTTTAATATTCTTAACTCCTTAAATTATTAATAAGAATACTTACATAAATAATGTTCATCTCGATACTCAACATCTCTTTTAAACACAAGCGCCTGCTTCCATAAAAGAGAAACATCAAAAAAATTCAAAAAAAAATTGTGAAAACAAATTTTTATATATCATTATTGTTAGCAAATATTATTATACATTGTAAACTGTTTAATTATAACGTAATAAAAAATAATAATAAAAAAAAATGGTGGATAGCTATACTATTTGGAATACTGGAAGACTAAATTAAATGCTTACTTTTCGTATTTTGGTCTCTAGATCACGAACGTCAGCTAGTACGGCTGAATTTATTGTAAAGGTCATCAATAACAAACGTTTTATTTATATAAACAAAATGATCACAATTATGTGAGAACAATACAGTTATTAAAACTCAGTCAAAGAATACATAATCTACAAATTACAAAATCATATAAATGAACATGAAAAAAGACACAAGTGATTCATATTTTTCATATATTTACGGTAGAAGTTCCTTTAAATATAAAAATTGAACATATCTTTCCAAAAAAGATAACAATCATAAAGTGTAAACATACTAATGTGATAACTAAATTTTACTAAATTTTTAGAAATAATCATCATATTTTATACTCCCCAAACGAATACCAAACAAATGCAAACACATTGCAGTTTCATTGGACCTCGTACTTTCACTCTTTTACCGAAAAATATTCAAGTGATTACTAAACTTCCTCGATATGTAAAAGAGTTAATATTATGGCTTTTCAATACAGCAGTTGAAACTTTTTTTATTTATTTTGTATCACTTAATGTTTCTCACCAACTATACACTAAACACTTATAACTTCACTATTCACTATTGTAAACACTTTTTATACAAACCTCTTAGACAAATTGTATTCTTGTTTTTGTTTTATATGCCCACAGTTTGTTTATTTCTAGGTACAATAATATAATGTATTTTACTATATTACCCACGCACAGTCTGCGCCTTAGTGGATTCCCATTTTTCTTATTGATTTTTATAATATTTTATGTACTTAATGTAAAAATTGGGAAAAATAAAGGTAAGGTAAGAAAATAATGATAAATCAATTAATTGCGTTAAATATTTTGAAGAACTAATATTATTCATGGCACAAAGGATAACAAATTATTATAAGTAATAATTAGTTGTCTGAAATATCCATACAAATTGAAAATATCTTCCGAGAAAAAATAAATGCCGCCGACGGGAATTGAACCCGCACCTTCTGATGTCCGGTCAGGTACTCTGGACCACTGAGCTACGTCGGCTTATTTCCGATACGCCAAATAATTAAATACTAGCTTTTTGCCCGTTGCAGGCAACTAATGGGTAAAAATGTGAGTAATGTTTAAAAATAAATGTGTATTTGGAGAAAAATTGGTGCCAACGAGCTTACTGATCATTTTATCACCGAGCCGTTTGGGTTGTGAAATCAATCACCTGGTTTGTGATTTAATTCTAATACCTTTTCCCATGTTCTAACCTAACCTTACCTCAAAAACACGCAAAATCAAAACTTTTAAATATGTAATATGTATGTTTGCATGTGAATGTAGCAATGAATGTGTGACCACAAACGTATTAAAATATATGTGTGTTTAGAAAGAAATGAATATTTTGAGAAAAAAAAAGAGCCAAGGAGCTTACTGATCATTTTTTCACCGAGCCGTTCGGGTTGTGTAGGTCGAGACGCGTAATTTGATACCCATATCGTATGTACGATTTTTGTCACCGACATTCTTCAAAAGTCCCAGCGAGTTTTATTTTGGAAAAAAACATTGCTCTATAAACACGCAAAATGTAAAAACTTTTTGGAAAAAATCAAAATTTTAAATTAAAATTAAATAATCCGTTTTTATTATTTTTCCCAAACTTCTGTGCTCCTGGTATATTACAGCGTCCTCGAGGTATTTTTTGGCAGAAATCGCTTTATAAGAATTATCATTATGGAGGAAAAAAGTTGTCATTTCAAACTTAATTTAATTTAAAAAAAAAATTACCGAAAAAATATTTTCGTAACGCAATTAGGTACCAACTCGTTAAAAATAAAGAGATAAAAACTTTAAATATGAATGGCTCCCGGGGCGACGGTACCCATGCCCGCCTCTCAAATTTATTACAAACACTCAAACTGGAAAAACTTTTGATTAAAAAAATGTTTATTTTACAAAACAATTAACATCGATTCACCCTATTAAATTCTGCGCTCCTGGTACAAATTATAAATTTGCGTGACGCTATTGATGTAGTTTTTCACTACGGGGCGACGGTACCCGTGCCAAATTATTTTTACCAAACTTAATTTTATACCGTTCAAAAGCATTATCGATTTAAAAAAGATAGTACTACCAAAGTAAGTACCTGAACAGATTTGATCTTTTTTTTTAAATTTTAAATCCATACGTTATATAACAACACTACGGACCTAACCTAGAAAACGGGCTAAACACGCTCTCAGTACCTGCCTACCTAGGACCTCTGCCCGGTACCATCTGTGTAGGTACCTGCATCTACTATTAAAAATTTACCGAAAAAATATTTACATAACGGAAATAGGTACCTACTCGTTAAAAAATAAAGAGATGAAAACTTTAAATATGAATGGCTCCCAGGCTAACCTTATCCAACTTCTGCGCTCCTGGTACAAATTATAAATTTGCGTGACGCTATTGATGTAGTTTCGTTTTATTTTATTTCGTTCAAATTTATCGATTTAAAAAAATATACTGCCAAAGTAAGTACCTACACAGATTTTATTGTTTCTTTGAATTCACAACATTTCGCTGCTAGTCTATGATTGGCTGATTTCTGATTAACCAAAAGCTCGACTGTTGGCATTTTTGGTTCAAATCGCAAATGTCAAAACTTTAGCCGGTTATTGTGAGACATTTTGAGCCGAGCGCCATATGTAGGACGGCCGATTAACGTTCCTAAACCTTCAGACGATGATTTTTTTCGAAAATTTCACCCGCAGACTGCGTGTTTGCTACCGAATTCAATCATCAGGTTGACCGTGTAGATTTTATAAAAAAATCGTACCACGTGGTTTCGTGGTGACCACGTGACTATTTTTTTTCCAATGATACCATTATGCAAAGAAAAACATTTCCACATAAATTAAACCACTTTCCCTGAAACCTGGGAAATTTCGTGAAATTTAAAAAAAAAATCAACGATACCTGATTAAATCAGACCCGACGCTCGATCACAATCAATCGTGTTTTTAATTTACGTTAGAGTAATGCGAAAAACGCAAAATTTTCGAGCTAGAGTGGCGCACGAAAAAAAAATTGAATCATTTCGCGTTCGGGGTGCGTTCGAAATTGAATAAAAATATAAACGGTGAAGGAGAAAAAGTTTTACAGATCATCCCGATCGATGAAAATGAAACATTGCGAAAATGCACCAAAATTTGGCCGTTTCGAAACCGCGCGTGTGGCAACACTCGTGATTTCTCGCCGGGAAACGTCGATTCCCAATCGGGAAGCTCTGACAATTATACGGCCGCAAATCGACTTTTTGCCAGAGTGGGGCCGTCCTGGCGGCGGGAATGCGCACTGAGGCGCCTCAGTATGGCGCGCAGCGAGCGCTTTCAGTTTCTGCCGCCAGAAGTTCCTCAAATTTTTGACGACATCTTGCCACGTACGAATCCGGTCGAGTTAATGCCAAAAAACACTGACTCGTATTTTAGGTTTTTGCACGCCGAATTGAACCTCGGCTTCTGTGCCGACAAAGAGGCGTCTCGGTCGCTTTTCGCCTGAAGCCCGAAACAAATGAAAGGCAACTTTTTCTGAAACGCCGCGCAAGCGAAAACGAACCTCGAGTCATATCGACTTAAGGGGGAGAGTGGTCGCTTTTCGCCTAAATGCCCCCAAAAAAAAAAACAAAGAAACTGAGTATTAATATTTGTATGTACTAGTACTTCAATCAACAATTACTGCTTATTATATTTTTTCACCTGTAAACAACCAACTTTATTTTAATTTGTTATCCTTTGTGCTATACATAAAAAATACCTTGTCTTATAAACATTAGTTTATCTTTTTTTAATTGTAATATTACTGATTATTAAAAAAGGTTTGGTGAAGCAATCTTGTATTTCTGTCTCTCTTAATAACACGACTAAGATTTTGTTTGTGAGATTATTCAGTTACTCGATGGTATTGACTCGATTCAACACAAAACCGTGTTCCTCAGAGGAACTGGTAAAGTTGCATTTCTGATTCTTATTTTTACAGTTTAAGTATTTTTGTTTCAGGCCCTCGCTTCCACCTTCTGGTTTGCCTGCGATTGTTTCACCGACATAGTATTCGCAGCGGACCTTGCAGTTCAACTAAGAACCGGCTACCTAGAGCAGGGTCTGATGGTGTATGACTCGCGCAAGCTGGCGGGTCACTACCTCAACTCCAGGGCCTTCCTGTTGGACCTTGTATCTCTAACACCGCTAGACCTGCTGCAGCTTAGGTTTGGGCCCAATCCGATGTTGCGCTTTCCGAGGTTTTTTAAGGTTCGTACTCAATCAAACGCCTGAATTACATATGCCGAGTGCTAGACAGTGCCTTCTGCCGAGTGCTCGGCTTATGTGATTAGTACAATCAGTACTTGACCTAGTAGCAGGCGAGTGATTCAGAAGAAGGCCCAATGCCTCAGTCGATTAAGTCTCCATCTGCATACTCAGCTCCGCACCTCATTCGCTCTTTACTTGATCAGTGCGATTAGCCGAGTCAATCAGTGAAAGAAGGAAATTTAAAGTTTTAGAATTTTTCAGAAGTGTTCTGTGACGTTTGTTGTTGTAAAACTCTCTTAATTTTTATCTTTTCCCTCCACTGCGAAATCTTGTTAACAGCACTTTCAACAAATCTCATAGAACTAACTCACCCACTGTCTCTTTTCCATGTGATCACTTCCACTCTCCAATAAGTTGCTCGACCTAGTAACAAAGCGAGTGATCTTTTACACCATTGCTTCCAATAGCTCCGGTTCCATTCACTTCCATTTCGTTATATGTGGATGTGAATATTAATTTACACACAACCTAACCCAACTTAACCTAAGTACCATAATCTTAACTTAACTTCCATTATTATTATTACAACATCTACATTATTTCTTATTTTCTTTCTACATTTGTAATATTATTCTCTTTACAGGATTGACATACATTCCCTAATACCTTTACCCTTACCCCTTTTTGGTTTTTTTGGAGAATTATTCTATCCACCTCCAAATTTATGTATTATTTATACATGTATGTTTGTACGCATTTATTTACTACTTGCGTCTGTCTCGACACAGGTATACAGGTGACACAGGCATCGAAAAAACGCTTATAATCAAACCTTATACAGATAAATAAAATAATAAATAAGAACTTTCACTACTACATCCTAGTACTTTGTTATTCCATGCAGTTGGTCCACCCCTTTCTTGGACTGCCACTGGGTCAATTAGACTGGGGTACCCACTTTTCGCGTTGTTTCTTACAGCAATCTTTTCACATCTGTTTGTGCCCATTACAAATTACATCACAATACCCAACGCCGAAGGATTTCTTTGGTGGTTTTATCTATCAAAATACAATTTACATTTGGGAAAATTGTTTGTGAGGGTAAATTTATGTGATAGTTCAGCAAGTTTATTGTTAAGGGTTTAAAAATGTCTTCTGGTATCATTATGTGGCTCCATAGAAATCTAAGTCTTCACGCAATAAAAGGAGGGATAGAATCATTGCATTTATGTGGCTACATTCTTTCTACATTTCCTACAACTTTTGATGTTTCTATTAAAAATTACATGATTCTCCCGATGTGGTATTTTTTAGTAGATTTAAAAAAAGCCATTGCGATTTTCAATCAATATTATCGTGAGAATAAATTTGGCAAGTTATCTTTTCCCGTTTTTTCTCTATAATTTCAGTGACAATTGTTTTACAATTTGGTAAGTGGGTGTGGGTACCGCCTCCCAGGAAACTGGCCACTATATATTACCAGTTTAAATAGTAATCAAGTTTAATTACTTAACAGAGATGCCAGGTTCATTGGGGGACGTTTGTCAGGGTATCCACCTACTGTTTAGCGGGCCGGATCGGGAGAGACTAGTTAAGGAAAACCTTTTGAACTCTCCGACACTTTCTCGATCCAATGCTTTGCACTGGGAGGGATGGATACATACGTCTGTTACTCTTGGACAAACTGGCCCCAGATTCCTACCAACTCCCGATACCTTTTCCTTCCCAGAATTCTTTTCCTTCCTTTCCTTAAAAAGCCTCTCCACATAACATCCCCAAAAACGACAGGCCGTAGGCGAAATTATTTTCTTCTGAGCCTCCTGTATGGAGTTTATGTGAAAAAGTGATAGAAAACAAAGATCACATTAATTTGTGTGAAAGCAGGTGTACCGGGCTGTGAACTGCTACTATATCGTGGAGTCCAGGACGGTCTACCCCAACTTCTGGAGAGTCATCAACCTTATCCACATCCTGCTGATCCTAGCGCACTGGTTTGGCTGCTTCTACTTCCTGCTCTCAGAGGCGGAAGGCTTTCAGGTTGGTTCATATTGCTACACTACTATATTACTCAACCAACACCTGTCCTTCAGTGTGAGTCTGACAAATCAATATTAGAGAACAACCCTTAAAATAGGAAAAAGCTCACCATTGGCAAGAAGACTTGCAAGAAGTGCAATACTGAATTAGTTGTATTTCGTTGACCCATATTTAATTTCTAAAAAGATGATTTATTTAATTTTTATTCTATTTACTTAAATTTCCACTTCTTGTGGCCTAGGATAAACATATACATTTTGGCATCCCAATTTACTTATTTACCATGTATTTATATTATAATAAAAACACATAAATTTGTTTTTGACCACGATAGTTTTATTTTCACTCTACCGGTTTCGGAAGATCCCTTCCTTCGTCAGGAGAATATTTAAAACAGTTTTAAATATTCTCCTGACGAAGGAAGGGATCTTCCGAAACCGGTAGAGTGAAAATAAAACTATCGTGGTCAAAAACAAATTTATGTGTTTTTATTATAAATTATGATGAGCCACAAAGTGAATGCTTTTTACAATTACGTATTTATATTATGTTCAATTTGTTAACTAATATTACTCTGGGAAATAAGCGACATATTTGAGTGTCTTTATATAGTAAACAATTTTGAGTTTTTAATAATTTAATTATTATTTTATTTCTATCTTGAATGGTATCTATGGAAGTTTTTATTGTAATGTAGACTGCCTCTAAAATAAGTGTTTATAAATTGTTAAATCTTTGTTTATAAAAATTAAAACGCTTCAGAAAATTCTTCATTATTTTTAATTCCTCAAGCATTATTTTCTGAACTGATTTATATTTATTACACTTTAAAATGTGTCTCATGGCTCTAGTCAGGAATAATTGGGAATAAGTTAAAATGAGTCTCATGGCTCTTTTCTGGAATACTTGGGACTAAGTTAAAATGTGTCTCATGGCTCTATTTTGGAATATTTGGGATAAAGTTAAAATGTGTCTCATGGCTCTATTCTGGAATACTTGGGACTAAGTTAAAATGTGTCTCATGGCTCTATTTTGGAATATTTGGGATGAAGTTAAAATGTGTCTCATGGCTCTATTCTGGAATACTTGGTACTAAGTTAAAATGTGTCTCATGGCTCTATTCTGGAATATTTGGGACGAAGTTAAAACGTGTCGCATGGCTCTATTCTGGAATATTTGGGACTAAGTTAAAATGTGTATCGTGGCTCTATTCTGGAATATTTGGGACGAAGTTAATACAGGTCGCATGGCTCTATTCTGGAACATTTGGGACTAAGTTAAAATGTGTATCGTGGCTCTATTCTGGAATATTTGGGACGAAGTTAATACGTGTCGCATGGCTCTATTCTGGAACATTTGGGACTAAGTTAAAATGTGTATCGTGGCTCTATTCTGGAATATTTGGGACGAAGTTAATACGTGTCGCATGGCTCTATTCTGGAACATTTGGGACTAAGTTAAAATGTGTATCGTGGCTCTATTCTGGAATATTTGGGACGAAGTTAAAACGTGTCGCATGGCTCTATTCTAGAATATTTGGGACTTAGTTAAAATGTGTATCGTGGCTCTATTCTGGAATATTTGGGACGAAGTTAAAACGTGTCGCATGGCTCTATTCTGGAATATTTGGGACTAAGTTAAAATGTGTATCGTGGCTCTATTCTGGAATATTTGGGACGAAGTTAAAACGTGTCGCATGGCTCTATTCTGGAATATTTGGGACTAAGTTAAAATGTGTATCGTGGCTCTATTCTGGAATATTTGGGACGAAGTTAATACGTGTCGCATGGCTCTATTCTGGAACATTTGGGACTAAGTTAAAATGTGTATCGTGGGTCTATTCTGGAATATTTGGGACGAAGTTAAAACGTGTCGCATGGCTCTATTCTGGAATATTTGGGACGAAGTTAAAATGAGGCGTATGCGCGGTAAAACGATGTATGACCGTGTGAGAAATGTGGAGATCCGCAAAGAATGCAAGGCTAATGTAAGCGTAATGAGTAAGATTAAGAAAGGGACGCTTAGATGGTTTGGGCATGTAGAGCGAATAAGCGAAGAAAAGAATGTAAGGAGAATATATGATATGCGAATGCGAGTGGTAGCAGAAGTTGGGGACGCCCGAGGAAGACACGACACGATCAAGTGAATTAGATACTCGAGTCGGGCCATGTCAAGAGTCAGAATAATAGAAGAGTTTGTATGAGACGATGTATGAATGTAAATTGAACAAGAAGTGTGTGCCAAGACCGAGTTGTTTGGCGATCCGTCTTCTATGCCTGCCTCAGCGGGAAAACGGCATGACGGTTAGTTACTCAGTTAGTAGCTAATTTCTTAGAAATTGAATACTCAATGTGTCGTGAAAAAATTGTTACATAAATTATTAAACTTTGTAGAATTAGAAAAAAAGCGAATTATTGTTGAAAATCGAAAACTTCAGTAATTTAAGTAGAAATTTGCTGAGCATCTGGAAAAACGGTCTGGTGTTATTGATTGGAGAAGATAAAGCGAGGTCGTCCACAGATGAGATGGGTTGTTGACTTGCTTGTTTGAAGTCATCAAGAAAATGCAAACTTCAGAAATTTGAAGGAGTATTATGTTCAGAACCGAAATCCACAACGATTAATAAGAAAAATCAAATCACAATTTTTTGGGATGCTGTATTTTGAAAGTGATATTATGAAGGTGTTTGTATTTTTACCCACATATCACATTTGACCTATAAATATTTAGAAATTTATATGATATAATATAAGATATTAAGTTTTATCTACTTGCGTAACAATAATATAATATAACAAAAATAAAAGCGTTAAAATCAGTTTTTTTTTAACACTAACATCTTGTTTTCAACTGAACAGGGACGATAATCAAACATTGTTAATAATCTCAGTTGTCTGTGCTATGCATTGGTCCTTCATGAAAGCTGGTTCAGTGAACTCAAATTTCCTTTTGAATTTAATTATCATTTTCAAAATTGGAACTGATTGTGTGAAGAATTACCTATTTTATACCATACTTACAATTTATTAAGTTTCTTATGGTTAATCGCGATAAGTAAAATCTGATTTCATAATTTTTCAAGGATCTGCGCTTTTCCATTTTTGTGAAAGCGTTATTTACTAGGGGTTTTACAAGTTAGATTTTTTCATGCACGTTCAACGTTGGTGTGATAAAGCTAGCCTTGAGCCTGTTTTAACACAGTTTAAAAGTCATGGTAAATTCTTCACTGTTCGGAACATACGCACCGCGTAATATTTACACCGTATTTATAAGTAAGGGGGTCAGTAACTAAGGATTTAGATATGCACGGATACTCTGGCAAATATTTTATAAATACTTTTAGCTTTACAAATCCTTTAAAAATAATTATGAAATCCAGTGATCTTTTTACTGTTCTGCGCTAATAATTTACTATTATTTTATTCATTGGGTGATTAATTTGCCACTCAAGTTAAAATGAATCAATTTTAACTGCACTTTTATATATTTGTATGCAATATTAATGTTCAGTGTTCACATTAGCTAAATCATAAACAACGCACAACGAATATGAAGTGAATGCATCAGATATGCTATTTTGCAGGTTTTGTGGTCCCCATTCATTATCTAACCACACTGATCATACGATCTGATTGTCAATAGATTTCACATGTGTGGAATTAATGTAATCTGGAGGTGCAGCCATCTGCGGTGGGTGATTCGTTATTGTTTATCTAAATCATTTCAGTCAACGAATTTACTGAATAATTTTATGGGAATACTGGTAACACCAGCAGTTTGAGTTCTATTAAAACGATGAAAAATCCTCTGTATTCGAGGAGTAAGGTTCTCGACTAGAAATCCTGTTCGAATTCTGAAATGCGGAAATTAATTTTATTATTAATTTGTTTACCGAATTTATTTATTAGGTACTAGAAAAAACTCACTTTTTAATATTCCACTTTTATACAATTATTGCAATTATACAATAATACTGGTGTTTTACTAGGTGTATTTAAAAAAAAGATTATATACAATAAATAAGTTTTATTTGATTGATTTGTGTAATTTCACAATTTAATATAAAATAATGTATATTTGCGATACATAGTAGAAGAAACTCTTAGTTAGTACCGCCCTTTTACCCACCTTTCTCTTCCTATCTCCTTCCCCTCCGAACTACCTTCGGTCCCACGACACACCCCTATTAAGGATGCTATAGTCTCACTGGCTCCAGACGATTGGGAGCAGTTGAGACTCTTGTGCGATATTCACAATTTAAAAAATAAACATTTTATTTTCTTTATTAAATTCCAGTTAATGTTTTAAAAGATAATACATACGTTTAAAAACATTTTATCCTTTGTACCAAACAGCAGTAGAAAATCATAAGCAACTACAAAGTTTCTTGTAGTTATTTAAATATACTGCTGGTACATAAATATATTCATTCAGATACATTAAGTAAGCCTGTACCTTGTATAAAATAACTTCGAATGCAAATTATTATCTCATTATAGTCTTTTTTATTTATTTATTTATTTATTTATTTATTTTATATATATTATATATAAATTTTAAACAATACAAAACAAAATGAACCTCTGTCTGTCCAACTGGGAAGGATTCCCGTTTCAGAACAGCCAATTTGTGTATTTAGTACATAATGTTCTTACAATGGAATGGCGATGCTGTCAAAACAAATTTTGAGAACATTGTTGATTGCATTCGAAGTGACAGGATGGTTTCTTTATCCTTGAAAGAATCGCAAAGATGTAATTTATTAATTAATTTCTCTGAGTAAATTTTCTTCCTGACAATGGAATGCAAGTACCTACTATGGGCAATAAACAAATTGAAAAGTTTTTTTTAATACTTTACGTAAGCTTATTTTTAAAAAAATGTTAAATTACTGGCTAAAAAAAAATATATATTTTTATCATTCTTTTAAACATTAAACACGCCTGCTACATTTTATACATGAATCTTTAAACATTTGGTTGTTTTTCATCACTACGCATTTTCATTTTTTGGTTTATTGCCATATCAAAATGTAGTTGTTATATCGGTTGTATTTCTGTCTCTTACTGTGGATCAATGAAATCTAGAACTCTTTAGACTTATTTTTTATGAAAGGTAAAATTAGGTTTTTACAATAAAAGGTTTTGATGCCAAAGCACAAAGGATAACAAATTAGTATAGCCTGAAACACAAATATGATTAATTATTTGGCGGTTAAAAATTAGCCGACGTAGCACAGTGGTTCCGTGCACTTAACCGGCAATCAGAAGGAACGGAATATTTATTTTTCAGGCTAGTAATTATTGCTTACAATAATTTAATATTTTTTGTTCTTTGCATAAAAATCTTGTCTCGTAAAAACATAATTTTACCTTTAATAAAACAATAATAATATTCGACAAGTCAAAATATTTCACCATATGTCTCGATGCCACCTAGTCAGAAATTAAGTATTTATCAACCTTTCGTATAAACATAATGTTTTCAGTTGAAAAAATCAAAAACCAATATTTGTTAAATGAAATAGTTGTATTTATTGAATTATTTGGCGGTTAAAAATAAGCCGACGAAGCACAGTGGTTCCGTGCACCTGGCCGGCAATCAGAAGGTGCGGGTTCAATTCCCGTCGGCGGCATTTATTTTTTCTCTGAAGATTTTTTCAATTTATACTCTTTAGACTATACTAGATTTGCTTTGAATTTAAGGCTAATTTTCAAAATTGGAACTGGTGGTAATAAAGCGATAAAGTAAACCTGCTATATAATATATTTTAACAGAATTCATCGTATACATTTTTTTAGTACTCAAAATACCTACAAAAGAAATTTTTTATCCGAAAATTATTTTACTTATAAATTCTTTATTTGAAATCTGTATTTTTTTGTTTAATATTCTTAAGGTTAATCTGGACAAAAAAATGGCTCTTCCATTTTCTAGAAAGCGTTGTTTACTAACATTATTTTTATTATATTTCCCGTGATGTTTATAAGTTAATGTTTCTTGTTAAAAAAAAATTATATACCGCAGCGGAAACATGCATCTGAAAACGTCAACGTCCAAAGTAAACAAAATTAAATTAAAATTTCCAATTTCGAGGTATTTTGAAGTACAGTTGTAGCAAAGCCACATTTGTATATAAATATATTTGTATAAATGTATATTTGGGCCACGTCAATTTCACCCTGCAAACCAGCCTCGGTTCCATTCAAAGACTTTTTTCATATTTGTTTACCGTTACGCGTCACTAACCTCGATCAATTTTCACATTTCAAATAATAATTATAATACTAGGGAATTCCCGCAATGCAGCTTCATCTGCTGCCAAAACTAACAGTGTATCATCGTTATGTATTACAAAAATGATCCTACTTTTACTGCCGGGGGTTGTGGAATCTCGTTAAACCTTCTAATTTTAATATTCATGTTTTATAGACAGACAAAGAGATGTTTTGATAGGGTTATTTTCAAACCGATTCAAAAGAGAATTTTATCAGGCTAATTACCATCCTTGTGCTATTTCCCACTCTAACAATACTTATTCAAAATAAATACTGTTAATTTATTAAAAATCTGTTCAAATTATTCTTTTCCCGTTAACAATAAGACAGCAGGCCTATTACAAATGAATTGAAAGTGTTCAAAAGCGAATATTTTATGACGACGGCGGAACACGTGCTCATACAAATACTGATATTGATATTGATATTGACATAATGTTAATGATATTATCGCAGTCCGTCAAGATATAGGAAAAGAACACGTGATCTTTATATATTCTGAATGACTAATATTTTATCATAAATTGGCATGCTGTCACTTTTTTAACACGATCATTTTTCTCCAGGTATGGGCAGAGAAAATGGACCGCCAAACAACTCGGTCTTGGCCTTGCGCACTTCGCATTCATACATCGTCTAATCTTTTCCTTCTGTTATTGACTCAATTATTTGGTTCACTTGATCGTGCCATGTCTTTCTAGGGCATCACCAACTTCTTCTACTATTCCATTATATTCTCCTTAAATCAACCTGGTATTATTTGTTAATTTCTCACAAGATCTTACAAAGGTTTTACCACGCATACGCCTCAAGGATTTCAGTTCTACCAGCGTTCAATAAAATTAACAAAACAAAGTCAACAAACAATAGAAATATGACACTTGGCAGAATCGGTAGTTAGGATGTCTAATCAATCCATTTCAAAGAAATTAACATCAAGAATACACAAAATGCAAAACACAAGCACAAAAAATGGAAATGGGAAATCATGCTGGACTCAAACTGCATGGAATTCTTACTATAATGAATAATTCTTTCAGGGAGACTGGGTGTACCCACACAGACCTGGAGATTACGCCACCCTGACCCGGAAGTATCTGGGCTCTCTCTACTGGTCCACCCTAACACTGACCACCATAGGAGATCTCCCTACTCCAGAGACGAACGCGGAGTAAGTTACTCTTTGTTATATTCTTTTTTGGATTATTTTCTCCTTGAATGATTGTTGAATGCATCTGTAAAAATTTAAGCTAATAGTTTTGTAGATAAGATTCATGAATATTTAAATGAAAGTATTCAAAACTCAACAAGAAGTAAAATCTACCTATCGTTTTTTAACGGACTCAATTTACATTATTCTTGGGAGCACTCAGGTCATGGACCCATTGTACATCTCCCGGTTTACCTTATTCATTTGACAGTAACACGATTCCTTTGATAAAGTTCAGTAAGGTTGTCGTGGGATATTCGGCTGTCTCCTGGTTCCACGATGTATCTACCCAGATTACCAAGTATTGGAGCCTTGCTTCCATTAGGGCGAGACAATTGCACGATAACCAGTGATTTTGATAGCACGCCATAATATGCCATTTTGACTTGAGGAATTCACGCATTTACGACTTTTTTATATATTTTTATTGAATCCTAAAAATAAAGGTGATATCAATTGCTATATATCACTATAATCAGTTTACATGTCTCCGTATTAAAAATCAGTTGTATGATTCCTTTTAAATGAGGGCGAGAAATTTCGAGTGGTTATGTGAAATGGAGTCTCTTCATCCATCACTTTTCCTGCATCTATTGGTGTTCCCACTCCCAACATCTGCATGTGTCTCCTGAGGTGGTAATGTCCAGTTTCCTACCAGTTCCAGTTTCTACTAGTTCCTTCAGTGAGTGCACTGTTCATATTGAGTAGTTGCCTGGCTTGTCTAGGATCTGATCAATTTATGACTACTTTGGATTATATCATGCGGGTGCACTCTCCCATTCGTTGCAGTGCTTAAATGTACCATCTTTCGATAACATTATATTTTACCTGACTCAAAGCGAATGGAAGTTTTAATTC
Source organism: Hesperophylax magnus (assembly GCA_026573805.1). NCBI lineage: Eukaryota > Metazoa > Arthropoda > Insecta > Trichoptera > Limnephilidae > Hesperophylax > Hesperophylax magnus. Next base: position 1,065,211 of record JAIUSX010000018.1, read on the forward strand.
CACGCCGCTTTCAGTGCGGTGAACACGTGAAAAGCTACGCGATGCGGGCATTGCTTTGCCAGTTCAACGCGTACGCAGGTTAATCCATAAAGATAGATGGCTTAACTTTATGGATTCCGCTGATCTAAAATAACGCTTCGCTGCTTTGGCAACACTGAGATTGCTCAATGTTGCCAAATAGGTTGTTTATAAAAGAGGGCCAGTTTTTGAAAGGTTTATTTTATGTACCCATGGTATAACAATAAAATAAATTTTGATGGACGTCATATAGTCTACGACGGTCTAGGTGACTTCAAATTGACTCGTTCTGTGTAATGTATTGAATCATTGCAAAAAAAATCTTTTGTCTTTTCAAAGAAATTCATAATTTCCTCGATGATAGTTTACTAAGCTCTGGAGAAACACTTGCTGAATGATCGCAATATATAAAATTTATTTAAAGGTAATGGAATTACTTATTATTTCGTTGTTCGGGATATTTTATATATAAATTTTCATATTCATTTTAGGACAATTTAATTTAAGAGTTATTCTTATCGTAGGTGCTTTCATTGTGTCAAGTTAGAACGCGATTTTTGTAGACTAAGATAAAAGTTATTCCAATAAAAAATTTCATTTAAACTTAGTATCCCATATAAATAAAAATTGGAAATGTTTATCCGAGAAACTATCTATCGCGTTAACACATCGCTCATGAGATGGCTGCCATTTCTGATCTGATATTTTGCTTAAATATTGTCATTTTTTTCGGTTTGTTCTCGTATGCCTTAATTTTTAAGTATCCACATAAAAAAAAATAATCCAGCGGACGGAGGGCACAGTTCCTGGGTGGCCCGTTTATGGTGCCTCTACAAGAAATCACTTTATTCGGGAACAATTTCAGTTTATTGGTCAAATGCACAGTTCCAACAAGATAGGCCAAATGGCAGCAATCTCAAGAGCGGTGTGTCAACGCGTTGTTGCCAATCTTCAGCAGTGCAAATGGCGGCATCTGGACAACATAATCTTTTGCTTTGTGATTTTTCCGATTCATGTCTATAAATAAAGAAAAAAAACGTATTTTAATATTTATATATTTTGTTTTATCCAACTATATACCTGCAAACCTTTTTGGACACCCTGTAATTGTAATTGTAACATAATTGTTGAACTGTCAATGAAGGTTAGTGCGAAAATAAGTGGGGTTGTTCTGATTAACTGAAAAACTCAGCATCAAATATGATATGATAAGTGCGAATATGATTTTTTATCTCTGATTTTTTTGTTTTTTTTGCATCATCTGTGTACATTATAAGGAAAGTATTCGTAAAATTTAATATAAATTTGTATTTTCACATTTAATTGCAAGGGTCTCTAACAGTATGAATATGACCAGGGCCTCACAGTCGGCTGACGGGCCCAAATCTTTGCCGCGGCGGGGCCTCAAATCCCGGCTCCTGCAGTTCAGGTCCAACAAGGGGTATGTGCTGCACTAATCCTGGACCCGAGGACAACTAAACAGAAGAATATATATACTAAAGGGTTTCACACGCTCATAATACCAAATTTCAAGGAGTGACTATACTGACTATTCATAATAATTATTTAGAATTTGGATTCGCTATCAGTAAACAAGGCACGTCTGTGGAGAGAAATTTTTTAATGATGAAGATAAATGATATTATTTATATGGTTATGATAGCAAATCCACGTCCTAACAATGTTAAACGAAACAAATGTTTTTCAAACAACTCTGATCCTAACCTTACTTTGTATTTATTTATTTGTCCACGCTTGTCAACCGGACGCAAATGAAAACTTTATCAAATTAATCTTTTTATTTGGACCCTTAGGGTGATTAATAATTGCCCCCTAAATTTATCAATTATAAAATTCGTGCAAAGAAAGTCAGGACGGTAACAGATTGCATTAAATTATATATACTCGTATCTATATCTATGAAAAGTATCTTTAAAAAATAAATGGGCGATTTCATTATCAAAAATGAAACGGTCCAAAAAAAAAAGAGCAAAAACACACTGAAAAATATTCAGAAAGACATTCTCTTACTAAAGTCTATTTTCCTGGGTTGACCTATTTTCGTAGAGTCCCTGGAGCGTTTTTTAAGAAAATGGCTGCCTTTTATTTTTGGTTGCGAAAACGATAACAATGAAACAGTATAAGAGTCCCAACTGCTGCCAACCGTCTGGAGTCAGTGAGAGTATGGCATTCTCGATTGGGGTATGTTGCGAGGCTGAAGGTAGTGGGGATGGGAAGGAGATGGGAAAGATGAAGGTTGGAAAGTAACTGGTCACCAAACACGGCCACAGCCATTTCAATTAACGTTTAAATTCTGAATGGTGGTCTCACATAAGGATGATACTAAGAGTATATATATTTATTTACTGAGTAATTTTTGAAATAAAAAAATAATCAAATAAAATTTTCGAACCTGCGACCTCCAGCTTGCTAGTCGAGAGCCTTACCTCTCGACCACGGAGATAGAAGTATTAAAATTAAAAACAATTGTATAATTTTAATAGCACCATTTTGCTTAAAAGAAACCACCTCAAAGGCAAGTAGCTGGATAGATAGATAATAATTTTATTGTAGGTAGGAACTATTATGATTAATTGGAATTTTGATATTTTTCAAAAATGTATTTAAATTATTTTACACAATGTGTTAATATAATACTAAATGCGTTACCTACATACATGAAAATACACTTTACATGGATAAAAGAATATAAGCAAGGTTGAAGATAATAAAATTATTAATTATTACCAAAAGTATATGTTCGAGAATGTTACGAGGGTGGTCTGAAAAGTTTCCGACCTCAACGCAAAGATGGCGGTACTCGTCAATAAAAGCTAGTCGTAACTATTCCAAATTTTTAAATAAATCTTTGAGACCCGGAGGAAATTGATGATCATTTATTACTAATAACACCATTGAAAAGTTGTCCAACCTTTTTATATCAACGTTTCCAAAATTTATTACCGACTTACAAAAAACATCCAAAAAGAACTCGAAACTGGTATTGAACTCTTTTATTCGTAGATTTTTATTACGATGTTTTTACGGTAAACAGTTTTTTGTAAGTGAGTCTGTATTGTAGAATGTTTTTTTACCATTCCGAACCCAGTTTGATTTACCGTCCTGACTCGCCCTTGTCCCGAGTTTTTATCTGTGCGCCCTCTTCTTCATATTCTTCTGTTTAACATTCCGGTCCATGGAGATATGTAAATAGTACTCTGTCTGTGTTTTGTTCTTGCGAATGTAAATACACTCGGGCTACTTGCGGCGGCAGAAATGTGGAGGCTGTTGGCTGACTGTCGAGGATTTATGTGTAAACTCTTTCGCCGAAACTTAAAACATACATTTCGCGCTTAAAATACGATAAAAACGCGCAAAAAAATGACGCAAAAACATAATTATTTCATTTTCTATGCTGAAAAGCGATAATTTTGTAAGCGCGCATTCGTAAAACGTAAATCAAATGTATTTTATCAGTATTACAAGGATCTAACACAAAGTTTTCGAACAGCCTTCATTATTTTACCGCATTTAGTAGAAAGCATTCACGGGTGAAGTAACGCTTGTAGTTTTATTTGATTTTATTTTCTTCGTTTCGTTATGTTTCGATTTGTAAGAGTCGATGACCGCCTCGATTTCATCTCTCCAAGAACTTTTCTGTTCGAAAACTTTGTTCAGTTCCTTTTTATCTGTTTGACTTGAAGAAATAATAATGGTCTACCGGAGAAATCCAAATGACGATCGAAAGAAACCAAAACTCCCGCATATCAATTTTCAGTGTTCGTATTCTAAGCGCTTGGATACAATTTTCTTGGAACGTTTTCCTTGGAAAGTTATGTAACCGTTTGTACTTGACGAAGTTGGTTCATTGATTTATTTATTAGATACCTACTGATTTTTCGAAGAACTTTATTTATTACATGATGGTAGTTTTAACTCAATGATTTTTCTGTAATAAATAGATATGAACTCTGAGATAAATTGCTGAAACCAATATGATTTTTTACAAAAACTCCAAATAGTAGTCTTATGTAATCTTTGGGGATGCTGTGTGGAGGGTCTTTTTAAGTAAAGGTTCTGTGAAGGAAAAAGTTTTGAGGGGTGGGTAGGAATCTGGGGGTCAGTTTGTCCAGGAGTGAAAAATTTACGAATTCATGCCCCCCCACTGCTGAGCATGGAGATGGGTAGAGAGAGTCCTGTGCTATCCATTAACTTATTTATCTTCCGTTAATTGTCAAAACATGGTTGTGAATATTACATTAATTTAGTCTATTACCTTCATTTGTTGCTAACTGATATGTTATCCAATCGTCAACACAGCTAGAGGACGCCGGGGAATGTAAAAACAATAGCAAATATACATTTCTCAATATTGGCTTTGAAATCTACGCGAACAGTGCAATTCCCCTAAGATGTTCTCAGCAGGTGCGGGCAGTATGTAGCTTCTATGGAAAATATTGCCTTGATGTTATCTAACTTCTGAGAGGATACTGCACCAGAAGAAGAAAGACAGATTCTGTTGGTAAACAGGGATCTCATAATTAATAAATCAAAAATAATATAATCGTAACGTTGCCGGAAAATAAAGAGTCCTTTAAAATAAATACTTTTATTTTGCTCTGTATTAGAATACAATAGAAAACGGAAATAGACCATTAATATCTTCGAATAATAATCTCAGGCCTTCCCATTTAAACCATTGCAAGCTTCATATAAAATAATGAAGCAAACTTAATGACTTCCAACCACTGATCTCTCTCCGTAAAAACAAAGGCTTGCACCCCCAGTGAAATGGGTTGAGTGTCACTCTATGAAATATTTGCATGACAGGAAACCTATTCAGTATTTGTCATGGGGTGTTTCTCTTTGAGGGGATATTTATCGCCGTTGGCCTTCAAAGCTTCGATATCTGCCGACAACACCGGGAGATTTATGCTACCCCTCTACAACCTACAAAACCCACCCCTACCGCCAGAAAAATGGAAGGAAATACAAATACGCAGTAAGAAGTAAAATGACATATGTGCCATCGCAGAATGGAGAATGTACGATTTAACATCCGGATAGTTTCGCAAATTCATTATGAAACTGATTTTGTTTGGCAAGTTCTGTTATGAAATTGATATGAGAAACTAGTGTTAATGAGATAGAATTCAAACACCAAGATAGCTCATTGGACAATGAACGTGTGCTTTAAAAAACACAATGATCCAGGTGCATATTTTTGACTTCAACGAATCAAAAGAGGTATAAAATTTATTTATTTAAGAGGTATATATAAAAAAAAAAAATTAAAAAATCGAGTTTTATTGTTTTATAATAATAATATTTTGATAATTTATATAGCTCCGTTTTTGTTAAAAAATCACCTCAAGGGCGCTGTATAAATATATAATATTCCAATGAAATAAATTAAAACACTTTGTTTTTACCACGATAATCTTTAATTTTTTAAAAATCGACATGTTTCGAGAACGATGTTATCTTCATCAGGACATAAATTGTACTAAAACTAATTCTCAAGTATAGAAAAAGGCGTGGGTAGAAATGAAAGTAAGGGGGGGGGAGAGAGGTGGAAAGGGGAGGTGCTTAGAAAAACAAAGACAAAAAATTACAATGGAAATATGCTTAGGATAGGGTTATTCACAAAATTAATTTGATTATTAATAATATTTAAATTTCTATTGACATTTTTCCTCAATTAGGAATTTATAAATCATTGTATAAATTTCTACATTTTATGGTCAAAGTGTATACGTTTATGACTGGAAAAAGATTCAATACTTATTTTAAGACTTTAAGTCTGTTAAGTATTGATTTTTATGCTTAAAGTTACATAACCTTTCTTTGCACCAAATAACAATGAATAATTATAAAACACAAAATAATGGTTTTATAAACATTTTGGCGCCCCTTGTCAAAACCAGTAGAAACCTATGTAGGTGATTACTGAAATCAATAATATTCTAAATGTCGATGTGTTAGGACTGTTAGGTGTTAGGTGTGATCAGAGCCTTGGTTCCTTGGCAATCCGGCACCCGGAGCAGACTGCCCAATCACGCCCGCATAGTGCCGGCCTGTGTGTAATATCATAACTTATGTGATTTTTAATACTAATTAATTTAGAGTGATTAATAATACAGAAATAGGTACTATTTATTACTCTAGGATAATTTTTAGTCTGAAGTATTACGATTAATAAATTATTTAAGTGAAAAAACGAAAAAAAACAGTTGCGATAAAAAAACTTTCATGTCCTTTTGTCTGATAAATTACAATTAAAATATTATATGAAATGAACAGACCAACGTTTTATCAATATTCGGAGGTATCTATCTCCAGCGCTCAACGCATTTTATCGTAAATATCTTAGCGCTCCAGTTAGTAGGTGGCTGTTTATTTTAGCAGTAGCTTGCAGAGCATTCATCATCTCCCAGGTTACCATCAATGTAAAACACGGTATATTTCATTTCGCCATCGAAGGCAAACAACGCCGGTCTGTTAATTAAAATTCGCGAGCCGGAAGGAAGGAGTGAATTCCAACCATTTGACGAGATGAAATCGAGGCGGTGTTTGACGAGAATTTCTGTATTGTTATATTGTACCATAGCATAACAGATTTTAGAGCACGATTTCCGCTACAATTCCGTCTACGGACGAAATATTGGTATTGATTTTATTTTCATTAAATCGCATAGCACTCCATGATGCGGAAACATATTAACGAACATAAAATCATATGTTTTAAATAAAAACAGACGCGGAAATTGTTTTTGTAGCTAGCGAAATTTGAAATCAAGAGTTTCCGTTACACAGAAGTCTGTTCTTACCATTGAAAGAAAAACCTATACATTATTTTGTTTCAGAAGTAAGATAAATTTTCCCCTACTTTGGGCAAAATTGGTGAAATTTTATTACATCACACAAAATTATTGCTTGAACAGATAATTAATTAAATTGGCCAGTTTGGAACGTAGAAGTTTAAAATCGGTAATAAAGATTACGCACATCTTTTGGTGAGAGTATTTTTTTAAAACATATGATTCTATAATTATTAATAGTGTCTCTATATTTCGTTTTGTCATCGTTGTGAACCTAAATTAATTGTTCATAAAGTTTGCACGAGTATCGTAGGTTTTAAAAGGAATATATTTCATTGCAATTACATTACATTATATTCTTAAATTAACTTGCATTGCTAATGTTCAAGGTACGTGTTCACCATAGTAAGCTACCTTATTGGAGTTTTCATCTTCGCCACCATCGTGGGTCAAGTGGGGAACGTCATCACCAACAGGAACGCCAACAGGCTGGAGTTCGAGAGGCTACTTGACGGAGCAAAGACCTACATGAGGCACCATAAGGTAAAGACATTACTAGAAATTCATTCAGAGTAGGTATCTACGTATTCATCATAGATAGCTACCAGACGGAGTGTTCAACTTAAAGATCATTACCAACAGAAACGCCAACAGACATTATACTTATAAGCATTCGCGTCGTGTTGTTGTGTATGTTAAGTCTCTAAAGTTGGAACGGTGTCATTAAATTGCAGTACCTACTTCGTGCTGTTTATGGGTGGAAAAAAATAAGCTTAAAGATTTTTTTTTAATTAGAACTAAATAAATAAGGAAAGTGCAACGTCCAAAATATGTATGAAGGAATCGCAGCTGATAGGTACATATGTACTCTTATGATATGTGTACTACTACTATCTTTGTCATTTTATACTTTTTACAGTGTTATACTTATACAGTGTAACTAACTCTAAAATTTAATGTGTAGGCCAATAGAACATCAATAAATAAATAAGTTTCTCAAGCGGTGGCAGATAAGTGCTCTGAAAGAGTGCACTGGTAACACTGCAGTATCTCGAAAAGCGGAATAGTTGCGATACAGTGTAATGTACTCACAGTTCGGACGTAGGTATATAAAGAAATTTTTTAGATACGTTAATGAATCGTGTATTATTACTAGGTGCCTGGGGGTATGAAGCGCCGCGTGCTACGCTGGTACGACTATTCCTGGTCAAGGGGCAGGATCCAGGGCGGAGGGGACATCAACACGGCGTTGGGCCTCCTTCCTGACAAGCTCAAGACTGAACTGGCTCTGCACGTTAACCTGAGCGTCTTAAAGAAGGTAGCCACCAATTTACAAACATTGTTCTTTCTCTTTACTCGTAATATTAAAATAAAATATGAAATTTCATCGTTGTAAATAATTATTCACACTTTTCCTCAAAGCTCAAACATCTTCATTTTTTCATCATTGTTAATAATTATTCACACTTTTCCTCAACGCGCAAATATCTTCATTTTGGGAGGCGAATATGGATACCACCACCCCGGTAACCATTCATTGGATAACTAACACCTGTGGCATAGGTCGCTTGAAGTGGTTCGCAACGTTTGGTGACTTAGCGAGGGTTTTTGGGTTCATGAGGTGAGGTTTTTTCAGGTCTTGACGGCTGAATTGCGAGAGTCCGATTGAAGGAGTCCCATTCATCTCTACAGCGGGACTATCTCGACCCATCGCATTGCCTTGCACCGCAGTGGAAGGATTAATTCCTATCCAGGACCTCCACTCCTTCGTTTCTTAAAGACCCTCCACAAAACGTCCCCAAAGATGACAAAAAATATTTTCCTCTGTATGAAACTGACATAAAAATGAGCTATACTAAATATAATGGGTGCCAACTTTAGATTCCATAGGAACTTATTATTTTTAAATTACCTAAAAATATAAATACTCATAAAATTTTGTCTTACATTTAGGTAACAATCTTCCAAGAATGCCAGCCAGAATTTCTGCATGACTTGGTTCTCAAGATGAAGGCATATATTTTTACTCCTGGGGACTCCATTTGCAGAAAAGGTGAGAACATTCAGTACTGAATTTCATCCGATTTTACAGAATAATATTGTTTCCTTTTTTATCTTCATTCTGGGTGCTACAATGATCAAGATGCAATATATTTTTTAAAATTTATTATTAGCGAATATATAATTAAATGTAATGTGAAGATACAAAATATTGTGTAGATAAGTAAGCTTAGAGAAGTTTGAAGTATAACCGTTTGAATCACAATAAATTGGTTTATTAACAAATTAACATTTTGTTAAGAAATTTTGGTTTTTTCTTAGTCTCCTCACAGGGGGGATCCTGTGTGCTGTGCTGGATGGATTGAAGTATTTTAAATATTGAAGACAATATTATTGATTTCTAAACGAAAATCTGAAACAGAAAAATCAGAAAAGGAAACGGTCACATCTGGTTTTTAATTTCAAGTTTTTTAATTTCATTAAGTTAGGTGAATCTTCTATGTTTTATAAGTGCTGTTTTTAAGGTTATTTCAATGACTTTTTCAACCAGAATTTAGTTCACGACTTAATTAATCTTTTCTAGTAGTTTTGTATCTGGGGGAAGGACGTTGTAAAGTTTTGTTGAAATATAATTATACGTACCTACGCAGTTTATTTGTCCAAATGCAATGTTTTTTTTAATTAATTAATGTGCGATACATTCCAAGCACGAACCGCAATATGTAGTAAGGGAAATGGAAAAGGATTTAAAATTAATTCAAAACAACTGTGTTATTTTAACAAAGTTCGAGATCATTTTTCAGGGCGGAGATTATTTGTTACATTATCCGTAAAAAATACTTTGTGGAACTAAAAATATAAAATCTAAATATTAAAAAATATGGATTTAACCCCTTAGGCCTCTGGCATATTCTAACATCATTTTTTTTTTAATTACTTGTCTTACCTTACTTTTTGTCGTTTCATGTAAAGATAATTAATAAAAAGTCACAAATTTCATATTCTTCTTTTTAAATTGCGATGGGAAATTTTGTTTTCAAAAAGGGGTACATTTTATTTATTCGGTGGTTAACTTTTAGATTTGACTATAAAGCGTGGTGCATTCTTTTTCCAACACCGTTTAGATCATAATTCTCACCATAATAAAAGCAAGTGAGACTTCTATTTTAAAAAGATGAACACAAGATGATTAAACCAAAGTAGTTTTTTGCCAAACAAATGCTTTTCACAATAGTGAGTACTACAGATTTCGATAGCAAGATTCCACAATCTCAGCCGTTTGATAATTATATCAATATTACAACAAATCGTATCACCGTGCATCTACATGATTTACAACTGAAATACAATAGAGTAACGACTACCAAGTTCATAACACGTTTTTAATATTGCATTCCAGGCGAGGTGGCCCGTGAGATGTTTATAATCGCCGACGGTATCCTGGAGGTGATCTCTGAGACGGGGCGCGTGCTGACTACTATGAAGGCTGGAGACTTCTTCGGGGAAATTGGCATCCTGAACCTAGATGGACTCAACAAGTAGGTCACGCAATAATAATAATTGGTATTAGCAATTTTTCTGGTGCTATGTAATTTGCTTATGTGTAAGAGCCACGAATGCACAAATATTAAACCTGACCACCAAATTGAAGACAGTGCCGTCGCTGAGTAAACTTAACTTATTTAAAAAATCTAAACACTTATTTAAAATGCTTGCGATAAAACAAGACACAAATAAGCAGCAGTAACAACATTTGGAAACCCGATGGCACTGACTTGATCATGTGACACTTCAAAATTAGTTGCGCATCAAAACCTGTACTGTAGTCGGCCGTGTAAACTTGAGATCGACGACTTTCGTTGAGCAAAAGACTCACGACTGCTCAAAATTGGGAATGACTTGTCGTAAATGATCTGGCCTGTAACGACCTGTATGAGACGATGACCATAAGTGATCACACATCCAAGGGCTGTATATAGCACGGTTTTTCCAATAGTATGGTGTTTGTATAGTTATACTGTATGGAATATCATTACAGGCGAACAGCTGATGTCCGGTCCGTGGGTTACTCGGAGCTATTCTCCCTCTCCAGGGAGGATGTCCTGGCCGCCATGAAAGACTACCCCGAGGCGCAGGAGATCCTGCAGACGCTAGGCAGGAAGCGACTTCAGGAGGCAAGGAACTGCTCGAGGAAGGCTAAGGGTGAGTATTCACTGATCATCAAAATTGGTCCAAATGCCCACTATGAACTCCCGGAGCTTTGATTATTCCCCAAATACATCAAAAAGTATTTTAGACATTGTGAAAAACTACACCGGAAACCAGGAACCGCTCGAAGGAAGGCCGCTTCAAAATATATTTGTGTATACTCAACTTATCTCGAAAGGGAATTCTTGCAATCCTTTCGGAATAACTACATACAATAACTATTGTTTGACTTTTTTCCTCTTCCAGGTGAGAAAGTGGATGACAAACTGGACGGGGACGATCCAAGCGGACCGAAAAGAATCGTACACAAGCTGAGAAGTGATGTGAAGGTAATGCAACATTTGTAAAATTTCCATGAAGGCTAAGTTTGACCTCGAATGCAATGTTTTATATTTTAAAAAGTATGCACATTTCCAGTAATTAAATTGTTTAACATTATGTATATATTTAATTAGGGCCTCCGTAACGCCTTGAGAAGCCGCTCGCGCCCCTCCCGGCGCTCCGGGCTCGGGGCGGAGTCCCTGGAGATGCGCACGCTCAGCGCAGCCGGCGGGGGTCACGGCCACAACGGGGCGGGGGGGAAGGGCATGCTCCGGAGGATGAACCGCGTCGAGAGTGACGAGAACCACCAAGGGGATGTCATGAAGGTACCTAAATAATAATAAATAAATACAAAATACAATACTCAGTTTTTCCAGATTTGCCGATCCGAAGCCTGCAGTTCTCTCATCTGTGCGACTGGGCGACCTCTGCTTGAAATGAGCACGACAAGTGATGATGATTCATGTTTGATATTCCAGGATGAAGCAAGCGGAGGTGCTGAACCAGGAACTTCCCACAAAGAAGAGAAAGTCATTTCTCCCCTGGGCGCCGGACTCCCTCTCCTGGCCAGACTGAAACTGCTAAAGGAAAGACAGGTACTAATAGACATGTAAATCTATCTAAAACTAAACTTATTGAGACCTTTCAGTATAAAATAATAAACTTTTTGAATTCTTTCAGGAAAGGGAAGAAAAAGAAGCCAACAGACAACGAGGGGGTCTTAGCATCCCGCAGCTTAGTGCCGCTCCTCATTCAACTCCCACCACCTCCACTCCCAGTGAACCAGAAGTCATAGGTGCTGGTCTTCCATTGCTGCAGAGACTCCTTCTTCTCAAGGCCAAGGAAGACAAGGAGAGGATTGCTTCAGCTTCCTCCACAGGACTAGACAAGTCCACTCTCAACAGCAATCCTCCTTCTAGTTCAGATACTATTAGTCCTTGTTCATTAAAAAGTCCACTTAGCCCAACAGTTAAAACTCTCAGTCCAATGAGAAAGGGGTCTGGATCAACTTCTCCTGGAAAATCTCTCAGTCCAACCACGAAACCTTCAAGAAAGAACTCATCAGGTTCAAGTGACTCTTCTTCCAAGCCCAAAGTTAGTTTTAAAGATAAAATACTGAAACTCCAGGAAGACGGCACTTCCGTTTCGCAACTTCTTCCGGTAGAGAAAGACAAAAGTGAAAAGAAAATCCCTGTTCCCATTGTTATAACTAGTGATAAACTTAGTGTTGTACAGTCTGGTGCTAACCGAGTGCCACACACGCAGACTATTTCAATTCCTACGAGTGTCGTCAATAAAATTAAATCTCCGGCCAAAGCCATGGGCTCCACTTTCCGAGATAAGCTGAAACTATTGCAAGGAGCACCACCCAGCCCCAGAGAACCTCCCACACTAGAAGCGGTGCCAAATAAAGTAGAATCAGTCAGTGCCAAAAGTATAAACATAGATATTATCAAACCAATCCAGACAACAGAACCAACAAAAACTCTTGAGAAAGCAGAAGAAAAAGCGAGTGGAAGTAAAAAGCCCTGGTCCAAACTCAAAAAGGCTTCAATTCTAGGTGAATCGAGAGAATATATATCAATTCAACAGCCGGGTGTTTCGGTAGATAGTTCGCAGGGCACGAGTGTTGCTAAAACTGAAGGCAGTGCCAAATTTTCAGCTTTATCCAAATTAGGTTTAGGAAAATGTATGCATTTGCCTGTTGCGTCCCCGAGTACTGGAATTCCATCCTCTAGCTTAGTAACAAGTGATAATAATAATATAGATTTAGACAATAGAAACTTAGAGTTAACAAATGCGATGAATAGTGATATAACCTCATCGGAAGTTCCTTCGAAGGATGTTAGAATTACTGAGTCAATTAGTAGGGTGAAGGAAGCCAGTCGGTCCGGGACGTCTCGCGCGGATTGCTCCTCATCAGATGCGGCCAAGAATGTATCGAAAGCAAAACCAAAACAAAGTATGTATATGGTAACGAGAAAAAATAAAAGCTACGTATCAGTAGAAGATTTATCTCCGGAGTACGGATCATTGCCATTCGTTAAAAAGCTGAAAATATTAAACGAAAGACAAAAATTAGAAGAACTAGAAAAAGTTATTAAACGTAGTTCTAGTCTCGAATATCCAGATTCCTCTAGTGATGTGGATGTATTAACAAGAAGCAATTCAGAAGGTAGTAAAATGGACACGCGCAGGAGCAGAAATGTGATGCAAGTTGGAGGACCACACGCAACACAACTGAATGCTTCACAATCTCTTTTAAGTCCAGAATCAAATGAGACGTTAGAACGAAGAAACTTAAAATCTATACTTAAGAAGTTATCTGAAGACACGCAGATCCAAGATTCCCCGGTGTTTTGTGCCAAGGAGTTTAAAAAATTAATCAGAGCTCCGACGATCGAAGGCTATGCGGCCAGACATTCCAAGTTCACAAAGAGCGTAACATTTAACCGCGATACCCTTACCTCTCCCCCTAATAGTGCCAACGAACAAAGGACTCTCTTCCCTTTATCGAACCCTTACCAACGGCTGACGAGTGTTCCATCAAATGAGTCAGAACGAGTGGACGATGTTGATGACTGGGCTTGCGACGATGAAGCCAGTCCCCCGATGAGTGGTAGTTTACTAAGCGTTAACAGAGACAGTAATGATTCATTACCGATAGTGCCTGATACATCAATGTTGATCGGAGAAATTCTAGCCGAAAAGCAAGCGAGAGAACTAGAAGAGATTAGCTCATCCCTGGACCCTAAATACAGATACACCACACCTGGTCTGGAAGGACTGCACCCTGAAGAAATCAGAGTGCCGGGTGAAAGACCTAAACCTAAGATTAGATTGATAGCTGCAGTAGCCAACCAAAGAAAATTATTTAGAGGTATGTGTGAATTCCTTTCCTGTAATTACTTCAACCTGGTGAATAGACTTCTAGCGGTGAGTTACGATCAGTGTGATGTAATAATATGCGCTATTCTTTTAGGTTCCCTAGAAGAACAGGAATACTTCAGTGAAGTTCTACTGGGAATCAAACATGTGATACAAGGTCACCTCCATGAGGTGCAAGGAAAATTCCAAGAGAGGTATTACACTTTTCAATCCTGTTTTGTATTATGTAATTGTAAAATAATAATAATAACACATTAAATACAAGTGAAAGTAGGGCTATCCTAAAACACTAGATAAAATAATAACCACTTTAAACTACATACATATTCATAAGTGATAAAATAAATCAAGAAGCTGGAACAACTTTTGCCTACTATCTTTTATTGGAAAATTCCAATTATCGGTGTGACAGAGTATCATCATGTCATATCAATCATAGAATAAAGAAAAAAACTAAAAGTGCCTTCCATACAAATTTGAATGGAAACAAATGACTTGGTACCTTTTGATTCCAGCCCATTTAGCACGGTATTTTTCTCTCTTACCTTCGCCTGACATTAAACATCTCCATCCCATTTGAATTTCGTCATCACAGTGAATCACAGTTTTGTAGCAGAAATTTAAGGCCAGATTGGCCAAATATTTCTTGTATTCTTATTTATTCTATGGTATCAATAATGCAGAGGTTTAGGTTCACAGGGGCCTAACTACAAAAACTGGTTATTTTTTAATGATAAACTAACGTCTATAAGACAAGGTTTTATGCATTGCATAAAGGATAACAAATAATTATAAGAAATAATTAGTCATCGGAAATACTAATACAAATTGAAAATATCTCCCGAGTAAAAATAAATGCCGCCAACGAGAATTGAACCCGTGCCTTATGATGTCCGGTCAGGTGCTCTGTATCCACTGAGCTATGTCGGCTTATTTCCAACCCTCAAAATGATTCAATATGTACTAGTACCTCAATCAACAATTACTGCTTATTATATTTTTTCACCAGTATCAGTTCTATAATCAACGTGAACGGTCGCGCGCAGCGAAGTAAAGTATTGTCGCAAAAATTGCAAGTGCTGCCGAGCACCGAGCGATTTCGCCGAGCGATTTGCGCCGAGCGCAGCGAGCTAACACATTATGGACACGGCCATTGATAATATAAAAACTGAAATACAAAAAATTACTACAGTGAAAGATTCGAAAGCAAAAACGAACCTAGAACAAAATGTTTATATATTAGAAGAGCTTTGGAAAACTGAAAAAATTAAACACCAAAATGAAATAATCAAACTACAAAAAAAAATTATTGAAAATTACGAAGAACTCACGAAGAAAATAGAAGAAGTCGTAGAAAAAAACAATAAAATTCCATCTTACGCGCAAGTTCTAGCCACAAATAAAAAAGAAATTTCAAAAGAAGAGAGGTTCTCTATAATAATATCATCAACTAAAAAAACAACAAAAGCTGCAGAAATATGTGATAAGATACAGAAAGACATCAAACTAGACCAACTTAAAATTGGAATAAATGGACTAAGAAAAACAAATAAAGAGCAAGTAATCATATCCTGCCCAAAAAAAGAATATACCAACACTCTTACGGAGGAAATTAAAAAACTCAACTATAACCTGGAAATAAATGAAATAAAAAAGAAAAAACCCAAATTAATTTTGAAAGGACTCAAATCGAACTTGACGGAAGAGGAAATAGTAAATGGGATACTCACACAAAACGAAGGGATTCAAGACATTGTAACGAAAAACGAAGAAAATAAAATAAATTTGATTACTGAAATAAAATACAAACATTCTAAGAAATACCAACGTGGTACTCGGGATCAAGAAGATGAAGAACAAAACAAATTCTCGAACTATATCGTGGAAACTAGCGGTACAACACGAAAAAATTTGCTATCATTAGAAAAGATAAATATCCAGTACCAAAGGGTTAACATATTGGATTGTGATCCTTTAACCCAGTGCTACCACTGCTGCAAATTCATGCACACAGCCTCCAGATGCCTAAATCGAATGAATCCATCGGTGTGCCCGCATTGCACGGGTGATCATACTTTTGCTAAATGCCCTGAAAGAGAAAAAACACCGGTTTGTGCAAATTGCACATCGCAAAATAAGAAATATGGCGAGAAAAATAAAACAGACCACACAGCTTTCAGCAACTTATGTCAATACAAAAATAAAATGCTCAAAGTAGCAAGAGACAGAATAGATTTCGAATAAAAATGACAGATTTTTTATATAACGTACTAGACGAAAAAAATAATATTGACGAAAAAACATATAACAGCTATCAAGAATATCGTACCCACCAAAACGACCTCAATCTCAGTCCTTTAATTCTACACATGAATATAAGAAGTTTGGAACGAAACATGGATGAATTTTTGACAACAATAAATAATGATCTCAGGAAGCCCGCTTGCATTGTGTTAACGGAAACACATTCAAGTGGCGAAGTGGCGTACTATATACCGGGATATACCTGTGTATCTACTACAAACCGAATTAACAAAAACAGTGGAATCGTTATGTTCGTACAACATAATTGTGACATATTGTGCGAGGAAGAAATTAATGTGAATGGAACAAACTGCTTACATGTACAAATGAAGTGTTATAACAAAAAAATTGATATTATCTCTCTATACAGAACACACTCGTCTACTGTCTGTTTGTTTATAGAAGAATTAAGACATGTGTTATTAAACTACAGAAACGCGAATACAATAGTTTTAGGTGACATTAATTTAAATATATCGCACGATTATACATCGAACGATAAAGATAATTACTTAAATATGATGGCGGAATTGAATTATGTGTCGTGTATAAACTCTTACACCAGAAACGTCAATGGGCAACGTCCATCATGCATTGATCACATTTTCACAAATATCAAAGATATAAATAATTTAAACTCGGGAATTATAAAAACCTCAATTACCGACCATTACATGACTTTGCTACATTACAATTCAATAATACCTCAGGCGATAAACCAACATTGCGGACAAACTGCTAATAATAAAAAAGAAATATCTGTTGTTAATATCGAATCTTTGAAAAATAAATTGTCATCTGAATTATGGTTAGATATTCTCCGAAGTGATAACGTCAACGAGTGCTGTAAAATATTTGAAAATAGATTAACGAACTTTATAAATGATTCAAAAAAAATTATTCCAAAAGGAAATACAGCAAAATTTCGTAAAATCAAACCGTGGATAACACATGGGCTTGTTGTGTCCATAAGACACAAAGAATGGCTTTATAAAGAAACAAAAAAAAAACCACTAGACATTAAATTAAATGTTCATTTTAGAGAATACAAAAATAAATTAACCACGCTCATAAAAAACACGAAAGAAAATTATTATAAAAATAAACTTGATGATTCTGAAAATAACAGTAAGAAAGTTTGGAATATAATCAATGAAATCATGGAAAATAAACAAAATACCAAAAGTAATACTATTAAGAGTGTAATACAAAACAATAACATAATTAACTGTATTGAAGAACCTAAAAAAGGAGCAAACGCTTTTAACGAATTCTTTGCAAATATCGGAAAGAGTCTAGCAGAAAAAATTACCGTGAAAAAAATAAATAAGATGTATATTGAAAATATTCCAAATATAGAAACTAAACTTGAACTCTTCGAACCAACCAATCCGTCTGAAATTGTACAAATTATATCAAAAATGCGAGGTGGTTCTGCTCCGGGATTTGACGGTCTCGCTGTAAAAACACTAAAAATCATTAAAAATTATATTTCTACACCAATCTCTCATATTATAAACAATAGCTTTAAGACAGGAGTTTTCCCGAGCACGTATAAGAAAACCATAATCTCTCCAATATTTAAGTCCGGTAGCCCGGAGGACATTTCTAATTATAGACCCATTTCACTCTTATCTAATATATCGAAAATTTTTGAAAAAATTGTTAAAAAAAGACTAACTGCATTCTTAAAAAAAAACTCGATTATAAATGAAAATCAATTCGGTTTCACAGAGGGAAAAAGTACCCAAGATGCCATTGCAAAAATTTCATCTAGTATTCAGAGTGCCCTGGACAAATCAAATAAATGTATAGGAATTTTTATTGACTTAAAGAAAGCTTTTGACAGCATTTCCCATGAAAGACTTATATTAAAATTAAAAGAAAATGGCATTGACCACTTAGCTCTTAAATGGATAGAAAGCTACTTAACAGAGAGACCTCAAATTGTAAAATTAAACCAAACCTTTAGTACACCACTAACAAGTACATTTGGCATTCCTCAAGGCACGGTCCTCGGACCATTACTATTTCTAATGTATGTAAATGACATTTTCCAACAGAAAATCAAAGGTGAATTAATCTCTTATGCTGATGATACTGTTTTATTAATAAAAGGTCAAACATGGGAACTAGTTAACAAACTTGCAAATGAATGTATTAATATCTTAAAATCATGGTTTGATAATAACCTACTCACACTTAATGCCAAAAAAACAACATATGTATTATTTTCACTACAAAAAATACCTAAACACAAAGTAAATATCATAATCCATGATGAAAATTGTGACAATGTCAACTGTAAACTACTTAATCCTATTTGTACTGTAATCAACTCTTCTTCTGAAATTAAATATCTTGGTGTGATCATCGATGAAAATTTGAAATGGAAAAGCCATATTACGGAGTTAGTAAAGAGAATAAGGAAATGTATATATATATTTGTTAGGTTAAGAAATATTTTAAATGTGAAAATACTAAAAAATGTATATTATGCTCTTGTCCACTCCCTGCTTATTTACGGAATCATAGGTTGGGGAGGATCTTATAAAAACAACCTAAACTCAGTAAAAGTCTCGCAAAAAATTATTATAAAGGTAATACTTAAAAAAAACTCTACTTTCCCAACAAAATTGCTTTTTAAAATGTTTCCAGTACCAAATATTGATGATATATTTAAGCAAACTTCGATTATAAAAATGTGTAAAGAAAAAAATAACACAGAATATCAAGAATTTTACAAACTGATGAGAAATGGAAATCAATTTATTACGCCAATCTTTAAAACAACTCAAATGCAAAACCATTATATTTACCAAGCCATAAAAAACTACAATAATCTCCCTTCCGAATTGCGCTGTATTACGAACCAACAAGAACAAATCAATAAAATCAAACATTTTTTCAAAAAAAACTTATATTAAAAAAAATATATGGATATATTATATTTATATTTTACACATAACATTGAATCACTGAAGTAAGAATCGTGGCTCCCTTATCAGGCACAAGAGCTCCTCTTTTCTGATAAGGTATACATGACCAATTATGTACCTAAATATTATATTTAGCAAAAAAATGTATGTATTAATGTAACTATGATCTATATTAAAATAATAATAAAAAAAAAAAAAACAACCAACTTTATTTTTGTAGGAAAGGCTTTGTTAGTGCTAAATTTCTCACTAGATGGCGTCGAGACATATGATATCTTCATTTATTGTTGAAATATTTTTGACTTGTCAAATATTATTATTTTTTAATGATAAACTAACATTTATAAGACAAGGTTTTATGCATTGCATACAGGATAACAAATAATTATAAGCAATAATTAGTCATCCGAAATACTTATTTATTTATTTATTAACGCCGATTATAGCGGCTTTTACAAAAGAATAACAATTGTTTTACATATGAATACAGAATATACATAGATAAAAAAAATGTAATTATAAAATACATAAAAGAGAACAATAGAAATAGTAGTATCAACATAAAAAAGTACAATGAGTAGGTTATTATAAATACAATATGAGTGTTAAGAAATTAATACTTTAAAACTGTATTTGATTATAGTCAATCTGAGAAGCGCTGACAGACAGTTTTAATTAACCTTCCAGCGGGCGCGTGGAGAAATTTCCCTTGAGCGGGCGCTTGTCGTAAATTTTACGTCATCAAGTTTTCTCCATGTAAGTGGTGTTTTCTTTATAAAAACGTTAGGGAATTTCTTTAAGGATATGAGAAATCATAATAGGCAGTACTTAAAAAAATATATTTGACTTTCTTAAAAAAACGATGCAACACTATAAACATGTTAATATTTCATAACAAAATATTGTATCGACCTATTTTGTCAGAATCAATATTCTCATCCTTACAATTGTTACAAACCACCTCAACTGAAGAATGGTTCTTGCATGTAAAGGACTGGCAACGGCAACACTTCATTGATGCTGAGGATCTTTTCTTATCCAGTGCACATAACCGACAAACACCGCGTTTTGGAAAGCTTCTGTTTTCTTCTTCTGTTAACGGTTCAACTGCCCTACCGTAATTCACTTTGAGAAAAGCATTTATATCTTGCGGTAAATGTTTGACATTTGATTTGACTCTAACATAGCTCGAAGCTTGATGCTTACAACTAAGTCGCAAGAGTGGGGGAAGCGATAAGGCGCGTTTGTCGTAAATTTTACGACAGCGCGCCCGCTGGAAGGTTAAGTAGTGTTTGTATGAGGTTAAACTAGCAATGTTTATAGGTTCATCCAAAACATATTTATTTCCAAGTACAAGCAGGCGATTCATTATGGAATTGAGTTCAGCGTTAGATCCTGTATTGTTGCAATGATAGGGTAATTTGAAACGAACTGATCGACTAGGTACATGGAAACATTAACGAAAGAAGTTCAGGGGAGTTAATAATTAACTAATACAAATTGAAAATATCTCCCGAGTAAAAATAAATGCCGCCAACGGAAATTGAACCCGTTCCTTCTGATGTCCGGTCAGGTGCTCTGTATCCACTATTTCGGATTTATTTATTTCGTGATAGTATTTCGGAGCACTAACAAAGCCTTTCCTACAAAAATAAAGTTGGTTGTTTACAGGTGAAAAAATATAATAAGCAGTAATTGTTGATTGAGGTACTAGTACATATTGAATCATTTTGAGGGTTGGAAATAAGCCGACATAGCTCAGTGGATACAGAGCACCTGACCGGACATCAGAAGACACGGGTTCAATTCCCGTTGGCGGCATTTATTTTTACTCGGGAGATATTTTCAATTTGTATTAGTATTTCGGATGACTAATTATTGCTTATAATTATTTGTTACAAAAACTGGTGTTTTGAGTAATGTAAGGCTTGGTTTTGGTAATACCATAATCATATTAATTAGTGACACGAAGCTCGAAGTTTAAGAAATACAGTTGGGCATACAGGTGGGCATATGAGCATTCCAATCTTTATTTGCGTTTTTCTCAAAACTATGTTTTTGTAGATAGGCCCCTGTGATCCTAAACCCCCCAATAATCTGTAGGAATTGGACTTTTGCTTACCTACATAATGATCACACAAAACAAACTAGTAGAACCGTTCAGTCTGGAGGTGATATTTTTCAATCAGTAAAAAGAGGTAGCACTAGAATTTCTTCATCCTGGGAAAAGTATCCCTGAAACTCTCAGTGATTTTTTTTGCTGAGGGCATAAGAACTTTCAATTCGAAGATATTTTATTCCTCTCAGTCAGCGTAATGTAAAATGAAGGGTAAATGTCAAGTCCACAGTTCTTTCAACAGGTTCAACAGTCTGGAGATGGAAGTGCGTAAGAGGGACGAGATAATCTCCCAGCTCCAGTCCAGGATCTTGGAGCTGGAGCGCGTAGGGGGGATGGAGTCCAGACTGGGGGGGTTGGAAATGAGGGGAGACCTGCACCAGATCGGTGGCTCTACACAAGAAGAGGGGGGAATGGACGACCCCCCTTCAGTGCATGCTGATGTCATCTCGGCTCTGACGGCTAGTTCGGGGAGTGATGATTTCTCTCAGGAACATGGCTTTATGGTAAGAAAAACTATTAATGATGTAATTTAAATAATAGATTGAACTTTATAGAAGAGTTTTGGGAAATGATAATATTAGGCATGGAGTGGGTCCCATTAATTTTTTAATGAAAGAATTACAACCATTCCCGGATTACGAATAATCTGACTTTGAAATCTCCTACTACCACCACAGTAAGCGGAAAATATTGCTTGTGTTGTGATTGAGGACTTAGCCAGCCGAGGAATTGAAAGTGATAAGAACGAAATGTTATGAATTATTTTAATCCAGAGTAAAAATTGCGCTAAGCGGCCAACCGTTCCAAGAAGCCGAGCGTTGGAAAAAGTCTTTCCAGATAAAATATTGTTTAAAATATCACAAATGACAAAAATATAGACAATGTAATTGAAAAATATATGAGCATGAGAGGATATTTGAATGCAATAATAGAGCCCGGCAAACTGTGTAGCTTCCATATTTAGTTTTAAGCATAGACGTGTAAATTAGTGTCAATGGTTTTAAGGCAAAATAAAACTACTATCTCTAACTAACATTGTATTGCATTTAACTTTTTTTGTCTGAACCTTTTATGTACATATTATGTTTGTATAATAAAAACCGTTTGTTTTTCTACAAATAAATAAATCTTTCTGCAACTCAGATTGGTTTAGTGAATAATAGTCATGAATAAAAACAACATTATTTTCGAAAAGTCTTCGCGAATTAACCGACATATTTTTTAGAGAGGAGATTCACTGGACACACTTTTCACCACATCACCACCGAATGTGGCTGCTTTAGAAGATGATTCTAATCCAGCTGAGCAAGCCTACTGCTTAAGGTGAGTTTGCTCAATATTATTCATAATACAAAATAATAATAAACTAAATGTTTATCAATTAAAATAATGTGTTGTCTTTTCACAGTGAACACAATCCTCAGCACGCCGATACCATATCCTCGCTGGCAGCAGAACTAAGTGGCGGGAGGCAGGACGATGCAGAGACCTTGAAGAGACTAACAGATGAGCTGGAGAGGCTGGCCGCTTCAGGGCTAGACCCAGATCAGCTGGAGATGTTGGTGGCGGGCACCAGGAGACCATCAAAACCCAGAAGATCTGATCTGAGGTAAGGAAATGAAACGTCTTCTCATTGATCCTCATTTGCAGCAGAACTAAGTGGTGGAAGACGGGACATTGCAGAGACCCTGAAGAGATTTACAGAGCTGGAGATGTTGGTGATGGGCACCAGGAGACCATCACCACCCCCACTGAAAAGAGTACAACCAAATAAGCAGTCCACATTATGTAATCATTATATAAAGAACTTGTTTTGATATTGTATCATTATTTGCATATCTAATATTAGTTCACAGTGGAAATGGCTTGTTTAGATTCAAATGGAAAATAGTTAAAAGCGTAATAAACAAGATTATGAAAGGAATGCTTTAACGGTTTGAATTTGCACATTGATGGAGAATAGGGTGTCAGGAGAATATTATAAGGCACAAAGGGATGGAAGAAGTCAGCAATACCTCACCAAGACATGGTAAGATAGTTAATCAAACTAGCAGATAAAAAACCCGATGCTGTTTGAAAACTTAAAAGGTTCTTTTTGAAAATAACAGAGGACGCCACTTTTGTTTACAACAATCCTCAACTGTACAGTCATTAAGATAATACTATCAGATTTTTTATTTTATTTTTGGAATAACTTAATGACTAAAACCTCAAATTGTGATATTTAATAATTGAAGACAATAATAGCGACTTTCAAAAAAAAATTTGAAATAGAAAAGATTCAGTCGCATCTAGAAATTGAACCCAGGACCTCAGCCTGGCTCGGACTTTGCTCATCCTAGACTTGAAGAAAAGTCAATAGAAGTCGCACAATAACACAAAAATGGATATATTTAACCAAGACACTGTCTAGATTGCATCTTGCAATCATACATAAAGATAGCTGCCAATAAAAAATAAGCATTAAGAAAATGAAAATAATGTCGGTAGTTCTTAGTCAAAGTATGATACGGTAAAATATGACTGAAGGAGATAAGATTGAGTTAGCTCAGTGGTAGAGCAAAGTTCCTGCAAGGCTGTAGTGGGGAGGGGAAGGAGATGGGGTAGAGGAAGGTTGGGAAGTATCTAAATAAGTAAATCTTTTTCTGATATTTCTGTTTCAAATATTTGTTTGAGAGTCATAATGATTTGTCTTCAATGATTTGACAGAAAAAAAGTTGTGAGAGAATGAATATTGGTGAAGTACTGAGTACGAGCATATGCATTACACCCTCTCTGCTTTCACCAGTAAGAAAATTGTGAGATGCTGTTAATTGTTTTTACTCTACAAAATATAAATTTTGTGAACATGTTTTATCATCAGGTTGGATCGCCTGGACGTGACATATTCCCGCCAACGTGCCGCCAAACTGCGCGAAAGGAGGTCTTGGGAAGAGAGCAGCGATCAGGAGAGCATGGAGCTGCAGGAGTTACCAAGGTAAGGCTTTTACCAGATACACAAATCTTAATTTTGTCCATCAATGTTTCTCATTCGCCAAGTATTTTAAAATTTAATGGAGGACGGTGAAACTTTCAGAATGCGCCATTATTGTTTCTTATTAATCACTCTTGTAACAATAGACAATATTGTTTTTTATAATAAGGTATATTTAATTATGTATTTCATATGACAGCGGGCAATCTATTCGTGGAAATGCATATAGAGTAATCTCCAAATAGTATAAAACAAATCTGTTTGGCACTTAGTTCTTCTAAACTATGCAATTGGAGTTTGATAGGGTTTTCACTATCAGTTTCTCCCGGAAGCTTTATATATAATACATATTGAAAGTAGAGAAAAGTCAAGCAACGCCGGGTACACGTCAGCTGGTAAGGAATAATATGACAGCAGGCTCTCTTGTATCAATGTAGAAATATGTGATATGAGAGCAGGTTCTGTTATGGAAATACATACATACAGAAATTATTAATGACATTATATTTAATGATAGCAGGTTTTGTCCACAGAAATATGTAAATACAGAAATGTTCATAAAAAGTCAAAATTGTTCAGGTCATTTTTTTATTTAATTTAATTTGATTAGAATATGTAGGTATATCATAGACATATGAATATTAGTAGACCTGCCCTAAGTGATTAAAAGCGTATTATTCCCCACTCCCCATACCGGTTCCATTGGAGCCGGCTGTGCTCGCGTATGGCCTCAAGTGAAATTTGAAAACGTGACGTCATCATTCTTGTGCGAACTATGGTCGAGGCATCATCGGTTCATTTTACGAAATAACACGGCAAAATATTGACTTGTGCTATGAAAACTTGTAAAAATAGATGTGAAAAAGAGAATAAACCCAATTGTCGTATTACATTCCATATATAAGCATTATTTTACTTTATTTTAAGCATATTCACATCGTATAATATGGATCAGTTGTAGAAACATATACTATCACATCGAGAAACGTCTGGACGCGAAACACAAAGCTGGTTGGTTGCTGGGAAGTAAATTATGAACATTTATAAAAGTGTCTTAACTAAATACTTAAACGAAATATTCGACTCTGAAAATAGAAGAAATTTATTTTGCCGAATTTGGACTTCGCAAATTTGTTCATAACGTGGCGAGTAATTTGCGCTTCCATGTAAAAATGTCTATTCATTCAAAAGCAGATTTTACTTTTAAGAACTAAATGGTGATATTATAATGCGAGATGCCTACTTACTGTCAGATTGATTTATTGACGAATCACAGTCAGCTTTACCCCCTTCGTTCTTGAACAGTTGATTTTACCCCTCGCCATTATCTTCTCGTCTATTAATTCCTATGTCTGTGAGGTATATACATAAAACAGATTTTGTAAAAAAAGTGGTGGTGTTTTGTAAAAATACTAATTTCCGTAGTCTTCATAGATACACCACTCACATTGTCTGTGATTGTGCGTTAGTCAGTCCTGAGTGAAATCAGTTTAACAAATTTGGTATGAATTTAAATGTTATTTTAATAATTGGAATCAGTTATGCGAAGAATTCAGTTAGAGACAAAGTGCCTATAAAGAATGTAATATTTTATTATTTAAAAAATTGGAACTTTTTGTCAAGAATCAAGTTTTCAGGGTCTATGGTATCTAGTGATTTTTCATGGGTCTGTGCTAATAATATTTAATTTTTGTGAAAAATCACCTCAAGGGTGCAGTAAAGCTGGTACAAGCTTTAGAAGACATATCATGAGTGGTAAAAGAAAAAAGGTCATCCGTGTAAAATTTGAGGACTTGAGGGTATATTAAATACCATGGTAGAACATTTCTCCACAACTAGAGTTGATCCAGAGAATCTAATTTTGTCAGAAACTAAGTTTGAAAACAGTGTTCCAAGTATACACAAGAAAGTATAAGTACATAGTTATAACATACAGGGATTTGTGAGAACATATTTATAAATAAGAATAAAAATAAAACAATCAAAAAAAAACAACGAAATAAAGGAAAAATAAAAGAGGGTGGTATCATAGGAGAATAAATATTCAACCACCTTGGTTTTTATTAGAGCGGTTCGAGGGGGTTTCAATTATGGGGGGCCAACATCTTTCTCCAACGCTCCTCGATGCTCCATCCTGGAGTCATACGGGATTCAATGATAGGGACATTTCTAGAGTTGTTGATCCTTCCCCTCAGTCTTGCCACCATGGTTCTTATTAGAGCTGTAAATCTGGGAACTCGCCCTTCCGTGAACATTGAAGAAGTACTGCAGTCCCTGGAAAGTCCGAACATCATACGGTATGCATAGTTGTATTGCACCCGAAGCCTTTTCATGGTCCTCTTTTTGAAGTTGGTCCACAGCCCGCAAGTATACAATGTAGTACAAAAAGCTGAAAAGAGGGTTCTTTTCACCTGCGGACTGCAGACTCCAGATAGCTTACATAATATATTTTTGTAAAATTTCAGTTTGTACGTAAATTTCAACCAACTTTGAATAGAATCATGTTTAACATTTCTGGTAAAGAATCTGATCCGTTTCGTGAACGTACATATTTATTTGTTAACGTGAATAGTTTATAAAATGATGTCTATTGTAAAAGTATTTATTATTTTTTTGTAAATAACTGAACTTACCCAGCACCAAGCTTTAGTATTTATTAAGTGATAAATTGGAGGAAGACTCTTGAGGAGGCCAAGACCCACCAGGGGTTGTGGAGCCAAAAGTGATGATGATGAAGTGATAAATTGATGATGTCCACTGTAGAATCCATATTATAACCCTACATTAGTATTCTGCACATATTATGGTAGTTAGTCCCAGAATTTCTGCACTGAAAACAAATCCCAACTTCTAGTAAGTAATCTTGCATTGGTGGAAACTAAAAAATAAAACGTAAAAGTAACAGAATATAAAGCATAAAAACGGACGAAACACATGCAAAATTTGGCAAAATTGCCTAAATACATTAATTTATTATTTTCACAGCATCAAAATAAAAACAGTTTTCATTAGCCAGCGTTATCTTTCTAAAATATATGAAATTACTTTATTCTGAATTTTTAGTTATGGACGGCTGTGTTGCTCTTGAAATATAACTATGTTCCGACAACCAATATGTGTGAAAGAAAATCTCTCTTCCCTTGTGGGGTCTTCGGGGAACCAAGAGGGATTGGAGAGGAGAGATGAGACCTGGGAAGACACACTGTGGAACCAGAAGACATATGACATATGAAGCCACATGTCCAATAACAACCCTGGTGAACTTTATAAAAGGGACTGGGTGACTAAAGGAATATAGGAAGGTGTGTATTAAAGGAATGAGGTAAAATGGGAGATAGCACAATGGGCCTATGGCCTAAGTGCTCTCGGGAACTATATGTAAACAGTCTTCACTCTATAAATAAATAATACATTTGAGAACATATATACACAAGCTCAGTAATTAATAATCAAAACAATTAACAAAATCTGCACAAGTCGATCTGCAAATTGTAAGGGAACAAATAAATTGTTTGTTGTTGTTTACCACGAGTTTAGCTGATGTGACATTAAGCATTTGACATGTGGAAAGCATAAAGAAATTGGTTTTTTCACATTATGTAATTTATAAAGTACAATAAGAAGGCATTCACGGCTGTATATCCAGGCGTTTATTAGTCAATAATCAGGTCTTATTACTAGGGCACCTAACAAACAAATTATTCAGATAACCACTAACAAATAGAATATAATAAATACATAATACGGAAAAATAGACAACAGAACCGTAAACTTATAATACAACACAATATAATTGAGGGCCCAAGGAACAAAAATACTTAGTATGTATCATAGGCAGTTTTTCAAATTTGATTTTTTTTTTTTAATTTTTGCATTACGGCAAAAAATATTTTTTCAACATGTCAAAACAAGTGTCATAAATTTACATAGAAGAGTGAAGAATATATTTTTCTCAATCCTAAAATTTATTTATACTTGATAATCTTCGTTTTTCGAATTACGTACAGGTTAAAAAATATTTTTGGTGTTTTTACAGGGTGTCCGGGAATAAAGTGCAAAAAAAGTGTCAGGATGTGATTCTACATGACGGGAGAAGTAAAAAAAGATAACCTTTTTTCGAAATCCATTGTTTTTTCCCATACAAAAATATTTTTCCATGGAAGAATTTTTTTCTCTAATTATAATTAAAATTTTTAACCTGAAAACCGCCTTAAAATTTTGGAATTCAGAAAAAAATTATCTATCTTTTTTTACTTGCTCTATCATGCAGAATCATCCCCCGAGGTTAGTGCACATCCGGACATCATATAAATATATTATAATGTTTACACCAGGGAAACAGAGAACATTTCATTTTAAAATTTCAGTCAGCACAAATTATTTTATAATGGCCACATTTAAGCACATAAATAAATACACATCATAGTCAATAGACAGTACAGCAGAGAATAAATAACATTGCATCATTAAAAATATATCGCAATAATTAATGAAATATAAATTAATATAGCGAATGATGAATAATATGAGTATGATATGGAGAAGTAACACGGGTTTTCAAAATACATTCATATCAATTTATAACTTGTCGCTGGAAGACTGACGCACATAATGTAAACAAAAAATAACATTCTGATCGCACAAGCAAACACATTTTTACAAGAATAGTTTTATCATAAATAGTCGATACCAGCATCCAAAATGAACAGATGATTTTTTTCCAAATCCAAGATGAAATAAAAAAAAAACCTTTTTTCTTTAAATATTGATTTTTAATATAAGAATCATATTACACATATCGTATATCATAGACACAGAAGAGTACAATATTAGAAACATAGTTGTGGTTAATAAATAAATAAGTTATTATCAAATAAATAATACTAGGTGATAGTACACATTATAAATACGGCAACAAAACATAGAAAGCAGTAATAAAAATAGTATTAATCATTACAGGTTAAGAGTTACAAAACTCAGTATATGGCTGCTACGGACTACCCCTAGATTTGGAATTGTAGCTTTAACACAAAATCCATAAATAAAATACAGGACATCTCGGCTAACGTGACCTGGAACCTAATACATATAGTAATTCTTAGTGCACTTGAATTAATTTGTAAGGTAAATGTTAACTAGGACGCTCCGATGCGTCCAAAGCCACTATAACCGAGTTGTAAGGTAAATGTTAACAAGGACGCTCCGATGCGTCCAAAGCCACTATAACCGAGTTGTAAGGTAAATGTTAACAAGGACGCTCCGATGCGTCCAAAGCCACTATAACCGAGTTGTAAGGTAAATGTTAACAAGGACGCTCCGATGCGTCCAAAGCCACTATAACCGAGTTGTAAGATAAAACACGTTGAGATTTGTGCTTATTCAGATTGAATGGCTTTGTTATTTCGACGGGAAAGAAGCAGTTCTTTTCGAGCCCGCAGACGAGCCCTCTGTTGTTCGATGCGGAAGATCTTTTGGTCCAGGGCTTTGTTCTTGAGTCTCATGATTTCAAATTTTTTTCCGACCTTCCCGAGTTTCCTGAGCAGATTTTCTGACATCTCGTCCATGTATTTGTCGTCGTAGCGTTGACGGGATTCATTCCGGTTCTCCGCAGATCTACGCAGGACTTTCCTGCGGATGTTGGCGGGTGGTTTGGTGATTGTTGTACTTTGTGCTGAAAATAAATTAAATAATTTGTTGAAGTGGGCATATTTTGATTCTTCAACGGAATTGGCAATTCAGAAAACAGGCAGTCATTGAGGGAAAACCTCTAGGATTAATAGGCAAAAATGACATTAATCGATAGATGGATGAAAGGATCGGAAAAATTTTCTAAATTTGCCGGCATCCTATGTCTAAAGCCGGACAACAGAAGGCTTATGAAGAAGAAATAAGACATCAATTGAAAATCATAGAAAAAGTTGTCACAAACATCAATCTCGACACGGTGAACTCCTCCCAGTGAGATAGACATTATATCTTTAAAAAAAAAATTGGTCTGACTGAGGATTGAACCTTCCTACACAGGAACCTTGCCAAACGCCAGTCTGGTAGGACAGACATTTTTTTAGTATATTAACTGCTGTAATATCATCTGATTTCAGAGAAATGCTTGTATGTCCGCATGTGTGTATACAATTGCCACCAAAAAGTTGAAAGAATGCATTATTATCGACAGCTAGTCTATCTGCAGAGTATCAGAGCTGTATCAGATGTCGGTAACTGAGTAAATTTCCGCTTCCAAAATTTGCATTCATTAATTACCGAAAAAAAAAAGTGAAGTTTTAGAAACACCGTTACCTTTGCACTGCACTGTTGGCACGCTTCCCTCCTTTAAGTTGTCCTCTTCATCATAGCAGTCATTTGCAAAGTGTTCCGAGCAAAGGACACTGCCTTCCGGGGGCAACCAACCCTTTCTGCCTGTGTACTTTATCCATTCAGAGCGCAGATCCTCATCTCCTGGAAATCTAAATTTAAAAATTAAATATATAATCTTATGAAATATTCACCATAGAATTCAATTTGATATTATTATTGCGTTAATTACTGTACAGTTTAGGATTGTTGTAAACGGAAGTGGTGCCCTCTGTTATTTTTAAAAAAGAACCCTTGAAGTTTTAGCAGGTTTTATCTGCTAGATTGTTGGTTGGTCAAAAATTAAAGCAATGGAAATACGTTTAAATCAAAGCCTGTTAAAATACTATGGCAGTTCAAAATTACAGAAATGTTGAAATATGTCTTTAAAGACTGATTTGTAGCTGATCATAATAGCGGAGAATGTTAAAATGAGCGGTGTTCAAAAGCTGACGAATGCGATTGAAATTCTGTAATCAATATGGCGACAAAAATGAAACATTTACTTCGAAGTACGTAGGTGAATAAACTAGTAATTGCAAGAAAAGTCGACAAGCTTCTACTGAACATGATGAACAGTTTATTTAAAACAATAAAACTTTGTAAACTAATTTCCCTCGAATGTCGGACACTCCCAAGTATACGAGTATTAATTTGGCGCAAAAATGGTATGAATCAACACACCCATAAGTGCAGTAAACTGCAACAGGCGGTAGGTGCATTCGTAATATCGATCGATCATAATTACGCGCTGGAAATAGAATACAGAGAATTACTCACTCGTGAAAAGCGATTTCCCCATCTGCATCATTCGTCTGCGACTCCATTTTCTTGCAATAAACACAACGACGCATTGCAAAAACAAGATGGCTTTACTCTCGCGAATTAACTTTAATAATTGACTGGAATATTTCAAATATCACTTCGAGACGATAAGCGGCCAACGCAATAACACATAAACCAAATAAATTTAACTGAGGGCTACAATCTTCAATTCGAAGAGCTCTCGGCGCGAGCTTCGCGCAACTTCGTCAATATTATTTTTTAGCACTGTGCAGTTGCAGCGCCCGGCAGTCTGAGTTTTGACAGATAAAGTCACGGTGCTGCCGCTAAGGAAAATACCCGGCCAGTCGGGAGAATAGTGATCGATTTATTTTTAACTGTTGCCACACCCAAATTTGTTCCGCCATGTTGGCTGTGCCGGGGACCGCGCATGCGCAGTGCTGGACGTTTGTCGATGTCAAATTCAAATGTTAAAATGTCAACATTAGAACGCACGGTAATCTACGCTCATTTATGATCCACGCCTACAGTTACTTTGTAACTATCAAATCAGTGTTAAAGACTGTTTTTCTATTTATATATTCCGTTTACAAGAAAACGGTTTGAAATAAAAATGCTTGATTTTTATAATTTTATTCGACGCATTGAATCTGTTCAACATCGGTTCTTAAGAGGGATTGCTAGAAGGCTAGGTTTAGAAAATGGCAAATACTCATATGATGAAATTGAACTAACTCTAAACCTCTCTCCTTTGGTAGTCCGTCGGGAAACAAATGACCTCATTTGCTTCTTCAAAATTATAAATGGTATTATTGATTCTCCTACTCTACTGCAACTCATTCCCTTCAATATCCCCTCGCAAAGACTCAGAAATAATGAACTGCTCTTCCTCAACCATCATTCGACAAATTATGGATATTATTCACCATTGTCCAGAATGTGTAGACTGGTCAACTCAAGTCAAAACCTTAACTTTTTTGGGATAAGTCTGAATGTTTTTTGCCAGTCACTAAACAAGTGACGGAATATTTAAGTGTCCTATGGTCCTGACCCACGGCGTATTCTTGACTTGATTCGACTTGTCACTTTATTTTCTTATATTATATCTACCATATGTCTTTGCTTTCATGTACCTTTGTCTACTCCTGTATTTTTATTTTTACTTTATTCGTGTTATTATTTTGTAATTTGGACGATGTCCGTTAATAAATAAATAATGTTCTACGACGTGTTTTGACAATTAATTGGTATAAAAGTTCCACTCGCTTAAAACACATTACTGTTAACTGTTAACTACAAAAACCGATCAGAATATCAATGTCGAACCACTCAATAAAGATGACTTTCAGCAATACACCAAGTACATCGATGATAAACTCGAAAAACTGACGGCAGCTCTGGAACATAACCTAATTCAAAAATTTAGTGATATAATTACAAGTAAAGTGACAATGGAATTGAACTCAATAAAAGAAAAATTTGTCATGCTCGACGAAATAAAGACCTCACTGGATTTCCTATCTACAGAATATGATCGCTTATGCAAAGAAGCCAAAGAAAATTCCTCAACAATAAATAAATTATGTGTCGATAACCAACGTCTCCAAACAAACAATGATATTCTTACGAAGAAAATTGATTCTCTTGAACAATTTAATCGGAAAAATAATATAGAAATACAAATGGTTCCTGAGAAATCTAATGAAAATCCAGTGAACCTGTTTAAAAAACTTTGTTCAGCAGTTTCATTCCCAATTCGGACAGAAGAGATATTAGCTTGTCATCGTGTCCCTCAATCAAACAAAAGCTCCATTCGACCTAAAAATATTGTAGTGGAACTACCTAGCAGCTATACCCGAGATGCTTTACTGTCTGCAGTAAAAAACTACAATAAAAAATACCCAAATTGCAAACTCAACAGTGAACATCTGGAGATTACTGGAAAAACCCCTGTATATGTATCGGAACAACTTACTCCCAACAATAAAGAACTTCACGCCGCAGTACGTCACGCAGCCAAGGAAAAAAACATTAAATTCATTTGGGTACGGAATGGGAAAATATTTATTCGAAAAAATGAGAATTCCCCGGCAATATGGGCAAGTAGCAAAGACGTGTTAGAGAAAATCTAATTTCTGCATACATATACACATTTCTACATCCCTCTGATAATCAAAATGGAAGTGTCTTTATATTATCAGAATATAAGAGGGATGAGAAGCAAATTAGATCAAATCTCTTTAAACACTCTCTCCTCAAACTATGATGTTATATGTTTAACAGAGACATGGCTAAATTCCTCAATTCAAGATGCAGAGATACTGGATAAACGATACACTATTTTCAGACAAGACCGAGAAAAACTAACATCCAGAAAGAAAGACGGAGGGGGAGTTTTAATAGCTATCAAGAAAAACATTGTAGCCTATCAAATATATGATGAACCCTCTAATATTGAACATATTTGGGTAAGAATTAAATCAAACGGATCAAATAAAAAATTTATAAATATTTGTATAGCTTATCTTCCACCAGATATTGCAACTGACGCATTTACTAATTTCATCAACAAGTGCCAAGATATCTCTATTAAATCACACATCAATTCTCATACATTAATACTGGGAGACTTTAATATCCCTTCCATTGAATGGTCAGTTAACGCCAACAATGATAGTAATTATGTTGAATCATTTGCTAATCAAAAATCTTCATTGTTATTAGAATTTCTACATTTCTCTAACTTACATCAGTATAACTATACAAAAAATGTTAACGGTAGAATACTTGATCTAGCTCTCTCTGATTTTACGCTTAATGTTCAACCTGCCCTCGCTCTTTCTAAAATTGACGTGCACCATCCACCAATTGAAATGGATCTAACTATTAATACAATGCACAATCTTAATGATAACCTTGAACGTCCTTTATTCAATTTCAAGAAAACTGATTATCTTAATTGTACCAATGAATTATCCCTAATCGACTGGACCCCAATGGTAACACTAAATTGCAATGAGTCTCTTCAATTCCTATATAATAGCATCTGGCCAATTATAGAGAAACACACACCAAAAAAAGTGAATAAAAACAAATATCCTATCTGGTATTCCAGTGTTGTTATCCATCAAATCAAAGAAAAAGACAAACTTAGAAAAAAATTCAAAAAGTTTGGGAATCCTAGAGACTATGATAGTTTCACAATCCTACGATCAAGGGTCAAAACTGGAATTCACAAATGCTTCCAATCTTATATTAATTCTATCGAAGACACTTTACATCATAGTACAAAACCACTATGGACTTATGCAAAATCAAAAGGTATGACTCACTTAATTCCTAAAATAATGCACTTCAATGAAACTGTAGCAAACAATGGTCATGAAATTAGTGAACTTTTCTCAAATTACTTCTGCTCTGTTTTTAATACAAATGATGTATCAAATCAACATGTAAATTATGATTCTCAAGAAAGTACCTATGAGCTCAGTCATGTCGAAATTTCAAAGACTGAAATATTCAACGCTATGAAATCACTAAACTCAAACAAAGGTCCAGGTCCAGATGCCATTCCACCATTATTTATATCAAACTGTGCTAAATCTCTTGTTTATCCTCTTCATGTTATATTTCGTAAATCTCTTAAAGAAGGTGTTTTTCCTGATCTTTGGAAAACAGCACGTATCACTCCTATCTTCAAATCTGGGAATAAAAGTGACATCTCTAATTATCGCCCAATAAGTATACTCTCATGTTTTGGGAAAATTTTCGAATCCTTAATCTATAAAAGCATTTTTACACATTTTAAACATATTTTAAGTTCTGTTCAGCATGGATTCGTATGCAAAAGATCCACTACCACAAATTTAATCGAATATGTAGATTTTTTATGTACCAATTTTGACAAAAGAACACAAGTAGATGCAGTCTATACTGATTTCCGAAAGGCTTTCGATAAAGTCAGTCATCCTCTTCTGATCCAAAAACTAAAAAGAACAGGTTTCCATGGCAACCTCCTGAGATGGATCATATCTTATATCTCTAACAGGAGTCAATATGTACAAGTTAATAGTTATGAGTCCTCTCCCAAACTTGTCACATCTGGTGTCCCTCAAGGATCCCATTTAGGACCACTACTCTTTATTATATTCATAAATGATCTAACGGCAAAACTTTTTTGTAAATGTTTACTATATGCGGATGACTTAAAAATTTTTCAACCCGTGAATTCACAAGAAGACTGCAAAACTTTGCAAAAAGACCTCCTCACATTGTCTCAATGGTGTATAGATAATAACATGGAATTAAATATTGGCAAATGTAATGTCATCTCGTTCACGAGAAATGTCCGTAAAATTGATTTCGCTTACACGATCTGTGATGAAATCCTAAAACGAGTAGACTCCATTAGAGATCTGGGAATCTTACTTGACTCGAAGCTAACCTTCAGAAACCATTACCAAAACATTGTCAATCAGGCTAATAAAATGCTCGGTTTCATCACCAGAGTCACTAAATCATTTAAGAACACCAGTAGCTTCAGAATCTTGTACTACTCATATGTAAGAAGCATCTTAGAGTACGGCTCTGTGATTTGGTCACCACATTATGCAATTCATAGCAGGAAAGTGGAGTCCGTTCAAAAAAAATACTTAAGAATACTAGCTTACAAATCTGGAGTACATCGGAATCTCAGTAACTATGCTGAAAGACTTACTCACTTTAAAGAAATCTCACTCGCCAAAAGAAGAAACGTATCAGATATAATCTCTCTGTTTAAAATCATTAACAATGTATATGATTCATCTTTAATTAATCAAATTAACCTTAATATAAGACCGAAATCCACAAGAAACCCTGAAACCTTTTGGATAGATACTTGTCGTAGTAATACAAGTTTTTTCAAACCAACATCGAGAATGACTCGATTGTATAATAGATACTGCAATCTTCTAGATTTAGATATATTTTCAAACTCAATTAATACCTTCAGAAAGAACTTACACATACTTATACCTGATGATTTCATTTTCTTTACCAATCACCTACTTATGCATTAGCTCCACTATATATGATTCGTGCGTGCATATGTGTATATATGTTTGCATACAATATGCGTACAGTGTACACACTTATGAGTGTGTTTGTATTTAAATGTGTATGTACGCATCTATGTATGTGTGTATATATGTATGTATGTGTATTTATATGTGTATTTAGATGTATGCATGTATGCGTATACATATATATGTATAATATATTAATAAGTATGTAAGTTTCTTCCTAATAATTGATTTCGATCCTCATTGTTTTTATATACACTCTTTTAATTAAATTTATTATTACTGTAACTAACCAATTATTATTACACAAATAATATTGAGATGAATGTTGTGCTCACCTATAATTAGAAACATCATTATAACCATGTATAAATGTAAATTACTGTTAAAATTATGTGATGTATTCTGTTGGCGAGCCAATAAATAAATAAATAAACTAGAAGTTACAAATGCATTTGGTACAGTGCTTAAGAAACTCAAAGTGCATGACTTTGAAATGACAGGCCAAGAAATAAGATCAAATTATCCGTGTCGCATAATGATTCAACGGCTACATACTTCAGGTACATTAAATTGGAAGAGCACTGAAACCTCGATTCATATTGAACTACGACGTAAACATGGATGGTAATTATTTCTCAAAATTCTAAGAGCGTTGAAACCTCTATTCATATTAAACTACAATATAATCATGGATGTTCATTATTTCCCTAACCGCCGCACTTTCAGGTACAGATTATGGAAATTATACTTTGTTTCAATAATTATTAATACAAGAAACAACTATTTACATGCACTAAATAGTTTATTAGGTTCTTAGTTTGGGTTAATTAAGTAATTTCTGCGTATTTAGATTAAAACGAAACTACCGCAAGTGTCATTCCATACAAAAGTCCAAAATGGCGGCAAAGGGATCGTTTTATAAGGTGAATTTTGAACTTTCACTGAATAAAAATAAGAATATAATACTAAGGACGGGTTGTTTCGGAGAATTTGAACAATTCATCAAATTTCAACGTTCATTTTCGGGTTCTGTGAAAGATTTATTAAAGTTTTGTTTTCATATCATTGTAGGCTAGTTGCTTGACAAAACTGAAATAAAAACAGATCTTGAAAAAATCTTTCACAGAACTTGAAAATGAACGTTGAAATTTGATGAATTGTTCAGATTCTCCGAAACAACCCGTCCTAACAAATTTAAACGAAACAGAACAAAACACAGAAAATAAAAAGATAACGGGCACAAAAGGAATCGAACCCTTTCCCGGTAAGACAAGAGATCTTGGCTTCGATTCCTAGTTGTGATCATTATCTTTTTATTTTCTGTGTCTTGTTTTGTTTAGTTTGTATTTGTTAGTATTATCATTTTCTTCAATGATTACATCGATGGGGTAATAACCTTAAAAGGTAAAAGAAAAGTTGTTCCAATAAAAATTGAATTATAAATGCATCTTTTACCATCTATCCTGACGTAAATTAAGTTGAAACAAAGTGTAATTTCCATAATATGTGCCTATTAAGAGTGTGGCAGTTAGTGAAATACAATAGTACAAAATGTGTTTAACTCGCCCTTGAGATGATTTTGCACAAAAACGGCGCTATACAAGTCATCCAATTATTATTAACTATTATTACCATTTGAGTAACCTTCCAAAGTTTCAGATACCTACCTACTCAAACCCTTAGGGCAAACCAATAAATGCTTTCTATTTTCGTTTTTTGGAAAGTCAACTAAAATCTTTCAGCATTTTCTCAAATAGAAATCTTTTGGGATTGTTTGAAAAGGAAGCCTTTAAAACATTTCAGCTTAACCAGCTAGTAGCAGATGGGACAAATGCGTCGGATCCCCACCCAGACATCGTGAATTCAATCTAATGCTAGCTAAGTCCCCCATCATTGTACAAGCAACATTTTCCGCTTTAAAAAAAAGCCCTGTATCATTATTGTGTATCGTTTTGGCACCTAGCCGAGGTCCCTTCCAAACCATTTCCACAGCATCCCCAAAGCTGACATATTAAGCCTTAAGGAACTTATTTCCTATCGCTAATTAGAATTGGCAGCGCTCATTAAAAAAAGTTGTACCTTCAAATAATGAGAAAACATAATTTAAAAAGCTTTCTGTGGTTTAAAGCCAATTATTCCACCTATATTTCACCATTTATCCCATAATTTTAGGTTTTATTAAAAAAATTATTGATTCATAAAAAAATTACCTACCACAGCTACCCAAATTTGGATAGCTATCACTCGAGGGCATCAGCGGTACTACCCAAATTTGGGTAGCTATCACTCGAGTGGTTAATACTCACTCTAATAAAATATATTCCCACCATTCACCAGGTCTCTTTCTCCCCAAACCCTAAGCGACCGCCACTCGCTGTTGAGCCCCGAGGGCGGGCGCCAGGGGATTGAGGCCCGCACCCGGAGACCAGCGGCGCCGCACACCTTCCACCTATTTGGCTCTCATCCCCACCACCACCCACATTCCACACCGCACAACAAGATCAAGAAGACCCTGTCTGTGGACACGGGGATGCATCATGCGGGGACTAAATCTGGCGGTAAGAATATTTTTTCAGGCTTTTAGTATCCGATATTGCTTATTATTATTGGCCTCGAGGAAAACACATTCCCTCAGGACCTATGTCATATCTGCAGATGCCTTATGGAAGGTCTTTTTGAGGATAGGAAGGAGTGAACATGGGTCTTGGATAAACCCATATTTTAGGAAGGAGGAAACAGAGGCCGACAAATTGTTCCACAGCCGAGATGTTGAACTCAAGAACGTGTCATGACCCATTCTCATGTGACAAATGTCAACCATATACAAAAGTTGGATGTCTGTGTGCACCAGTCCTGGAAGGATCAATGACACTAGTTCTTCGGAGCATCCTCCATTAAAGAATACAGGTGGTAGAATACCGGTAGAACAAAAACAGCATTCCCACCCGACGCTTGTTAAGATAAGGGAATCTATCGAAGGATCTCCCATTACTGCACATTGTCGAGGGTTTTTTTCAAGTATTTTGGGGCTTGTACAGCATCAGCAGCCGAGTACTATTAAAGTATATGTGGGCCCTGCGCAGTTGTAATCATTGAAGAAGATAAATCAACAACTCTCAATGTAATATGAAAGAGACAAAAAACAATAGTATAGCTCAATTGGTGGAGACGCCAATCCCAGTAAGACTAGAGAAACTGGGCTCGAGTTGCAACCTTTACTTTTTATTTTTTGTGTCTTTGTCTCTTTCATATTTTCATTGAGAGTTGTCGATATTGTCTTCTTCAGTGATTATATATTTTATTTGTTGTTTTATGCAGGCTTTTAGCAATCCCTGTTACCGGTAATTTATTTTATTTATTTATTTATTATTTTATTTACGCCCTAATGGGCTTTTACATGAAAATATACATTTACATTGATTACAATAATTGAACATAAGAAGATAAATGGAGTTAATTGTAAGAAAGCAACACATATAATAAAATTTTGTGCAAATTAGCAAAACACTAATAAGATGGATTCAATATAAAATATACCCAAGCATGAAATAGTAAGTAAAAGAAAGTTCAACATAAAAAGTAAGTAAGTGGGTGTGTTTAAACCCAGTATTAATTGTGTGTTTAACAAATCGATAAACCAATATAAATTAGAGTGTAACTTACTCGTGAGGTAAAGAACATTATAACAGAGATTTAAAAAAAAAATAACAAAATAAGAGTTGCACCTGTAAAAAGCAAAAACTAATAGAATTTAGCAATATCGACATGAATAAGAAATAATAAGATCTGAGATGGAACATAGTGTTATGTATAAAAAGTAGTTAGTAGGTATAAGCATACAATTATAAGTGTATAGTAGAGCAAATAAAAAACAAACAAATATGGATATAATTTACTTGAAAGGTTTCGAATGGGAGAAGATGTAATAAAATTATTAAAGCTATAAAAGTTAATTATTAGCCGATAGAATCGAAATAAGTTGCCTTTTAAAGCTCACAAAATTGTCAAAACCAAATATATCTATAAGTTCACAGTATTTATTCGCAAGGTTGTGAATTCTAGGAATTGGTGAAAAAATAGAATAATTAGTGTTGAGGTTCTTGTTAAATTTAAAAGTATCTTTACTGCGAGTTTGCCTAGCAGGAACATTAATGCAAATAAGTTCCAACAAATTAGGGCTGTCAATTAAAGATTTAATAATTTTGAATAAAAATAGCAAATCAATTAACACTCTTCTATCAGATAATTTAAGAAGTTTAGTTTCAGCAAGCAAGTTATTGTAATTTATAAATTCGATTGGAATTTTCATTTTAAAATTAATGTACCGAAGGAATTTATTTTGTACCTTTTCTAATGATTGAGAATGGACCTTGTAGTACGGTGACCATACTGTGGAATTGTATTCTAATTTGCTTCGTACTAACGAGCAATACAGATGTTTTAATGTTGACATACTTTTAAAATTTGCTCCCATTCTCAAAATAAAACCTAGTATTCTCATCGCATCGCTTGTTATTTCATCGATGTGTTCGTTAAACTGTAGACTCTCGTGGAATATAACACCAAGATCACGAATCTGTGATACACGAAGAAGATTAGCACCATTCATAAAATAGGAAAAATTAAGTGGATTTTTGCCTTTGTGAAAACTGATAATCTGGCATTTACCTAAATTTAGTTGCAAATCATTGACAGAACACCACGCACATAGTTTATTAAGGTTCAACTGCAAAATTGCGCGATCGTCATCGTCTTTGATTATTCTGTATATCTTCAGATCGTCGGCAAATAACAGGACTTTAACATTAGTAAAAATATTAACAATATCATTGATAAACAAACAAAATAATATTGGGCCCAAGTGAGATCCCTGTGGTACTCCGCTCGAGGCAGCAAATGTATAAGAAGTAAACGAATCTATCTTGACTGCTAAGTACCTTCCTAATAGATAACTCTTAAACCATTCCAACATACTCCCTCTTATTCCCAACAATTTTAGTTTACGTAATAATATTTTGTGGTTTACTTTATCAAATGCCTTACTGAAGTCAGTATATATGGAATCAGTTTGATGTGATGCATTAAGGGCATTAACAATATCATTCGTGTACAATATCAAATTGGTAAGAGTAGATCTACCTTTAATGAATCCATGTTGAAGGGGAGAGATGGTTCGATTGATTCGGGATATCAACTTATCTAGTACTAGGCTTTCAAAAAGTTTGGGTAAAGTAGACATTATACATATTGGCCTATAATTTGTTACTTCGCTCTTATTACCTTTTTTGAAAATGGGCGTTAAAAGACTAAACTTCCAAAGGTCCGGGAATACACCTGATGAGAGTGACTTTGTAAATAACTTATGAATAGGATATGACAATGTATGCATACAATTTACTAAAAACCTGGGCGGAACATTATCAGGTCCTGCGGATTTTCGGGAATCAAGACTCTTCAGCTTAGATATAATATCGTCTATGGTTACATTACAGTCAGATATATCAAGAGTTTCAACCAAATCAAAGCACGAAATATTGCTGTCTTCACTTGCATTAATGTAAACGCCGCTAAAAAAATCAGCAAAAAGATTAACAGTTTCCTGAAGATTTTGGGATAATTTAGAATCGAATGACACACTACTAGGTATGTAAGTACCATTTTCTTTTTGGGATTTAACATATTTCCAAAAGAAATTTGAGTCGTCCATGATAGAGCCTTCGACATCACTAATGTAATTTTTGTAACATTTTGCGGAGAGCTTATTGCACTCTGCCCTCAATTTTTGAAACGCAGTATAATCGATGGCCAGGCGACTTTGTTTGAATCTCTTATGAGATAATTTTTTAAGGTAAATTAAGTCTATCAGGTCTTTTGAGAACCATTTTGGGTATAGAGTTTCTCTGTAAGTCGTTAAAGGAACAAATTGTTCAATTGCAGAATTAACGATGAAGTAAAATTTTTTAAGGTGTACATTAATATCATCGTCGCTATCAAAGAATGACCAGTCAGTCTGTTTAAGGAAATTTGAAATTTTAACATAGTCAGCTTTTTTGAAATTACGAGTTTCTACTACCTTTTTTACGATAGGAATTGGTTTAAGATTAGACATGCATATTTCTAGTGGTGGATGGTAAACATCGACAGGTAATAGAATTTCGGTACTTCTCACAACACAGATGTCAGACACATTTGACAGTGCCAAATCCAACGTACGACCTCCTATATTATGAACATTATTACACTGTGTTAGACCTAAGAACAGTGCCATATCTCTAATAACACGAATATTAACATTAGAACAAGAATTGACAGAATTCATATTACACCAATCATAATGTGGCAGATTGTAATCACCAACTAGAAGTAGTTTAGTATTAGGATATTTAGCACAAATTGATTCAACCTCGTCGCAGTGATTGCTGTAGCTTTGGACATCAGAATTCGGAGGTAAGTATGCACATCCCACTATTATTTTACCTCTAGAAGTGTTCACATTGACAAATAGTTGCTCGATGGATGTGTTTTTTGTGGATATTTTTGAAGAACTGAGATTTTTTGAGATAGCAATGGCTACACCACCTCCTCTCGTTTTGGCACTTGTTTTAGAATTCCTATCCATACGGTAGATGTTGAAATTAGGGAAGCCTAATTCGGCAGAATTGATTCCTGAGTCGAGCCATGTTTCGGTTAAAATGAAGATATCACTGCTGATAGTTGCCGCCGAAGTCAGCAACATGGGAAGTTTAGTGCGGATCCCTCTCACATTTTGGTAGTAGCATTTTATTTTTTGTTGTTTCAGTTTTTTGGCGCACATTCAATAATTTTAGGTACAGAGTTCACATATTTGATAGTTATATTGGTTTCACCGTTGTTCTTCCTCGTCTCGAGTTGTTGGCGTAAATCTAGAAGTTGAGTCCTCTGCAATGGTGTTTGGTCGTTACTGGCCTTTATACCGTTTTTCAGTTTTGCGTTCCTGGTCAAAACCTCACGAGCCGAGACAGAGTCATTGAATTCGACCTTAATCGGTCTAATTTTGTTGGACTTTTTTACACCAAGTCTGTACGACTTAACCACACTCGGTATTAATTCATTATTTATATCACTAATCGCTGAAACTACTTTATCGCTGTCCATTTTAATAATTGTTGTTGTTGATTCTGAAATACTTTCGGGAACATTAAATAAAATAATGTTCTTTGACCGGGTTTTTCTTTCCTCGGCCTCTGCGAGCAAATCATTTATTGAAGATGAAGTATTTGTCGGGTTAGTAACAATAGACTGAGTATCCGTTACACTTTTTAATGTTGACAATTCTCCTTCCAACATTCCCATACGAACAGCCATCAATCCTGTGGTTCCTAACAGATCCGTTGTTATCGGGGTAATTTTACCCATTTGCTCCTTCGTAAATTTGTTGCCGGGGTCATTAATAATTTTTATCAGCGAACAGAGTAGATCCTTGGCCTTGGTCATATAGTTAAGAGAGTTCTCGTTTAAATCCATATTAAAATTTATTTAAAAAGAGTTAAAAATATGTTAACTTTATTCGTAATTAGTTTATACACAAACGCCTGTTTCCCGCAAACTGTTTAGCACTATTCAAAAGTGACGACACTTTCGACCAATGGCGATAGTAATGACGGACTGATAATGCGCCTGCGCGTTTGGTATGTTTACCAGTTGAAAATTGTTATTTTAATATTTTTAAAACACAGCACTGCACAGCACACACGATAATTTAAAAATCTAACTGATTGAATATTTCGAAGATGAAGTGATTTAACTACTTCGACACTTTATGTTGTGTTTACTTGCAATTTTCTAATGTTTTGGAAGTTTTAATGTGGAGCGTATTCACTATCTGTGTAATCAATGACGGTAGGTATTAATATTGTTTGATATTAATTGATGTAAGAGCTCATCCGTAGATGGCACTAGATTAGTCCATTAGGTGACCCATAGATGGCATTTAGTTGTAGGGACCGAGTGTTCAAAGTGTTTTGTTGAGCCAAAGTTTTATTTGATAAGAGAGTTTGTGAGA
Source organism: Hesperophylax magnus (assembly GCA_026573805.1). Taxonomy (NCBI): domain Eukaryota; kingdom Metazoa; phylum Arthropoda; class Insecta; order Trichoptera; family Limnephilidae; genus Hesperophylax; species Hesperophylax magnus. Next base: position 1,110,046 of record JAIUSX010000018.1, read on the forward strand.
AAACTCGGAAATAAATAGTTATTAGCTTACATTTTATTTTATATAGCCTCATCCTAAAATTTAGTTAATTTAAATCATATTAGTATGTTTTCTTAAATGTCATTTATGAGTACTACATTGAAGTGTAACATAATCCGAGTTGCATTGAAACAAGTACTTGTTTAACAACTTAATGATTTTCAGCATTAATTATGTTCTTTTTTGTGAAATTTCAACCTTGTATAATAGTCAATCCTCACAATAACTTTCAGAACACCGGAAGTTCAGTCTGGGCTCCTTCTTCGGATACCACCGCACGGGTCATGGGGCCCCCAAACCCCCCGCTAGGACCTCGCCCCCGCACCCTTCTCGGCACCAAGACACCGTGGTGCTAGACATGGGCAGCGAGAATGGCTCCAGCGATGGGAACAGGTAACACACAGTATTGTCCACTTAAGCCATAGAGATTTCCAGATGTTCTGCGACCTCTACTCAACCACGGAGGCTTTCCTTTAGGTAAAGACACACTGGGTTCACATACGCGATGTACACAACGCATTAAGATATCTTGACAACTTATGAAAATAGAAAATTGAGAACATTCATGCTTCCTACCCATCGCTGATCTGTGCTGTACAAATCGGCGTGGGACGTGAGCAAGAAAGATGGCAATGGTGCAAGGTCCTTCAACGAGTTGATTTGCCCTTTAAAGTTATGTTTGTTTTGGTGTTTTGCGTTTTGTCTGACATTTGTCGCTGGTTTTTTTGTTAAAATGGGAGATAAATAACTTAGATTTAGTAAGAATTTTGAAGTGATTTACAACATGAAATCCATTGAATATCGTAATACTACGATTCAAATTTTCCTTGCATTTATAGGACAAGTGTGCACATTGACCTGGGTATATTACCATAGTAATGTGTATCCTTACCTTTATCGTAATACATTCATTTTTCAGTTCCGCTTCGAGCAGCAGCAACGACTCGGATTACCTCCCCCGTACGCCCGTGTTCGAGCACTTCCAGGACACGGAGGGAGGCCCTAGCCGCCAAGGTGGACAGGGGTGTGAGGGAGGGTCGGGGGGGGCTCTGCAGGGGGGCTCCAGCCGAGGGGGCGGGGGGGACTGGGAAGTGCGCATGCTGGCCGAGGAGCTGGAGAAGAGGGAGCGACGGGAGCGCAGAGGACGAAGGCGAGACCCCACCCCGCTCAGAAGCTTGGAGGAGGTAAGAAGATATGAGAAAACAACTACAAAGGTAATTGTCAGATTAAACTTTCTTCTGTCTTTTGGGTTGTTCACGATTATGAGGACTGAAAATGATTTTAGATTTTACACTAGCGCAGACCGCAGGATATATAATTGTAGGATTTGTGAAACTGAAAGTATTTTTAAATTTGACCTGTAGTAGTGACCTTGAAAAATTACAACATTTATCCAATGACAATATAAAAATTCAAGACACGTTATATTTATTGAATAAAAAGCGAACTTAATAGACAATGACACTACGAAACTTACAGATACATAGAAAGATTGCATTGCAGTCCTTTCAATTTAGTACTAAACTGTCAAGCGCCGCGTAAGGTTGTGTGCGGCCTTATCTCTAACCAAATTGCACAAATAATGCCTAAATGCCCTCATGTGTGATGAGAAAGTGTTTCCAATACGCAGCAAAAGAAAAAAAAAAAACAACCAAAAAATAAACATGATATTCTTTGAATGTCTAATTTTATCATTCATGGATTAACGTTTGAATTAAGAATTTACTGGAAGCATAAGTGTTTTTATGTTACTTGTCACATTGTGTTAATTTTGTCAGACAATAACGTGTCTATATATTATGTTTGTAATGCCATTGTTGATGGATTACTAATATCAATGGACTTCTTTGTCCGACCATTTGTTTGACAGATAGCTAAGATATAGACATACATACAAAAGACACACAAGACTAAACATAACAGACAATATTATACAATAAAGACAAATTTGTTGTATTGTTGAAAATTATGTGGTTTGCCTCCGAAAGCATTTCAACAAATATTTTCTTGAATTAAAGACCATATTGATTTTTATTCCTTCATTCCTTTGTAACTGCAATAAAATTACAGAGGAAACAACTAGAAAAACTAATACATATAACTATATTTTTGATAGTTATTTTGTTTTAAGGAAATATATTATGTTTTATAGGGCTTCGGGCAACATGGTGTCAACCCAACCAAGTATTTTAAAATATATCGTATTATGCAGGATTAACCTTTCAGGTTTTAAAATACTTTTAAATACAAGTCCCAAGGACATGGTGAAATTTCATGGAATTTCGGAATGCTCCCGAGATATCTAAAATGTGCTACATATTTCTTATTTTTGAAATACCATTTTAGAAACTAGATAAAAATATCTTTAAATTGTTTGTATTTGAAATAAACATTGATATTTCTAAAAAATAAACTTTGAATAAGTTTCAAACATAAAAATGGAAACTCCAAAACATGCCGGGATATTTTGACTTGAAACATCCATAATTTTGAAAGAATTCGAAATTTAGAAAACACATTCCCTTTTTGTAGGGAATTAGTAAAAAAACTGTCACTTCACTTTTAACACTATTCATACAATAAAAAATGTGAATAATTTTTAACTTTCTACTGTCAATGAAAAAATCCTGTCAATTTGTAATCATGCTTTTTGACATTTTTTTATCTACATAGTCAGGTATAAATAAATATTTGAGACAATATGAGAAGAATATGTAGTAATAATCTTTCCAACTACGAACAAATCACATATTTATGTAGAAAAAATTACTTTTATAATGTATGGACACCCCAGTCAGATGTGTCCTTCAGAGCCTCTAATGGAATATGATGTTAGTGGTGAGTAATGACCTTCCGAGACTTGAAGGGTTAATGCCATCTTGCCTAGAGTCAAATAATTTTGAACTAGGCTTCAAAACGTCACCTCTTTTTATGTACTTCTTATCTTCCCTTGGCTATGCATTGTAACTCCATACCATTATTTCATAATCACTAATTACTACTTCATGGTAAAGCAACTTTTTCTTTCAAATCAGTATGATATATTATTGTTTTCAGTCCTAGCGTCATTCCATTTCATCGGATGCAGTCATTTTATTCTCAACACGGTTTTAATCGTTGAAGTACTTTCTATCATATCAAACTATTTAGCATTTGTGATATAACTGTGTGATAACTTTTGACACTGTGTTGAGAATAGGGCGGCAAGAGTGTTGGTTGGAATGTACCGTGCATAAGTTCTACAAACATCTTGGAATAAACAACCAACTGACGGTGGAAGGCATGACACTGTATTAATGCATTTATTTTCATCAACATTGATTTCATGACATTTAAAAGGAAAACTGGATGTGTGGGTAGGTATGAATTCATATCTCTTTACTAGTTGTACCAGAAAATGTGTTTGCTTACATTAAACAACACAAAAAAATTTTCCTAGGCTTCGCTATGTAAATTTCAAAATATTGTCAATGCAAATCCATCGCCGTGTAGCTCATCTTTGACTGTTTAGTATATATACTTTTTAAATGTGGTTTCAGCACTAGAATCCCAACGGTCTGGAGTCAGTTTAACTGTCGTCCCACAAAATTTTATATTTTGTTATACTATACACCGTGTCCGGGAACTCGTAGTACAAGTTGGAACCTGGAGAATCTACACCACACGGAGAACCCAAATAACCATAAAGTTTTTTGATTTGAGCATTTTCACGAAAAAAAAAAAAAAACGTAAAACAAATATTTTTCGGCTATTTCAGGGTTAAAATTTTTTCGTTATTCGATGTGGCGACGCCGACGCGATGGATAGGAATTATTATTAGCATAGGTAGGTACTAAAAACTCACAATATGTAGCGATGTTCCGATCTCCAATTCAAAAACACAAACATGTCACAAAAATTGTTCAAAATGTTCACCGTTAACTTCCACAGTTTCAAGTTGTTGAAGTCAATTACAGTTGGGTCCGTCTGATGATTGATTCTTGCACTCTTTGAATCATGTCTGGGTTAATTTTTACCTCGTCAAAGGCATCAATGATACGTAGTCTTAAAGTATCAACATACAGGACAGACTTTCTCTTTTATGAAGCTCCACAAAAGTGGTAGGTCCAGCACGTCCTATCCAGCGGCCCTGGAACTCTTCATCGAGGAATCTTCAAAATTGTAGCCCAAAGTGAGGCAGGTCTTGCTGAAACCACATATTCCTTATGGTTATTAGAGCAATGTCTTCAAGAAGTTCCTGCAGGTCGTTATGCAAGAAATGCAAGTAAAGTTGTGAAGACAACCTTGCTGATAGAAAACATGGCCCCAGCACCCTGTAGTATTCTGCATTAGTATATTCCACTGTAATTCAAAAAATCACGCAATGTTTTAAAACCCAAAAAAACGTCTAAATTTCACCAATAATTCACAATTCACCAAAAACGCACTATTGTTTTAAAACACACAAGTTTGTTAAATAAATCGTGAACTGAACTGCTGTGAACTGATCAGCTGTGCTGTAAAACGCAATGGGAGATTCCCTTTTATTACAGTACTGTTCAATTTACGCCGAACGCTGGGATTATGTATTATTTTTTTATTTATTTTAACATTCTAAATTTGAGATAGATCTAAAAAATCTAAAAATCTGATTTTATTTCTACTGGGGTAGAACTATTTCCGTGTTCTGATGGTGTATCAAGATGACTTACTGATTTACATGGTGATGGATTTGTAGCAACGATATTACAGTATTACGATACAGTACAAGCTCATCAACCAGACTTATATTTATGTATATGTATTTTTGATCTTTGTAATCAAGAAGGTTGATTCATGATGTCCAATTAGCGAGCTTATGCTGTATTTCTATTGTTTGATTGAGTGTGATCATTACTAACGTTTTTTTTTTTGGATACCGCACGAGAGTTGCATCTGTCCAGAGCCTGTGGATATGTGGCATGCCTATTTTTGGGCTACGCCGAGAGGTTGAAAGAGTGAGAAGAAATATAGAAGATTTGTGAAGAAAAAAATTTGTCCACAAATTTATTTTCTTTTTTTCTCGGGGCTTGTACAGCTTTACAGCTTCTACGGACTGCCCATCCCTTCAGATCAGCTATTTTTAGATCTTTCAACCGGTTTGCTGCCACCGTACTCAATCGGGACATTTGATTTCAGTTTGTTTATGTCCTCTTTTATTTTTTTATGTCACTTTTGTGGCGGTGAACCTGTTCACTAAAGGCCAGTTGTTTCACAGAATTTGAACAACTCATCAAATATGAAAGTTAATTTTCGTTAAGTTATGTGAAAGTTCTATTCAAGTTCTGTTATTGCAATTTCAGTTCTGTGAATCAACTGGCCCATAATGATGTAATAACATCAAAAGAATCAAAACTTGAACATGACTATCACAGAATTTGAAAATTTAATGAATTGTTCCATTTCTGTGAAAAATTAACTATAATCCGTCCTCAGCATAACTAATTCTGAAAAGAGAGTCATTAGGTGCCCACTGTGAGTATCAAACTTGATCAGTTCAACTTGTATTCGGGAGTCGTACCCACCGGGCCATCAAACATTCAAGCAACGTTTTGATCCAGGTCGATGGTGGTCTCTCACCATGGCGACAGGGTGACTCTTAATCGTCCAGAGGTAGACCTAATATTAAGTAGTTGAATGCTTCATCCCTTCATGAAATTTCCAGGAGTCTGACAGTCCAACAACTCCCCAACACATGGCCTTCCCAGAAGAAGAGTACAACCTGCCAACAGACCCTCGCTCCCCATACTACTCCCCCCGCCGGCTGCAGAAGACGGGATCCTTCAATGGCAGAGGGTCCTCTTCCACGGCCCCCGACTGGCTGCAGCGGAGGTCTCGTGGGCTCATTCTCCGGGCCTCCAGCCTGGAGCACCCCGAGCCCTCCCGGTCACCTCCCGCCCTCCGAGGCAAGTCCAGCAGCATTGAAGGAGGCCACAAGCGCCTCTGATGCATGTCCCTCTGGTGTCTCGTGAGCGAGGGGAAGGAAACCCATCAGTTCGTTATATTCTACTGTGTCTATTGGGATTGCTACATCATCTACTGTTACACAACCAATAATTGAGTTGAAAGCAAACAATTGCAATGGTTATTATGACATATTATCCTTGAAGCTCTTTGTGTCAACATTTGTGATATTTTATTTTATCCATCATCAAGAAAGAAGTTGGTACACTTGCAATTATTATTGTTTTTATCAAGCACTACAATCGGTTATTATAGTAAATATTCACCACTTTTCCGCACCAATTTTATATACATAACAGAATACTTTTTGGTTGTTCATTTATCACAAAAAATGTTTTCCCTGTGATTATTTTTATTGATTTTTGTTCTGCACAATTTTTTTCATTCTAAATTGTTTTTTTTTCAAATTAAATTTAAAAATGTAAGATTTATACGAAAAACTGATGAATTTGTAATAAAAGCTATTTCAATGCCCAACCAAAACATTTGGTTGCAAGTTTTGCACGGACTGAACATGTTCATTGCATTCACAACATTTTAGAGTGAAAAGGATAAAATAAATTAATCGCCTGAAGAAGTTATCAATTGCAGTCGGAGTGTTTTGTTGAGAAAGATGGACAGATTGGTTTAATGACACAGTGAGACATTTAATTAATACTATTAGGAACATTATTGAGTGATTTGATATTCAGTGATATTCCTCCTTCATAAACTTCATGTTCTTAAACCTACTTTTATTTTTAACGAGACCTACGATTTATAAACGGTTCTTGAAAATTGTATGTTTTAGTGGGAAATTCACCAACCACGAAAATTCTAGTGAATGTGAAACATAGAAAAACAACTTATTTATTCCTTAGATTGGAACCTATCTTTATTCTATACTGACGTTAAATCTTGCAAATGAAACTCTATCTTGTTTAATTTTTTATATTTATCGCCTTATGTTTTTGAAACAATGTACCGTATGTAAGTACATCATTATGAATAAAATCGATTCATAATAGTAATTGATATTCTTGAAAACTACTGTAGTTGGTCTTTTCTCCTCTAAGATATTTAATTTTAGCCTAAAATCTTCCTATCTTCTTATTAAAAAGTGATATGAAAAAAAAAACATATGTAGATAAATTAAAGTATTTTAAAATTCTTAAAAGGTAGTCATTTGAGTAAATTACTTTTATATAATAATATTTTCTTCTGGGTGCATAACGAACAAGTGCCAAATTATAATTTTCGAAAGCAAAATTTTTAATGCTTTATATAATATTATTATCTGAAAAAAAATATCAAAGTCGATCGACAATGGAGAAGATAATTTAGTGTTGCCAAAATAAAAATTACTTCAATACTTTTGTTAAAACTATTTTTAATTCAAATTTGTTATCAGTAATGAAACGATAACTAGAGCACAAATGATACAATTAAGAATAAAGAAAACTATATACATATTATTGTTTAGCAGTAGACACTGTTTTGAGTTTTTACTTAATTTATTTATCTTTCCCATGGACAGATTATTTTATTACAAATTATTAATTATTTTTCTTGTTTTTAAACATGCCCGTTTTAGGCCCTTCTTCCTCGGGGATATGCAAGTATCTGATTCTCATGTTATGTACTCACGTCACAAATACTCTGTACACATCGCTATTCAAATCACGAGACCCGCTTCGCCATCAATCATTGTTAAATTCTAAAAACGTCAAAACTAGAATTCTTTTATAACCTCACTCACAACCAAAGAGTTGTTGTAGCTGTCATTTTTTGTCCTGTCATTCTTTGTTGACTGTTTTGTTGGTAGCATTGCTTTAAACATATTGTTACAAAATGTCTGATAGAAGCGATGCCATGTTTGAAGTCTGGTCAACGCGAGTGGCAAATACCACGCCCGGCCTCGTCATGGGAGACTGGCATCACTGATGAGTTTACAAATGTCGGCAACGTGTGACTATGCACGAACCTCGTCACAGATGTATGGCTGTACATAGTCGCCAAGATACTTATATGATATCGTTGAGTATGTGATACCCCCGTATCTCTGTGGATTAGCGGCCTTGTATGTTTTTTGTAATGTTTCTTCTTCTTCTGATGTCCTCTTCTATTGAAGGTTGGATATCTTCACATCATTTGGGTAATCCGCAGTAAAGAATGTTTACTTTCCCTTCTTTACAAGTTATGTTTTGGAAACTTTAACCTTTTTACTGCCAAGAAATCAGTGGTCTGCAAACTCTTCTTAAATTAAATTGTATTATTTACTAATTTATAAACCTATAAACCCGTCCCAACTATTTATTTATTCTCGTGACCAAATCTAATGACTGTAGTAATAATAAATATACAAGAACAGCTAACATTGCTATGTTTTTTTCACAAAATGTTAAGTCTTTTGCAGAAAACTATTTAAAATGTGATGTAACATATTGTCATATTTATTTAAAGCATTTTACTTTCAAATTGTAAATAATTATAGATAAATAAACAAACAAAATTATTAGAACTACAAATATTATACATAAATATATACTTAACATATTATTATAAAATAGAATAAAAAATATTGCCAATCGGTTTACAATAAATGGTATTTGTGACTTCGAAATGACAGTAAATGTAATGAGGAACCCGCAAAAGTAATAATTTTATCTCTCTTTCTTTCTGACGATTTGATATTTTATTGTATGCAAAACAATTATTATTGAAGTCACAGGTAGGATTGTGTTCTTATTCAGTAAAGGTTTAACATATCAATAATCATTGTCAAATAAGTTTTTTCTTCTTCGAATGTGAGCAAATTAACCTTTATGCGTTTCTAAAATACAGTATTCACCCATTATCTGTGATAATTGAGACACTATCTTGATTCTTGAAAAACATTTTAAATTGTCGCAGCCTTTTCTGTCCGATATGTTTAGTTCAACGCATCTATTTTCAGCTCCCAGTGACATGTTTTTCATTGACTACGAAGCTTTGAAATGTAAATAAGTGTTGAAAAATATTACATCAACGTTATAGTGATTTATTTTTGGGGTATTATGCCGTGTTGCAATACCTCCTTTTTTAACATTACAGTGTCCATACAGTGTTCATACAGTGTCCATACAGCTGTCTGAAACGCTGGTTAAAAAAGGAGGTAGCGCAACACAGCATGATGCCCCAAAAATAAATCATTGTAATACTTTTGGCCGTGAAAATCTCAAATCATATCGCACATCAACATTTTTACATATTTCGGTCACAAGAAAAGATTTCAAACACAGTTTTTCTGGGTAGCATTGCAAATAATAACAAAAGGCATTCTGATAGCATTCGACTTACAACAGTTTAGGTCCTTTATGGTGATTTATTTTTGGGGTATTATACCATGTTGCACTTCCTCCAACAATTCGGACAGCGTTACAGTACCCATTTTGGGAGGCGGGAACGGGTATCGCCGCCCCGGGAACAATTTTTTGTATACCCAACACATCTGCCATAAGTCACCCCGTTAGCTACGTTTTGTGACTTGAGCAGGTGTGCCCCGGTTTATGGGGTAAGGTTTCTCCAGGTCTTGGAGGCGGATGAGTCTGCTTATTTACTGCGTGGTGGGCTGGATCGGGAGAGACAGTTTGAGGGAGACCTTTTTACCTCTCCAGCTGGACTCTCGACCCATCGCCTTGCATCGCAGTGGGGGAGATGGATTTATACGTCCGTCATTCCTAGATACACTGAACCCCAGATTTCTATATATCTTTCCCCTCATATGTTTTTACTTCCCAGAACTCCCTCTCATTCCTTTTCTTAAAAAGACCCTCTGCACAATAGGCCCCGATAGAAATTATTTTCCTGAGGGCCTCCCGTGTGGAGGTACTAATTTTAAGTCTTATATCGAAACATATCTGACCTGTTGAAGGACACTGTAACACTGCCCATAGAGTTTTCATAAGAGGAGGAAGTGCAACACTGTACAATACCCTACAAATAAATCATGGTAATACTTTTGGCCGGATAAGCACAAATCAGCCTAGGTCCTTGCTTTGTATTTTTCAACTTGCGGACACATGAAAATTACAAAATCAATTATTAAGCAGAAGACCATGATAAATCAATCTCACAAATAATAGTTGTTTCACTGTATTTTAAATATTTTATTTTCTGAACTTCTGATATCATTTATTTGCCTTTTTTAATTGTAGGTTTATTATACAATGGTTTTTAAAAATATCTTTTGTGGGCTCCCACCTGTTGAATCAACCCAACGTGTAAGATACAAATGAATGAATAATATTGATGATGATGATACTTTATCAGAACTATGTTGACTTATATTATAATGTTATTCAATGGAATCGTGAAGGACGTTTTACGGCAGATATTGTCACAAGTTAAATTTTTAATAAACTAATAAACAAAAATGACTTATGACCAATAAAATTGTTTTAATATTTTTATACAATTTTTTTATGAGGACTTAATGCAGTGATGATTTAAAGTTGTCAAAAGGAAATGAGGCCAGCAGTTCAAAATTGAGTTTTTACTAACCTGATAATAATCGTGAGAGGTTATTTCATTTCTAGAAGGAAAAGGCATTTTTCTTAAACTTAACATTAACAACTTTTTCACTCTCATCCGAGAGAACTGAAATCGCAGTTAATGAAAAAGATGTTCATTTTACTCTCCCCTGCTGTAGGTACGTACTACCTGCGCCAGTGCGATTGTCCCAAAACACTGTACAAGCCATTTTTTTCAAAATAAGTTTTACTGCATTTTTCTGGCTGAGGAAGAGAAGAGCAGTAGACTGGACACAGTAGAATTAAGAACCCAGACAACAAGATAAGCCTTGGACATTTATGAATGGAATTGGAAAATGTATGATGCGTAAGGGAATGAAAAAAAAGTCGAGGATGCTCGAGGAGACATGACACAATCAAGGGAACCTCTACTTCTGTCGGGTCTGGAACTCATTTTATTAGTAAAATAATAAAACAGTATTTGTCTTCAAATCAATTTGTATTTTATACTTATGGTGGACTGTAATCAACTGTTTTAAAAGTGGTACATAATACACACAATCCCAAGTGCGTGTGTTGTATAGGTAATGCAGGTAAGTATTGTAGGTAGGTACTGTAGGGAGGTACTGTAGGTAGGTACTGTAGGTAGGTACTGTAAGTAGGTACTGTAAGTAGGTACTGTAAGTAGGTACTGTAGGTGAGTACCGTATTTAGGTACTGTTCATAGATTCTGTCGGTAGGTACTGTAGGTAGGTGCTGTAGGTAGGTTCTCTGGGTAGGTACTGTAGATAGGTAATGTAGGTAGGTAGTGTAGGTGGGAACTATAGGTAGGTAATAGGTAGGTTCTGATACTGAAACTATGTTTCTTTTCATATTTAATTAGTGGAACGGTAAAATACCCGCAATGTGCATCAAACTAAGTGTATCGCACTACGCAACTCGAGTGGCTCAGTGATACATAATTGGTACATTGGACTTTGGAAGGAATCTGACCTTCCTTATTCGTTAGCTGCACATCTTATATTAGTGAGAACCGAACTTATGGGCATTAAGGGATCACTCGGTAATCACTGCACAAGTTTCTGGAAGAGACTGACTGGTACACTTGTTGCAAGATATAGAATAAAGAATAACACAAGAAGCGCCTTGTGTGCATGCTTCATGATCCAAATATAAGCCGAATTTAGGACTATTTTTCCAAAACAGTGTTTCACCGTGATTACGAAATTCAAATGCGATGGCGATATACAATTTCAGGCAAGTGTAAGAGAAACAGACTGCGTGTTAAATGGTCTAAAACCAAAAGGTACTCGGTCAGTGACACATTAATTTCGATTCAAATTTATATGGAATGTACGTCTAGTTTTCTTTTTTATTCTATGTAGCAAGGTCAGCTATATAATATAGGTACGCACCCCAGCATTGTGAGAAAGGACAGGTGACAATGAACTTGTTGCTGATTGTGGGAGTGGGAACGTAGGTAAAAAAGTAGGTAGCATAATTATTTTATTATAATAATAATTTTGTGTGATATGTGCATTTCTTTTGTTTAAATTTTTGACAGATCTATTTCTGAATCACTAATGATTTTTAATGTTTCTTACGCTGTTACATCGTATGAAAATTTTTGAATTTTTTTGACAGGTTTGGGCCTGAGGCAAATATTATTTACATACTTTCAGCCGAAATTATACTGTTCATTAATTTATTCTAGTTTATATTAGTTATCAGGGGGTGGGGGAGGAGTTCAAGGCCCCCCGCCCCTCCCCCAAAAATTATAAATATATATTTATAATTTTTTACTTTGTAGAAGATTTTTCAAGAAGTAGCATAGCATTTTATGTGTGCGTATTTTTGTTTATATTAGCTCCACACAGGAGGCCCAGAGAAGAATAATTTTCCTCTGGACATATGTTACCTTTGGGGATGCTATGTGGAGGATTTTTTAAAGAAAAGGAAGGAAAGGAAGATCTTGGAAGGAAAAAATATTAGGGGTATGTAGGAATCTCTGGGGGTCAGTGTGTCCAGGAGTGACGGATGTTTGAATTCTTCCCTCCCACAATAAATAGGTCGAGAGAGCGCTGTTGGAGAGGTAAAAATATTTCTATCAACCAGTCTCTTCAAATCCAGCCCGCCATACAGCTGGTGGGCAGACGCATCCGCTACCAAGACCCCAACAATCCTCACCCCTTAAACCCGGGCACCCCTGCCAAGTCACCAAACGCAGTGAACCACTTGGGGTGACCTATAGGGGGTCTGTGCCTTTCGAACAATTTTATTCTGTGCTAATGATTTTCACCAGTTAATGTATTTGAAAAAGTCAAATTTGTTTGAAAAACGTGCACAAAGTGATATATAGAGACTGATTGAAAAAGGTGATTTAAATAATGTGTGTGGTAATATGGCGGTAGGGACTCTTGTGCGGTATTTAAAAAAACCGCGAACTATTCAGATCCATAATTATGTATCCTAACTTATTGAAATTGGCTTGTTCACATGTACGCAAGACATCTGTAAAACCTGTGTTTTATTTAAATTGGCTTGTTCACATGTACGCAAGACATCTGTAAAACCTGTGTTTTATTTAAATTGGCTTGTTCACATGTACGCAAGACATCTGTAAAACCTTTGTTTTATGTTTATTGCTTTTATTGAATTATAAATTATAATTATGAATAGAATATTTTCATTATTTTAATTCGGCCACCCTCAACACAAAATCCTGGGTGAGCTACACATCAAGCGAAGATTAAAATTGTATTAGTAATATTCCTATATATATAAGATTGTTTTTTAAATTAGGGCATATTTCCAAATGAAGATACTATGCAGTAAAGGGGTAAGTAGGCGAACGGTAATTTAAAATTTTGTTCTGGAACATTCCACCACCACGCGACGACGCTGCATCGACGAGGAATATGGTCCCGCAGTTGCCGTTCAACCGGTACAGCGATCCAAAATATTTTCTTACCATTTTATCTTATATTGTGATAAAATATCGAGAATGAACGTGATGTTGATACGTATAAAGTTTGTTTTACTATAATGACTATCGTATATAATGTTGATCGGAGAGCAACAAATTTCTTAAAATTAGGAATGAGACAAATAGGCGAATTCCGTTTGGGGCGGTTTGGCGAATTCGTCTACCTGCCCCGACGGCATGGAAATTGACGTTTATGCGTGTCATTTCTAATGTATGATTATTTTATTCACAATAAAAGCTTTCGCCAATTTCCCCAATGGTGTTCGCCAACCAACCCCGAGCAAGGGGTATATGGGCGAATATGAAATACTTTCCAAAAAAATTCTAGAAATAAAACAAGGAGAGTTTTATCTTTCATTGGTATCAAAACTTGTTTCTAAATACACAATCTTTCTAACTGACACCAAACATTAAGTTTTGATTATTTTGTTTAGCTTTTATTCAAAGAAATACAAAAAGTTCACCTACCGGCCCCGGTCTCCCCCACACTAGCGTGGAGAGAAATGACCGAACTTTGTATTACGGAAATTGGGAATATATCTATATAAAAAGTTGTGGTTTTGCTTCACTAGTTGCGGTGTAAAATTACGAAACCGTGAAATAAAATATCTTTTCTTTGCGGAAGGTAAGATTTTGTTTTTTTTTTTGAAAAATCGCATATTAAAAGTATAATATATAATTTTTCTCATACGAAAATATTAATTAAAAGTATATAGGTATGTAATAAATAATTATGTCTGCGGAAAAGGAGATTAGTGAGACAGAGCAGATGAAAAATACTAATAGTCACATGATTTATTAAGATTTCTGTTTAACTATTTATTTATTTATTTACATTCTCTATAAAACGGTTATGCACCAATATAGAGAAGAAAATATCTACGAGAGTTTCCCGGTGTGGGTTTTTTTCTAACCAATCTACAGTTTTATTCCGAGAATGGTGAAATTTTGCACACTTAACCTACAAAACAGTAGGAAGGCTTATGTCTACACGAGATTTCGATAAACCCATAATTTTGAGAAAAATTACGGAGCGTTTTCACAGAGAGATCTACCCTGAACGGTTTTTAAAATTATTTTTCTCCCATGGAAGTATCTACAAAATGACTAATTCAGATTTTCAAAAACCAATATATTTACCTGCTTTATTTCTAATACAAAACGATCATATCTTTGTATCTACCTTTATAAAAAAAGAGAACTAACTAGGTAGGTATATAATGTAAATAAGCCTTTATTATCTTATTTCAATTTATCTGAGTAGGCCTCCGGTTATACAGGGTGTCCGAGGGTAAAGCGCAATAACTTCGGGGGGATTCTACATGATTTTAAAAGTAAAAAAGACAAATAACTTTTTCGTATTTTTTAAGTAAAAAAAGTTGAATTGTTTGTATAGGAAAATAAATATTCTTCTATGGAAAAATATTTTGGTATGGGAAAAAAAGTTATTTCTGATTCCCTAACAAAAATCTTGCCTAGGTAGTAATTATTAATTTTTTTTCTAAATATTTTTTATGTGTATGTAGGTACTTTGAAACTTAAAACAAATGTATTTTTTATTAAAACAGTAATTTTATTTCAAAACTTAAATGTATTGATATTTCGCTTTGTGATTACTTTTTTAATTACATAATAATAAGAGAAATCCTTCAGGGCCTTTGTCATCTTTGGGGATGCTGTGTGGAGGTTATTTTTGGGGAAAGGAATGAGAGGACGTTTTGGGAAGGAAAAAAGTATGAGGGGTGGGAAGGAATCTGGAGGTCAATGTACCTAGGTATGACAGACACGTGAGTCGTCGTTAATTGAACTAAACAGTTAGTTGAACTTGCATTGGATTTGCAAAAGGAATCAGTGCCCATAAATAAACTGAAAGTAAATAATAACATTGTATCCATAAATGATAATCCAACAGTCATTACTAACCACGTGAATAATTTTTTTTGTGATATAGGTCAAAATTTTGTGTGTAGTGCAAATAACACCAGTTAAGAATCTTTAGTAAAAAATTATAATCCAACACAATCTATGCAAAATGCCTCCTTTGAATTCAAACCAACGAATTGTAATGAAGTTTTATATGTGATTAATGAGCTGAAATCAGGTTTTTCGAGTGGAAATGACAGTATAAGTGCAATGGTCTACAAACAAAATGCTTCTGAACTAGTTATACCTATTACACACATTGTAAATGTTAGTTTTGAGAATGGCTTGTTCCCTAATCATTGCAAAAATTCCAAAGTTATTCCTTTATTTAAAGGAGGAGATAACAAAAATGTAAATAACTATCGACCTATCTCCTTGCTAAATACGTTATCAAAAATAATAGAGAAATTAGCTAAAATTAGGTTGATGTCTTATGTAAAAAGATATGAAATTCTCTCAGATAATCAATTTGGCTTCCGAGAGAACATGGGAACAAGTGATGCTGCATTAAAAATGATCACCACAGTCGTAGAAGCTCTTGATACTGGTAATAAAGCAATGGCCGTCTTTTTAGACTTGTCTAAGGCATTTGATACCGTATCCCACGGTTTACTCTTAAAAAAACTCAGTTCAATGGGTATTGTTAATAAATCTTTAGATTGGTTCAGAACATATCTTGAAAATAGAACACAGAGAGTAATAATTAATGATCACATTAGCTCAAATAAATCAATTGTATATGGTGTTCCTCAAGGTAGTGTTCTGGGTCCAATTCTATTTTTGTTATATATTAACGACCTCTGTAAACTGAAATTTTCTGGATCTTCAATTGTATTTGCAGATGACACTGTCTTGGTGTTTGCTGCTGACACATGGAATGAAACGTATGCTAAGTGCGAGGCAGGATTAATGGCAGTCAAAAATTGGCTTGATCAAAACTTGTTAACCTTAAACATGACCAAAACTAAATATATTACTTTTAGCATTTCCTCTGTAAATCAACCATCTTTGGAACGTTCATTAAAAATACATTGTTGTGTGCAGGAGTGTAACTGTCAATCTTTGGAAAGAGTAGACAACATCAAATACCTGGGTTTAATTATTGATAAAAATTTAAAATGGAACAATCACATTACTATATTAAGAAACAAAATAAGAAGGCTAGCCTACATTTTCAAAAATCTAAGAAACATATTGGACAAAGTTACATTAAAAACTGTATATTATGCTCTTGTTCAATCAATGCTTTCATATAATGTTGTCTGTTGGGGTTCTTGTAACAAGACTACCTTAGAGCCTTTGAATGTTGCGCAAAAATTAATTTTAAAAATAATGTATAAGAGAAATTTTATGTATCCATCAAAGTTATTATATAGTGAAAGCAAAATTATGACAATAAGGCAGTTGTACATAATACAGGCTCTCTGTAAATTTTTCAACAACACTATTACTGCTAAAAGATCTCAACAAGTGCGCAGCACTAGAATGGGTTCTTCTTTAATGTATCAGCCGGTGTATACCAGAACATCCTTCGGACAAAGGAGTTTTTCATATAAAGCTCCGTTGCTATATAATATGCTTGGAGAAAATATAAAAACTATAGGTACGTTAAATTCATTCAAGAAAATGGTCAAAATCTCCGTACTAGCTGAGAGTGATGATTTTGGATCACCCATGTTGTCGCTTATATCATAATTCCTTGTGGAAGCTCTGTTTCGATACAATCCTTATTTACTTACTGCGCATGTACTTATTTACTTATAAAATAACTTTTGGTTATATATTATTATGTTACTTATTATTATTATTATCTACTTAATTATCGTATTAATATTTACTTTAATTATTGTCCAGCTAAATTATTTACTTACTTACTTTTTATTATAATATTATCTACTTACCCATCGGTTATTATTTACTTATTTTTATTTAGTTATTTTTATTTTTTCTTATAATCTATTATTCATACTATCCATGTTGTAATTGTTAGTATGGTTACCCTATGCTTGTGTCTGATAAGCCAGCACAGGTACCTTGTACTTTAGTTAACAGAAGAATATTATTGTTGCCAACTTACTTACTAATGCTTCTTTTGTTGACATTTTGTTTTTATTTTTTCATACATTTGTTACTAAAATTTTGTTTATTTTTGTCTACCGGTCTCGAAACGTCCGTGTCATAAACTTTTCTTTTTTGGTGTAAATTTAATTTAAAGTTGTTATTATTTTAAATTTACATATATGTATTTTTTTTAAATGATATTATTGTAAAGCTGCACATCTTGATACAGGAATGCCCTAGTGAGATGTGCAGAGCATGCGTTGCCAGCAATAAAGAAGCTGGCAGATATATATTTTTTATAGAGTTTACAGGGAAGTAACATAAAAGTAGTCAGAAAAATAGACATATTTACGTACAAGCTGACGAGTACCCGGCGTTGATCGGTGTTATGAACAGGGCCGTTTTAAGCCCTGAAGCGGCCCATGGGCATACTGAGTTTGAGCCCCCTTTTTATTATTTATTATGGTTAAAAAAATTAACAAATATTTTTTTCTATTGTATCCCCAATTGGTGTAGATACCTATGTGGTGTGAGTGAAGGGTTTAAAATGTGAATTATTTCTTTAATACGTACGTACGGAATAAGCGTCTCTTGCGAAAAATGTTCTAGGTCAAACTGCAAACCAGTAATTTTTTTTTTTTTTTAAGTTTCTTTATTCAATAAAATTGTTAGTTACATGCATTGAGGAATTTTTCGACCACCATGCTAGGCACATGCCCGTGTTATGCTTCCGAACTTGCTTACTAAGTCCTTTATAACTGGCCGGGACCCCCACCCCGAGGTTGGGACCCTAGGCTTTAGCCCCTCGGGCTTAGGCGGAAGTCCGGCCTTGACCGAGACAATGCGTTATGTCTGTATCTGGAGCTTTATCAAGTGTTGGAAACGTGCTTGCGTAGAGGAGTATTCCCTACAGAATGGAAGAAAGGCGTGCTCCGGATTATACCAAAGGGGAACAACAAGCCGAGAACAGATATCGGAGCCTACAGACCCATCACTTTACTTCCAATCTTAGGTAAAATACTGGAAAAAATCATCAAACATAGGCTCCGTGTCACCCTGTCTTCGCCCTGCGACCGCCAATTTGGCTTCGTCCCCGGTAAGTCCACTGAGCACACAATTAAGTACGCGCTTGAATGGGTGAGGGTTTGTACCAAGAAGTATGTAATTGGAATATTTTTGGACATCTCGGGTGCCTTCGATCATGCGTGTTGGCCGATGATTTTAACTAAGTTGAAAAGTCGTAAATGCCCGCCTTTACTGTTCAATATTGTTAGTGATTATTTACGTAACAGAAAGGTTATTGTGATGTATGGTAATTTTTTCATCATACGCGACGTTAACATGGGCTGTCCACAAGGGTCAGTCCTCGGGCCTGACCTGTGGAACATACTTTTTGACGACTCCTCTAGGTTACCCTTGCCTGAAGGATGCATATCGGTCGACTACGCAGATAATAAGTTTCTTTTGGTCTCAGGGGACAGCAGAAAGGAAGTGGAGAGTAAAGCAGAAGAGGGTCTGCGTGAAATTCTTGAATGAATTCTTCGCTCCCCATAAACGGCTGTTCACGCTCATTTTTGTGTTTATATTATATCTTTGTTCACTTAAATTCCGCTTTTTTGTGCCTGTCGGAATCACCTATGTGATTACCAACCTTATTATTATTTTTATTAGGTACTTATTATGTATATTATTTCAAATATGGAATGTATTGCATTGCACTACCCCTGCATACATTCTGGAATAAATTATTATTATTATTATTATAAGACCGTGGGGCTCTCGATGAAGGGTATGCTCAGTCGTGCCAGAAACCCTTCCATCAGAATGGGAGGCTCCACTATTAGTTTCGTTGAAAGCACCAGGTATTTAGGCGTCACTTTAGATAGATCTTCTTCGTTCCTAGCGCACGTCAAGAGCTTTTCTAGCAGGGCCCAGGCCCTATTCTTGAAATTGAGAAGGCTCTCAACGGCTGAGTGGGGATTGCGGACTCCGGCACTTCGCCTCATATATAGGGGTGTTTACGTGACGCATGTCTCGTATGCCGCTTTTGTGTGGGAGCACCGGCTGGATAATACATTAATCCACTTGGCCCTCAAGCGGGGCCAACGGACTCCGCTGTTGGCGCTTTCGGGCGCATATAGGACTGCGGCTAATGATGCATTACCGGTTCTGGCTGGTACACTGCCGATTGACTTGGAAATTAGGGAAGTTTTGACAAAAAAGGCATTGATTGACAAGAGGTAGGGCCGCTGTCCACCTGGGAGTCGAACTGACACCCGGTGGAGCGGTGTCCCTTCCTGGCTTACTGAAAGCCATGCGAGATAGAAAGCTGAGTGTATGGCAAGAGCGATGGGATAGGTCGACGAAGGGTAGATTGACTTTCTCTTTCTTCCCTTCAGTTAAAAGCAGAATGAAAGGGGCACACATAAAACTGGATCACTATATGACGCAATTGGTGTCCGGTCATGGGGAGCTCAGGGGGCGGCTACATAGTCTTGCCTTGTCTCCTCATCCGAACTGTTCATGTGGTGACACTAACCAGACAGCCGAGCACATTCTGTGGCACTGCGAGTTGATGAAGGATGCTCGAGAGGAAATGTTGGATGGCTTGAGAGGGATTACAAGACCGGCATGAAATGCCGATCTCGTGTTGAACAGAGAGAATTTTTAATGCTTCAAAAAGTTTGTAAAGTCCTGGGTAGAGAGATGGCCTGTGCTTAGAGTTGCTGATTTAGATTAAAATCATCTTTGTTTCAGGTGCCAAGCGTATTGTTCCTGTCACTCCACGGTTACTCCTCAATAACAACTTTAATATTGTTTATGCGCGATTGCTTTATGTTTTATTTTTATTTTTATATACTTATTGGTTTTACTTTCTTTGTCTTATGGCATGATCGAAATGCATTTATTATTTTATTTGTTTATTTTATTATTTTTTATTAATTAATTGTGTATATTGGATTTTTACACCGTTTTTGCCCGTTCTTTACACTGTTTATTTATGCACATTCTTCCATACTTTTGAATTTGGGCCTTATTTATTAGGAACGCGCTGATAATGATAATACTGTTTCTTTTTGCGTTTTTATCTCTTACTATGATAATCTTTTTTTCTATTATGAACGGTCAATTTGTTGTTGATCACAACTTATTTTCTACGTTTGTTATTTGCATTTTTATTTGTTACTAACAAACTGGTTTATGATTAGGTTGTCGAACTGAACTCTATCGTACTGTGTTGTTCATTTCCCCACCATGGGAGCGGATAGACCCTGTTCCTGCATCCAGTAAGGTGACATTAATCCGGTGCGGCTGTCCCACGAACCACGGGTTCCTCCCCCGGCATCATGAGCGGGCCTGGGGAATGTTTGCGCGAGCCCGATCCCCTTCCGTCCTGCCTCCAGTGACCTGAGGCTCACTTCATTCCCTAAGGTTTTTGGGAGTATCTCCCCCCCCATTTCATCCTTCGAGGGTACTCTCGGAAAACTGGCTAAGTGACGCGGGTGCTTGGGATCGTTGTGGCCAGGCCGCTTGCCACGCTCATTCTTGCCGGGACTGCCCCGTGATAGTGGGGTAAACTGCCCTCGATACGCGGCTTGTATATTTTTATGTTTCAATCATACTTCCACTTGTAAATATTGTTCTCCTTATTTATTATTTAATTTTAGATGCCAAACCACCAGGCGAACACATTTCAGATGTGTTCTTATTTTGTGTTACTATTAATGTAAGTATGCATACATTATTTCGTACTAACAATCATGCATGCAGGGACATTGGAGAGTATAGAATCGAGAAGACTGCAGCAAACCATGAATGTGTTCACGAATATCCCTGAAGATTTAAAATAATGAAAAAGTAATTTAAAGTAGCAGGGAATACCCACTGGATCCCAAGGGATACCCCTTTCCACCAAGGTCCTACCGCTAGCATCACAACATCTCGGTATAATGAATTTACCACCCAACAATTATGTACAACATCAACTATGTTAAATGCTGCTTCAATATGTCCTGAATTTTGTTACGCTCTTACTATTTTATACATCACGAAAAGCCCTTAAAGCACTTCGAGGACCAAAGGGTTAGGATTACCCCCTTCTTATTGCCCTCCCAGAGGCCGTAAAGGTCCGGGGGCCTTTAATGCCACCCTAAAGTCCTCGAGGACGATAGCGCAGTGGGTTTGATCTTGGTTGCCATTTTCCAGTTGGTTTAACATTTCGTTTAGCTGCATCTTTCTGAAAACAAACTTTTTGGAAATTATTTTGTGTGTTTTTCTGGTACTTACCAAAGGATTAAAATTCTGCTTCAAGAATGGGAAAAAGGGGTGGGGTGGTTCTTAAATAAGAGGAAATTTACTGTCATCATCTGATTTTGAAAAACTCTGTGTGAAGCCTGAAAAACTCTGGGTGAAGCCTGAGAAACTCTGTATGAAGCCTAGGAAACTCTGTGTGAAGCTTGGGAAAGTCTGTGTGAAGCCTGAGAAGATCTGTGTGAAGCCTGGGAAACACTGTGTGAAGCCTGGAAAGCTCTGCGTGAAGCCTGGGAAAGTCTGTGTGAAGCCTAGGAAGATCTGTGTGAAGCCTGGGAAACTCTGTGTGAAGCCTGGGAAACTCTGTGTGAAGCCTGGGAAACTCTCGCATGTTCTAGAAGTAAAACATTTAACTTTTTACTAGAAATTTAGGCAGCTATATTCACTCTTTACAGGGTCCACGTTAAGATAAAATATGTAATTTTTTATTGGGTTTACTGTTAGAAATATGATTTACCTCTATATAATATTTACCATTTGTACTTTATATTTTATTTATACGATAAAGTTTTTGAAATTCGAATTTGCATCCAAACGTCAACCGTAAAATAGGCAAATTCTCGAAAAAGCTTTTACGTTGTGGCTTGTCATAAACTTGTTTTAAACAACGTTATTTTAATAATTAAATATACACTTAATCATAAGTGAAGAAGGCGTCTACAAAAATATTCGTATTGGACGGACCTACGGAAGAATTTGCCCTGCCAGGCCTGGAATATTGATCTTTCCGCGGGGTTTATTATAATTAATTCTGATTGTATTACTAAATGAACACCTTCGTAAGTTACTAATACATCGTCTAGAAAAATCAAATCTGGTGCTCACTACTAATTTTAGAATAGAAAAACCTTTTACACATTTTTCAAAATATTTTAATGGTTAGGTACTATTTTTTAAATCTTAAATGTTAACTTACATCCGTGAGTATCGGTTTAAAAAAAAAGTATTATTACTACGAATTAGTTAAAATGTAAGCCTCGAGCAAACCCCCATTATTATGAGACGTGTGTCGCCTTAACACATTGCTCTACCGATTTCAGAAGTGTTTTTCCTTCATAAATATAATATATTGAAACTGCTTTAATGAATTATATTAGTTTTAACATTCTCTTTCTAAAACTACTGGATCAATGTATTCAAATAAAGTCGTTTAAAACGAATTTATGTGATTAAATTGTATTAACATAAACAATAGTTATTTTTTATTCACCACTACATAAGCAAGGGTCTGTTTAAAATAATCTAAAAATCTTTTTTAAACCTACGAGGAACTTATTTTCCTACAATATTTGAAGGCCTCTCCTGTCTTAGCATTCCTGGCAGTCTAGAGCGGTGGTGATGGGTGGTGGTTGTTAGGAAGTGTTTGTGTTGTTGGGGAGCAGCGTTAAGTCCCTAATGGTTTAATCAGGCGGTTAATGGTATCCACTCACCCCACCTCCCGCCCACCCACCACCCCGTCTGATGTCACCGGGGAAACTATTCACTACCTACTGTCTTACGTACGGAAATAAATCCCTTCAGTTATTATTGTACGGGGTGACTTTGATATGCTTTTAGTGTGTGAATTCTGCGAAATTTCTGTGTGGCTCGTTTTATTAAAATGGATTAAATGCTCGGTGCAATGCAAAACTGAATGCCCCGGATCCGCAATATTAAATTGCGGAACGGTGACATTTCGGGAGGTACGGGTACCGCCGCCCTGGAAACCATTTATTGAAAAACAAACCTCCATATTTCACCCTTAGTAGTTTGCTACTTTTGGTGACTTAGTAGACTTGGTTCATGGGGTGAGATTTTTCAAGGTCTTGGCGGCAAATGCGTCTGCTTACCTACTGCCTGGCGGGCCGGATCGGGAGACACTGGTTGAGAGACATCAAAAATTCTATCTATACTATCATCGCAGTGGGAGGAAAGGATACATATGACCGTTATTCCTGGACACACAGACCTCCAGATTCTTAGTTTCCTTCGCAGAACTTCCTTAAAAAGACTCTCTACACAGCATCCCCAAAGGTGACATAGGCCATTAATTTCCTCAGGGTCTCCTGTGTGGACTGTGGAGCTAATGTAAAAAAAAATTATATGTTCATGTAATTTTTCTTCGTACATTTTTTCTCTCATACTATAATTTCGGACATGAAGTGCTTAATATTCTGAAATAAAAAATATATTGTCATTATTTTCAGAACATAATTAATTTTTGCCGTCGTTCTTACGAAAGTTAGTGTTGTAATGGTCAGCATAGTTGCCTTCCTAGCAGTTGATAAGCACTTGATATTTATTTATTGTAGCTAGAGGGACTATGGCATTCTCAATTTAGGGGGGTTTGGGTACCGTCGCCCCGGGAACCATTTATTGAATAACCAACCATCTGCCATAGGTCACCCCAGGTGGTTCGTTGCGTTTGGTGATTTAGCTGGGGTGCCCGGGTTCATGGGGTGAGGTGTGTTCGGGATGCGCGTGCCCACTGCTGATGCTGATTTGGGGAAACCCTTCCACTCTCCAACTGGTATCTCGACCGCAGGGGGAGGGATATATTTATATGTCCATCACTCCTGGTCACTCTGATCCCTAGATTCCCACCCAACCCTCATGCCTTTTACCTTCCCGGAACTCCTTCCTTTCCTTAAAAAATACCCACTACACAGCATCCCAAAAGATGGCATAGGCCCTGAGGGAAATCATTTTCCTCAGGTCCTCTTGTGTGGGGTTAATAGATCTGTTGTCTAATTCTTAAAAAAAAATTTGCGATAATCACCTAAGAAATTGAATATAAAGCGTTTTTCAAAGTAACCCCCTTTGCAAAATTTCTGTCACCTTTTCGCAAATTATTATTATCTTGTGAGAATATCGGGACGGCACCTGATTAGGGCTGTGTATAGATTTCCAAACAGGGCCCGGGTCTAGGGGTCACTTCAACCTGCGGTATATTGTTAACAATACCATTCCGTGGCTACGCACCACCGTAATGCCGAGGAAGTACAAAGGCATGGATGTTTCTATCATTGGAAGATTTTAAATAACCAACTGCTGAAAAAGTCACCATCTGCCAAAACACTTTTTCTTGAAAAAGTAAAGAATCAATTTAATTTGGGAGGAAGGTATTTACAACATCTCTACCATAGGTCACCGCAAGAACCAAATGTTCACCATGTTTGGTGAGTTAACATGGGTTTATGAGTTTATGGGGTGATGTTTGTCCAGGTCTTGGCAGCGGATGCGTTTGCCAACCAACTGTGTAGCGGGCTGAATCGGGAGATGGGTTGATGAAGACCCCACGGCCTCTCTAGCCGCAATCTCTTGACCCAACGCCTTGCACCGCACTGGAAGGGATGTACTCATAAGTTTGTCACTCCTGGACACATTGCCCCCAGATTCGGACCCACCATCTTACCTTATTCGTTCTCAGAACTTCCTCTCATTCCTTCCCTTAAAACGACCATACACACACCATCCAAAATATGTGGAGTTAATGGTAAAAATTCTTAGAAGGGCGCTTTTGTGCAAGTGATGGAGATAATCTAATAATATTGACGGCCGGCATAGTCCAGTGGTAACGCATTGCACTGCCATTCCGAAGGTCGCGGGTTCGAACCCGGCGTGCGCAAATAAATTTTATTTGATTAATTTGTGTTATTTCACAATTAATTAATTAAAATAATATATAGTATATTTGCGGCACGTTCCAGAGTGGAAGATACTACCAGTATCGCCCTGGTGTAAGACCACCATTCAGAATTGAAACGTTGCTCCAAATGGCTTTAGCCGTGTTTAGTGACTAGATCTGAATAGCCAGGTACTTCCCCACCTTCCTCTTTCCCTTCCCCACTTACCTTCAGCCTCACAACATCCCCCAATTGGGGATGCCATAGTCTCACTGGCTCCAGACGGGAGCAGTTGGGACTCTTGTGAGGTATTCACTATAAAAAAAAAAAAAAAAAAAATCTCAGTATCGCCCTTGTGAAAGACAAACATCAACCATTGAAACTTCGCGTTGCTTGAAATAGCTTTAGATGTGTTTGGCGACTATGTTTAAATACTCAAGTACTTCCTAAAATTCCTATCTTATTCCCTTCCCTACTACTTTCAGCCTCACAAAATACCCATAAGGGAATGCCATGATAGTTCCACTGTCTCTACAATTTTTTTAATAAAAAAAACACACTTTTGCAAGAAAGGACACAAAATCTACTTTAAATATCTTACGTCTACAACGTTTATTTTTCTTGGTGCGAAAATAAAGATTTTAGCAATAAATGTAAATCTATCGAAGGCATCCATCATATTTCATGTACCATTGTTAAGACTCTCCTATCTCACTACCTTTCTAGTTCTTGAGGATAGGAGAGTGGACTTTTCGAGTGGAAAATTATCCTGGAACCTTTGATCTCGGTATTTAAGACGAATCGCATTACTCCTGTATATTTAGGAGGGAAATTCATCGAGGTATCTAGGCAGCAACCCGTTGTGCCTAGAACCTCCGACACACGGGTCGGTTTTGTCGCTGTTAGGTTGCCGCGGCGAGTGATGTCCACAGTATTCTTGTAACCGCTAGTAGACAGTCACACAGAGCTACTGGAACTTAGAGTAAGTAGCACTGAGTGAAATGTTTATCAGTGTATACTGATAACAACTTTAGAAAGCGACTAGCGTTTAGTGACTAGCAATTTGAGATGTCAGATGAGGCGATAATAGCGTTGCGTGGAGGCGACTGAAGGGCCACATGACCGATGACTAGATCACTCGATTGTAAATTTTGCACGTTTCTGGAAGCGAGAATTATTCATTTGTGTTTTTACGATACAAGTCACAAACACAGATTAAATGTTTTTTTTAAATAACAAAATAATCTTAAACAATATTAACTTTCTAATATGATTTAAATTATATTTAATTTACAACGGGGCTAGCAAAATTTTAACAAATAACTGTTTTAAAAAAATATTGGGAAATGCTTTTACATAATTGTCACCTAAGCTATGAATGCATGGTACATGAGAGTTTATAAGCTAATTGATATTGACATTAGTCACTTTATAAGGAAGTGGAATGAAATCAGTAATGCAGGGCTGTTGACAAATGAATAATTAATAAAAAAGAAACACGACATCAGAAACTGTAGGACGTCTTTTAAATTGGACATATTCTAATCGGGTCGCCGCCACGTTTAATAGCTGCTAGTTGAGTCACGCGCAGCGACTACCTCATACCGGGTAGTGTTGTCGTTACTATTCAAGTAGCAGCGGCAAATTTTACCGCGTGTGACCGAGGCTTAACAGCCATGTAATATTTTACAAGAGACTGTCCCTAACCTCTGCCTTTATCCACCGCCCTAATATAACTCGGTAAATATGACCCTTGTTAATTGATTGAAGCCTCGTTACACGTTGATTAACAAAACAAAGACTTCCAACTTACTTTCGGCTTAAGGCATGGTATGATGTTATTGAAGAACTTGAGATGACCAAAAAATTGTGTTTCTCAAAAGAAGATTGATTATGATAATGTGATAAACTTTTATCAAATAATCTGCTTTAGTTTGTTGAATACTAGAAAAAACAAGAGAGTTAACAACATTCTTTATTTACCTAATAGTCAATCGCTGCTCTGCGTGAGTTTTTACACTCTATAAGACTTATTTTATCATTCAAACAATATTCCAAAGCAGCACTTGGTGGAAATGACGCTGGAAACTTTTAAAGAAAAGGGATTAACAATAAAACTCTGCATATATGTTACTATGGATTGAAAAATTTTGAAAGATTAGGTTCGTTAGATTAGATAGGTTCACTTTCATGAGGGCTAGAATACATTAAAAAAACCTATGAAATTGCATGAATCATGTATCTCATCAAAATAATATTAAGAAATCATAACATTACTGATGTAAATATATCCAAGAAATCATAATATTACTATTGTAAATATATCCAAGAAATCAAAATTATAACAATTATTTTACAAGCAATAATTATTCGCCTGAAACACTCATCCACATTGAAAAATCTCCTGATAAGAGATACATGACGCCAACGGGACCGTTGGCGTCATGTATCTCTTATCAGGAGATTTTTCAATGTGGATGAGTGTTTCAGGCGAATAATTATTGCTTGTAAAATAATTGTTACCCTTTGTGCTATGCATAAAAAATCTTGTCTTAAACGTTAGTTTACCAAAATAATAATAATTAATCAAAATTATTACTGATGAAAATATATCCAAGAAATTATAATATTATTGATGTAAATATATCCGATAAATAGTAATAATACTGATGTTAATATATACAAGAAATCGTAATAATACTAATGTAAATATATCCAAGAAATCATAATACTACTGATGAAAATATATCCAAGAAATCATAATATTACTGATGTAAGTATATACAAGAAATCATAATATTACTTATGAAAATATGTGCAATCTGATGTACAATGTATTATTACGCTATTGTCTGGACGGTTTCGGCCCTCTGATTGGTCGAATTCAAATCGTATGTTTCGGGTAAATTCCGCATAGTCTTCGTGCAAATAAAATAAATCGGTGGTCTGCAGGCAAAAAACGAACACTCTGTCCCTCAATTTTAACCGACCGTAAGGTTCATTTCGGTTTGCACGCTACCGGATTCATAAAGGTTCGCCAGCAAAAAATAAACAAGTTTTAACAACTTTCGTGCCAAAAACATATTTAAAATTTTTTGCCATCATCGTGCGGTTAGAAAATGTACTATTTTTTGGATCGCCTCATGTAATACGAGATTTCTTCAAAAACATCGTTTCTGTTCATATAATCTTTAGAAAGTTAATAATCCATTGGATTAATTATATACCAATAAAAATTATCTACAATTACGTGTTAAATATATGACGTTTGTAAAGAATTACGCATTCTGAGGATCCTTGAAAATGGTCCAGTCAATCCTTCCCCGGCCGATACGCAAGGAGCTGGAGTAGTTTCCCTGTTGGCCGACAGAGCCCACCTCTGGCGGTATAAGAGCGAATAATAGTGTTTCATTTGAAAGAATCCATAACAAATATGTAGAATTTCATTTCTTCAAACAATTTTAATTCTTTACATACAACTACCGTTTATAATACACATTTAAAAAAAAACTAAATTTCATTCAACTTAACGACAATAAACAACAACTTTTTGCATTTACGATTTTGAAAAATATTGAAATTTAATATTATTTACCTAAATAATAATTTACGTGAAAATTTGCAACCGACGCACTATTTTGACAGAACACCGATATGTTCGCGCATAATTCGCGTTTATTTGTAGGCAGTATAGGCACTGCCAATCTAACAAATGAGAGAGAGAGCTAAGGTGTCAAGGCCATATACCATGAAATGTATTTACAAATATGTTAATGCGAATACGAATACAAGTTTAAAATTTAAAACATTCCTCGTTTGAATTTCAATTTCACCCCTCCCTTGTTCATAAATTCCATGAAAGATCCCGCTGCATTTCAGCGCAGCGTTCCGACCATTATTCCGCTTTTTTTTGTTAACATCAACAACTTTGTAAATATTTTTACATGTACTTACACTTGTTACTTAAAAATCTAAAATTTTATTCTAAAACGGGAAACGATATTTTCAGGATGTGTATATGTGTATTTTTTTATATTATTTTAGTACCACAGAAGAGTCCCAACTGCCCATTGTTAGTCCATGACAATGCATTCTAACTATCATTGTTGGCGTTCATGCAAACACTCCCGGACACATACCTACGAATTTCTCTGAAATTGGATGACGTGACAGCTGCCGTTAATATACGAGATAAATGTCAGTCCTTCCCAATCACGCTTTTTCGCAGTTGTTAATACGGTTAACTCCAGTTCCTGTGGATGTATGTTAAATCCTCAGTCAAATCGTTTTTTTTATTTGTGTATGCTTTTTAAGACATTTATAATTTAAAGTTTAAATAAAATTAATAACCGTGTACACAAAACTATTTAATCAAAAAGGAACTACATGTTTAAAAACCAATGGTTTGTTCGTTTTGTACTAAGTTGAATAAATAGTTGTGTATACAAAGTTATTTATTTAATTTAAATTGAAATGATGCCACAAGGTGATGTAATTATTGAAAAAGACATTTTAATAGTTAAATTTGCTAAAAACACCTTTTCATAGTTGTTTTGAACAAAATTGGTGTTTTAAAATAAAATTATGTTTGATTTTTTAATGCATAATTTCATTATATTTGAACATTGGAAAAATAATTATTTTGAGCTTGTACCGAATCAATACCGATACATAATAATATTTTAAATACGTACCTATTTTAATGATAAATATTTTTTCGTTTTATTTCTTTCGTTTCAATTAATTTCTCTAAATTCATTTATTTTATTTTTTCTTCTCATTACCTTTAGGATAATTAAAATAAAATTAGATTATTGGCCCCTCGGAACAGGCTCAGCCTAGTGAATAGTTTAATAATAGCTTTATAACAAAAAATATTTATACTTTCTATGTGTAGGCTTTCTTTCTTTTTTTTCTTTCTTTCTTTCTCGGCATATAATTTATAAAAAATATGAATAAAAATTGTAATACTAATTAAAAAACGGTAGCATAAAAGTTGTGATAATTTTAATTTGTTTAACACTAAAAAAATACTAAGCGAAATTATTTTTCTCGGGGCCTAAGTCATCTTTTGGGATGCCGAGTGGAGGGTCTTTTTTAAGGAAAGGAAGGAGATGAAGTTCAGGGAAGGAAAAAAGTATGAGGGTTGGGTAGGAATCTAGGGATCAGTGTGTCCAGGGGTGACGGACATATGAATATATCCATCCCACTGCGGCGCAAGGCGATGGGTCAAGAGACCAGTTGGAGAGGTCAAAGGGTCTCCCCAAACCAGCCTCTCCTGATCTGGCATGCCACGCAGCTGACGCATCCTGATCACACCTCACCCGATGTTTTTGATTTATTTATTTATTAATTATAACGCATGATAGCTGTTTCGCCTTCCCAATACATTTTAAACTGTGTTGAAACCACTGGCAAATAATATTGTGA
This sequence comes from Hesperophylax magnus, assembly GCA_026573805.1. Taxonomy (NCBI): domain Eukaryota; kingdom Metazoa; phylum Arthropoda; class Insecta; order Trichoptera; family Limnephilidae; genus Hesperophylax; species Hesperophylax magnus. The sequence goes on from JAIUSX010000018.1 coordinate 1,140,852, forward strand.
TAGTATTTAGGCTTGACACTTAAAACAAATTTCAACACGTTAAGATTTTAAAAAAGGATTTGTTAAGTATGCACCATTTCGAAACATAATATACGAGTATTAGTCACCTTAGATCATATGATCTGAGATAGTCGCTGATCATTGCCAATCAACCACCTTTCGAATAGCACATCAGTTCAAGATGATGCAAGCAGTGTGTAACATGCGATGATAGACATCTCTTGTTGAAGTGCCAAACTACTAAGTTAGATTTGGAATTAATCGAAGATTTCTAAGAGCGGGAACTTTTGAAATAATTACGATAAAGGTTCTTGCAAATTGCCTAAAATGTGGCCAAAAACACTCCAGTGGTTAGATCGTAACATTTTTACTTCACAATAAATCAGCAAGTCAGTTGAAAGAATATACGATTTCTGTAGGCTCTACAGATATTAAAAAAATAAATACATCTATTGAAAATAATGTATACAGTATTTGAAAATCTCTTTTCAAAAATGCATTGTCACAAACTCGCACTTGATACTTAATTTTGTTTCCCCCATAAACTTATAATCACGGAACAAAGCTTTGAATTCAAAAACGTTCCTCGTTCGAATTTCAATTTCATCTGTGTTCATAAAGTCCGGAGAGATCCTGCATTGCATTTGTGAGCAGCTTTCAAACGTAGATATAAACTTCTTACTTAATTGTTTCAATAGTTCAACAATAATTTATTTTACCATCGAATATGAAATGAAGAACTAGTGAATTTTTATGTTACCTTTTTTACTTATTTTTAACTTTAACAAAAAAAAATAGGCGATTGTTATTGACGTGCGATATAAATGTATACGAGTTTGTTACTGTTTATGATGAGTTTGTGATTTGCTTTACAAAGAAAGGATTTAAAATTGTTTTCATATTTTATTTAAGTTTTTAATATTTTTATGGTTAGTTAACTCAAACTTTTTATCAAGTTAATTGCTTCCCAGTGTGGGCTATATTTCCCACGAGTGAAGCTTGTGGTGCGATCACACGGAGAAAAATAAGTATTGGTAATGTTTTAAGAATCTCTTTAAATTATTGTTAATCCGGTTAAAAACGGGATTGCAGGCCGTTTCTTGATAATCTTTAAGTAAATTCGTAATAATTTCTTAACACGTGTGCATGCACCTGAGTTTGTCTAGAGTCTAGACAATATATGATGACAAAATGCGAAAATGATTTTTATGAACACGTGGACATCGTGGTACATTGGTATTTTACAAAAAGTATATCGGGAAACATATCAATTCATTTGTAAAGGGTCTGCAATCCCGTTTCTAACCGCATTATGAATAATTTGAAGAGACTCTTAATAAATAAGCAATATTTTTTAACATTACGATTTCTCCGTGTAAGTGTAGAAAGTGCTTTGGGCGCATATAGACATACTTATTGCACTAACTTTATCATTAACACATTGATGTATGCATATAAACTTCATTATTCAGTACATTGTTTGTTGAGATCTACGTGTGATGTAATTTAATGGTTTCCGTTTCATAAAATTCCAAAAGGTTGGGTTATAAAAAATTTATTTAAAAAAAAAATATTTTTTCGTGTCTTCATCAATATTCAATAATCAAAAGAGTTTACTTATTCACGAGTTGTGCAATGTAATTATTATTACGCGCAATTATTAGTCATTATTTAACACAACTAAAGCCAATTACAGTAATTTTCCGAAATAATGCAATGCTATGTAATATATTGAAAAAACTGGCCGGTCTTTGAACACTAGATTTAAATAACATTTTTTTAAATTATTTGGAATCTCACTTTCCGAACGATAAGAATCAGTAGTATAATTTATTGGTTTGTCATCTTGTGTGGCATCTCTTACGTAAATGTTAAAATAATGTTTTGGTGTATCTCACCTCAAGAAAATGACAAACGAATGCCTCCCCTGAAATTTTTATTTTTGTAGTGTTGATAAATATGGTGACCGGATAAATCATGAAAATGATAATTCATCACATCTTTAAAAAGTTATATAAAGTAATGGAAAGTGATAAAACAAAAACTTTATTAACTGGATTAAGTAGGTTAGGTTAGGTTTAAATTTGTTTTTTCATCGTTTCTAATGACTTTATATCACTTTTTAAAGGTGTGTTGAATTGTCACTGTGTTGAGTTATCATGGGACCGATAAATATATGCAAAACCCCTCAACGTTGTAGATTTAAGTAAGGATATTTAGTTTATGTAATTTTAAGATGTCTCCATAGGTGTCACTTGTGGAAGAGATAACATGTTGGCCATACCCGAATGGTTACGAGTACATCCAGGCGAGCATCGCAGTACGAATTCCCTCCCGCAATAGAATAACTTAGAACTTTCTATTGTACGGACCAGTTAGATATTCATTGCAAATATCTTACGACAATAAATTTAATCGCAATCTTAGACGAACCGAAGTAATTATTGAAAACTCCCGATCATCAAATTAAGAAGAGAATTAAAATACACCACAATTTTTTGACAAAACATTTCCAGCATGTAACTTGCAGAATTAATAATTTTATTAGAACACTTACTATAAATCATCATAGCCGTATTAACATTTGAAAGGTTCCTGTGGTTCTCTTTATTATTAAGTAGTTGCAGGGAAATGTTACAATTCTAAGAATCCTTTAGGTCTGAATACCAAACAAAACTCAACAGTTATAGAATTTGAAAATACAGATATTTTCAGTTAGAGTTCTCGTGGCTTTTCGCCCCGGAATTATATTTTAAATGCAGCGGCGGAATTAAACCATCCACGCGATATAAATATGTACTGTCCGCAGTTTCAGGCGTTCGGCACTTTGTACTCAGTTTTCGGCATTCAGTATTGAGAATTCGGTATTCGGTTTGCCGACCGACTGCATCTCATTAAGTAGAGGTTTTATGTGAAGCATATTGCATCTTTTATTTCGTATGATTAATTATTCTGTAACCATAATAATAAAATAATAAACAATCATAATTCACCGTCAGTGATAATCATATTAACTGCCAATCTGTAAACGATCAATTGGTCTCATAGAAACATCGAAAATTTGTATGGAATGTCTCCAGCAGCACTGGCGGCTTCCATAGTCGAGGAGTAAGGTTCTCAAGTATTTTTTTATTTGATTAAATTTAATTATTTCTCAATTTAACCATTAAAAATAATATAAGGTAAATTTGCCGCAAGTTCTATAGCGGAAGATACTCTCGGTATTATCTCAGTAAGACCACCAGTCAGAATTGAAACGTTGCCTGAAATGGCTTTAGACGTGTTTGCTTACCAAATCGGAAGAGCCTGGTAATTCCGCACCATCCTCTTCCCCATCTACTTTCTCTCCCCACTGCCTCCAGCCTCACAACATAGCCCAAATGTGGATGCCATAGTCTCACTGGCTTTTAAGATGGTTGGGAGTCGTTGGGACTCTTATACGGTATTCACTTTAAAAAGCACTTTGGTGTAAAGACTAAAGATATCTGAAACAATTTTTTATTGTCATATTTCATTGATTTTTTCCCATTCTGTTTTACGAATTTATTCCGAACAGTATAACATACGACATAAGATAGTGTAATAATATTAGTTTGACGATAAAAAAAAAAGTCAAATAGTAATAAGTAATACATTACATTCAAATTATGGCAAAAATAGGTCATCACGATAACAAAACTGCTTATGAATTACAGCTTCAGATTAACGTGAAAGTGGATTATAAAAAAAATAAACGAAACGAAATCAAAGTCAAAACCTGAAGGATTCCAACTTATTTTTTGATACATGCTGTTTTCCTACAAAAGAACATTTTAGAATTAATTGACTTTATCCTCTATTCTCTACAAAATATTTGTTGATGGATATTGTGCACTTTCTCTTATTCTTTAATTAAAAATTGTCAATATAACTTACTTTGTAATATTTTATTTGTTTAGGCTTATTATTATTATTTTTAAAGGCTGAAACTAAATCAGTGAAATATAGTTAGGATGCAAGCGAATTCTCCAATTATTTTTTTTTGCTGTCATTTTACTACTGTCTTTAGCTGTGTTTTCTCCAATAAAAAATAAATTAGTGTTTGCTGGAATTGGGTGATAGTATGTGTACGAATGAACAAGATATGGAAGGAGGTAAAACAGGATGATCAATCACTTACCACTGTATCTCTGCGTAGGAGCACACAACACAATCACAATATAGTAAGTTCCACCGCGATGCACCGAGGTAATTATCGCCACAACAAAGCCAATGTGTACATAAAACGATGTTATGCACTTTAAAGATTGTTTAATTTGATTTTTCATTATTTTTATTTCTTGCTAGAGCAACCCCGATGAGTTACAAAATTCATTGTAGACGAAAGGAACTTACAATACATGGGTGGGAGTTAATTGGCACAATTTTACATTGACATTTCTATATCAAAATTATAAGTTTCATATACAAAACAGTACAAAAACAGAAAGAGGGGGGTTAAGTAGCACAAACAAGAAATAACAAAAAAGGAAACAGAAAGAGATATACACATAAGCACAGAGACGTTTTTATGTCGCTTTTATATGTTTTAAAAAAAATATTCTTTTAAAGCCTTACTTTGAATTTTTGGAGTATGCTGGCTGTTTTTATACATATCTGGAAGAGAGTTATGGAGTGTTTAGGCAATACAGTTAAGAGATTTTATTCCATATTTCGTAGTGTCTGTTAGAGGAATGCGAATTTAATTGTTATTCCGAGTATTTTGGTGGTGGATGTCGTGAAGGTAAAGTAGCTTGTGTTAGTGCGGGTTGATTGTTGGTTAATTTGTAGGATTGTGCTCGTGATTTCATGTTTGGGAAGGACTGTGATTGGAAGGATACCGGAAATCGAATAGATGTCCTCGACATGTTTGTCCCATGGAAGACCTTGAACATTTCCAAGAGCTCGGGTTTGGACCACCTGCTTTGAGGCAAAGCCCCAGATACATGGGATACATGGGACACATGGGATAGGTATGAATGTACCGTGGCACAATACAGTGAAGTTAGTATATGAATGGGTAGTAATCCTTGAAGCCTATATAGTATACCAGTTATGAGGGTAATTTTCTCCTTCACATGATTTATGTGGAGATAGTCAACTTCCTTATTTTACTTTTCAACGAGATTATGTACATGACCAACATCTTCCTTATTCCTTATTCTGTTTTCAAAACAATTGCACTCGATTTTGCACTATTTGTTTTACCGTTGTTCCGAACTTCAAATACTTTTCCAGCGATGTGATGGTCAGGGAGAGATAGGAAATGAATAGTTGATATCTTGGTAGGAACTCCCTTGAGGTGATTTTGCACAGAAACGGCGCTATACAAGTCATCCAATTATTATTATTATTAACTGGCATATTAGGAATTAGAAGCATATTCTCATTTCAAAACCAAATACATACAAGGTAATACTATACAAGGTAATAGCTTCGCTTCAAGGAGTGTATGAATTTAACTTACATTATAAATTTTTTTTTTTATCAAAATACTTATTAATGTAAATAAGTGGGTTAATTTTAATGTTTACTTATTAATGTAAAAAATGGGTTCAAGTCCCGTTGGCGTCATGTATCTTTTATCAGGAGATTTTTCAATGTAGATGAGTGTTTCAGGCTAATAATTATTGCTTATAAAATAATTGTTACCCTTTGTGCTATGCATAAAAAATCTTGTGTTAAACATTAGTTTACCAAAAAAAAAAAATAATATTTGACAAGTTCTAGTTTCTTCACCAAAAATGTAGACAATTTGTCTCGACGCCATCTAGCGAGAGAGTTAGCACTTACAATGCCTTTCTCATATAAAATAAAGTTGGTTGTTTTAGGTGAAAAAAAAATGTAACAAGCAGTAATTATTGAATGAAACACTAGTATATATTGAATTATTTCGCGGATAAGAGATAAGCCGCCATAGCTCAGTGGTCAGAGCCGTCGACCGGAAATCGAAAGGACACGGGTTCAAGTCCCGTTGGCGTCATGTATCTTTTATCAGGAGATTTTTCAATGTGGATGAGTGTTTCAGGCTAATAATTATTGCTAATAAAATAATTGTAAATAATTTTACTATAATATTGTATTTCACAGCAGTCATAAGACTAGCATCCACGTGATATACATACGCGGTAGTTTATTACGTTATTATTAAGTATTTTTGTAAAAGAAAAATATTGGATACAATTTCTAAAAAAATAATACGGAGAAACTGTATTTTCATCTCACCCCCATCATTTTACAAAGACATCAAAGCCATATGGAAACAGCACAAAATATCTGGCGACCTTTTGCATACAATACCATCTTCGATTTCCCCACACAAACGGTCCGCGAGATGAAAAAAGAAGATGTGTTCTCGACAGACGTTAGTGTTATATTGCATTTTCAATATTTTCATCCCCCTGTAGAACAGTAGGCTTCACTAAGAATCGTTTTTTATTACGGACTATGATTTTCTTCATTTGTATTTACATGAAACATACGTAAAAATATATTTTAAAATTAAAATAACTTTTAAATTGACAGAATTAAGCATCATCGTGCCTCGTGCTAAACTGGGCCAGCACGTTTATCCTTACATGTGGGATACATAGCAGATCGTGGTGACGACCTTTGCGGTAGGTGTTTGGTACGAAAATTTTATAGTATTCCAGGTGCATTCTTTGCACTGTCAATATTGTGATGTGTTATTTCAAAGCTGTCACTGTAAGGTCCTCGTTCCTCCTACTCGTTACTGAACTGAAAACTTCGTAATTATTTAATAATTAATCAATCTTAATAAAACTTCATCCACCATAACACAGAGAAATCCGTTGCGTGGCAGGCGTAATAATGCAAAAAAAAAAATCAATCCGTTTAAAGTGTTTTTAATATAATAAATAAATGTTTATTAATATATGTATTTAAAAATAAGCATTTTTTTGCTTGACTGAAGATTGAACCTTCTTCCGAGGGACTTAAGTCAAAAACTCTACCAACATCGCTCACAACTGAGTAAAATACCGATTGGGTGGGACCGACATTTATTTCGTATATTAATTGTTGTAATGTCATCCCATTTCATAGAAATGTGTACATATCCGCGTGTATACACGTGATTGCCATCAAAAGTTGATAGAATGCATTGTCATCGACAACGAGTTTATCTGCCGAGTTTCAGCTCAATTGAATGTCTGGGATTGGGTTAATTTATTCCCAAAAACAAAAGTGGAATTCGAATAGATGCTTTTAAAAATAACTTAATACTGTGCCAAGTACAATAAAGTGGTACATCAGGGCAGATGTTTAATGATTATGGACATTGTAACGTTGTCCGAAACGTTGGCTAAAGAAGGAAGAAGCGTCACAAAGCTTATTACCCGAAAAAAATTACAATGTAACTAAAATACTGTATTAATGTTAAAATCTGATTGCACTCATTTTTAAAACTTTATATAATTTTTCAATTATTTTTCACAAACTCGCACTATTAAATTTGAAATTCGTAAAAAAATCTAGTTAAGTCAAACATAGTATTTTAAGTTTTTCTCGAAGCAGTCAATATTACTCGGCTCGCTATTTAAGGCCATTTGCTGATGAAACTATGTTTCAAGCACTGTGTCTATCAATCACCGTCTACTAAGAAACCCCGAAACTTTCCATAATCCTTTACAAACAACTTAATATTCTCCCGACATCTTGCGAAAATGTGTCGACTGTAATAGTGGTTAGATTCTGAACATATTTAGCGACGGCTCCCAAATTTTTAAAATTTTTACTTTTATTGAATATATTGTTATAACTTGACTTCACTTTATTTTCTATTGTTTCTGTTATTGTTGTTTTTGCTGTTTTACATAGGTACTTAGAGTTTTTTTAAATACTTACTATTGTACAGCGTCAATAATAATAATATTTTTATTATTTTTATAGCGCCGTTTTTGTTAAAAATTAAACGTTACAATTTATTACGAGTTCCTAGGCCCTTTCCAATTTTATTATTTACATATAGATACAGAAAAATTTACTCACCTGGCAGGTCAGTTCAGATAAATACACTTTTATTAAATAGTGTACCACTTTGTACGCAGAGGATACTATAATGATACATTTACACGTAATAAAAATTAAATTTCCTTTGTATACACATTCAACGGCACACGCATCAATGAAGTAAAATATATCAGGGACCTTGGGGTAATACTGGATGTTAAATTAAACTTTAGCCAACTCACTGATGAAATCATTAACAAAGCCAATAAAATGCTGGGATTTATAATTCGCATAGCAAAACCCTTCCACAACATAAATAATCTATGTTCCCTTTACACCTCATATATTCGCCCGCACCTGGAACACTGTACACCGATCTGGACTCCTTTATACCAAGCACATATTTAAAGAATTCAAAAAAAAATTTAAACACATAAATTATAAACTAAACTTTCACTTTACAAATAAATAATAATAACATTGGAAATTTGTAAAAGCCTTAATTGCGTGGTTAAATATATATATATATATATAGGATATTTATATATATACATATAATATAAATAAAAAAATTATTTGCTATTTACCCTTTATTAGTATTGATATTATAGTGGGAAAAGTAGAGAAATATTTAGGACTGGAGAAGTTTTACGAAATTACCGCTATTGGAAGGTTGGTGTTTAATTTTATGTCTCTTTTGTAATATTGAAACGTAATGCGGTATTTTGACAATATTTGTTCGTGGATGAGAAATTAGCCGAAGTATCTGAAATTATATTTGAAATTAAATCTTGAAAAAAATTGTTTTCATTTTTTAAATACTTTTTTTATTTACGAATGAAGCTTTCTTTTCTGTAAACTCTCTTATCCCCGCTAATGTTCCGGACAACCCGTGAAATATCAGGGGCATTATTTTGGGAAAGAGCTTACCTTATGGATATTTCATAACCTCGGCGTGTCGGCAGCTCCGATCCGTCCATAAGTAATACGGGTTTCGGTTCGAGTTCTGGCTACTGTGGTAGCTGGTGGCTGGTTCATGTATATCGGGCTGCTCTTTCATGGCGGGTTAACTGAGCTTTTAATAATATTACTTAGGGTCGCATTAACATGCTAAATATCATGGTTGTAGCTTATGTTTTAAATTGTTTGGAAATTTCATTGCACGCTTCTAGGACACGTTTTCCACAATGCAGGTTAATAAATAAAGATAAATAGTAATATTTTGGACACCTTTGTAATAAAGCGACCACATATTATGAAATAAAAACAAACAATTGTTTTAAGACAATGTTGGAAAAAATATTATATTTTAAAAAGTAACTACACACTATGGCCCTCTCTCTATATTATAATTATTAAGATATTAGGTTTGAAGCCCGACTGAACCCTGTCGTTTAACTTATGTTTCACCGGGTGTATAAAAGGGGGTTTCTCTTTTGAATTTAAAAACTAACATAAGATAAAAGATGGTAAAAGAAGTCGGGGACGTCCGAGGAAAACATGGCACGATCAAGTGAATCAGATATTTGAGTCGGGCCATGTTAAGAGTCATAATTATAGAAGAATATGTATGAATGTGAATGAGGCAAGGAGTGTGTGCCAAGGCCGAGTTGTTTGGCGGTGCGTCTTCTTTACTTACCCCTGCGGGGAAACGCTAAACGCATTATCTCTACTTTGGAATGAGACGAATTTGGAAGGAGTCGAATTAAAATCGAAAATGTAGTTTTTTAATAGTAAACATGAGAATTTCATAATACTACATGAAGTGAACGGTAGAAAAATGGGGATGTCCGAGGAAGAATTATTATGGTGAAATGAGATGTAAGTGATGAACGTAGAAAGAGATATAAGTGATGGACGTAGAAAGAGATGTAAGTTATGGACGTAGAAAGAGATATAAGTGATGGACGTAGAAAGAGATGTAAGTTATGGACGTAGAAAGAGATATAAGTGATGGACGTCGAAAGAGATGTAAGTGATGGACGTAGAAAGAGATGTAAGTGATGGACATAGAAAGAGATATAAGTGATGGACATAAAAAGAGATATAAGTGATGGAAGTAGGTACTAAGAGATAATATAAAAATGTACCCAGTTGTCAATCATTCTAGAATTCACAGCCTTAAACTTTACCACAAACATTTATAAGTTCCCGAGCAACGCCAGGTACACCCCACCTAGTACCTACATTATATTTATATAAAATCAATTTTAGTGATCTCGACTGCGCTTGAATCTTAAATTATCTTATCTGTCACATTTGGGCCGTGAAAATCTCAAATTAAATTATCTTTATAAAACTTTGACCGTTTGTCGACCCTCCACACTAACGATAAAATTGACGTAAAAGAATTTTGAAATCCGCGATTCAATGGAAAAATTAAGCTTTACATCAATGGAATTAAAATATAGATCTGCTTTCCTAACATAAATATTTCCTTCCGATTTCTATGTTAGAACTTTTTTTAAAGAAGATTATAATCTTATTGGCTGTGCGTAGCTAGATCCTGTTTTGAGTCGACCTTTGTCACACGATTGTGTTCCGTGTCCCGACAATTCTGTCAAGATGGTAGCAGTGTTTGATGATACTATTTTATTCCACTGTTGTGATCAGATTGTTGCGGGCTGCCAAGACGGAGTAATCAATATTAAGTGAAGTCTACTATTCACAGAACTACTATTAGTAGCTTAACCTATTATGTTGAACTGACTTACTCTTAGCTGAATGTAAGGTATTAGTTAAATATAAAGATGTAGCAATATTTTTTGTTGGTTCACCATTCAGAATTATTATCAAAAGTTTGGTTTTGGTTAGCGTACAATCGTGTGTTTATACAAACTTATAATTCTTAATTTAATTTAAATATTCTTTCTTGTTAAAACCCTGTATGCGTTATAAAGATATTGAGAAATTAATTCTAATGAAAATACGAGTATATCCAAAATGTGAATAAAACCCGCAAATCCGTAACGAATATACCAAATTCCCTCACCTTCAATAGCACTCGTAAATTAACGATGTTTCCGAACTAAAACAAGTAGAAAACAAAAAGGCTTCGTAGTATTAAACTTCAAACAAAATCGATGGAATTAATGATGCCCGCATCAAAACATTCAATTTAGTTTTAACTCACAAATGGTAACCGAACTTATTCCCTTGCAAACAAAATAAGCAACGCAAAACCGAATAAAACACCCCAGTTTGATTAAACGTAGATTTAATTGGAATAAAAGTTCGATAAGCCCATTAACGAAAATTTGCTGATTTGTTAAAAACGTTATTGGGGAAGAGTATTTGATTCATAAATATTAAATATTGAGATATCGGAGCGTGGATGTTCCCATTTGAATATTCTACCTCTAAGAAGGGATTTCGGGACCTACTTTGGCCGGAGTTAAGAAATATAATTAAGTTGTTGGAAACAGTCGTCGATTTGGTTGGAATTATTTAAATTTATTCCGTTTACCTACTTCGGGCTAGGGATGGTGACTTTGTCATTATAACGAAATATCTTCCAACAGTATAACACGCCTTGTGTCTCGGAATAGCCACCGTATTCGTGTATTCTTATTCTTCTTCTGCTTCGTAAACCTTCTTTTATACACGGACCTTCCACAAATAAATGTCTTATAATAGTAAACATAATTAATAAATTTCTTCCTGTATCTTTCGATTTTCCTGTTTGGATCTTTCAGTAGCACTGCAGACTCTGCAACTACTTACCCCAACTTAGTTTGAGGGGGACAACTGGATGTCTTTCATTTATATCATACTATTTTCGAACACACTCCGCATTCCCCTCCTACCCCGAAAATGCTTAAAGATGAATTTAGACTCACGATTCAATTGGATAGTGTTCATTTTATCTTTTTTTTTGTTTAATTTCAGAACTTACTCTTCTTTAAAAAAAAACCACTACATACTATCCCCGAAGATCACACAGGCACTGACGAAAATTATTTTCCTCCAGGTCAATTTTCCATTTACCCTTTTAGGACCTTTAGATAGGTACCTAAACAATTCTAACATAAGCCTGGGAGTATACGGACTGCTACAAGCAGTCAATATCTATCTGTATAATAATGTTATTTATATTAAAAAAACCAACACCTTCTTGCAGTTCTTGTATTCCCAGTCTAAAGTGCTCTTTACAGACGCACCATGAAAAATCTTAAAAAATATTAACATCCATTACGAAACGTCTTGGGTATGTCCGATCAAACAATAATTAAAGAACAAATTTAAGGGCGGGTTTTGGTTCAGGTGAGAGCATAAAAGCCTTCACGGTCCAAGGGCGGCTAAGACCCCGGGGAGCTGACTCCAGCCGAGGGGTAATAGAGCCTGAAACCACCCCAACCCCATTAAAACCTAATCGGGTAGTTTGGACCGCCATCACGGGGGTAACAGTCTGTAAAATAACGCATTCCGTTTTATTCTGCCTGATAAAAAGATGAACCGTGTCACGCCGCCATTGAGATGTTCAATACGCAGTTGGATTCGTTAATTATTCTATCGGTGTTTTATTGGATAGTGAATTTCTATGTTTCGAGTTTTACGGGAGTTTTTATTATGAATTGACATATGCAAGGTATAGCTATCCGATAGATAGTGCCCATCTAGCGAATAAAATAACGCAATCCGTTATATTTCACCTGTTGAAAAGATGAACTGAATCACGCGGCCATTGAGGTTTTTTTAATTGCAACATTTCATTATTTCAATTATATACTGTCGTATCTATAAATTAATTTTAAGATTTGGTCCTATATAATCTGTTATTGTGTGAATAGAGGGAGGTTTGTTTGTTCTAAATATTAAATTTTTTAATGTAGACATAAAAAGTTTTAAAAACCTTACGTTTTTTTTGACTAAAATTTCTGATTACAAAAAAATAAAAACACAAACACACGTTGTTAGACAAATGTATTATAAACGTAAGTGTCACCTCGCTGTTTTGCCGTTTTACATAAGTCACATTAGTAAAAAAATCACGAATTTTCATTTTTTTTTCTCGAATTGCGGTTGGAAACTTTCGTTTCATAAAGGTGCACAGTTTAATTGTTATGTATTTATCTTCTAGATGTGAATACAAAGCGTGGCATTTTCTCTATTTAACACCGTTTATATCATATTTTGTGAGTTTGTTATTTTGGTAATATTTTCAGTACCTACACTTTTTTGTTGTGTTTTGTGTTTTAAATTGCTTAAAATTATGTTCTCTGGTAAGTAATTAAATAATTTTATTCCTAGATATTCTGTAGTTCTGTTAACCCCCAGTTTTTTTACATACCGGAATCGGAACAAACATGTACTTTTGCCATAGATTTTCTGTGTTTATGAAAGGTGGGGTTTTATTCAAAATATATCTTCTGTAATTGTAAAGTTGCGTGGTATATACTCATGTATAACCGGAGTATTTAATTTTCTAACTTTATTTTATTTTTAAATACGAGTTCTAAAGGATACAAATAAAGTGTCTAGAGTCCAGACTATTTAAAATTATATTCAAGTAGTTATGTTCGTCAATTATTTGTATGTGTTAGTGACCCACATAAATTAGTTTTTGGTGCATTGTTGAGATTGCTTAAGTTTCAGTTCATGACAAATAAAAGTGCATTTTGAAACAAATTTGACAATATTTTTATCGATGCGGTGGTTGAAAAATATCGTGTTATTTGGCACAACGTGTTAGATAACGAATCAGCTGCTTCTGACAGTTACACCAATTGCAAATATTTCCTTCCGATAGAACCGTGTTAGCCGGTAGATAACGTTATCGGCTAGTTGTTATACGTACTGAAGATTATTACGGCAGCTGGGTTTATTTTCTCTATCGGTAACAGTATCTGAATGTGGTAATACCAAGATGAAACTTTGGAGATTTTAGACTTCCAAAAACAAATTTGTCGGGAACCCAAAATAATATCTATTTCTAAGGATTTAAGATTTTTAATAAGCTACCGACAGATGTTAAAGAAGCTAAAAGCCTTGCTGCTTTTCGTGGGTTATGCCTTAATACTATAAAGAATAAGTTTTAGATGTATTGTAAAATGTCCTTAATGTCATAGAAATAAGTTTTTAAAAGGTTTATATTAGATATAAATATGTAAGTTTTAAAAATATCAAAGATAGATCCCGCAATGTTTGGACAGAGTATTGGCACATTGCTAGTCAATCCAAGGGAGCCTGTTATGCTTCAATACAAAGGACTATCCCATCAAAACCGTGGTTTCAGCAATTCTCCTATTTTTCCAAAAAATAAATTTCTTCACTCATTCGAATGAGGATCGGACATTGTTCCGTTCCTTCCCACCTTTTTAAAATTCACGTCCTTGACTCCCCAGATTGTACATTCTGTGGTCTAGAAGTGGAAACTTTAGATCACATATTTTTTGGTTGTCCCTCTCTAAAGAAATATCCTCTCTTCTATCAAGCCTAATATAAAAATGATTCCCCTCCATTCAACATATCATCTCTTCTAAGTCTGAACTTAACTCCAATTTTCATTATAATTTTGAAATTTGCCTATTTAAATAAAATTAATATTTAAATTCACCTTTCATTTCTTCATAATTTAAAATGATGGCCAAGAACACCCTCGAAGTGTGAAAGCAAGAAATAATCAGAAAAAAAAGTTAAAACAAAAATTAAATCAAAGCATACATAAAAAATACTGATCGCATGTAAAGATATTTTATGTTATTTTCTTTTAAATGTGAATAACTTCCAAGAGTCCCAACTGCTCCAAACCGTCTAGAGCCAGTGAGACTATGGCATCCCCAATTGGAGACGGTTAAGAGGCTGAGATATTGGGGAGGGGAAGGAGGTTGGGTGGGGCAGTAGTATATATGACTAACAGCTAACCATCACGCCGTTTCTCCGCAGTGTTAAGCAGAGAGGATGGATCGCCACACAACACACTGTGTTTTGGCACAGACACTCCCTTATTCATTTACATTTATACATCATCACTTACAAACTCCAACGATGCCTCCGTGGTTGAATGGTTACGATCCTCGACTACAAAACCGGAATTTGTGGGCTTAAATCCCGGCGTGCGGAAGTAAATTTTGATTGATTTGTGTTATTTCACAAATTATTAATAAAAAATAAAATGATGTACCTGTATTTGAGGCACGTTCCAAAGTAATAAATACTCACAGACCACCATTCAGAATTGAAACGTCGCTTCAAGTGACCTTAGCCGTGTTTGGTCCCCAGATCGGAATACAAAGGTATTTCCCCCCCTTCCTCCTCCCCATCTCCTTAAGCCTCACAGCATACCCCAATTGAGATTAGATAGTCTCAATTGCTCCTGACTGTTAGGACCAGTTGGAACTTTTGTGCGGTACTCATATAAAGATAAAATTACATTATTCTGACTCTTGATGTGACCGGACTCAAGAATTTGATTCACTTGATTGTTCTATATGTTCCTCGGTCGTTCTCGACTTCTGTAATTCCTTTTACGGCATAATATGTCCTTATCCAACAATGTCCAAACAATCCCCTTTCTAAATATTAATAAGCACTATTTTTACCAATCTAAGTAAAAGGTAATATCCGTACGAGCTTGCCTCGCAGACTCAAAACTACTGAACCGACTTGGCTTAAATACTTAAAATCTGTACTTATTAGTTCTAGGAGTATTTAAAGAGTGGTTTGAATGGTATAAGAAGTCGGGGACGCCCAAAGAAACCTTAAAGCTTCATCTCTGCACTTAAATGAGACACCAGTGGAAGACCAACGGATTATTTCTGCACTGAAAAGAGATACGTAGTTTGTTAATAGTACCAATATGGTATTCAGTAATGTATGCTAAAAAAAGTCGGGTTTGTCCGAGGAAGATATAAAACTAGTACTTATGTATGGTAAAATGACGCGTGTGTGATGAAAAAAGGAAGGGGTGTAGAAGGGTGGTAGAAGAAATCGAGGACGCCCGAGGAAGACATAGTACGATCAAATGACACAAATACTTAATAGCAAACTTTAGTTCTTTTAATAATATTATTTCCACCTTAAAAATGAACCCAGCTGTCAGGTACACTAGAATTCTCTTTCACAAAAATAATTTGAAACCATTTATAACGGCGAGCAACGTCCGGTACACATCAGCTAGTCTGTAATTAATAAAACAGTGCTCGACTTTTCTACGAATCAGCTTTAACGTTTTCTACCTTCTACAAAATGAGTTTCTTGAAGCGAGGTTCATTTCTTACTCACATTAAAAAACCCTCTGTACAGCATCCCTAAACGATAAGGAACTGTGTGGTGTTGATAAAAAAGGAAATAACAAAACCTCTATCTTTTCACTATAAAACTTCCGAGAACTTATGTAGGTAAATCGCACGTTCGTTAGTTCATACATCTGCCGTCCTTCCGCTCCGAGCTTCGAGCTTCGAGCTTCGAGCTTTCGGACTTAAGGAGATAACACACATCCACCCCTTTAAGGTTAAGGCTATTATTTCCCGGGTAATCCCCCAACCATCTTAATATTGAGCATCCCTCGAGGATTCGCTCCTCTCCGGTGACGTAACGGAGGCGATTTCCTCCGTTGCCAGGCGACCCCGCAAGATCAAATTTTCACGTTCCAATTATTACGGCATGTGAGCAGTTCGGCAACGCTGCTTCGCGCGATTACTGCGGGGAATATGTACGTTGATATTGCTGTTGTTATTATTATTTTAGTCAAAGAAAACCTTACTTGGTGCCTAAGGGCTACTACTTTACTTCGATTTTCACTAAACTTTGAACCCAAAAATCAATCATGATAATATATTTTTGTTTTAAAGTGAAACCGCACAAGAGTCCCAACTGCTCCCAATCGTCTAGAGCTCTTGCAATTATGGCACCCGCAATTGGGGTATGTTGTAAGGCTGGTGGTAGTAGGGGAGAGGAAGGAAATTGGAAGAGTCTGGTTACCAAATTGTCGACCAAAAAGTCGGGTTGTGGTGACCAGATTGATATTAACAGGTACTTTGATTTGACTGAAGATTAAACCTTCCTCCGTGCTAAAAACTGAGCCGATTGACTACTATAATGTCATCCGATTTCTGAAAATTCATCCAAACGAAAATTTCGTACATGTCCGCATGCGTACGTAATTGCCACCAAAAGTTGACAGAATGCATAGCCATTATCAGCCAAGTTTAGTTCGATCAGATGTTGAGAAGTGCGTTAATTTCCATTTTCTCACAATATTAGCATCAACTCATTACCGAAAACAGAAGTGAAATTTAATAATATTCATAATTTCTAATTATGCTAATGTTTTTATTGGACGATATTTTACCATCTCCTGTCGGGCCATCGGGGGGGACTCTATCCAGGCAGTCATGAGAGTGATGGTAGTAATCTAGGATTGGCGTAGTCTGCGCAATAAGCTTCCCATGCGGTGACGGAAATCGAGGATGCCATAGTATTACTGGCTCCAGAAAAGACGCGCGGCTCACGACTCACATAAAAAAGGCTGCGTCTGTTGGGATTTTACTCCTTCCTTTCCGCAAAAAGACCCCCACACAGCATCCCCAGAGATGTCATTGGCCCTAAGGGAAATTATATTCCTCATGTGTAAAATTAATGTAAAAAAAATCAAAGAATTTAGACATCGCATATGAATAAAATTATTAAAATTTAACATAGGTTTAATTTATAATAATTGAATGAACCAGTGCCAGACTGTGAATATATTTTCTACACTGAAACTTTTTCTACAGTAAAAATGGGTTTTTCTTTTATTACGATTTGTCCCTTTTCTCATAGGTGTACCTAGGTGGGTTGTTATTATGATAAACAAGTACCCGAGTTTACTGTTCGGTTAGGTTCGCCCCTTGTTTGCACGTAAACATCTTGTTTTTATGAATATTGTCTTACAACTGTATTTATTTATATTTATGAGGTTTTTTTTATATAATAGACAAAATAAAATGGCTTATTCCTATAAGAGGCCCAGATTATCTTTAAAATTTGAAATCTCAAAGGTAACAACATATGTTTTTATTTGTATCCATACATAATTTGATGAATAATCGGTAGTTTTTGATAAATTACCTATAACAAAGAACTTGAAAAATAAAATAAATTATGTTTCCCGAAATAACAGCTTTATGAAATTTAAATGATACCGTTTTAGGTCGTGTCCCGTACTGGGTCAGAAAAAGGAGATCGAAAACATCGTTTTACGGTGGTGGATATCTTCCCACTTGTAAGTTGATCGATTACTCTTTTTGCATTTTGCTGCGTTCTGTAAAGTGGCGTTTCATGCAAATCAAGCGTAGACACAACTGGTGTAATCCCTAGCTTTGCGGTTGGTGGTAGCCGAACGAAGTTACCGGTATGATGTTACTACGAGAATGATGTCGTGACGAAACACCGTTTAAACAAAACGTGTTTTTCTGTCTTTATATGAAGTGAACATTTCAAAATTGTCCCTGATCCTAGTATTCCAGATTATTTTTAAGTGCCGATTATTTATTTTTTATTGGAGTGTTATTGCATCCATTGAATGGGGTTATTTCAATTTAACTATGAAAAACCCTATTATTTCACCGTAATATTCTAATTAATATTTCGATTACCTCTCTTATATTAAAGTTTCTATTAACATTGTTCAATATAGTATAATTCTAAATAATCGAAGATAATATTAACAAATCAAACGAAAAATTTGGAACGGAAAAATCAATAAAAGATACGGTCTCGTCTAGAAATAGAACCTAGACCTGAGCCTTGCTCTACCACCGAGCTAATCCGACCCTATATCTTTCAGTCATTTTTGACTCTACCATACTTCGACTAAGAACTACCAAAAATATCTTCAATTTCTTCACATGTTTTTTGGCTACTATCTTTATGCGAGATTGCCAAATTCTACCCAAATTTAACTGTAATCTGGATAGTGTCATGGATAAATTTTTAATAATATGCCGGCAAAGCATATCCCCGAAAGGTTGTAGGTTCAATTCCTAGATGCCTCCGAATTTTTTTCTGATTTATCTTTTTCACATTTGTCGTTTGAGAGTTGATAATCTAAAATAATTATACTAATTTTAGTTATTATAATTATACAATATTGCATTACACGTCGTCCGCAGTTATAATTGGGTACATCGTTTTCGCTGTGGAATGTATTCAGTATTTCATCGAGCAACTATCGCTATCGCGTTTGGTTAAGTATAATTTAACGTTTTGGAAAGCTATAAAATGAGTCTTTATTTCAGCGAGGATCCTTAATCTTAGCATAAAAACCCTTTGCTCTCAAAAGCGCGTATTAAATTGCCATTCAAATATATACAAAAAATATGCATGGTAAAAACCTCTTCGATGTTTCCTTTCCCATAAGTCGTGTACTATGGCCACTAAATATGGGCAGGATCGAAAGATAGTGCCGAGCGCTTGGAGCCAAAAGAAACATGCAAAATTATTATAAGATATTCCGTCAATTCGGCATTAACGGTGGCAGGCAGGATCAAAGCTTCCTTCCGCAGCGTTCCTGGCAATTCCACAGCCTTTAGGTCCTGCCCGGGAAACAAAGCGCCCGTTTTTACCTCACATTCTCGGGGACATTCGTTTTTATGGGGCGTTTTTTTTTTCTTGTCAAACGGTTACTGAATATTTGGTTTTTGTTGATCGAGTCGATATTTTTTCCATTCCCCGTCCCTCAGAGGTTTTATCGGCTTTTACGGCGGAAAAGTTACCGAAATAAAGCTTGTAACGTTTATTGAAATTATTGAAAAGAGTTTCCCTTCTAGGATTAAGTATTATGGCAAATTAGGTACGCATACTTCGACGAAATCTATTTGTTCAATGGGGGCCTTTGATAATTCATATTCCGAAAAGGGGGCAATATACCAATCCCAAATAGACAAATGTTATTTTCACATCATAATAACAAAAAAAATTAGGTAATCCTAGAAAATCTATTTAGTAATAGATCAGCATCAAATAAATATCCCGTTACTATTTTTATGATCTGTCAAAGTTATACTCCCCCCTCCGCCCCCGGATCACCAATACTTTTTCAAAAATTTCCAAGCCGCAAACAAGCGGGGAGTTCGGTCGTAAAAGGTTCGTTTTACAGAAAATGGCTACGAGTCATGCTCGATTTTGTACTATCTATCTTTCGTTTTGAATTACAAATGACGATTGATTCACAGAATTTTAACAGTTCAACATAGTTAAAATTCAAGTTCTGTGAACGCTCTATTCAAGTTCTGTTATTATTTTATCATGGGCCGGTTATTTCGCCGAACTTGGATAGTAACAGAACTTGAATAGGACTTTCGAGGAACTTGAATATTAAATCTGAAAAACAACCCGTCCTTGATGATAGATTGCTGGGCGAAGATGGCCGATGTCCAGTTAAAACTGCAGGTAGTAATTAATATCTGAAAGTTACTGGAAAGGCCGAAAGGAATATAAAAAGACATGGACGCTTCGCGATTATGTGAGGGACCCCAGTGTCTACTTCGGATAGTACTTAATGTTTACCTTCAGGTATGTAAAATATAGAGTATGAACACAATACAAAAAAAGTTCATTAATTCATTAGTATTTTTCTGTTGGACTTCTTTTGCATTCAGTATTTCATTTAATATATTAAAAAAAATTGTTCAAAAACGTGTAGATGTAATATTGATATAAATAATCATTCCTCTGAGCCTGGATAAGTTAAAATCCTCTGACGCAATTTGCAACATTTTTTTTTTAAGTGGGGACTTCCGAAAATGAGTAAAAACCCTGAAATTTTTCCATATTGTAAAATGTTAATTTTTGCTTTTAAAAATCGTACATACGTGATCTTATTAAATAATATAAGTTTTGAAAAGGTAACTTGTACACAATAAGTGCGTTTCCATTTGTATATTTAAACAATATACTTTGCATGAATATAAGGTTATCAAATCGAATTCGAAAGGTAAAAGGAAACAGAAATGTGGTTGAGAGAGCTCTCGGATAAGGTGCGGTTAACTCCTAAAGAGAACTACCCGCTAATATTGAGAGTCAGCAAGAATCTACAAAACTGAAAACATTTGAAGGATGAGACCAATCTAAACACCGGAATTTCACGAATAAGAATAATATACTATACTGCCCTAAGGAACCTCGGGTTGGTATATTTTTGTTTATTTACTAAAAATAATACAATGATACAATCAATCACTGGATAATTTATAATACTACTAATCAGTAAGAGAGTCAACGTGTAGTAAAATTATACAATTAAACCATTCCCCCTTACTTAAAATCGCGATGTGCACATCAACCGCCTTACTAAAAAAACGTGTTGTAAACATTACGTATTGCCTAAGGTCAGAACAGTGAAAACTTGACTTATCACCATGACGTTTGTTTTGTTAAAATGGTCTTAAATCAAGCTCATGGCCAGCTTTACTAACCAACGTTGAACGGGTGTGTAATAATGTAATTAAGTCGGATAATGGTAATAGTGAAAAATTTATCTTTTTACCACGGTTTATTAATGGTTAAAATGGCCTAAAGCCTGGCTTGAGGCCGGCTTAACTGTGCCAATGCTGAACTGGCGGGTAAAATCTAAAAATCACGGACGCATATAGTATTTTTAGAAGTGTTGCGTTTTCCTGAGATAACTAACATTGAAATTTATACATATTACAGTACCGAGAAGTATCTTCAATACTTCCAACATCTTGGCATAATACGAGTACCACGGGTCATATACGATATGGGTACTGCACAAACGCATTTTGCATCGCAAATGCATTCACATTTGGCAAACACCGCGAGATAAAAACACCAGAAAGTTGCTAAATGCATTTGAGCCCTGTATCGCTTGTTCAACGGGTGCTGTAAAATGCTTAATTGCATTCGAATTTTAAATACAACTTTATTATTTCTCATGCAGAATGTTTTTTATAGAGAGTGTTTCTAAAATGGAAAACACGCATTATGTTAATTAAATACATACACCATTCTACCACAAATTTATAATATTTATATTTTTTATTAAAGAAACAAATGGTAGTTTCATTGGTTAAAGTGAAATAATTCACAGATATAAAATATTTTAAGGTAGGTACATGTGATATGTTTCCTTGTAATGTTTTATGTAATGTGGTGTGTATATTTAGTATATACCGAGTGACTTGTGTAGTGTATAGGTATGTGTGAGAATGTTTGTATATGTATGCTCATTGAACAGTTTATATCATTGACACGATGTTCCTTTTAAATTTGGGCTATAGCGCTGGATTTTGTGTATGTCTTAGAGGTATATTAAAATTAGTTGGGAACAGAAGTTTGGTACAGTCGATATTATTGTTTAAAATTCTGTGTACAAATGTCAAATCAGCTACTGCTTGCCTTTGTTGCACAGATTGAAATGTACATTAAAAGTTATTCCTGGATTTGATGGAAAAGGGGGATTTGTACATTATACATTTTAATACCGGACAATAGTTCCAACTACTCACAACCGTCTGAAGCTGAGTTTTTGTCATCCTCAATGGGGTATTTTCCCAAAGTAAAATGTGTGGAAGATTTAAAGTTAATTGTACTAGAAATGTGTTAATTAAATACTTTCATTCATAATTATTCATTTTAAAAACGACCTAAAACCGCACATTCTGAAACGGTTCCAACTGGCTACAACGTTATTAAGAAATAAAAAACGTCACTGGCTGGTAAAGCCAAGACCAATGTTGCCCGGCGTGAAGTCAACGCGCCGCCAAATTCATGAATGTAAATATAAATGATAGAAAGAGAAAATGGTGAAAATATTTAATAAAACACGACTCATATGAAATATCTCGTCAACTACTTTAGTTGCGTTTAAAGATACACTGTAAATTATGTAATATTAAATAACTAAATAAAACGTGTTTTTAATGATATTTGGAGCTTACTTCGCGATTTTTTTCTATCGAGGGAATTTCATATAATTAACGTTTCAGCATAATAAAGTTAGATATTATCTTCAAAAATAACATATATATATATATATATATATATATATATATATATTTTGGAACTTAAAAACTTAAAGAGACGAGAATTTTGTTTTAAATCGGTAGAAATTGGGTACCGCGGGAGCTTAAAACGAACGTGCGGTTTTGGCGGAAAATCGAAAATGTTACATTTTAAATCATTACAGAAAATATATTCGTAAACATTTATAACAGTGAAAATACAATAGGTAAAAGGAAGGTGGGGAAGTGCATGGGTATTCAGATCTGGTCACCAAACACTGTTAAAGCTACAAAGGTGACAACAAAAGTAGAAAAGCGTGGGGGTCGGGTTGGTGGATATGTTTTCTTCTCCCATTCTTTATGAATTGTTTTGGCTGAACCAAGTTTTTAGGTTCTTTGTCAAAACAGGTTTGTTACTTACGTCATTGCTGTATTAAAATTCACACCTCTCCTGTATTGGCATGATTTGACTGAAGCTTTTCATAATTTATTTATATTTTCGTATGAATAAGATTTGGACTCTTGTATGGACAAGCCAGTGGGACTATGGCATCCCTATTTGGGATAGGTTGTGAGGCTGAATGAGGAAAGAGTTGGGAAAAAGGAAAAGTTGAGAAAGCACAAATATGTTTAAACGTAGTAAACAATCTTTTTTACGCGAATGCCGCATGAGAGTTCCAATTGCTCCGAACAATCTAGAGTCATTGAGACTACGGCATCCTAATTGGGGTATGTTGAGAGGCTGAAGTTTGTGGGGAGGAGAAGAAGATGGTGAAGATGAAGGTGGAGAGTCTGGTAACCAAATACTGCCATTTCAACGTTTCAATTCTTAATGGTGGTCTTACTCCCTGTGATACGAAGAGTACTTACTCATAGTGATACGAAGAGTATCTTCCATTCTGGAACGTGAAGCAAGTATACTACATATTATAAATGTAAATAATTGCTAGGCGAGTGCCTTAGCCTTAGCTCAACCATGGACGCCGTCGAATATATTAATATATGAAGTTTCAATATTCTTCAGCCGCACCAAAGACTTTGAAACTAATTGTACCTACGTATAATACATGAATTTCAAAGATTTGAAATAAAAATACTTCACTTTATTACGTTAGAAAGTCTACATAATTCCTCAATGTCCATCATCCCGTCAACCGCTGTCATCATCCAAGCGGAATATTTGCTAACATACAATGTAAGCATATTATATTTCCGGAAAAATAATAAGCCTTCAAAAATATAATGAAGCTTGAAAGCATACGTATGGCAGGTTGTACGCCGTACCTACTTACACGAATACACATGCCTACTACGTACTACCTACTGCCTACGGTACATCAAGTACATCATATTACAGCCTTCGATATAGGATACACTAGATTGACTAGATTAAAAGTTGAACAATTTATAATTAATTATTATAGAGACGCACACACAATACTGCACAACAGATAGTTAGAGTATGTAGAATTAAGTTAGGATATTTAGTTTATGTAGTTTAAGATATCTCCATAGGTGGCAGTAGAAATACCACATGACAGAGATAACATGTTGGCCGTTTGGGTCTAATACCCGAATCGTTTAGCTCTACAGGCTAGCAGCTCAGAACGAGTGATCTCCCGCAGCAGAATAACTTAACACTTCCTATAGAATGGACGTAAGTTGAGTTAGATATTTATTGTAGATATCTATTAATAATAAACAAACTCGTAATCACAGAGTAACCTAAGAAAATATTAAAATTTTCCCGATCATTACATGAATTGCAAATTCAGAAGAGAATTAACAGTTCATTTAACAATTAATAAATCACACAAGAAAAACATAAGAAAAGAGACATCTGTTTGAAAAATAAAAACCAAATACAGGTATTTCTACTTCCGAAGAACATGAAAGCAAATAACTATTGATCCATGAATGCATAATAATATGAAAATGCGTAACTACATACCGCAGAAAATAGTTGTTAGAAATAAAACCTTATTTTAACATACCACAATATGAATCATGTAAAACGTTAGTTGCTAGAAATAAACCTAAATATAATAACCTACTAATACTATCAAGTAAAACATTAAAATTAACTAACTAACTAACCATCACGCCGTTTCCCCGCAGATTGGGGGACGGACCGCCAAACAACTCGGTCTTGTACACTCAATACTCAAACTCAAAAAGCCACAATGAAAAATATTCTGAAAGTCCCTGTAAGAATTAGCAATGACAAAATCCTTAACAAACTTAAAATCATGTCACTTAAACAACTGTATTCTAAAACAATACTCCTTTACATTCATAAATACAAAACACAAAAAATAACAACTAACACACATACGAGTATTAATCCCCGTATTCATGGTAAACATTAGTTTAGCAACAAAGTTGAATCAACGTGTTGCGGGGTTGCTGTCAACATGTTGCTGGCAACACTGCGTGTTGCGGAGTTGATAACGGCATGTTGACAAGCTCTCGCCCGACGAGCGTAAACATCAGTTTAGCAACAAATGTTGACGTGTGTGAACGTGTTTGCAACAGTTTATAAACATGGCAGTAGTGTGGAGCAATGATAAAATAATGTAATTAATAGAATTAATGGCTATTGACGGACCAATCATTTCCAGAAGATGTTCGAAATCACTTTTCGACATTCTCGTAAAGTTAATAAGTGATCCATCTGTCATTCTGAGGTCACTCATCAAATTTTCTCTTTGCAGAAGATAGTTTCGAATCCACCATCTTTTTCTCTTTTTTTAATTGAAATCCTATTCATCAGATACAGAGAACACAACAACACTACTTCCTCGGGCAACATTTTAACGTAGACTGGTGTGTGGACAACCTGTATTTATTTCAACAAAGTTTCCAGCAACATTCTCTCCGCTCATCAACAATGTTGATCAAATGTTGCTAAACTAATGTTTACCATGAATACGGGGCTTTAGACACACTAGATCTCAGGGTCAAAAACATATCCAACAAGGAACTACAAATACAAAATTTGGGAAAAAAAAGCTTCCTATACTATGGTACTAAACTCTAAAGCAAAATCCCACTCTCATTCCAAACTCACAACAACATTTTAACATTTAAATTTCAAATATAAAGCTAAATACAAAACATAGGAAGATCAGAAATAGATAATATACTGACACCAAATAAAAACTTAAGCCGAAACCACTTCACTGAATAAAAAACACCATGTCATATTTTTATTATTATTTCAGAAAAAACACTATTCAATTTATTTATAATTACTTTATATTATCCATACTACTAAATTTTAATCATATGTAAATGTAATACTCAGCACGGGAGATCCCAGTGAGGATATCGTTATATCCTTTTATTACAAAAGAAGATAGTAAACACTTATTATTTTATTATACTCATTGCCTCATTCACATTCATGCATCGTCTCATACATACTTTTCTATTATTCTGTCTCTTGACATGACCCGACTCCAGTATCTGATTTGATCGTGCCATGTCTTCCTCGGGCGTCCCTGACTTCCTCTACCATTTATATTTGCTTAATACATTTTCCTTACAATCTTTTCTTCGTTCATTCGCTCTATACGCCCAAACCATCTGAGCGTCACTTTCTTAATCTTTCTCAATACGCTTACCTATTTACCTTTTGAGGATCTTCACTTATTTACAAAAACGTACTTGGTTTAACCACACAACCGTCTCAGGGGTCGAATTTCAACAACATTTAACTTGTATATTAGAAAGAAAACTTACAATATTTTCTGTTTAAACGGGGTTTAATTAAAAATATTAATAAATCACTACATCATAAATAAATGAAAATTGGGTATTGAACACAGACATAGGAATTAATAGACGAGAAGATATGGGCGAGGGGTAAAATCAACTGTTGAAGAACGAAGGGAGTGAAGCTGACTGTGATTCGTCAATAAATCAATCTGACAGTAAATAGGCATCTCGCATTATAATATCACCATTTACTTCTTAAAAGTAAAATCTGCTTTGAATGAATAGACATTTTTACATGGGAGCGCAAATTACTCGCCACGTTATGAACAAATTTGCGAAGTCCAAATTCGGCAAAGTAAGGCAGCTTCTATTTTCAGAGTCGTAGTTAGTTTCAGAGTATTTAGTTAAGACACTTTTATAAATGTTCATAATTTACTTCCCAGCAACCAACCAGCTTTGTGTTTCGCGTCCAGACGTTTCTCGATGTGATAGTAACAACTGATTCATATTATACGATGTGAATATGCTTAAAATAAAGTAAAATAATGCTTATACAAACGTCTCCTATATGGAATGTAATACGAAAATTGGGTTTATTCTCTTTTTTCACATCTATTTTTACCAGTTTTCATAGTACAAGTCAAAATTTTGCCGTGTTATTTAGTAAAATGAACCGATGATGCCTCGACCATAGTTCGCACAAGAATGATGACGTCACGTTTTCAAATTTCATTTGAGGCCATACGCGAGCCCAGCCGGCTCAATGGAACCGGTATGGGGAGTGGGGATAATACGCTTTTAATCACTTAGGGCAGGTCTACTAATATTCATATGTCTATGGTATTGAACTACTATTTACTAATGGTCTTGAACGCCGAAATAGCTTTCATAATAGCAATAACAGAAATACTCGTAGAACTTAATAATAACATGAAAAAACTAATGTTAATAAATAAATCACTTCTTCAATAGTTGCAAAATTACTCTGTGACGTCATTTTAATTAAATGAAAATCAAACACTTTGTATACACCACTTTTAATTTATAATAATATACATGTTTCAAAGACAATGTTTTCTTCATCAGGATAATGCAAATTAACGATTTAAAAAAGACAATAAGTACATTTAGAAATAAAAATAATATTATAACGAGAAATAACTTTTAGAAATTTTAATACTAGAGTTAAGGAACACTTTAGAACATAATAATTATTTTTCTGAATTTTCCAACCATATTTTGGAAAAAAAATATTCTTTTCATATCTAAAATACATCAAAATTCAGTGGATTTAGAATTAGATTAAACTGAAATTTTATAAATTATAAATTTTTTTTAGAGTCACTTAAATATTATGAATATCCAAATATATTTTTTAAACTAGTTATCTCTTACATTTATTTTCGCGTTGATAATAATTTTAATTTCGTATTTTAATTATAATTTCTGTTATTTGTATGTCTTAGATACTCCCTGATTATTTTATGTTGAATTATAAAAGTTTTCGATTTATACATAATTGTGTTAATATATTTTAAAAAATGCTATAAAAATAAATCTAATAATTAACGATTTTGTGATAATTTAATTTATTTATATTTTTACAATTAAAACTAATTAATTACCTTCCAATATATACCTATAATTTTTTCTTATAACTTATTTTCCTATTATTAAATTCGTTAATTTCCATTATCCTGACTAAGAAGCCATTTGATTTGAAACAAGAAGATTATTTTTAATTAAATGTGGTGTATCCAAAGTGTTCCATTTTCATAAAACAAATAAACCAGTTTAATCATGTTTGGTAACCAGATCCGAAGAGTCAGGTAGGTACGAGGTTTCGAGAAGGTTAAGTTGATTCTTTGGAAAGCAATATGAAAAATTTAAGGGTTTCTTTGCAGACGGTGGAGGCCAGTTTAAAAATTCTAAACGGTTATTCATAATTTAGAAAATAAATTTAATCTCATTTCTGTCAGGACATTGTTTGTTTTTTTAATGTCCCTTCTTATAAACGCCAAAGGGAGAGACGAATGCAAAATCTTTCTACTGATAATCATATGGAAGGTTAACGAAAGACGTAGTTGACAGTAGTTGAGGAAAAAGCCGTTTTAATGACAGGAATTTCAGACAATATTGCAGTTGTTCTCTGTTATTCCAGGCTGTAAGTTTGTAGGATGAAGATTTAACATTAGTGAACCTATATTTTTTCATTTCATTGGCATCATTTAAAAAGTAATCATAGAAATGTAATGAATATAAAGTGGTTTAATTCCCGCTTACTTTATACATTCGCAATCGAAAAATACGGAAGTGGGAATGGAGAATTATTGGAAGCGTAATCTGTATCGATTTGAAAGAAAACTGACGTCGGCTGATCTTTCGACTCTTAGGCCTTAAGCAGGCCAGTGAGTATTATTAAAGAAATCGATATTTAGGAAAACCTTATTTCGGGAACACTTACCCGGGTAAGAACGTAATACTCCGTACTCACGTGCCCGCTTCATTTGTAATGATCAATATATTATTTTTATGTATTTTAAAAGTGGGAAAATTTTGATGAGAATTAGAAAGTATTGAAGGATATCGAAATAATTTACGACATTCTGAAGATATTTTTTAAGGTTTTTAATAAAAAAAAATCATAAATATTTTTATAAGGCTGCCAAGCTTTTGTACGTGAGGAAAATTCTTATTTCTCCCGTCATTATGCTGGGCGTTCATCAAGTGGAAGAAATAAAAGTTGAGTATAACTTTGCCCTTATGTTTGAATACCTGATCATGATTATCTCTGATCAGATGAATATCATTCTGTTTATTCTGAATAAATCTTCTCCTATAATTTGTCGATTCTTATAAGGTAGCTCTGATCGGATGAATATCATTGCTATAAAGATTACTTTTGGGTTATTTAGCCGTGTGGTGGTTACTTTGTCCATCATCAGGGCAAATGCATAGATTGTGGACTGTGGTGAAGTAGTGTGTGTTTGTGTATGTAGGTGATATAACGTGTTGTGCGCGTTAATCATTTTAGGGCCGGTATTTAGCATAATAATTCATGACTTTTATGTGGTTTTTGGAATTTTGTTTTGGTGGAGTCTAAAATAATGAATACAATAAATGTTAAGCTTAGCCTCTTCCTCTCTATTAATATTAATTGAGTTTTTGCGTATTTAATGGACGGCTGTAAGAGCTTTGTAAAATCATTGTTTTCGTATTTTGACTATTAGTTTTAACTTATGTTGCGTGTTTTTCACAGCACCATTTGAAATAAAATGACCTAAAGAAAAAAACTAACTTAAAAAGAAGACATATTATTTAAAAAAAAAGAATTCATAAAAAATTTAAAAAAATGGAAAACCAATTTGGATAGAGAAAATTTTTCTTTCATGTACAATGTGACATGTCAAGTTGCCTTTGAGTATAAAGCAGTTTAAAAACAGACAGTAATTAATAGATATGCCCCAAGGGGTCTAGAAAAAACGTATTCAAAGCGATACTTTAATATTCAATTATAATCTGAAAGCAGTGCTTATCTTGTAGAAAAAAAAACTGGAACCAACATCGCGTAAAACTCTAAAAAATATCATAACTCCCTTTCTCATTTCATATGTATAACAAAGTACCGTTTTTTTTAAGTAACTTCGTTGAAAACATTATACATGGACATCCCCAGCACGGCAGGTGAAAAATATATTTATTAAATAAATTAAATCACTTTGTTTTTATCGCGATAACCTCTATTAAAAAAAAAAATTAAATAACAAGGACAAAGACCGAAAAATCGAAAAAATCCGGAGTTCACCAATTGAATTGTAATGATTGTAACCATTTTTACATAGGTAAAATTGCAGAAATTTTGAAACGAGGCTTAAGAAACATTTGAGATGTCTAAATACCAATAATTATTCGGAATTTGCTAACCATCTAATTGAATTTAACCATTCGTTTGATATAAATACAGGTTTAAAAATTTTACACACTAACGTTAGTGATTTTCACTTAGATCTTTTAGGAATTAGGAAAAATGTCAATAGAAATTTAAATATTATCAATAATCAAATTAATTTTTTGAATAACCCTATCTTAAACATATTTCCATTAAAATTGTTTGTCTTTGATCTTCTAAGCTCTTCCCTTTCCACCTCTCCCCCCCCCCCTTACTTTCATTTCTACCCACGCCTTTTTCTATACTTGAGAATTATTTTTAGTAGAATTTATGTACTGATGAAGAGAACATCATTCTCGAAGCATGGCACAAAGTGAATTTACAAAATTTAAAGAAAAAAAAAATTGCTGAAATTACTTACGTCAATCTTTAACAGTGTGCGTTAAAGGAACGAAAGGTCTCAAATATCAAAATGAGACCTTTCGTTCCTTAAACAGTGTGCTTTGAAGGAACGAAATGTCTCAAAGATCAAAATGATTCTCAACGAAGTTCTTGTAGGAGTAATACATATAGGTAATATACTTATCAAAAAATCTGGCGTACAGAACTTCTATCGAATCTCACAGTCTTAGTGGATAAATATTTTTAGGACATATTCACAAAACCTTTGAATCATTTTATATTACTTTATTTGTAATATGGTGTTGCTTTTTTCAAAACTCCAATGATCATAAGTATAACACGTCGATAATGGGTTTCAAAACGTCGCTCCGGAGTGTTCCGTTACAAAAGAAGCACTGGCTGAGAGTGGGTACCTTTATCTATCACAAAAGCACCAGACCCATCTCAAATTACACACCGAGGGCTCTTTGCTACAGTTTAATTTATTTTTTTTACGTGCTTGAAAACGAGACTGTGTTTTAACATTTTTATTAAACACCAACACAATTTCTAACCACTCTGTACTGGTAAAATTTGTTCACTGTATTATTGACATTGCTCTGGAATAAGCGAGATGGATTTTTTTTAAATGAAACTTGTTTCGCTATTTGATGTTTAACAGCATTTTATAGTGAGAATCTAGGTGAATAAAAATTATTTCTCACTAAAAAAATCGGTGGTTAACAATTGATAAAAAGGTAAATATATTCATATGTACAATTTATACATTTTTTGAAATTGCCATGGCCGAGAATCGACCGAGAAATGACGATTGGAAGGCAACTTAACTATATTGCCTACACACTCTATAACTCTCTTCCAGATATGTATAAAAACAGCCAGTATAAACAAAAAATCAAAGGATTGCTTGAAAAAAAAAAATTTTAAACATATTTAAAAGAAAATACGTAATTCTGGTTGTGTTAAATGTACATTTATGTATTATGTTAAAAAATGTACATTATATCACCTACTGAACTAATTATACTACTGAACTAAAATATAAGAATTATCTTTGTTTTAAATTTTAGAATGTTACGTACATTTGTAGAAACGTCGTCAAAATAACGTGTTGTCAAAAATCTTGGTTCCATAAGACAGTTGATTGCCTACAAGGCTCAGCACCCAAACTACATAATACAATAAAAAACTTATAAACAATGCAGAAAAAAAATCCCCGCAGTAAAAATAATTATAAGTAAATATAGAAATGATTTTAGTATTGCAGGGGTCGTTTAGTATTTTCTTTATCTATGGATGAACATATTGTGAACAGGGAGGATGGCCTAGATGACCATAGCCTAGACGGGATGATTAATTACCCCTGGAAACAAAAATGAAAAATATTTGCATTCTGACAAGTCAGCAACAAATTGTATGTATTTTTTTCGAATTAAAAAAATTAATAACACCAACGTTAAGGGTAGAATGTTTTAAGTCCAGAGGGTAAAATTTCTATACTTAAAAGCGAATTTTAAAAAAATAAATTATTTTGCGTTATTGTTATATACTTATTTAATAAAGAGTTGCGACTACAACAAATAGTGTATAAATTCCTTATTGCCTCTTGTTAAATAAAATATGCAGCACGATAAAAGTACCAGAATCGAATTTCTAAGTAAATAACAAAGTAATTTATTTTAAAAATAGATCACTTTGTTTAAAATCACAAGTTTAAAGTTAATTTATTTTCCGACCGGTTTCGCGTTGATCAAGCATCATCAGGGTAAAAATTATTATTAATTAGTAATTAGTAATACAAATCAGTAATAAGTAATACAAATTAGTAATTAGTAATACAAATTAGTATAAATTAATACAGTATTAATTCGTACCCGATGCTCGAGCAAACCGAAACAGGTCGGTAATTAAATTAATAACTCGTTGTTTTACACAAAATAAGTGTTTTATTTTTTAAATATGACAAACCATGAATAAATTGCTTTCTATAATAATATAATGTAATATACATATATATATTACGATGTATTATAATTAATTATTAAATTAATAATTGTATGATTTGTTGATATGACACATCGAGAGCGCTGGACAATGGACGCTGTTATTTAACCCTCCATTATTATAGATATTAT
This sequence comes from Hesperophylax magnus, assembly GCA_026573805.1. Classification (NCBI taxonomy): domain Eukaryota; kingdom Metazoa; phylum Arthropoda; class Insecta; order Trichoptera; family Limnephilidae; genus Hesperophylax; species Hesperophylax magnus. The sequence goes on from JAIUSX010000018.1 coordinate 1,173,932, forward strand.
ATTTATTAGAAAATTAGGAGGAAAAAAGTTGATATTTCTTTTAAAAGACTGGAGAAGTTAGGACTCTTTAAGACAGGAGAATTTTTACACATTTAACTATGTATTTACAATGTCACGGACTGTTAAGATGAAAGGTTTAGAATTGAAATGACTTTATGGATATGACTACCTCAATAGATAAGTTTTAAGTTAAGCTCTGAATTCCGTAGTGTCTGTGATCATTCTTATATCATGTGGCAGTCCATTCAAGGCTTCCGCTCATGGAAGTAAAAAGCCATGGAAAGGCAATAGAAACCATATTCCGTACCAGAGAATGAAGCATATTTTTGGAATAAAGCCCCTCCCTCAACTATCTGTTGTCATGAATTGGGAATTTACGTTTAATATATTTTTATATTAACAAATACAACATTTATAAAATAAAAAAAAATCACAAAATTATTCCTAAAAAAATATTTAAAGTTGCATTTCAAAAAACATGTTAAAAATGATAAACCGGTTTTGATAACATAAATCAGACGTATTATCGCAACAGCCGAAAGGTTGTTCATTACTAACCATAAAAAATCTGGCATATCTTCATTTTATTTGTTTATTTTAATTAAAACCTAGACACACATAATATAATAAAATCCAATTTATGTATATGTAAGTTTCTTTGTTTTTTTAAATACTCAAAAGAATAATATACGGAATAGTACACGACCTTGAACCCAAGTATGCCCTAAAAGCTGCTTCGCATACTTTCCATACAGATTGCCGTTCCTTAGGTTATTACTTCCTTGCTTTAGGTCCTGAAACTTCGAAAGCATGCTCACCATACTTAGTATCTGGTATGCGCTTTAGTTCCTTCAACATTTCGATAGCTGATAACGCTGCTGACATATGAGTCGACTGTCGTGAATTGGTATTTTTCGCAGTACATATTTTCAACAAATAAGCCGCTGCCATTCCGTTAAGTGATTTAAATACCATCCAGCAGAGCTTAACCTGGATTCTTTCATGACATTTGAGTCAGTGAAGATTTTTGAGAAGCTTTGAAATATGAGAATATTTAGATACGCCGCCCGGTGATAACTCTTGCCACAGCGTTTAAGACGAATTGCAATTTTAAAATTTGATATCTGAAGAGATTTGCGTATATTGCATTGCAATAATTGTATCAATAGACGTAAAACAACATAAGAATCGGCTAACAATCGCATAGTCGCATCTATTGGCAAGTTTCTCCTCACTGTTTTAGTTTGTCTTAATTGAAAGAAACCCGTGCTTACAGTTGTGTTCGCTTGAGATTTAAGGAAAAGATTAGCGTCCAGATTGACACCCCGTAGTTTGATATGTCTTTGGAATGATGTCACTTCTTGAAATGGTTATTGGAGAGTTATCAATATTATGCTGACGTCTGCTTGTGGCCGCCCAGAGAAACTTAGTCTTTGAAGGATTCTGCTTCAGTATGTTTGATGTCATTCAGCGAGTAATTTCTTCTAGATTTTAGCTAAATATTTGTATTATCTAAATTTATTTTAGCGACATCATTTCTAAAGAGGATGAAGAGTGGTGGGCCCAGAACGGACCACTGGGGTACTCCAGATTAAAGGGTGGCTTAGTTTGATTATTTTTGGCCAACCTTCACGGCTTGTAAACGGTTTCTTCAATACGATATCAGCCAGTTCTTAACGCCACCGCTTAAACCAAAGGATTCTTCTAGTCGTTTAGTGAAAAAATCGTGATCAATCGTGTCAAAAGCGGCACTCACGTTTAAGACTTAAATAAGTGCCAGCTTACCTGACTCGATAGCAAGAGTTATATCGGACAAAACGCATTATAATCCAGTTTCCGTTCAGTGCATTAACATTGAAAAATAAGTTTTCAAAGAATGCTTGAAGTAAATAAGATATCGAGACGTTTTCAACTTACTATCAACCCGTAGGACTCATTTTGTCTTATAATACCATTTAAAAAAATATGCATGTTGTCTTTATAAGATTTGAAAGTCTTGTGTATAAACATATTATTGAACATCCATGTCTCTAATTCGAAGATATCTTATAAAAATATGAAACTTATATTTTTTATCACAGTCATCCTAATGGGATTTTTTTCATGTTGATCTGATACGGATAATATGGAATAATGACTGAAATCTAAGGGCCTATAAGCTAAAATCCAATTGTATTATTTATTGGTAAAACCTTGTTCAGTCATTTTTATTTAGTTTAGAGAAAAATTACGGAATATCGACTGAAAGCTCACATTTCACCTCAACCTCAAATAACACATCTGCCCTGATGATGGACACTGCAATGCTGTCCGAAACGTTGGCTAAAGAAGGAGTTAGCATAACACGGCATAACACCCCAAAAACAAATAACAAAAATATTATGTCAGTGTACAAATTCATGCAAGTGTAAGAGAGATAGACCGCATGCTAAATGGTCGAAAACAAAAATTCATTGGCACATTTGTTTCCATTCTAATTTGTATTGAAGGCACTATTTTCTTCTTTGTTCTATGCATTTATGTAAATAATAATGAAAAAGCAAGCGCTCTAAAATATTCTCTTTAATAATAGCAAATTCGTAGAAGGTTAATCAGATATGAGAATATCCGTTATTTAATTTATTTCTATTCAGAAATGTGACGTAACAGCATGGAAACCATGAACTTATGTTGAGTTTATATTTGGTTTTTTTATAGAATGCCCTGATGTCTGTGCTGTCTTACCTAACACGGTCGTAGCATTGATAGGATGTCTCTCAAAATATGAATCACCTTAAACGGAAAACTGACATTTGTGGAAACGCAAATGCGGGAAATTACTTCAAATTCAGTATAAATTTAAATTAAAAAAAAAAACATTTATTGCACAAAAATAATAAAATAGTATCAAAGAAAACGAGGATAGCAGTTCATTAATTTTTTTTATATACCGACACTGATGTATGACAGTGTGGCATGGCGCTAGGTAGGATAAAAGAAAACCAATTTAATGCAGCAAAAATGAGATCCCTGGTGTGTATGTGTTTACACTACGTACGACTGCTTAGAATGAAATGCCTCCATTGTTTGAAATAGTTTTAGGCGTGTGTAGTCACTAGATTTGAATAGACAGGTATTTCCTAACCCCTTTTACCCTCACCATTAACACGTTAATCTGTGTGCAGTACTTTGCAGTAAAAATGCAGTTAAACCTTCCATTCACTAGATTGTGGCGATCCTATCACCTGTGAATTTCAAAACCCCCGAGCTCATCGTAAAGAGCTTTTTTATCATTCAGCACACAGTTTTTTGTGTTATTTTATGTATTTATTCACGTTCTCCAGAAAACGGTTACGCAACAGTATTAGATTATGAATTTGAAGTACATGTAAGTATAAAAGGTCATGAAAGCAGATTTAATATTTTGTGACCTGCGAATAAAGATAGTTGCTGTACTGTCTGTAGGTGACGTTAAAAATGTCAATGGTCAATGCAGAATCGTCCCTTGCAGTCCAATGCAGTCCTCTCTTTAAGAGTATAAAAAATGCATAGGATCTCCCACGAGTATACATCTTTTAATATAAGTGGGTTAAATATAGATCCAGAAAAAAAAAAAAAATGTTTACCTAAAAATATATTTCGCCGTGCTTCTTTTTTTAAAATATATTTTTAGGTGTTGAAATCGAGCATTCCTGTTAAGAACAACAATGGATACAGACATGGGTGACGCATAAACCTCTTTTGTACTTTTTCTTTTTCAGAAGGGGCCCAAATGATGGAGCTGTATTCTAGGATACTGCGAACAAGCGCTTCATATATACGTTATCTTAAAAATAAAATACAATACACAGTATTGTGTAGTTTCCTGCAAGCCAAGCAGACTCAAAATGCTTACAATAATTTACGAGTCTTTAACTTTGCGATGTAGAAAGCAGGATGCGTTGCAAAATGGGGTTATTGGGCCGTGAAATCTTTTATGCCACTTGAAGGGTTCGCAGACACAAGATAGCTAACAACTAATCTCTTTGGAATAAAAATGATTTTAAATTTGAAGAGATAAATTATTCTAGTTTATGAGAAAATAATGGATGATTTATTCAAGTATTCAAAGAATATTATTGAGCCATGGAGCGGTCGGCAGAGAGTTATCAACGTGTGATGGTTTCATTAAACCTGACTTGTTTCTTTCACATAAACAATCTTCAATGTTTACAGAGTGAACGACACAGCCCTTTATTCCACCTTTACCTACCATAAGTTCCATTATTTACTGTTATTAGTTTAATTCGTAGAACTCCATTTTAATTACATATATTTAAAAAAATTCAATTAAAAAAAATAGTTGCCGCATGAGAACCTCTCCGAAACATTTATTATTTTTAAGCAATAGTAAACACTAGCTAACCAGTTAGCTAAAACGGTAACATTTTTCTACTAACTTTGTAATTAAATTTGATTAGGAAATGCATGCATAATATTATTAAGTTGTATCTTTGATTTATAATTTCTAATATAAAAAAATAAGGGGGAGAAGTACAGGGATGGTAAGATATACACCCAAGAGGGTTGGGAGGTATCTGAAGTTCGGTGTGTCCTAAAGAGACGGACGTATGCATCCATCCCTCCCACTGCGGTCCAAGGCGATGAGTCGAGAGGATCCTGCAAAAAGGTCTAAAAGTCTACTTCAACGGGTCGATTCTCCGCCTAGACCAAGACCAAGACCTAACAAACCTTACTACCTTAAATCCAGGCACCTCTGCTAAGTCACCAGACCTATTGCAGACGTGTTGGTTATCCAATGAATGGTTCTCGGGACGACGGTACCCATACCCGCCTCCTAAATTGGGTGGTATTATGTTAATAAAAACGTAAAAAATCTCACTGATCAATATTTTCCAAGCATGTGGTATGTTTTGTGTATTTTTCATCTCCAATTATTCATCTGGTTCCGAGAAGGTTAGTTTGTTTAATAATTGTAGTAGTTATCTCAACAGCGGCAAATTACCCAAAAATACTTAATTTTTAAAGTATTTATTAAATGAGGGTCACTCGGCATTATTATTAACGACTGCGAATGGATGTTCAACCACCGGGGAGTATTATCCAGTAAGGTCATCGGTTATCGTTACTAGCGACTACTGATGGATGTTCAACCACCGGGGAGTATTATCCAGTAAGGTCATCGGTTATCGTTACTAGCGACTACTGATGGATGTTCAACCACCGGGGAGTATTATCCAGTAAGGTTGTAACATTTATGCAATGCATGGGTGATGAAGAGATTAATTGTATAAATTAATGATGGATCTATCGATTGTGACATTAATTGGAAATTACCAAATACAATAATCTAGTCATCTACGCACACGCACTAACGCAATGTAGGTAGGTTGTGATGAGAACTGATAAGGAAGATTAAATAATAGAATATTTTAAATAACAACAGACGCTAATTTATTAAAAACAATTATTAAAATAATTAATCAAATAAAATAAACATGAGACTCTGTCAAACAACTTATCTCCGGGCGTGTCAAGAATAAACGTGTGTTTAACGCCATCTTGATAAAATTTTGACTAACGAACATGTAACATTAATAAATTTAAAACATTTAAATCTTGTAAGGAATGTCTGAGCGGGCGCCAGCGAGTTATAAAATAACTACGCAAGAAGTTAAAATGAGTAATCCCTATTTGAATTATAAGTACATTGTTAAAAAGTTATAAGTGAAAAAGACCTTTCGTAATTTGCAAAGTAGACCCTCATTGTTCCAGCGTCGCACGAACACACCGTAGACTACCGAGTCCAGCAAGCAACTGAGCTCGACGAAGTGCGCTCCGCATAGAGAGCTCGCCACAGTCTTGCCAATCGTAGAATGTTGACCAATGTTTATTCTAATCGGGTAGGAACTGCCCGTCCAGAAGTACGCACTGCTACATTACCCCCCTTCCAAAGGAAAAAAATTTTCGGCACGATAATTTTTTTTTGATTATCTCCTCATGCATCCAAATCCAAGTCCAATAAGTGGTAAAGAGTCACAAAATGCAGATAATGCCTTAGAAGAAGAGTCCAGCACGTTCTGTAGAAATCCGTGATGTGCTCGCTGAGCAAGGATTGAAGCGCCAACACCAAGGAAGTAGAAGGAAGAATTCTCGCTGATGGAATATCTGAATGACCCTCTTCTGACATCAGTGAAGAAGATTGAACTTGCTTGGCGAAGATAATGAGCCCCGATAATTGTATCACCATTCTCCAATGTTGACAACAAATGCAATCTTGAGAAGCTGCACCCTCTTTCTGATAGCAGTGAACGGCCAGGTAGTATCCTATTAAACTCTTCCCGTAGAAGAATGTTGCTTCCCTGAAGACTCGATCTTGAACAAAATTGCTTCCTCGAAGAATTGATAAAAGTTTGTAAATCTTGAAATTTTGTATTATCTTGAGTTATCTTGACGTGAAGAACCGAAGAGTGATGAAGGCGACTGACTTCCTTGAGGCAAGTGAAAAGAAAGGTATGCTATGCTTGACAAAATGGATTACTGAGCAAGGAATTTAAAAACTACTGAAGTGTTAGCAAAAACTTGAATAAAATAACAAATGAAAAGATAAACTGTAGTAAAGACTAACAAAATTTCTTAAATTTTTTTTTTTTTTTATAAAACGAGTCTAGCTAAAAGTGAAAGCTGAACGCCCAAAAAAAGTTAAATTTGAAGCTAAAGAAAACACTATAAAATGAAAATAATAACGTCTAAATCCACATTGAAGTTACTGCCCTCTGCGAGCAGAGATGAAAAATTATAAAGTTATCCCAGAAACAAACCCAAATTCATGAAAAGATAAAAGTGACCGGCTCAAACAGAACCATATATAGATGACCCAATATTGACAAAAATTCAGCTAAGTCCAAATGAAATTGATGCGACTTGTCTTGAGCTCAGAGAGAAGCCACAGCAATTGCATGTGAAAACGCATAGTTTTTGTTAAAAGAAATTGTAAAAAAAAATTTACTCATTTACATTCTTAAAATATGAACAAATATCATTTTAATAATAATTCAAGCCAAGGACATTAAGAGCAAATAAAAGTAAAAAAAACTTCATGAAAGGATGCAATTTTTAAATGTTAAAAAAAATATGATTCTGTAAATCTCAAATAACCTGGGCGAGTGAAAAGTCACTAAATTTCAAAATAAATATTAAATAAATAAATTAATTATTAAATTAATTATTATGACATAACATTTTTAAAAAATATTTGAAAAGTGTATTAAACAATGACTAAATCAAAGAAAACACCATGCCAATGGTTTCCTAAAACCAGAGAAAAATAGAATGTTATGAGCATCTGAGGCTATCGCGGAAAACTGCATGAAGTATTTTCTAAATTATTGAATTAAAATAGTCAACCAACACCAAGGCAAACTAAGGTACTAAAGAACAACATATACAGAACAACCATGCACACAATTAAAATGACACGAGGACCAAGCTCGGTACAGAACTGTTAAACCGAAATACAGCTTCGTATATGCCATAATTGAAATACAGTATGTCCCTCTAGAAAGGACAAACCGTACCTCAAAACAAGTCGCCATCGCGGACTTAGTTCATTAAAGAACAATTAGTATCATCTCACAAAGTAAAATCAGCTATTAAAAGATCCCTCGAACAGAAAAATAGCACAAAACAGTGGCCAACTGAGATTGTGAACTTCACTGCCCTAGGATAACGCATAAAATGATACAATGGATTCAAATCGTGAGATTACAAAATGTTCAATACAAAATGATTGCACTTAAATCCAAAAAAAAATGTGGATTCAATGCGTGAGATTAAAGAAACGTCAATCCCCCGCGTTGAATCGGAATGGACAAATTACTCCCCAAAACACATACTACACATGTACACAAGGACAAAACAAAACTTATACAAAAATACACTCAATGTGAAGACACAAAATGCTAGTCATGTCCTCACAATGAGAGAACACAAGAAAAATTTCAAACCTGAGGGCAAGGCAAGCAATAACCTAATATATAACAAGAGAAAAGGGATTAATTCTCAAATAAAAGTATAACGATTACAACATAAGAAAAAATAGTTCATCAATTAACCCACCCCAAGGTCAGTTAGCTTCTTCTAACTTGATTATATCCTTCACATGAAAAGTTCCCACGGGTTTCCCTGTCATATCCGCTAATTGATAAGCAACCGGCGATATCTTGCAAATAACTTTACTACGTATAAATTTGAGGGCTAATTTTGCTGAAAAGTATCTACCAGCGTCAGACAAAGCAAATGACCTTCTCCAGACAATGTCCCCAACCTCATATTGAACGTCCCTACGACGCAGATTATATTGAACCTTATTACGTTCGTATGATTGTCTTAAGGACGTGCGAACTTGGGAGAAAATGTCATTTAATTCATGTAAATCAGATGCCCATGAATCGCGTTTAGAGAATCTAATGTCTTCCGCGTTAAAGTCTACACCTTTGTAGTCATTTCCCGAAATTACAATCTCTCTACCAAAATTAAGGAAGAACGGAGTATAGCCTGTGACTTCATGAACAGCCGTGTTTATAGCCAGTTCAATTTCAGGTAGATGGAACGCCCAGGATCTGTGATCAGATCCCACAAAAGAACCCAGGGCTGCTACCAACACCTTGTTTACACGCTCAACAGGGTTATTCTGCGGGTGATATCTGCAATTATAAAACAAGTGACGGATATGAAATTTATTGGCCAGCGCTTTCATGTCACGCGATATATATTGTGGGCCATTATCCAAAACAATCGTATCTGGAACACCGAATTTATAAAAGATATCATTTTCCAAAATTTCCGCAATAACACTACCCGTTGCTTTCCTAAGTGGAAAAAGTCTAGTATACTTGGTAAAGAAATCAGAAACCACTAAAAGGTAAGTATAACCCTTTTTGTAAGAATTAGGGTAAGGACCTAATAGATCTGTCGCAATCATTTGCCACGGCCTTTGCACCAGTTTCGGGTCACCCATCAAACCAGGAGGCAGTAAGTTAGAACTTTTATAACCTAAACAAGTATGACATTTACTTACAAATGACTTCACATCAGCTGCCATTTTAGGCCAGTAATATTTAAGTTTAATCCTATTTAACGTTTTTAAGATGCCAAAATGAGCACAAGAAGGCGGAACATGATTTTGAACGATGACGTTTTTCCTACACTCTTTTGGGAGAACTTCCTTCCAGTCATAAGACCTGTGTAGAGCCTCCATGCTCTGAATGTGTTTGAAGATGACACCATTGCAAACTTTAAACGCTGGAAATTTTTCCGGATTAGCCAAAATTTTCTCTTTCAAACTTAAGTACCAACGGTCGGAAGTGGAAAAGGACTGATTAATCAAGTCAAGATGTAAAGGGTCACGAGACAGTGCGTCCGGAACAATGTTGTCTTTACCGCTCCTATGAATTATTTCAAAATTGAACTGCTGAAGTCTAACCGCCCACCGCGCTAATCTACCCGACGGAGACTTTAAGTTTGTAAGCCATTTTAGACTATAGTGATCAGTGATCACCTTGACAGGAATAGGCGAACCTTCAATATAACCCCTAAATTTCTCTAGTGCAAAGATCATAGCATTTAACTCCTTCTCGGTTGTGGAGTGATTTTTCTCCTGTGCAGATAGTGATCTGGAAATAAAGGAAATAGGGTGTTCTATACCATTAACGTCAGATTGAGAAAGGACCGCCCCCAAACCGGTGTTCGATGCATCGCAACTAATTGTAAAGGGTTTACTAAAGTCGGGACAAGCAAGAACAGGAGCCTTGACCAGAATATTCTTTAATTTAGTAAAGGCAGCATCAGCCTGTTCATTCCATACAAATTTTTTACCAGCAAACTCCTTTTTGGTTAAATTATGCAAAGGTGCTGCAATTAAGGAAAAATTTAAAATGAACCTTTTGTACCAAGAAAGTATACCGATAAACCTACGCAAGCTCTTTTGCGACGTTGGAATGGGGAAGTCAACGATTGCTTTTACTTTTCCCGGGTCAGTTCTCAACCCATCCTTATCAATCACGAAACCTAGGTATTTAAGGGAGTCACGACAAAAGACTGACTTCTCTACGTTAATAGTCAAACCCGCGGCTTGTAACTTTTGTTTAACCCGTCTTAAAAGATCAATGTGTTCTTCAAAGGTGGAACTAATGATAATTATGTCATCTAGGTAACAAAAAACTTTCCCATCGAACTCTGGACCCAAAACCTTGTCCATAAGCCTCATCATCCGAGAACTCGCACCATGAAGACCAAAAGGCATTGTTACAAAGTGGAAGAGGCCTCGTTTAGGTATAGTAAATGCGGTTTTCTCTTTAGAATCTTCCTCTAACGGGATTTGAAAAAACGCATCGTTTAGGTCTAAAGTTGATAGATATCGTGCTCCTCCGAGACTATTTAAGATATCAGATATCAACGGTAGGCTATAAGCGTCCCGCCGCGAGACCGCGTTGAGTTTTCTACTATCCAAGCAAAGTCTAAAAGAACCATTTTTCTTGGGCACTAAAACAATAGGATTATTCCACGAGCTATTGCTGGGTTCTACTACTCCCAGATTTAATAGTCTGTCAAGTTCTCTGTGAGCTTCCGGCAATAAATGAGGAGAAATCGGATAAACACAGTGCTTAATAAGTTGACAATCACCCGTGTCAATGACATGTTTTTCAAGAGACGTTCTACCCAAACGATTTCCAGAAAAGGCTTCAAATTCGTGTATAACGTTATTTAAGGTTGATTGTTGAAATGAATCTAAGTTCTCAAAGCTATCTAGTCCTCTTACCTCAGACACGCAACTATTGTCAGAGTCATTAGTCATTAATTTAGTTAACTTGGGACAAATGTTAAAAACTTTCCAAAAGTCGCAACCGAGGATGATGTTAGATTTTATATCTGGCATAACTACAAAATTAAAAATTTTCTTAACGTCACCAAGAACTACCGGAACCGCAATTTTGTGAACGCACTCCACAGTATGACCCGTAGCAGAAGTGAGTGAAAATTTTTTCTTAAGAACAGAAAGATTTAACCCTAGATTTAAAAATTTACGATGAAAATTATTACCAATAATTGAGATATGCGAACCAAAGTCAAGAAGGCCAGAAAAGTTGGAACCCAGAACCTGGAAAATGATGTGTGGACGGCCATCCCTTTTAGCCGCACTCACCACCTTCGAGGTCCAAAGGTTCTTGAAGAAAGTTCTGGTTTCCGACAGCACAGCAAGCCGATGCCTGGCGGTGATGTCAGCGAACGGTGTCGACTTGCCGCCCGCAGACAGGACCCCCAGGACATCTAGTTTTTTGCCTGCCGGCAGTTGCATGAAGGCGCCTTCACACCAGGACGGCCACAGCGGAAACATTTCACCTCCCTAGAACTCATATTTGACGGGCTACGTTTACTGAATTCAAAAGATTGACGATGATTCCTGAAATTGGGATTATTCTGAGACATTCTGTTATTCCCTCTGCTAAATGCATTATTTGAGGAGGAATGAGAAACATTATTAAAATTAACAGTATTTGCATTTGGCGGGGAAGGTCTGGAATCAGACCGACTGTCTGCAAGTTCAATCATTTTTCCCAATCTTTTCAAACAATTAATGTCCGAGATGACAGAGAGCGATAATTTTTGAATGTATCTCGGTAACATATTACATTGCAATATTTCCAGAATTTCATCATCTGGTAATTTTGACGACAATTGATTGTTTAAAGTCAAGACACGAGTTATGAATGAACCCAGGTTCTCTTTTTGTTGCTGGTACGTGGCTCTGATCTGAGCAACTAAACGTCTTTCATGGTCCAGAAGCTCAAATTCTTCCTTTAGAGCAATTACAATATCCGTCCATGACTTAAAAGAAGAACGGTTGACTCTAAACCAGTCTAAAGCATGACCTGTAAAAAGTTCCACCGCAGATGAAAAAAGAGAAGCTGTACTTACGTTCCGAGATATAGACAAATCGTTGACCCGTTCAATGAAATTATGCACGTTTCCAGTACCGTCGAAGGTTAAGTTCCATTTGTGAACCGGAACTGTGTTAGACGCGACCGCCGAATTTGCCGAAGTAGTGCCATCCTCTGGTTTAGACATGATTAACGCACGACTTCTTGTTAAAATGGTCGAATCCGTCATACCTAACTAACAGGGTAGGTAGAAAAAAAATTATTAGAACATGCAAGCAACAATACAACAACCACAATCGCCGCAAAACACAAAAAAATATAAAATAAGTGTGACGTCAGCGTACTAACGAACACGATAATAAGACGAAAACGTCATGAGTTGTGCCAGATAAAAAGCTGCGTAAAATGAAGAATTAATAAAATCTCAGTGACACGATGTATTTCGAACAACACCCGAACATCTACCATGCAAAACGAAAGGTCTTTTTCAGGGATTATACAAGAAATTCATAAAAAAAAATCAGACATCGCAATACAAGATTAAAACAAGGAAAGAAAAAATACTGCATTATTATTTAGTCAAAAATTAGGTTCACCCACAAGGGCTGCCATTTGTAACATTTATGCAATGCATGGGTGATGAAGAGATTAATTGTATAAATTAATGATGGATCTATCGATTGTGACATTAATTGGAAATTACCAAATACAATAATCTAGTCATCTACGCACACGCACTAACGCAATGTAGGTAGGTTGTGATGAGAACTGATAAGGAAGATTAAATAATAGAATATTTTAAATAACAACAGACGCTAATTTATTAAAAACAATTATTAAAATAATTAATCAAATAAAATAAACATGAGACTCTGTCAAACAACTTATCTCCGGGCGTGTCAAGAATAAACGTGTGTTTAACGCCATCTTGATAAAATTTTGACTAACGAACATGTAACATTAATAAATTTAAAACATTTAAATCTTGTAAGGAATGTCTGAGCGGGCGCCAGCGAGTTATAAAATAACTACGCAAGAAGTTAAAATGAGTAATCCCTATTTGAATCATAAGTACATTGTTAAAAAGTTATAAGTGAAAAAGACCTTTCGTAATTTGCAAAGTAGACCCTCATTGTTCCAGCGTCGCACGAACACACCGTAGACTACCGAGTCCAGCAAGCAACTGAGCTCGACGAAGTGCGCTCCGCATAGAGAGCTCGCCACAGTCTTGCCAATCGTAGAATGTTGACCAATGTTTATTCTAATCGGGTAGGAACTGCCCGTCCAGAAGTACGCACTGCTACAAGGTCATCGGTTATCGTTACTAGCGACTACTGATGGATGTTCAACCACCGGGGAGTATTATCCAGTAAGGTCATCGGTTATCGTTACTAGCAACTACTGATGGATGTTCAACCACCGGGGAGTATTATCCAGTAAGGTCATCGGTTATCGTTACTAGCGACTACTGATGGATGTTCAACCACCGGGGAGTATTATCCAGTAAGGTCATAGGTTATCGTTACTAGCGACTACTGATGGATGTTCAACCACCGGGGAGTATTATCCAGTAAGGTCATCGGTTATCGTTACTAGCGACTACTGATGGATGTTCAACCACCGGGGAGTATTATCCAGTAAGGTCATAGGTTATCGTTACTAGCGACTACTGATGGATGTTCAACCACCGGGGAGTATTATCCAGTAAGGTCATCGGTTATCGTTACTAGCGACTACTGATGGATGTTCAACCACCGGGGAGTATTATCCAGTAAGGTCATCGGTTATCGTTACTAGCGACTACTGATGGATGTTCAACCACCGGGGAGTATTATCCAGTAAGGTCATCGGTTATCGTTACTAGCGACTACTGATGGATGTTCAACCACCGGGGAGTATTATCCAGTAAGGTCATCGAGTATCGTTACTAGCGACTACTGATGGATGTTCAACCACCGGGGAGTATTATCCAGTAAGGTCATAGGTTATCGTTACTAGCGACTACTGATGGATGTTCAACCACCGGGGAGTATTATCCAGTAAGGTCATCGGTTATCGTTACTAGCGACTACTGATGGATGTTCAACCACCGGGGAGTATTATCCAGTAAGGTCATCGGTTATCGTTACTAGCGACTACTGATGGATGTTCAACCACCGGGGAGTATTATCCAGTAAGGTCATCGGTTATCGTTACTAGCGACTACTGATGGATGTTCAACCACCGGGGAGTATTATCCAGTAAGGTCATAGGTTATCGTTACTAGCGACTACTGATGGATGTTCAACCACCGGGGAGTATTATCCAGTAAGGTCATCGGTTATCGTTACTAGCGACTACTGATGGATGTTCAACCACCGGGGAGTATTATCCAGTTAGGTCATCGGTTATCGTTACTAGCGACTACTGATGGATGTTCAACCACCGGGGAGTATTATCCAGTAAGGTCATCGGTTATCGTTACTAGCGACTACTGATGGATGTTCAACCACCGGGGAGTATTATCCAGTAAGGTCATCGGTTATCGTTACTAGCGACTACTGATGGATGTTCAACCACCGGGGAGTATTATCCAGTAAGGTCATCGGTTATCGTTACTAGTGACTACTGATGGATGTTCAACCACCGGGGAGTATTATCCAGTAAGGTCACTCGGCTATCCTTACTAGCGACTACTGAAGGATGTTCAACCTCCGGGGAGTATTATCCAGTAGGGTCACTCGGCTATCATTACTAGACTCATCACCAGCAGGTTTACAACATCACGTGAATTTAACGTTTATAAACGGATACACTATTAAAACATTAATAAGCCTATAATATTCCACTTTATAATTCAAAAAGCGTCGTTTTATAAAATAAAATACCTTTTTTCAACCTTTTAGGCCTTTGTCATAGAATATCGGAGAATATGCGTGTATTTCCGCTTCTCAATAAAATCCATATGTATGAACGTAGGTATCTGAAAAAAAACTGTTTTTGAAGAGTGATTAAATATACTTTAAAATATTATTATTACAGATAAACATATAAAGTTTGAAAAATGAATATTAAGAAATTAAAAATAAAATGTTAAAAAAATGGTTCATCTTAGGTTTTTTCGTTTAAACATTGAACTAAAATTATTATTTTTTTTTTTTGAAAAATGTATTTTAAACATTACTGCCATCCATCTCATTTTCAAAATAATTCACAAAGTTTCAAAATTTTTTCTCAAATTACGGTCGGAACCTTTGAATTCGTAGAGGTAAACATTTTAATTATTTTGTGGTTAACTTCTACATTTGAATATAAAACTTATTTGTTTTTAATAACTCCGTTTAGTTCATATTTTTAACCATGACGGTAATAAGGGAAATACAACGATTTCTACGATACCATATGAGTTGTTCCGATAAACGAACAAATTGGCTCCACAGGTAATGCCTATTTGTTCCCAAAACCAAACAAATTAGCCTTTTTGAGTGCGGAAATACCTTGAATTTCTAACAATTGCCTCCGGGTTCAGAGTTTCAGAAGCAAGGAGCTTACATCTTCTTCATGGAGATCATGAGAGATCATTGATTATTTACTTTACATGTATATATTTTTTAACAAAAATGATAATATTGAATTTTTTTTTTATTAAATCATTTCTCAAGAAAAGGAGATGGGAAAAACGGGTTCCGTCGTCTCAAAATTTGTCATAAAATCGTTTGAAGTTGAACCTTTTACATCAAGAAGATTATTTAAAGAGGGATAAATAAATTTCTTGTGAAATTGAATAAGGATTCCGCATTTCTGCCGTTGATAGTTCCCTCTGTCACCAGAAGGGGATGTTTGTATTTTAATCAAAGACCACGTGACCTACCCTGCAACCTCCCCCACCCCCAAACAACCCCTTCCTTCGCTAGGAATGTTGGTATGTCTAACCTCTGTACCGAGGGGCTGGATGTAATTCTGCCTTATTAAAACATTTTATTGTTTTGCTGCAGCCCTTGGGAACAAAATTATGAGATTTTCTTCTTGAGATTGAACTTACTTAATGCATATTATTTCAATGTTTGATACATTTATGTATATAAAGGTTCTTCTTTTAGTCTTCTTTATTTTTCACCAGGCCGGTTTCATCCTGTTGCAGGCGTCTTCAGACTGACAATTTGAAATTTGAACAGGGACACTTTTGGGTGGCAATTTTTTTATTTTTCTGGTGTCCTCTCGTATCATCGGGGTATTTTTTACCAAACAAGCTGAAGCCAGGAATAACTCTGCGATAATGCAATCAGGCCAGTCACGTAGAAATAAAAACCATACGTCCTTTAACAATCTTTTTCTGGGGTATGAGGTGAGGGGAAGGAGATGGGGAAGAAAAAGGTGGGGAGTACCTGACTTTTCAGATCTGGTCAACCAAAACAACTAAAGCCATTTCAAGCACCGTTTCATTTCCGAATGGTGGTCTTACACCAGGGCGATACTTAGAGAATCTTATACTCTATATATTACTTTATATTATTTAAAATGAGGAAATTGTGAAATATCACAAATTAATCAAATAAAATGTTTGAACCCGCGATCTTCGGTTTGCTAGTCGAGACCTCTACCCCTCGACCACGGAGGTCGTCTAAATGTCTGGTTTACTGTTCAAGTTTTCATGCCGTACAGAAGAAAATGTGGTAATTATTTTGGATCGCTGGCCACGGACTATACGAAATATTTTTAAATTTAACCTTTTCATTGACCTTAATTACAATAAAAGGAAACTGACTGCATTTGGGATTTTTTTAATTTTACCATATTAATTTCTTTAAATGAAAATTCGCTTTCGCTGTGTGGGATGACAGCCAGAATAATTTCTGTTGGTGACATTTTCTTATGTTGGTATTCTTGAAACCATATGAGGAGCTAGAATTTTTACCATTTACTCTATGCAAAGGTAGGTACTATTTTGGCCTAAATCGAAAAATAAAATAAAGGTGTTTAGGCATGTTTTGTAAATAAACAAATATTTTTAAAAAAGGTTAGGTATATATAGGTTAGGTTAGGATATTATAGGTAAGGTTAGGTTATTATATGTTAGGTTAGGTTAGGTGCTTAGGTTTGTATGCTTTTTAAGTAGGCACTATTTTGCCGAAATATTAATTTACATTATTATTATTTTTTTAATTTACGTTATTCAGTTGTCTCTAGCCATTTGATGTTTTGTTTACAAATTAATCATCCAAAATAATTAAATTATCGGCGGGACAGACTATTATTATGTTGTTTAATTGTTGTTATTTTGGTTTATTGGGTTTTTTAAAAGCTATTAGAAAGGAGAAAAACTTACCAGAAAGGAGGAGGTTTTGTTAGAATGGTTGAGGAGTCATAATATAATCCGAAGGGAAAAAAAATGTGAAAGTGTGGAAATGTTTGTAGTTTTGCCAACCTTTTATATAGATGTCGAAAAACTGAAATAGTGAGTGCCGGTCATATGCGTAAAATCAGGATACCAGTGCGACTCTCAAGTAATTCTGAATAAAGGTTTGTTTACATTATATTATTAAATCATTTCACATTTTTCATTTCAATTTTTGTTTTTTATACTGGCTGGCGGAGTAAAAAATCTTTGTTTCATGTCGCTAACAAACTTATTCCTCAATATCGATAAATGTAAGACATTAACATTTTGTCGAACAAAGACCACACTATTATTCACTTACACAATAGCAAGCGAAATCTTAGAAAAAGTCAACGAAATTCGGGACCTTGGAGTTATGTTTGATACTCAATTAAATTTTGTAAATTTATGTACACTGGGATTTATAATCAGAACCATCAAAGACTTCGACTCGTTGGAGGTTATAAAAATCGTGTATCTGTCGCTAGTACGCAGCTTGTGCAATACAATTCAATAGTGTGGTCCCCATACTACCAGATTCATATAAAAAATATTAAACGTTTGCAGCACAAATTTTTACGATTTATAAACTTCAAATTACACATACCTATTCAACACATAAACTATACATTCTTACTAAATACACTTAAAATACATTCCCTAGAAAACAGAAGAAAAATAAATGGCCTTACTTTTTATTTAAGATTATTCACTCCAAACTAGACTGTTGTGAACTCCTGCAACTTATAGATTTCAGAGTACCTACTCAAGCAACTAGGCAAAATATATTATTCTGCAACAATAACTTCAGTACCAACTACCACATACAAGCACCTATTTCTCGCTTTCACACACTTGGAGACAAATCCACCTCAAATATCGACATATTTAATATAAGTTTGTCTGTGTTCAAAAGATACCTGAAAGAAATCTTTATGTAGCATATTTAAAGAGCGATTGCGTATATTTATTGTTTTCTTGTAGATATGTTGTGAACCTAAAAATATTGTTATTGTTTGTTGATGCTTTAAAAATAAAAACCTTTTGCTGTCTTTATGCAGTAAATTATGAAAAATATGTATCGTGTAAAAGCCCACCAGGGCTTTTAATAATAAATAAAATAAAATATTGTTATGAAAATTTGTTTTTCTTATCCACATGAAGTCGGCCGCTTATTTAGAATCAGTAATACCAATTGACAGAAATTATTTGAAATTGCTGTCATCCCATACAGCCGGACATGACGGCCGGCATAGTCCAGTGGTAACGCATTGGACTGCCATTCCGAAGGTCGCGGGTTCGAACCCGGCGTGCGCAAATAAATTTTATTTGATTAATTTGTGTTATTTCACAATTAATTAATTAAAATAATATATAGTATATTTGCGGCACGTTCCAGAGTGGAAGATACTACCAGTATCGCCCTGGTGTAAGACCACCATTCAGAATTGAAACGTTGCTCCAAATGGCTTTAGCCGTGTTTAGTGACTAGATCTGAATAGCCAGGTACTTCCCCACCTTCCTCTTTCCCTTCCCCACTTACCTTCAGCCTCACAACATCCCCCAATTGGGGATGCCATTGTCTCACTGGCTCCAGACGGGAGCAGTTGGGACTCTTGTGAGGTATTCACTATAAAAAAAATAAAAAAAAAATACAAGGAAAAATAATTTTCATTTTACGTTATTAAAAATTGAAATGCTATAAATAAAAATTTTCCCAGATGCAGTCAGTTTACTTTTATTGGAATTAAGGTGAACCAAAAGGTTTTATTACAAAATATTTCGTAATAGCCGTGCCGTGGCCAGCGATCCCGAATATTTACCGAAAATATGAAACATAACAACGAACCAATCTGTTTCTTAAATTTAACATTTTGTCTTAGTTACCGAAGCGTTTTTCATCTTAAAATATATTTTATTCATTGTTTGGAGTGGCACGTACCAAACGGATACAATATTTCCGCATATTCACCATAAGATAAGCCATTCTGAGCCTAGGCCTGCGGTAAACCCCCCACAAATTTCATACTATAGTGTTCGTGTTCATACCATGTCCTACTGTATATTTTATACTAAACACTGTACACTGTACAGCCTTCCTTGAGAAAGGATTAACGCTAACTTGGACCTATATACGAGGATACAGAACGTTTCCATTATAACCCAAGAGGATAAGTTAATGTTGCGTTCTACAGTGGTGAATTCAACCCCAGTTTTGCTAAACTCTGAGAATGTTGTATATGAATAGCATTCTTTATGACTACACAGCAACTTTTATCACCACTGCATTCATTTCTCGTGATATTAACTGGTCGCAGATGTGTTCCTCTAAAAATAAAAACTACGACAATTTCGTTTCAAAGTGAACGAATTTTTTAATTTGGCACAATATTTAATATATTTTAACGCATTATTTGATAATTTTGGTTTCACTGGGTGCTTTACCCGTACTTAGGCTCCTATTTAACAGTTTTAAAATAATTAATAAAAGGATTATTAAGATTGTGGAATATAATATATTGTTTAGAATTATTCTAGTTTAGCAATAAGTTTGTGTTCAATTTTATTAGATTTATCTATTGAAGTTCATAAAACCCATTATGAATATTTCATCATTGACGAAGATAACATCAAAATCTTTCAATGAAAATATTTAACAAATATACACAGAATATAAAAAGGTTACGATCACAACTTGGGACTCGAACCCAGGTCCTCCAGTAAGGAATGGCACTCTACCAACTGAGCTATTACAACGTTTTGATTGCAAAGTTCCTTCCGAACATATTTAAAATTTTGGATAAAAATATGCAATCACACCAAAAAAGATAGCAGCCAAAAAAAGATAAAAAAATGAAGATAATGTTAGTAAATCAAAACTGTAAGTATAAATATCGATAAAAATGACGGAATATATTGTACTCACTTATTATTAGATAAGTTAATTGATATATATTTTATTTTTTTTCTCGTTGTTGTTTTAAATATTATTTTTATGTGACCGCACAAGTAGTGCCTAATTGGGGTACGCTGTTAGGCTGAAGGTAGAGGAAGGGGATGTATGTACTAATAATAATTAATTATTATTTATTTTTTTGGTAAACTAATGTTTAAGGCAAGATTTTTTATGCATAGCACAAAGGGTAACAATTATTTTATAAGCAATAATTATTAGCCTGAAACACTCATCCACATTGAAAAATCTCCTGATAAAAGATACATGACGCCAACGGGACTTGAACCCGTGTTCAATCCGTGGAAATCGAAAGGACACGGGTTCAAGTCCCGTTGGCGTCATGAATCTTTTATCAGGAGATTTTTCAATGTGGGTGAGTGTTTCAGGCTAATAATTATTGCTTATAAAATAATTGTTACCCTTTGTGCTATGCATAAAAAATCTTGTCTTAAACATTAGTTTACCAAAAAAAAAAAAAAAATTATGTTAGACAAGTTCTAGTATTTTTCACCAAAAAATGTCGACAATTTGTCTCGACGCCATCTAGTGAGAGAGTTAGCACTTACAATGCCTTTCTCATATAAAATAAAGTTGGTTGTTTCAGGTGAAAAAAAAAATGTAATAAGCAGTAATTGTTGAATGAAACACTAGTATATTTAAACAATTCAAAAATTCAAGAATTCAAAAAAAATTCAAACAGTAAAGGATCAAAAAACAAAAAATACTATAGAACTCATAATAACGAAGTTAGAAGATGCAATTAAAACAGAAAATCTTTCATTACAAGACAAAATTATCAAATTACAAGAAAATATAATCAACAGTGACAGAAAATATATCAGTAACTTAGAAAACATGAAACATGATATTAGAAAAATAATCTTACCTGAAACCTATGCAGAAAAGGTAAAAAAACACGAACCAGTTGTTATCATAAAACCGAAAAAGAAGGATCAGGAAAATAATGAAACAAAGAGTGAAATAAAAGTCAATATTGACCCAGCAAATTTTGGAGTTAGCGGCATGAGAAATTTTAAGGATGGAGGGGTTATAGTAGAATTTAAAAATGCCACAGATATTAACAAGGTTCATGATGAGGTGATAGCCAAACTGGGAGATAAACATGAGGTAAAGATTCCTCAAACACAAAACCCATCCGTCAAAATTATTGGTTTATCTGAAAAATACAGTTTTGAAGAAATAGAGAGAAAAATAAAAACTCAAAATGAGTCCATCTGTGAACAAAGCTCAAAAATAAAGGTGACATATATGAAAGAAATAAAAAACCGAAGAAATCAAACAACTTTTACTATATATGCTGACGTCGACGGAAAGACCTACGACAGAATTTTAAATGCAGAAAAAATAAATATTGGATGGGACAGATGCAGGGTCTTTGACAATTTAAATATCATCAGATGCTTTAAATGTAATGGGTTCAACCACAAGGCTATAGATTGCAGAAACCTAAAATCTTGTCCAAAATGTGCAAAAAATCATGACGTAAAAGATTGCACGGATGAAGATATTCAGTGCATCAAGTCAAAGATTAGGACCGAAACTAAATTGTAGTCACTCAGCCATGAGTAAGGAATGCCCAATTTATAAAAGAAAACTAGAATCAAAAATGAGCAGAATTTCTTTTTTATAAACAAAAGTTACGAGAAAGATGAAATTATATACTTGAACATACAAAGCATGATAGCACATTACGAAGAGGTCAAAATACTTTTAGAAGAGAAGAAACCTTTTATGCTTATGATGAGTGAAACACGTGTGACTGAAGATATCCAAGATAGTGAAATTATATTTGATCATTATAATACCATACGTTGTGACTCGCATAGCAGACATACAGGAGGAGTGATGATTCTCTTAAGTAATAAAGTTCCATATGAAGTGATATCAAATCATCAATATGAAAAACATTGTTGGATTTTAGCCATCAGCATTAAATCAGAAATCAAGAAAGGTGTATATACTGTTATTTATAGATCACCAAACACAAGTAAATGCGACTTCTTAACACATTTTCAAAGATGGAGCATGGAAAATTTGCAAGATGAAAATATTAACATTATAGTTGGAGATTTCAATATAAATGTTAAAGCAAATGCAGACATATACACAAAAAACTGAAATCTATTATTAAAACTGCAGATATGAAACAATTTGTTAAAGATTTCACACGAATTACTAATACCTCTAAAACATTGATTGATCTGGTAATCTGAAATAAATTTAACCTATGTGTTAATGTATTAGATAAACCTAAAATTACTGACCATAATATGATTCAAATTCTAATAAATGACAGAGAAAATTACAACTCCAGTAAAGAAACACAAGTAATAACATTTAAAAATTACAAGAAATACAATAAGGAACTCTTCATTCAGACCTTAGAGACTATTGATTGGAATGAAATAAATCAAATGGAATATAACAAAAAAGCTGACCAGATGATAGTAAACATTAAAAAATCCAGTGATGAAGTAGTTCCAGAACAGAAGATACGTAAAGGAAACAATAATAAATGGTTAACAAAAGAACTACGCACAATACAGCACGATAGAGATACATTTTACAAGAGAGCACGCCTTACTAATAGTACTACGGATTGGAATAACTACAAAAAATTGAGAAATAAATACTCTAAAGACATAAAAATAACGCACAATGAGTACATAAAAAATAAAATAAACTCGGAAGAAGGGGATCCCAAAAAAATTTGGAAAAGCATTAAAGAATTAGTACATGGAGATAACAAAAACGACATAAAAATAGTAAACTTCCCAAAAGATATAAACGAAGAAAACATGGCTAATAGCTTTAATAAATATTTCATAGAAAGCATCACTCAAATTAACAAATTAATACCTAACATTGTTTTCAACCCCACAAATGATAATAACAACTCAAACACAGAATTATTGGCGTTCAGAAAAATAACTGCAGAATATTTATTTAACATTTTAAACAAAATTAAATCAAAAAATAGTTCAGATGGATTAACTATTAGTTTAATAAAAGATGCGTTTCCAGTAATTGGATCTACTCTATTAAATATTATTAATCAGACATTTGAAGAGGGAAAATTTCCACAGTCATGGAAACTATCTACCATTATACCGGTCCCAAAGGTTAAAAATACCAGAAAATGTGAAGAATTTCGACCAATAAACACCTTACCGAAATATGAACAGATACTTGAAGTGAAAATAAAAGAACAAATATTACAATACTTAGATGAACACAATATTTTATACCACGAACAATCGGGATTCAGATGTAATAATTCTTGTGAAACAGCGTTAAATGTAATTGTTGAAGAATGGAAAGAAGGAATGAATAGTAATCAATTTATCTTAGCAATATTCTTGGATTTTCAAAGGGCATTCCAAACTATAGATCGAGAAATATTGATAAGAAAGCTTAAAGAAATTGGTTTCTCAACTGTAGCCACTAAATTAATAAAAGAGTATTTGAAAGACCGAATACAGGTAACAAAAATTAATAATCAATTTTCAAAACCAATGGAAAATAAATTAGGAGTACCACAGGGATCAGTCCTTGGACCTCTACTATTCATACTCTATATTAATGACATGGTGAAAATATTTTCAAAATGCATAGTACGACTATTTGCCGATGATACACTAATATATATAATTGGAGAAAACTATGAAGAACTAATAAATATTTTAAATAATGAACTAGATAATGTATCAAGATGGCTAAAAATAAATAAGCTTAAATTAAATACAAAAAAAACAAAATGTATGGTAATTGGTTATAAGAAGACATCCAGTGAAAGCAAAATCAAAATTGATGGTGAAATTATTGAAAATGTTGCCGATATAAAATACTTAAGAGTTATAATAGATTCCAAACTCAACTTTAACAAACATGCTGAATATACCCAAAAGAAAATTGGAAAAAAGATATCTTTTTGGGAAGAATTCGCCAAAAACTGTCCGAAAAAACTGCAATCATCATTTATAACTCCATTATTGCTCCACATTTTAATTACTGCTCAACTATCCTTTTTCTGTGTAACGACCGAGAGCAAAATAAATTTCAAATTCTCCAAAATAAGGTAATGAGAACAATACTCAGACGAAATAGATATTCAAAAGTAAATAAAATGTTAAACGAACTAAATTGGTTAACGGTGAAACAGATGTTGACCTTGAACACGATGATATTTGTACACAAAATAGTAAACAACCTGCTACCCAAATATTTTTCAAATAAAATTGTATACAACAAGGACATACACAAACATAAAACTAGGACGTGCAATGAAATCAGGCTAACAAAAAAGGACAAGACGAATACACAGAACAGTATATTCTATAAAGGGATGAAACACTATAACGCTACAATATGTAAAAAATAATTAGTCATTTGTAAACTTTAATGAACAAATTGCTAAAATAAAAAAAAAATATATATATTGAATTATTTCGCGGATAAGAGATAAGCCGCCATAGCTCAGTGGTCAGAGCTGTCGAATGGAAATCGAAAGGACACGGGTTCAAGTCCCGTTGGCGTCATGTATCTTTTATCAGGAGATTTTTCAATGTGGATGAGTGTTTCAGGCTAATAATTATTGCTTATAAAATAATTAATAATAATTAATTTAAAGCACTCATAACGCAGTTCTGAAGTATTTAATTTAAGATGGAATATGAATGCGAGGCTATTTAGATCTTGTCACCAAACACAGCTGAAGTCATTGTAAAGACCTTCAAGATTTGGTGGTCTTTCACCAGGGTGATACCAAAAGTATCTACTCTACTGTTGATTATTTTTAAGAGATGCATTCTGAAATAAAACAAATTAATCAAATAATTTATTTTGTGCACGACGCGATTTGAACCTGCGACCTCCTGATGAAAAGGGTTGTTGCGTTTTATTCAACTCATATTTCACTCGGAATTGGGTGTCTGTAATAAGTGAAGATAGGGATGTGTGGAGAGTGTTTGACTTGGAAGTGGAAGAAGTCGAGGACACCCGAGGAATTCATGGCACCAACAAGTGAAATAAATACGCACGTGTGATAAAATCGGTAATTTTGTACCATGTAATCATTGTTTTTTTTTCATAAGGACGCTTATATATTTATTTTTCCTAGAAAACACAACTTTTTTCCAAATGATCTATTATATAATAGTACCATTTAATCCCTTGAAATACAATTATTAATTTTCACACCCGATCAGACCCATTCCTAGGAATGTGTTATCCGACCATCCGGCGTGTTTATGTAAATAATTTCAGCGAAATAATTCCAGAAGGAATAACGATCTCTTGTCCCAGCTTCCCACTGGATTATTGCCTGTTCTGGGTAACATCTCCAGTCTGCGCCTCCCTCCATTTGACCTCCACAATGATAACACGTGTGATCAGTACATCATATCGGTCCTATTATCATAACAAGACGCACACGTGGAAGATAAGATGATTATTCCAGAAGGATACATTATTATTTGCTGACGCGAATCAAAATAATGATAATCCCTAGAAATGGGGTTTATACCGATTTTAAAGAAAACAAAGTTTAAGTTTTTGTCTGGAGGTTAGGACTCCTTTCTCTTCTTTCTTTTTTCGTTCGAGGGGGGGGGTCAGAGGGGGTCAGAGGATCAGAGAGGGACATCTAGAGCTAGTCTAGGGCATCAAGAGTCACTCAGTGAACCTCAACATTCATCAAACAGCCAGTTTACATGTAATACCTGGACAGAAATGTTTCTTTGGAATATTGAAAGTAATTTTGTAAGAGTTATAAAGATATGGCATAATATACTATATATTAAGTTGTGCATTGTGCACTTGCGTAAGAAACATGAGTAGGAAGTCGGCCTGGTCAAGGGTGACGCTCTCGACTTTAAATACCGGCGTGCGCAAGTAAATATGATTCGATTAAGTTTTGTCATTATACAATTTATTAATTTTAAATAATATAGAGTACACTTGCGGCACGTTCCAGAGAGGATGATACTTTCAGTATCGCCTTGGTGTAAGACAACCATGCAGAATTGAAACATTGCTTGAAATGGTTTTGGCCATGCTTGGTGACCAGATATCAATATCCAGGTTCTTTCCCAACTTTCTCTTCCCCATTATACTTCTCCTCCCTACTACCTACTACCTACTACCTTCAGCCTCACAACATACCTCAATTGGGGATGCCATAGTCTCATTGGCTCCAGACGATTGGGAGCAGTAGGTACTTTTATGCGGTATTCACATAAAACAAACGGTTATAAAGTACACGGTTGACATTGTCAGATGAGATTGGGTTGTTTCTACGCCTCAGTTTAAAAGCTCGGCTGTGGAACGATTTACCTGCATTTGTATTTCCTCCTTCAAATAACATAAATAATGGGTCTTCACTCCTTTCACTTCTCAAAAAGACCCTTCTGACAGCGTCCTCAAAGATGACAGACTCTAATGGAAATTATTTTCTGCTGCGCCTCCTGTGAAGAGTAAATACAAAAAATAAAAAAGGACACAAATTTGCAAATTGTGGAGTCGAGATAAACTAGACATTTTTTTAAAAGAAAGACATGTTTAAAGCAAAAGCTGTAAAACTTGTAAAATTTTCGTAAAATAATGAATTGCGATGTTAAAACAGAGTAAGTCTTTTCAACATTTTAGAAAAAAAAATATTCTGTCGTATATTCGACTGTTTCAATTGTAATAGAATTATAGGGAAGTGTTCAAGTTTCTGGTTTTCCAAGAATTTTTTTTCGCTCTATTTAGATTCACCTTGTCTTGCTTTGAGAAGAATATGGCAGGTTTTCTCTGCTTTCAAGATATTTCTGCTGAAATATCACCTGGCAATAACTCAAGGTGACGAATATTCAGCAGACTACATTTAAACACGCCTTAATAGGCATTTCCTGTCTCCGGCCGCCATGACAGCAAAAAAATGGAGGCCATTTCCTCCCCCCCGGAACCGGATGAAAGATTGCAGAAATTATTTTTATTTCATTACATGTGACAAAACGAAGCGTTGTCGCGCGATATTACACGAGTTTTCCGAGTGTAATTCTCAAATCTGGTTTGGTGAGTGTTCTTCTCAATCCTCGGGCTGTGAGTGAAATTCCCATCTCTGGTTCATCTAACGAATTGGTGCTCTTTCCCCTCGTTTTGCTCGAGGCTGTGTTATGGTCATTTGTACAGAAGAACACAAATGTATTTTAAACTGAATTAAGTAAAAGAACCCTCCCCAAAGACTAATGCTACGAGAGTTTTTGCTCCAATCAAAATTTTTCTTGGATTGTTTTTTATGTCATTTATCGGCGTCCCTTACTACTGCTTCAAGCATTATTTGTACTGTCTATCAAAATTAAATATCGTTACCATTATACACAGGTGTTCATAAAAAATATCTTATTATTTTGCCAGGTGTCGAAGCTGTAATAAAATTGCATTTGTTATTTATTATTCATAAAGAAATCTAATGAAAACTGGAAACTAGCTATAAATATGAACAAATACAAGTCTAATATTTCTGAAGCAATTAACTTCTGTAGTTGTTGAAATATGACTAGTTGATTGAAAACAACAAAAGATATTTTTTTTATTATAATTGATTTGTTTTAATGGAAATCAACATCTACGTAAATATTATTGTATTGATTGACAATAAATAATTTATCGTTTAACGTATCTTACTCTACTAGTGATAAGATAAACCGATG
Source organism: Hesperophylax magnus (assembly GCA_026573805.1). NCBI lineage: Eukaryota > Metazoa > Arthropoda > Insecta > Trichoptera > Limnephilidae > Hesperophylax > Hesperophylax magnus. Next base: position 1,201,874 of record JAIUSX010000018.1, read on the forward strand.
TAAGTTATTGTTGTATCTCAAGGTTTTCTCACAAAGTCTCATATTAAAGCAATGCACTACGTAGTGTAATATTTTAAATTGAGCCGCTATCAATAACAACCCTTAAGTAGATGGCGATAAGGTTTAAATTCCCGCTTAACACCATCCGCCTATTTTGATTTATGCAAGAAAAAAACATGACCAAAAAGTGCCTTTTATTTTATTTTGTGGATGTTCAGGCATAAATATTTAATTTTTTTCCGATCATTTTATAAATAACTTAATTTGCTACATTATACAATAAAATAATAACCGAAAATGGGTTTGTAAGTAGGAGATTTTGAACTTTGAAGCAGTTTTCATAGGTCTATACATTATTTTTTTCTGGGCTTATAAAAAATACTCGATTATTTCAAAGGTCAAGATGTATTCTACTCGCAGTTTTTAATTAAAGCATCTGAAACATTTCTAGGCGACCAAATTTTCAAACAAAAACACATGATTTTGCATTACTACGTATGGCATCGCCTAAAATAAGAACTTTTTATGTGATAAATTGATGATGGGTTCAGATGTCTTAATTAACAGGCGGTTTGAATTAATATGGGCCCCGCCCTTCAGTTTTCCACCTAATTTATCATACACTCGGTCTCTACGACACTCGACAGCTAATCGCGATCTATGGGTAGCCTAATAGACTACTACTCATGACATCTATGGGTGAGCTCTTACACTAATATAAAAAGGATATAACGGTAATGTTGTGCGCGTGTCTGCGTGTCGATGTTAGGTTTTTATTACTTCGGATGAAATTAAACACACATTTTAAATAATTAAAGAAATTCTTTCTTGAAAAGATATTCAATTTCGTATGCCCGTATGCAGCTTGAGGTCAAAATTTTTTATGTAAATTGGCACCAATAGTGTTTTCAGATCAGACTTCTAGGAATTAACTATTCGGTGGTCTCTAGTAATGGAATTCTTTTAAATCGTTTCAAACTTCGGCGAAAGGGATGGCTTTATAAAACAAGAGACTTGCTGCTCCCAACCATCTGGAGCCAGTGAGACTATGGCATCCCTAATTGGGCTATGTAGCGAGGCTAAAGGTAGTAGGAAAGGAAAAGAGATGTGGAAGTACCTGGTTAATCAGATTTGGTCACCAAACACGGCTAAAACCATTTCAAACAACGCTTCAATTCTGACTGATTGTCTTTCACCAGGGCAATACTGAGAGTATTTTCCACTCTCTGGAACGTGCCGCAAATATACTATATATTTTTTAAATGAGTAGATTGTGAAATAACACAAATTAATTGAATAAAATTTACTCGCGCACCCCGGTCTAACTAACATTTCAATATTTTTTGAATTTATTAATATGTGTTTTGAAAAGTTTGAGACCAATAAAATGGGAGAGATAAAACCTATATAATTACAGTAAGACAATAAAAAAAAACAATTCGGTTCAAGTACAATCTTGGGAGTAAACAAATTGAATTTAAAAAGACGAAAAGTTGTAATTACATGCAAATAACGGTAAAGTACAATTCAAAAAAACTCAACTCAGAATTCACGTCGTCACTATTTTAAATAAAATTTTCCGGAGCGGGAAAATTCCAAGTTTGAGTTTATAAATCATTATTCCAAGACCAAAAACAAACAAAACACCAAATTCAGGATCTAATTATAGAACCATGGCTCTTTCATCTGTCCTTTGGAAACTTTTTGAAAGATTAATTAAAAACCAGAGAGCAATCATCTTCTCTCGCCAGCCTAATTCAGCTTCAGAGAAAAACATATAATGACAAAGATTAATTGGTGTACGTAAATTTAATACAACGATTATTTTTTCTTTGTTATATTACAACTGTATTTTAACAAATTGTGGGTTTCGTCACTAGATCCGGCATGCGGCTTGTTATTTATTTTATTTTAGGGAAATCAACCGTTAAAATTATCGGCGCATTTGAAGTTTTGTATAACAGAGGCAGTAGTAGAGTATGCTCATTCTATGATTCTATTATTAACGATAATACAATTTTTGTTGAGTTAAAATAATTACCGATTCAGTTTCATTACAAACTTAACAGTTTTTTTTTGCATGTTTCTTAGACCTGAGCAAGGCCTTCGACAGGGTTTCTCACCCTCTGCTATGGGCTTAACTAAAGAGAAAGAGAGAAAGAGGCATATCATCGGAGGTCATACATATCCTCGACTCGTGGCACAGACAGCATGAAAACCTAGTAAGATGGAAGGATGGTTTTTCCGAACCTTTCCTCCTAAAGAGTGGCGTCAGACAGGGAGGATGCATGTCACCGATACTGTTCAATCTGTACATGGACGAACTCACCGAAAGGCTAAACAATGCAGGAGTAGGCTGCCACATTGGAGGACAGTGTCTGAATAACGTCAGTTATGCGGACGATATGGTCCTGATGGCACCATCTATAAGGGGACTGAGCATTCTTCTGAAAATCTGTGAAGAGTATGCTGAAGAAACAAATTTGTTGTATAACCCCGCTAAAACGGCTCTATTGGTCATAAGACATGGGCAAGGCCCGAAAAATATTCCTCCAGCTACCTTGAACGGTGTGAACTTGAAGGTGACCGAAGGAACTAAATACCTTGGACACATAATCACCAGTAATCTGATGGACGATGATGATATCGATAGACAAAGACGAGCTCTCAGCGTTAAAGCAAACATGCTCAGAAGAAGATTTTGCCTTTGCAGTACCGCAGTAAAAAGGACGCTCTTCCTTTCCTTCTGCGCAACTTTGTACACGTGCGAACTATGGGCAAACTACAAAAAGAGTAGAATAGAAAGACTACGGGTTATTAATTTATTCTGTTTTCTTTTCTTTGTTTTTCTGTTCTATCTTTTTGTTTTTGATTATATATTTTTTTGTATCTCTATATGGAATGTGTGGGACTGCACTATCCTCCCCACATACCGGAATAAAGACTTTTATTATTATTATTATTATTTTAGCTACTGTCACTTCTATAAAGGACCACGGGTTCACTTAAAATGACAAGCTTATTTTCGAGACTATATGAATAATATCTTTAATAAATCACTTCTCACTCGGCATCTTTCAGAGCGTTACCTCTAAATTTAAACATAGAGGACCTCTACACTAAAAACTCTTTACTGTTCGTTGGGTTGCCGTTGATCGCATTGAATCCGTACAACATCACTTCTTTCGAGCAGTTGCAGGGAGTTCAGGGGGTCAGAGGGGGATATCTGGAGCCAGTCTAGCATCAGGAGTCACTCAGTGAACCTCAACATTCATAAATCCCTGGAACGAACGGAACGGGCTATCATTGAGCACATGTTAGGTGGCCTGCAGAATCAGAGTTTACGAAGCAGTGAGAACCCAGGCAGTCAAGTGGGGTCATGTACGAGATGGGATTTATCACATCGATTTATCCAATTGCCACGAGGTTAGGACTTCTTAGTTAGAAAAACATACAAAGATATAATTTGAATTTTTAAAATTATCAATAGTTTATTTTTTTCCTCATTTTTTTGGTCAAAACTTACCCAGAAACAAGATAAAATTATGAACAGGTGGTTCAGATATTTTAAAAATTCAGTTAGGTCATAAGAGAGTGAAGAATAAGATTTTAAAATAGAGACAGTCTGGTATTCATGATATAAGCCTTCAGATTTTAAAAAGAGACAGTCTGGTATTCATGATAAAAGCCTTAAAATACAGGGAGCTTTATTCACATCATTTTTTCGGTTGAGCTTTCACCTCCCCTAAAAGCTTTTTTGTCATTACCTCGCAACGCATACAAGGCCCGATGGGGTGCAGCCATTCTGTTCCCGCCGGAAAACATCGAAAAGAGTAGAGATTAGATATTATAATGTATATAAGTGAAAGATATTTCGAGGATCAGCAACAAGAATATTTGTGACACTCGCTCATTTCAGTTGATTTCTCTTATAAAATTTATGTAAAAAATGCTATCGTCCATTTTTTTTTAAATTAAAAATTTTAAATTACTTTGAATTGAAAATATCTTTTATCGCAATAGTACTGTCAATACCAATTCGTTTATAAACTCCCTTACATCACGCATGAACAGCTTAGGTAATCAATACACAGAAGTAGTGGATATTTTATAATAGCACCGAAAAAACTTACAAAAGAACATTTTCCACATTTAAAGAAAATAGTCAGCCGCCGTCAGCGGTAGTGAGTGGACGTATTGTAGTAAGAAACTATATTACTGAAAGTTGTTACGTCCTCTAAAGTATTTGGCGGGAATGAGAGCGCAATAGTAGAACCGCGCAAGCGGTATCTAGCCTAACTCATTATGGACGTGCTGTCCGTATTTGAGATTATAAAGAGTGAAATAGCTAGCATATCAACTAAACAAGACGCTAAAGCAAAAACAAACCTGGAAGCTAATATTAAAATTCTTGAAGAAAAATGGACGGAAGAAAAAACAGAAATGATAAATAAGATACTTTCTCTACAATCCAAACTGATTGAAAAACTCGAGAAAAAAATTGAAAATCCGAGTATTATGGGAGGAAAAACTTACGCAAGCAAATTAAAAGAAATCCCGGAATCTAAATATTCACTAATTATAAAAAGTGAAAATGACAACATGACTGCAGACGTAATAAAAGACCAAATTGTCAAAAAAATTAAAATTGCAAATTTGTGAATCGCTGTAAACGGAGTACGTAAAGCCGCACAAAATAAACTTATAATATCCTGCCTGACAAAAGCCCACGCAGAAAAATTAACAGAAGAAATTAACAAAACACTTAAAAAACAGATGGTCGCAGAAGAATTAAAAAATAAAAAACCAAAAATTTTCGTTAGAAACTTACAAGCAGATTTATCTGAAGAAGTAATAATTGAGGCCTTAAAAACACAAAATGAAGGTTTAAAAGATATTATGGAAAATAACCCACAAAACACGATAAAATTAATAAAAATGTTCAAACCTAAAAATCAAAATGGACTTACGAACTACATATTGGAAACAAGCGGACAATTACGGACCCACCTCATCGAAAGGGAAAAAATTAATATTGGATTCAACAGAACACGTGTAGAAGATGCAAACCCTATAACGCAGTGTTTCCATTGTCTTAAGTTTGGACATACGGCAATCAAATGCTTCAACAAAGAAAAAAGTGCAACGTGTTTGCATTGCGCAAAGGACCATGAATGGAAGGAATGTACAAATAAAAATGAAGAAGAAAAGTGCAGCAATTGTATCTTCCAAAACAAAAATCTCAAGATGAACCTAAATACTAACCATAAAGCAAATAACCCAACCTGCCCCTACTTCAAAAAGATGATGTTTATCGCCCAAAGTCGTATAGAATATGACTAGGTATGTTAGTACTTTAAAAAAAAAATTATATTTAAAAATGAAAATAATGTTAATAACTATTATTTTATATTACTACTTCTTATCACCTTCTCCTAAAAATTATATTTTTTATATTTTGCTTCTCAAGTACAAACTTTTCATATCCATGCGAAAATTACCACTAAACACATATTTAAATGTATTGTCCTATTACCAAAGTGTTAACAAGAGCATACTGAAATTTATTCTAATGCTCCAATACACTTATTGTACTCATATATGTAGAGGTATTATATTCGTGGTCCCACTTCATATTTATCAACTTATATGTTTATTTAAATTCTTACAACATGTTTATAAATTATTGCTGCAATTTAAAATATTTATGATTATATTGATGTTCGCGCACTCTTCGTGTATTCGTATGTGCAGAAAAAGTTCAATATGTAATTATTGGTGCCAATTAGTAAACCTACCTTGTTCTGTACAAAACTATAATCTAACCTGGAACATATCGGAAATACTTACTGTTATATTGTTATGTATCTATCGTATTTATATTTATAAATCCCAATACATGTTTATATATTATTGCTGCCAATTAAAATATTATTCTATATGGGTCAACTGAACTGTGATTTTGACACAGCAGAAATAGATTATGAACGCACGTCAATTTTTGAAAACTGGGCTACAAAAAAACATGTGTTAGGAAATAATAAAATAACTGCCCTCAACTTAAATATACGATCTTTATCTAAATATTGGGACACCTTCCTATTAATTGTTTCTAGCTCTTTGAGAAACATCGACTTAATTTCGCTATGCGAAACGTCTATAAATAAAAATAATATAAATCTTTATAAATTACCGGGATTTAATTCGTACCATTTTTGTCGAACAAAAAGATCGGGTGGCGGTATTAATGTGTACGTGAAAGATCACCTTACATTTGAAAAAATAAATATTATGACTAATAATTTTGAATGCGTTTACGGAACCATTTCAATAAACAAACATATCCGCTTACATCTTTTAGCAATATATAGACCGCCTAATACAAAAAAAAAAAAAAAATTATTTCTTGATGAGCTGGAGACAATATTGGGAAATATTGATATAAAAGAATCCGTATTGGTTCTAGGTGATACGAATATTAACTTATTAAATGTACACGAACCCATAACTATGCAATATGAAAACCTCATGTCTCATTTTGGAATGACCAGATGTATAAATGATGTGACTAGAGAAGCGATATTGACTAACTATGTAACGGCTTCATGCTTAGACCATATCTATGTAAGAGTGAAGGAGACGACCGAAATCAGTTCATGCGTATGCGATTCAATAATAGCTGACCACTACCTAACTGCAGCTAGTATTAACTTCTGTTACTATGATAAATGTACCGTCGACAAATCGCACCAAGAGTATTACACTGCACTATCGGACAAAAGGATTGATTTATTGATCGAAATCACCGATTGGAATGCAATGTTAAAATTGTCTGAACCAAACATTATTTATGCAGAATTAAAATCGATTTTTAAAAATATTTATGAAAAAAGTACCTTTACAAAATTAAAAACAAAAAAAATTCGAAATAACCAAAAAACTTGGATGAATGACAGTCTCGCTGAAAGTATTCTAATACGAGATGCCATGTGGAAAAAGTGGAAAAACACGCCTAATAATAAAATATATGAAATCGCTTTCAAAAAATATAGAAATAAACTTAATAAACAAATATTAAACACAAAAAAGGCATACTATAATAACAAATTTAATCACTGTTTCAAGGACATTAAAAAAACATGGAATGAAATTAATACAATTTTGGGTAGGAAAAATAAATCTGGTTGCGATGAAGTCTTATCTAAATATTTCCTTAAGTCACAATCTTCTGATGCAGTGGCAGAAAATTTTGCTAACTTTTTTGATGAAGGAGTTAATAAGTTGTTACATGAATGTGATTTCCGAGCGTCTAAACACTTGCAAGAATCCCTACCGCATTCAATGTACTTACCTAGAGCTAATGCTAAGCAAATTGAATATATTATCGGAGGTATGAAAAATTCAAAGTCACCGGGCATAGATCTAATTCGTATGTTTGATTTAAAAAAACATTTCAAATTACTTAGCCCTGTTATTGCTCACTTTATCAACAGAATAATCGATACGAGCCTCATCCCCGATGAATTAAAAAATAGCATTGTAAGGCCTATTTTCAAAAATGGAGATCACTCCGAAATTAACAATTACAGGCCAATTTCTATTCTCCCGGCACTAGAAAAAATTTTAGAAAAATATATTTCGATAAATTTAGATAAATATTTGAATAATTTGAATATTATAGATGAATGCCAGTACGGGTTCCAGAAAAAAAAAAGTTGTGATAAATTGCTGGAAAAATTTTCTGATTTTATAAATTCTCAACTTAATTCTAAAAAACATGTACTGGTGCTTTTTATTGACTACTCAAAAGCTTTTGACACTCTCAGCCATATCCAATTAATTAAGGTTCTTGAAAACATTGGAATCCGGGGTAAACTCCTCTCTTTTTTTAAAAACTACTTAACTAATAGAAAAATGAACGTAAAGATTTTAAATAATATGAGTAAAGGAAGACATATTAAATCAGGAGTACCGCAAGGATCAATTTTAGGTCCAAAATTGTAAATTATATATGTTATTGTTATGTCAAAACTCTTTAAAAAGGCCTTTAGATTCATTTTTGCTGACGATACTGCACTTGTAGTATCCAATGAAAATCCTATTATAGCTATTCAACAATTGCAAAGTGACTTTAACGAGCTACTTAAATGGGCTCATGATGTTGGTTTAATTATTAATGTTAAAAAAACAAAATGTATGTATGTAAAATCACCAAGCCTGGGAATACGGAATATACCTAAAATAATTGCTCATAATTCTGAATGTATTCATAGAAAAATTGAAAATATTTGCCACTGTGAAACAATTGACTTTACTAACGAATATACCTATCTGGGACTAATAGTAGACAATAAATTTAAATGGGATAAACAAGTGGCTAAAATCTGTAACCAGCTCCGATCTTTTGCAAGTAATTTTTATAAACTGAAATTTGTTTTGCCTCATTGTACTCTTAAAATAATTTATTTTTCTATGGTCGAATCCGTACTCAGATATGGCATACGAACTTGGGGGCACTCAAGCAATATTTATATTAAATATATACAAAACTTACAAATTGCTATAATAAAAAAAATTGTACCACCGAATATTTACAGACAAAGAAGTAATCTAAAACTACTGTATGGTTCTGAGGGCCTACTTCCAATAAAGGGTCTTCTTTGGTACATTATTATAATGGATAATGAGGGAGATAGCAAATATAAAAAGCAACCGGTGCATAATCATACAACAAGATTCACTGAAAATAAGGGTCTCATTATTCCAAGAGTAACAAATAAGTATGGAAGCCGAACGCTTAAATACTTAATACCAGAGATTTTCAATAAATTTAATAATTATTTTAAACCTCAGAATAATGAGAGACCCTGCCCCAAAAACACTAAGCGTTGGCTAATAAGCGATGAATCAATGTATCTCTGAACTTTATTATTGATGTATTCCTGAACATCTCAACGTACCTGCCTAAATAATTTGTATATAGGTAGGTACTTTGAGATATATTATTTTGTGATATTGTTTATTGTATAATTTTGTGTCATACATGTATTAAAAATTAAAAATGTTTATATATATTATTTGTAGAACCTACAGACAAGCCGTCATGTGTGACAGCTTTGTGGGACTGCATAAAACTTGTATCTTTAAATATTTATAATAAAAAAAAAAAAAATAATAAAAAAAAATGTATTTTAAATTTTGTTTCCTATAGACCGAATGTAAATTTAATTTTATTTAAATAATATTTCAAACCATAATTCATTTGTAATACTTTGTTTAACGTTTTATTCAGTATTTAAAGGTTCTTGTACCGCAAATAAATAAATAACTACCTGAACTTTGTGCTATTTCCTGCAGAGGAGATTTTATAAAATTTGTAACCGCACAAGAGTCCCAACTGCTCCCAACCGTCTGGAGCCAGCGAGATCATTGCATCCGAAATTGGGGTATGTTGAATGAAGCGGAGAGGGGAAGGTAATGAAAAGAGGAAAGTGAGCAAAGCTGAAGGCAGGGGAAAGAGGATGGTGGGAGAATTCCTGGCTATTCAGATCTGGTCACCAAACGCGGCCAAAGCCATTTGAAGCAACGTTTCTATTCTCGATGGTGTTCTTACGCCAGGGTGATAATGATAATATCTTCCAGAATTTGACGTTCCTCAAATATGCTATACATTAATTTAAATGAGTAAATTATGAAATAACACTAATTAATCCAACAAAATTGACTTGCGCACACAGGGATTTGAACCCGTGACCTGCGGCTTGCTAGTCGAAAGCCATACCCACGAGGACATTACGTTCATCGTCCTTCTGCTCTACATGTTCAAACTACCTTAAGGTCATTTCTTAGTCACGTATATTGATCTTACAACAACTTTTTATTATTTTAAATCTCTACAAAAATGCAGACGAAATAAAAAATCTAGGTTTTCCTTGTTCTGTGATTCCTCTTCTTAGATTCCCGTAGTAAAGGGTATCACTTACCGGTAATAATATATCATTTACTAAGTATTTCGTGACACCATAATATAATTCTCTTCTGCAGGTGAACTCTATACGTCTCCGAGGCTATACGGCATATTCATTGTGGGACATTTAGCGTTGATCCTATTAATTAATTTGTTGTGCTAAATTAAGTATTAACTAAGTGTTTCGTGGCACCATAATATAATTCTCTGCTGCAGGTGAACTTTATACGTCCCCGAGGCTGTACGCCATATTCATTGTGGGACATTTAGCGATGATCCTATTAATTAATTTGCTGTGCTAAATTAAGTATTAACTAAGTGTTTCGTGACACCATAATATAATTCTCTGCTGCAGGTGAACTTTATACGTCCCCGAGGCTGTACGCCATATTCATTGTGGGACATTTAGCGTTGATCCTATTAATTAATTTGCTGTGCTAAATTAAGTATTTACTAAGTGTTTCGTGACACCATAATATAATTCTCTGCTGCAGGAGAACTCTATACGTCTCCGAGGCTATACGGCATATTCATTGTGGGACATTTAGCGTTGATCCTATTAATTAATTTGTTGTGCTAAATTAAGTATTAACTAAGTGTTTCGTGGCACCATAATATAATTCTCTGCTGCAGGTGAACTTTATACGTCCCCGAGGCTGTACGCCATATTCATTGTGGGACATTTAGCGTTGATCCTATTAATTAATTTGTTGTGCTAAATTAAGTATTAACTAAGTGTTTCGTGACACCATAATATAATTCTCTGCTGCAGGTGAACTTTATACGTCCCCTAGGCTGTACGCCATATTCATTGTGGGACATTTAGCGTTGATCCTATTAATTAATTTGCTGTGCTAAATTAAGTATTTACTAAGTGTTTCGTGACACCATAATATAATTCTCTGCTGCAGGTGAACTCTATACGTCTCCGAGGCTATACGCCATATTCATTGTGGGACATTTAGCGTTGATCCTATTAATTAATATGTTGTGCTAAATTAAGTATTAACGCAAATGCAATGTTACATTCATAGATATCGGGTCCAGCAAGCTTTATGTATTTTATAAATTCCTCTCATGTCAAAATTAATTTCATTACTCGTCGGGCTGTGTGTGTCGCAAGAAAATAAAAAGACAGTATCAATGTTGCGTTCGTTCAAAACTAAATAAAACTTCCCAGACAGCTGTCACGACGAACAATGTGTAATTAAAATCCTTGTCAGCATACAATCTTACTTAACCTTTTCATTTACGAAAACATTTTCTGATTTAGGTAGGTAAAATAAAATCATAAACCAGAATTCTTAAATATTATATATATGTAATTGAAGAATCATTATTTTAAAACTAATTTGGAAAAAGTTGGTGGAATTTGGTGGATGTTTTTAGTCTAAAATTTGTTTAAATTTGTTTTATTAATATTTAAATTTCTTTTATTTATAGTGTCTATAATAGGGTTTTTCACACAAATCAACAGATTTATTCCGACATTGATGAAAATTGGCTCACTTGACATTCAAAAAAAGAGAAAGTTAACTGTCTACAGGGTATTTCTAAAAGCTACCCCATCCCCCTTTCAAACTCTTTTAAGCAATATTTTGATCCTTTTGATAACATTGAGCCGACGTGAATCCAAAAGAAGAAGAAAATTATTGTCTACAACTGATTTCGAAAAAAAAATGCGTAAAGCCCGCGCAACGACGGGGACTTATGTTCAGCAATAATATATTGAACCAATTTAAAAGAAGTTTCAATTTTTTTTCATTTAGAAAATTATCTTCACTTTTCATTTACGACTATAATAAAAAATGGGACAGAAATTTAAAATTATTTTAAAATTTCCTTATAATAGAATTCCATCACGAATTTATTGTCAGTAATAAAAATAAAAGTATTAAAAACAAGTTCTACAAATTAGCTTAAAAACATTTGTAATCTAATAAGATAAATCTAAACATAATGAACACGTGGTAACAAATAGTATATTTGTGAAAACAATTGGATTTACGTCGTTAAATATATGACAAGTCCCTAAGTTAGAATAAATCCCTAACCAAAGTCTGTGATAAATACGTCGGATTGAAAAAGCGTTCGAGCACAACACAACAGTATAGTTAGTAGGTAAACTGTGCTTACAGGGGATCAGTTCCACCCCAAGAACTTATTATTGATGAGGCTGATTCATCATTCTTGGTACTGCCGTTGGCCGGAACTTCATATGTAGTTAGCCTCAGAAACTCTACTATTTTAAGACGTTAAAGATAAAGGAATACAGTCAGCGTAAAAAAAATATGTATTTTATTATCAATTATATGATACACAGTCAATAAGCTATGGATAAGGAACAAAACGTTCTTTAATAAATGGAGCAAATACAACTCCGTTTCCTAAAATTGATAGCAGGTAAAAAAATCCAATAATTATATAATATAATAATGATTATAAAAAAAATGTTTTCATTGTGTAACGTACTCCCCATAGGTAATAGGGTAGATAACCAATTAACGCTGGATGAATTCTGAAACACAGAATTCAAAAACCTATTAACCACAATTATCCTACTGGACATAGAGAAGCACAAATGTTTATAATTAATAACTCACAAAATGTGTACGGAGATAGAATAAAATAAAATAAAATTCTTAATTTTGCATTTGATGGTCCAGAATTGCTTACCGAAAGCTTATCAATGCTTTCGGATGCCACTACGTAATACTAGAAGTCGAGATTTATTTCAATGCAGAAATTCTGGGACTAATTGCAATATATGTACTTATTCCTCATTGCGCAGAATACTAATGGAGGGATACAATTATACTGAGTCAGTGGAAATCTTCAATTTATCACCAAACAAATACATAACATTGTTACTGGGGCAGTTCAGTTATGTGGAATGCTGCATAATTTTTACCATTCCTATGTAAAATCCCCTAAAAAAAAAACAACGATGGTTAAAACTGACTATGGAAAACTTTTAAATGCAAGTACAAATCTCTTTTACCACTGCTCAAAACATATATTTCACAGAAAAACAGGAGATAGAATGACTTTTATGAGTCCGTCTCTGTTTGTGCTCCTTTTTAAAAGAGAGAAAAACATTCCTAGGTTACAAATAACTTGACAATATTTTAATTCTTTGTATTTCTATAAATATTATTTATTACGAAAGGTGTTATTTGGTGACTAGATCTAAATAGCCCGGAACTTCTCCACCTTCCTATTCCCCATCTCGTTCTCCTCCCCACTACCTTCAGCCTAACAAAATACCCCAATTGGGGATGCCATAGTCTCACTAGCTCCAGACGTTTGGGAGCAGTTGGAACTCTTGTAGGGGATTCAAGTATTACGCGTGACAGCTGTTTCGCCTTCTAAAGGTATTATCAAACTGAAAAATTGAATGTATAAAAGAAAAACTTAATATTAACTGTAATTTTGTTTTTTACAAAAACAATTTACAAAATATATTTAGGTTCGCAATCTCACCAGTGAAGAAATTGGTTCTTGTGCTTTGTGAGCGAGTTACACTAATTATCAGAAAAATAGAATACCATTATGCTATAGGTAAGTATATATATATAATAGGAACAATTGAAACTTCTGGATTATCTATATGTGTACATATATAGTATTCTGTTACATACTAATTATTGAGTAATTAGGAACATCTAAATACAGTGTTGTTTGTTTAATTATTCAGGATTACATAACAGAAACAACACAGTGAAGTTGGAATTTTTCTAAGCCTTTTTAATGAAATAGCACAAGTTACAAGTTAATTTTTTAGCACCTCCACATTCCACAAATTAGTTGTTGTAAAGCGCCTGGTAAAATACCCAATAGCAGAAAGTTAGTCAGTAAATTATTCAAATAATGTTTTATTGTTGGTCTTACAACTCTCGTCTTGGCTTCATTCTGCATTCCTTTAGCTGATAATGCGGAGAAATTAAAGCAGAGAGAGAGAGAGAGAATAGTGGATAGCTTCAGAAGATCCCTTGAATAAAAAAAAGTCGAAAATGTGATTTATAAATTCATTCACTGAAGGTTTCAAATTATATTATTACCAGCGTAGACCCGTAAAAATCATAGTTTTTATAATTATAATTGAAATCTAAGGTTTTCTTCGAAAAATTTTTTACGTTAATCAATCCTTTTAAACTACTGATTCTACGACTATGTTTTTTTCGAACATGCATTTCTTCGAATATCTCAATTCTTTCATTTTTTATGATGTGCCGAAATTGGCTGAAAAGCCTCTATGCCACCCTTATGTTGTCTCCATTAGATATTAAAATTGAAATAAAATGTTTTTTTTAAAGAGACTTTGCATGCAGCAAAATTTGACAAGAATTCAAAGAATTGGTATATTCTATTTCATTTCATTTTGAATTTGTGCCGAGAAAGAAATTCTGAATTTGAAATTTATGTTTCGAATAGTCAGACTTTTGGATCACGAAACACGCCCAGATAGCATTTCTTGTATTATTATTTATTCTTTGTTCATAAAGCTCAACCTACTGAACAACGATCGATTTGAATTTTGCTTTCTATTCGTAAGTTAAATTAATTTTTATAAAAAAAATTTTGACCCCTAAAATTTAAATAAACTTGAATTTATTTTTTTTTAAATAAATGGTAATGAATATAATTAAAATAATAAATTGTTAGTAATTTATAAATGTTAGTTTATATAAAATAATTACCTTTAATGATTTTTAAATTTTTTTATTGAATGTATTTATTTAATAAGTAAATTTTATTAAATGTATTCATTTAATATGTAAATTTTATCAAATGTTTTTATTTTTAATTTAATAAAAACATTTTTTAATATCTTAAAATAAATTTTAATAAATAAATAATAATAAATTAATTTTAATAAATAAATTTATTTTAGTAAATAAGTTTATATTTATAGATAAATTAATTTAAATAAAAAAAAATGTTTGAATAATTAAATTGCATTTAACAACTCTTAATAATTCAATTTAATTTAATATGCATTTTGAAATAAATTATTTATTATTAATAAATTTGATTGAATCACTTGTAAAGTTAAATAAATTAAATTACGGTAACGCGTTTAAAAGCTGCGACCTCCGCAGCAGAGCTCCTGGACATAAACAAGAGGAAACACCATATTAATTAGCTGCTTCCCGTCTCATACATCTTCCCAGAGACAGTCGGAGCTGTCGCCTTTTAAGTAAAAACTGGCTAATTTAGCGGTTTCCGGCAATAAAGGGGCGCGGGTAGTTAATGGTGACGGTGACATTTCTGTCCTAGGTTAATTTAGGTCCGGCTTGTTATGAAAATATTCATTAGGTGCCCAGACAGGCGGATAGACAGTGGGTACTAAATAAGTAACATTTGACGCCAAATTGCTCATAAGGATTGTTTCAGCGAACATTATTGTTTTACTAGCGCACTCTCGTGAAAAATTACAGGGTTATTGTAATTTATTGTAGCATTTGTGGAACTGAAGGTATTAATAAAATATTTGCCTTTGCCTCTGAGCATTTGTGACTCTAGGGCAGTAATCACAATATCAAAATTTATTTTTAAATAATTATCAAAATAATAATTAAAACAAATATAAGGTTGGACAAACACTAAAGGCAGTGTACAGTGACATGTCACGTGACATAATAAACACGGACGTAAACAAACGCGCCAATTCCACGCAAGGTATTGCAGGGAATGCATTGCACGTTTTTAACTCCGACGGAATACGTTCCACCCAGTGGCGAAATAACTAAAGAAAATATTTTTAGTAATATTTTTTTCCTTTGTTTCATTTTAGGAAATATTAGATTTTATTTTTGTCTTCACTTTACAAAAAAACGTTGTGGAATGTTCTAAAAAAACATCCAGTTGATAATCTGAATATTCTTAATTGTTGCAAAAATTTGGGGTTAAGGAATTATTTCAGTGAAATTCTACATTCTGGTTTTCCAGTCATATTTAACACAAATGAGGTGTTTTGAGCACTATTGTTATATTTGTTATTCACAGGTCAGTTTGTTTCATAGGTCTACTGGAATAAAGGCATTCATCAAATATACTTATAAGAGTCAAACTTTGATAAATAAATTTCAATCCAAAAAATAGGTTAATTTTAATAAAACAAAAATTTTCAATTTTTGATGCCCGTTTTCCTAGAAAACCTGTGGTCATCCATATCCCAAATGGTTCTGTCGAGATATCATCGCGAGCGTTAGAGTGAAACATGCTCTCCATAAAAAATGGAAGGCTACTGGCAGTTGGCGTTACTATGATTTGTTCAGTGCGCATAGAGCCGTGGTTAGGCGCAATATTCACACTGCTTTCCCAATTTAGACATGAGTGTAAATTCCGTTGAACACGATATCAAACATGATCCCAAGATGTTCTGGGACTACGTCAAATCGCTACGTAAAGATGGTGGTATTCAAGACACTATGATGCATCGTGATCGGGAAGTTCGAGGAATGGATGTAGCTAACGCATTTGCAACACACTTCCAATCCGTATATAGTAATGAGATTCTGATACAAAATATTAATACTGCTGCCAAGTTGAATGTGAAAGGAACCAAAAATATCGATATTGGTCAAATTGATGAATCGGATTGAGAATCTTCCATTGGGAAACTGAAAAATACACATTCAATTGGTCCAGATTTTCTTCCGGTATTCTTCTCTAAAGGTTGTGTTAAAACTGCCACTAAGTTTCTTATTTAACCTTTCCCTAGAAACTGGTGTATTTTCTGATTCGCGAAAAATATCAAATATTGGTCCAATTTATAAAAGCGGTACAAAGACTTCTGTGGTAAATTTTAGACCGGTGGCAATACTATCTGCACCGGCTAAATTGTTCAATTCGATTATTCATAAAATCACACTACCACAAGTTGAACCGTTTTTAATTTCTGAACAGCATTGATTTAGAAAAGGTCGATTGACAGAAACTAAACTATTGGTGTTTACGCATTTCATATCAAAATCAATAGACAAAGGCCATAAAGTAGATTGTTAATAGGATTCTCCATAAAACTGCTTACTTTTTTTGTTAGCTATTTCACAGACAGGAAGCAGTTTATGTTACACAGACTATTCCAATCTATATATTGTGAGGAATTTTAGAGGTTCTTAGTTTTATTTAATTCCTAAGGAGAGAATTGTCAGCGGTATTCGAAATATCCTTCATTTATGTGATAGGCACCCGCCGGTCGTCCCTCAGTGTCCCTTCTCTAAACTTTAAAATAGCGTATTGGTGGACATCGCCTTCTTGAGTTCGATGAATTTGGTACAGCTACTAGTAATTGAAGCAATAGTGCACGTGCACCGATGAGGCTGAATTTTGGATGGTTCTCAACGGGAAGTTCTCAAACCATTAAAAGTTAGAGAAGCCTTATCTGGTAAAAAGAACCTTAAGGTGTCCGTACATAAACAAAGCGAAGATTTAAAAATAGCAACTAAAACTAAAACTAAGAAGACTTAAAAATGAAGTGACGGCTTCGGATTTCAAATGACAAATATTGAGTTTTTCGAGTAGGGAGGGACGCCAGAAGGCCAATGAAGAATAAAATTAAGCAGAGCAAAAGAAGTAAAGAATAAAGATGGTGAAGATGAAAAGGAAGAATATGAGAAAAAAGCAGATGAAAAATAATAAGTAGACATGATTTTTATACAGGTAGCAAAAAGAACTTTATAATATTTCGCATCCTCTAGAAATTTCCCATCACTAGACTCACCCCCACATCCATTATCCGAGTGAGAACAGCGTGCTCTCTCATGCACAAAATAAAATATTATATTAAAGACATTGCATGCTCTGGCTTATTCCGAGCGCAATTATATTTATTGCACGAATAATTGCACTGTTACGGCACGGGACATGCATAAATAATACAGACGTGTATTTTATTATATGAATGTAAATCACAGGTTTTTGTTAGACTCTTCGTGCAGTTTTTTTAAGAGAGTTGTGATGTGAAATATGCACATTTTATTTCATATTTTGGTTTGCGCTAATTTTTCAACAATTTATTTTCAATTGAAAAGCATGAAAATGTTATTTAGATCGATTTTAGTTTTTAGTTTAATAATAATTATTGAAGTGTATTATTGTCTGTTTTTTTTTGTAACAAATAGATTTAATGATATTCTCACTGGAATCTCCCGTGCCGAGAATTCCATTTACATTTTCTAAAAATTTTGTAAAGAAATAGTAAATATATTAAACAGTTATGTTTCTGAAATAATAAAAATATATTATAATACATGATGTTTTTCTGTTCAATTGAATTCTTTCAGTTTCAGTCTGTATATGGTATCAGTATGTTATCTATTTCTAATCTCCCTGTGTTTTGTACCCGGATTTTTATTTAAGATTTAAATGTTAAAATAATGTTATGATTTTTGAATGAGAGTGGGATTTTGTTGTAAAGTTTAGTACCATAGTAAAGGAAGCTTATTTGCCCGAATGTTGTATTTGTAGTTGCTAGTTGGATATGCTTTTTCTCCTGAGATCTAGTATTTCTAATATACGTGTTAGTTGTTATTTCTTTTGTTTTGTATTTACGAAAGTAAAGGATTTTTAATTTTTTTCCAACTACTGGCAATGCAGTTTGTGTGAACACATCCTTAGACATGTAAAAAAAACAGAACAATAACATTCATCCTCACTGAGATAGCTTGCTTTTTAAATATGGGTACAGGGTAATGTGGCTATTTTTTTGTTCCGCTTAGTGTAATTTCTAATTTTTCTAATTTCTTAAATGTTTCTGCCCAATTATTCACATTTTTTAGGAGAACCGTATCATCTGCAAAACTTATGATTTTTCATTTACATTTTATGTGGCAAAAGTCATTAATATAAATTAAGAAGAGGATTGGACCCAGAATACTTCCTTGAGGCACCCTGAATATGACATCAATAAACTCGCTGGTTATGTTGCTAATATTTACCGTTAGATTTATTTTTTCCATATAACTTTTAAAAAATGTCAGTTCGTTATCAGCAAACCCTATATTATCTAGTTTTTTTAATACATGTGAGTGATTTATTGTGTCGAAGGCTTTAGAAAGGTCAAGGAATATGCTGATGCCTATTTATCTTAAAATTTAGTCATAATGAATAAGAATAAGAAGCTTAATTGTTCTTAAATATTGCTATTTTATTTTTTATATTATTTGTCGGATTTTCTTTTTGTTATAAAATATGGAATGAATTAATTGCATTGCACTACCTCTGCATATATTCTGGAAAAAACTATTATTATTATAATTTTACATGTTACATACATAGAAATGTGAAAAGCATTATTTGTACTGTGAATCAATAGTCTGACGAGAAAACGGTTACGGACTATAGTTTTAGGCTGTGTAATAATAAATTAAAAATAATTTTTCTTTTATTAGCCACTTTTTTTCCTCAAGTGGAATTTTATTTTTATTTATGTCACTGGAACACAATATTCCATATTAATTTACATTTTTATTCGAAATACTGTCAAGAATCACTGGCTTAAGTTTTTTAGGTACGTCTGTTTAAGTGCCGGAATATTGCCTACATATTTGACACGTCCTCAATCAGTAACCATTCATAACATTTTTATTCTGAGATCGATTTATTTATTGTATACAGTTGCACTTGGTTATAACGGTTAAGGCAATAGCAAGTTCATGGCTATAATGAACAATTACAAAAAATATATTTTACTTCAGGCTTATCTTCATATAATTGTTGATTGTTATTATGAGGTCCATTCACTGATACACCGAGCAAATAATTTAGTAAACATATTGGGTAAGTTTTTTAGATTTTCACGGCCAAAAGCATTTCTGTTGTTTGTTTTTGGGGTGTTATGCCGTGTTGCGCTAACTCCTTCTTTAGCCGACGTTTCGGACATCGTTGCAGTGTCCATCATCAGGGCAGATCCGGTAGATCCGAAGATGTGTTTTTTTAGTAAACATATTATCTGAAAATATGAATGGGTCGTTGGGTATGAAAAAACAGTTGGGAATTATTCAAGAATTTCCTATCCCGTTAGGGACGGATTACCTACCTGTTTTTTGGCGATGTGAACCATTGCTCTCAATCGGGCACAATGTAAAATTGTCATAAAATCTGCGAAAGTCGTGCGAAATTTCAGCTTCGCAAATTTGTTCCCTTTTTACGTTTTCTTTTGAATTACAACTTATCGTTAATTTCGTTTCAAAGAAAAATAAATAAATAATTTATGTGTTTTTTTTATTTTTTTTTATTATAAAAATAAATATGTTTATGTAGGTACATAGTTTCTAGTTTCGAGTGCCTACATCTCAACACGGGGTAAATTTATGAGAGTGATGCACAACTTTGTCAGTAGAGGGGCCACTTTGCCTACTTTTCAAACAGGACGCGACATACAACCGTATTTTTTTTTTGTTTTCGTGAAGGGGAAGAGGGTTGACAGCCAAATCCAAGAGTTAAGGTTTCAGTTGATTTTTTGAATTTCGTGTTATGCAAACCAGTTCTTTAAATATGGTTCCATTTAGGAAATAGAGCGTAAATTAACCAAAACTCTATAAAAAATGTTCTCAGCCAGGGTTTTCAATAATTACTCCAAACATTTAGATTTTTCTCTACAGCCATGTGGGCCATATGAAATTGACATGCGGTCCCCAAGACTGGGGCCGTGGGTTGTGCGTCACTGGTTTGTGGCAAATAAAATTTTACAGCCAAAAAAAAACAATCCCGCAAGTTAGTTTGCAACCGCAAGTGCGATTTTACAAACGGTACGCACAAGGTAGTGATAATAAGGGTTCCATGATAACTCAACACAGTGACAATTCAACACACTTTTAAAATGTGATATAAAGCCATTAGAAACGATGAAAAAAATAAATTTAAACCTAACCTAACCTAACCTACTTAACCCAGTTAATAAAGTTTTTATTTCATCACTTTCCATGACTTTATTTAACTTTTTAAAGATGTGATGAATTATCATTGTGATGATTTATCCGGTCACCGATAATAAGATAGACAATTTAGTTAAATTTTTATTGGAAGCCTTAAACCAGATGATGATAGTTGTACGGGACGTGTTTGCCTGTACAAAAAAAGACTGTGAATAATAAGCATCGTCACACATCAGCCCTCAACCTGGGTAATGATTTAAGTAAAACACCGTGAGGTGTTATATCCAAATCATCATAAAAGAAAGACAATTCCAATTACACGCATTGTACTGGTATACAGAACGTATAAAGAGGTTGTTACGTAACAGATCTGTCAAACACGTTTTAAAATCTCTGCGAAACTAAAATCGCAGAACGGCGCGCATACATACTGTGCACCAACGCGAGGGCCCAACGGTTTTATGACCGTCAGCCATCTTCACTTCGCTCTTACCCTCAGCCTTGAACGCTGAGCGCTCGGCTCGGGCCCCCTTCATCGCCCGAGCCTAGCACGCACACATTTTGCGCGTGTAGACGATTACTACCTTTGTTTCCACTCTACAATATTTGGAAGTAATACCTCGCTGGCCTAGCAACTCCTGCATTCCCGGGACATCTCATGTAAGCGTGCACCAAACCTTTGCCCTATTATGTGCCTATTTAGAAGCCTGTTAAAGACGTCTGCCAGACAAAGCCAATATGAGAAATAGATTTGTTCAATTCAATCAGCTAGGATTAATTTAGGATGTATATTGTGTGCCCTTTTGTGTTATACTATGTGTGTGCTTGTTGACCTGCAAATACACTCATTAATCATTCCCAATTAGATTTGACGAGAGAGTGGAGTCTTAAATTGTTGAATGTCCCCCGTGTAAAGGCATAATTTGCCAACCCTACCTGAGCTGATAACTAGAGTCCCTTGATTCTACCCATGAAACTGTACAACCGGCTCCTTACCCTGGCGTCCATCGTGGCTCATTTCTTAACTATGGCGTATAACGGGGCTCCAAATCGACCGTCCCTAACAGGGTGTAGTTTATAGGAGGGTAGTAGTAGCAGTAGGGTGTTGTAATCTTCTGTGTTTATTAAATTAAAATATAACACTTTTAATAACTGGTTTTATTGACGACGTACGTATTTCAAGAAAGATGACAGCAGTGTACAGAGCATAGAGAAAACAAAAGAAAACCAAATGGGTTGCCACACACAACATGTTGCCAACTTTTAAACTAACATTATTATATAGAAAATAATGCATAACATTGTATGTTTTAACACCCCCGCTTAATGTAACACATTCTTACATTATCTATATCTATAACTTTTATCTACCTATGTTATAACTGAGAGATTTTACATTAGGCCACATTGAGTAACAAATTTAAACAATAAGTTTTTGTTTAATGACTTAGTAAACATATCAGCTATTTGATCCTCAGTCTTAACATACACTAAACATATCTTACATTCCTTAATTAAATCTTCGACAAAATGATAACGTATATCAATATGTTTTAGTCTTTTAATATTATCAGTATTTGCAACCATTATGTCAGACTGGTTATCACAGTATATAGGTACAGGACAAACATTTATGTTATTAAAGTCTTTCAATAAACTTGACAGCCAACAAGATTCACTAGCAGCCATACTGACTGCAACATACTCTGGCTCGGTTGATGATAAGCTTACGGAACACTGTTTCTTAGAACACCACGATATAATACAATTGGAGAACTTGAAACAGTAGCCAGTGGTAGACTTTCTACCTCGTGTGTCACCACCTCAATCTGCATCACAATGCCCAACAAGCCCATCATCATTACATATATTTGAAATATCTTAAAATAGTATATTTTATATATCTAAAGTGTCAGCTACACTACTCGCTTCGACGCTTCGACGAAGTCCTCGACGAAGTTAGCCGAAGTTTGAAGTGCGTGCCCACACACTCGTGCAACTTCGCGAGTAACGCTTCGAGTCCTTTGACTCGGGCGCATTTACCGACAACAATCGGAAGTCGGGCGAAGCGAAGCGAAGTTGCCCGAAGCGAAGTGAAGTTCGTGCCCACACTATCGTATTCGGTCAACTTCGATCAATTTCCCGAGTAGTGTAGCTGGGCTTTAAAAATTCTTTTTAAATAAGTCAACAAAACATCACTTGCATTATTTTGTTACCTACTAAATATAGATACAGCTACACAAAGGTCTGGCCTAGTGCCTGAGACCGCATACATTAAACTTCCAACAATTTTCCTACAAGTGTTTTCAATATCCTTGTCAGGCTTACATTCTTTGGATTCTAAGATTTTTACATTAAAATTTTGATCAATAAGGGTATATATGGGTTTGCAATTTTCCATGTTAAATCTTTTTAATACATTTTCTGAATAAGATCCTTGACATAATTCAGTTACACCATCTTTCAAATTCTGTTTAACACTGATACCAAGAAAATTTGAAATTAGTCCCAAATCTTTCATCTTAAACGCATTGTGTAATTTTAATTTAAGATAACTTAATTCCTGTTCATTATTACTAAACATCAAGAGGTCATCGACGTACAGTAAGACATAAGTTTGGTTTTCTCCATTAAATTTAGTAAACAAACAAGGATCATTCATTGACTTTACATAGCCTGCTTTACTTATTACATGGTTAAATTTTTCATTCCAATATTTAGGGGATTTTTTTAGCCCATACAATGATTTATTTAGTTTTACAATATTATCACAACCATTATATGCCCCTTCCGGTAATTTAATAAACACAGTTTCCTTTATATCCCCATATAAACGCATCTAGAGAAAAATAATATAACAAACTGTGAGATAGAGAAATTCATCGCTAATTCTCAGGAATACGCAGCGTTCCGTATAGGAGTAACAGATGAGTTATACGATAAACTTTTGCAGGAAGATTTGTGGCCCCGAGGAGTACCGGTAAGAAACTACCGTTACTTAAAACCGAGACAAAATCCGGTTGATCTTAACCAAAACCGAGGCAAACAAAACGATTCTGCGGCCACTAAATGACTAGAGAGCAGAGTTAAAGTAAATTCACTCCCCTGCACAATGTATTATCAAAATGTGCGGGGATTGAGATCTAAGACCGATGACTTCTTACATAGTGTTATTATACAAGACAACGACTTTATATTATTGCCAGAGACCTGGCTCAACGACAGTATTCATAATTGTCAACTGTTCGATCAACGATATGACGTCTTCAGAAAGGACAGAACTTCAGGCCAATCAAGAGGAGGAGGAGTGCTACTAGCCGCGAGACGTGATCGCGTCCAACAATGCCAGAGACTCATGTTTCTAGAAAATGATGGCGAAAACTTATGGATTAAGGCCAAAATAAATGAAATTAGTATTTATATATGTATAGTGTACATTCCACCGGCTTCACAGAGAGCTACTTACTCTGATTTTTTCGATAAAATCATAGCTAGTTTTAACTTTTTAGTAGATAAAAAAATTATTATTGTTGGCGATTTTAACTTACACTCCTGTGTGAGTCACAAAGCAACTCAAACAGATTTGTTATATTTTATGGAACTATTTCAATTGGAACAGAAAAACTTAATCACTAATATAACGAACAGGACACTGGACGTTATTATCAGTAATTTTGACTTAAAAGTGTTCAAATCCGTATACTCACTTGTTAGTGAAGATTCATACCACCCATCTTTATATATAGAATTCGCGCTCAATGTAAGCAAAGCCTATTGTCGGAATATATTAAATGACGACAATGGAAATTGTGTTAAGCGAGGATGGAATCTAGAACGTGGTAATTTCGAATATTTTTATGTTTACTTGAATTCTCACGACTGGAAACCCTTATTAAAACTTAAAGATGTAGATTTAGCAGTAGAATATTTTTATAATGTAATTTATGACCTTTTTGACATGTGTTTTGAGAGAAAGCGTGTACCTTGTTTTGAAAGAAGATACCCTAAATGGTTTAATGGTGAAATTATTAGTGACCTGAAAAAGAAATGCAAACTTCACAGAAACTGGAGGCGCACCGGATTGATAAGATATCGGGAAAAGTTTTGCATTCTACGATCTAAAATCAAACGTAGTATAAATATTGCGTATAAGAATTACATAAATAATATCGAAAAAAACGTCAAGAGTGATCCGAAATCCTTCTGGAAATTTGTATCCGAAAAGAGGAAAGACGGTGGGTTTCTAAACTCAGTGTCATGGAACGGAAGTACTCATACTGGGCCCGATATTCCGGAAGCATTTGCGAATTACTTTAAGTCAGTCTATAGCGAACATAGTGCAGAATTTGACTCATACACCCCAGGCGGTTACTCTTCACTAGCTCAAAATGTTGAAATTTTAAGTGTAAATAAAAATGATTACCTAGCTGCAATTAAAAAACTAAAACCAAAAAAATCTGTTGGACCAGATTTTATTAACACAATTGTCCTGAAGGGATATGCAGATCCGTTAATGGTACCGCTTTTACATATCTTTAATATTTCACTTAACTCCGGTAAGTTCCCCGACCGCTGGAAAATCTCAAAAGTCACGCCCTTACACAAAAACGGCGATAAATCATGTGTATCTAATTACAGACCTGTGGCAATTCTTTCGGCACCGGCCAAATTATTTGAACTCGTAATACAAAAACGTATATACTATAAAGTAGAACCATTTCTCATAAACCAGCAGCATGGGTTTAGAGAGGGCAGGTCTACAACGACCAATTTAATGGTATTTACGGATTACGTCTCAAATATATTGGACAATAACGAACAAGTAGATGTCTCATATAATGATTTTGCGAAAGCTTTTGACAAAGTGGATCACCTCATATTACTTAATTAACTTGAAAGCTTCGGCTTCTCATACATGCTGCTTTTGTTCTTTCATAATTATTTGTCTAATAGAAAACAATACGTTGCTTACGGGCAGTTCACATCGAAACTCTACGCCACAAATTCTGGGGTCCCTCAAGGGTCTAATTTAGGACCACTATTATTTTTATTGTTTATTAATGACATAGGGATGTTTATAAGATTTGTAAAATTTTTATTATTTGCGGATGACATTAAACTATACACCTGTATAACGACAAATGAAGACTCCATTCGTCTACAAATCGATATCGACGGTATAGTAGAGTGGAGTCATCAAAATAAACTTCATTTTAACAGTAGTAAGTGTTCAATTATGTGCATTACAAGGGCAAAGCGTACTTTATATTTTAACTATAAAATGTCTGGTACCTCTCTAAAACATATTTCGATAACGAAGGATTTAGGAATCACTTTTGACACGCGTTTGACTTTTCGAACTCATATCGATTCGGTGTGCAACTCTGCAATGCGAATGCTGGGTTTTGTTATATGTAATTCGAAATCTTTTACGAATACGGCAGTCATAAAAATGCTTTATTTTACTCTGGTTCGCAGCATTCTTGAGAGTGGATCGATAATATGGGGACCCGAAGATGCCCTTTACTCAAATGATGTAGAAAAGGTGCAAAAAAAGTTTATGCGATACCTCTACATGCGAGAGTTCGGATATTACCCTTTATTGTATCCCTCTGATTTTCTTGCCGGAATGCTGGGGATAGAACGTCTAGACGTTAGGAGAAATATTGCAATGGTGTTAGTGGCGCACAAGCTGCTAAATGGGCACATTTGCAATCCAGATATTCTGGAACGAATTTCTTTTTATGTCCCTGATAATTTCATCAGAGCTAGACAGCACAGATTATTTATTTTTCCAAGGGGCAGGACCAACCTACCAATGATCATGCCTTTGGGGAGAATAACTACTTTGTTAAATCATATTTCTTCTGTGATTGACATTTTCAATTTGAACCAAAGAGAATTTAAGACGGCAATAAGCATACTATTTAACAAATCTGGTTAATCATATAGTATTGATGTACTTACCCATGCAAATAAATGTATGTACTTACTTCTTATAAACTGTAATTTATAAACTGTTATTTGTGAAATGTAAATGGCTTATAATATACTGTTTTTCACAATAAATCAATAAATAAATAAAAAAGCCACAGTGACATCCATCTGATGTATTGATAGTTTCAATTTTGTAGCAACTGAAACAAATAATTTATATGTTGACAATTTCGCAACAGGTGAGTAAATTTCATAAAAATCTTTTGTATCATTCTGTTCAAAACCTCTGGCAACCAATATTGCTTTATATTGAATAATATTATAAACTTTCTTTATTTTGAATACCCACTTACAACTAATAATGTTTTGTTTTTCAGGTACAGCGCAAACTGTCCAAGTATTATTTTCTTTGAGAGTATCCAGTTCTTGTTTTACAGCTTCTTCCCACTGACAGGCATCACTCCTCTGCATAGCTTCCTTATAGGTGCCTGGTTCTGTCTCTGCAGTGTACACATTTTGGCAAGTATAGAATTGTAGCGCCTTTCTGACACGTTTGGTTTGACAAGGAGAAGCTGGCTGTAATGTACTATCACTATCGCGTTCACTATCTTCGTCACTTGTTTCATCAGGTTCATATAAGCTGTGCTGCTCATCATCTGACATCTGATTTGTAATGTTTGGATCATTCACAACATCTTCTACTAACTCTTGCTGGTTATTGTCGGTTTCATCGTTATTCTTCTGTTACAGACTCTAGGTTTAAGCTATTACATTTCCCAATAACAGGTTCCAGAAAAATGACATCCCTCTTTATTAGAACATCATTTTTATCAGTATAAAAAATTCTATACCCTTTCACATTTTCTCTGTACCCTACCATGATTCCATTTTCTCCTTTAGAATCCCATTTTCTTCGTTTTTCTTTTGGAATATGAACAGCTACGGGCGTACCAAAGATATGTAGGTTACTGAGATCAAAATGTTTGCCTTTCCATAATTCATAGGGTGTTTTTCATGGTTCATTACTTCTACTGGTTCTGTTGAGAACATAGGCTGCAGTGTTGACTGCTTCTGCCCATAATTTTTTTTGAAGGTTCTTGGCACACAGCATTGACCTTGCTGCTTCTGTTAAGGTTCTTATCTCCCGTTCCGCCTTGCCATTCTGTTGTGGCGTGCATGGTACAGAAGTTTGGTGTACTATACCTCGGTTTGAGAACAAAGTTGACACAGCCTTATTAATGAATTCTAAGCCGTTGTCACTTCTAAAAGTGATTATTCTGTTACCCGTGACATTTTCAGCTTTCTTTACAATATCTTTATTAAAATTAATCACTTCATCCTTCTTTTTAATAAAATATACAGTTCTATAGCAAGAGTAATAATCTTTTAAAATCTAGAAGTACCTCGCCCCGCCAACAGATACTGCCTCCATCGGCCCGCAAACATCGGCATGTATCAGTTCACATGTTTTAACAGCTTTTGTCTCAGAGTTCATAAAGGGCAGCCGGTGTGATTTACCCTGTAAGCAGCCTTGACACTACTGAAGAGAATTACTTGAGACATTAATATTATTATTCTCTAACACGTCTTTCACCTGCTGTATATTCTGGTGTACAAGTTTCTCATGCCACTCACTCAAACTTGATTTAACTGTAGTTACATTTGCAAAGCAGTTTTTATATTTATAACGAACATCCATAATATACATATTTCCAACACGATTTGCTACCGCACATACTTTGTTATTCTTGAAAAACTTGCAAATGTTTTGATCTGTCAACATGAAATAACCTTTGTAAGCCGCACAATTTACAGAGAACAAGTTTATTTTTAAGTCTGGCACATACAGTACATTATCTATGGTTGTCTCGACCCACCGGTGTCCATTGAATACTTCTAGTTCCACTTGTCCGCAATCAATAACATTTATTTGAGTACCATCACCTATTATCACAGACTTTTGTGACACTTCTGGTGAAAATGTCGAAAATAGATTTTTGTCTTGACACATATGTTCACTGGCACCTGTGTCCACCAACCACTTTGACTGTTGATACAGTTCTTTAGGTATTTGTTGTACTACAAACGCATTTTTCTCCTTTCCTTTCATATTCCAGCACTCACTCTTGATGTTACCAACTTTATTGCAATAAAAAAACAATTATTTTCACTTTTGTTTGGAAAGTTACGATGGTTATTATTCACATGACTCATACACTCAGATTGATAATGTCCCATCTTATTACATTTGAAACACTTTATATTTCTTTTATTTGGAGCAGTTTTCTTTACCATAAACGCAGATGACGGCGATGCGAGTTCAGCCTTTTCCCTTACTCTCTCCTCTTCCACTAACAAACGAGCGACAAGGTTATCATAGGTTTGTTTGTTGTCTGGGCCAGACCCCCATGCTGATATGAAGTGTTTGTAAATATCTGGCAATGACATCAATACCTTCGTTATTATGAATTTTTCCGAAATTTCTTCACCCATTTGTTTGAGTTGATTTTGTAACTCCTGTATTTTTGACAGGAAGACTGACATCCCCATTCCTTCTTTATATTTATGTTGGAAGAATCTTTGCTGGATTATGTGAATACTTGTTTCACTTTTTTGTTCAAAAATGCTCGTTAACTTTCGCCACATCTCTGCAGCAGTAGTGCAAGATAATATATGTAACATCACCTCCTCGGTCATCCTGGAGGGCGATTCTCGTTCTTTTAGCCTTAAGCTAAATGATAGCATTCGTCAACGACTGCTATCGTTTGCGAAAGATTGTCCGTCGCTTGTAACATCTTTTCTTAACTATTAAGCGATTCTCGTTCTTCTGATAGCCTTACAAGATCGATTTTTGAGAGACCTAGTAAAAAATCCTAAAGAAGCGTGGTTAAGAGCATCTACGATATTGTTAAGAGATTATTGAAAACACAAATTGGTGAAATATAATTAAGTGACGCAAGGTTTCTAACTAAAACTTAAAAAAACAAATACTTTGTATTATAATGCATTTTAATAACTACTTATTTTATTTATGAATGACATAAATAAGCCATTTATCGAAGATTTACGTTTTGTGAAAAGGTACTTACCTCGCTGGATAGTAATGACTTTGTTACAGATTCACCACTTCTAAAGTGACGTTTGCTGTCAAACTAACGCTGCCGAATGGCGCTAACTGTCACCCAAGTTGATTTAAGAATGAAAGGGATTCTTATTTCGTTGTGGTTAACTTCAAAACCCACAATTTCGAGCGCCAGCCAGAAACTTATTATTATTTATGTAGAAATCCTCAATGGTATGTGTAGTTTATTGTAAATTAAATCACTTATCTGGCTTTCGACATGTTACGTACTTTACAAACATCGCAATTACCTGATTCAATTCATTTAATAGCATTATTGTGCCACAAACAAGTCACTAATCATGTTTACAGTCAATACTTACGATAATATTAAGTTTTCTCTTGTTAAAACTACGCAAATATTGCTAATTGTCAAAACGTCACAATTAAATGAAGCAAATTCTCCGCAAACGCTAGCGTTCGGCCGCCGAAAGACAGGTCTAGGGGTACCCTTCGCGTAAGGCTAAAAATTTTGGCGCGCAATCGAAAATCTAAGGATTCCATCTGTCAACGAGAGAACCGGAATCGCTTCATACGAATAAACCGAGAAAAATCGTTAATTTGAATATAAGGACGATTTTAGTGTCGTTAAGTAGAACGAGAATCGCCCTCCTGGTCACTAACATTGTTTGAGCCTTAGCATCTTGTGTCTCCCATGCTTTCTGTTCCTCGGAGCCTTGCCCTTTTACAACTTTGCCTTCAACGACATTAATTAAATTTTGACCCCGTAACAACACCATTGCTTGAAACTTCCAAACATTCCAGTTTTTTTATTCCTTCAAGTTTGATAACTGTATTATTTCCGTCCATCGTGTCTTTTAATTCCTTTCTTACTAGTTTTTCCTTCCTTGCAGCCGAATGTAGCAAGTATTTTTCTCCTTCCCGGCAACTTAACCTCCAACGCCAACACGCGTGTGGTGTGAGGTTTATTTTCGTTTCTCCGGTAATTGTTTTCAACTAGTCACTTCACTGTACTTTTATTTTTGATAGGTATGTGGCCTGTGGTGATCTGGGCCCATAACCTGTTGTAATCTTCTGTGTTTATTAAATTAAAATATAACACTTTTAATAACTGGTTTTATTGACGACGTACGTATTACAAGAAAGATGACAACAGTGTACAGAGCATAGAGAAAACAAAAGAAAACCAAATGGGTTGCCACACACAACATGTTGCTAACTTTTAAACTAACATTATTATTATAGAAAATAATGTATTAAATTGTATGTTTTAACAGTTCTGGGTCCAATTTTATTTTGGTTATATATTGACGACCTCTGTTAACTGATGTATTCTTTTATAAAATTCATTTCTGGTACTTCAATTGTATTTGCAGATGACACTGTCTTGGTATTTGCTGCTGATACTTATGCTAAGTGCGAAGCAGGATTAAGTGCAGTCAAAAAAAACTTGTTAACCTTAAGCACGAACAAAACTAAATATATTACTTCAAACATGTTCTTTGGACCGTTCATTAAAATACATTGTTGTGTGCTGGAGTGAGCTTTGGAAAGAGTAGACAACATCAAATGCCTGGGTTTAATTATTGATGAAAATATAACAATCAAATTTCTATATTAACAAACAAAATAAGAAGGCTAGCCTACATTTTCAAGAATCTAAGAAACATATTGGACAAATTACACTAGTAATTAGTAAGAGGACACTACTGTATATTATTACAAATTACAAACTGTGTATTATGCTTTTGTTCAAACAATGCTTTCATGTAGTTTTGTCTGCTGGGGTTCTTGTAACAAGACTACCCTAGAGCCTTTAAATGTATCGCAAAAATTAATTTAAAAAATAATGTATCATATAAGTTTTATGCGCAAGTCACTATATAGTGAAAGAAAAATTATGAATGAGGCAGTTGTACATAATACAGGCTCTTTGTAATTTATTCAACAACATCTTAACTGTCAAACGATCTCAACAAGTGCGCAACACTAGAATGGGTTCTTCCTTAATGTATATACCTGTTATATACCAGAAAATCCTTTAGACACAAGAGTTTTTCATATAAAGCTCCATTGCTATATAAAATGCTCGGTGACAAAAAAAAACTATAGGTACGTTAAATTCATTCAAGAAAATGGTCAAAATCTCTACTATCTGAGAGTGATGATTTTGAATGACCCATGTTGTCGCTTATATTAGAAATCCGTGTGGAAGCCCTGTTGCGATCCAATCCATATAAACTTACTGTATATGTACTTATAAACTTATTAAATTACTTTTGTTATTATTATTTTCTTATTGTTATTATTATTTACTTATAATTATCATTTATTTCGACTTTATGTTCGGGTTAAAGCTTCCCCACAGAAAAAACTAAACCCTTCCATTCACACAAATGATCATCAAGTCAATTTACATTATGCAAGTGCATTATATAAGCACAATAAATACAACACAATACAAGAACAACACGTCAACTCACCAGAGATCCAGTGGGAAAATAATTCACCGACTCCCGATATTTTCATATCAGAGGGTTAGGCTCGGTAGAACTTCTAACTGGTCCCTCAATATAAATATTTAAAAAATCTTTCGTAATACAACATGTAGTTAAAATGACTGAATTTCGCATTTTTATTTATAAATTCTTTGACAGATCTTATACGCCTAAATTTTGAATGAGAGAGCTAGGTATAATGCCAGTAGCCAAAATAACAAATGGTAATATTTTTATAGTCTGAGAATGCCAAATTCTTTTAATATCATTTTTTTAAATAAAATAATAATAATAATAATGTTTATTTCAGCTGGACAGAGCGGTGTGTGCAATGCTCTGCCTGCCATAAAAGTTGACATTTAAGTTAATACATAAAAATAAAATTAATAAAGAAATAAATAAAAATAATAAATAAAAAATCAATACATTGATGTGCAGATTAGGACTAATAATAATAACAACTTATTGTTATTATTATTTACTACTATCCACTTCATTATATTATTATTATTTACTTTAATTATTATCTACTTAATTTATTTTGTTGATTTTTACCTACTTTTATTTAGTTATTTTTTCCTATTAATTTATTATTCATACTATCTATCTTGTAATTATTGGTATGGTTACCTTATGCTTGTGTCTGATAAGCCAGCTCAGGTACCTTGTACTTTAGTTTACAGAAGAATATTACTGTTGCTAACTGACTATAAACGCACTACCCAATGTTTCTTTTGTAGACATTTATGTTTTATTTTTCGTACATTTTTTACTAAAATCTTGTTTATTTTCGCTACCGGTATCGACAAAACCGTGTTATTAACTTTGTGGGTTTAAATTTAATATTATTATTATATGTATTTTTTAAATGATCTTATTGTAAAGCTGCACATCTTGACCCAGGAATGCCCTGTACTAATATCTGAACATTAGAGATGGCAATCGGTCTATTAAACATTTTTTTTTTTTTTTTTTTTTTTTTTTTTTTTTTTTTTTTTTTAAAACAAATTCAATTTATTCAATAAACAAATTTACAAGGTGTGATATACATATATATATTTCACTAGTAATAAGATAAGATATTATGATATGATTAATATTTATTATTTTTCAATGTTCTCCCATAAAAAGCAATTGCTTGTGTGTATGGGATGAGGTATTATTTGTTTAGTTTCTTAGATTTTTAGGTTGCGTGATACAGGAAAAGAGTATTTAATTTTCTGACTTTAAATTCTTTGAAAATGAGTTCAGATGAATATAAAAATGATTTCTTTAATATTATTTTAATTATTAGTTTTTGCGCAATGTAAAGAGGTTGTGTGTGAGTTTTATAGGCGCCCCCCCATCCTATTATGCCATATTGGATTATGGATTGACAGAATGCGAAGTACGTCATTCTCAGTAGTTCTTTATTTAGAATATGTCTAAAAACATGGATTGTCAATCTCTCTTTTGCACAGTATCAAGTAGGTTTATCAAGCATTTCTATTGAATGTTTATTGGGAAGGGTACTTCTATAAAATTGATGATCTCCCTCTTTGCCGAAATTAGACAAGCTTGGGTTTTTGAGATGTTGAAATGGACCAGGTTATCCCAGGCACGAACCTTCTCGAGGTGGTGGTAATTTTCAATTATTAATTCAGTATAGTGACACGGAGAGCACACTAAATTTTACGCTTAACACAATTTAATATTTTACAGTATTTTTAAACAGTGAAACTAACAATTTAACGAGTCATTGAGAGACTGCAAGTTTAAGGAAGTCGGAGAGCAATCCTGCTGGTTCCTAAATTCATAACTGAGTGAGCATTGTCAATATAATTAAAAGTCAAAAAATTAAGTATTATTGTCACCCAAACTACTACCGCGCGGCTGGGTCCCTAGTATCTACTTCAAATCACTCCACCTTAAATACAGGCTGACCCATCCTTCATTTTTCCAAAAAAAAAAAATTTTTTAAGTTAATAAAATGGATTCCCAAGGATTCATCAATCTGGCGAGAAACGCGGTTGAGGCCCTCACTGAATTAATAATTGACCCAACAAGCAAATCAAACAAAGATCAAATCGCAAAAATGGTACCGAAAACAAATGCTATTCTCGGAACCATTGCTCAAATGGCTGCCAAAATGGCAGCACTCGAGGGTGAGCTGTCAGCTTTTAAAGCACTATCCAATAAACCTAACTCAGTAGTATCTACTTGTGAAGCAGCCGACGAACTCGAAGAAAGAAAAAAAGAGCAAATAATCTAATAATCATAAATATTCCTGAAAGCTCTAAGCTCAACCAAATAGAAAAAATACAAGATGACAAAATACAAATTACAAATATCTTGAATAAGATTGATAGTAATATTGAAATTAACTCTATCAACACTTTACGCCTTGGAGCAGTGAGGCCGGATAAACCTAGGCCCGTTAAGGTTATTCTAAAGAACTCTACTGAAGCAATAAATATCCTCAGGAGAAAGAACTTTTATCTGACCAACTCCACTGTTAAAATCTTTTCCGACCAAACTCCGAACCAACGAAAATTCTTGACGGACCTCCGCCAAGAATTGGAAACTCGGATAAAGGGAGGAGAAGTTGGGTTAACAATAAAATATATGAATAACAAGCCCACAATATTAAGGTCAACTTCAAAAAACTCAAACACATCATCGGATACGGCCAAAATATCCGAGGCTGCCGTACCAAACTCATAAAGCTACAAACTACTCTTCCACTACTCCAACACATTGAAGTTTTTCTTCTTACCGAAACTTGGCTTGATCCTGATATTCACACCGAGGAACTTGAATTTTCATCTTACAACACCTACCGCCTTGACAGAAATCCAGCCACTAGTACTAAAACCAGAGGAGGAGGAGTTCTTATATCCGTTACAAAATTACTGCCATCCACTCGATTAATTTGTAAACATCTGGACGTGGAACAGGTATTCGTTTTACTAAAAACTAAATCAGGCAAAATTCTACTGGGATGTGTCTACATTCCTCCTGGATCCAATATCACAGTCTACAGAAACCACATAGATGACCTCGAAACCTTTAAAAATAAATACCCTGATGCCAGAACAATTTTATTTGGTGACTATAATACCCCTTGCATTGATTGGATGAATAAGGACTCTTATAACAACTTAAGCCTACCAGAAAATGCCCGCGAAATAATAGATATGACGAACTTACTCTCTCTACATCAAGTCAATCAAGTCTACAATACCAATAATCGGCTGCTGGATTTAGTATTCTGCAGTGATACCTCAGTCCATATTGCTAAATCAGTTGACGAGCTTCTCCCCCTAGACTGCCACCACCCCGCCCTAAGCATAACCATCACTACTAATAACTCACCAGATGACACAACTGTTCTTCCTAACCTAACTTATAATTTCTCCAAAGCTGACTATTCTAACATGAATCCATATCTTGCAAATGAAGACTGGTTATTTCTTCACCATAATAATACTATTAACTATAATCTTGAATTATTTTACAAAATTATTAATAAGGCCATTGAAAGCTTTGTACCACTTTCACACTTCAAGGAAGTGAAGTTCCCAAAATGGTTCAGTGGCGAGCTAATTAACCTAGTTATCTGTAAAAAAATTGCACACAAAAACTTTAAAGAATCGAACTCTCTTAACGACTACAAGATATTTCACAACTATAGAACTCAATATAAAAAACTATCAAGAAATTCATATTTCAATTATATAAATGGAATCGAAAACTCTATACCTTCTAATATACAAAACTTTTTCACTCACGTTAACTCTCTTAGAAAAAACAAACAAGGTTTACCCCTTTCAATGCACTTCAAAGAAAAGAGTAGTACTGACATGAATGTAAAAGTTAACTATTTTGCTGATTATTTTAAAAGCGTCTATGACGAAGATATCCCAGACAATTATATACCACCTTCGTCGCTTAAC
Source organism: Hesperophylax magnus (assembly GCA_026573805.1). Lineage (NCBI taxonomy): Eukaryota > Metazoa > Arthropoda > Insecta > Trichoptera > Limnephilidae > Hesperophylax > Hesperophylax magnus. Next base: position 1,238,176 of record JAIUSX010000018.1, read on the forward strand.
GAGAGCATACATATCCCTGCCATACACATCAATATAAAGGACGTTATAAGTAAAATCAAATCCCTAGACAAAAACAAAAAGGCTGGACCTGATAATGTACATCCCAATATCCTGATAAATTGCATTACTTCACTGGCTGAGCCGATTTTTCTATTGTTTAATCAATCCCTCGACACAGGGTACTTCCCTGATATTTGGAAACGTTGTTATCTAACTCCTATATTTAAAAAGGGTAATAAAAGTGATGTTACTAACTATAGACCAATATGTAAGCTATCCGTAATTCCTAAACTTTTTGAAAAACTATTACTTGATAAAATTTCACCATGTATTAACCATCTCATTGTTCCGAATCAACACGGATTTTTGTCGGGTAGATCAACTCTGACAAATCTCTCGTTATATGAAAACTATATATCAAACGCATTAGCTAACAGCACTCGAGTTGATTCCATATATACGGACTTTATCAAGGCCTTTGACAAAGTATGCCATAAAATTCTGCTGATCAAACTACGTAAGCTCGGTATTGACGGAAAACTTTTAGAATGGTTTGCTAGCTATCTAAATGATAGAGTTTTACTTGTAAGAATCAATTTGTTCATTTCCAATCAATTTATAGCTACCAGTGGTGTACCACAGGGGTCTCATTTAGGCCCAATATTATTTTTACTGTTTATAAATGATATTGTAAATATATTTGATGAAGATATTAATGCGTTACTTTTCGCAGATTATTTAAAAATATTTTAAATAATCAAAAGCGCTGAAGATTGTAATAATTTGAACAGGTTAATTAATTGGTGTTCTCTTAACAAACTTCATCTGAACATAAATAAGTGTTATTCAACAATTATATAAATCAACCAATTATTCATTCATATAAACTCAATCCTTACCCCTGTCGAAGAAATTAATGACCTGGGGATAACTTTCGACTCTAAATTAAACTTTATATCGCATATAAATATTATTAATAATAAAGGAATGAAAATGCTAGGCTTCATTCTTCGAAATTCCAGAAGTTTCAAGAATATTTCAACATTAAAAATTTTGTATACGTCCCTGGTTCGTAGTCAAGTCGAATATAACTCCTCGATCTGGTCCCCCCACTACAAATTACATTCAGATTCAATCGAAAAAATTCAACATAAATTCCTAAGACACATTAATTTTAAACTCGGTATTCCCATTGAAAATATAAATTATAATTACTTGATGAAAAATCTAAATTTATTAAAACTCTCAGATCGAAGAATTATATCCGACTTCATATTTATGTTCAAAATTGTAAATGGTAGTATAGACAGTCCTGATTTAATTAACCTCATTGAATTTCACATACCCACGAGAGCTACTCGTTCTAAAATTTTGTTTAAATGCAACAATATCAGGACTGAGTATTCCAAACACTCGCTTGTACCTAGGTTGCATGAAGTTAGAAATAGGTACGCAGATGTGGCAGATCTATTTAACTGCACGCAAGGTAGGTACAAGAGGGCTATGCTATCAAATCTTTTCAATCAATATTAATTTAATCTAATTCTACCTTATTTGCACTATAGAAACTTATGTACTTGTATCTCTTGTTTACTTACTTACTTACTCTCTAATGTCATTTCACAATCAAATGCCACATATATTTGTAATTCTTTTTTAAAAATATTTCTACGATTTTAACTGTGACATGTTATCATTGTTTATGGTATATTTATACCGTTGATATTAAATAAATAAATACATTTTTTTGTCTCAAAATTTCCCGAGCTGTACAGACTACAAGAGTGGAAGGGGGCTTATGAAAACGATAGCACTCGTAAACGGTGCTGTCGTTAGCGAAGCAATGGATTGATGAATGAAGCACATTCAACGAGATCGTTGATGTGCAGTAAAAAAGCGTCGGCGACAGCACAGGTCCTTGTGGCACCCCCGCATTGCGTTGGTGCGGAGAGGAAGTTCTTCCTTTGAGAAAGTCCGCAATCCAGCTATAGTAATCACTCATTGGGGCAATACTGAGGGTATCTACCATTCTGTTTGTAATGATTGTATGGTTAACACTTCTGCAATCGAACAAGTGTTGCGTAAAGTCTTACACTTCAATCATTTTGTTGTCTGTAGACGTTTTAAAATCTTCAAAACATTACTATCAACTATTCAATTCCTCTGCACAATTGTTATGAACAAAAAATATCTGTTAACGAGTTTTATGATAAATTGTGTGAAGCTGTTGGTTCCAATGCAAATTTAAAATAAAACAGCTGCTATAAAAATCATGTGTATTTAATTGCTCTCAGAATAATAATGTTACGAATATTTACTTAATGAACAAGGGTGATCCAGGCAATTTTCCAGCATTTCAATAATTATAATGTGAAAACACTAACAAACAACTTTGTATTTATTTAAAATGAGTAGTTACTTGAATACGCAACAGTTTCGAGTGTGAAAACAATATGTGGGACATTAGTTTGCTTTTTTGGTTCTGCGATATCTGAAGCATTTATTTTTATTAAGCGTTCTGAGATATCTGAAGCATTTATTTTTACTTTTTATTAAAAACCGTAACGTTTTCTTGGTATCTACACTTTTTTTTAAATTGATGTTTGAGCGACCACAAAAACGGGAGTATCCACTAATATTAAATATATTTATATAGACTCTCCCATATGGAGAACACAAGAAACAAGAGGCGTTTTCACAAAGAGAATTTCTAGAAAACATATTTTTCGCGAGACAGTTTTAACTGAGTTTTCATTTGGGATCTTTAAATACCAATCAAGGTTTTTCAATCAATCAAATGAACCCGCCCCTTCTGACCGGAAATCAGAAGGGGAGGGTTCAATTCCCGTCGGCGGCATTTATTTATTCTAGGAAGGTTTTTTTCAATTTATATTTTTGTTTCAGTCAATCATTGCTCATAATAATTTGTTACAAATTCAATTAACTGTTAGGCATGATGAATAATAAAAAACTCAATAAAAATTCAATAATTTCAAAATCACTCTGTGGCGTCATTTTAATTTAAATTAAACTATTACCTTAGTAAACACAACTATTTAATCAAAACGGATCGACATGTTTCAAAACCAATAATGGTTTCTTGGTCAGAAAACGTAGCTCATCCATTGATGAAAAAAGTCGTATTTGGTTAGTGAGCGTATCACTTGGGATGACATATGGGATGGAAGTGTTAGTTTTTCAAATAAATGTTCCCTTTAGCGGCGGTACCCATTCCCGCCTTTCATATTATAATAAATAAAATAATATTAGAAATAGACCCATTAATACTGAATTCACATAGAGTTTTAAGATACCTAACTGCTGTAAAAAATATATATGATATTTTGGTCTCCGGTGACTTTTTTTTACAACTAAAAATATTAGACATTGAACAGTTGAGGTCGAGTGGGAGGTTTTCGCAGTTACTTGGCTGAGTGACCAGTAACAACACGTGAAAGAAATTGACTTGTTTTACTAAATTATTCAATTCAAAAAGTCAGGAATTACTGGTTTAAGTAAGTCGGGTACTTCCTCACTAAACATTCGTCACATGTTTATTTTTTTAATTATCACACATTTCATAGCGGTGGTATTTTTTGCTTTGTTATAGATTATTTTCAGGCAAATGAACTTAGAACTCGTTAATATATTTTTATATTTGAATTGTTGGTGTAGAGTGTAAGTTAATACGGACATGGACAGGTGAATGCAAACCAATTTAGAATTGAAAAGTTGGCATTGCTTGGCCGTTTCACTTAATCCTAAATCCATAAATCCTTAACACATTTATATTTGGTCAGTTAGTCGGTCGAGCAGTCCAAAGCAATTGCAGGTTAAGGACCCCTTTTCCGCTTATTATGATGGTAGTTGGAGCAAATAAAATATTGTCGCATTTATTACTAGCCCAGGATCGTCTTTCTTTAAGGAGAAAAGAAATTACTACACTCGTCCCTCAAATAACACAGTTTGAAAGCCTGGCGCAAATGTTGTAACGCTTATTCAAATAGTATGAATCTTCCATGAGGACTTGCAACATAGTATTATTCAATTTTATTGAAAATATTTTTTTATAACTTTTGTATGATATAAACCCATGAAGGTAATATATTATCAAATAAGTGGATAATACTAATAAATCTAAATGACATATGCAATTATTTTCTTATGATGCATTACATTGATGGGAATAACTTTTAGAAGTTATTTAAAAAACTTATATATTTAAATTAGATTGAATATTCATATGTATATCTGAGACACTGTCTAGGTTACAAAAACATTCTATAGAACATTAAAATATACGAAGATAATGTTGTTAATTATGAATTTGAAATATGAGAGAGACAAAAATGGCGTAAAATAATTATTTCCCAATTGCCGACTGGTTAGAGGCAGCTTCCACTAAGACAGAGATCCTGGGTTTGATTCCCAGTTGTCTGTTGAGACCGTTAACATTTTATTTTTCTGTGTCTTGTTCTATTTCATGATTCATTCAATTAGTATTATCTTCATCTAAAATAAAATTTGATTGTTCGTGTTCTCCCAAAAAGCCTTAAAAATATTAAAACACATATAAAGATTATAATGTAAGAAAAAAATCTTGTCCTTTAGTTGTAGCTACATATCAGAAGAATCTTAATAAATAAAAGTGAATTGTGAAATTGAAGCAGATTTATATTTTTTCAACATTAATTGAATGAACATATTAAATAACATGTTAACATGACAAGAAAAAGTGATGAAATGAAATTCATACAGATAAAGATTTTAATAGAAAAACGTCTCAAATTTATATATTTTTAAATAGTTGGCTGCATTGTTTGAGATAGATATAGCGACCAAAAAATTCCAAATCGAAACAAGTTTAGGTGTAGCCTTTAGTACGTAAGATTTAATGTCGTACAATATACGGTGCTGGAGGACAAACCATATTTCCATTTTTGTCAAGAAAGCATGATCCCCAACCATGTTTTACACCTTGAACAAGATTTCGGTGTTGAACATGATGACCACGATGTCCAGGGTTACCATGATGTTCATGATAATATTGGTCTCCTTGAAGTTCTTCATCTTCGTGATATTCTTCGTCTCCATGATGTTCTACGTCTCCGTGATGATTTTGGTCTTCTTGGTGTTCGTGATCATCATGATGACCGTGATTTCCATGAACGCCCCCATGAAGACTTCCGTGTTCCGTTTTTTGTCCACTAGTGTGTCCAGTCTCGAATTGAATCGTGAGCAAGCCGTCGGATTCGGTCAAAAAGTTTTCTTTTCCACTACGATAATGAGGTGGCTTCCACACTGTTTAGGTAATAGAATTAGCCAGATTAGTGATTTGTAAATAAATAAATATCTGCATGAGTATGGTTGAAAAACATGATTAAAAGTTCAGATCAAAATATTTTATTGAAAATTTTGAAAGATTTTCTTACCGCCATATGCAGGGGAGATCGCCACGAGCGCTGTGCAGCAAAAAAAGAAAATAACCTGAAACAAAATATCCTTATTATTTTTAATAATAAGCAATAATTTTTGATTGAAATACTAGGGCATATTGAATAATTTGGAGGGTTGGGAATAAGCCGACGTAACATAGTGGTTCAGAGTACCTGACCGGCAGTCAGAAATTCCCGTTGGCAGCATTTATTTTTACTTGGGAGATATGTTCAATTTGTACGGATATTTCAGGCGAGTAATTATTAAAAATAATAAAATATCCTTGTATCCTTTATAAAAATAATAACTGTAGATGTGTCTGATCCGTTAGACTGCACAGAATGTAAGTATAAGCAGCCTCTACCATCATATCTGTTCAATTAATATTAATTTAACTTGAGTATACTTATAAATTTTGCATATAATCGTTTATCCAATTTTTACATCCTCCTAGATTTTCTGTTTAATTTATAATTTCTCATATCATTGTATGTGAATTGATGAAATTATTGGAGTAAAATAAGTGGCTGATAGGCCAGTGAGTGAGATGTCTGACGTACAATCAAATGGGCGAGTTCGAATCTCGTAGCGGGTTTCTCTATATTAATTAAACATGTTTTTCTGTGGTAGTAAAATTAATAACAGTACATAGATGCGATTTGAGATTTTCACGTCCAAATGTTTTATCGTGAACAATTTGTATCCTCCTTTCTTAGTCAACGTTTCGGTCAGCGTTGAATGCGTCCATCAAAACACATGTACCCTGATAATGGAAAGTGTACCTACGCCTAAGAATAGTATTAAAAATATTTTATTTATAACAATATTATTAATAGTACATTTTTCCAAGGATTTTACTAAAAATCTTTTTGGGAAAGACAACATCGTAAAAATAAATAATTTTTCAAATAAATATTTTTTTTTTTATATTTACTCTAAACAGGAGGACCTGAAGAAAATAATTTCCCTCAGGGCCTATGTCATCTTTGGGGATGCTGTGTGGAGGGTCTTTTTGTGGAGAGGAAGGAGTGAACATGGGTCTTGAAGAGTCCCATGTTGTAGGAGGGAGGAAACACAGAGGCCGGCAGTTCGTTCCACAGCCGAGCTGTTGAACTTAAGAACGAATCGTAGAAGCGACCCGTTCTCATGTGACAAATGTCAACCGTGTACAAATGTTGGGCGCGCGTTTGGCGTGTATCCCGACTACGCACCGGTGCCGAAGGGATCAATGACGCTAGTTCCTCAGAGCATCTTCCATTGTAATACCGATAGAACAAGGACAGCATACCTACCTGAATCCTGTGCTCTAAAGATTGCAGTCCGTTTGTTAAGATTGGGGAATCTATCAAACGGACCGCCCGTTTTTGCACAGAGTCAAGGGTTTTTTTCAGGTATTTAGTAGCTCCGGACCAGAGATGGCTGCCAAATTCGACAGTAGGCCGCACTTGCGATTTGTACAGGGTCAGCAGTTGTGTACTATTAAAGTATCTGCGGGCCCTGTATAGTACGCCCAGCTTCTGAGAGGCCAGCTTTACTCTGGCTTCGATGGAGCCCCCATACCTGAGCTGATCACTTATAGTTACACCAAGCATATCAATGGAAGGCCTGTTCGGAAGATTGCTTCCGTTGAAGGAGGCTAGATTATCATTTAGATCCCTTTTAGACGTAATCAGACAGGATTGGGTCTTCGAAACATTAAATTCGACGAGATTATTTTTACCCCAATAGGAAATACTCTCGAGATAACCGTCCATTCTCTGCTTCAAAGCCCTCCAAGCCGTTGGAGTTTGTGTGCCCTTTAGGGGCTTGTCAAACAAAAAAACTATCATGAACTGTACTGTCACCCGCGTAACAATGAATCGGTGCACATGTCAAAAGGTCATTGATGTGGAACAAAATCAAAGTCGGAGACAGAACCGATCTCTGTGGGACGCCAGCATTTATAGAGTGTTTTACTGTATAAATGCTTGTGTAATTTTACTGTAAATCAAACACGAGTTTTGAGGAGACAGAACGAACTGGAACGTTTATTTTAATAACTTTTAAAACCATAGACAAGATAATCATAGACAACAGATCATTTTGATATAAGAAATTAAGAAATTAACATAAGGTTAACCCCGCCCCGCGTTGCTGTGGCTCAGTCAGTCTGTGCAGATAGAGAAAAAATACTGCGTGTTTTTTTTACGTCCGATGGCATATGATTTAACAGATGGCGCTGTTGAAAATAAAGCATGTTTGCCTAACAGATTGCGCTGCTTTTCAAAAAAGCATTTATTTACTTGCCACAATTGAAATCTATATATAATATATAAAAACATACGCGTATTGGAATGAAACGTCCTGTCAACATTTCTAAGCAATTGGTGAAGAACTTTCAGAGATTTAAGATTTTGAACAAACGAACATTAAAAATTTTATTTATGTAGATAGATAAGAATTCGAATTGTAAAGGGAGTTCAATGAAAAGTGTACAAAGATTTTAAAACAAACAAGTTAATATTTCATACATACATAAAGTATACAGAAGTTAGAGAGTTCAAAAAAAGATTTAATACTTACGAAAGGTTGCATCTTGATTGATGTGTTGTGTCGACAAAAAAACACACAACTGATTTCGTTATTTCTCCGTTTTCTTTTATACTATTATTTTGTAAGGGACAGATAAATAAAATAACTTCCACGAGTCCATGATATAAAATTACGTTGTTATTGATTTAGTGATTAAGATAATTTTATGATTAGCGTTAAATTAAAAAGTTGAGGCCCTGATAAGTGCGCACTATAAGGGGGGGAATAATCAATTAGGATTGTGGGTAGGAGTTTGTTAGGCGTTCTCTCATGTCTTTATCAAAGAGAGAACCCGCGAATATTTTAAAAATAATAAATCATTTAATGCAATAATTATGTATTTTAATTTAGAAATGTTATAATAGACGACAACTTTAATTTTACACGATAACCTAACAAAACCCAATCTAACCTTACGGATATCATGTATTACACCTAGATTCTACATTTTTTTAATATCATGATACACAATTCTTCTTATTTTGTATGGTGGAGGGATCAGAGAGGAACATATAGGTCAGTGAGCCAGTCTAGGACCTCAGCCGTCACCCTGTGGACCTCGTTAATCCATATGGGGAATAAATGGAGCGGGCATTCTTTGACCACGTATTGAATGGTCCACACTGCACCGCATTTTACACTACGCAACGTTTCGATTCTGACTCGTAATCATTTACCAGGGCGATACTCAGTCTATCTACAATTCTGCTTATAATGGCTAAATAAATAATTTCTACTGCGAATGAATAAGTGTTGCTTAAGGTTAGTTCAATTAATTTAATATCTGTGAAAATAATGAGTCGTTATCGTGACAACATTACAATCAACTACTCAATTCCGCTGCGCAATTTTCATGAACATAAAATATTTGTTGACGAGTTTTATGATAATTTGCGAGAAGCTGTTGATTTCAGTGCAAATTTAAAACATAAAAGCTGATATAAATGGCATTTTTTTTCATTGCAAATTTAAAATATAGCTGCTGCTATAAAAAACATTTTTAGTTCATTGTTCTTAGGATAACAATGTTACAAGCGTTCACTGAATGAAAAAGTTAGAAAGCGGTAATTTTCCAGCACTTCAATAATGTAACTATTAAAATGTGAAAATACAAATAAACAATTGTGTTTTTTTTTAAAATTATTTAACACAATATTAGCGATTTCTAAACGCTAATTTGAAACAGAAAAATTAGAAAAAGATTAAAACAATGTTTTATTATTTAAGCTCCATTCTTAGTTGACGTTTTTCATAAATCACTAAGCAAGGGGGGCTTTCCTGAACCACTCGAGTCAGCTAGTTACACCAATAATGAGAAAGTCATAAATAGACGCCGATAACTTCCTACCGATAATCGACCAGTTTCAAAATTACCTTTCATTTAAAAAAATATGGAGAAAATTGCTGCTGCAAAAATAACCAGTCACTTGAATTCCAGTAAATTATTTGCAAATCGTCAATCTGCATACAGAAACCGGACTAGAGTTATGTCTGATAGCATTCGAAGTATGCCGTAGAGTCAGGTAAGTTATCACTTATCTCACTACTAGACATGAGTGCAGCGTTTGACACGATTGATCACGAATTCCTTATTAGGAGATTAAAGGAAACATTTGGATTGAATTAAAACAATCGCTTACAAGTCGTGAGGGTTGGAAATAAATTGTCTAACTTTGCAAAACTTTCTTCATGGGTCCCCCAGGAATCCGTTTTGGGGCCATTTTTCTACATCCTTTTTACAAATGACGTCGCCAAAACAATCGATTCATTTGGTCTCTTGTTTTACTGCTATGCTGACGATCAGCAAGTTTATTTTTACTGCACTCCAAATGAAATCAATAGTCTCAAGATCCGTATAGCTGAATGTATAGAAGCAATAACACCGTTGGATGTCTTCAAACAAGCTGAAGCTGAATCCATTTTAGACTGAGTTTCTCTGGGCGGCCACTATTTCTATTTCCGGAAGCGATATCATCCCAAAAACAACAGTCAAACTTCTCGGTGTCAATTCAAATTTAAAGTTTAAAAGACAAATGAATAGGACTGTTAGCACTGGTTTTTTTCACCTGTCAACTCAAGTCTGTCCGAAAAAACCTTCCTACAGAAGCAACAAAAGTACTTATCAACTCCTACGTAGTCTCACGTCTAGATTACTTACAAAATATCAAATTGACAAACTTAAATCAGTGTTAAATGCAGCAGCACGGCTCATAACCGGGGTTTCTAAAAATTCGCACATTTCAGAACACCTTCGTACCTTAACTGGCTTAAGTACCCTGAAAGAATTTAGTACAAATTGTGCTTTAATTATGGTTTATTTATTGTTTTTGTGTTCGTAGAACTCCATTTATTTTTTTTTTATTTAATTAAAATCAAATAAAATAATATACTTACTAAGTTCGGCAATTATTTTTTGGTTTAATGTTATTGTTACAGCTGTTTCGGTTTTCATGGCCATTTGCAAACTGTGGTTTTAACCACGTTTAGGTGACTTATTTATATGATTCTATTTTACCCCCTCCCAATTAAAAATGATTTATTACCGGTTAAACCGATTTACTAATAAAATATCTGTGACAAAAGATTTCATATTCTGTGTAGGTGTTTTGTAGTCTGTTTTCCCTGTTATTTGTTTGAACTGTAAGAATCTTTAATTAAATATACAATTTTGTACTTATAAGAATAAGCGAAAAGAAAAAATAATATATTAAAATACAAAATTATTATCGAATGCTTATGTTTAACGATAGGTGTATGTTTGAATATTTAAATCTCATGCCAAAATCTAAAAACAAAACATTCTTCAAGTGTGATTACAAAATATTATACTTAAAGTGAATGACGTGTTCCCCAACTTAAGGCGCCGGCAAAGAAACTCAAAAGGATGCAGCGAATGATTAATAACAGATTGATATTTATCTTAAGTAATAACCGATTAGTATATTGTCAAATAAACGTTTTATAATTATAATTATTATTATTATATCTTGAGTGAGTGTATTAAAAGCGACATGAGAAAATGATTATAATATGTACATAGACTTTCCTGTATAAATAAAACAAAAAACGGAAAGCGTTTTCACAAATATCATTTCAAGAAAACATTTTTTTACGCGAGATAGTTTTAAGTAAATTTTCAGTCTAGGTTCACAATATATGATGATCTTTAAATACAAATTCAATTTTTATTTTTGAATAACTTATGTTTACAAGACATGGCTTTTCGTGCAAAGCAAAATGGATAACAAATTATTATAAGCAATAATTATTAGCCTGTAACACAAATATAAATTGAAAAAATCTTTCGAGAAAAAATGAATGCTGCCGACGGGAATTGAACCTGCCCCTTCTGACCGGGAATCAGAATAATTTGTTGCAAATTCAATTAACTGTTAGGTATGATTAATAATAAGAAACTTCTTTAATAATTTCAAAATCACTGTGGCTTCATTTTAATTTAAATTAAATTATTAACTTAGTAAACACCAATATTTCATCAAAAAAGATCGACATGTTTCAAAACCAATTACGGTGTATTCGTCAGAAAACATAGCGCATCACATGGGATGAAATATGGCATGGAGGTGTTGGTTTTCAAATAAATGGTTCCTGTGGCGGCGGTACCCATATTCGCCTTCCGAATTGGAATAACAACCAATAATATTGGAAATAATCCCATTAATACTGAATTCACATAGAGTTTTAAGATACCTAACTCCAGTACAAAATTAGATGATATTTTTGTCTCCGGTGATTTTTTTACAACTCTAAATATTTAAAAAAAAAAAGTAGATGTTGGAGAGTTGGGGTCGAGTGGGGGGTGACTGAGTGACTAGTAATGACATGTGAAAGGAATTTCCTTTTTTACTCATTTTCTTAATTCTGTCAGAATCACTGGTTTAAGTAGGTCAGGTACATTTCTTCAAGTGCTGGAAAATCGCATACAAATTTTGCACTTACTCCTTCAATAAACATTCGTCACATGTTTATTCATTTAATTATCACACGTTTCATAGCGGTTGATTTTTTATTTTATTTTTGCATTGTTATAGATTATTTTCACGCAAATGAACATAGAACTCGTTAACAAATTTTTATGTTTGAATTGTTGGTGTAGAGACGTGTAAGATAATACGGATATATAGAAGGTGAATGGCAAACAATTCAGAATCGAAACGTTGGCTTTGTTTTGCCGTTTCACTTAATCCATAATCCATAAATCATTTACACATTTATATTTGTTCGGTTAGTTGGACGAGCAGTCTAAAGCGTCGAATTCTCACCCAGGAATTGCAGTTTAACGACCTCAAACATTTTCCGCTTATTGTGAAGGTAGTTGAATGAATTAAAATATTGTAAATGTGTTACTAGCCCAGGATCATCTTTCTTTACAGGGAAGAGAAATTACTATATTTGTCCCTCAAAGTACGCAGCTTGAAAGACTTACGTTTTGATGCTTATTCAAATTGTATTCATCTTCCATGAGGACTAAATACATTATGTTATTTAATTTTATTGAAAACATTTTTTTATAACTTTTGGAGGATAACGCATGGTATAAACCCATGAACGTAATATATTATCAAATAAGAGGAAAATACTAACATATCTAAATTACATATGCAATTATTTTCTCATGTTAAATCACATTGATGGGTTACTTGACCAACAGATTACTGGCTGTTAAAATTGATGGTACATTTTCATACAAATTCACTGCTACGAGTGGTGTTCCCCAGGGGTCACACTTAGGCCCAATTCTGTTTTTATTATTTGTTAATGATGTATTGTATATTTTCAATGATGTATTGTATATTTTCAATTTTTTTTTTTTTTTTTAAGTTTCTTTATTCAAAAAATTATTAGTTACATGCATTGAGGAATTTTTCGACCACCATGCTAGGCACATGCCCGTGTTATGGTGGTCGATTTTCTATACATTAACATAAGGAATGTGCGGGAATATAAAATAAAATAACATATTATTAAAGAATATTTAAGAACATAGAATAATGTAAATGACTATAGTAATATAAGGAAGTATGGAAGAATACAGTAGAATATAAAAATATAATAGCATAATATTAATATAAAATAATAGTATAATATAATAATATATGTAATAATATAATATAGTATAATAATATAATAGTATAATAATATAATATTTTTTAGTTGTTGTAAGTGTTATTTTTAGATACTATTTTTAGGTAGTTTTTAAACCATTTCAGGGCAGTACCTTCTATCCTAATCTGTTGCAGTTTTTTTAGAAGAATGTGGTGGGAAATAGTGTCGAAGGCTTTAGACAAATCTAGAAAGACAGCAAGAGGTTTATTGCCTTTATCGAGGTTATTTGATATAATATTGGTAAAGGTTGCAATTGCATCAGCAGTACTACAGTCTTTGCGAAAACCGTATTGGTTTTTGGAAAGGATTTTATTGTCCTCGAGGAATTTGAGGAGTCTTATTTTTTCTACTTTTTCAATGATTTTGGATATTGTGCTCAATAGTGATATAGGCCTGTAACTATTTAGGGAAGATCTGTCACCTGATTTGAAAATAGGGATGATAGAGGCATGTTTAAGTGATTTTGGGAATAAACCGGATTGGAGGCTTAAGTTAATAATATGTTTGAGAGGGCTGGCAATAAGGGTTTTTAAATGTTTAGTGAGTTTAGTAGAGACTTTATCTATTCCTGTTGAGTGACTATTTTTTAATGTTGAGATGATTTCTGTAATTTCAAATTCTGTGGTAGGTGTGAACATAAATGGAGTATAACTGAGATGAGCCAGGGTTATTTCGTTTGCAAGGTCATGTTCCGAAACATTATTTCTAGTTGGAATATTATTGGAAAGGTTAGATCCGACTGAGGTGAAAGATTCATTGAAATGGTCTGCGATTTTTATTGAGTCATTACGTGTATTTGTTAATGATCGGCCTTCAATTTTAATCTTATTGATGGGTGTAGTCGTTTGTCTAGTGTGGGATATGTCCTTAATAATACTCCATATTTTTTTCTTGTCATTTTCGGCGTTTTTGATTTGTTTTTTATAGTAATCTTCTCTGGCCTTAGAGGTAATTTTTTTGCAGACATTTCTGTATTTCTTGTAAAATATGTAGGATTCATGATCGTTGGGATTTTTTTACAGAGTGCGTGGAGTTTATCACGCTTACATACAGAATGAAGGATACCTACAGTTATCCAAGGTTTGAGTTTAGTGTCAAAATGTTTTGTTTTGTGTGGTGTGCTGGATGTAGCGTTGGTTAGGTGGTTATGTAGTATTTCGACAAGAGATTTGCAGGCCAAATTAGGATCATTTTGTTTGTAAAGATTTGACCAATTTTCTTGTGAGACCAGCTCAAAAAGTTTGGTATAGGATATTTTATTTTTTGGAATTTCATGCGGTTGTGGTTTATCTACTTTGTAAGAAAGAGAAGTTATGGTAGTGTAGTGGTCTGTGATGGTGCATTGGTATACAAGAGATATAGTTTTTAATTTACATTTTGAAAAAACATGATCAATACAACTTACAGACGAGCCAGATACTCTTGTAGGTGCTGTTATGGCTGGGACGAGGCCATGAAGAGTTAGCATATTTATATAATCATTGGCTTGAGGATGCATAGAATTAATTATATTTATATTGAGGTCACCAATAATAAGGAGATTATCACGATCACTCACACAAGATAGAAATTGGTTTAGTGAATTTAGAAAAGGGGTTATGTTAGACGTGCCTGGTGATCGATATATAGAAAATATGGTTACGTGTTTATCTATTACAATTTTGAGACAGTTAGATTGACTGATTATGATTTCGTTTACTGAGTGAGATATGTGATTTTTTATGTATATGATAACTCCATCGTTTTGGGTTATGTTATTCTGTGTATTGTAGTGGGTGCAGTTTGTTATGTTTTTGGGAAGGTAATTTTCATTGATCCAGCATTCACTCAAAATGATTATGTCAAAGTCGGAGTTCAGGTCTGTGAGAACTATCAATAATTCGTTAAAATTATGGTTTATGCTTCTGATATTCATTGAGAAAATTTTTAGGGCCGATAGAGTTAATATTTGTTGAACTTCTAGAGAACTGTTTATTTTTGTACATGGAATTGGAGACAAATTGTCTAGTTGATCGGCTATTTCTACCATTTATAAAGTTTGTAACAAAACACAGTAAGTGGCATAAAAAATAGCAATGATTTTGACACATCGTTTAAAATAACAATGAGAGGCTCCACATATTCATATGATAGATTCAACTTAACATTTAAGACAGTGGTGATAACAAGACCTATGATCAAGAATAGTATCTTTGGGCTAGAGACATACAATAATAATTTACTGCTGTATATAATGAAGAGTTTTAAATAATAATATAAAAATACATAAAAGAAAGTTATGTTGATCAGCGAGCATTGTTTACGGGTTAATGGGTGAGGGTGACAAAAGGTGTTTATTTTTGTCACTAATAATAATGACAGGTGTCCCAATATCTCGCCGTACATAGACTTGACCCCCTCTGGTCCAAGCAAATTTGAAAAGGTTTGCACGTTTGGCCTTGCGGGCAAGAAACCACAGGTGCTTCGCCTGAAATGTTAGATGTTCGGAAATGTATATAGGGGAACCTGGTCCTGCCATTCCGATTAGGGTGGTGTTAAGTGTGTCCTCACGATTTGCAGTTTGTTTATTGAACCTTTTTACATCTTCCAGAAAATTATCACGGTCGATATTGGACTTGAATTTTATTAGGATGGGCCTGCATTTATCTTTGGAGACTTTTAGTGTAGTGCGGTACGCCGTATCGATATTGGTAGCTTCGTTTGAGTTTATGGTTTTTTTATGTTGAATATAATATTATTTAGGTTTTCGCCGTTGGTTTCTGGGATTCCTCTAATCTCCACATTTTTTGATCGGTTTAGTCTATCCATCTGTTCCACGTGGTTTTCAATGGCTTCAAGTCTCGCTTCGAGGTTAGAGTTCTTTTTTTCAAGTGATTTATTTTTATCCTCAAGGTCGTGAACGCGAAGTAGAATCTCTTGGTATTGTTTACTCATTGTTTCCAGAGTGGCTAGAATTTGAGTGTTTTGTTCCATTAGTTTGGTAAGTAGTTCACTCTCCGGAGGTGTTGTACCGCTGGCTTTAACAGTAGGTACTGCCGATAGACATTGCTTGCATCTGATCTGTGCGCGGCGCTCCTTACTGAGTCTACGGTAAGAGCTCTCCGCCACTCCACCACAGTGTAAATGAAAGGTCCCTTTGCACAGGGCGCACACAAAAACGGACTCGGCCGAGACAGTAGGCTCTGAATACGTATGGCAAGGATTATTCATATTGATGTGTTCGTTAAGTTAGTACTTGTTAGTTATTAGATTAGTATGTATTGCACTTCGGTAAGAACGTGTGTGTGCGTATGAGATTATCACTTGCTGTTGACAGATTTAATTATTGTGATATTTATTTTTTTAAATTTTGGTTTATTTACCAGTTGTTTGTCTTGGCACAAAAACTTTTCACATACTAGATTACTTCCGTACGCCGTAGATGCTAATCGAGTAGACAAAATAATATAATATTTAAAGAGAAATAATAATAATGTTGTGTTCATTGATTGCTGTTAATTTTGTTTTAGAGAGATGATTCCTACTTCACCGATTCAAAAACACTTCGTATAATAATTTAATTATTGTTAGCTTATTTTAAATCAATAGAATTTGATGTATTTCGCTAGACAATTTAAAATCGTAGCTGGTAACAGACATTGAACTGTCACTTTTTGATTGTCACTTCACTTTATCATTGGATCACAAATGTTTATTAATGTTACTCAGTACACAAGTCACTTTTGAATTGAATTGAATTGAAATCCTTCACTGTAAACACTTCAAACACCGCAAAAACTTTTTACTTTGTATTTCATGGGTTAAAAATCATATATTTTTAAATGTTTGTTCGGAGCGATTAAGCGTGTTTACTGTTGCACTATCCATAGACTATGATATACTATATAATGATGTTCAAGTATTAATGTTTGCAAATGATCTGAAATTATTCAAAGCAATCAGAAACCTTAACGATTGCCATATATTGTGAAATAACTTGTCAAGATTTATTATATGGTGTCGTGATAACAGCTTGCAACTTAACATAAGCAAATGTGAAGTTATGAGGTTTCATCGAATAAAGAATCCAATATTTTTTTATTATTCCATTTGAATATAAGTGAATTGTAAAATTGTAAAAATGATGGACCATATTAAATAACATGTTAACAGGACAAGAAAAAATGGTGAAATAAAATTCTTACAGATAAAGATTTTAATAGAAAAACGTCTCTAATTTATCATAGACATATGAATTAATTCCTATGTCTGTGCTAATTTATATATTTTTAAATAGTTGCCTGCATTATTGGAGATAGATGTAGCGACCAATAAATTCCAAATCGAAACAAGTTTAGGTGTAGCCTTTAGTACGGTGCTGGAGGACAAACCAAATGTCCATTTTTGTCAAGAAAGCATGATCCCCAAGCACGATTTACACCTTGAGCAAGATTTCGGTGTTGAACATGATGACCACGATGTCCAGGGTTACCATGATGTTCATGATAATATTGGTCTCCTTGAAGTTCTTTATCTTCGTGATATTCTTCGTTTCCATGATGTTCTACGTCTCCATGATGATTTTGATCTTCATGGTGTTCGTGATCATCATGATGACCGTGATTTCCATGAACGCCCCCATGAATACTTCCGTGTTCCGTTTTTTGTCCACTAGTGTGTCCAGTCTCGAATTGAATCGTGAGCAAGCCGTCGGATTCGGTCAAAAAGTTTTCTTTTCCACTACGATGATGAGGTTGCATCCGCCCTGTTTAGGTAATATAATTAGTCAGGTTAGTGATTTGTAAATCAATCAATATTTGCATAAGTTAGGTTGAAAAATTTTTATTCAAATTTCAAATAAAAATTTTTATTGAACAAATTTTATAATTTTCTTACAGCCATTCACAGGGGAGATCGCCACGAGCGCAGTGCAGCAAAAAACAATAGTAACCTGAAACAAATAAGCAATAATTGTTGGTTGAAATACTGGGACAAATTAAATAATATGGCGGGTTAAGGATAAGCCGACGTAACTTAGTGGTTCAGAGCACCTGACCAGCAATAAGAAATTTCCGTCGGTGGAATTTATTTTTACTCGGGATCTCCCGAGATGTTCAATTTTTACGGATATTTCAGGCGAGTAATTATTGCAAATAATAAAATATCCCTGTGTTATTAAAATAATAAATGTAGATGTGGCTGATCCGTTAAACTGCACGGAATGTAGGTATAAGAAGATGTGGCTGATCCGTTAAACTGCACGGAATGTAAGTATAAGAAGATGTGGCTGATCCGTTAAACTGCACGGAATGTAGGTATAAGAAGATGTGGCTGATCCGTTAAACTGCACGGAATATAGATATAAGAAGATGTGGCTGATCCGTTAAACTGCACGGAATGTAGGTATAAGAAGATGTGGCTGATCCGTTAAACTGCACGGAATGTAGGTATAAGAAGGCTTTACCATCATATCTTTTGAATCAATATTATTTTAACCTGAGTCTTCTGAAATTTGCATATAATCGTTTATCGAACTTTTATAAATTCCTAAAGTTTCTGTTCGATTTAGAATTTCTGATTTCATTGAATGTGAATTATTGCTTATGGTATACATATTTACTGCATCGATAAAAAATCACTGGAGTAAAATAAGTGGCCGGTAGGCCAGCGAGTGAGATGTTCGGCGTACAGTCAGATGGAAGAGTTCAAAGCTCCAAGCGGGTTAATCTATATTAATTGAACATGGTTTTCTGTGTTCGTAAAATTATTATCAGCACATAGATCTGATTTGAGATTTTCAATTCCAAAAGTTTTATCGTGAATAATTTGCATCCTCCTTCCTTAGTCAACGTTTCGGACTGCGTTGAATGCGTCCATCATTACACGTGTATCCTGATATTGAATTAAAATAGTATTTAATAGTAAAAAAAAATATTTATAACAAAATAATAACAATATTATTTATAATACATTCTTCCCAAAAAGTTTAGCAAAAATTTGTCGGAAAAAATAACATCAAACAATATAAAATATTATTTTAACACTAGCTTAACCCCGCCACTCATTCCTATGGTTCAGTCTCTCTGTGCAGATAGAGAAACAATACCGCGTGTCACTTCTACAGATGGCACTGTTGAAAAAAGCAAATTTATCCAACAGATGGCGCTGTTTTTTTAAAAAAAACATGTATTTACCTGT
This sequence comes from Hesperophylax magnus, assembly GCA_026573805.1. Classification (NCBI taxonomy): domain Eukaryota; kingdom Metazoa; phylum Arthropoda; class Insecta; order Trichoptera; family Limnephilidae; genus Hesperophylax; species Hesperophylax magnus. The sequence continues at coordinate 1,257,487 of JAIUSX010000018.1, forward strand.
CACAGGTGACATCAATATACTTTAAAAGAACATCCGCGTATCCAAATGCAACGTCGTGTCAAAATTTCAAAGCAATCGGCGAAGAACTTTCGGAGATTTAAGATTTTGAAAAAACGAAAATACACATTTTTATTTATATAGATAGATAAGAATTCGAATTTTAAAGGGAGTTTATAAAAACATTATGAAAGATAAGATAATACAAACGTAAGAGAGTTCTAAAAAAAGATTTAATACTTACAAAAGGTTGCATGTTGATGGATGTGATGTGTCGACAAAAAAATACACAACTGATTTAGGTCATGTCTCCTCTTTCTTTTATACTATTACTTTGAAAGGGAAATATAAATAAAAAAATCTTATACGAGTCCATGATATGAAATTACATTGTTATTGATTTAGTGATAATTTTATGATTAGCGTGAAATTAAAAAGTTGGAGCCGTGATGAGTGTGCACTATAAGGTGGGGATTAATCAATTAGGATTATGTGTATTTTTTAAATATTTTTTTTTATATTAACTCCACACAGGAGGCCCTGAAGAAAATAATTTCCCTCAGGGCCTATGTCATCTTTGGGGATGCTGTGTGGAGGGTCTTTTTGTGGAGAGGAAGGAGTGAACATGAGTCTTGAAGAGTCCCATGTTGTAGGAGGGAGGAAACACAGAGGCCGGCAGTTCGTTCCACAGCCGAGATGTTGAACTTAAGAACAAATCGTAGAAGCGACCCGTTCTCATGTGACAAGTGTCAACTGTCTACAAATGTTGGGTATGAGTTAGTTAATCGTTCTCTTACCTCTTTATCAAAGAGCGAACCTGCGATTATTTTAAAAATTATTAATCATTTAATTTATATAATATAGAACATATTTTTTAACAGAAAAATACCATGGACATCCAAGTTAATAGACTTACCCTAATATGAAATTTGGGTATTATTTCGACGAGATGGAGTCAAACCGCGTGACCATATTTTTGGCATCGGAATCCAAGAATGCTTTGAATAAACTACGACGTCTGTTGTACATTGACCGCCGAAGAGCGCAAATTGAAATAACCAGACGCTGAGCGGAAAATTAAAGTTCTCTTAAGTAAGAAAAATGTTTGCAGCGCATTGTTGGACTTTACTACGTAGAATCTGAATATTCGTTTTTAAACGACCCGCCTGGCATAGCGAAGCCAAAAATAAGTGAGTAGGTATATTATAACATATTTATAAAAAACGTTTAAATAGCGTTACAAAATATTCAATTTCGGGAACTAGCTGAAACTTTTGTTTACCTGATTTGGGATTCGTGGTTAAGTTTTTACAGTCAGATTCATTTATAAACAAATCACAGAGAGGGTAAACCCTCGCTCGGCGCCAATTATTAATTGTAGCAAAGTAAACAAGATACAGCTGCTCTTCATAATTAAAAGTGGTTCTAGCATTTACTGTAGGAATTTCACTCAAATAACAAAATCATATTAATAATAAGTTAAATGAAAAGTTCGCCACGCTGTTTTTAACAACTTATTGTAATTTATGCGTAAACTTGTGTTACATTGTGTCAACTAGTTTCAGATTCAATACACTTACCTTTTTCTAGATAGTATTATTATGAACTTTCATCAGGTTACCTGAACTTGAATCTAGGTCAGGTTAGTTGATATTAATACTGTCCTGAAGAAGGTTAAAATGTAATAAAAACTTTTTGACACAACTTAAAATAATATAATAAAGATAGTTTACAAGCCACGACGTTATTACTTTCATCGATAATTTATTTATTGAAATAATTCTTAGCTTATTAACTCTGTATAACATAGTATATTTCACTTAAATAACTTTTAAAAAATTAACTTTTTGGGTAGGATGAAATTATTTTATGAGATATGTTTGTGGATATCAATATGGTCAACAATTTTGTTTAGTGGGTGGTAAAGGTTTTACTTTGGAAACGAGATTAAGCACTTTTGTGTCACATGAAAGTGTAAGAATTATGGTCTTGTGATTTTGACCTTCACATAGCCAAGATGACAAACTAAGTAACTAGATTTTTAAATGTTATAATATACGAACACTTTAATGTTACACGATAACCTAACAAAACCCAATGTAACCTTACGGATGTCATGTATTACACCTAGATTCTACATTTGTTTTATTTTATGATAGAAAATTCTTCTTATTTTGTATGGTGTAGGGATCAGAGAGGAACATATAGGTCAGTGAGCCAGTCTAGGGCATCAGGCGTCACCCTGTGGACCTTGTCATTCACTGTGGGGAATGAATTTTTATTTTTATTTTTTTTATTAACAATATAAAGTTTTTTTAGAGGTTTTTTTTCGATGTCTGTCTCACTAGGATAAACCTGTGTCGAGACAGACGTATTTAATACATAAATTAATGTTTACATATTATTTGATACATATAATATTTCATTACATTAAATGACATTGTGAAAATGATAAAAAATAATGAATAATAAATAAGGGTTTAGTTTTTCCTATGGGGAAGATTTAACCCGGACAATAAAATCGGAAGTTTAAATTGGTTAATCAGCATCTAGTTGGAGTATGGACTTATGAGGGGATTTTTATAAAATTTTTGATCTTGGGTCTGTCTTGGCTGATGATCCAAGACTTGATGTATGTTTTATATTTCAAAAAAAATTCGTTCAGTCTAATGGCTAGTGGGAGAGCATTATATAGCCTTGTTGCAAAATATCTAAAATTTCTCTGGCCAAAAGTTGTTTTAGCGAAAGGGATTTGTAAGAGATTATGTACTTTGGTTCTAGTATCACGAACAGTTTGGATATTGTCAAAAGTAGTTTTGTGTTTGGAGAGGTATGCTAGTATGTTTTTGGCATAAAGTTGCCTAATGTCCATAACACAGATTTTCCTAAAGATTTCATCCGAACTGCTTGTGATTGGTAGTTTGAGGATAATCTTTATTATAAGTTTCTGAGCTTTAGATATTAGATCAATGGCGGCAGCGTTTGCTCCTCCCCATGCTATGATACCATACTCTATTAAAGATTGACAAAGTGCATAGTAGATTGTTTTGAGCTGGCTTAGGTTGAGAAAGTTGCGAGTTTGTCTAAAAAAGTAAATGAATTTTCTATGTTTGTTTGCTGTAGTGGTTATATGTTGTTTCCACTTCAAATTGCTGTAAAAAATAATACCTAAGTATTTAATTTTAGTTACCTGTTCTAAATAAGGGCAATCACATGTTATCGTATTTGTCAGGTTGCAAGCACATATTTTAATTTGATTTTCTGGGGTTCTTAAGGAAGGATTAATAATAAATTCAATGTATTTAGTTTTGGTCACATTCATTGTTAGTGTATTATTGTTTAACCATCTTTTAACCACAGTTATGCCCCTGATAGCTTTTATGTATAGGTACATCATTCCAATTGCTGTATTGCAATTTCAATGGAGCGGGCATTCGTTGATCACGTGTTTGATGGCCCGCACTGTACCGTATTCATACCAAGTCGACTCTTTAAGGCCCCACCTGTGCAGCAGATGGGCACTGTGGCTATGGGAGAACTTATCCTAATGATGGCGGACCAGAGTTAACGAGGCAGTGAGAAACCAGACTATCTATAACACACATAACTCTTACGGATGAACTTAAAAGATTTGAGTTCTGAAATGCCTATTTTACACTACGCAACGTTTCGATTCTGATTGGTTATCATTCACCACGGCGATACTCAGTCTATCTAACATTCTGCTTATAATTGCTAAATTATTAACTTCTACTGCAAACGAATAAGTATTGCTTAAGGTTGGTTCAATTAATTTGATGTCTGTGAAAATAATACATCGTTATCGTTTCAATATTACAATCAACTACTCAATTCCGCTGCGCAATTGTTATGAACATAAAATATTTGTTGACGAGTTTTATGATAATTTGCGTGAAGTTGTTGATTTAAGTGCAAACTTAAATATATTTATTCTATTTACGGTTGTCAGGCTATCAGGAAGGAGATTATATATGTGTACACCCTCATGGCCTATGTTTCTTTTACAACACTCTGTCTTTGCTGAATTTGTGTATAATTTATTATGTTGTCTTGTGTGGTGGTCATGTACTTGTGATGTTTTCATAAATGAAGTATTTGTGTGTATGAGGCCATTTTGGATTTTGTGAATTAATAGGCATATGTTGTATTCGTACAGTTTTCCAATTTTAAGTAAGTTAGTTTCTTGGTATACTCTTTTGGTGGGGGTATCTGGTCTATAGTTAAAAAGTTTTTTTATAACTTTATTTTGTATTATTTGAATTTCGTTTAGATATTTGATGTTTGTGTTTCCCCATATTTCTATGAGATAATTTAGATGGAATTTTAATTAAACTAAAGTATAATCCCCTCTTTACTTGTATTGGTAGAAGATGGGCTATTCTACCAAATACACCAATTAGTGGGATAATTTTTTCTTTTACTTTTTGTATGTGGTGTTTAAAAGATAAGTGTTTATCGATATGAAGTCCCAGGTATTTTTCACTAAAAACATAAAAGCTGATATAAATGGCATGTTCTTTTAAATTTAAAAAAAACATTTGTATTTGATTACTCTAAGAATTATAATGTTACTAACGTTCACTAAATCAAAAAGTGAGAAAAATGAAATTTTCCAGCACTTCAATAATGTAACTATTATAATGTGAAAATACTAATAAACAACTGTGTTTTTTTTAATTATTGAAGACAATATTAGCGATTCCTAAACGTAAATCTGAAACAGAAAAATCAGAGTAAAGATACGGTCACATCTAGGACTCAAACCCAGAACCCTTGCCTAGCCGGGGCACCGCTCTACCAACTGAGCTAATGGGACCATGTCTCCTTCGGTCATATTTATCTGAATCATACTTCATACTGAATTATCTGAATCATTTTGTTTATATTTTTAACTTTTCACAGATATCTCTGTTAATCAGATAAACATAGAACTTGTTAACACATTTTTATCTTTTACCACCATAAATGTTTTGTAACGGATTTGAATGGTTGGCGTAGAATTTAAGATAACTGACAACGGGTAAATCGCGCTGATGAATGGCCACCAATTTTTTGGTTGTTTCACTTAATCGATAATACATAAATCCTTAACACATTTATATTTTACCATTTAGAATTTAAACGTTGCTTGAAATGGTTTTATCCGTGTTCGGAGCCCAGATCTAAATGACCAGATAAACCCCCACTTTCCCATTTTACATCTCCTTCCCCACCCTACTACCATCAACCTCACAAAATACCCTAATTGGGGATGCCAAGGTCCCACTGGCTATAGGCGGCTGGGAGCAGTTGAGAATCTCGTTCAGTATCTACATCCAAAATATATAATTATTTGAATGGTTAGTTGGTCGAGCGGTCCAAAGCGTCGAATTCTCACCCAGGCATCGCAGGTTCACGAACTCATTACAAAGACAACATATTCAGCTTATCGTAATGGTAGTTTAAGTAATGAAGACATTGTCATATCGTTTCTAATTCAGGATTATCTTTTTTTAAGATAAAGGCATTTGAAAGCTCGCTCACATATTTTAATTCTATTTTAAAATCTTCCATCAGGATTTACAAAAAACAATGCTATTTAATGTTGTGTTCCCACTCAGTTTTCAGTTCCCACTTAGTTCTCCAACTCGTCGTGCAAGAAGATTTTAGAGAAGAAGTTCTTTATATTGAATCAGGGATTTATTCAATACTTCGCGTATTACAAGAGTGACTTCGATGGTCGACCTAAATAGGAGCTGGCTAATTGAAATCTGCAAACACCGTGTTTGTCCGGAAGCAGGCTAACTGGCCATAGCAACTACTAACTACTAGCTGCCATCTTGCGGACTTCCAAGCAAGCTCTTTGAACTGCCCTCTATGAGTGCATCTGTGAAGCTCTTAGCTAACTCACTTCCCGACATTTAATTTTAGTAAAATAACTGTTTTAGTTCCTTTTGAAGGTTCAGCACAGGCAAGCCACCCAGTGAGGCCAACATTACTGGAAAACTTTGAAATGTAAAAAAATATTGTACCAAATAAAAAATAAATATATATATATATATACTTTATTTATTTATTTAATTTTTAAAAAAACATGACATAATACAGTGTTACAGCGATTCTAGGCTGTCCAACTAGGATATCACCCGTTTTAGGACAGACAGAAATAGGTAGATCCATCAAAAGCGACTCTTGTTTAGTCCAGTGTATTGACTTTACTTAGTTCTTATAGTTCTTCTTATTCTTATAGTGTATTGACTGTACTTAGTCACATGCAGCTGAATCAAAGTTATAATTTAATTAATATAATATATAAATATAAGAGTTAGTGAGTTCTGAATGATGTGTAGGAATTTTTTGTGATGTTTGTGTCAATGATTGATGTATGAAACACGTATTATTGTACGTTCTGAAAGTTATTTGTATGGTGAGAATCTTGAATGCTATAAATATACTAAAAACAATAAAATGGCCTATATCATGGTAAGTACTTATGACGGAGAGAGGTTGATGCTGAAAATAAGTTTCAATGAAAAAATGAAGAAAAAGCAAATTTATAAGATCAATTACATAATGAATATATAGAGATATGATTTTGATCTTGTGTGGGTATTTGGAGTGAGGTTTTCTTTCTAATCTATGAAAATTTATATAAGTATATTGTTACCCATTGACAAATGACTTATGATAAAGACAGTTGCTATTGCAAAATGAAAGTAAAATACATAAAAATGAGTATAAGATATTATTTTTTATCAGATATGTATAGCTTTACTAAGAGTATGGGATTAAATATTATACACATCGATGTAATACATAAGAAGATAAATATAATCCCGTTAGCAAAACAAGACATGAAATTCTTACTCAAAAATACCAATGATGTTACGTTGATATATAAACGCAGTATTCTCTCAGGACAGCATTAAAAATATTATGACAATTGTTGGATATAATGTATGGAAGAAACAGATCGTTTTGTTGTAACTACTTACCATGAGAATGTTAAAGGAATATTTGAATAAAAGTAGGGAGTAAAATAGAAGCAAAATTATATTTTTTTGTAAAATAATTGAAGGAATATCGTATTATTTGGAAGGAATATCGTATTAGTCATGAATTACCTACATTAGTCTAGTGTTGACGTATTTATGTGCCTGCTTCAAAATATCAAAGAATAAACAAAACAAACAGTAGTAAATTAACTAAAAGTGGTCAATTTTATAAAACGAAGATTGCGCACAAGGCCTGCGTAATTATTTTTCCCAAAAGTGTGTTTTTTATCTATCAAAGTAGATTTTGTGCTTGGGAATTGTAACACAATTTTAATCAGTGACACAGTGATCATAAGATTATAGTTTTCAAGAAATCATTCACAATAAGATCTAAAGAGCTACGAAGGCGTGCACATTCAAGGAAAAAGTGTATATTTTTTATGTGAACTCTCGTATCAACTTCAAAAATGGTTACGAAATGCAGTGCCTGTGAAATCATCATTGAGGTTCCTTCAGACTTTATATCGTGTTCGATTTGTGATGATGGCTATCACATAATGTGTGCTGGAATAGGAGAAAACTCTCGCAGAGGTAAAAGTCAACAAAATTGGAGATGCAAAAAATGCTTTAAACCCCAAAAAGTGAACAAAATAAAAAGTGTTGGAAATACTTTGAGCGAATGCAATCAAGAACTGCCACCTTTTGAATTACAATCAAAACAATATGCCAACTCACAGAAATCTACCTCCGACCAATCTTTCACCAATGTTAACTCATCGAAAGCAAACATAGATGGCGCTAGTCATCAATTAACAGTTGAATTATTAAAAAATGAATTGAATTCTTTTAAGTCGGCAATGATTTCTCTTGTAGACAATAAACTCGACATGTATGCTAAAAAATACGAAGAAATTTTAAAACAAAACAATGAACTGATTAAGTCACTTAAATATATTTCGGACCAACAAGAAGAGCTAAAAAATCGAGTAACTGTTTTAGAGACATCAAACGATAAAGTGAAAGCGGAACTTATTGATTTAAAAAATCAGAATTTTAGTTTATCTAACACAATCGATAAACAAGACGATAGAATTGATAAACTGGAATACTTGAACCAATCATGCAATATCGAGATGAGGGGCATTCCGGAATCCAACGAAAATAACAATATGGAAGTGCTTTTTAAAATATCAATAATTATTAATTTCGAGGATGCAACAGAAGACGTGCATTCGGCAATCAAAAAAATATACAGGATGGGGCCGAAAATCTCAGAAAAAAGTCCCAGATCCATCATTACAACATTTTACAACAATCAAGCAAGGGATAATTTTCTATACAAATTGAAAACATATCTAAAAGCCACAACACCCAGCAGCAATAAATTAAACACATACGATTTAGGATTATCGCAAGATGCCAAAAGAATTTATATATCAGATCATCTAACACAAAAAGGCAAATTTTTACTAGCGCAAACAAAACGATTCGCCAGAGAGAACAACTTCAAATATGCGTGGTCAGCGTCAGGTCGTACCCTACTAAAGCAGTCGGATAGCTCCAAAATCATAACAGTCAACAATGCCAAGGACCTTGACCGTTTAAAACGTCAGAACATCTGACTACAACTTCTCCCCATTATTAAGGCTACTAAAAAAGGTATTTTTAAATGTTCTCATTTCAAGTTTAGTTATCCACTCAGCTTTATAGTGAAAAGCTATTACGTCATTCCTATTTTAATAAAATTTAAATCTTGTAAACATACATACTGCAAAATAATATGCACATTGTTTTTTATGTTATTATATGTTTCTCTTGATAACTTATGTGAGCACTGGATGTCAAATCATTTATCTTATAAAATCAATTCCAATAGAAGCACTTACCTTATGTTTATTCATTTGTTAGTTTTAATTTACTTTAAGAAATTTAATTTTGTAATCATAATTTCCTTTCCTGGTTTTTTCACGATTCACGTCACCAATTTCAATATGACACTACATCGTCGAATCAGTTACCTAGTGTCTATTCATTTTTTGGTTTTAATTTACTTTAATAAGGATAATTTTTTAATAGTAATTTCATTTCCTGGCTTTTTCACTAGTCATAACAATTTTTTCGACAGGACATCACATCGTCAAAAAATGTTTTCTCATTATTATTATTATTATTATTATGGTATGAAATTATATTTAATCACATACTCTCAGTAAAGCTATACATAACTGATAAAAAAATAATATCTTATACTCATTTTTATGTACTTTACATTCATTTTTCAATAGCAAATGTATTTATCATAAGTCATTTGTCAATGGGTAACAATATACTTATATCAATTATTCATAGATTAGAAAGAAAACTTCACTCCAAATACCCACACAAGATCAAAATCTTATCTCTATATATTCATTATGTAATTTATCTTATAAATTTGCTTTTTCTTCATTTTTTCATTGTAACTTATTTTCAGCATCAACCTCTCTCCGTCATAAGTACTTACCATGATATAGGCCTTTTTATTGTTTTTAGTATATTTATAGCCTTCAAGATTCTCAACATACAAATAACTTTCAGAACTTACAATAATACGTGTTTCATACATCATTCATTGACACAAACACCACAAAAATTCCTACACATCATTCTGAACTCACTAACTCTAACATTTATATATTATATTAATTAAATTATAACTATGATTCAGCTGCATGTGAATAATAACAATGATTCCGATATTAGCTGTAACATGAATGTTGTTCTAGATTTGAATAAATTAAACAACTACCACTGGAACTCATATAGCTTGAAAATAATACATCAGAATATCAGAAGCATATCGAATCTTGATGATTTTACAATTTTTCTTGATCACATTAATTTCTCTTTTGATGTTATTATATTAACTGAATGTTGGATAAACAAAGATTACACATCCAAGTCAATTACTCTGAACAACACACCAAATTCAAACTTAACAAATCAAGCGGTATTGTTATATATATTAAAGACGGTCTACAAGCTCAAGTAGAAGAAATTTCACTATCGCAATCAAACTGTATGAAAATAACATTGAATAATAATATGTGTATATTTGCTATCTACAGGTCACCCTCTTTCCAAAATATCGACCCCTTTCTGAATTCATTACAATCAATCATAAATAATTCAAAAAAAATAGAAAGACAAATCACTATAGGAGATATTAACATTAATACCATCCCGGATTACCATCGTCAAACAAATGATTATCTTTGTCTGCATGCGGAAAATGGTTTCACTCAGACAATTAACAGCATTACTCGTGAACAGGGCCTTAGTAAATACTGTATAGATCATATCAATGTGAAAAAAAATAAATTTATCGACTCTTTTGTTATGCACACTACTATTTCAGACCATTACACAACAGCGATTTGCCTCAAAGAAAAGCCCCATACCTCTACTAAAATTAAATTCGTTTCTCAAACAAACTTCAATAATCTACTTGACGAATTGAGATTAGAAAAATGGCAAAAAGTTCTGGACCAAACAGATACTGATGCAGCAATGAATGAATTTGTTAACAAACTAAATGAGTATATTTCAAAACACACAAGCATTAAACCCATATCTAATAAACTAATAAAACTAACGCCATGGATCTCCCCGGGACTAGTCAAATCGATCCACAATAGAAACCAACTGCATGAAAAGGCGAAAACGTACCCAGAGAATTTGTTATTACAAGTTTATTATAAAAAAATATAGGAATTTGTGTAAGAATTTAATTAAATCAGCGAAAGAAAATTTTTATAAAAAAATCATTTACGAAAACAACTGTTCTCCAAAACATTTTTGGGAATCATTTCGTCAAATAACCAAATCTAAAATTAACAAATCTTCAGAAATTAAATCTCTATACATCAACAACTCAAACTCTCAAGTCCCAAAAAACATGGCAAATTATGCCAATAATTATTTCACATCTGTGGGAGATACACTTGCGAAAAAAATTCTCAATAAATGTATGACAACAAAAACCGATCTAGCCAATCTATCTATCCCTAATCTCAGTCACAAAATAGAATTAATCCAAACATCTCCAAATGAAGTCATGAAGATAATTGACGACCTCAAATCTTCAAAAGCGTGTGGTCCAGATAAAATTTCATCAAATCTGCTAAAAATCATTAAATCATACATTGCCATACCCATTGCATTCATTTCTAATCTAAGCTTTAAAGCGGGTAAATTCCCTAACCATTTGAAACACTCAATAGTTATATTACTACACAAAAATGGGGACAAATCACAAATACAAAATTACCGACCTGTTTCATTGCTAAATTCTGTATATAAAATTTTTGAAAAAATTATGCAGAACCGTCTCAGTCATTATCTTGAAAATAACAACATCCTTTCTAGCAGACAATATGGCTTTCGCAATGGTTTATTTATTTTTTTTATTTTATTTATTTATTTATTTAACGCCCAGAGGGCTTTTACATGTGGGTGGTACAAATTAAATGACAGTTTTGAAACATAAGAAAGAAAAGAAAGAAATAATTAAAATAAAATTACATAAGTATATGCGAGAAACAAAATAAAAAATAACAAGAACATAAATTAAAAAATACAGCGATTTGACTGGTTTACAAAAATATAACTTCCATTTAGGAATAGTATCGAAATAGGTCTTTTACGTAATCCACAAAATTCGCAAAGTTAATATTAAATATATCGACATCACCTAAGTATTGGTTTCCCATAGTGTGAAACCGTTGTATTGGGGAGTTCGCAATGTAATTGCGCTTATGTGTGTTGCAGTGGAATAGTGTATTTTGTCGTGTTGTTATTGTAGGTATTCGTATGTTTATGAGTTGCAGAAGTTCGCAACAGTCGAATTTAGAGTTTAGAATCTTGAATAAAAAAGTTAAGTCGTTTATTTTACGCCTGTCTTCCAATGTGTGTATTTTTAGAGTGTTTAATAAGAAATGATATTGTAAGTCTTCTAGTGGGATATTATTAGGATATCTTCTAGTTTAAGTACTGAAAATGCCATTGCCAATTTGACAAAAATCATCTCTAATAATCTAGACAAAGGTATTAAATGCATTGCACTCTTCTTGGATCTAGCCAAAGCATTTGACACTATTTCACACAAAATTCTGCTGAGCAAACTACAGAGAATCGGTATCCAGGGGCAACTTTTAAAATGGTTGGTCAGCTACCTAGAAAATAGGAGCCAAAGAGTGGAAATTAACGGTACTCTAAGCGATCCAGCAGATATAAAATTCGGTGTACCTCAAGGAAGTACGTTAGGACCTCTTTTGTTTAATGTTTATATAAATGAGTTATGTAATAGTTCCTTTGCAGACCATATTATTACCTTTGCAGATGATACAGTATTATTATTTGAAGGAAAAACCTGGGAAAAAACTCACAGTAAAGCAGAAATTGGCATTAACAAAGTCAAAAAGTGGCTTGACAGCAATCTCCTACTCTACTCTAAACTCGGATAAAACTAAATTCATCTGCTTCAGCGCAACTCAAGCGGGTCAACCTAAAGAGATGCATAACATTTTTGTACACCATTGTAATGCCATAAATGTATGTAAATGTAGTACATTAGAATGTGTGGACAGTACTAAATATCTAGGAATTATCATAGACCATAGACATATGAATATTAGTAGACCTGCCCTAAGTGATTAAAAGCGTATTATCCCCACTCCCCATACCGGTTCCATTGGAACCGGCTGTGCTGGCGTATGGCCTCAAGTGAAATTTGAAAACGTGACGTCATCATTCTTGTGCGAACTATGGTCGAGGCATCATCGGTTCATTTTACGAAATAACACGGCAAAATGTTGACTTGTACTATGAAAACTTGTAAAAATAGATGTGAAAAAGAGAATGAACCCAATTGTCGTATTACATTCCATATATAAGCATTATTTTACTTTATTTTAAGCATATTCACATCGTATAATATAGATCAGTTTTAGAAACATATTATACTATCACATCGAGAAACGTCTGGACGCGAAACACAAAGCTGGTTGGTTGCTAGGAAGTAAATTATGAACATTTATAAAAGTGTCTTAACTAAATACTTAAACGAAATATTCGACTCTGAAAATACAACCGAATTTTTTTGCCAAATTTGGACTTCGCAAATTTGTTCATAACGTGGCGAGTAATTTGCGCTCCCATGTAAAAATGTCTATTCATTCAAAAGCAGATTTTACTTTTAAGAAGTAAATGGTGATATTATAATGCGAGATGCCTATTTACTGTCAGATTGATTTATTGACGAATCACAGTCAGCCTTACGCCCTTCGTTCTTCAACAGTTGATTTTACCCCTCGCCATTATCTTCTCGTCTATTAGTTCCTATGTCTGTGTCATAGACAGATTTCTGAGGTGGGACAAACATATAGACTTAACTTCCTCAAAAGTCAGGAAACTTACACATCTTTTCAGGGCTATTAGAAATATTCTCTGCATTGAAGACATGAAAAGAATTTACTTTGCCATGTGTAATTCCTTATTAGATTATGCTTCCTTAGGTTGGGGAGGTTGTACTAAAACAATACTTGATCCCTTAGCAAAAGCTCAGAAATCACTTCTTAAAGTTATACTTAAAAAACCGTTCAGATACCCTAGTGATTCATTGTTTGAAGAGTTTGGTTTTCTAGATGTGAGGCAATTATACATGAGGAAAATCATATTACATACCCAAAGAACGCGTCACCAATACACTTCCGTACTCCATTACCACGATACTAGACATGCTAAGAGGAACCCAGTTGTTCCTCCCACCACTTCTTCATCCTTAGCTCAAAGACAATTCTCATACTTAGGCCCTAAATTGCTTAATCTTATTCCCGATGTATGGAAATCAAAAAGTGCTAACATTCTCCGAAATCTGGTAAATAATTGGCTTCTGATCTTGGGGAGAGATGAATGCGAAAATATGCTAATTAACTGTAATTAATTTGCTTTTCTTAAATGTCGTTTTTTCGAACTACACTGTATTTTATTTTATTTTATATATATATATATATATATATATATATATATATATATATATATGTATTACAGTAAATTTATGTGTTTACCATTGTAAATTTAAAATCTTCTTATAACCTTTCTTTACATCTTTTAATTTTATTTTTCCTTTTTTTAATTTCTCAACTCTTTTTTAAATTTTAAATATTAATTTCATCAAAATAAAAAGTAAAATTTCAATTTTATAAACTCATATGTCAATAATTTTTTACGATATTGCTATTTTTGTATTATCATATTTGTATATTCTTTTGGTCTATTCTCTACGTTTATATTATTTAAAATACAAGTTAGCAACTTCTTATACTATTATTTTTTTTCTTTTCATATTATTTATAAAGTGCAATAAGTAAAAGTCAATACATTAGACTAAACATGAATCGCTTTCAATAAATATGCCTATTTCTGACTGTCCTAAAACAGGTATTCTCCTAGTTGGACAGCCAAAGATCATTGTACTATGTAATATGTCATGTTTTTTTTAAAAAATAATAAATAGTAAATAAATTTAACTTGACAAATAAAAAATCGTGAAATGAATATCAGAATGATAAAGATTTTACTGAAAAATGCTTTACATATATTAAAAAAAAAAAAACAACATTTTCCTGAAATATTTGAATTAGGTATAGCGACAAATAAATTCCAAATCGAAACAAGTTTAAGTGTAGCCTTTATTACGTAAGATTTCCTGAAGAATTTACAATGGTGCACAGATCATTTTTTCGTTGAGAATAAAGCATCCGGGTCCAAAATATACATTTTGTCCACTATAGGGTCCAGTTTCCATTTGTTTCATGGGCAGGCCGCTCAATTTGCCCAAAACGTTTCCTTGTCTAAGATTATAGGGTGGAAAAAAAGGTGGTGGAAAACCTGTTTAGGAAATTAATATATCAGATAAGTGATGTGTTAATAAAGCAATGTAAATATGAGTTAAGTTCAAAAAAAGTAAATTCAAAACTGCCATTAAAATTATTCGATACAACTGCGATATAAAATAAATCATTCCATATTAAAAAGTTTGTTTTACTATAATACATCTATTTTAAATAATATTTGTAATAATTGTTTAAGTGAGGATTAAACCTTCCTCTTAAGGGAATGACTACAATTCTGGAACCGCGCTATCGCTTAAGTCAAATCCTAATTGGATGGTATTTAGATTTTTTTTCATTATTTAACTACTGTCTTTGAAGGATGATAAAATCCATTATTAACAACGGCAAGTCTATATGCCGAGTTTCAGCTGGACCGGATGTCTGGAACTAGGTTAATTTCCACTTCCAAGAATTGCATTCATTCGCAAAAATAAAAGTGAAAAAAAGATAACAAGCTTAACTATGTTTTCTGTTATTAAATAAGTTCAAGATTTCAGAAAAAGATTTTTTAACTTACAAGATTCCACGTAATTAATTAATCACCAATTAAACACCATCAAAATAAATTTCTTACATAACTATACGCATTTTTGTTTGCTACAATATAAACCAGCGATCGATTTATAATGCCTTAGTAATTTTAGCTAAGACTATATTATGCAGAGCTCAGCAAACTCCTTCGGTAACAATGTGAATATAATTGCCGTAGTTAACAATAACCAACATTAACCAGGGTTACCATATCAAGCCTTGTCCCAAATTTTATAATAGAAAGACAGAACGGAGGCTTTTACGCAATTTTTAATTTTTTTTTTCAATTTTTACGCAACTGGAGAGCCCAGGTTTTCTTAACCCCATTGAATATCGCTACTCAGTTGGGCAGCGTTGTAAGGCGGGTTCAGCAGGGGCTGTACGAAGAGATTTTTTCATTTGGGTCATGAAGAGGTAGCTCGTCCTACATACGAGCCGTCTTATACAAAAGCGAGTCGAAGAAGCGGCCCGTTCTCAAGAAGTCAACTGTTAACGGATATTCCGCACACATTTGCACTGGTGCATCGGGGATCAATGCTGCTACCTCCTTAGAGCAAGATCCATTAAAATACCTGTAGAACAGACTCAGTATGCTCAGGTTGCGTCAGTCTATAACAGATAGCAACCGGTCTACTAACAATGGTTTGGCCATCAGGCGGACCGCCCTCCTTTGAACACAATCAAAGGTTTATTAAGTATTGTGGAGGTCCAGTCCAGAGGTAGCTCCCAAATTCAATTATCGGTCGTACTTCAGATTTGTATAAGGTGGCTACTATTTAAGAATCTACTAGCCAGATTTATTCGGGCTTTACTTAATTGGTATTACGAAATATTAACAATAATAAGACATTATTTCCAATTAGTTTAATAAAACTCTCTTTGGGAAACACAAAATAATACGAATAAAATGATATTATTTTTGCATTAGAATACGAATTTTAAACGTAATTCAATGAAGAGTGTACATAGATTTCAAAACAGACTAGACCTACTAAACACAATTAATTTTTATCACAGTATTTCATAAAAACATTAAGAAAGATTAACAGAAGTTGGAGAATTCCAAAGAAAATTTTTATATTGAAACTTACGAATGGTTGCATGATGATTGATGGAGGTTGCTATACGGAAAAACGATACAACTGATTTGGTCATCTCCTGCATTATTTTATACTTTAATTTTGTATTGAAAAGAAAATAAAAAAAAATTTACACGTGTCCATGATATCAAATAATATTGTTATCGATTTAGTGATTAAGCTAATTTTATGATTAGCGTAAAATTAAAATGTTGAATTCGTGATAAGTGCGGACTATAAGGTGGGAATTAATCAATTACGATGGTGGCAAGGAATTAATTAATCGTTCTATCACTTCTGTATCAAAGAGAGTCCCCTCGATTAAAAAAAATTATAAATCATTTAATGTAGTGTATATATTTTTTTAGAGACAATATCATGGATATCAAAATTAATAAACTTGCCCTAATATATAATCTGAGTATCATTTTTTTTTCAAATACACGATTCCTTTCGTCGTCATTATGAAAATATCATTTCAATCAAATGTAGTGACGATATTATTGTTTTAGCATAATATTTTATTTATTTCTTTATTCACACCATAAAGGCTTTTACATGTATACAATGTTTAAGGTAAGCTGATCAGGAGTACAATAATGAGTGTATATTACATTGCAAATAGATCGAGTACAGACAATACAAGCAGGTTTAAAAACACTAGTTATCGTTGAGAGTTGTACATTCAAGTAATAGTTGTTCAATTAATAATATTAAGAGTACAAGATAGGTTCGGTTCTATGAAAGTAAGAGCGGAACAATATATATTTTTTTGTATTAGGCAATTCACCCTAAAGAGAGTGCTATGTGCCGTTAAAGTTAGGGGAGATGGTTATAATTTTATGGGAAATCTATACGGGAATAGGAAATGGAACAATATTTAATAACATTGTTGATGTTTGTTAAATAAATATGAAATGTTTATTGTTGAGCATGTTAGTAGGTACTTAACAAACCTTTACAATGTCAGATTGGGTATACAGAACATATTTTAACGTTATTATAGGAATTTGAAAAACATATATTTTGTTTTATATTTTCCTTAAATATGTTTATTTTATTTTTTTCCTTCCATTTTATGTTTTATTTTTTCTTACTACAACATATGGTATTATTGTAATTTATAGTATTATGACTACCACAACACGGGCATAAGCCTAGTGTGGGAGTTATTAAGTACACAAAAATTGTAATTCATAAAATACACTGAATAAAAAAAAAAAAAAAAAACACAAAAACGGTTTGTTGTTAAGCAAATTTGTAATCAACAAACATTTATTATGCGCGATTGGGTGTTTTATGTAACATAGAAAAAAATTTAAATAAAGATAAACAATAGTGGACAACACTTTCACAAAAGACTTCTCTAAATAGTCTCTATCCGCATCTGTCTGTTTGTGGGCTTAGTTCTTCTAAAATAGGCAACGTCGTTTGATAAGGGTTTCAATATCATTTAAAGAATTTCTTCCGGAAGGTTTATATATATATAATACATGGATATTATACTCATTGGAAGTAGAGAAAAGTCGAGCAATGAAGGATACACGTCAGCTAGTCCTGTCATAAATTTTAGTTGTCTCAGTGGTCCGTAAACAAGGTTCTTATTTTTTTTAGACAGCAGCTTGCTGTCGCCACATTGATTTGACAAAAAATAAATGTGCAGAGTATTTATCGAAAACAAACAAAAATACATATTGTGACTATTTGACGGCCAGTGTACTTAACAACATAATGAAATAAGCTACCAAACGGTAGCGACCCACTAGGGAATTGGTGCCCAGGTTCATGGGGTGACGTTTGTCTAGGTCTTCGCGACGTACTGCGTGGCGAGATGAATCGAAAGAGACTGGTAAAGGGCCCTGGACCTTTTGACCTCTCCAGCCTGACTCTCTCTCACTCCATCGCCTTTCACCGCAGTGGGATAGATGGATTCACACGTCCGACACTTCTGGACGCATTGACTCCTAGATTCCTATCTCTAACAGTATTTTTATAAAATTAACAAGCAATAACTTTTCGTCGTAAACCTTAACTGAAATTTTCCACCCCTGTTTCTAAGAAATCATTTAGTTAGTTTTATTTCACACAAAGAGGCAGATAAGTCATCTTATTCAACAAAGGCTCAGTGATAATGTTCATTAAAGCTCCGCTCTGTCCCCCTCCTTTGACCCGCAGACACCCTCTCCACTCTTCTTCTTCGTGATGGCGATTAAATTAAAAACATGTTTTTTCACTTTCTTGACAGTTCTTTCTTTGTTTGTAGGAATGATTACAAAAGAAACCGGATGTGTCACATTCGAATGTGTTACGATAGAAAATCCTCCGAAGTGTGATCTGTAACGATTGCAAAGAAAATTGTTTTCGCCAATTTGCGACCTTTTGACTCTGACTCTAGACTAGCCTGTGAAATTACGTATCAGCTCTTGGAAGGATTTGGGTATTTGAAATTTTTTGATAAATAATTTCTGAAAATGTAATTGAGCCCACTTAGGGCGTTAAGATACGCCTGAAACACAATTATATCAGTAAATCTCTTGTACATTTGAGCAACCACCGATGAGTTGTTATGCACTATGAGTACCCGTAGTTCCCCTTAGTATTATTGAACTGTGACGTGGCGCGACTTGCTTTATATACGAGTGCTTTATACCTTGTAGAGCCGGTAAAATTCCATAAGTCGCAGGTAGACTGGCGCGCTTTCGTCGCTCGCAATCGCCGTCGAAAGTACATATATTGGTCGACATTCTTATTCTTGAGTCTCGTTGAAGGTACACAGTGACATACGCCAAACGTCAAAAGTCATTCCACTCGAACAACGAGTAGACCGAACCACTCGTTGTTCAAGTGGAATGACTTCGTCGAGAATCGATGCGCTGGTGTAATGCGCGCTACCCATACTGAATGTTTCGATAGTTCTAGCAGCAGCGTGCCGCTAACAACGGGACATTTTATGAAGTCAGAATAATAGAAGACTATGTATGAGACGATGTATGAACGTGAATAAGGCAAGGAGTGTGTGCCAAAACCGAGTTGTTTGGCGGTCCGTCATATCTGCCTAACGGCGTGATGGTTAGTTAGTTAGTTAGTTTTAGCAGGTAAAACAAACTTATTATTATGCTAATAAAAATCTTCTTACAATGATCCGCCTGCAGCATTCATATTAATGCACGTTTGCAAAAATAAATAAATATATAGATATGTATAATTTATTTGACAGTGCCGTGGCAACAGGTGAATATACCCACACACCCTATTCATTGGTTATAGTATTACTCGCCATACTATGAGATTTCTGTATTTCCACAAGTTTTTATTCAGTGTGTTCGTATTTGGCTATCGCAAATTAAGAATTTTCTTGGTCATCGGACTGACAAAAGAAAAGCAACTTTTCATTATTACCGTAATATTTTTGAGTATTTTGTATAACTGTAAACTGTAAAAATTATACCACGTAAAGCTATCTGTTAACTTGCTATAGGATTATTAGATATTTTTAACAATTTGCAACTGCTTTAAAAGTTAGAGTTTATGTAATTAAATTGGTTTATTATTTTAGTATTCTGTTAATTCTATACTTAATTTGCAAGAAACTTGATGATCGAAAATTTCAATAATTACCACGGTTCGTCTGAGATAATGAGTTTATTTATTGTGAGACATTCGCGGTATTGAAACTACATATATTTGCAAACACTGCAGTTCTCACTTTAACCAATATTATCTTTTAACGATTACCATTGTATCTAGAAATTTACACACTTTTGTAGGCAGGCAGGCAAAAAAGTTAAAATATCGAAAAAAAAATATTTCGCTGCATCCTCCAAAGGTCCTTAATCTCACATTTGTCGTTATCTCGACGCTGTCGACATTTCAACGTTAATCATTCATTTCACCTCAGGACTTTTAGGTTTCCTTTGAATTAAGCAAATGTTTTCTGTAAAAACGTTGAATTCAACACAAAAAATCTGTAACTATCTTAAAGCATAAAATGTTTTGAATCCTTTGCAAAGAAAAATTAGTAATCTGAAACCAGGATTCGTTGGTTTAATAATGTAGGAAAACAAACCATGTCAATGAAATTGGTGACGGTTTTGTTTTTATTTACTTTTTAACCTTCTCTGTTTCAATGAAACAGTTTTTTCAACAAGCGTCTTACACATATTTTATTGACTGTAAAAATCACGTCGTCCAATTTATCTTAAAGAGTGTATACAGTAATTGTTCAACACCATCGCAAAACTGCAATAAACGAATGAAAAATAAACATCTTGCCTTTTTTCAAGTTCTATGGTAAATTGAGCATAGTTTATTGTTAAATCAACACAAAAACAGATGTTAACTTTATAATCCAATCGCTCTCTGAAATAACCGGACGAACGCTGACTTAACTTTAAATTTACCTGAACATCCTTTCTTGCGAGAAATTCAATGTGTTCTATGTTTGGTGGCCCAGAAAAATTAAAAGACAATGTGTTGCCAACTTATTCGGATGTAATAAAGTATTATTTGCGGATTAGAAATGACTTGCAGTGGTTATCAAATGGAAAAGATCCTTCTGTGAAAGATATATGTGAAATAATTGCAATTGATCTAATTACGTTGTGGAATAAAGCGTCTATTCCTATTGTAACTGAACGTCAAATTGTAACTAAACTAACCCGGTATCATCACAAGTACAAATGCTTAAAGAAATGTCGAATACCTAAAAATAAAACTGAATTTTATGAAGATGCAACAAAAAAACTCTTTGATATTGTTGTTTGCAAGTGCATTTGTGTCGATTTTTGTAAATGTTTAGTGAAAATACTCAAGAAGGAGCTAGAATTCCTGCAAGATCAGAGAAGTAGCCGCAAAATGTATATCGGCTCAAAAGATATAGTGGCAACCAAGGCTTTGGAGCGTAGGCAATTACGACTGATGAGGCAAAATAAATTACTTCAAAAACAGACTGTTGAGAAACCTCTGAGCCCCTCACCAGAGACTTCAGAGACCTCGGATGATAGTGTAAGATTATCAGACAGCAATCAAGATCCAGACTTTTATACACTTTTTCCGGCATACTCCACGCCATCCACATCGAAATCACAAACAAATCAGATGAGGCATCGATTAAAAAATCTTGCCACTGCCTGTGACAGGACTGGTGTCTCCGACAGATCAGCATCAACCATCGCTAGTGCAGTTCTTCAAGATATTGGTTTTATTTCTAAACAAGATTTCTCAAAAGTAATAGATAGAAGTAAATTACGACGCGAGCGCCGAAAAGTTCGAGAAGAGTTGCAAAGAAGGCAGATTTCGAGCTTCGGGAGTTCTGACGGTAAAATAAGTGGGTTATATTTTGATGGTCGGAAAGACAAGACCATTGTGCAGGAAAAACATGATAACAAGTACCACAGGAGAACCATTACTGAAGAACATATTGTTTTGCTCTCCGAGCCAGATTCTCAGTACATTGGCCACGTCGCGCCTCCTTCTGGAACCGCTAATTCTATTAAGGATTCAATTGTACAATTTTTAAATTTGGAGATTTATCAACCATTGTAGCCATTGGATGCGATGGAACGGCTGTAAACACGGGCTTCAAGAATGGAGCAATCGGGTTGATTGAAAGACATTTAAATAGACCATTACACTGGTTTATATATGTTTGTTGCATGAAAACGAATTACCTCTGCGTCATCTTTTTAATACTTTGGATGGCAGTACTTCAGGTCCCAATACGTTCGCAGGAGTCATTGGCAAGATGTTACAGCACTGTGAAGACCTCCCTGTGGTGAAATTTGATAAAATTACGACAGTCTTACCCGATATCGACGTGAAAATTCTAAGCAATGATCAAAAATATCTGTATGAAATTTGTCAAGCTGTAACACAAGGCAGCGTAAAAACTGATTTGGCTAATAACCAGGAAAGCTGGCACACTCTTGTTGGCTAACCTGTACAAATAGAATATTGAGACTATATGTAGCAACAAAGTTTCCAACTCATAGTCGGGTTGAGATTGCTACGTTTGTGATAAAAGGGTATGCGCCAATATGGTTTACCATAAAAACAAACCTTCATGTAAAGATGGTCCGAAACATGTCCTTAGTATGATA
This sequence comes from Hesperophylax magnus, assembly GCA_026573805.1. Lineage (NCBI taxonomy): Eukaryota > Metazoa > Arthropoda > Insecta > Trichoptera > Limnephilidae > Hesperophylax > Hesperophylax magnus. Next base: position 1,280,121 of record JAIUSX010000018.1, read on the forward strand.
AAAAGATGCTCCTATTTAAAATATGAGCTGAAAACAATTGTTTTTCGAATAATCGAGCGGAACTCTTTCTTTGCTTATTCTGAAAATATTTTATTAGCGATGCTACAAGACGAAAGACAGCATATAAAAGAATTAGCAGTAAGAAGAATTCTTAAAGCCCGACAAAATGCAAAGGACTCCAAAACTAAACTTCGAAGCCAACGATTATTATGATTTGATAAACTGGAAGACAGAAAAAATATTCGAGCCACCATTCACAAAAAAATACGGTGACAGTGAATTATGGGACAAAATTATGAGCGAAGATATAAATGTCCGGATTGAAAATTTTCCCTGTCACACACAGGCTGTGGAGAGAGGTGTGAAGCTGGTCACTGAAGCTAGCTTGGCTGTTTGCGGAAGTACAGCATGCGATGGATATATTCGAGCAAGAATAAAATCGAGAAAAGAAATGCCGAAATTCGAAACAAAATTACACTTTTCCTCTGGAATTCAGGGAGCTACCCCATACGCATATGACACGACTGAAGGCTGAAATGATTAAAAAATATATATATTCTTAATGTTCCTTATATTTTAATGCAAATAATAAAGTTAAATATGATAATAATTTTGTTTTAAATTTTAAAAAAATTTCTAGAATCGATCATTTTTTCAAAATTTCAGGTCCTCTGCGCCACCTGAAGATCATAGGTCAAAAAAAATATATTTCAACAGCTATTTATCTACAGCAACATTAAATGATATAGGGTTTTTGAAATTCGAAGAAAATTTTTTTTCGACCTCTTTCACTCCGGGCTAATATATATGTCAATATTTTGTATTGTAGATTAGTTTTTAATATTCCCCTGATGAAGGAAGGGTTATTCCGAAACCGGTAGAGTTTAAATAAACTTAAAGTGGTCGAAAACAAATTTATGTCTTTTTTATTGTAAATTATGACGGGCCTTAAAGTTAAGGCTTTTTACAAATACGTAATATTCATAATTATTTATAGTCCCTTTTCAGGGTTTCAAAATTCGAGTTTTTTTCTTCCAATAAAATTTAATTTCTGTGGCATTTTCGACTGTCACGTCGCTTCGGGCTTTTTACGTAAATACAGAGATCACAGAGAGAGGTCATACGATGACATCGAAGTTCTTCTTTTTTCTTCTCACACGCCTTGTACATATACGAAAAAAGGCAGAAGATACTAAGGTGTTGTCACATACAACCCCTCTTTGAGAATACTGTATTAGCCTTAATTTAGCTGTTAATTTGGTAATACTTCTCATTTAACATCAATCCGGAATAGTGAATAGACCCGGGAATATTCCCCGACCTGAAATAAATTCCCGAAAACGGGGAATTTATTTTATTTTTAATAAAATGGTTTCTACACTTATCTTTGATGCTTTATTGAGTGTTACCAGTTATCTAAGACGACATTCCCTGATCTAGGGACTTCCCTACCATTTATGCCCCCCCCCCTTGGGGAAGTCCTTGCAGACCAGAGTATTCCATGTAGGGATTCCCTAAGGGGGTACCTCGTTTAGGGGCTTTCCTGATTAGGGACTTCCTTTAAGGGGTATCCCTTTGGGTTTCCTCGATGGGAACTCCCTTAGATTTGCTATATAACATACTGGTTCCTGGTCTCTCTGCTCAGTGTTATTGTGTAGCTGCTGAAAGGTTGTGTGTGGTTTGAGATTAATAAATCAAAAATTTCTATAATATTTGCAGGGACAGGAGCAATGTTTGGAAATATTTTAGAAGTACTGGAGCTGGTGGATCATTGGTGGAGTATTGCAATTTTGTGTACAAAAATAAAAATGGTGAAACATATATGTACCCAACTAAATGTCGTGTGCATACAGACTGTAAAAATAGGGGTTAGTTACACGACTCAAACGACTTTGGAAATGCAAATCAATTGACTTTCGTCCTGAAAAGGACGTTTCTGGAATATACACGACTTTTGTGCAAAATGCAAATCAATTGAACCTCGTCCTGAAAAGGACGTTTCTGGTATATAGACGACTTTTGTGCAAAATGCAAATAAATGAAAGATCGCCTTAAAAAAGGCGGTTAAGTATGTCAGCTTCTTAAGCCTCGTGGTGCCCGCCGGAATCTAGTCGATGCAGGATACTTCAGTCGAGGGAGAAAGGCCAATAAAATTCTCAGAACTCGGCAGAAAGGGGCAGCGGCAGGTAGCTCGTAGATGCGAAGGTCCGAGGCGAGGGTGATCCAATGGAGAAAGAGAGTTTAAAATTTAAAATTGCTGCTTTTTGTCAAAGTTGCGACTCGACAACGGCACATAAAAAAAAGGTCGGCCACGGTTCGGCGGCCCGTTTATGGCTTCTCATTGGTCGGATTTCTAAAGCCGTTGGAGCGAACGAGCCAGCCTCGGTCTACCCACTTTCTAATTGCTACCCACCGGCCAATTGTTTATTGTTTATTTTTTACAAGTTACATTTTTTTACATTTCAAGGAGTTTGACATTCTTAAAGCTAGGTTCACAATGCAAGGTTCCGTGAATGTGGATAATTTCAAATAGTTTATTAATGTCACATCCACGGATTAACATTATACACAAAACAATATTTATTTACTTCTTCAAATATAAAATAGTAGCGACAGATATAAACAAAAACAATATAAAACTCAATTCTTAAAATATAATGCACAAGCGTCCGATATAATATACAAAGTTGTGTGAAGTATCCTGTTGAAGTGAAAAGACTGTTGGCAGGAGATTCTGAAACTGATATTAGGAGTATGATGGTTAGTAGGCCTACGCCTCTATCTGAAAGTGTGCCTCTAGCTGAAAGTTCGACAGAATTAAACTTGACACCAAGCAGAGCTTCAAGTTCAAAATCAACTGGCCTCTGTTCGTTTATTTATCATATGGGAGTCGACGAACAGGTATGTTGCTTTCTGCAGTATTACATGTATTCATTTTGTATGTTGTTCATAAATGAAATAACTGAACTCACTTTTGTATCTTTTTAGGAAGTTTTCAATCAAAATCTCTGCCGAGCCATTTATGTCAGCGGAGCACCACTTAGCCTGGTCGAGCACCCCCTGTGGAAGGAATACTTCAGCCGTCTCCATCCTTCGAATAAGCTGCCAACGAGGGAAGCCGTTTCAACGTCATACTTAGACAAGGAATATAACCGTGTGCAAGCAAATACCAGTGTCATAATAGTCGACTCAAGAAATTTGGCTCTTCAATGTGATGGGTGGAGTAATTTACGAAATGAAGGAATACTGAACTTTGTGGTGAACACTCCAAAACTTTGTCAGTACAAAAGACAATCTACACCGAGTATTTGTGCCAGGAAATGAAAAAAATTTTGGAAAAGTTTGGCCCCAATAAATTTTTAGTTGTGATAAGAGACAATGCGGCCAATATGAAGAAAGCGTGCAAGCTTTTACAAAGTGAATATCCGCAAATTGTACCCCTTGGGTGCATAGCTCATACAATGCACCTATTGGTGAATGACATTCTTTCTACCAAATCAGCAAACGTCTTCGTTCAAAGGGTTGTTAGTATCGTTAAGACCATCCATCAATTACAAATACTGAGCGCATTACTAACTGAAATAAATACAGCAAAGAAATTGAATTCGACTCTACATCTTCCTGTCAAAACACGCTGGGGCAGTTATTTAAATTGCCTTGATAGCATGATGAAATTTAAAGTAAACCTGCAAACATTTGCAGTAAACGAAGCTGCCTCATCTTTACCTCGTGATATGAAGAACAGCCTGTTGGACGATGATGTTTACTGGACAAGAGTGACATCATTAGCTGATGTTCTGGGACCGATTGTTTCCTGGATTACACCGCTAGAGGGAGACGATCCACTAACACACAAAGCATTGTATGCTTTTGAGGATATTGAGAGCAGTCTAAGTAAAACTCTTCCAGCGTCTCTACTGTCACATGCCGAAGAGAAGCAAATACTGGAAAAGGCGGCGCAGCGCAAAGAATTTGCTATTGCTCCAATACATCTGACTGCTGCCCTACTAGATCCAGGTTCCCAAGGACATCTGCTAAGCCACACACAGCAACTTGAAGCACTTGAATTCATTGACCAAGTTGCAAGTCATATGGAGACTGTTGATAGTGCAAATGTTCTTGTTGATTTAGCCAATTATAGGGCTAAAGAAGAATCATTTAGAAAGGCATTCCTATGGAAGTGTGTCGATAAAATCACGCCAGTGACCTGGTGGAAGGGGATGTGCGGATATTCTGATTTGTCACAGGTTGCCATAAGAATATTGACTGCTCCCATTACTTCAGCAGCCACTGAGAGATCTTTCAGCACGTTTAGTCGCATTCATACAACACAGAGGAATCGTCTAACGACTCAAAGAGCAGGGAAAATAACATTTGTGGCACACAATTGGAAACCTTTTTCCTCTGAAAGAGGCTCTCAAGTTGCTCCCAAGAAAACCCTTTCTTCCACGGATGAGCAGATTGGTTCGCATCATAACGTTTCAAACCTATCTGGTACTCGCAAACCCAAACATCCAATTGACTGTGCTGAGGAAGAAGAAAACGTAGATAATCCTGAGTCGGCAACAATTTTGTCCAGGTCGGATGAAGAAGAATATGAAGGTGAAAGTGGAAGCGAAGTTGATAGTGTCAGTGTCCAATCGGTATCATTAGATGAACAGAAACGATCTGTGAAGTTGTGTCATTTTTACAGTTTTACGATTGATTTTTTTATATGTACCGTTTACTAGCATAAAGTGTATATAGACTACTAATACTGTACAGTATACAATTATATAGAGATACTACTCACTTAAAAATAATTTTGATAGGTGTTTTTTTGTTATTTTTCTCTTAGATTCTATTCCTATATATATGAGAATAGTTTTTATGGATCTCTCCTGCTCTATGTGTATCATATGTGTGTATATGTTGTTAAAATCAAAATTCCCAAAATTCCCCGTCCAGGGGAATATTCCCGGGAATATTCCCAAGAAATAAATTCCCGGGAATTTATACATCACAAATCCGGAACCGATATGTGCATTCCAATATTGTTATAAAATGTATTGCTTCACTGGCTGAGCCAATTTGGCTATTGTTTAATCAATCCCTTAACACATGGTTAAACTAAGTCAACTCACTATTGATGGAAAATTATTAGATTGGTTCGCTAGCTGCTTAACTGATAGAGTTCTACTAGTAAAAATCAATTCGTTCTTTTCCAACCAATTAATAGCTACCAGCGGTGTACTACAAGGGTTTCATTTAGGCCCAATTTTGTTTATAATATTTATAAACGATATTGTAAATATATTGGATAATGACACAAATTAATTACTTTTTGCAATTTAAAAATATCTTAAAAAAACAAATCCGCTGAAGAATAGAAGCTATTCTTGGACATTCCAGAGGCTTTCATCCATGAAAATTTTGAGTACATCTTTAATTGAAAGTCATATCGAATATAACTCCCTGATCTGCTCCCCCATTTCAAAATACATTCAGATTACATAATTTCAATACACGTTAATTTTAAACCCGTTATTCCCATTGAAAGCGTAAAGTAAAATTACTTGAAAAATAAATATTATTAAAACTCATAATTTAACATTCGTGTTCATAATTGTAAATAGTGGTAAAGCCCTTATATAATTAACCTCACTGAATTTCATATACCTACGAGTATATAATATCTTCTAATTAACAATTCCAGGACTGAGCATTTCAAACACTTACTTGAATCAAGATTGCATGAAGATAGTAATAGATACAAAATATGTTGGATATAATTAACTGCAAGGAAGGTAGGTGCAAGAAGACTTTACTATCATATCTTGTCAATCAATATTAATTAAAACTAAGTCCACTAAAACTTGGTGGTTATATTGTGTATGTACTTGTATAACCTAATTTTAAATCCTTCTAGAGCATGTATTATTTTTTTAATTTTCTGTCGTCATTTTACGATCAAAAACCACAGTTAATTGTTATTTTGAAATTATTTTTGTATTATTTGATTATATGCTTATATACTGTGATGTTTAATTATTATTATGGTTTATTTATATCTTGGATAGTAAATAAATAAAAATAACATTATTTTACACTAGAAAAATATTATAATTCCAATTTCGAAAAATACGATTAAAATATATCTTTTTAAATACCTAGGCATTTGATTTATCACTGTCCTTATTATAGAATTATGCTTCAATTTCAACGTTGTCCTCCTTCTAGTCCTCCTCCGAACACACTTCCGAGTCCTCCTCCGCGTCCATTTCTGAGTATTCCTCCATGTCCACCTCCGAGTCCTCTTCCGAGTCCTCCTCCAAGTCCACTTCCGAGTCCTCCTCCGAGTCCACTTTTGAGTATACCTTCCAACCCGACTTGCAATTCTCCTCCTAATCCACTTCCTAAGTTCAATAACAATGCAATAATGTTTTGTCCTCCATCGTTTCCGCCTTCGTTTAGGAGTACACCTTCATTTCCAAGTCCACCTCCTTTTAGGAGTCCACCTCCATTTCCAAGTGCACCTCCGTTTAGGAGTCCATCTCCATTTTCGAGTCCACCTCCGATTAGGAGTCCACCTCCATTTTCGAGTCCACCTCCGATTAGGAGTCCACCTCCATTTCCGAGTTCACCTCTGATTAGGATTCCACCTCCATTTCCGAGTCCAACTCCGTTTAAGAGTCCACCTCTATTTTCGATTCCACTTCCGATTAGGAGTCCACCTCCATTACCTCCATTACCGAGTAGGAGTCCACCTCCGTTTCTAAGTTCACCTCTATTTCCAAGTCCACCTCCATTTCCATGTCCACCTCCGATTAGGAGTTCACCTACATTTCCGAGTCCACCTCCGTTTAGGAGTCCACCTCCATTTTCGAGTCCACCTCCGATTAGGAGTCCACCTCCATTTCCGAGTCCACCTCTGATTAGGAGTCCACCTCCATTACCGAGTACGCCTCCGTTTAGGAGTCCACCTCCGTTTTCAAGTCCACCTCCAAGTCTACCTCCATTTCCAAGTCCACCTCCGTTTAGAAGTCCACCTCCATTTCCATGTCCGTCTTCGATTAGGAGTCCACCTCCATTTTCGAGTCCACCTCTGATTAGGAGTCCACCTCCATTACCAAGAACGCCTCCGTTTAGGAGTCCACCTCCGTTTCCAAGTCCACCTCCATTTCCAAGTCTACCTCCATTTCCAAGTCCACCTCCATTTCCAAGTCCACCTCCTTTTAGGAGTCCACCTCCATTTCCAAGTCGGCCTCCGTTTAGGAGCCCACCTCCATTTTCGAGTCCACCTTCGATTAGAAGTCCACCTCCATTACCTAGTACGCCTCCGTTTAGGAGTCCACCTCCATTTCCGAGTCCATCTCCATTTCCAAGTCCACCTCCATTTCCAAGTCCACCTCCTTTTAGGAGTCCGCCTCCATTTCCAAGTCCACCTCCTTTTAGGAGTCCACCTCCTTTTAGGAGTCCACCTCTATTTCCGAGTCCACCTCCGATTAGGAGTCCACCTACGTTTAGGAGTCCACCTCCATTTTCGAGTCCACCGCCGTTTAGGAGTCCACCTCCATTTCCGGCTTTGTTAAGGAGCCCATCTCCAACTCCGAGTCCACGTTCGTTTCCGAGTCCGGCTCTATTTAAAAGTCCACTCACATCTCCGAGACCACCTCTGTTTAGCAGCATAATACCATTTCCGAGTTCATTTCCTAATCCACCTCCTTGAACAATATATTTACCTGTTTAAAAAAAACTTTGGTTTAGCTGTCTTTTTCAGAAATTTAACATATTTGTTTAATTTAGTGGATAGAAATCTTTTAGCCAGTTTTATAAAAATTTGCACGAATTAGTTAACCTGATTGATTGATAATTCATTGGATTCGGCTTACCAGGAGCTGCTATGGAAGTTGCAACTAGAGCCTCTAAACAGAAGAGGAAAGTGGCCTGAAAAAGAACATAAATTTTTAAACGGAATTTTGTATATTTATTCAACTTATTTACATATATTTGTAACACCTCCAAATAAAGACGGCCAACGTCTCAACGTTTCGACGGCCGGCATAGTCCAGTGGTAACGCATTGGACTGCCATTCCGAAGGTCGCGGGTTCGAACCCGGCGTGCGCAAATAAATTTTATTTGATTAATTTGTGTTATTTCACAATTAATTAATTAAAATAAATTAATTAAAATAATATATAGTATATTTGCGGCACGTTCCAGAGTGGAAGATACTACCAGTATCGCCCTGGTGTAAGACCACCATTCAGAATTGAAACGTTGCTCCAAATGGCTTTAGCCGTGTTTAGTGACTAGATCTGAATAGCCAGGTACTTCCCCACCTTCCTCTTTCCCTTCCCCACTTACCTTCAGCCTCACAACATCCCCCAATTAAGGATGCCATAGTCTCACTGGCTCCAGACGGGAGCAGTTGGGACTCTTGTGAGGTATTCACTATAAAAAAAAAAAAAAAAAAAAAAACAATAAAGGCAAATCGAAATGAAAATCTGAATATAATTTACCATAACAAAATAAAATAATTTTGTTTTCAGTCTGGAAACGAAAAATTTAAATAAACTGGGTGTATCTTCAAAAACAGCTGATGCTTTAAAAGCATTTTGTTTTAGAATCCGGTCCTTTTAAAATAAAAAAGATCAAATGTCTAGCGCAGTGAAATTGATTACTTTAGAATATTATATTAGATTGATATGCGTATAGCTATTGATACACAGACCAATGTTGATAACGCAATAAATTAGAAATCGATATACGCTGACAAAACTGGAACATCTTCTTTATAAATTGACATTCCTAAACGTGAGACGGCTATGTAAAAAATGAAAATAATAATTGACAATATCGAATTGAAATATTAACTTTTATCTACATTGATAATCCACGGCAACCGGATACATCATCACATCTTTAAAAAGTTATATAATGTCATGGAAAGTGATGAAACAAAAACTTTATTAACTGGCTTAAGAAGGTTAGGTTAATTTTTTTTCATCGTTTCTAATGACTTTATATCACTTTTTAAAAGTGTGTTGAATTGTCACTGTGTTGATTAATTATATAACCATAATCCACATGTACTTTGCCACTAAAAAGGGAGTTAATAAGTTCATGAGGTAATTAGTAATTTCAAACAACATTTGTTTCTTAAAGCCGGAACGGAATCAATTGATCGCGTCAATTGAATTTATTAGAATATAGATCGTGTACATGATTTATTTCATAATAATAATGTGAATAAGCCAGTTATTATGTATAACCAACGACTTTATCCAAAAATTTGTGCATATTGACAGCTTATCCGACACTTTGGAGGCGGCGCTAAAAGCAGCGTCTTTTGTCTACCGACTGTCGGAATCATATTCTGACCGTGCTCGCAAATATCGCTAAGTGATCATAGATGACGGATTTCTTCAATATTTTATTGACAGTTCGTTATCAATCGTCCGTGCTAGACATCCTGATCTAAGTGTAAAACTAAAAAAATATCTATTATAATTATCCAATCATCTTTTTTTACAAACGATTTTACACAAGAATTTTTTTTGAAAGTTGAAAAAAGTAAATATGTTGCCTTCCAAGGAGTTGATTAGGGATCTGTTTTCGGCGATGGCTTTAAAAAAATGACAATTAGATTATCCCCTGATTTTCACGGTTCTGTTCTAGAATTTTATACAATTTTAAATAATGAACTTACGTAGAACTTCATGGTGATATTTCGGTTTCACAACTGATGGAAGAATATCCAAGTGATTATTCACTACTACGGTATCTCATATTTATACAATTTTATTTGGAAAATAATTTTTTGCTTATTATCTCCGTGAAAATTTTCATTATATTTGCTTCACTGATAAATTAAAACCATTAAATACAAAAATTCAGAAATACTTGTTCATTATTTCATCAGTCATAGGTGTGATTTTTTTTTCTCCTATCGTTGAATATAAAAGATAAGATTAATGAAATAGGTAGTTTTTTATGTTAGTACAGCACAAGCGCCCAACGAACGTCCCCTTTAATTTGTTCATGGTGTATGAGGCCCATCAACTTAAGTGTGCAAGATATTAAAGGAAGAAATAGGGTACTATGTAAATACATGAGATAACTATTTTCTTACTAGATGATGTTCGTTCATATTAGAGTCCAGTATACATAATAATATGTATGGTTTATTTATTCCGGTTTATGTCGACCGAAAAATGAAAAATTTCACCTTCAAATAAGGGGTATTATTCATAAAGTATTTGTTCAAAATAAGTAACATTGTGCGAACCCTGAGAACACAAAACAAAAATCTGGTGACATTCGAGATGTGTGCCGAAGATGAAAACAAGTGTGCGGACAATTTTTAAAAGATGTGCGGCCGCACAACCGCACATCTTAGCAAGGGAATTGTCCCAGCTGCTCTTAACCATGTGGAGCCAGTGAGTCTATAGCATTACCAATTGTGGTATGAAATGAGGCTGAACGTAATGGAAAGGGACACAAGACAGGAAAGAAGTAGGCAAAGAAGAGCTTGGATACTCAGATCTGGTATAGCCATGTTGGGTATCAAACATGGCTAAAGCAACGTTTCGATATTTAATAGTGGTCTTTTAGCATGGCTTAACCTGCTGACCTAACGATAACCTAACGATAAAACGCTTTCTTTATACTATTTTAATTAAATAATCTGTCTTGTATATTAACGCTAATATTACTATATTAACGCTTCGTAAAACTTGATCAGTTCATCGTAATTTATTAATTGATTCATTAAAAAAACTATTAATTCAGAAACAACGTTCTTTAAAAAATATCATCATTCTTATTATTGTAGTTCTATAATTATCATCGAAACTTCCAAGTAATTTAATGATCCAGGTGCCATATTCAATGAAATTATAAGAAGCAAGCTGGAGTATGCTAGTGATGTATGGACTACTCTCCAAACTAAATACATAAATACGCGAAACAAATTCAGAAAAAATCCTCAGGAATGTCGATATGCTGACGCATGGAACTAATCAGAGATTCATGCACCATAAAAAATGGACCTACTCGATGCAATGAATACATTTAGCCGAGAAACCAGAAGTCACGAAAATATTGCAATTAATAATTGAATTAACTTGGCAGAACATATGTTCTAGAATAGCATAGCATGAAAAGACAAGATTGAGAAAATACAAAAGAGAATGCATTTATAACACCAACTATGTGTTTTGTAACAAATAATTATAAGCAATAATAAGTCGCCTGAAATATCAATACAAAATTGAAAAATAAATGCCTCTAACGGGAATTACACCCGTACCTTCTGACGTCTAGTCAGGTGTTCTGAACCACTGAGCTATGTTGGCTTATTTCCAACCATTTGTTATCCTTTATGTAATGCATAAAACCTTATCTTATAAACATTAGTTTAGCATTAAAAATAAATAATATGTGTTTTATGTTTTGTCTTTTACCGCTTTCACAATGTATTGGTTGTTAGGTATACTGTTTACGCAAAATAAATAAGACATTGAATGAAATATAATTAAAATGGAAAAAAAATATATGTAGTAGGCCTTAGGGTGGAATGTGTTTTGGAAGGTATTAATTCTAAATTTATCCGTAAAAATATTTGGGGTGGTTTTTACCCAATATTCATCCGCAGATTTCGTCTCGTGTGAGGGATCTTCCTAAGGGGTTTCCGTCACGCTATCAAATTCAATCGGAACATGTTTAATGCCATAATATATTCCAGACAGGGCTGCAAACTACTGAATTAAACCCTAGATCTACATTCATTTGGCCAAATTCTCTCAGCCTTAATACACATAAATTGTTGAAATAATACTTCTTTTCAACTTAATTACTACAGTAAACAACCATTTACGTTGGGAGAGATGGAAAAAACGTATTAATGTTCCATTTAGTAAATAAAAATTCAATATTTTTATAGTAGAATAAGTTATTGAGTAAAACTTCAAATTTTGATATTTAATCATTGGGGATAATATTAACAATTCTCAAATGAAGATGTGAAAAAATCATAAAAATAGATTTGATCGCATATGGGCTCATTTTCCCGTTTTTTTTTCTTTTTCACATCTTCGTTTCACAGTTGTTTAGATGTGAAACAGAAAAAATTAGGAAAAATGTTTCATATCTTCCTTTGGCAGTTGTAAGTATTATCTTCAATGATTAAAAATTTATATGCCAACGTGATATTTTCTTTATCGCTCTAGCAATGTATTGGTTTGTTTACTGCTTTTTCATAATAAATAAAACATAATACCAATAAATAATATTTTCCCATAATTGCACAATAATGTTGAACAAAGATATTTCTTTCTTTGATATGTTTTTTTAATCAAAAGGTATGGCTTATGATAGTAAAGCAATTAAAGTTTTTTTATTCCTTTCGTTGTTATTTACAAAAATCTTTTGAGCCAATTTTAGAAATTATTTGTAAAAATCTCGCAGCAGCTACTCGGAAATAAATGTAATGATGCCATAAATAAAAATGATTTAGTGGTAAAAAAATCATTCTATGGGGTTGAAATAAGAAATCAAATTTGTTTTTGTTCGTCAAATTTTTAACTCATAAAATTTTATTTTACAAAACAAAGGTCATTAAAAGATGTGGAGACCCTACCTCAGCCAAGTCGCGATTCTTTGCCAGTATGTTTACGTGCACCACAGAACAGAAAATCCCTAGAAGTGACCGATTTGTGATCAAATTATGATTCTTTCAGTAGCATCTTCTAAATGAAGAGAGATAATCAGAAATAAGTGTATCGTGTGGGTGTCCACAGACGCAAACTATTATTTTAATTCGTTTTAAGCTCAGCTGGGCTGAGCTTAAAACGAATAATTATGCACAATGTTTTTAAATAATGAAATATCGCTAAATATTAAATAATATTCATAAATCAGGTTAAAGTATCAAAAAATAAAATAAAAATAAACTATAGCAATACTACATTTTTATTTTATTTATTTATTCGAGACACAAACAGGATATTTATAAAAACATTAATTATGGATTACAAAATAAAAAAAAATACAATTATAAATATCCCTAGACTAATGTGTCTGCAGCAATCACATTTGCACATTCACATAAGCAAACATGTAAAACAATGACAGTATTTATATACAAAACTTAAAACTTAATTACAAAGATTGAAGCACATAATAAGTAGAAAAATTTAAAGAGTATATATTAAAAACATGATATAAGACAAATCACTAAAACTACATTACCAACGCTACTATAATTTGTAGGATACAAAAAAGCGTTGGTACAGATTACACTTAATTCTATAAACGGTGTCAGTAAATATATCATTAATGTACCCAAACTTTTTTTGCCTAGATCATGCATCCTATTGGTTAGTGAGTGTGTTTGATAGTTGGTTGTGTATGTGTTGCAGAAGAATGTTGCATTTTTCTTGTGTTCCTAGTCAGAACATGAAAATTAATAGTGGCGACAATGATATAACTGTCAATTAAGTTGTTAATGACTCTATATAGTACAAACAAGTCCGGCAATCTTCAGTATTTCTGGAAAAACTGTTTATCGATATTATGTCATGAGAAAATATTTGATTTCACTGGCCTGTCCGTTCATTACGTTCGGTGGTTGTAGAATCTTATTTAAATTGCGAAATTGGTTTCTCTAAAAATCAGCAAAGATTGCATTTCTAGGTATTAATCTTTCAGTGATCCGTACCATAATATTTATGTATCTAGCGATCAATTGAGAATTTAGCCCGCAAGCTATCCAGCGCTACGTCTACGGTTGAGGGGCGGAAGGAAATGACAGATAAAATTAGATTCGGAACTGCCATCGCGGATGAATTGACGAGCCCTGCACCCCCTCATCGCCACCCCTGCCAATAGCCTATAACTCCCCTCCCTTGCCAGCCAATAATAATTGTGTAAATTCCTCACCCTGTTTATATTCGAGCAGAATATTAAATAGTGATTGACTCGTAATGTAGTATCAAGAGAACAGATATTTTCGTGAATGAACGGATGAATGCAAATTTTAGAAGTGGAAATTAACGCACTAGATGACAGTGCATTCTATTAATTGGTGGCAAACACGCATACACACGAGAATACATAAAAAATTCTAAAGTTGGATTACAGAACCGAAAAAAATTGGTCTTACCCAATCCCGATTCGGCGTAGTTGTCCCTGAGGAGAAATGTTCAATCCTCAGTGAAGCCAATTTTTTTCAAGTCAAGTTTAAAGTCAAATTCAAGTTCACAACTATTAAAAGCCAGTCCCTGGTAGGTAGGTTCAATCCTCAGTAAAAAAAAAAACAAAAAAATTAAAACATCTATTATTGAGTGCAGTTATACATTAGTAACGTTTTTTTACATGCTGATTTTAATGAGTGAGTTTAAAAATAATGTTGCTGATAATAATTATGTAAGTAGGTGTAACGTGTTTTATTACACGGAAATGAACTGTAAATCAAATCCACAAAAAACGACAGTGTAAAGCTCTTTCAATTGGTTTTGAAAAATCACGGGAAAAGTAGAATGAAGGCAATAGGTCTCTCGACGAACTTGCACTGTTCATGGGGTGAAATTTCCTCCAAAACGAGATAATTTTCAATATGATTTTGATATTTGCAAACAGAGCACAAAGCATGTGAATAATTCGACGAGGACACGACGATTGCATCTTCTTGCTGCACGACACGAATTCGAATGCTGTACTTGCGACAATTTACAATGCAACAAAAAATCTTTTTCTTTCCAATTGTGGGTAAGGCTGTTTTTAACGAAGGAAATGGATAGTATACGATGGGAAAAATAGTAGGTATTATCCAAAACTGTTTCAATACTAATCAGTAGGTATTAAGAATATCTGTCGATAGAATGTTTACATAATATGTATAAATTACATGGCCTTACAAACTGTAGTCCGACAAACAAACGTTTTTGAAAAAACCTTACTAATAGCCGTACTAGTAGCCGGAAGAAGCTTGCTTAATGTTTAGCTGTGTTTTAGCGTTGACTCTCAAATAATTTTTGGAATCGATGTATTTTTCTGCGCGTTATTAAATTATCACAAACTCTCTTATTTAATAAAACTCCGGCTTCAACAAAACAATTGTACTTTTAATGTGATAGAAAGGGCTCGGATATTTTAATTGGCGGGCGTTTGGAATAATATAGACCCAGACATTGAAGTTCCCTCCTTATTTATTGTCCTCCGGTCTCTATAATACTCGAAAGCTGACGCCATATATGGGTCACCCAATAGACTAATCTAGGCCATCTATGTGTGAATTTATACACTAATATCAAGGATCAACACATTTCTAGTATCTATTTTTTCAATTCACATTCTGAATGCCTTTAGACTGAACAGATTTTTTACTCACCGACAACTAAAATTAGCATGTTGGATCAACCGATATTTATAATAACTCTACTGTGCTAGCTACTGTATAACATTGCATATACCAGTCTGAAGATGGCCTTAACAGGCTGATACTAGTTTTATTATATTATTATATTGTAGAATGATGCTTACATGCTTTTAAATGCCAATCAATGCTGATAAGATATTGTTGCACTACCCGCATTGTGTTTTCGTGGAATGGTGTTCCGTGATCTGAATCTTTAAGAGACTCGCATTGCAAGATGAGAAAACTTTGCGAAAAACTAAAGCAAAAGTGAAGAACTAGACAAAAACTTAGACTAAGACGTTTCGTCGGGGTGACCAAAGATCTGAAGTAAATTACAACATATATTTTTAAAATTCTTTATTTATTGCAATAAAGTTTATTTTTTAGCCTCAAGGGAAAATAATTTCCCACTGGGCTGGTCTATATGATGGTTTTAAAAAAAAAATAAAGAAGAGGAAGTTCTGGTAAGGAAAAAGGTATGAACGGTGGGTAGGAATCTGCGAGTCAGTGGGTCTAGGAGAGAGTGTCGCATGATTCTATCCCTCCCTTTGTCGTGCAAGGCGGCGGGTTGAGAAAGTGCTGCTGGAAAGATCTACCAGTCTCTCTCGACCCGGCCCGCCACGCAGGAGGTGGACAGAAGCATCCAAGCCAAGACCTAGTCAAACCTCACCCCCCATGAACCCGGCCACTCCTGCGAAGTCATTAAAGGTAGGGAACTACTTGGGGTGACCTATGGCACAAATGTTGGTTATCTTAAGTGATGAACTTAAGAACGAATCGTAGAAGCGACCCATTCTCATGTGACAAATGTCAACCGTGTACAAATGTTGGGCGCGCGTTTGGCGTGTATCCCGACTACGCACCGGTGCCGAAGGGATCAATGACGCTAGTTCCTCAGAGCATCTTCCATTGTAATACCGATAGAACAAGGACAGCATACCTACCTGACGCCTGTGCTCTAAAGATTGCAGTCCATTTGTTAAGATTGGGGAATCTATCAAACGGACCGCCCGTTTTTGCACAGTGTCAAGGGTTTTTTTCAGGTATTTAGGGGCTCCGGACCAGAGATGGCTGCCAAATTCGACAGTAAGGCGCACTTGCGATTTGTACAGGGTCAGCAGATGTGTACTATTAAAGTATCTACGGGCCCTGTACAGTACGCCCAGCTTCTGAGAGGCCAACTTTACTCTGGCTTCGATGGAGCCCCCGTACCTGAGCTGGTCACTTATAGTTACACCAAGCATATCAATGGAAGGCCTGTTCGGAAGATTGCTTCAAAGAGGTTCCACAAAATCAAACACCCAATAATGTATAATTATTCATTGTGTAATGTTGACTTAATCAATGTAATCGAAATACTTGACCTAGGCATAATGTTTGATCAAAAACTCTGCTTTGTGTCTCACATAACTTCTATCGCTAACAGCGCTATGAAAATGTTAGGTTTTATAGTAAGAATTTCCAAGGATTTTAAAAATATCAACACATTGAAAATTCTGTTCACATCTCTCGTTAGAAGTATTCTAGAATACAACTGTACAATTTGGTCACCTGTCTTCATTACATTAATAGGTACCATTGAAAGAGTCCAGCGCAAATTTTCGAGGTGTATTAATTTTAGGCTTGAAATTCCTTTAGAAACAAAAGATTATGATTTCTTATTATATTCATTGAAATTGCTAAGTTAAGTGATAGAAGAAAAATTTTTGATCTTATATTTTTATACAAAATTATCAGTTGGATAGCCCTGACATATTAATGTTGATTCAATTTCATGTACCTACCATTAGATCAAGGTCCTCTAGTATGTATTATTGTGACAATTATACCACAGTCTCAGGATATAACTCAGTTATAAATAGATTGCACGCACTTGGGAACTTTTATGCCAAAATAGCAGATACTTTTAATATTCCCCTTGTAAAGTATAAAGCTGCACTAATAACACATTTTAACGCCACTTATTTTAATGAGGTCACTACATAACAGGCTTATGTTATTGCGTCTTTCTTTACTGTTATTTTATTTGTTATGTCTTAACTAAATTTAATTCTTTAATTTTTCTCATCAAAATTTAATACTGCACTATATATATGTAAAGAAATAAAATAAAAACTTTTTTATGTAAATGGCACTTGTGCCGTAAATTCTAAATAAATAAATAAATTTAACATTTTATGCACCCAAAATTGTAAGAATGTGTTTTCGGGATTTATGGCATATTTTAATGGTGAAAATGAGTTTTATTTTTCTAGAAAATTTTACGTATTACGTTTAAAAGTTTCACACCTATTTGAAGGCAATAAAATGCTAGTTAGATTATCTAATTGCCCTGAAACTTTCCCTAAATTAATAACCGTGATGTATTTTTGGCATATCAAACATGCTCGCTAATGCTATATTTCATTCATTTACCACTGAGTTACTATTATATTCGGCAAATGTGCTTTTTCCCTGAAACCCACCATAGAACCGATCAGGTCGTTACTTGGAAACCACACAGTAGGTACATTTAACCTGTTATTAATACAAATCAATAAACGAGCATTGAACCTTGCAATAGGAATAATTTTGTAATATGCGTGTCCCAATTTACCCTCGCATACTTAGGTATTTTATAATCAGCATATTCAGCATACCTTCCCGACATCCGATCGAGCTGAAACTTAGTATATAGACTCGATGCCGATGACAATGCATTCTGTTCACTATCACTCATATATACACACGCGCATTTATTTGAAAGTGGAAGAAATTATATTTTATAATTTTCAGGAGTAAATATAAGAAATAAATGTTGGTATCATATATTTGGATTTGTTTAAGGTGTTAGCGGTGTTAGACATTTTATTGATTCCCTGGAAAGGAAGTTTCAATCCTCAGTCAAATCAATTATTACGATTTTTTTCTTTCTTAAAAGATGTTTTAAAGTTCACAGCAGTTAAGTGCCAGTCTCTGGGAAGGAGGTTCAATCCTCACAAAAAGCACAAAAAAAATCTTAGAAAATGATTACTCGCCGGCCCGATAGATGGCTAGGTTGAAAACTGAAAATAGATGTATTGTAGTAAAAAAAACTTAGGGGTTGTTTTTTTCAATAGATCTGAACTCCCAGATAAATTCCAATCATCTCATTCACTTCCCTTCCACGTTACTTTCAACATCACTGCATTCCCCTAATTAGGGGATGCTCTTTTCCTATAAACTCCTCGAGTCCTCGTGACGACAGTTTCTTATAAATATTTGTCTCTCTAGCGAAGTGAATTTCGGTTACCCTACAATGGTATACCGAGGTCTGCCAGACCACAAATTGCCGCGTAATGTGATTCTGATACAGCCACCCCTCAGACCCAAAACCACCCCAAGACGGAAGCTGGAGGCGAGACTTGCGTTTATCTCGCGCTGGGTGCATTTTGCATCAACCGCAATATATTATGTATATGTTCATTACATTAAACCTACATACTCCTGCACACATTCACATCATACTACACTTTCCTAGCACATGCATATTGCATGGTACTGTTTGAAGTAGATTACTGAGAGAATTACTTTGTACTCATGACAGCTACCCAACTAACCAACCTTAGTTAAACTTTAACCGTGTCTGAAAACTGAGAACGAATGTTCACTGTTCATATAAAAATACGAGTGTAAGTTTTAATTAAAATATCGACAAGTCAATACGTACTACAAATGGTTCTTTCTGTCGAATCCCACAAACCTAACATAATTTCTAGTCCGTAGAAATTCATTAAGGGTCGTTTTGGTAAATACTTTAATCGTCCCGTTCCCTTTGAGGACCTCACAGAGCCCTTAAAAGTCATTTTTCTTTTAAAGGACAACTAAGATAAGTCTTGTTTTTAATTAAAGGTTCTTTTACAGGACGTTGTTGTAATTTAATGCGGCTTTCGTAAATAGACCTTTGTGTCTACTTTGAGAATTACTGCTATGTATTATATTATGTAATGTGTATATATAAGCTGCAGGGCCGCTTGTTTAATTCCTTGAAATAGACAGCAAACTGAGTAAATGGTTGGAGAATGGAGAATTTAAATGCCCTTCGTACTTAGATTGAAGCACTTATGTCTAAATAAATGCATTTATTAGAATATGGGAATGGCAAAAGTTCAAAATTATACACACAACAAATAGATTTTTATGCTTCATAGTAATTTATTATCGGGGTATTATGCTGTGTATTGCTACTTCGTTCTTTAGCCAACGTTTCGGACAGCATTGTAGTATCTACCATCTGAGCAGATGTGATATGGATAAGCGGATAACACAGACATTTGATTTTTAGTTCCCAGGTGTAGAACTAAGATATTAATGGTGATGCCCCTCGGAAGACTCACTAGGTTAGTCAACTGCCTAAAAGGAAATGTGGATGTTTTCCAATGTATTGAATACTGATTTTGCAAAATAAATAAACAAAAAATTTTCTGGTGTTGTTGACCATTGCACTTCTGTTATTATCCAGGTTGAACAACCTACCAGTATCACTATAATAATTTCACTTTAGAGCCCGAGATTAGCGCGCGATCGGATAGTTACAGAGTTGCACAGCTACAGACCAGATCGTCTTACCTCTCTGATTCAATCTAAGCGTTAGTAGTATCTCCATGGATCCGTTACTTGTAAAGTTAGAATCGTACGTCGTTACTTAGAGGAAAGTCCGTAAACTGAATTGAAGATGTAATTTGAAGGTTCTAAAGATAAAGAAAGATTGTGAATAGCTGAGTTGAGCAGGTGAAATTGTTTTAAATTCTTCAAATAATGGTTTCGTGGGATCTATATTCTACCATTTGACGTTGTTTAATTACAAAATCGATTCTCTCTGTACTTTTTGGAAAGTTGAAAAATTTATGGCTTTCTGTCAAGATTTACCTTTCTTCAAACACCGTTACCTAATTAGCTATTTTTTCCAAATGTTTCTGGCTTTCACCCTTCAAGGATGTTCTAGGCCACTTCGTTCTAGCTATTTTGTTCAATAACTTTAGCCTTATTATTATTTTATTTCGTTTGTGTGTGTAACAGTAACACTTTGGTTATGTATGGATAACATTCATGAATTCAAAAATAAATAATCATTTTATTCTCAGTACATTAAAATATAGGTACTTATTTTGCAAATAAGGTACAAAAATCAATATATTGCAAAGCGATAGTTGAAATTACCATAAATAGTGAATTATGAATTAATGTCCTCGTTCTTAAAATAGTTGAAGATGTCGTCTTCCAAAGAGTTGATCGGGGTTCAATTCTCGGCCTTGACAATTTTTATTTTCAATTTTACCTAGGTAAATATAATATTGAACCTGTTTTACCTAAGTATGTATAATATTGAACATGTTTTACCTAGGTATATATAATATTGAACTTGTTTTACCTAGGTATATATATATAATATTGAACATGTTTTACCTAGGTATATATAATATTGAACTTGTTTTACCTAGGTATATATATATAATATTGAACCTGTTTTACCTAGGTATATATAATATTGAACCTGTTTTACCTAGGTATGTATAATATTGAACATGTTTTACCTAGGTATATATACAATATTGAACTTGTTTTACCTAGGTATATATATAATATTGAACCTGTTTTACCTAGGTATATATAATATTGAACCTGTTTTACCTAGGTATGTATAATATTGAATATGTTTTACCTAGGTATATATAATATTGAACTTATTTTACCTAGGTATATATAATATTGAACCTGTTTTACCTAGGTATATATAATATTGAACCTGTTTTACCTAGGTATATATAATATTGAACCTGTTTTGCCTAGGTATATATAATATTTGAACTTTTATTTTTAAAAATACATATCTATTAATTGTACCTTAGTTTTTCATGGGTCTGCTCTAGTATTACTTATTATTTGTAATGCTTCACTTTCACTCCTTTTTTCCTAGTTACACACAAAAAAACTTAGTTAAATACATATGATAGTCTCACATACCTCAGTATCGCCCAGATGCATGACCACCACTCTCATTTTAAACGTTACTTGAAATGGCTTTACCCGTATTTAAGTGTTTAGTATTCAAATCTGAATAGTCAGGTATTCCAATTCCCCTCACCACTTCATTCAACCTCACAACATACCCCAATAATTTGGGTTAGCATAGTCCATAGTATAATAACTACCTTAGACGGTTCTCTTTATCCTCTAACGAGAAATTTTGGATTGCTACTCTTTTGAACAAAGAAATTTATAAAGTTTTTACTTGCATAAAATTACAACGAATTGAACAGATATTTTACAAGAATTGAATATTTTTTCAGGAACTTCTGTATTAAATATCTTCAGTGTTTTCCGCAGCTTCCCACTTCAAACACCGATGTTATGTACGAGCAAACCTTTAAAACGGCTTCACACTGAAGAGATACATCGGTAGAAGTATTCTAAGGGCGTTTCCGTAGGCCCGAAAAATGATTTATATTTATGCTTTTAAAATGCACTATAAATAAATGAAAAAAGAAATTCATTCGATCGTATTAAAATCACTGGTAATACGAGGAGAGATGAAAGGAAGTCTTACCTGGTGATGATATTGATTTCTTTGAGTCCAGATTTATTGAAAATTCTATGTAACTAGAGTGTACGGGTATACACCTCATACAATCACAATTAATGTACGACGACAATATTACGAATAAAAAACAAATGACGTATGTGTGTTAAGGTCCCATACTATACGCTCAAAGATAGTTTGAAAGGGAAATATGAAAATACGAAAGTTAGAGGGAGCGCGCCAATATTAAAAAACGATAATAATTAAGCGAACATGCTGAAAATATTTAATTAACACGACTTGTTTGAAATAGAGAAAAATCCCTTTACAAATGCTTAAGCTGCATTTAAAGATACACAGTGAATTTTTTCATGCCTATACCATATTAAATTAAAGTACAAAACGTGTTTTAAAGAATTTTCGTAGCTAACTGCGAATTTTTTCTACCTAGGGAATTTCATATAATTAACGTTACGGCATAACTAATGTATAGATATTATCTACAAAAATAACTGTTTTTTGGAACTTAAAAATTTAAAGAGTTAACAAGAAACTTGATATAATTTGGCAGAAATTGGGTATGCGGGGGCTTAATAACAATTGAATATTTATAATTATTTATACCGCTCTTTATTTTATTTTAACACTTCACACAGTTTTAATATTTCTATTTTTGAGACCGATAATTCGTGGTGGAATTCCATTATAATATATTATAATAAAACAAATAAAAAACTTTATTCCACTTAATTTTATTTTGACCGTAACCGGTTTCAGCTCGTCAAAGCCATCTTCAGACTGGTACACAAAATTCTTAGTCTACGGTTTATATACACAACATATGGGGGAGGGGTTTT